>OX459112.1:59844600-61143767 GCA_949775065.1 Brachyopa scutellaris | reverse complement strand
GATAGTTGAGGTTTAAGTTCGTTTTAAGGGTTTTTTTTGTTCGATGTTTTCGTTTTTTCGTTAACTGGAAACGTCAAAATCAATTTACAATGTCATGAAAAGTTACGTAGGTAAATATGTAGGTGCTACTTTTGTGTGACTAATGTGAATAATGTGTTGTTAACAAGAATGTTGGTACATGCACATGCCTAAAATTTGCTCTTAATCAGGGAAGAAATACATGTGACAATTGTGCTTTACTGTATATCTCATACTTTTTGTAAAGCATTACTTTGACACTGACAGCTCTTTCGCGCTCAGAAACACAGTATCATATCTCCGTAGTACGAAATGAATCGATTTACGATTGAACAACGTTGGAAAATATTGAAAAATTATTTCCAAAGTGAAAGTATATGTATGATCAGAAAAGTGCACCAACCAGCGTGCCTGCTTCATGCAAGTTTGAGAAGAAACTTCGTGAGATTGGCGTGCTAATTGATCACACAAGTTATCCTCGTCGCTGCTGTTGCCGAATGTGGAATGGCGCCATTGTTGGTATATTTTTCTGCGAAGATGGAGGCGGTAAAAACGTTACGGTCAATACAGAAGCGCATTAAAAACAGACATTCAAAATGACAAAAGCGCTACCGAATTTTTGGTTTTTTCTCCAAAAGCTGGGGCAATTAAGTTGGGCAATCTTTGGTTCCAGAAAGACGGCGCTAAATTTAAATCTAAGAAAGGAGCTACGATTTGACTACCCATTTTTTTGTGGGGTGCCGATCGATATTATGTTGGTAATGCAGACATTTGAGCAAAATATTGATCGAGCTATTCGTGAAATGGAGCCCATTACCATTGGCTACTGCCAACCCAGCCGCGGCAGCCATTAAAATGAAATTATTTTCCAGTTATCGGAAAGTTCACTCCCTTCAATAAAGTAAAGAAAAATCATGTGGTTTCCTTGATAACAATTTGAAAAAGTAACCAACAGATGACAATTTATTCCCACCTTTTCCAAATGAAGCCCTAGAAAAAAGCTATTTTCGGTGTAAACAAGGTGACGTTCCCTTTGGGAATTGATTTGATTCTTTATTTAACTTCAGCTATTTGTCACAAAAAGATATATTAAAAAAAAACTTACTAATACATTTTTCAATTATAACAGTCTTTTACGTGTAACACTAACAATCTTCTAAAAACAATCACATTCCTTTTCAATTTTATAACATTCGGTAAAGTATTAAATAACTTAAAACCCTTATAAAGTAAAATATTTTGGGATCTATTCGATTAGAGGAATGGAAGTCTGAAATCTTCTCTTTTTCTTAAATTATATCGCTGTACATCAGCAACTCTAACTATTTGGCTAAATAAATACTTTGGTAACATTTTGTTTTTTATTTTAAATATAAATAGAAGTACATTCATATATGTCCTTTGTTTAATAGTAAGCCATTGCAATGTATCTAACATTAATCGTATGGATGTTAACCTACTACACATCAAGATACACCTCATGTTAATGATATCCTACGCCTAATTCGATTGAAGAATCCAATTTGTTTTGCTATTTTGTTACAAACATAGTTCAAATGTGCTTCAAAACTTAATTTTTTGTCCAAAATTAATCCTAGGTATTTTATTTCATTAATTTTCTCAATTATCTCTCCATTAATATTAATATTCATACCTGACACTCCATTAATTAAAATAGATTTAGTTTTACCTGTGTTCAGTTTTAACTTATTCATTTTTAGGAACATTTCCACACTCTTTAAATCTTCATTCAGCTTTTCTATGCATTCATCCGCAGAATTTCCAGCAACAAACAGCAACGTATCATCCGCAAACAGTCTAGCCTCCGCATGGTGCAGCACTTTACTAAGATCGTTTATTTAGATTATAAAAAGTAACGTCCCCAATACAGCTCCTTGAGGTACACATATGTACATATGTACATATGTATCTTCGAATTAAAAACCCTTTCTTATTGAAATGGTAAAAATTTGTACAATCTCCTTCTAATGTTTTTTTTTTACCTAAAGGGTGCCTCATTTTTTCTGCTCTTTTTTTGTTGCAAAACATTTCAGTTGAATTTCTTATGAAAAAAGTAAAATAATGAGCAAAATATTTACCATTTAAAAACTATAAAAAAATATAAAATATGTACTTTTTTTAATTACGTTGTTAATAATATGATTGCATTATTTTATTTGTCATATATACGTCTTTTTGTTCATTTTCCACCTTTCGTATCTCAACATTTCCTCCCAAACAACTACTAAAAACCAGTTGTTAGTTTTTGACAGCTCTAGCAATCAAAAAATAGCTGAGTTGTCTATCATAATACCAAAAAAAAAATACGCACACAACCTAGATTCGACATCTTGGTTTAATGTTGACAGGCAACTCTTTTTCTCAGAGTTGTGTTCAGTAATACCGAATTTCGAATTTCAACCAAATTTCAACTCAACTTAACGAAAATTGTCTTACGGAATAGGGGCATAAATGAAAGCAGTTCAAACCGACATTATTGACAGCTGCATAAGTACAAATTTTCTGTAATGGTCGATAGTAATCATCGAGATATTTGTGTGATATCCTATTGCTGTGTAGCTGCATGACAGTAACTCAACCATATATGAACGTCTGTACCCAACTCCGCGTTGGTATTTATGATTGCTCGAAATTGGTATGAATAATATTTAAGTTTACTCAGTTCAGTTCGAAAATTCGAAGAGCATTTGTTTGACATTTGACAGCATACAGCATGCCAACAAATCATTTATCTCGTATATAAAAACAAAAAAAAAATTATCGACGAATTGCACAAAACTAATGAGGACTATAGTTTGCACAAAGCAGAAGTGGAATATATCGACGGTAACTTATTTCGCGTTTTTATTGTTGTTGTATTTAAGGAGAGCCAGATGCAACTATGACGATGTCGATCTTGCATCTGGAATATACTTTTTTAACAAAATAGTACGGCAATTTAGTCAATTTACGGGTCAAAAATACGGAGCAAACGCTCTGAGTCAGCTAAATAGCAGACTTAGAATTCTCCTAACAAATGCTTGGACTTATGCCTTTTATTCGTACAAATCTAAGCAAATGCTCAAGTTAGTTCTCTCGCATACGAATCCGAGCAAATACTGAAAATTTTAGCAATTACTGCAATTTTGAGTAAAGTTAGGTTTAATTGATACGGTCCAATGCATAAAATTGACAGTTCGAATCCCTCGATTGCATGAGAAATCCGTTCAATCCTCGGTGGATATAATGCACTTTTATAGATTTAATTCATTTAGAATTCAAGCACTTGAATTATTTCTGGGTTAATGCCCCACATGCCACCAATATGTGTTCTGGGGCCCTACTCTGTATTTCGTTTCGAAAGTCAATCCTATTCGAAATTGCTTTTCGTTTCGCTTTTAAATTGGTACTCTGTAACACTTTCGGAATGTAAAAAATACTACTAGATGCTTTTTCCACTTTAGAATTTTTTTTTGTCGAGTCCCGATGTATTTCTTATGAGATATGTCAAATAAATAAACCCAGAATAGGAGGAAAATATTGTTATGATTTTTAAATGAAGAATTTAATATAATAAGACAGAAAAATGTATTCTGTTGCACTTCGGATGGACGAAGAAATAAATTAAGAACGGATTGAGCGGAAAATTATACGGGACAAATCAAATATTATTAAAAAAGGTGATAAAAGGTAAAACTCGGTTGGTACCAATGATTCATATCACCATTACTTATCATTTATTATTTTAGTTTTGTTCAGAACTTTCACATTTCGAAGGATGCTTTTTTGTATGTTTTGAATTGCATACGAGATGAACTTCCTTCTCCTTCGGGATCCACTGGAGTTCCTGTAAATTTAAAATAACCGATGATGCATCATCAAACAGCATTGAACAGTAACATTGAGAACATAATGATGCCTACTCCAACATTGTTAGGAGAATACGAGAGCAAATCACAAATAATTTAATAAATCAATAAACACAAAAAATAAAGACACAAATTCATTTAGATTTAATGATTCCTAAAAATGTATTGTCCTTTGGCTAAATCGGGATGTGCACACATGAATTGCTTGCTTATAATTGTTATCATCACAAAGATTTTCATAAAAACTTGCATTTTCAGGTACTTTAAAATCCTTCCGTTAGCGAATTAGTTGTAGAAACAAATTTTCCGTTTTTCAATGCTTTTGACATTAGGAAACGAGTTACAGAGTACCAAATTTCCAATTTCGGAAATGTAAATCCGAAAGTAATAGATTTCATTCCGCTATCGAAATAGAGAGTACAAAATATTCGTTTTCGGAAAATTTCACTTTCGAAACGAAATACAGAGTAGGGCCCCTGGAGTTTCACTAGACTCATGAGAACTTGGTCCTGTTTTTCTCCAGTGATTGGAGTTCCTCTTTTATGGTGTGCTCCCCTATTGCGCAGAATGCTTTAGAACCCACGAAGGGTTTAGCAGACTCTTTTCTGGCAAGTTTGTCCGCCTCTTCGTTACCTACTACCTCAGGTGTTCAGGTACACAGTTGATGGTGACATTGTTTGCTTCGTCTATTAAGTCTATTAAGTTTATATAGGCATTCCCAGACAATCCTAGATTTGATGACATGAGCTCCGATTGCCTTGAAAGTGGCTTGGCTGTCTGACATTTTTGCTATGTCGCGTCTGTTGTAGCGTTTTTCAAGATTGAGTTGGGTGCATCTGTCAATAGCGCAGATTTCACCGGGCCCAAACACTCCTGCACCCGTTCCTTCCTCAGTTCTTGAACCGTCTGTGTACCATATAATGGTATGAGGACTCAGCGTATAGATTCTAGATTTGTTGCTCCAGTCATTCTTGTTGCCGAGTTTGATGTACAGAGTACATATAGGTACATATGTACACCAATTCATCAGTCTGCCCGCATTGTGTGAGTAAAAATAGCAAGGACTTGTGTGTAAAAATTTTGGCGAATACGTTGTTGTTAAGGAACTTTCTTACTTCTTTAAGACTTTTGGTTAATTTCTACCCTCTTCCCAAGATCTCGTCATTTTGAGAGAGGCTTGGTAGAAAAATATAACAAAGCCTTAGTTACTACATTTCAATCGAAGTCCATATCTCAGTGCTAGACAAGGCGTACTTGTAAAAATTTTATGTGAAAAGGAAGTTGTAAAACTGACCTCTCCTAACCTGCCATTAGCACCTTTCTGTCGGTGAATTATTCGATACTCATTTTCCAACATCATCGCCAGTCGGCAAGGTTAGAGTGTCTCTCTGTCTATACATCCATTAGGAAAGTTCAAATGCATCACAATAACGAACGCTCAGCCCAACTAATAGCGGGTGGACGACCTTTTTTTTCGCCCGACAAAGAATGGGGAAACGTTTCACAAGAGATATACGTCAGTTTCCAGTGCAGTGCACTCTCAGCAATTAATTAATGCATGCTGCTGTCTGTCACTCGGACTCCGGTGTCGGTGCTCTTGTTGCATTCCATTAGAACGATAGAGGGAGAGAGAGAGAGAGAGAGGAGGGAAATGTTGACCTTGTCTCTTTGTTTAGCTAAAACTGACTCAGTGCCTAGTCATCTTGATTATGATAATCGCTTCAATTAATCTGAAGTAGTTTTTTGTTAGTTTTCTCGTCTCAATCTGTTCATTAGCGTGTGAGATACGCGATGCTATTAAGTTTTCGAATAAATGGATTACTCTCACGAGAGTTGGGGCTTCTGGAAGAGAGAGCGCGCCGCTGGCGCTGATGCATGTCATGTTATTGGTGGGCGGCCGACCGGTGGGGATGTTGGTATCATCTGCATGATTTATTCCCCTTTAACAGGTAAAGTGATACTTTACTTCTCTCTTCGTAGGTTGTGAGATTGTTTATGGCTGTTCTTCTTGGCTTGTTGCTTTGCGGCGTTCTTTCTTCGTATGAATTTCTTTTCATTTTCGTTATTGTTTACCTGTGCTGAGAGTAAAGTCGAATAATGTGTTTGATTGTGCAGCAACAAACAACGTGTATTTATGTTTCTCTGTGTGGGTGCTGTTCCTCTCCTCTTCTGGCGAGTTAGAAACTACATGTAAGAGTTCAACTTTAGATGTTTGTCGTTATGGTTTCTGACGAGGTGTTGAGGATTGCTGGAATAAGTGTTAGCTGCGTAAGTAACCGAAATGTTGTATTGGGCAAAGTTATTTCAGACATATTCATCTCGGGGTGAACTTCCTACTTCTTAGAACCATTTGTGTGTGCGTGTTATATTTTTATATTTTTTCCGCTAGGTCACTGATCGTCGAAGAAGTATTCTCCTAGGTGTAGTTTTCTATTACGGGAAAGAGCTGGGCATGAGCATGAAAGTCTCTACAACTCCTACATAAGTCATTAGAAAAGCTGCCAAGCCTAGTTGCGTGCTTACCTATGAGGCAATGTTCTGTTATTACACCGATGGTCGTACTTATGTGTAGTATTTTTAAGGACAAACGGTATCTGGAGCGGTTAAGATCTAGTCTAGGCCAAAACTGTTTGCTGGCAAGACACTTTCCTATCTAGCGTTGGTTTTAGTGCTAGAAAAGCAATTGACGTTCCTAGTTTTGCGAGCTCGCCAGCTTTACAATTCCCTGGAATGTCTCTGTGCCCGGGCATCCAGCATAGTTCCTGAGACTAACTACGGATAGGTTATTTTTAGTAAGTCTTGCATTTAGGTCGTTGTTGTTTATTTTATTATTTTGACCGTATACATTTTTGTGTTTTAGAACTTGACTATTCAGTGTAAATACTTAATGTCGGACACAGCTTGTCCCAAACCCAAATAGATGAGTAGAGTAGATAGACTATTTATTCATTCATAAAAAAAATATATGTACATAAATAAAGATACATTTAGTGCTTAAAGCAATTTCTTAGTCATTTTGGTTTGGCTAAAGGCCGTCTACCAAATGGATGACAATGCTTTAATATTCTTTCAGTAGAAAGTTTTTTATTCTCTTTTAGACACTGCCTACATTGCTGTCTTACTTACTTACTTAGTTGGCGCTACAGCTCGAGGTGAACCTGGGCCTGCTTCTCGCAACCATTTGTGTGTGCGTGTTATATTTTTGCACGAATGGAAGGGACCTACAGTTTTTTGCCGACTCCGAACGGCGAGTTGAGAAGCTCAATCGTGACAAATGATACTCTTTGATGCTTGTCAGACATTCGAAAGAGGTGGGCACTGTGAAAAATGTTTAGGTGTTTGCGGCGGGATTCGAACTCAAGACCGCTGGCTCAGTAGTCCGATGCACTAACCACTTGCGCTACGGTGCCCATTGCTGTCTTAGGTCCTTTTTTAAAATCTAATCTTCAAATAGTAAACGGGACACTCTTTGAACTACAAAGCTTATGCATATGTACATAGTGTAAGCCCTTCAATTTTACACGATGTTCTTTGCAAAATGGGGTCTCTATTTCCATACCATTTTTCTATCATGTTGACATTATATTTAAGGCATAACGCTGAATTTGACAAGTGATTGCGCGAGCTGTCCGATTTGGTGCCTATAAAACGTTTTGCGTCAATACAATACAACGTCTTAGAAATGCCTAGTAGTAAATCTGTCAAGTGGCGATCTTCTCTTTCTCTTCATCTCTCCCCTTCTACACCATACAACTATTGAAATTGAATATGTGCTTTGGATTCCCCTTCCCAAACACACCCATGTGTGCAAGCATACATTTATGTTTGCTCACATAAAACAAAAAAAAAGAAAAACATCTACCTGTTGTTTTTGTGTTCCCCTACCTGTTGCTGCCTGTGCACTCTCTCTCGCTCCATTGCACACATCAAAAAGAAACGAATAGAAAATAATCCCCACCCAAACATGTATTGGTGTAACCGTCCGCAACGCGATGATCGCGTTGTGGTGCGGCTGACTGGCTGAGTCTCTGGCTGAATGGTGTCTTCAAGCCTGGCTCAGCGTTGGACTTTGATGCCCCGGCAACAACAGTCTGTCCGCGACGTTTACATAACGAATGTCTTCGGAAATGTCGGGCTACGTCATGTCCGGGTAAACCGAATTTGGTATGCCACCTACCTGAGCCGTCAAAAATATTTGTTTGTACTGTTTTTTTTGAAAATCATAAAGTAACGGTTAATCTTGTTATTACCTGTGACAAAGGACATTCGCAGAAGTCAAAACACACATTAAACTATAATTATCCCTGCGCTTCTGACAGGTACTCGTATGACAAATTCCATAACGCCGCGCCATGTGTTATTTTTTTTTGTAATTTTGAAAACCGTTTCGAGGTGATCGCACGCAATTAAACGATGGAAACCGATACGATCCGCAAGTGAGAGAGATCGAGAGCAGTGCCATTGCATTCGATGTCCAATTGTGTCTCATCCACCTGATCAATCTGTCCATCGCTACTTCATCACCACCGCGGCGTGTACGAGTATGTGGATCGAGTGAAATTAATTGATCGCGTATCGTTTCTTATAAATAATGCAAATATAGAAAAAAAAAAAAAAAAAAAAAACGGATCGCATTTGTAGATTACCGCGGATGCGGATAAAAATCAGATCCGGAGTGGCGATAGAAATTGCTTTGCAATTGCAGATGGTTTTGTGTGTATGTTTGCGTGTGTGTGTGTTTTTTTTTTAAATCGAATACCGTTTGGTTATGTGCATTGAAAGTGAAATTTTTGTGCACCACCGAGAGAGGTGATACTTTCTAAATTTGTTAATTTTTTTTTTTTTTTTGAATTGTTATAATTTTTTGTTACTGCGAAGAATGCATAGCGGATAGTGCATGTGCTTCGATCGTTGATTGTTGCACGCGACAGTGGAAATAGAAATTTAAATTAAACCAAAAACGATCAGTGGTAGTGTGAATGAGGAAAGATACTTCAAAGGCGGTTTTTAAGTGCAGCAAAGCAGCAATTTAATGGATTAAACACATTGTCTGAAGAAGGTGTCGAAACTCTTTTTTATCCCCGAAATTGACAACGAGGAGTCTTCAAAATGAGGATTTTAAAACACTGGTAAGACGAATTGTCTTTTGTTTTTTTTTACACTTTGACGTTTAATGGGGCTTATTGGTCGATCGATTAAGAGGTATTATAGCACGAAAATAACTTGAGAAGTATTCGCAGTAACTACCCTCAACGGCTCCTTGAGCATGAGCCCATTTTTTTTTTTTTGAATAAATCTCAGTGAATTTCTGTGATATGTTCTATTTGAGGTTATTTTATCATTTGTGGTTTGTTTGCATACATTATTTTCAACTTATAACCCCAAAACCCCAAAACGAATACAGTGAAACCTCCCTTAGGCGGGCAGCGACGTCGAAAACATTTGTGGCCGTCTATGGGAGTTGTCCGTTCAAGAGATGAACACCTTTTTTTTAATAAATTTATTTAATTGTGAAAGCATAAAAAACACTGCAACTTTATTTAAAACGATTAACCGAACTTAAAACTAAAACAAAATAGTACAAAGATTGGGAATCTTCGCAAATGACTTCTGTGGCAGCTGCATGGATGAGGAAGACGAAGAATCACCCTATTACCTCTTATGCATCTGCCCGGCACTCTCCTTCTAAAGAAATAAAGATTCTGGGAAAATATTTCTTAATAGACCTTCAAGATATTTCTCAACGAATATGGAAATTTATCTAACTTTTAAAATGATTCTAAGCGCAAGTGGCAACACAATTGACCTACTAACTGAATACTACCGAGTATGGTGTGGATATCCACCTAATCTAACCTAACTACGCAGGCTGTATTAACGATATAATATTTCTGTTTTCTGCAACACGTGCTTCTGTATTTGGTAACTTCAAGTCAAAATAAAAACAAAAACTCGATGTGAACCTACGGAGGATTTTTGGTATTTGTCCGTCTAATGGAATTAAATTAAATAATTTCTGGCAGATATGCATGTCTGCGTCCGATCAAAGAAGGGAACGTAAAATGTATGCAATCTTGGTTAGGTAAATGTCTCCCTCTAACTAAAGCTTCGGTCCGTCTAAGGGAGCTGTCCGTAATGGGAGATTTCACTGAAACACAGTGACAAATCGAAAGATGAGGAAAACTAGATGAAATAAAACGCATTTACATATGCCTGGTCCTGAAACCAAACATCGTCTAATTTAATCCAACCTAAAATACATACATATGTATATATACTTTTCCATTAAATTAAAATTTAAATCGTGGTGGCACATGATTTCAATTGAAACCTATTTTAGGACGTTCTGGAAATGCATATCTTTTCAGAATCAATTGACAAAAATTATAAAATATTAAAATCTTACACCTCTTATTGATTCCCTCGGATATTGTATTCAGTGAGCACCGTGGTGTAGTGGTAAGTGCGTTGGACTACTATGCAATGCTGCCCGGGTTCAATCCCAGACCGGGTCTTACACCTTAAAGTTTTCTCACGGTGCCACATCTTTCGAATGTCTTCTCAACTCGCCGCCGTTCGGAGTCGGCAATCAATTCTAGGTCCCTTCCATTCGTGTAAATATGGAAGAAGCAGGCCCAAGTTCACCCCGAGCTGTAGCGCCACCTAAAGTAAAAGTATACAAGTAAAGCTCCCGTTTCTATGGAATATTTGTCACTTAGCTTTGGGTGAACTAAGCTTACGTTATTTACCTCTGTATACAATATTTCTTAGCAACTTTCTCATACAAGCATTCATCCGTATCACGTTATTTATTTCTAAAAGATTGATGTTGTCCACATCTGAGGTTGGCTTTAGTATCTCCATTAGTCCTCAGTATCGTTCTTCGGTTTTTACTGTGCCGTGGATTCCGCTTGCATTTCAAACACTAATTCATATACTAATTGTAGACAAACTCCGAAGTAAAAGTCTTCGCGAATGCCATCCTTTTCTGTTATAGAAAAAATGGTGACAATTTACCACTTTAGCGGTATTCACCTAATTTTAAGCGGTTTGTGGTTTGGGCTTGGCCTATCTAAAATCTAACTTATCCTTCCATACAGTGATGCACTCACTGTTTAAAATTTGAAAAATGACGATTATGAAAACCACGGTTTTTATGACGGTTTTATTCTTAAACTTTAGTGTGAACGAGAAAACCTGAAGTATAACTCCCCGTAACCACCATAAATTTCGAATTGCATCAGAATATTGAATACAATAAATGAATGAACCAATTACGGTCCAATTGAGCAAACCTACGGAATGCAATTGCATCATTTCACCCAGATCACTTATCCATCATTTCCGCTTATTCAAAAACCAATTGCATCAATTCGTCATTACAAAATGTATCTGTACCTCTCTATTACATAGAACCTCCCACCCCGACGTTGCTGGTCACAAAAAAATGTTGCATTAAAGTGTCCCGGAGCAACAGAGCATCTACTTAAAAAATTCCATCAAAATTTTGATTGATCTCTGTTGAGATCAGTCATGCATTCCACCCGCAATCAGACAACGATCTCTACTCCAAGTCGCCTTCATCTGTTGTTACTCTTGAAATACACACACCTCCATTCGTGTTCAAACTTCCCCATTCCAGGGTGCAAATGAACGAAAAATAAACTGATTCCTCTTCCGTGATAACCGTGATTCTCAACGTACAAATATCACACTTACAGGAGAGTCGTACACTAGGTGTGGACGGAGAAACCGTGTGTTCTCGTTCTTCGTCCTTTGAAATACCTTTCGACCGAATCTCATTGCCATCAGTGTAATTCCTTTATGACGTCTCCCTTCTCTCTCGTCTCATTTTCCAATAAAAAAAGGTATACAAAGGGAAAACATTTCAAGGAAAATAACCAAAAGAAAAGGAAAAAAAAAAAGGAACGACGAAGACGACGACGTACCTTTTGTTACTGCTGCTGCGATACTAGTTGTTGTTGTGCACAGGTATTGTCCTCTGAATTTTATCAGGTTGGGAATTTCAGTTAACGACCTGACCTGAAATACGCCACCACTACCGCGACTCGACTACCATGGAGTCCATTGATATCGCTATGAATCATCATCTCTTCATCATCCTGAGCCGATGAAGATCATCGTTATGTTCTTGGAAAGGAATGTAAACGTGGGGATGTGTGTGTGTGTGTTTTGATATTTCTTGTGCATTTTGTTGTTTATAAAAATAAAAAAAAATAATAAAGGAAACGATAACAGTGTGGGCCAAGAGTTTGATACCCTTTACAAGGATATCAAATTTTTTTTTTGGTATGGATGTGTGCGTGCGTAACGTCATATTTCCTTTGACAGCTCATCCCTTCGTTGGATTTCATAAGATTGATGAATGTAGAGCGGAATTAATTAGCGTTTTGGGGCCATTGTACGGCAGGATTATTATTTTTTTTGCTTCAAGGAATGAATAAAGAAATAGTAACGGTTATTTTAAAGGTTATTTTTAAAAAAAGTCATTGCTGAATAATATCGTCTAAAAGACGAATTTTCTTCGGGCCTCTGAACCAAAGCTATCAAGTTTGGATGACAGAGGGGGTCGAGAAAACCAACGAAGTCATCGAGAGGGGATCTATTCACGAGGCTCGGTCACTTCATCGTTAAACTCTTTTTCCGAAGGATTTTTTTTTTCATTTTTCATATATTTGTATATCTAAAGACGAATTTCTAGTGTGGGTTGGTTCCATTATCCCCAGTTACAAAATCCCCAAACTAAAATCCACATATCAAAATTCACATACCGATATCCCCATCACAGCATCCCCAAACACAAAATTGGCGGCTAAACAGAGCTTATTAATTGATTGAATTTTTATATATTTTTAAATTTGTTTTGTTCTTTGAACATTGAGTAGGTCTCCCTTTTAGTGTTCCGGACCAAAAAACGGAACACAAATGGAATCAGTTTGATGTCCATCTGTCTGTCCATCTGTAACAGGCCTTTTTCTCAGAGACGAAGACGAAGGCTATTAAAATGTTGAGCAGTTGTAGTATTTAGTGGCCCGAACACGGACCCGAACTTAAAAAGCCAAATTTCGGCTTTGGGGTTCAAATGGGACATTAAAAAAAAAAGAATTTTGAGGTCATCGTGTGGGATGTCAAATTAAAGCTCGTTAATATGTGAATTCAAAAAATGATGAAATATTTTTTGTGTTATTTTTCTTAACACTTTTGCACAAAACTTTAACATATTGCTGTCCCAGGCTTTATCTCCGAAAATATGCCTCAGAAAAATCTAAATAAAATCACAAACATCGAGAATAAAGTGTAGATGAAGCCAAAATTATAAGGACTGTCCTATGCTCGACAGTTTTTTTTAAATTATTTTTTTTAATTTCAACTATCCAATTGTTCACATATCCAGAAATGACGTTAGCCTTTCATACGCCTAAAAGCAGCTATTTATAGGAAAATTTGTATGTCTGAGTAAAAATTTAATGATTGATCCTAGAAATATGCCAAACAATTTCGCTTCGGGTATAAACATTGAGCCTAGACTTATAATTTTTAAGGGATTTTATGGGGAAATTTGTATGTGTAAGAGTAAACCTTGAATGGTTGATCGTAGAAATATGCCTCAAAAATCAGCATTGCGACTTAAACCATTGATATTAATCAATATAAAGGAATCGGTGTCTATCCTTGTACTTTATTGGAAAAAATTGAATTTGTGTACAGCAACAAACTGACCTCAGCTTGTCATACTTGGGTCTATTCTCAGATCCTTATCGTTATCATCATCAACACTAAAGTGACATTTAATGTTTCAGAAACCCAATACTATCTTCTGTCTTTAAGCTGTCAGTTCTCGGTATGAATGATGACAAGCTTCGTTCGAATGCCCACATATTTGAAATTTGAACAAGGCCAAATTTCTAGATTCTTTAGCTCTCACTGCTCCGTTGCTCATTAACACTTTTCGACATTTTGTTTGCATTTAAAACTGGCGACCAAATCGAGTTCCAAGTTCTAAAACAAATGTACAGTTTTAAACCACGAGTTCATCGCTTATGTCTCACCAAATTCTTCAATTATTTTGTCAATCTTGTAACCCAAAACCATTATTGGTAACTGCTTGGCTAATTAATAGAAATTTCAAAGAATATCGTGATTTCCCAGACTTAAATTCACAGCGTGTGGTTGGAATTTCTATGGAAATTCAGTCCGTATGGTGTTGGATTGCTTAAAAAAGTCTTTGCTAGTTGGGAATAGATTTTTTTTTATCATACCATATATCATGATGGTAGCCACCATTTTGAGCGCCCATAACCTTTTTGTGCAATCCAAATATAAACAAAGTTGAAAATTGATATCAAGCATTGATCTGCTAGCCTCTTAGTAGTGTATCGAATTTTTTTGGTTGCGCCAAGGTATATGTGATCTCCCAAAGATACTAGTAGCCCGGGCTACCAGCATGCACTATTCGTAGACCCGATTGCTCGATTTTAGGAATTTGTCTACACCCTTCGACCGCTCTCGCCGCGGGACTGCCGTTAGGTATTACTTCGCGGGGCTGGTAAGCAATCTATATATGTACTATATCTTCTATATTTCCTGCCTATCTTCGCAGCTCGCTTCGCACATTTGTTATGAACGAGCAAATCTCCAACCAATTTTTTTCTGACTACAGCATTTGGTCTATTATTGTCTGTGGACTTCATGTGTCAGTTCTCCATCCCAGAAAGCATACCTATGCAGTGGAATACTTCGTGCTCTGTGTCTTCTTCCTGATTGGGGCAAATTGAGCAAAAAGGTGAGCTATCGTGTCCAAAACGGTGTAGGTATTTTTGATACCCACCGTGACTGCGTAAGGTGATAGTTACAGTTTCCGTGCCTTCGGTTTGTCCAAATGTCTACGGTTGGAATCAACCCATAGGTCTATCTGCCCTTCGTGGTGGTTTCCGACCGAGCTTGCCTGCTGGTCATTGAAGTCACTCGTTCTTCCTCGTTGATCCTTTTGATGACCGTCGCCTCTTGGTTATTAAAAGTTCTCCTATTATAGACTATTTGCATCTCGTCCGCAAGGATATCGATGTTTCATCCGAAATCGTTCTGAACCCACTGATTACCCTTAGTGCGCTAATCCGATATGTTGACGATAATTTTCCCTTTGTTTCCTTTATCTCTAGGGCCCCCAAACAAACTGGGGCAGCGTATAATAAGACTGAGCTTACTACCTTCGATATTATGGGGTCCTCCGATGTTTGGCAGTATTCCAGAAAGTGCTGCTTGAAGCTTTGACCTGCAAATACATATATGTATGAACATATTTAACATCGTTGATAACCCGCAAAATCGTTCAGGAAGATATCGACAAATTGAACCAGCTTGGGCGATGTAACAAGGTCATAGTGATGAGTCTCGATCCATGCTGATCTAGGTACGGGAAAACGAAAAAGCTGAGGCACTCGTTAAAGGAGGACCAGCGAACCTATTTCATTGGTCCTCTGCCTATGGAATTGTCTGCAATTAAACCAACGATAAATACAATCTGTCCAAACTGGCATTGTGAAAGACAAACATGTTAGTAGACTCACCGAATGCTAACATAACCACATTTCTGTTACACCTTGAAAGAACCGGTCACTTCTGCTCAAAGGATTCACTCCGTTAAAGGAGTACCTGAAATTAATGCGCGGGCATTTACAGATACCTGGAAGAAGAGAAGACAGCTGAACCCTTTATTCGTGAATGTCCAATCTTCACTCGAATCAGAACGGCCACTCCAGGCAATTATAAAAGTCCTACGGGATGAGGATCTATTACAGCTCCATCTTGCCCAGTATCTAAGCTTTGCGAAAGCGACTAGTAGATTTGGATTAATTCACAACTCAGAAATAAACTGGTAAGCCAGCAAATAGGGTGTCCAAGAGGCTTAGTTCGAAACAAGGTAGTAAAGTTCATAGGTGTTTTGAAAATCAGAAAAAAAAACCAATATAGTTACATTCCAGTGTAATGTCCATCGGCTCTTTCAATGTCAGTTGAGCTGCCCTATGGAATTGATTATCTTGGAAAGTGCCATCATGACTCCAATCTCCGAGCAATATTTTCATATAAACTCTGGCTATCTGTATTTGTTTATTCCTCTGAAAACTCCTTATTAATCATCACGGACAGTGGGGGTAGATACATGATACCCAGACATCAATAAGCTTCGGATAATCATGAAATATTATAAAATCCCTTCAAAAAAAGACAAATCGTAGCTTAGCCCCACAGTCTACTTCTCGGAGTGCCTAATATCTTTTGATTAACTCATTAGGGACAACTTGAACGTCCTCACCTACGAAATATCCTCCGCCGCCCATTTAACCATCATCAATCCGAAGACAAATGATAATGCATTTCAAATGTATCTACGACTGTTTCATGTGTGTGCGTTCTATTCTGGCACCATACGAGAAACTTCCTCATTAATAACACCTTAGTTGCATCAAATTACCACCGCAACATAAAAAGAAGAAGAAAAAGAAGAGAATAGAAAAACCCGCTCTAAAGACTTCAAAATTTATTATTGTATCTATAGTAATTACCTTAATGGACTTTGTGAGGAAAGAGAGAAGGAGGAATCCCCTAAAAGAAAAACAGATAAAATTAAAGCTTAGCCAACTGACCAGAGAAGATCAATAAATCTTCTTCTATCCGAATGCCTTTTCCAGAGATACGAGTAGTCTTGTGGTGTTATTATGTTTCGGGGACCGGTATGGATACCTACTCCTATGATAAGTGGTTTGGTTTTTTTTTTTTGGGGGGATTTTGCCCCCCCCCCCGTACCAAAATGACACCAACCAGTATAAACCGTACCAGAACACATAAATCGGTTTTAGGATGTCAAAGGGGATTAGCTTTGGCTTAAAACACATTTGATAGGTTTGTGGTGCGGACGAGGAGGTTACAAATTGAGTGGAATCCATGTGAGAGACTGATAGCAGAGTGCATCCTATTGTGGTTCGAGATTGGAATGCATATGATAGTTTTGGAATTTAAATTTGACGGCTTATCAGATTTAATATACGTGAATAATCACTGTGGTCCCGGTTTCTTATTCTTGGTTAGTCATTAGGGCGGTCGCGGTCGAAAGCATTAGTTTGCCTGGCTGTTTTCTAAATTTTTCATTGACAGAAAGCACGATAACCTTTGGACAGACTTTTTTGTCCGTGAGACTGATTTGGCTCACGATCAGCCATTTGTTGTCCATTTTGAATTTTCTAATTTTTAAAATTAATTTCCTTAGGATAAGGTAAAGTAATAATTAACGTTGCTTCAGTCGGAATGTTATTCCAGGGATAAAGAGAGTTCTGGTGATCCCATCAAATCTTAAATTTGGCGTCTATGCTGACATATTCTTTCTTATGTTGCAGAAAACTGGAACACAACTTTTATCTGTGTTTAAGGTCGGTTTCTTGTCGAAAGACGCATCGTTCTCCAACTAACCAAAGACCACTTGCAATGGTACTCTCATCTAAAATACATAATAGCTCTGCAGGGCGAAGTAGTATATGAGAGTAACTTAAGTTAATGAAATTTAATTTCAATGTTTGTTCGGTGTTCATGTGGAGTACTTCGTAGTACCTAAACTCAGTTTTCGCAAAGATCTATAAAATAAGTGTAAAAATAAACAGTTAAACTCACTTAACTATTCATTATTTGTCTATTCATATAATTAAGGAAGACTTTTGTTACCGTTTTTGTTGGTTTTCTTGATTTATTGTGCGGTAGTAGTTATTTGGTGTGCATGAACATTATAATAAATTTTCTTTATTTGGTGTTTTTGGTCAATAAGAACTGTGTTTTTGTATAAAAATTGTATATTCCCATTCTGAAAAAAAAAAAAAAAATAGACGAAAGAAACATTAGGCGTGTTTTTTATAACTTTCAATCTAAAATACAATAACAAATGAACATAGACACCGGTCCCTCGTTTTGCGCGGTGGTTAGGGGAATAAAAATTCTTGCGCAATGCGAAATCGCGTAAACCAAAACCGCGCAAAGCAAAGTATGCATTTCATGTTATTTAGGGTGTTGCGTAATGTAAGCATTTATTCAAGCCGCGCAAAGCGAGGGACCAGTGTATACCTATACTATGGAGTATTAGGGGTTGAGCCGCGATAAAACCAGTGCTACCAAACTGCTTTGATCGAAAAGTGTTATACACCGTGGGGTAGTGGTAAGTGCGTTGGATTACTACGCAAAGCGGCCCAGGTTCAATCCCAGCAAAACACCTAAAAAGTTTTTCACGTTGCCACCTCTTTCGAATGTCTGACAAGCAATCAAAGAGTATCATTTGTCACGATTAAGCTTCTCAACTCGCCGTTCGGAGTCGGCAAATAACTGTAGGTCCCTTCCATTCGTGCAAAAATATAACACGCACAAACACGCGAGAAGCTAGGTTTGGTTCTGCATAGGACTGCTGACGCCGTATATTTATTTATTTTTACATTTTACCCACCCTATATTATAGTTGTTTCACAATATTTTTGAGAAATATGTTGTCCATGTATGTGGACCATCGTAATGTAAAGTGTGCCAAATTTTAAGTTTCTAGGAAGAACGTGTCTTGATGTGACATTTTTGAATTAGAGCGAACTTATAATGGTTCCGTATAACCATATGAGCACGGAACTCTAAAAAGGAAAAAGAGCTTAAAAAATGGCTGAACAGAGCTGTCAAATAGGACTTTTTCTAAAAAAATGCGTTTATTTTTCTTGAATTTCCCTGAATATTACAATGAATAGGAATTTCCTCCCTGTGTTTTCTTTAACGCATAAGATACCACCGGCACCGGTTGTACCATCAAACATTATTTTCGTAGGTAATTTGCTTTCTTTCCAATTCCAAATTGTCACATCTCAGCCATATCCCACAACGTTGGTGCCGTACCTTTGAAGTCGCACAACACATCTGAAAACCTAATTCAATGTAAACATCCTGACTGAAATTCAAGCGAAGGAAAAAAGACAAAATACACTCTTCCTTCCTTCTGTCCCGCAACTTAACTATTTTTCCCCTTAAAACACGTCCGACGTGTGTTGGTTTTCACAGGAAAAACAATCTAAAACGACGACCAAAAGTCAACAGAAAGACATATCTCGTCGAATGCACTTCCTTTGCCACATAATGTCATGGGTCGGTCACACCGCAAACTGTAACCCGAATTGTGTCTGCGGCGGTGGCGAGTGGTAGACGGTCCACGAACTCAATTAAATATAAGAAAAATAACCCCAAATACCTAGATGTTAGGTGGAAGAAAATTATTGCTGATCTCGTATCTCCATAGGGATTCACGACATATGTAAGTCCCTCTCGGCACTGTAGAAGTAGGGTGCATTGACCATGTATGTACATGCGAATGAGGGAATCCTTTTAACCCACTTTGTTCGAAATATAAGAAAAGTATCTACATATGTACGAATATGCAGATAAACACGAAAGCAATTCATCTTTATCATTGCAACAAGAGGATGTACCCTAGAGGGTTGTTGCTGTTGCTATAGAGCGACAATCACCTTCACTCGTACATGAGTGTTGATATCCTCCCTTGGTAGCATAGATGCACCTGTAGTTACTAGGCAACCCGTTTGCTGCCTCATATCGTCATCCATCAGTGAACTGAACGTTGGAAACCAAGTCACTCTTCCCTAATGTGGCTGTGTGGTGCACAAACAGACAGCGGGCGGGTCGGGTAGTCGCTTGCAGGTACGAGTACATCCACAGGTGACTCAGACAAAGACACGGTGAAGTCGTTTCAGTGGAAAATTACAATTATCTCCATTATTAAAATTATTTCAGTCGGGATAGGGACATAACATAGAGGGAAGGGATTGTGTTTTTTTTTTGATTTTTGTTTCCTTGCCTTGTTTAGGGAACACCCCCCCATTGCGCTCTCCCGACTCGTATGTCGTCGACGCGCCGCGCCGGTCGGAAACAAGTGTTTTGCGTGATAGTTTCAGTTAATTATACTGTTTCCGTTGTACGGTAGAGGGCAGTGCGATGGCAACTTTTCGTTGTTGTTGTTTTGCTGTTAATTGGATAGAATTCTATGGAAAGAGAAGATCCCCGGCCGCCGGCACTGTAATTAGGGGAACAAACCGCGATAATTGATGCATATGCATAATATGCGTTTTTGTTTGTCGTTCGCTTGCTAGTTGATGTAGAAAAGTGCAGCTTCAAGCGACATAATCATTAGTAAAAGAAAACTAACAATTTTGTCCACCGCTTTACGAAGACTAGACACTGGCAAATGAGTTTATTTCCCCAAATCGAAGGTGAAATAAGTCCCCACAAACGTATGAAATAAGTCCCCAAATAGATATGAAATAAGTTCCCATTTTCTCAGTATCCTCACCTTCATACAAATTTTGGGGAGTTATTTCGTTTCCATTTGGGGAGTTATTTCATTGGGGAGTTATTTCGTTGGGGAGTTATTTCCTGCAGCCTTCTTTCAATACTTTGCAATAAGATGCGTTATTTTAAGCCTTTTGCACAAAGAGCGTGGTTATGGAGTCTTTTGTCTTACCCGAAGCCTTGGCTAGTGCCGGAGATTAACAGAGAAAGTGGAGTACGGTTTCTTCCGCAGCTGTGTTGCAACTCTTCATCTGGAGTTGGCTTTTAAGAGAGCGTTCTGAAGGAGTCTACTCTTTATAACAACCATGGAAGGGGAAGGGGACCCTCCGCAACGAAGTTGTCTAGGGCTTATCCGCGTTTGGCTAACTCGTCGGGGTCTTTCATCGTGTCTATGTTGCTGCGCCAAGGAAACCAGAGAAGAGCAATAGTTCCTACCTGCATTGTTCTAGTAATTTACATGATGTGTTGGTTGAGTGAATGGCCCTTAAAGCGGGCTGACTATATAAACTAATTATCTCCTTCAGGGATGTAGGGCTTCTTTAATTGCAAATGCTTCCGCTGGAAGACTATGAAGCATTCAGGAAGACAATAAGATTTAAAGGACCTTAGTTCAGCTGTTTACATCTAGAATGCGCTCTAGAGTTTCCGTACAACGGATTTAGTTGAGTAGTAAGTAGCTGCTGAGAATGACTCATTTGAAGTGCTTTTGGGGCATTATATGCAAGATGCCACCAAAACCTAAGGACTTATAAAGTGTGAAGCTGCTGATCGCCCAGGCGATCTTATCATCGGTTTTGTGCCACCTGGAAAGTGGGTATTCATGATTCTTCGGTAAAGTCGGTCTATGTTCCATCATATCGTCTAATGAGGGTCGGGCTGGAGTGTTCCTTAGACAGAATCTTGCATAGTCTTGACGAATTTAAGAAACATATGTATAACTACCAGAATATCACTTAAGTACCCCCTTTCAGAGCTTTATTGGGCTTAATAGGCCAGCACCTATAAGCCTGATTAATTTTCTCACATCCTTTTTTATGTCTGAATACTTTTTTAAAACCTTAGTCAACCCCTATACCAGTGTTGCTTATAATTTGTTCTTCTTTTAATTTTTTTTTCAGGCCTCGCCGTCGATCGGGCTCAAGCATTGTTGTGATCGATGGTGATGATTTGAAGCCATGCCTGCCAGATGATTTTATAGGTAGTCAACATTATCGCCAGCACTCGGATAGTAAAGAGATTGATCAGGAAATGTTGACAATGCTTTCGATTAATCAAGATAACGGTTAGTTGCATTTACTTACGGAATTGAATTTTTGATATATATTCTCATATATTTTAGGTCCACATCGTGAGATGGCAGTCGATTGTCCAGATACATTTATAGCACGCAATAAAACACCACCACGTTATCCACCACCCCGTCCACCGACAAACGCAACAGCTATGATGATGATGTCGGGTACAATGCCGCCGGGTGCAGCAACAACACTTACACCAACCGCAACACTCAACAATGCCGCTGCACAGGTAAATACAAATTTGTTGTTGTGTGGTAGCGGTAAACTAACGGTTATATTGCATTCTGAATATGAACACAATCATGATCATCAACAACATCTCAATCATCAACATCATAACGATCATCTGCAACAAAATTTTGATAACGAACACATTCATGAAAAACTCCAACAATTTGAACAGTACACCGTCGGCAATAAACACCATCAACAACAGCCACAGCCACAACATAACACAATGGGTAATAAAACTCAACAACAGATACACCAACACCAACAACATGCATCACCAATTAAACACAAACACTTGAGTGGTGGCGGTGTTGTTGCAGATAGTATTTCTGTTGACTTGGACCCGCTGTCTGATCTCTATCGGAAAGGGTCGTTGTCCTTCGATGACAGTAGCAAAGAGTCCTTCGACTCGATTAGCTACCATCAGTTACAGAATAACAACAACATGGCGAAGGCAACCAATGGCAACATGTTGCTAACGAACACCACGTCTTCTTGTGGTGGTTCGTTGAGTACGCGCAGCTCGTCTTCGGGTGAGTTGGGCCCACCGGAGTACGAATTGCGCGAGCTAAAGCCACAGATATCTGTCCGCAAACATCGCGAATTGCCCGTGGACGTGCCCGATAGTTTTATCGAAATTATTAAGGCACCGCCACGTTATCCGCCGCCACCGCATTTGTCGTCGCTATCCTCGACTTTGTCGAACGTCAGCACGGCAACCACAACTCTGCCGCATAGTAACTCACATGAGCTGTTGTCTGGTAATGCGCTAAATGCGTCTTACACTACGATGACCACCACGTCATTGTCATTGTCATCGTCATCGTCACCGTCGTCGTTCTCTTCGTCGACGCTATCGAACAACAATAACAACAGCAATATCAACAACAATGTGTCGGCAACACCAACAGCAGCGCTAGCAGCAACAACAACAACGGCTACAACAAAACGTCCTCCACAGATCGTTAAGGAGGTGGTTAAGGCGAAGAGCTCATTAACATCGTCGCAGGGCTCCATTGAGCGTCAGAAGCCTCAGCCCCAAGTGGCTGTGAGGCGGAATGATGAGGTATTTTTTTTTTTGTTTTTTTCTTCTTTATTTTCTTTCGTCATTTTTTGTTTTATCCTTTTTCCTTATTTTCTCGTTTGTTTTGTAAGAAACTTTCTTTCCGCTTCCGGGTGTCCGGGTAGTCCTAGGTTTGGCGCCCAACGTAGTTCTATTTTTTGAATTTTTGTTTGCCCTTCCCTCATTTTTCTGCAAAATACTTCCTTGATTATTTTAAGTTTGCTAATTTATCCTTATCACATCCACACCAACACACAATGGTGTCAACTTAAAACTAGCGACGCGCAGGCGGTGCTAATGAGAAAGAAGCGTGCGGTTACACTTGCTTCTTTTTGTTTTGCTGTGTACTTATGCAGTTTGGAAACCATCAGCATCATCATCATCATTGCCTTCCTTGGTCCTTGTTGTATTGTTATTATTTTTTTTTCATTCAGTTTCAGTCTGCGTGCAAAGATCCCATTTGGCATTTGCACTTGAGGGGACTTCATAGTTAGGAGTGCGGTGGGTTTAAGTTTGAATGATGTCGTCCTATAGAAAAGTGCCCTTATTGCGGAAGTAATATTGGGTGAAGAAGCTGGTGATGTGTTAATTGCGCTGGCATAGTGCTACTAATTTGCCATGCAACAGTTGTCGAGAGGTGTTTTAGGAGAGAAAAGGAGATAAATCGATTGAAGGCTATTCCGACAGCATTTGGGTTTGTATCTAATAAAATCGAACAGAATAGCTGCCATCTGTACTCCTAATGGATATCAGAGTAGTGAAAGGAGTTCATCGTACTCAATCGAACCAGGTCAAGATTATCAGCTCGGCACTGGTCTAAGTAAATAAATCCTTCAATATACAGAACGAGGTTTGCCTGTACAGCTGCAATCTCCAACATTCCCATACCGCTAAAATTTCGCCAGCATAACACGAAGGGTAACGAAAGTTGCCGTGCAGAGAAAACCTGCGCTATTTAATATCCAGAGCATCTGAAAAGACCACTCCTGAACTCCCTTTCCTTTTTAAATCTGTCTGTGAATACAGGGTCTTGTCTTTTGGGGCGTCTGCAGAAGAAAGCCAATTCCACTTTCTCTCTGAATGTCCGGCACTAGGTAGACCCAGAAAGCACACACTCGGCAGATATTGCCTTCAAGACGTTTGAGAAATCAACGATATACAATTCTTTTATGTTGGTATAACCACCTCGAAGATAGAACAATCTCAACACCTTGATTATAAATATATAGATATTGCTGACTAACTGAAACAGAGGGCGGGAAGGCTCCCAATGAGGTTTGAACAGCATACTATTTTCTTTTGAGCTCTAATAACCGGTTGCAGACTAGTTACAAATGCATTACCCCAGCAAGATATGCCGTACTCCAGACGTGAATTGACCAAGGCATAGTAAATTATTACTAAGAGTAACAAGTTTGCGTATATTCAAGCCTATGTAGGTAATTTTCTTTACTATTTCTATGTGCGGCTTCTAACTCAGTCTTCTGTCTTTTCTGAAACTGAGTCAATAACTAAGCAATTGCTCTCGCAGTTAGAATAATTACACCCAGACTCGTGTAGTTTATTTGGTACTGATTTGAAAGAGCAAATGACATAACTGTGCTAAGAACCATTTGATGATACCGAAACCAGCCATTCATCAATGAAAGGTCCACGTTAATTTACCGTACTATGTCATTCACGTTGAGGGCAGCATAAAAAAGAGCCAAGTCATCAGCGGAGGCAACAATTTTGCCATTTAGAGGCAGCGTTAATATCCAATATGTCCAATATGTCCAATATCTGATCCTTGAGGAACCCCAGCTGCGGTACATAAAAGATGTTCGCTCGAATTCGAATTAGCCCGAATCTGCTGGTTCCTGTTACAGATATACGAGGGAAGCAAACAAAGAATATTATCTCGGAAGCCAAACTTATAACAGTACCTGTTATGATTGATTAAATAAAAGGCTTTGGTTAAGTCAAGAAACATACTAGCTGTTTTTTCTCGATGTTTTCAAAGAAGGATACTACAGTACTACCTCGGTAATTTGAACTATTAGAGACCTATCCAAGTTCGAACCACGGAGGTTCGAATTATTGGATACTTTCTTCGTAGTCAATATTTCGGATACAAAAGCAGTGTAAAGCGGTTTTAAGTAGTAAAATACAAAATCTTGTGGTGCTTTTGAAGACGGTTCATACTTGTCTGCCAAAAATGCTTGAAATGTAATTTAAAATCGTAATTTAATAAAATAACAAACCATTCACAAAGCCAGTCGACACAAAAATGCTAACTGCAGGCCTACCTACAATATTTTTTCCTCGAACAAAAATTAGCTTACAGCCTACTGAAATGGAATCGACACGTCTTTATCTTTATAAATGTTATCTCTTAATATTTCTAGGATAATAATTATAACTCTGAAACTGTAAAATCATTTAGCAAAGAAACTACGGAGAAAACTCGAATTACAGAGTACCAATTTTCGCAAGTGTTCGAATTACAAGATACGTAATGTAAACAAATAGGTGTTCGAATAAGTGGAGCGTTCGAATGACCGAGTGTTCGAGTTAGCGAGGTAGTACTGTATTGCATCTCCAGTAGACTTCCCTTTTCGAAAGTCAAATTGAAGTGGACATACGAGTAGTAACTAATTTCTTAAAAATTTTAGAAAAGACTGAGAGAATTGAAAACGGTCAATAATACATTCCCAAAACACACATAAACAACCAAACTTAAACTGTGGTAACAAAATTGCGCACACGCGCTAATTGTATATGGGAAGATACTACATATAGCCATCCATACAGTATAAAACCCGGATAAGTGCATTAGCGAAATTGTCCAATGTCGTGAGGTACTTATCCGGTATATGTAGTTACGAAAACATGCTTAGCTGCTCAGAGTTACTTATCCATGAACAAGACATGTTCGCGAAAAAGCGAAAGATCTTCACAACCAACAATCGAAAAGTGACAGCTAAGAGAAAACTTCAAAGTATTACTAGAGTACTAGAACTCACTACCTGTACTAGATTAAGTTTATAACCTTTTGTCTTGTTTCGATTCTGGTGCTTTATTAAAAAGGGTATTTAAAAGGGAAATATTTCATATAAATTATAAAGAAAGAAAGGAAAACAATCATTTTATATTTAAATCGCTACCGCAAGAACTTGTGATTCCTCCTGAGAGTTTTTTCCTGTACCGATTTCAATGATTCTTACACTGATCGAAAGCTTATCAACTGAACTTTGTTCATCAATACAAACAATTTTGAAAAAGTCTATATGAGTAAAGTTATGACGAACAAAACATTATTACCTATACCCAAGGGTATAGGGTTTCTACATGCGAGATTCCTCGCATCGGTACACTAGTAAGTACTTAAACGGGGAATGTAGTTAAGCGATATGTACCTAAAGGTGATTTACTTTATAAACTTAGGGTTTCAAAAGATGCTATGCGGGTTTTGCACTTAAGTGGGTGGTTCTTAACCGGGTTTTACTGTACTTATCTACCAACCTACCTGCATACCTTGTATTTTGGTAATTATACTTACTTAACGGTTCCCTGCATATAAAACGGCAGCCTACCATCCTCTTCAAACCCAGGACCACTGTGTCCCCTTTTCCAGACCAAGCGTCCATAGCTTGCTCCGGTTGAGATTCGCAGATTTTTAATCGCTCGATGTGTCTTAGCTGGTGTTATCGATGTATTTTGGCTCTTGATACAACTAATAGAGTTCGCGGTTATTATCTCATCCCCGTTTGTAATAAAAACTTGGAAATTCGGATTGAATGTCTTCAGTTAAAGTTTCTCGAAAGGACATAAGCCCTATTCGATTCATAATGACCCCATTGGATTACCACTGAAAACTCCTTTTCAATTGAAGCTCACCACTGACTTCAAAGACCAACACTCTCTCCATCCACCTAAGCTACGCAATCTTGTTCATCTTCTCACACCCATCAGGACACATTCCATGAAACCGATCCAATGACTCGCAGCCAATTCCGCTATAATAGAGTAATTAATAAACGTGCACGATGCCAAAGTCTTATCACATGTCAAATTGAAGGAAACTCCAATCCGGTTACCAGAAGCTATGCTTCGTTCCAGATTCCTATTTTCAGACCGAATGCAATCGTGAACCTGTTCGTATGCCTCTATGACTTTGTAAGGTTTCATGTAAACAAGATCACGTCATAAAAAAAAAATAAAGAATCCCAAGGAACCAAGCCCAGGAACAGTACTCTCGTGTATAAACGTAAAAAAATAATTTTAATAGATGCCACGATAAAGTTGACCAGTTGAGCATAACACAAGCGGAAACGTCGTCCATTCAAACGTGCTGCAGTGTGACCCCCACTTCGGGTGAAAAAAAAAAAAAAAAAAAACTCATAATGGCCACCACCACGACACCAGAACAACACTATCATCGGCACATCCATTCAATAATTTTTATTGTTGCTGCCGGTGCCGGAGGCCGGAGCGCACAGCACAGCTTGGGTGACGATGACTCCGACGACATGGACGCAGTCGTGGACTTGGACGACAACCGAGCAACGAAAGTAGCCCAAGTCACTGGAGTAGCAAGAGTTCCAGTTTTATGTTTGTCGACGTCGTTATCTCGTCGTCATTCAGTACAGATTGGGTGCCATGCATCTAGTATTTCTGCACAGCACAAGAGTATACGAGTATTTTAGTTATTTAATTTTTTTTTGCATTTAATAAACCCAAAATGAGTGTGGAAACCAGATACCGAGATACAAGATACCAGGGAGCGACGAGACGCGAGAACTGGCCGAGAGTTATTTGTTCCTGTTCGCTGTTTTCGACGAGGGGCTCTAATTTTTTCTGCGGAACGAATGCAAATGATTGCCTAGTTTTGCACTTTATTCTGTCTTTCTCACGACCGACGCACGGCGACGGTGTGATTCTAATTCCAGCCAAGAAGTGGAATGGGGCCTCTGTCGGCCTCATAAAATTGTTCAAATGTGGTACAAATGGATTTTTAATAGAATTTCGCTGGAATGTATATAGATACTTGTTTTTATTTAGAATAATCGCATCAAGGAAGTGAGTTGCAGAAACAGGAAAGTGACCGTGGCAGATTTTTGAAATTAGCATTCGCCTACGCAGGACTTATTGATTTGGAAAGTTTTAGTTGAGCACTGCATCCTCTGACTAGCTATTGAATACCCGATTGGAAGCCAAACCTTACCTTGACGAAAGGCAATTCAACAAACTTAGGTCAAAGCAAGGTTAGGAAGACTCACTTAGCCTTAGACCATCAATAAGGTCCATTTTACCCATTTTGGCTCACCCTGGTAACCTTGTGAACTGCTGACCCAAAACCAACTAGCAGGTAGTCGTATACATCTCAGAAGGCTCATTTGTACATAAGTAAGTCCCCTAGCTCTGTGAAGAATCAGAACAATCGCACTGCAGGTGACGCACAGATTGCATTTCTCCTTGAATGCGATGTTTTCATATCATAGACATTCCCCCTGTACTTGTATCCAAATGCGTCCAGCGCCTATTGGCCTTATTAATGTCCTCGTCTACGATGATTATATTTATTGAAGGCAGCTCTCACGAATGGGAGAGCTTGCGATGCTGATCTTCGCCTTGTGGGTTCGTCTACTCCTTCGTTGACTGCGATATCCACATGTCCTGGAACCTGACATAGGGTCATAGGCACGGCATTGATTTTAGATGTCTCATTAAGATGCAGCTGCATTCGTTGTTTATTCTTAAGAAACGATTTATACTCCTAAAGATTCACAATTGTCAAAGAAAAACTTTTGAAAAAAGATAAAGATAAAAGCCTCCGATAAATGCATTAAAAGGAAGATTAGAGAGTCTGTCCTTATTAGCTGGAGCCGCATGTCGTCTTAATGCCGATTCGATAGTGATGAGGCTTTTGATGAATCTCAATACCTTTCTGAGTTCCGTGTTTCATATATTTCTTGCGGGCTTTTGTGGCATGTGGAATGTGTACTCTTTCTATTGCCACAGCAGGACACTTTCCTCCTTCTTCCATTTTCTTAAGGTAGTACCTACATATACATACCTACAACACATAAGACTTAGGTCTTCTTTTTTTTCAAGTTTTTTTTAGTTCAAGTAACGTCTTTCTGCAGCACTTGCCCCGCTAAGGTACAGGGGACCCTCCCTTATGATCTTATTTTTAGTGTTCCGTACTCAAAAACGGAACACTAATGGAATCAGTTCGGTGTCTGTGTCTGTCCGTCTGTCTGTCTGTCTGTCTGTCTGTCTGTCTGTCTGTCTGTCTGTCTGTCTGTCTGTCCATCCGTCCGTCACAGGCGTTCTTCTCAGAGACTATTTGACGTAGACTATTGAAATTTAAAACAGTTGTAGCAAGTAGTGGCTCAAACACAGACAAGAACTTAAAAAGCTGAATTTCGGCTTAGGAGGGCTAGCTTTGGGGGGTTAAATAGGAAGTTAAACAAAAAAGTTTTGAGGTCATCACTAACTCAGAAATGTATGAATCATTTTTTGTGTTTCTTTTTTCTTAACGCTTTTTCAGAAAAAAAAAAACCTTAAAACATTTCTATCCCACTACCTTATCTCTTGAAACATCCCTCAGAAAATTCTGAATAAAATCATAAACATTGAGAGTAAAGTGTAGATCGAACCAAAATTATCAGGACTGCATTACGTTCGACAGTCTGTTTTTTATTAATTTTTTTTTTTTTGAGTAAAAATTGAGTGGTTGCTCCTAGAAATATGTCCCAAAAATCAGCATTGAGCTTATAATTAAACCACTGATTTAAATTAACCTAAAGGAATCTTGATGGTTTCCTATACTTATAATATAGGTGTCTCTCCTTCTACTCCATTGGGAAAAATTTAATTTGTGTACAGACAAAGAGAGCGAGAGAGGGATAGAGAGAGAGAGACAGAGAGACAATAAATTCCAAAAATTTCCCGCATTTAATGACGCACATGCGTAAATTTCTTGTATTCTTTATATGTTGTTTTGGGTGGATGTAATATGTATAATTATTCTTTTGAGCAGATGAGAGAGGGCATCATATACATATGTAATTTTATCAAGTTGCTTACATTTGTGTCCATAAATCTATCAACATACTCGCAAGTCTGTTACATTTGTATGTAAAAAAAACTGGTAGTACGGAAGACTTGTTGCGCATGTGTGTGTCCTTAGATGCTCATCGGATGGTGTGGTTCGAAAAAATTTAATGTTTCGAGTTTCAAAAACCCTCTGAGATCCCTACTGTTTCCTAATTTGAAAAACGAAATTGCCAATCTTAACGCAGTATCATCGGCTTTTCTAGAACTTATGTAAGAGCTATAAATGCACGACGAAAAGAAGAACAAAGTACACATTTACTCTTCATCTCCAGAAGGACGTTTTTAAAAATTCAAATTCAATTCAAATTCGACTATCTCAAGTGGATGTCGAATACTGAGTCAGAAGCCTCACTGCACCCGAAATTTCAAATTGTCCCCTCCTTGATCCCATTTTTTTTTTTGGTGAATTTTCTCACATCCCACCCACTGCTCTGCTTCTTTCCAGGATTATCACCCAACTTCTCCTCAGTATTCCCTCTTTTCCAGGTAAATGGCTCATTCTATGCAAGCTGTAGAAACTATCATACCTCTGATACTCTTAGTCCAAGTAATGTTTTCGCTAAAACAACGTATCTAGCTAACAACCATGCTTCGTATCGAAACCCCCCTTTACAGGCTATACACCGTCACTAACTCTGCTAACACACTCTCTTTAAACACTAAAAACCTTCATCTCCATTTCACAAAATAAATAAAATAAAATATGTTATAAGAAAACAAATTGAACCGCAATTCGACAATTTTTTTAAAACCAATCTCCCACAGCTAAACGGTTCGGTGAAGCCAGTTCCACCGCCTCGAGATCATTTGCGTATCGAAAAGGATGGCCGCTTGGTTAATCGAGCACCGGCGCCACAATTGCCCGATCGCAAGGGGATCAACAATAACAACAACAATACCAGCAACGGCACTGGATCGATGCAGCAACAGCAGATTGCCCAAATAGTAGAACCCACACTGGAGCAGTTGGACAGTATCAAGAAATACCAGGTGAGTCTTTTGTTGTTGTTTTCTTTTGAGAGTCTTTTGCTACATGTACGTACGTGTTCCATAAATTGGTTTCCATGTGAATTGAACTGAAAAGTAACTGAATCCTTAGAGAGACTATTGTCGGCGTCACTATCGTCGCGACTTGAATACACGTCTCGTGGAGGGCACCTCTGGTGCATTCTTTACTTGTCAGTGATGGCGCTACAAGAGTGGAATAAATTTCACATTTAATTAAACCGCAGAAATTCGAAGTGCACTACGCGCCAGCAGCGCCTGTGCTTGGAATCGATTCTATGGAGGTTCTATCTCTCAATTTGCGTAGAGGCAGGCACCAAGTACTTAAGAGACCCTGTACGTCACAAACGGGTGGTGGAGTGATAAAGCAATTTGATTTTCTATTTACATCATGGAGTTACGTTGCCCGTTTTTCATGGAGTGTTTTAAAGCCTGACACCCATAACGGGGTGTGTGCATCTGGGTATGTAAGGAAAAGTTATGCCGTAAGAAAGTCTGACTTTGACAGTTTTCCAACGGCGTGATGTCGGGTGGAAGTGGGTGTGGGTTTTTTCTTACATAATTCAGTGGGTGGTGAGTCTGAAGGTATTAAGGAATACTAACATGTGAGTAGTTTCCAATGAGGAGGATCGTGAATCTACTTCAAAACACCTACATAGTTCTATATCTATAGGATCGTCTAGGAATATCACCCGGGGCACCATTTCATCAAAGCAGGGACTGTCTAGTAAGAGACCTAGCTCTCTCTTAACGTGCTGAATATAATCAACGGACTTGTCGAGTTACTATTACTATTGTCTATCGGGTAAATTAAAGTTCTTTAGGAGTTAGTTGTCCTTTCTCCATTCAAGTTATCACAGCCTCTGTCACGAACTTCTCTTAAAAATAGTGTAAGTAGTTAAGCATTATGTCAGCAGCGGACTAAGTAAGCAGTCCTGCGTTACACCCATAGAAGTGACGAAATATGTAGTTGCACTGATTTTTTTTTGCCCGAGTGGGCATACCCTGTGGAGCACTCAAACTCGACAGCTGGTCCATTGTATTACCAGACGGAGATAATGTACATATAATTCCTTCGTCTTTAGGAGAGGGGCCACGAGGCAAGGCAAGGAGCTTATGTTAACAGCACTTTACCATGTCAGAACCGAACACCTGTCCGGGCAAGGTCAGGAGAGTTCCACAGATTATATCTGCCTTCTCCAGAGGAGTCACCGAGAGGTGTGTTACTTAAAACTCTCACCTGATGTGTTTGTGAAAGAGTCTTTTCTGCTGAGTATATATAGCAAAACTTTCTATCGGTGCATTGTTATCTTCGGTATCACCTAAACAAAGAAGGTCTTATTCAGGAAACTGAAGGCCGTCTCTGCATGGAAGACGACGCAACCGCGAAACATATTCTATATGACTGCATGGAAGGTACTATGTGCCCTCAGGAGACAACATTTCCACAGAGAAACCTTAACTCCCATGGAAATTCGTAAAGTCTCCAACAGTGCGATCCTCAACTTCATCAAAAGAATTCAACCTCTTCTGGTTTCCTTTCCTAAAATAACTTTGCGGTACAATATATCTTTTAGGTCGCTGTGCCCTCCGCAACTGGCGGACCGAACCTCAAAATGCTGCTGATTTCCCACCTGGGCGTGAGTCGCAACAGACTGTTCTCTCAAGTCAGACGAAAGCAGCAGTAACGTATTTACATAATTATGTAAACGTTTATTCCACCAGACAAACGACGCGTACGATAGGAAGGGTCTTTACATAGCCATGTAGATACAGAGGACTTTCCTTTGCGATAAGCCGCATGTGTTGCGCAGCGATGCCATATTGTACGATTTATCGTAATTTTACGATTGTTGGCTTCCGAAAATTGTATACAATTTTTGTCAAAAAATTAGCCACTTTTTACGGTTTTTCTTTCGATTCATTACAATTAATAATTAATTTTCGCTATTTTATTTCATAAAGAAAGTTGCTTCAATCGAAACCATTTTCAACGACAAATAAAACCGTCAATTATTATAGTTCCTCTTAAGTGTTGAGTTTTATCAATAATTGGAAGAGCTAAATATATATTGTACCCTACGGTGTGTGAGCTCCTTAATATTATTATTATTATGTTTCGTCGCTAGTTAAATTATTTCAAAGTTTTCAAAACTTAGTTCCGATAGATGACATGCAAGACGCGGATGCGAAATTTAAGGAAATAAGAAACCTAAATTTCGAGCTTACCTATTTATTCAACTGTTGTCACCAACAGATTCATAATGTATATGTTTGTGTTTTGGAAACATGTTTTGGAAATAAAGAGATCGAATGGAAATATTTTATATCCTTTGATGAAATCATTTGTTTTTAACATCCTATCCATTTTCAAATTCATCGACTAGTGTCAAAAGGATTTTTTCGGCTGGCTAACTAAATAAAACAAAAATTAGGAATCGACTAACCACACAAACTTGACAGGGAATACTTCATACAAAAGATGATCTTAATCTTGAGAACATTTTAAGCAAATTCAATTCAACCATTTATAAGAAAATTCAGTGCGAGATCAATCGAACAATTTTTAAAGTAACTGTGTATTTATTTATTTATTATTGATTAATGCAACTAAATATTAATTTTAATTTAACTGAAATGTGATTTTCATTTACCTTTTGTTTGTTGCTTTAGTAAATTTAAGTATGTACATAATATGTGCATACTCGTAACATGTATTTATAATTTTTATTTTTTTTTTTTTTTGAAAAATCGTATTTTTACGATTTTTGCAGCTGAAAAATACGATTTTAGCTCAAAATGATATGGCATCACTAGTGTTGCTAAAAACCCATTTGCATTGCCAGAAGATTGACACTACTTTGGCTGCCTTTAGCTCGACGTGTTGTTGTCCATAGTACTCGTAGTTTCCTATGGCCTATTCCTATTCCTAGGCCTTTGACTTTCTTGGGGACGTTTTATTTTCTTGCCTCTTAGCACTTGATGTCTTCGACCATAAAAACAGCAACAAACTGTTTTGGAAAGTTCTCATTAATATTTTAGCTGCACGGCCCCATAACCGAAATTGCCTGGTATTTTTCTGCTCGCCTTAGCTCCCTTTTTTAAAATAGGGAAGGATAATTGTTTTAAGAGATATTAACATTTCCTATTTTCATCATAAACCCGTTTTAATTTGAATTGGAACTGATCTGACCAATTTTTACTCGAAAAAGCCAAACTGTTTCTTTTTGTCTCCACCTAAAAGTATGCAACGACTTATCGATATACTATCGTTGCTTCTCAAACAGTTTCACATTTCATTCTCTTATCGTTTCATTCGAGTAGTTTGAAAGTCACACCATCAAAACAAAGTATTGTATGTACACAAAACACAACATGTACTGCATATTTAAAACCTTCACGCTTTTGTGTAACGCCGTAAATAAAAGAATAATAAAAAATAGGTTATTTCTATTTCTATTCAAAATCAACAAAACACGCGTCCTCTTAGCATTTAGATGGTTTCAATGTATGATTTCTTGTTACCGGAACAAAAGGGAAAATATACGTAATGTTTTTGTGTGTTTTTTTATTTAGATCTTAACGTGATTTTAACGGTCTTACGAAGAAACTTTTTTGTAGGGAGAGGGTTGGTTACCACCTTTGACCTTATACATAAGTAAAAAGGCTGTTAGATACGTTTTTTGTTTGTATTTCTATTCATTTTACCTCTTTGTTGTTATTTTCAATCGCTTTTCTTTGTTTTCTTTGCTACTTATGGCAGAACACAAATAAAAAATAAATAAATACTCGAATTAAAAATGCAAAAAGCATTTTATTTTTAATATAAGAAAAAAGTAATAAAATGAATTTACATGCACAAGTCATTCGTTAAAAGAATACAACAGCGAGTGTGCGTATGGATTTCCGGTTAAATGCAAGAGCTGATTGTATGGCGGCGTTGTATCTTCTTCTTTTTATTAATTTGAAGATAGGCGATTTGTAGATGAAAAGGACATAAACCGCGAGAATGGTTGTAGAAAACAAGCGGCCTTATAAAAAAAAACCACACAGAGAGAGAGAGAGAGAGTGACTCATCGAAACCTGAGATGAAAATTAATTTAATCGTTTGCCATCGTACCTAAGGCGTAATCGTTTTGTAAAGATAGACACTTCCACGTCTTGATGTTTGCATATAAATTACGCCGTTTTTTTTTTCTTCATGTGACCATGAACATAGGTATTCCTTTGAAACTTTGCTTATTTGTGTTAGCTTTTTGTTTACATACATTAACTAACCTTTGGTGGCGGTAGAAAAAGAACTGGTTTTATGCGAAATAATTAACCCATCAAGCTTACTACTGAATTCCTTGCGATGTGTCTCAATTTGGTTCAGGTTTTTCCCAACTACCATAACCTTGTATTTTTATTTTGTACGTTAAGTTGCCTTTCCTTGCAGAAGCTTGTCATTTATTCTACTCCTTTAACTTTAGAAAGGGTTTCAAGTCGTTTCTAATGGTTTTTATTGTACAGTAAAACTTGCGTATATAAGGGAATCTGCTAGTAAAGGAATCTTGCGAAACCTGGTTAGTGGACATTTTTTGTTTCCAATTTTTATTTTTTTATACAAACTCGCTCTTATGTATATAGTGAAAACCTGCGAAATCTGAATAATGGAACATTTTTCAAACGATTTTGTTTTTTTTTTTTCATACAAATTCACTCTTCAAAAGCACAATCGAGATGTGAATGCGCCTAAAGTAATTACATTTTGACGACTTCATTCCCTGTGCCGAGAATTTCGACATTGCGATTGTTTCTTTCTGTGTGCGTCTCATTTTGCGAGCGGCTACATTCAACACGTACACATTCTGAACTCTCATAACAAACTTGATGGAAAAATAATAAAAGGGAAAAGGTCGCCGATTGTGGAAAAAATTGCGAATAGTAGAAATGTTGCGAGCAGTAGAAAAAAAGTGCATTCCACTATTCACAAATTTTACTGTGTACTATAAAAAGTGCTGTTAGAGTTAAACACATATGGTTTTTAAGTTTTTTTCCGGTCATATAAATTGACAAATGTGAGAGTAACGTTGTTCTGCTTTGGAAGTTCCACGCCACGTTAGATTCAATTATTCTATTTATCCCTTGTGGCACCGTGACTAAAGCTCAGCTCTACCGTTTTGTGATTCTACCACATAGAGAGGTTGCAACATTTAGTAGCAAATTAAAAACAACAAAGCTGAAAACAAGTAATGCCAATAAGTTTTGGATGCCACCCCCTATCGGAAAACCATTAAACTGTTAACTAAAGATTATTTTCATACTCTCACTCTCTCTTTCTCGAATTATAATTTATTAACGCACAAAATAATATCGTGGCGTAGTGGTTAGTACTAAGCATGCTACCAGGGTTCAGTCCCAGCAAAAACGTTTAAAAGATCTAAGATGAGGACCAAACTTTCAAGTTCTTCGATTTGCTAAAGATTTAAATGTTGCCTCTGCTATACATGTAACGCCATCTTGTTGGTTGTAGAAAAAGCAACCAAAGACGGTGCCAGGCCAAAATTCATTTCATAGTGAGTTTTTTTTTTTTAATAAAATTGCGTTTAAGGAACTCTCGAGCTTGTTTACAAAATAATTTAAATCCAATTTGGCCAGTTCAATGCTTCAAAAATGACAGCTTGTGTAAACTTCGAAAGTGCAGTGCAGAATCTGAACCAATTTGAAGAATGACTGTATCGCAATTGGATGTGACATTGCTCCCTAATTGGCGATAGATTGGCACGTAAAAAGACAAAAAGTATCTTGCACTCGTAGGTCCATATCGAACCAGGTCACAAAATATCATAAATCATTGCCCAAAACGTCCACCGTTTAACGGTAAATGCTTAACCTTCGTCGTTCTTGAAGAAGTATGGTCTGATGACGGTTTCAACCCACCAACCGCACAAACTCTTCCCGAGTACAATGAACGCTGAAAGATCTCTTCTGTATTCTGTCGATTCTATAAATGTCACTTTTATTTGTTTACAAGTCGATTAAGCCAAAAATGGGACTAGCTTGAATTCGGGTCAACTTCAAGCTGCCTTAAAGCATATAGGTATAGGTACAGTGAATATATGGCTCACCAACACCATATGGTAATTTGGGTACTGAAGTCAAACTTAACTAGATCTTGGACGTTCAGATCTTTGCACGGAAGTTGCTAATTAGAGCCCAGGTTCTTGTGTACGCACATTTTTGCGTTTATGGCGACAATCTTCCCATTTGACCGAGTACAGACCCCGTTGGCTCCAGACTTAACGATGCGGCGTTGGACTTTGTGTCTTTTCGTGAAAGAATGGCTAACCCTACTGAATATTCATGTCCCTACAAAATGCGGCCATTCCACTTGGAAAATCTTTATATCTCTGTCGCATGAACAGCAAAGCAACATGCTTGTATGTTGTTACTTTCCCCATTCTTTAGGTAAACTTTGGCTCCATGTATCTGGAAAATAATTTAGCTACCAAGTGCAACCGCAAGACACCTCAGGTGCACATAATGTACGGGTGCATCCCTGGCTAGCCAGACTGCTAATTACTTTCGAGGTAAATTTTATTTTCATTCTTATTATTGTACGAGTATATACGGCAATGGCAACCGCACAACAGTAAATTTATAATTCAATTTACAACAAGAACGGAAAAGAATAAATTGATTTTATTTCTCCCTCCCCACCACCGCAGAACACAACCGATGCCCGAGATAGTATAAAATCGAATAAAACTCGGACACTAGGTCAGTGTTTACATTTTCCTTTTAGTCTTTCTCACTCTCTTTCTTAGCCTCTCTATTTAGCCACCCGAACGGATCTTACCTTACCACTCTCATTGCGCGCGAATTTCATCCGAAAAAAAAGACATAAACAACGAAAACGAAGAGAAAAAAAACGAATCAACTCCACTTAACAATTTAATTGTCGACCGGTATCCAACAGATACAAGACATAACCAGTTTAGATGCTGGAAAAACGTAAAATATCCATTGGACGGTTCTTCTTTCTTTTTCTTCCTTTTTTTTTGTTTTTGTTGTTGTTTTGTTTTAATGACCCATAAAAATGCTACTCAAAGCTTGATTTGCGATACATCTTTATCTACACCGGGTATATGAACGTAGAGAGGTAAAAATGCTCATCGCATCGGGGTAAAGCTGATTGAGCGGTGGAGAAGGAAGTTTATAAAAATAAATAAAAAAAATGAGGAAAATTAGAAGGAAAAACGGTGTAACTAGTTTTATTTGCATTTAATTTGTTGTGTCGTATTTAGCCTGTTTGGGAGGGGGGGGGGGGGGCTTTTGGGTCAACACCGGTGACATACATCTTTCTATTCAATACAGTGGAGTTGGAAACTTTTGTAACATTACGCGACAAAACAAGACTTATGTACATTATGTATTTATTTCGATCTCGTTTTTGACCAAATGCAGTTGGTTTGAATCGTTTACCTAAATCATATGTACAGTGCAACATCCGTTAGGCGGACATTGTGACAACATTTTTGTCCGCCTAAGAGAGTTGTTCGTTCAAGGGATAGACATAATTTTTTTTAGAATTAAATGACCTTAAATACTGCAACTTTATTTGAAACGAATACAAAACAAAAGGCAAAAACAAAACAAAACAGAGATAAGGAGTCTTCGCAAGTGAAATGAAAAAGATTGTTGGAGAATATTTCTTAAAATACCTTAAAGCTAATAAAATAAAATATAGAAATTTATCCAACTTTTAAAATGATTGCAAGTGTACTAAGTGAATTCTACCGAGTACGATGGATAGCCATCTAACCTAACCTAGGCTGTATTCGCGATATAATATTACTGCTTTTTGCAACGTCCTGTATTTGATTTTGATACCTGTAAAAAATACGTCAAACACATTGGTATACATTCGTTCATACATACATTACATATACATATACATACATACATGGAGTAGTTTTACTACAAACATGATATTTTACGCCGCGCGTCGCCTAGAGCCAGAATGTATCGTTTAATAAACGTGTGCGTTATTGAAGCTACGGAGGATTTTTTTGTTTTTGTCCGTCTAATGGAATTAAATTAAATCATTTCTTGCAGTTCTGCATGTCCGCATTCGATCAAAAGAGTGTCCAGTTAAGGGAACGTAAAATGTATGCAATCTTAAACATCAAAGCTTGGTTAGTAAAACATGTCCGTCTAAAGGATCGGTCCGTCCGAAGGGAGCTGTCCGTAATGGGAGCTTTCACTTTATATCCAAGCATTGACCTATTTTAACAAACTAAAATTTACATGTTACCCAATCTATGTAATCTAAAAATATGTGACTAAGGCTGGTATTCACCGACCAATCCTTAACTAGTTTTTTTTAGTTTATATGACTTTTATTTTAATTTTTAATTCATAACATTCAATATAATTCTAAGTCTATTATGGTTTGGCCTATGGCCGTCTACCAGCAATCCTTAACTAAGAGCATCATAAACCTATTTACCAACGAATATATGTGCATATTTATGAGCGCTTATAAGACTTACATATGTATGACTATGAGTGGTCCCAACCACTCTTAAGTGAAGAGCAGTAATATCTTAGTTAACTTCGAAAATTCGAAATTAGCTATCACTTCGTCTGCTATGTCTGCTATTATACGATGAATCTAGAAGATGCATGCATCTTCTTCGAATTCATCTTTGTTATTCCATCCCCTGATTCAGGCGCTATTAAACGCTGAAACCAAATGCATGAATCCAGTTTGACAGTTCTCTTTATTTTTCATCTCGATGTTGGTTTGAAATGTCTACCTCTGGGAGAATCCTCAGTCTGTGTTCTTTAAAATATGTACATATGTATGTTCCGGTGCGTTGCATCGAAGTCTACTCCACGGACAACGAAACCATATGAAGCAGAACAGTATAAAAGCGGACAAAAGCAAAGAGAAACGTCAAATAGATTCACCGAAATCTTTTTAGGCTTTTTAGCCGACTCATTTTTGTTTTCTTTTGCACTAAGCGTGCTACACATTATCGACCAAAGCTGACAACCAAAACTGATGTCATATTTGATCGAATAGTCTCACGTACACACTATAGGTTTTGTTTGTCATTCAAATCATTGTTGTTGTTGTTGTTTTTCAACACTCTCTTCCTTTGCCGCTGATCGTCAGTCAGTAGCAAAAGCAAACACTTTTGCACCTCGTCAGTTTTGATCGACAAACCATCAACCAGTTGTACACACTTTCAGTTTTGATGGACGTCAACCAAAACTGTCAGTTTTTATCGATAGTGTGTACCACTCTTTACGTTGTTCGAAAAGATGCATGCATCTAGATTCATCGTGTAATAGCACACTTTAGTTTTAAATTATTCCCGAAGATATCCAAAATGGATAGAAAACTAATAAATTTCGGCGCATGACCTGAATTCCGGCTTGACAGATGAATATCTTTCATCTAGCGTTTTTTTTTACTGATGCACGTTCTCATACTTTTGTGCAACACTGTTCTTTCGCCATTGTTCGAGAATTAAATGCAGTCTTGTTCTACCCTACTTTATTTGACGTTAACTCGTCGCTTTATGCATTTTTATCTTTCCTAGGATAACAGGTGAAGTGGAAGCCAGTGGTGGTGGATTGTGTCCTTTTTTTTCATTCGTCATCCTTTTTTCCTTCTTCCTTTTTTTCCGTTTTGTATGCATTTATTCGTGTTACCCTTCTTCTGCAACAGTTTTGTTCTGTCATTCGTATGGCTTTTAAATTTGCTTGTCACCCCGACCGACTTTCATTTTAATATTAAAGTATCTTTGGCTAGGACGGGTGCATGTATTTATGCTGCTCTCAAACTCAACCCATTTAGAGTGCTCAAAAGTGCACGTAACGGTGCCACAGTTATGTTATTCTTTCTATGTTCCTCGAAGAAAATGGACTTTTGTGGTGCAATTCATTGTGTTTTTGTTTCGAGCATTTTCCACGACATTATGACGCTCGCAAGTTAATAATACAAAAGCGTAGACTGTGACGTCCATTTTATTTGCACTTGTGCGAAGGGGAGAACTTTTGGCAGTTGACAGGTGGAATTCAATTCTTTTGGCGTAAACACTGACAGGTAGTGGGATTCATTTTTTTTTCTTTTAAGTGGATTAATGTAAATTTAGAGCTGTGGGTTTCCTGTGCGTCTGACAGATTTATCGTGGGGGAGGATTACACAGTCTTAGATGGTAACAGGTGCACCAGTTGCTTTAACATCTTAGATTAGATGCGGGTGGCACGCATAATGACGTCATTCGTGGAAACGCCTGCGTCGGACAAGTGCTGTCTTAATAATGTCATGCGATGTCTTGCTTTGAAATGTACTAGAAGGTGGGAAGTTTGTGTTTTTGCTGTTCATTTAGCTCTGTCAAGGACATGCTTTCGCTCTGGTATTGGCAAAACTTGAAGGCGTAGCTGGGTATATTTTAAGTCCTATAATATTTTTTTATTTATCACCACCGTCATGACCTATAGATCGGTTATATGAAAGCAAAGACTGAAAAGACGCTCAGCCATGGCTTTGGATTATCGAAGTCAGGGTCAGAACTAGTCCAGTTAGTAACACTATGAGCAGCTTAATACTCAGACTCAGAGCTGACAATCATTAGTCCCGAAAATCTGGAAGTTCTTCCCGAAGTCGAAATCTACTCTTCTTTTCTAGTGAATTCCCGTGTAGGAGGGCGAAATATCTAAGAAATCGACCATTGAATAGCTTCCTTAATGTTGCGAAAATTGTGCCAACTAGTAGGTACTAGTACACTCGAAGAAGATCCAAATTTTCAGCTTAGTCTGCGTCCGTCCTTTTTACGAAAAGATCTTGGGTTGAAGGCTTACACGATTCAGTTCGGGCAAGAATTAAAGCCGAATGACCATCGTTTGCGTCGCAGTTTCAGTGAATGGGCCCAAAATCAACTGGCATTGGATCCGCTGATTTATCGAAAAATTGTGTTCAGCGATGAGGCTCATTTTTGGCTCAATGGGTATGTCGATAGCCAAATTGTTGCATTTGGAGCGATAATAATCTACATGAGATTATTGAAACGCCGTTACATCCCGAAAAATGCACAGTTTGGTGCGGTCTGTGGGCTGGAGTCATAGGACCATTTTTTATTTTTTTTTTTTTCAAAAATGAGTCTAATCAGCGTGTTACGGTCAACGGCATTCGCTATAGAGCAATGATTAATGACTTGTTCATTCTCCGATTGAATGGCATGAATGTGGTTCCAGCAGGATGGCGCTACTTGCCATACAGCAAACGAAACAATCAACTTATTGAAAGAATCATTCGTTGAACGCATAATTTCACGTAATGGACCTGTTAATTGGTTTCCTTTACGACTTTAGCTATCCCTTTCTTTGAGGATACGTAAAGTCGCTAGTGTACGCTGATAAACCAACATTAATAGAAGCATCATTCATGTTATTGAGGACATACGGCCACAAATGCTTGAAAAAGTGGGCGACAACTTTGTCTCTCGGATCCAGCCGTGGTGGGTATATGCCCGAAGTTGTGTTTAAAAACTAATTGCAGAATTAATCCTCTCGATTGAAATTTCATGTGTTTTTTTTTTCCAAATCAATGCTAGTACTGGGTTATAAAGCACCACGCAATCTTGCTCTGCTGGGTACCCGGACATGTGGGAGTAGAAGAGAACGAAAAAGCAGACGGACTGACCAGGAAAGGCTCTAGTATAGATGTAACACTAGCTGACAGACAGTTCCTACTAGCTTTCAACACAGTTAAAAATCGAATAGACCGCATCACACCACCAACTTAGCCGAGGACCGGTGGCGCAACACCAGCGATTGTGCCATAACCCGCAACATGTGGCCCGCAGTCGACCGGAAAAGAACAATATCCCTACTTTCTATGAGAAGAAGCCAAATCCATGCGCGACACTGTATAATAGGAAACATTGCCAGAAGATATGGCATCTTTACAAATGACTTCTGTAGAAGTTGCAGGGATGAGGATGAAGTAGAATCTATAGCACACTTCCTTTGCCACTGCCCGCCTCTTCAAGAACGACGCCTATCTTGTATGGGACCACGGGTCTTTGAGTACCTGAAGATACCGCTTACTGTCCTAGAGAGATTTATTAGTAGAAATGGATTTGTTAAATGCAGGTTTCTGCATGCACATCTAGCGTATTTGCAATGGACCTTTACGGCCTCTGAGTGAAATTGGATCTACTGCAAACGACCTAGTACTGGGTTAAACAACACCCTTTGCTTGCAACATAATTAATTGGGCTACTGGGTCACTCGAGATGCAGACTGATGCCGTCGGCGTTTCTCTACTCGTTTATCTTTCCCTCTTTTCAAGCATCAATCTTTAAACTGTGACTTTGTCTGGACCGATGCCTAATCAATTTACCTAATCCCATTCGCAAGCTCTACTCTGTGCAGCTTTTCCAAGGCTGGACATATGACTACAAACCTTTTATGAGCTCGGAGAACCTATGAATCCTGCACATTTATAAAAAGAAATCCTATTGACACCCCCTTACACTCGACCGTATCTACTAAGGCACATATTTTTATCTACTACAAGCCATCCTTTGTTCCTTTACATTCATCTGTTCCAGATTTTACCTCGTGTCACTGCACACATGGCTTTTTCTTTACCATCCATAGGAAATAAGGTCCCCTCCCTTCGTCGTTGCATATTTTATTTTTAATATCCACCTGCACGCTAAGAGTACGAGTAGAACCAAACCACCACTACTGCTACAGCTCCTCGTATGGTCAATCCAAGTGCACTATTATTTCGCTTCCATGAGCAGCGCGTTTGCTAATGGATGGATACTTCAACATGAATAAATAAATAATAAACCACTCTGCCTGACTATCTTTCTTTCTATTCCTCTTGGTGATGCCACCTTGGCAACTCTGTATTTTGTATTAAAAAAAAAAAAATGTGCAAATGGCTTTGTTAAACAATTTACACACTCACATTTTTTCTCCACCATCGTCACCATCACCACCACCTTCAGCTGGTGGAAATTTGTTTAAAAACAACCACACCATGTCCCGTTCCCCCACCCATCTACAGATACAGTAGTGTAGTCGTCGTATATCTATGTCCGTGTACATGTGCAAGTAGAAAAAGATACCTTTTAGCTTTTTTTTAATAACAAAAAAGGTATCGCAACCGTACTGTATGCGGCATAGGAACGGGGCTACCACTCGGTTTAGTGGATGAGAAAAATTCTATGACGAAGAACGTGCTACAACGAGCTAAACCAAGAAAACCAGTTGGTAAATGATTACGTACGGTACGGTCAAACATTTCACAAAAAAAAAAAGAAACCGAAGAAAAAATCGAGTTTTTGCCTCCTCCTCTCCCTGTGTTTCTCTCTGGACTTGTGGTTTGTTTGGTATTTGTTTTGTTTCGGTTCGTCTTTTTGTTTGTTACCTTTTCGCTTGATTTGTTGAACGTACAGAGAGATTCAAAATTTTATTCAGTAGATATTTAGTGTTAATAGATACGAGGCTCATCGTGTGCTTTTGCATTTTTTTTTTCTGTTCTGTCGGTTCATCTTGTGAGTGAGACTTGAAAAAAAAACTTGGCCTACAGATACTTGCTCAGTGCGGTTAGATACTATTTTTAGAAGTGCCATTAGTTTTTGGTAAATATTTCGACCGAAAATACTGGAATTTCGCCGTAGATTCAGTGAACGAGTTGTAAGCTCGGCTTGGTGTTTACCTCTTGCTTTTCGTGAAGTTAACTCGTGATCCAGTCGAAGATGTACTTGGATCTAAGTGGGTTTTTTTTTTGTTTTGGTTTTCGGTGGATCCTGTGAGCGAGGCTTAGACCTTCTCATCTTAGCACGTTTCAAGATCGATTCTGTGTTTTAAGTAGGATTTGTTTGTGGATTTATCTCGTGATCCAGTCGATGAAGCTTGGTTCAAAGTTCGAATTGATACGTTAAAGCTGGGTTTTTCTGTGAGATCAGCTCAGAACCAAGCAATAAACTTCAAGTGCGGTTAATACGTGAACGAAGATTATTAAAATTTGTCTACACCTACTCGTAGTTTCGGTAAAGCTGTTCTAAGCTTGGCTTAGATGTTTGCGTTTTTTATAGTGAAACTTGTATTGCTTTTGTGTGTAACCCACAGTCGTCTCTACCCATAGACACTTATAGCTCTGTAATTTCGGTACGACTAAGTACGTCTTTATCGGTCGGTTAAGTGGGTGTAGTTTTTTGAATTCGCCATTGGAGACTTTTTTCTAAATGTGGTTTGCTACGTGGCAAATAAACATGTAAAAAAATGTGAATCCCTGGATATCACTTCCCTAATCGCTACTCCTGTCACCGGTGATCTATCGCCTTCTTTCTATTGGAAATCTCGCATCACCAATCGAGCGTCGTAAATAAATTTCAGAAACATCGCGTGGATGCTCTCCTCTCTAGTCTCGTGCAATCTGATCTAGCATGAGTCCTTATAATTGCTAAGGTACATTCGACACTCGTATGTATGTAAATTCGAGTTCAATATTAATTTTTCTAATGAAATTAGTTTTGCTGCACCGCTTGTGCTTGTTGTTTTCTTCTTCTGACGAATATCGTTGGCTGTACACTCTGAAATACGATCGTGACATAAATATAATAATAAAAATTTGCAATACACATTTTATTGTTTTTTAAAATAAAACTGGTGATACAACTCTGGAAATATGTGATCATAAAAAAATACAAATAAATAACAAAAGCAGGGCGTCTGCTGTTTGTGTGTGAAAAGTGATAAGGAGTGGCGAACAAAGCAACAACGAAAAGAAAAGCAAAAAAATAATTGCGCTATCAATTAATTAATAAGCTAGTGCTTGAGATAGATACATTCGGCCTTATCTATAAAAGAAAGCTCCACTTTGTTTACTTTTAATCCAAAAATAAGCTTCATGGAATGCTTTGATGTGAATAGTTTTTATTTGTGGGTTTTTGGCGGCGATTTGTTTTTTTTTTATGGAGAACTCGTGTTGGTTGGTTGAAATGAAAAACGTGCGGAATTGCCAAGGTTACACGGCGACACTAGTCTGGAGCTGGCCAACTATTTCGAATCAATCTTTTGAGTTTATACCAGATGGATTAAAATAAGGCTTAAGTTGGGATTTGGAAGATGTGCGACTGAGTACATTCATCACTGCGGTGTTAAACTTCACTCATGAAGCCGGATTTATTTATAAATTCAGCCTTATCTTTGTGCAAACTGACAGTTATGCCATCTGTCTCAAGTAAAGTTTTACCGACGAAACATACATATGTACATAATTGTGTTCCTTCGCTTCGCCTTCATTGCAGACGTGACAGATATTGTCTTAACGAATTCCCATGCCGATGTCGTTAAGTGTGGGTTTGGATTCACACACTTTGCACTGATGTCAGTTGTTCATTACTTGGGCTTCAAAACCGCACATTTTCGTAAGCAAGGTTTTGCGAGTGATTTCAAGACAACGATTATGTACAAAAATACTCGTTAGCTTCTGAGGTAACAATTCTCTCGATGCAGGCTTATATCGATAAAAATAGAAACTGTAAAAGTGGATATAAAGATTTTCATTAGAAACTGACAGACAGCTGTCAACTATAACCTTCAACAATGCATGCGTCAGAAACCCTCGCATTTTTCAATACACATAAATAACTTAAAGCAGATCCGAATTCGGTTGACTAGATGCACATTTGCTTAGGAACAGCAAATTTAATCCGAGGGTCGATGACCGTTATTTGATAAGAAAAATCAGAATGAAAGCTGTGGGCAGAACGAATGTCAGTTTTCTTCCGCTGTAAGTACTGCAAGTAGACTTGAGAACCATAATGAACATTTGCGGGCTTTTGCATACATAAGAAAATGTATGAATGTACATATTGAACCCATTACTGACTGCCAGCTCAGCTTCGTCAAATGTTCGTCCAATTTTGCAATGCTCAACGTATATGACGTATGACAGTTGTTTTGAATTTGGAAAAAAAAATCAAATTATCGCAAATTCAGAAGGATACCAATAAGTCAATAGCTTAATTGAATGTGGGCGGAAAATAGGTGTCCTGACGACAAGAGAGATGCCTTTTATTTCAAAAGGATAGAGAAGCAAAAGTCGTGGGAACAAATGGAAAGAAAGAGTTGACAGATATCTATGCTCGCAAAAACTATTGGGGCCACATCGTGTACTTTTGGAGAGATATGAGAATCACAGTACACATACATACATATATAAGGAAGTATACTCAGAGTGTTCATTTTCGATCAAGTTCGCGTACCTGTCAAAAATTCAAGAAGATGGCCGCCATAAGTGCCCTACGAATATTTGTTTACATTCAAAAACCAAGACAAATGACTGAATTAAACGTCAAACTCACAAATGAATTTGAATTAAACGCCAAACTCAGTACAATTATAGAAAGGGCACGAATTGCGGCCATTTTTCCTGCGCAATATATTATCTGCATTACGTGTACTGTGTATGACAATATTTCGTTAAATTTTGACACAAAGCTTATGGCGGCGCCTTTGATCTTAAATTATTTAATATCTTCTATGATACATAAACAATTCAAAAAAAATCCGGAACAGCGCGTAAATGTTAAGCAAAGCCAAACATCAAACCCCAGTTTCGGTGAATTCATGTTATTTATAGATAAGCGAGTCTCTGTACGTTTAAGAGCCTATTGGGATATCTTATCCGTGTAAAGGTTTCGGACCAGCTCAGCCTGAACTTGTTCTTAAGACTTCCAAATCACTGTAGATTCTTCCAGGCGGAGGTGATGGCTATTCGTGAAGCCGCTGAGTGGCTGTCGATGAAATCCATGTACAATCGTGACATTTTCATTTATACACCGATAGCCCAGCAGCTATAAAAGCACTCGAATCACCAATTACAAGATCAAAATTGGTTAGACGCTGCCGCGCATCTCTAAACGAGATATCGGGCAGATGCCTGCGCACGCTGTGCTGGGATCCTGGTCTTAGTGATATACCAGGTAACTTTGTGAAGCAGACGAACTAGCCAGAAAAGATACAAAATTTAGGTAATTTTACCACAGAAAGTGAACCCGATGTACCAATAGAAACAATAAAACACAACACTGCAATAGGCTAAAGAAAGATGGCGTAACGTTGATACGTATAGCCACGCTAGGCAGACTTGGCCTCAGCTGGATCGACGTAAAATTTACAGCCTGCTAAAAATTAGCAGATCACATATCGGCATTTTTGTTGCCGTATTGAAAGGTCACTGTGCATTTGTGCAATAGGCAGACATTACCACAGTGTAGAGCCGGTGCCGGAGGTTTATTACTCCACTTGCTGTATTTTTTTGAAGGAATACGAAGCGGCAACAGTGTTTGTTGACACATTTAAGCGTATTTAGCTTCCAGCTCATTCCCAAGAGTTCACATTCATCGAATTTATGTACTTTCTCCAGTTCGTCAGATGAATATAAACGGGCCGCACGACTTCATCATCAAATTAACACTTTCAAGCTCCACCTAAAACATCCACCAGATAACACGAATTTTCCCATTAATTCCGCTGTCTGCAGCCGCTCAAAGCGGTCATTATGTGGAGGTTTTAGTATCATTCTGACAATTAAATTAGTACAAAAGAGTCAAAAGTCTTCACTTAGACGGTCATAATCGAAATAAAAAAAAACCAATTCTATTCGTGTAAATCCCAGTGAATCACTGTCATTCGGATTACTTGAGCTGCTGTCACTGTCACGATAAAAAACAGAAAAAAAAAATAATATCCAAATATGCAAACTGTTCACGTACGCAATAAATGCCATGTTGTGTTTTTTTAGTTTTCCACTGTTATTTGTGTTTTTACCGTTTATAAATTCTATGGAAAGTGCGGCGACGTGCCAATCATCATCGATAAATAAAATAATCGGTTTATAGTTTTGACTTTGTAATATTTGCATAAAATAAACTAGATTGTTTCGTTTGGAATGCGGGACTCGCAAATACACATACAAACGTACATATACGAATACTCCAACGCAACGTCACGAAGAAGACAGTAATTGATTTTCGTTGTGCGGTTTTCCGCTTTTTAAATGTCTAAAAATCATCATGAAAAATCGTTGAAAATAAATTAAGTTGTTTGCCTGAAATAAAGTGTAGTGGAGTACCTTCTTCTAACCCCTCAGCTGGTCATTAAAAACTCATATGCATGCGGGACCAAACGCAGGCCAGGGCCATTATAAGAGGATTAGTAATGGATTTCGTAATCGTATTCAGAGTCGTTTTTCAACGGCCAATATTGTTTGTCTGAATAGGTGGCAAATGAGGCGTAAAGTCAAAGTCGCGATGGAGAGAGATTATTCCGAAAGAATGTTGAAGTGCAACATTTTTATTTATTTTTTAAATTTTCACTAAGTGAAAAATTGACAAAAGAATTGTGCTGTCAAAAGTTGGAACCGAAAACTAACATAATAGGTCCGTTCGCGTACTTTTTGCACTAAATATGGGTTTTCTGTCAAAAAAAAAAAAAAAAATTCTCTCAAAGACAGAAAAATCACGAAAAAGTAATCGAACGCATTAAGCACCAACAAATGAAGAATGTATATGATTTGACAGATTTCATAATACACCCCAAAGAAATTCCTTGGACTAAAATTCGTAGCATGGGGAAATTTCGTACTCTCTCGTGAGCACTCTCTTCTACGAAAAACTACGAAATTTTTGCGTACGCGAACGGGTTTTCGTTGTTTTTCGTGGATTTTCGTTGTTTTGGGAGGGTACGCGAACAGACCTAATACAAAAACGAAACAGCGCCATCTAAAATTTCACTTTTAAGCTATTGGCACTACATATTTGCAAGTCAGTTCGAAAATTTGATACATTTCGAAAAAATTATGCCTCCTTATTATGCAGGTGCTTCTAGGACCTCAAGTGGAAAAACGGAACCATTAGAAGATCACTCTTGTATCTGTCGGTCTGTCACCGGCATATATCTCAAAAACTGTGTTGCCCCACATAAGTATTTTCAAATACTTCTCACTTTTTTTTAGTTAGTAATCCTGCCCCAAGGAGTGATATATGTACATATACTGCGACCTAAAAAATCTAAAAGATGTATCGTAGGATTCTAATAAGTCCAAGAGGCAAACCATCTTTTCAATAAAGGCTAGTATGTCCTTGGTTGAAGAATTTTTTAAATCATAAGGTCTGGGGAGTTCGTTCAGTAGTGTACGCCGCCTGACCCCAAAAAGTGCCGGGCATTTTCAAAGGACGTGCTCGGCTGACTCGATTAACTCTAAACATAGTCGACAATCGGTCTCTCTAGACAGGACTAACTTTTTTAGGGGGTATCGTAACTGGCAGTGACCGGAGAGAAAGCTTGTTAGAAACCCAATTTCCTTCTTATTGTATAGTTCAGAAGTTCCTCGTGATGGGTGTTACACTTACTTACATACATAATTAACTGTTTGGCTTGTCTGAGCCCTGGGACATTTCTCCATTGAGAGAGATGAAGGTTATGTTCCCATTTGTTAATTTAAAGCTGAGATTGTTGCCCAGTTTATGCCATAGAATGCTCATCCGCAATCCCATTTCCTTAAATGCCTCTGACCAGGCACCCACTAAAGTTTGACTTTATTGTGAGTGGCTAGGCATTGGAGAGCATTGAAGCAGCACTTTACTAGTTTTAAGTTCTTATGGCCCAGATTGAATGATATGGATGTGGACGATATGTGGTGCAATCCACACAGCCAATGGGACAATAACTTTATTGTACGAGATGGTCCTGGGACGTATTATCTCGCGAACCAGCGATACCAATTGGCCACATATATTGTGAGATTTTATACGCTTGGACTTCTTTCTTTGGAGTTAGCACAAAAGTAAGGTCTACGCCAACAAGCCAGCAACTATTTCAGAGCTACAAGATGAGATAAAGAGGCATATTAGTGGAATAGAGGAACAATTATGGCGGTGGGTCACCCCCGTATCCAGGTATAGAGAGGAATATAGTTCTCTATAATCCTGTCGTACGCAAGTTTTTCGTTTTAAAGCCTGCACTTCGAGATGGAGGAGAATGGCTAGACGATGTGCCTAAGACAGAGTCTGAATGGCGTTCAAACGTAGCGCAACGTTTCATACGTATTTTATTTACTTCTTTAATTACAGCATTATCGTCTTGGAATTCCAAATAAATAGTAGACAATGTTTCCTGGTATTTTTGGAATCTTAAATCTTTGAAATACCAAAAATTTCAAAACTTTTTGTCCACGCTCGACACCATATTTTCGATGTTTACTCACTGAATACACAAAAAATAAAAAAATGGCCTGAAGTCCGACGACAAGCGTTCACATTGAACGATATGTGTGTCAAGCATGGTAAAAAGTTCAAAAATTTGAAAACCCATACGATAAGTTGGACGACTTGTTTGAACAACCGTACGAATTGAACGATTTGTTAGGTCGTCAAACACGTGTGTCAAACAAATCGTTCAATAACGCATAACAAAATTTGAATCGCTGAACAGTACAAGCGCCAAATATATTGTAACATATGGAAACCTTCCAATCAACAAAATAACATAAGATAACCGCATTTATAAGCTAAAACTATCAGGTGTTCGCTGATTATGTGGAAAACAGTACAAATACAAAAACTTTGGAATAGTTATTTCTATTTTCCTCAGAAGCGATATTTTATACATACACTGTTCTTCCTCTCACCAATTTAATTATTATTGTACAGAGCGAACAGTGCTGCACTGAGGGAGATGAACTGCGGATTTACTTATATCTTAAATCCACAAACAGTGCAAAGCAAAGTTTCAAACTCTTTGATATCGATGGACTGATATATGACGTTAGAAGTTGTTAGACTATGAATTGATCGAAGATTGACACCTGCTTTTCTTTCGTGAATAATCCTGTTTCCGATGGCTGTTGCATTTTCACAACAAAACTTCCACAATCGTTTGACACCAAACGATAATGTCTGATTTCCCCAAACGAATGATCAGCGCAGATCTCTGTAAAACAAACGATCTCTAGCAAACATTTGACATTAAGTTTAATCGTCGCTTTAACAGTTACATGCGATCCAGGGTGGCACCCATTTCATTTTTTGTAGAACAAAGTCCCACGGGTTTACAAACGGAAATAGCACTATTGTCGCGACGCAATTGTCCGGTGCCTTTGTACATAAAAAATAAAATAAAATTGAATTACACTCAACGAGTATCTATAACTCCTCCATACATTCCATGTATTTGCATATTTCCACCTCGTGAGTCATTCCGCAACCAACACGTCTTTCCACTAAAAAAAAAATCTGTTTACCTTTCCATCCATAAAGAGTTCCAATAAGCAAACAAAAATTAAAATAAATAAAAAATCGCAGACTTAACAAATAAAACGAAATAAAAAACGAATAAATTAACAAAAAAAAAATGCACACTAGTACTACGCACATTAAATCGAAATGGTCGTGTCAACGTTAAACATAACGCTGAGCAATTGCCGCAGTGACTTTGACGATAACGATTCCGTGGCCACAACAATACCGGCATCAGATACGCCCGTACATTTAAATAACATTACCATTTTAAATAATAACAACAATAGTGATCATGTTAATAACAACAACAAAAGTGATAGTAAATTCGATGAGAACTCTGCCGAAACTTTGGAAAATGGCACGACACGAGTATCACTGAGGCGTAGCACGCATGTAAATCGTTCGAATCGCTTTCGACAACAACAGGTAAAATAAATTTGCTAATATTTACTTTAAATAAATATTATTTGTAAAACACCCACCAATGAAAATAAATATAAACAAAAGCAAAAGTATGAAGCACACTCTGGGTGATCGATTTCTTGGAGTATTTGCCTTTTGACCTATTTCAAGTGCTCTAAGTGAATGGTAACCAAATGCCAAGGGTAATGTTGACATAAAAAGGTTAAAACAAATGGCACTTAGACATTTTGTAAACTTTTTCGAAGGCGAAAGAGAGTTGACTATTTATTTACCAACCATCTGTCGATTTATGGGCGATTTTTACCAACCACTCGTAAAGCTCAAAGTTCGAAAATTCGAGTTTAACTTTGAACTGTGATTTTTCAAGTGAATACTTCTTTAGCAACGTATGTATTTGTTTGTGAAAACGTAGCGTTACGATAAATGTGTTACGATAAATGTACTACGATAAAGGGGAAATGATTCCATACAGGGGAAATATGTATACAGAAAACATCAGCTGTCTGTCTGTCTGTCGGCCTGTCCATCTGACTGTCCGTCTGTCTGTCTGTCTGTCTGTCTGTCTGTCTGCCTATCTGTCTGTCTGCCTGTCTGACAACTTCTATATTAATTGACCAAAATGATTCATATTCACAGTTTATGTTGCTCAGTCCCTAAAGAAAAAAAACGCTGGTGGCGCTGCACAGTGGGGCAGAAAAGATGCTTTTGTGATATTAATTGTTATTTAGTATCTAAAATGCGATTTTAGAACACAAATATGTTGTTAAATGTTGTTTAATGCTATAGTTGATAAAATAAAACAACGTATGTACATTTATGTTATGCTTTAACTTACTATGCAAAGAAGAGAACACTTATGACAGAAAATTGAATGTTTGATTTTTATATTATTTTGTTCCATTTACTTATTTTAATCAGAATCTTAAGATATCACTTCTTCAAACATTTCAGTGGCATTCGGATGAAAATATTTCTTATTTGCATTTTGAGTTCTCAAACAAGAAATTAGGGGTCAGATGAATTTAATATTCTATTACAAATGTCCGTTAAAGTGTATTTTCTGCAAGTTTTCCGACTGTATTATTCTCTATATATTTTGAAATCCTTACTTCGACATTCTAAAGCTTCGGCGACGACTGGAAGCAATTTCATAGCCAGGTTTGAGTTATCCATAATTAATCCGGCCGAATCTTTAAAATCGTTTTGTATCCTTAGCTTATTTTCAAGGACTGTACTTGATCTGCTCACTGCCCGCATCAAAATAACAGACAGATAATATATATTTTTTTAAATTAAATGGATCCATTGAGCTATTTTGATTCATGCGTCAGAAAAATATTTTTTGTTCGATTCGAACGATTCTATTTAATTTTAAACTGATGTTTAACATTTTTCAAAGCAAATTTCAACTCGTTTAGATGACTTTTACTACAAAACGTTTTTTAATTAGGAATGACTCGACTTCAGAAAATTTTGTGTCCATAGTTTTGGATTTACTGGTTAGGTATAAATCCACCAATTTTCTCCGCGTACATACGATTTGTTGGTCAACGGTTCCTAAAAACATATGTATGTATATGTATTGTAAGCATATCATTAAAATATGATGCAAACATAATTAATAATCTGCTAGCAGATTTTGCCATTTGACTCAAAAATTAAAATAACGTTATCATGACTTCTAAGTTAGAAAATTAAGAAAAAAATATTTTAGGCAAGAGTTTAGCAGATTCAGTTTCACAGTTATATTAAGTTGATATTCTTAATATATAATTCTATCACAGACTTGCTAAACTCTTGCCTAAACAAGATATATTTAATAATATATGGCACAAAAAAGAAAAAAAACACTGACAAGTTGATACATTTTATACAATTTTACCGTTATAATAGCGTAAATGATTGTTCCTAAACTCAAAATAACAAGTACTAACCTTTGTCCACACAAGACATATTACAAGAAAACAGCTAATAATGTTTTTCATAAATCCAGAAATTAATTCCTTTCACTATAAATTTCCTTAAATTCTCACACGGCAAAAACTGAACTCGTTCAGTCAACTTTGAGAGCTTGAATAAACTATTGCAACATGTCTGGAAGAAAAATGAACAGTGGTATCATAACAGAAATACCATAGCTCATGAAAAGTCATTCAAATTTACAGTCGCACTTAAACTGAGAATGAGCTTTGTATCATGGCTTTACATAAAGCTGCCCCACTGTGCGCTGGTGTAAAGTTATTAACAATTTCTATATTAATTGACTAAAATGGATATCAGCTGTATTGTATATTATTGTATGTATATGTTTACTTAATTTTATTACACATTTTCTGTCGACTGTACTAGACAACTTTCTTCTTCTCTTATCTACACATTGCACATAGACAACTGCTTTGGATTGGATAAGTATTCACTTCCCTCGTGAGCTTATGCGGATGAGGCTCACATATTTTTTTTAACCGCCCTGCTCTGCATTTGAAGTGAAAGGGGATTGAAATCGGATTTGCGATTCACTCGAAATGGAATTCAGTGTTCTGCATTCGGAGTGAATTCGAATGCATTTGTTTGACATGTCAAATTTAGATGTAAAATCATTTCAAAATTATTTGAGATTTTCAGTTCCTGGTTTTTGTTTTGTGAAAGTGAATTTAACAAAATTTAAAATAAATCATTTTATTGAAATGGATTCTATTTTGTTTTATATGATTAGTGAAAACCACGAGGCTGAATGATGTTACCAAACGTCAGTGGCAAAGGATTTTTAGCTTGGCCTTGGCCCCTTGGTAGATCCACAGTCAGCAAAGTTATCGACAAGATGTTAAACATTTTGCAATACAAGTTGTGTTTGAAGTGGACTAAACGCAAAGTACGAAGATGGAAGAAGAAAAGACGTTCTTTTTTGAAAAATAAGCGATTCCGGGGATTATAGATTGCTTAAAAAATTACGTTTTATTTTGTTGATAAGAATTGTTAACTACATTTTCTTATCGTTTTGCATCCAGTCATTGGAAGACACTCACTCTGCAACCGTTGTACTAACTTGCTCCACAAATCCTTAGGTCCTATACGCTTTGTCCCCTTAAACAAAACATTTTGCAAAATCTGGATTTTCTTCCATGTATAATAATTCAAGGGAATACTCGCTTGCCTCTAATTTTCATGTTTTTCCCTATTAGGTTAGGTTAAGGCGGTTATCCCCATCACTCTGGTCGGATTCACTTAGACACTTGAGGTCCATTGTGTTACCACATGGAGTACATTTATTTATCGGTGCTCCTCTACTCCTACTCCTATGTCAACAACACGCGGTGTTTCAAAGTGGTCACCCATATAAGTACTAACCGCGCCCGACGCTGCTTAATTTCGGTGATCTAACGAGAACCGATGTTTTCAGCGTGGCGTGGTCGTTGACGCTTTTCCCTATTAAACAAATCAATTATTCACTAATGGAAAGTCTTATTTTTTTGACTCACATTTTTCAGAATGATCTGATCATTACAATTAATTCACTTTACAACGGCATGTGAATTCAATTCATGTCAAGAAACTCAAGTGAATGCAATTCACTAAAAACAAAGGATTTTCAGAACAAGAAATTACAGTTGTCATTTGATCACCAAAAATGTAGATCACCAAAATATTATATTTCGAACATAAGCTACAATCCACAATTCATAATTTCGTTCGGTATACAGAATACCTAATTTCACTTTTGGTGTTTGAATTCACTAAAAGTGGAATACAGAACTGGGCAATAAATAACACGGACGATGTCAGGCGGCATTAGAACGCAAGATCTCGATGGCCAATTCACAGGTCCCACTCCCAATCTTAAAACCCCTCTCTCACTTAACCTTGATTTCAATACGTAGCAGCATCTTGCTGCAACCACATATCGTCCACATCGATGGTAAGTAAATTTGAAAGCAAAATATTGTCGATCATCTGTCTGTATGGGTCAAAATTGACTGTAATACGAGCTGCTGCCATATTTATGGCAATTTCGCTTATTGACGTATCCGTTGAGCTAAATGTGAGCATCATCGCTGAACACAAATTTGCAGTCAAATTCCGGATTATTTCGCAGTTGATGTTCATCCCATTCAGCGAACGTCCGACGCATGCCATGCACCAATTGAATCTTGTGAGGTATTAGGCTGAAATCCTTCCGCAAAAAGTTATTTACGGATAAATCCCACGTATTTCTTTTTTTTTTGTACCTCGGGTACTATCTAGTCTCGGACTCAATCCTGATCCATTGTGTGGTCGAGCAGGATCCCATAAAAAACCCAGCCCTGTGTGGGAATCGAACCCATAACCTCTGCGTGGAAAGTTAGATCACAAAAGCGGTTCAAGGGACTAAAGCTATGTATGTTCAGGCAATTGCCAGATCTGACAATATTGTCAGGTCTGCTAATGAAAAACTTGTCTCAAATGTCTGATAACCGTGTGTACTGACAATTTTAGTCTGACAATATTGTCAGAAAAAGCATTGTCAGACTATTGCCGTACCGCTATCTGAAAATAAATTGTCAGGCCTCTAATAATTGTGCGAACACCTTTTGGTGACATTGTAAGGCTTATCAGACGTTTCGGACATTTGCACGGTCATATTATTGTCACCTCACATATAAATGTGTATTCTTGAATATAGTTGCCAAAAATGACTAAAACTCTCACATTCTGTGTCACATTTTCATGAAATGTGACGAAGGGTATATACAGGGCCGTCATGAGGGTGACAAATGTCATATTTAGTAACTAAGAGAATACAAATTTTTGGGTGACATGACTAGAGAATAAGGGTGACTCCGACAACGTTAGGCAATGAATTTGTAAATTTTTTGTAAACAGTCATCTACCAACCGTATGAACTGACAATTTTTCATCTGAAAATATTGTCGAAGAAAACACTGTCAGAGCATTGTCAGGCCAACCGCCTGGCAATAAATTGTCAGAAATTGGGACAAAACCTGGCAATTTAACGTTGTAATAGGTCTGTTTGGTATCTTTTCTGTGTAAAAATTTAGTCGCTGTCAAATAATAAATAATTTGGGAAGTGGGGATAAATCCTCTCAGCAGGGGAAAATTGTTTTTGTTTTCCATTAAAATGTGGTTTGACACTCGTCGTTCAACTTACGCGAAGAAAAAGACTGTGTAAGATGGTGTAGAGGGGAATTTTTTTGAACTGTCATTTGGCTCTCTCGCGTACGTTTAACGACAACTGTCAATCCTCATTTTCCACTGCTGAGAGGATATATCCCCACTTCCCAAATTATTTATTATTTGACAGCGACTTAAGTTTTACACAGCAAAGATACCAAACAGACCTAATGTAGTTGAAAGTGTCATTATCAGCTCATTTGCAGCTAATTGCCAGCACATTTTTGTAGTCGTGACAATATTGTCAGATCTGGAAACCGTCTGGACATAGCTTAAGTTTGGCTAAAATAACGTCCTAAGCGTCATACCAACACCCAGGTTCATTACTGTCATAGATAAGAAGCTCTCGAACCTTTGGGGCTCATGTAGCCGATAGCAAATCGTTCAAGACACTTTTAGTTAGATTTGCTATGGACGGCAAGAAGAAGGAGACATCTCTTCAACTTTGTTGCAAGTTACCCAACACTTTGCTTTTTAAAAGAAAGACTCATTTAAAAGTCATTCTTTACATTAATATTGAAACTTGCCAAATAAGGACAGCTTCTTAGACTGATTTGCGATACTGACTGTGAATTCCATTATTGTAAGTGTTTCATTGTCTGTCTGGCTATACGAATTTTTTCACAGAACTAGCACAGAACTAGCACAGAACACTTTTTTTTTTTTTTTTTAAAACACTATCAGATCTGTGTCATGGTGTGCTTAATACAAGCAACAGCCATAAGCAGAAATTCGCCAGGGCAAAATATGCATCAACAGGCTCATCATTTAGTGCTGGTGTTAGTGGTTAGGCTACGCTACATTTCAACACTACCACTAGCAATAAATAAACAAATATAAGAACAAATATACATAATTAGAGTTTATGTTCGAGGAACTACATTACGCAAGACATTTTTAAGTGTAATTTTGTTAAGATTAAAGTCAAGAATGTTTACATTTAAGTTATAGATTTTACTCATGCGGCTAATAGGCTCATGCATCCCGTAATTTGTTCTGTGATGAGGAACATGCAGTAACTCTATACTACGCAGGTGATGCGATCCCCCACGAAAGTTTAATCCCAAACAGGATAATAAGTCAGGTGCATCAATCAGACCTGAGATCAGCTGATGCATAAAAATTATATCATTATTGACCCTTCTTTGAGCCAAAGGCTGCATTTGCAACAGTTTTATCCGATGCAAATATGGGGGGAGGTTAAAAGGATCGTCCCAGGGAAGGCCCTTCAATGCGAATCGAATGAAGCGTCGCTGGACAGCTTCAATACGAGTATTGAGATTTTTCTGATAAGGTGTCCATACTTGCGAAGCATATTCGAGGTGAGGACGGACAAGACTGTTAAATAGTGAGAGGGTGACATAAGGATTTTTAAATTCTTTACACCATCTTTTAACGAAACCTAACATTGAATTTGATTTATTCACAATGTGGTTTATATGCTCTTTAAAATCAAGTTCAGGGCTAAAGTAAACACCCAGGTCCTTAAAACTATAAACCCGACTGAGAGAGTGATTCGATATCAAGTAGTTGAATATAGTCGGTACCAGTTTCCTAGAGAAAGTCATGGACTGACACTTGAGTGGGTTAAGGACTAAACCATTTTTAGAGCACCAGGTACTGAAACTATCAATATCTGATTGCAGAAGTCTACAATCATTTATGGTTGTAATTGCTCTACTGATCTTCATATCGTCGGCAAATATTAGAATGTTGCTATGTTTTATGATTGATGGAACATCATTGATAGCAAGAATAAATAAAAGTGGACCTAGGTGGCTCCCTTGAGGGACGCCGGATCCTGCTAAGAAGGAGTCTGAAAGACAACCTCTAAATTTAACCTGATATGACCTCTGCTTGAGGTAAGAGCCAACCCACGAAATAAATATTGGGGGAAAACCTAACGCCTCGAGTTTGTAGATAATAATATCATGAGAAAGCTGATCGAAAGCTTTGGAGAAGTCAGTGTACACACAGTCCACCTCATGACCACTTTCTAAGGCATTGGAACAGTTATGGGAGAATGTTAATAGGTTTGTGACAGTAGACCTGTTTCTAACGAATCCATGTTGTTCTGTACAAATAACACCCCGACAAAGAAAAGTAAGGCTTTCACACACAACTTGCTCAAATAATTTTGGTATGCATGACAACTTTGAAATCGGTCTGTAGTTCGTAATAATATTTCTATCGCCTTTCTTAAAGACGGGCGTAATAAACGATTGCTTCCAGAAGCTAGGGAAATGGCCAGTTGATATGGAGATCTCAAAAAGAGACTTCAACGGCAGAGCAAGGACATCACTGCATAACTTCGACCAACATCGTATTCACGGTGCCAATGTGTCGAAACTGCTATGGTTCTACCCTTTAGAAGTAGCAGGAATTATTTTTATAGCGTGTGAAAGCTTTAACCTTCTATTCAGATCACAGGTACTCATTCCAGATTCGGCTCAAATTCTGTAACATCTGCGATTCTTTAATCCGCCTCAGACCTTGTATGAGTATGTCATTGCATACCTCTCGAGAACCTATTCTCAAGCAGCTTATTCCAAATGAAACCCATCAACTGTTTGGTACATAGTATAGCGAGTAGCTTATGACAATAGCAAGGAAAAATTCTCCCACTCGCTACCAAGAACCACCCGACCGACGACGACGCTATGCCACCCCGATATCCGTCATCATCCGCGTTGCATAACTGGCGTTACAGCAAGTTCCAAAATCCAAAGGCCAAACCACAAAAATCGAAGCCTCAAAGCCATGAGAGCTCATTTTACCCACTCTCCACTCATTCGTTTGTCATTCTGTGGTTTTGTTTGCCCAGAAACAGAAAAGCCCACTCACAACAACCACCACATCAATGGTGGTGTTGATGGCTCAAAGATTATCCAATTCGAAGGTTCTTCTTCGCGCTGCTCCTGTGTCATTCTCTCTCTCTCTCTCTCTCTTTCTCTCTGCCTTTGTTTGTTTGTAGCTGTTAATTGAATTATTCTCTTTGCCAATTTGGTGTAAGGCTGTCTATCTAGATACAAATAATGTCATCCGAAGACGACGGCTTCTATGACGAATGTTTTGTGTGTGTTTCGTGTTTGTTTACCCACAGCAAAGAGCGGAATGTAAATTGTAGATTTAATCAGCAGATATTTGGTGGCCACGGGGTGTGAGGCTTCTCTTTTGACACACAATACTTAATATGGCAGAATAAAGCGGATTTAGCGGTTTTTTTTTTTTGGTGTTGCTGCTCTGTCATTCTGTTCCTTTTTATTTGGATGACGACGATGTGAATCCAAAAAGGGGAACAAAAAATGCAGGCGGTATACGATTTGGTGTCCAGCACACCTTACAAATCCCCGAACGTAGTGATTAATCAAATATTTGAACAAATACATTGCCGCACAGTTGTGGTTGAGATTGACGGGGAAGGGGGGGGGGGGGGGGGGAATGGTTTGATTTGCCGCAAGTTGTTGGCTTAGTTTAATTGTACTACAGTCCACGTAGTCTGGCGGTGAGTGTTCGAAACGGTGGCTAAAGGACTCTGAACCAACAAAAGTGTTGACAGGAGCTCAGCTGCTGCATTGTCATGTAAACATGAGAGGCATGACAGTAGTTAACCCATGTCAGCTCAGAACCACAAAATTAAGTCGAATATGAACCACTTAGACTCTAAATTAAGATTGTACACCTAAGGCTCTACCCTGCGACCTTATTCTAACGTTTTTTGTATTTTCTTTTCAGGAACAACTTCGTCGTCGTCGTGAAGAAGAGGAACGAATAGCCCAACAAAATGAATTTTTACGGGCAAGTTTGCGCGGTTCTCGGAAGCTTAAGGCACTCCAGGATAAGCCAATTGCACAACAGCAACAACAACCGGCTGTCGAACGTGTTTCAGGCGTCGACAATGATGCCTACACCGACGACGAGGAACCGGAGAAGATTCTTGGTAAGACTATCGCTAACATGTGTAAATCTGAATCCCTAACTGTTTCGCATCTTATCGTAGGCTATGGCGAACTGGTAGCCGCCCTCCAAAGACTCCAGAATCAACTAACGAAAAGTGGTATGTCAACACTTGCGGGCCGAGTGACAGCCGCTCAGAATATTCTCCTGGGACCGGGTGTCGCTCATGCGCTGGCCGCTCGAACTGCTGTCCTCCAGAGGCTACGGCCACGTGTCGCCCAACCGACACGCACTAACGCGCAGGCCCTGTCCAAAGATATCGTCGAAGTGTTGTCACAATCGAACTCAGCGATCGCAATTGAGCTGGGCAACCTACTGACGTCGCACGAAATGGAAGGGCTTCTGTTGGCGCACGATCGCGTCGCAACGCTGACTGACTGTACCCCATCTGTGATCGCTAGCAATGTGCCCCCAAAACCAGTATCAGTAGCGGCAGCTGCTGCGGCGGCCGCAGCAGCAGCGTCAGCATCTGTCTCAGCGTCTGTTCGGAATCAGCATAGGCTGCCGATGCCCGTGCCAATACCACAGATGCCGTTGACAAACAGTTTCATCAAGCAGCGGCCAGACTCACCGCCAGCGTTAAGCACGCCGTTCGGTACGCTTAACGATCAAAACGATCACATTCGGATAATACAGATCGAGAAGTCATCGGAACCGTTGGGCGCAACTGTCAGAAATGAGGGTGAGGCTGTTGTCATCGGCCGTATAGTGCGAGGAGGAGCGGCTGAAAAGTCTGGCCTCCTACACGAAGGTGACGAGATTCTCGAAGTAAATGGCCAAGAACTGCGCGGCAAGACGGTGAACGAGGTGTGTTCATTGTTAGGCGCCATGCAGGGCACACTCACGTTCTTGATAGTGCCCGCTGGTAGTCCACCACCCGGTGGCGGCCGCGACTCAGCGGTCTTACATGTTCGCGCCCACTTCGACTACGACCCGGAGGATGATTTGTACATTCCATGTCGAGAGCTGGGTATTAGCTTCCAGAAGGGCGATGTCCTGCACGTTATATCACGCGAAGATCCCAACTGGTGGCAGGCGTACCGTGAGGGCGAGGAAGATCAAACTCTGGCCGGCTTGATACCTAGTCAATCGTTTCAACATCAGAGGGAGACAATGAAGCTGGCCATTGCCGAAGAGGCAGGGCTGGCGCGCAGTCGAGGGAAGGACAGTAGTAAAGGCGCCACATTACTGTGCGCACGAAAGGGAAGGAAAAAGAAGAAGAAGGCCAGTTCGGAAGCTGGGTAAGTTTAAATTTGAATTCATCCGTTTCCCTGTTTTGTAACGATTTTCCTCTTTTTTAAACAGTTACCCCCTGTATGCCACAACGGCTCCCGATGAGCCAGACATGGAAGAAATTCTCACATACGAAGAAGTAGCCCTCTACTATCCACGTGCCACACATAAAAGGCCGATTGTGCTGATAGGACCACCAAATATAGGACGACACGAATTGCGTCAACGTTTGATGGCCGATTCGGATCGTTTCTCCGCAGCTGTGCCACGTAAGTTAAAATCGATTTCGTTATCGCTTTTGGTAGTTTTCGAATTGGGGTGACTCCTTGTACCGCTTGTGGCCAATTTAAAGTAATTTTCCACTGTTAAACTGATATGAACGAAATCCACATTTTTATAGTTTTCTATTTGATTGAGGAAGCCCCTTCAAAAGAAGGTAGGAATTTTAAAACATTCAAAATGGTTTTCGTTTCGTTTTCTTTTTCAGAAACGGTTTATGAATATGTCATCTAAGAGCTAGTTAAGTTAGGGTTGGCAGTAGGCGTCGATTTGAGTCCGTAGCCAGATTGGACCTAGTAAGGCTTTTGTGCAGTAGATCTACTTAGCGCCTTGATCCTTAACAGAATCTGCTGCTGTGCATGAAAGTTCTCGTCGAGCATTAATACGTTTCTTCCACTCTAAAACGTCCAGCGTTCAACGTTCTTTGTCGCTTCGAACTTGGAGCCTGTGATTCATACATTCTTGTATAACAGTTGAGGCATTATCGAATGTTATACGGTCGGGTGAATCCAATTTAGCATTCTAGCAACGTTGTTTCTGACGAATCTACTGTGTTTACCCGGCAACCTGGTTAACAAAAGACGGAAACTCCTGGCCAGAAATGGGGCAGAAATCAACAGCATACGTACATACGTTCTCATCGTTTATGATACACGAGCTTCGCTATTGTAAGTCAATGAAGACGGTCAATTATGATAGAGGATAACGAAACGTAGTAGGATAGAGAAAAATCTTTATACGTCTTTATTCTTGCGGACTGACTAAATGGCTGCGAAGAAGAATACGAGAGTCGTAAGCATTTCCTCTGCGCTTCATCCACATTTATTTTTTTTTTTGTAAATCATGCTACAGGGTGGCCTGGAGCACCGTGGTGTAGTGGTAAGTGCGTTGGACTACTACGCGATGCTGCCCGGGATCCATCCCAGCAAACACCTAAAAGTTTTTTTTACGGTTCCACCTCTTTCGAATGTCTGACAAGCATTTAAAGAGTATCATTTGTCCCGAGTAGCTTCTCAACTCGCCGTTCGAAGTCGGCAAAACTCTATATGTCCCTTCCATTCGTGCAAAATGGTTGTGAGAAGCAGGCCCTGGTTCACCCCGAGCTGTAGCACCATCTTAAGACGAAATAGATTTTGATTTTAAAGGAGAATAATAACCGACTTGTGGGATCTCTGGAAACCAGTTTTGACTAAATTGAATTTTGTATGGAAAATACTTCAAATCCCTTCGTAAAATTCTCTGCCAGGTCGTCCATGGCATGCGATGAGTGCCGCGGCCGCCTAGCCGATGTCGAAGTGTATTAATCAACCGATTCATATACTCGGCTTATGTATATTGTCTTGGTAACGATCGTGTTTAGAATTAAGTTAACTATAAAATATTATGACCACCCTACTCCTCATATTGATCACCCTATACCATTCACAATATTGTCAACCACTCTCAGATATCATACCCATTCGCATCAAATTATCATCCATGCACCTTTACAGGTGCTTTCCTATCACATTACGAAATTATTCCCATAGAATAATTTTGCTGACTTATCATTTTAGCTTGTAAATTAGAGTATAAATAGCCATAAGAACAAAGAAATAAATCACTTTGCATTCAGAAGTCATTCGTTTAATTTGCCACCCCCCACCAGCGGTAAGGAGCATTTTATATTAACTCTGGAATCAAAAGAGGTTCCAGGTCAAACAGATCGGACACGGGTCTTTCAGTTTATCTATGATTAAGCACAGTCCCTCCTTAGCAAAGAAGCATTTCTCTAGACAGGAATCTTCTTATACATTAAAATCACACGAAATTCTCCTTGCATCCTTACAATTGATAGGTTGTGCTGAAAGATTCGAAAGTGAAAATTCTGCGATCGTCCAGTGCACCACTATTCCAATCGAAATATTTAGAAGAGCTTCGTTTCAGCGTTATGATTTTTTTAGAATCTACTTAATTTTGTTGGGCCACCCTGTACTTGTACACACTTCATTGATCGTCCTTGGTCATTCTATGGCCTGGTTTGACTCTCATAAATAGACTCAGCCCTCTGGTAGATAGAAATTTTGAATTATATTGGCCGTCAATCATAATGTGAGTCAAAAAAAAATTACTTTGTTAGCTTGGAAATCATTTGTCTAATGCTTATATGCTTACTCAGTTCATTCACCGCCAGGCCAGGCAAGACATGAATCTTTCAAGCTGATAGGTCACTTTGGCAATCTTGTATTCCCCTTGACGTTGACTGGTTCTATGAAATAATACATTTTTCTGGTCTGAATATCGGCTATGCTGAAGTTGCCTTATAACAGAGTTGAGACGGAATCAGGGTCTTTTAATGTAAACTCAAGGCTCACGATAGCAAGGTTACAGTTGGCATATAGAGGCTTTGTTAAAACGCTTGTGTCGTCCTACAAGCATGCAAAGTTTTTGTTGTTGTTAGGCATTTAGAGGGACCCAGAGCACAGAGCTCGCTAAACCAGGAACAACAATACCTATTCTACCAGATAAAAAGAATATATGTACATATGTAGGTATCCCGCGCGCAAAGTACGACTATTGGTGTCATTACGGGACACTGCCTTATAGGTAAGCATGCAACTAGGCTTGGCATCATTTCAAATGACTTCTGCAAAAGTTGCAGAGACGAAGAAGAGGAAGAGAGCTCAACACATCTCCTAGAAAACTACGCCGTTACCTAGCACAAAAAGACGTATCAAGCCTTTTTCGCTTTATAAAAAGCTCCAAATGGTTCTCATAAGTAGCGGGGTCTGAATGGGCCTCTATAGGCTAAATGCGCTGTCACTCGTTACCGGCAGCTACTGCTACCTTACCTAACCTAACCTAGGCATTTAGTATTATTGAGCCGTCCTTGTCCGCATTTTTTTCCTATCGCTGCTGACTAACAAATTAATGTTGAAATCTTCTCCTCTATAGATACATCCCGCGCCCGACGTGATGGTGAAGTTGCTGGGCAGGACTATCATTTTATAACTCGTGCCGCCTTCGAAGCTGATATTTTAGCTCGACGTTTCGTCGAGCATGGCGAATACGAAAAGGCATATTACGGTAAGTTTATCAGAGATAAGTAAAGCCAAATTCATAATTGACCATCAACTACTTTTAGGTACATCACTGGAAGCAATACGCACCGTTGTGGCCAGCGGTAAAATATGTGTTCTCAATCTGCATCCACAGAGTCTCAAATTACTTCGAGCGTCCGATTTAAAACCCTACGTAGTGCTGGTGGCACCACCCAGCTTAGATAAACTTCGGCAAAAGAAACTGCGAAATGGCGAACCGTTTAAGGTAGGTCTTAACGAAATTCCTATTTCAATTCGATTTACGAATCAATCTATGTACTTACAGGAAGAGGAACTTAAGGACATCATTGCCACCGCCCGTGATATGGAGGCACGCTGGGGCCATCTCTTCGATATGATTATTATAAATAACGACACCGAAAGAGCCTATCACCAATTGTTGGCCGAAATAAATTCCCTAGAACGTGAACCGCAATGGGTGCCGGCCAGTTGGGTACACAACGTACGTGACGAGTCATAATTTAGGTTTTAATATAAAAAAATATATATATACGCGAATACTACAACAAATCTATATAAAAATATACGAGTACATACGAACAGAAAAAAAAGTTAAAATTAAAAATTCAACTTTAGATTTTAAATAAACAAAAAAGAGATAAGAACAACAACAACTTAACAAGCGATCTTATGCCTACAAAATAATATGTAAACAGATAAAAATGAATAGAAATTGTATAAAAAAAAAACACTATACCAACAAGAAAAAATGTTATAAAATAAATTGTTTATTTTGTTTTAATTTTTTTTTTTTAATCTAAATTTAGTGAAAACAAATACTAAACAAAGCTCACAACTGAGTTTAAATAGAATTTAATCGGTGTACATACAAAAAACATGATTATATCAAAAATTATATTAAATTTAAAAATACTATAGATATAAAAAAATACTAGAAAACTTAAAAGAACAAGTTAACTAAAAGTACAGACAAAAACAACATTATTACATTCATACATATATGTTTTCCCCGCAATTTTGTTAATAGAAATTAAAAAATAAATTTAATTTATATGTAAAGAGAAAAGAAAAACAAAAAAATATATATAAAAGTATATAATTTCACACGTTTGGCGATGCGAAATTTAAGAAGAAGCATAAAACTTCACCCGTATTAACTAGAAATTTATGTATAAACAAAGTAAGTTCAATGTATTTTCCAAAAACAAATAACATTTTTGTTAGCGAAAATGTTAAGTTAAAAAAAAAAAACAAAATAGAAAAATTAGTTAAGAAGGGAATGATGAAAACACAAAAAATATTATTTAAATAAATAAAACTTTATACTGAGTTTAAAACAATGAAGGGATGGTGTAGTAAAATTTAAAAACAAAAAGAAAATATGTATTAAAATTATTGATAAAATAAAATCAAATATATACAACACAGAATGATGAACAAAACACGTATATAAAAATATTTCAAAATATAAGAATTGAATAATTTTAATTTTTCTTTTTTTTTTTTTTGTGTAATTAGGAATTTGAAATGATTATATATAAATATATATACAAGAGAATATATAAATATTAGATATTAAAATAAAATGAAATACAAAAAATAAAACAAATTTAACAAAAGTTAACAATTTATTATTTTTGTTTGCAGACAAATTCAGAATGATAGCTGTGGCGTAGTGCTGTAGTGGTAGTCGTCGTCGCTTGTCACGCTGAAGGTTCACGGTCAAATCCAGATTTCGCGGAAACATTTCGTCGGCTGGGATAGCACCCAGGCCATTTTTTGCGAAATTGAGTTAGGTATGCAGTCTTCACAACTTTGGGACGCTTGGGTTTGGCGCAAACCATTTTGTTCTATCTCTTTTAGTTTTCAAGTTACAGAGAACTTTTTTTTTCAATAGGATACTTTTCTAACGATTTGTCATGTCATTTTTGTTCTATATTACCATGCCGATTATAGAATCCGGCATTCGATCCGCATTTCATCCCAGAGCCATTATGGAAATCGTCGGATGAACTGCTTTATCGGTCCGCATACTACATTATCAATTGCGATAATGTAGTCATCTGCTGTCATAATTTGACATCCTACCAACTTATTTCAAGTAAAATAAAATCCCATCAAAAACATTACCTACTGTAAAAAAGGCCAAGTTCCTATTAAAAATCCAAGCAATAAAAAGTGGTGAGATAACAGCGGCCAAGTTCTTGCAGAACTTTATTAAAGAAGTACCTAAAGATGAGTAAGTTGAGCTTTAAGGCTAGAATTGATTAAAGATCTATAGAAACATTAAACCTGGCCGCATTCCACAATTTCAGAAATTTTTAACAATTCAACTACTAGACATGCATTCGGACTGATGTTTCATCGTTCCCATAGAGCACAATAATAGCGTGTACCTAACCTATTTATATACATATAATAGCATTGCTTTCTTGAAATTCCAGTTTTCTTTCCACGCGGCCAAGTTTAAAGATACTATAGATATACTCATCTTTACTTCTATAGTAAAGTTCTGCAAGAACTTGGCCGCTGTTATCTCACTTAGATTTTTAATAGGAACTTGGCCTTTTTACAAGCTTTATATTAACTTCACTTTCTGTAAGGGCGGAATCTAGGAATCGATTTTACACCCACTTCCAGATATCCGATCATCCTGAAATTTTGCACACGTATATAGTTCCGGAGACTTTCTTAAGCGTAATAGTAAATACTTTTGAGATGTTCATAGCCTTAAAGTTATATACTGCTCGTTAGGCAGACCTTATTTAGAATATTCATCCGTTATTTGGGATTCACCATATGCCATTCACGAGCTCAGATTGAAAAGAGTTCAAAAAAACTTCACCAGATACGCGGTTCGTAAATTAGATATGTTTGATGTGCTTCCTAATTATGATAGAAGGTGCAAATTAATTGGTTTGCAAACCTTAAGTTTCAGACGCAATACAACTTGTATCTAGAGTTGCGCAAAACAGTTCCAACGGCGGAACGAACCTGGAACGATTCTTTTTCTCATCGGAACTAGTTCCTGGAACGATTAAGTTCCATAATTAAGTTCGGAACTATGGAAAGTTCTTGGCCTAGAACCAGTAAGCAAAATTAAAAAATGTTTAGTGAATTTATTTGAAAAAATAACAGACAAATAATTATAAAAAAAGATAACAAAAAATACATTTCAATGTGGAGAAAAAAGCAGAAATAATTTTGTTTTGATCATGTAAAAACAAAACATGCAACTCAACTCAAAATCTATTTCAAATCAAAAAAACCAAACGCAAATGTAAAATTACCATTTAGATATCAACAATCCAATTTTTACTTCCACTAGTCAACAGAAGAATACAAAACATTCAAATAAAAATACTCTTTCCTACGGAACTACAAAAGAAAAAACTATGAGTATAGAACTAAGGGAACTACGAACATTATACGCACGGAACTACGAAGAAAAGAACTGGAACTAACATGTCCAATGAACTATCAGCTCCAATCATGTCCTATGGAACTAACATGTCCATGGAACTATCATGTTCATGGAACTATCATGTCCATGGAGCTAAAGGAACTATTAAGAGACGAGACCGATTTATGTATACGGTAATCGTTCTCGTCTGTTCGTTCGTTCGTTCCTTCATGAGCTACCTATACTGTCTTACAAATATTTTCGGACAGTATTCGTCACCCCTTTTACTACATATCAGTGAACATAAACTGGTTCTTGTTTATTATTGCGCGAGCTTTGCTATTGCTATGGTATGTATGTATGAGTTTGCTCACATTTTTGATTTTTCTTTGAACACTGAGACATGTTCGCTTTCAGTGTTGTTATTGAAGTTGGACCTGGAACTATGGACATGTTAAGTTCACTTTGTGGAACGAAAGGAACTAGTTCCGACAGAGGAACTAAAGGGTGATTTTTTAAGAGGTTGAGAACTTTTTTTAAAAAAAAAACACAAAAAATTCGAAAAAATGAATGAAATATTTATTTGAATCGATAGTTTGAACCTTGCAATGTAATGTTTAAAGATAATTTCATGCAAATGTTGACCGCGGCTGCGTCTCAGGTAGCCCATCCGCTGAGTCCAATTTTGGCATACTCTTTCACACATATCGGCCGGTATCTCACGAATGAATGCATGGATGTTGGCTTCCAGTGCGTCAATCGAAGCGGGCTTGTCCCTATAGACATTAGCCTTGACATACCCCCACAAAAAATAATCTAATGGTGTCAAATCGCACGATCTAGGCGGCCAATTGACCGGCCCGAAACGTGAAATTAACTGTTCACCAAACTCGCCTCGCAATTGCGCCATTGTTTCGCGTGCTGTGTGGCATGTGGCACCGTCTTGTTGAAACCACATATCATGCAAGTCAAGAACTTTCATTTCGGGCAAAAATGTATGCTGTAACAAAGGCCTAACTGCTGGGAACGGCGCCGAATCGACATTTCGCGGTCTTCTGTCACACTAGCTGATACGGCCGCAATATTTTCTTCACTACGCACAGTACGTAAACGTGTTGGTGGTTTAATGTCCAACAAAGTAAATTTGGTGCGAAATTTGGTCACAATCTTCCGAATAGACTGCTCAGAAGGTCGAGAATGCCGATCATAAAATGGAAGCAGCGCGCGATGAACATTTCGAACCGAGCACGAATTTTGATAGTAAAATTCAATAATTTGCAAGCGTTGTTCATTTATAAGACGATCCATGGTTAAATTGCAAACCAAACTGAAGCTGTTTGACAGTGACACAAGGTACTAAACACACGTCAGCTGTCAAAACCAGTGTTGCCAAAACCAAACCAGCTAAAAAATCACCCTTTAGTTCCTGGAACTATACATGTCCGGAACGACACAACTCTACTTCTATCATGTTTATTCGCGATATTATTAATTTTCATATTATTTCACCAGCATTGGTTTTTCTATTAAATATATATGCTCCCCAAAGGTCTCTGCGGGTTAGAAGCTTATTTTTTCCAGAAAGGCATAGAACCAATTATGGCACTAATGAGCCTATTACAAGGTGCATAAACACATTCAATGAACTATGCAACGAAATTGATTTTTGCTTATCACGAGCTGAATTTAGAAGCTGCGTTATTTCATTGACATCTGATTAATTTATTTTTGTTTATTTAAAGTAGTCTATAAGATTGAAAATCGGTAGATGATCCTTAGTCGCGCAACAAACAACAGTTGTGTAAAGCGATACTGAGAGTATACACTAGACACTAGAGAACGTAGTGTTCTGTGTGGTCTGTGATGGAAAAAAAAAAAAAAATACAATATGTGCTATTAGATGACGTTGTAAATCCAATATTGCGGACGCTTTTTTAACTTTTCCATTTCTGTGTGGGCGGAATCTGGGAGTCGATTTTACACCCACTTCCAGATATCCGATTATGCTGACATTTTGCGGATCCGGTGACAACTCAATACAGTATATTTCATGATCTTGTAAAACTAATATGGCAGACGCCCCAAAATGGTGGATTACCGTTATCTTCCCGACCTCCTAAATATGGGTATCAAATGAAAGGGCTTGGCAATAAAAATTCAATATTTGTGTCACAGCTGCACCTTGGCCCTCATAACGTAAGACAGTCGACATCGCTTTCGATATCGTTATCGATAGCTATGCTTCACGAAAGCGTAAAACTCATATCTCGTCCAAATGATATCCACTAATCGACTAAGTACATAATTCACTTCACGTAACAAGAAAATATCTCATATACTATCCTCTCGGCGATAGCGATTCCACGACAGCTATTTCATTGTTTCGTCACCATAAAGAAGCAGTGGCACAGTGAGATGGAAGAGAATAGAGAGCGAGGTTCAAGCTAAAAATAGAACCAAAATGAGAAAACAAATTGAGAATGAGAGCACAAATGACATTTTCCTCAATGCAGTATGCAGATGTTATTTTCAGTGGCTCTCAAACTTCAAAAATCGAGAATGATGGACGACACGTGAAAGATAGTCACCCCAATTCCCAATGTCGTATTTCCTACTCGTATTCGACTTCAGTCGAATGTTTTTATTCCGAAAGTCGAACTATGCGACCATACTCGCATGTCTAATTGCCTTCTGTCAAAAGAAAAGCATCGCATTCGACTCTGGGTATTCCCAATCTCGTATTTTCCTCGTATTTGTGGCGAATTATAGGCGAGAGCTCATTTGATTATGAGTGGTTGCTATTTTCATTAAAAAAAAAATGGAAAAAACAACTGTCAGTAGACAAACTAATAATTTTACACTTGAAAATGTGTCTTTTAAATTTATTTCGAACTTATAAACATTTATTAAAGTTATTTTGCCTATTCCATATGAATATATATTTTGCAGGAAAGTAACGAATCGCAGCCAAATGGAGTATCCTGAGTCGCCTAAAATATATACAGATTGAATGATTAATTTATTTTGTTGCTTTTACATGATTTTTACCTAGTATCCAGGTATTTATTTATCCTTCCACAAATCGTTGTTCAAGGAACGGCTTTGTCACCATTCGTCCATATGAACGAATCATGACAATATCCAGGATGTCTTGCAAAATACGTCTCCGAATCTTGAACTTATTTCATCCACAACGAATTTGAATCCTTCTTTGGAAAGCTGAAATGTTTTTTTAAAGCTTTAATATTAAAAACAACTTGTCACAATATTTGCACTTAAGTTATTATATTTTAAAACGTGCGCCAGGAATTTGGTTGTTCTAAGGGATTGGAACTATCACGAGCCGATAGTCGTCGTCAAAAAAAAGATCCACTGAATTCAGTTTTTAATTGATTAAAATATAAAACAAAAATCAAACACTTTTGGCGAAATGTTCTTTATTGGAATTTCATATTTGACATTTCAAATGTGCGTTGGAATGCATTCCATGCGATGGATTGTCGTGTACATCGCATTCGACTTTGGGGATAGCAATTCGGATGCGATACGACTCTCAATACGACTATGAATACGGGTCGAAGTACGACTTTGGTAATTGGGGTGATTATTTCGTGAAGCAAACCTTTGTTGACATCGACAATCGCCGGAGGAAAATAAGTGCAACAGGCAAATTAACGGCCTTGATTCAGTAATCTTGGGCCAGTAATCTAACAAAAGAAAACAAAATTAAAAATTGGACGAGCATTTCAAAAACTGCCCAAAGTTTAAATGACTTAAATTGTTTGCTTAGTTTACCAATGAGATAGTCTACAGTAGCAGTAAAAACACGAAAATATGAATAAATATTCTTCGACTTCGAAATTAAGTCAAGGTTTATAAATCTGCAGGATATTTGATTAATCACTAATCACTATCAGATAAATAGAAAATAAACATTTGGATTATTTTTAACCCTTTCGCTCCCAATGGGATCATTATGTCCCATCAAAGTTCGAAGAACCCAGAAAGCCATATTTAGAGAAAATGTTATTTACATTTATTTATTGTTTTTTTTATTAATTAAGTGGGCACCGTAGCGCAAGTGGTTAGTGCGTCGAACTACTGAGCCAGCGGTCTTGGGTTCGAATCCCGCCGCAAACACCTTAAAAGTTTTTCACACTGCCCACCTCTTCCGAATGCCTGATAAGCATTCAAGAGTATCATTCGTCATGTTAAGCTTCCCAACTCACCGTTCGGAGACGGCAGAAAACTGTAGGTCTCTTCCATTCGTGTAAAAATATAATGCGCACACACAAATGGTTACGAGAAGCTAGGCTTGGTTCTACCTATTTTTTTATTAATATTCTTTTATTTAAATAAAACTTGAATTCTTGAAAAATTATTTTTTGTTTCTTGATTCCTGTTATGAGGCAGGATAGGGCCACAGGGGCAGCTTAGGTATAGGTGTGGAGGGCGGAGGCACGCTTGCGGTTGCTCGGCTAAAGCTCGTCGCACGGGGGTAGTTCTTGTCAACCCCACCATACACCACCTGCTCATACACAAAAATCTCGTTCCAATATAAAACATCAAAAGAAAGAGAGAGAGAAAGCTACTTTACTATTGACTTCAGACGGACCCTAAAGATATGATAGAAGAGAGAAAAGAAAGAAAGGAAACGTCCAAGAACCTATGCCGATACCATAAAGAAAGAGAAAGAGAGGAAAGGAAACGCGAGACTAAACCTAGCTAGTCTAACTTAACCTAAACTAAACCGAAATCTTATAGATAAACAATATGCTAAACCTATGCTAACTTACATCTACCTTTAACTAGCCCTAGGTCGGAATCCTCCTTTCATTTGTCTCTCCACGGTAAAGGTTCGTCAAGAACCCGAGACATGCCTGATGTTATTGGCAAATGTCTGGCCAGCCCACCCTTAATGTCCGAAGACAACCATGGCTACCTCTTTGGCCGATGTTATAGAGATAGCCCCTTAGATGGACCCCCAGTCACAACCTAACTTGTGTCACGTAGCGAACGTAAAGTACTGTCGTGATTTCATGTCGTCATCGTTCGTATTTCGTCCTATTATGTCATCGTTGTTCTTTGTAGAAGGACGGCCCTTCCATTCAACCACACACCTTTATACAACACTACATCACACACATATCTTATACACAAACACAGATTCATTTTCCTCTGGTGTACAGCGACTAGCTTTAATGCCATTGCAATATCTTATAACTATTCCATATAAAATCCCTAAGTCTATTCTTAAATTCTGTTTTTGACTAAACTATGTAATATACTAAAAATAATCCAATTCAATGAAAACTTTACTCACGGTTCTTCTGGATCACCCGTTGTTCTGCCGGCAGCACAAGAAGAGTCATTTGAAATGGTGCAAATCTGCACTTTGACGCGGACCAACACAATTAAAAACAGAATCTTACTCTAAATCTACTTGAAACTTGAAACTAGCACTTCTTTAATTGACGTTCAAAGTTCAAAACCAAAATTAATCGTTGTTTGATTAATTGATTTAATGTTGAGTTCCGTATTTTGTTGTTGTGATGATCGTCCAGAACACCAGATGTTGTTTTTCGTTGCTGAATTGTATTTACTTTGGAGTAGTGTTTCGTAAAGTCGTTTATGTGTTGTTTTATGTAGGTATGTATGTGTCCTTGGGTTTGGGTCAGTGGCGACGAGTGAATAAAAAATGCAGTCGTTCAGTTTATTTATTTTCTAGTTTTTCCTATATTGCAATTTGACATTTTGATGTACATAGCTATTACTTATGTATATTCTTAGTCAAATCTTCTTGATTTATTCAAAAATATTTTTATTACACTTTCATTCCTTAAAACTGCTTTTCTCGCCAAAGGATTTTTTTTCAATTCAAACGTCTGTTAACCTACTTTCCCCAATTATTGTTCTGTAATATGGCTTTAATCTTTTAAGTGTGGAAAACGCTCTTGCAATAGATGATGTTGTTAAAGGAAATGTATGTAAGTTCAGTCAGTTTATACATACTAGTATGTGTAGCTTACTTACTAACTTAGTTGGCGTTACAGCTCGAGGTGAACCTGGGCCTGCTTCTCGCAACCATTTGTGTGTGCGTGTTATATTTTTGCACGAATGGAAGGGGCCTACAGTTTTTTGCCGACTCCGAACGGCGAGTTGAGAAGCTCAATCGTGACATATGATACTCTTTGATGCTTGTCAGACATTCGAAAGAGGTGGGCACTGTGAAAAACTTTTAGGTGTTTGCGGCGGGATTCGAACCCAAGACCGCTGGCTCAGTAGTCCGACGCACTAACCACTTGCGCTACGGTGCCCACCATGTATATGTAGCTAATTGAGAAAAAACTGAAACCGATCATCACCCCGAAGTCTATCAAAAACTTGATCAGCATTAAAATTTGAAAAAAAAACTTTTGTTGTTCATAAATAACAAAATTTATTTTTTCAAGCTAACATACATATAAAGTATTTAGTTCGTTTAAAAGAGAATTGGGAAAGTTTAATTTAAATCTAATTAAATAAATAATCATTTTTATACATCTACTCAATAAAAGCTCAATCCACGAACAAATGTATGACTTTCATATTGTTTCCCATTTCGTTCATATTCTTCTAGCGCGAAAAAAACAAAGGCAAAATACAAGAAACAACAAGCACCCCATATCCGAACGAACACCACTCGAACACAATTTTAGTGTAAAAACGTGAGCAAAACTGACCGCTTGCTTGATTTCGTTCACAGCTATTTTGAAGGAATCGGTTGGTACGAATCTGCGACTTTAGTTTTTGTGTGTGTGTACTCTTAGTAGGGAATATAGGGATACATTTCGTTTCCAAATCATTTGAACGAGTTGATGGTCGAATGAGTGGGAAATGTTGCTCTCGCAGGTATTTTGTTGTTGTTTTGAAAATTGAGTGTACGAAAGGGTTGCATGCGTTGGAAACTGAGAAAAATAAATACTGCGGAATAGAAAAAATATTTTGTAGGTGGTTAGGTTGATGTGAAAATTATCATAAATATTATTTGAAAGTTAAGCGTTCATGAACGAAATGAACAATAGGACGCCTCGCCACTGGTTTGGGTTGAAACGGCCCAGTACGGTCACCTTGAAACTCCACGATAGGTTTAAAACCAAAATCACCCACTACACAAATAAACCGAATCAGTTCACACACATGTCTACACATAAACACAAGTCTTCGATTTCACCTGGTTTTCAGACACCAGTTTTAATTGCTTCATTATATCTTATTGCTATTCCAATCAAAGTCTTAAATCTATAAAGTTAAAGTTTTTTAATTAAACTAATATCTAAAAATAATTAAAATCCAATACAAATTTAGAAAAATGGTCTAAAACGATAAATATGTGAGTATTGCCGTTTTTCGTACGTGGGCATGGTCCTAAGAAGTCGATGTAAAGTCTTTGGAATGGTCTTTCTGCGATCGTCTGTTGCCCCATATCGGTTGTCGAGAAATCCGGTTTAGCGGTTTGCTGCATTTGCAGACTTCACAAGAATTAACCCATTTTTGGACTTCAGCGGTCATTCCTGGCCAATAGTATTTCTGTCGTAGCTTCGACAACGTCTTGTTAACCCTTTCAGTGGAAATTTTTTGTTTTAAGTGTTAAACATTATTTTTTTTTTCTTTTTATTGTCACAGAGGCTTATACTAACAAGAATGAAAAATAATTTTTGTTAAATTTTAGCTCTAAAGTGGTTTTTGGAAATTATCTCCTACAAACACAAAAATTATGTCAAATTTACTAGAATTGACTTATACGAGTTTTTTACTTTTAAAACTGTGCGCCCATTTTCTATCTACAAAATGACATCAATATCAATAATTTGACGATTATCTAAATAAAAAATAAATAATAAAAGTTGTCTACTGTAAAAAAATCGATATTAGTTTGGAGGATTTTCCTGCACGAGTGCTCAATGTGCCCTGAGAGCTTATGGGGTCGAATTTTGCTAGCATCAAATGCTTGAACATATACAGCACGAAGTTAGGAAGAAATTTGAAACAAAAAAATATTTTCATAGAGAAAGATTGGGATTTTGGAGTTACCAGAAACCATGTTACCATATGGTATCAAAATTCTGAAAGGGTTAATACCGCCGCGACCTGCCGCAGTCCACTCAAAAATACCAATGGGACAATACGTCCCAGCATAAAATTCCAAAAAACCGGCCTTGAAGTTAATCCAAACCTATTACAAAACATTTAATCTACCTATTACAGTTAACAAAGATTTACATAAAAAATCAATAATACAGAAATAAAAAATTGGGAGCGAAAGGGTTAAATAAAATACACACGCGCAGCAATTTATTACGACTATATCTACAATTGACAAGTGCAACAATAACTTTTAACATATATATAACATTTGTCTCTTTCTAATATGTATCTGTTTGCATTTAAAAAAAGTACTGTGCAAATATGAGAGGTCTGTTCCTAGAAATTTATCTCATTTCTGACGATTTTCGAACGCGAAGGCATTTACAGTCGAACCCGATGCATATGCTGTAAATTAATACATAATAACAAACACGCAGTACAACTATATCATTCTCAAAATTTGTAACAACACTGCACTAAACTTCATCCCAGAAAGCGTAGGCAATGGAATACTGCGTGCTCTGTTCCTTCTTCCTGATCTGGGCAAAAATGTGAGTTATCGTGCCCAAAATGGTGTAAGTATTTCCGATACTCACTGTCCCAGACGTCTATGAATCTGCCATTCGTAGTGGTGTCCCACCTAGCTTGCTACCGGTCATTGAAGTCACTCTTTCTACTTCCTTGCTCCTTTTGTTGACCGTCGTTTCTTGGTTACTAGAAGTTCTCATATAGACTCTTTGCATCGCGTCCGCAACGATATTGATGGGGAGCATCCCTGACACTGAAGCCACTGATGACCCTTAGTGCGCGAAGTACATACATATGTTGACGATAACTTTCTCCTTGTTTCCTTTGTCGCTAGGGCCCCCCCACAAACCTGGGCAGCGAATAACATAACTGAGCTAACTACCTTGGATATTAAGTTTCTTCTTACATATCCTTCGATGTTTGGCAGTATTCCAGAAAATGCTGCCTGAATCTTTTGATGACTAGGTGATTCGAGGCTTGAAGCTAGGTAACATATATTGTCGAGTATTACTCGTAGGTATTTTACAGAGTCTTTCGATCTGATACTTTGGCTTCCTACCCCTCTGTCCAGTTATTCCACATTTTTCCGGCTGATTATTAGGACAGCTTCCGTTTTGTGATCTGCTAATTCAAGGCCGGTGGATACTAGCCAGTCGCAGATTGCTGCGTTCAAAGCTGACTGTATCTCGAAAATGTTCTTTGCAATAGTAACAATGGCGATATCGTCTCCGAATTAGATTTTTTACTTCTGCGGCAGTGTTAATTACAGGACTCCATCGTACATGATACTCCAAAGCAGGGGGCCTGTACTGATCCTTGTGGGACTCCCGCGGAGGCTTTATAAATAGTACCTACTTTTCTCCTTCTTCGGTTTCATATCTCAACCTTCTATTGATGAAATAGCTGGATACAATCTTTCGCAAGTAGTTTGGCGTATCCATTTTGGCTAGTGACCTTCTTATGATGTCTTCAAATTTATATGCATTTTCTTCCAAGTAAATATAATGGGTAGGTAATGTAGCACTCGTAACCAATTTCAGCGAAAAGTCGAACGCATAGGCTGAAAGTTTGGCCACCACTGATATATATAACATTTGTCTCTTTCTAATATGTATCTGACTGCATTTAAAAAAAGTACTGTGCAAATATGAGAGGTCTGTTCCTAGAAATTTATCTTATTTGTATTTGTATTTATTTATTTAGAAATTATGTTTACGCGTAGATACAATTTAATCTTTTAATTGTGTAACATTAATTATTATTATAATCTATGCAGTTCCGCTCCAAGATAATAAAACATAATTTGTACATAGGAAATTGGATGCTTTTTGAAACCAGTGTCAGATGCTCATTAAATATCGGATTCAATTGATTTTTACACTTATCAATCCACCATGATAAAATTATTTATAAAACTATCTTAAAAAAACATTTTTTAACAATTAACAAATTTAAGCAACAATTCACCCCAATTCTGAAAGTCGTATTTGTGAGTCGCATACGACCATAGTCGTGTTTTGTAATGTACCTATTTGCTATTACAAAATACGAGTACGGTCGTATGCGACTCGCAAATACGATATTGTTGCTTTGCGGTACAGAATGTGGGAAATCTGCAAATTTCCCACATGTTCAAATTTAACCCTCAACAGAACTAGTATCAATTTTGATACTATTTCGTGAAAAAATGTTAAATAACTTTTTTGCTCTCAGACCTTTAGACCCGTGGCTTTAGTGGCTTTTATTTTGTCGTCGAAATACGTCGTTTTTCACTTTTGGAAGATGACTTGGATGGACGGGGTCGAAAAGTGCTTTTTGTACAGTAAAGACCCAATAGTATTAAAAATGACCCTATGCTTAATTTCAGTGCTAAATGTAAAGAGCATCAAACAAATTGAAACTTTTTTGGTCTGATATTGGTGCGCATGATGCTTAGCATAAGTCAAATGGATTTTGATGTGTGTGTATGAAGTCAGCTGCGCATTTATGTACATATGTACACGTTAAATTTTTGATTTTTTTTAATTTCGATTTTTTTGCCATTTTATTTATTCAAGTAATCGATTTTCGACTCACGTAAATTATATTTTTTCTTTTATTATTAACAATGCCTATTCAAAAATCATTCTGATAAGGAATAACAAAGGAACGGCGAACAAAACTGCATCATTAGATTTTCTGATTTCGTTGTTTGCGTTGATTTTAGCTGCAGGGTCACTTCTGATACTAATCTGGATAAGGAAAAAAATTAAGGGTCGGTTGAGGGTTAATTTTTTTTCCATCTGTATTTTTATTAAACTACATACATATGTACGACTTATGCTTATGTGGATTGAGTACGTAGAAGGATTTAATATAAAAAAAATTGCACATCTACTTATTGCCATAATTCATTCGACTAAACACCATATATAGTGAGAGGGTAAACTTGGAGATCTGAAATGAAAATTCGATTTATACTTTTCCCTATTGAAGAAATATATGTATTCATATTCGTTTGTCGTACTCACCCCGATAAAGGTATTTAAATTAATCGGAAACAATTTACCAGCTGATAGCGTGATGGTCTTTTGTGATTTTTGCATGAAGAAAATCAGCATCTTCTTGTACTTAACGTCCTGATCTATCCAGTTTGAGTGGAAAATTGTATTTGAAAACAGATCACTTTCGTCCATCAAACAGTGTGTATAGTAGCAACATGGGAATATTTCCATTATCAGCACTATGATGTAAAACACGGAATCAATGCTCGAAGACAGCGTTGAAAAGACCACGATCTTGATTAAAGAAATGCTTATTCCCACTGCCGTAACTACAAACTGAATAAATACTGTTTTCGAAATTATGGGCTCAATAATGTAGTAGAGCCTAGAATGTGAAAATGTTGGTGAATCCAGTTCAAGGTGCTAGTGTGACCGAAACTTACTCTAAGATATTCTTATGGTCAATAATGCATTTGATCAATTCCTCGGTATTCTGTTGGCTGGTTTTCTTGGGATCCGCATATAGCTTCGAAATTCTCTTCAGCAGAATCCGAATATGTGTCCTAATGATTCCAATATAAATTATGTGATAGCAATCTGTACTCAACTGTTGGAAAATAGCTCCACTAACCAGTGCGGACTCTATGGTAGTGGCAATTACTAAATCGGTTGTTGACTTTCTCCAATCGACAAATGGAATGTATACCGAATATGGTGAAGATCGCTTGATAAGCCCGCCCACTATGGCACTGATCAGGTAGCTAAGAAAGCAGCATATGATGACCATTACAGTGCAATTTCCCCTAATGACTGCGGAACGAATCTCCTCCTTTTCGAGCTCTTCGACGCATCGGGCGTCCAGTTTGTCCATGACAGCCTCGGTTCTACGCAACTTCGGTAACAAGAATGCAAGTGTAATAAATTTCAGAGCACTTGCGTATACATTGAAAATGGTTTGCAGATATGAGATGAAACACTCCATTTCCGTTTGGATGGTCAACAGAGTAATGGTGAACGATAGTGGTAGCAGTAAGCAAACAGACAGATTGAAGAATGCAGAGTAGATCCGGTACGCCACTTTGTATTTCACTGGTGAATTGATGCCCGCGACGGAAAATACCGAAAACAACAACTTTGTAGCATTGTTCGATTTGATTTGTTGACTTTTTATGTTGGCCAAAAGTTTGCTTTCAAAATTCATGATGGTTTGGATGTCTTCACTAGCGGCGCGTTTGGAAATTTGTGAAGTACAGAGGCGGTTACACGACCATTTTATCCAAAATTTCACCAGAGAAAAGTTTTTACGGTCGAACTCAACTTAACTATTCTAGCGGCACTCAATTTCGTATCGATTGGCCTCACCATGTTACTCGCTAATGACTCGGAAGTTTTTTGATCGGTAAATTCATGCTTGACGTTATCCGCATGACGTTATCCTTGCTGCCCGAAAACAATGGAAAGTAGCAGCAGTTGAAGTTGGCTCAACTTTGCGCTTCAGCATATACATCAGTGGCCACAAACCATAACCGCTTAACTCGAGTTAGGACATAATTAAGTTATTGGTACCATCGACCTTAGCATGTCTAATTCTACGTCCACTAATTTGTTTATGTTTGTCTCTGTTCTCTAACAGAAATTATTCTCTAAAAACTTAATAGCCTAATTGATTTTTTTAAACTTTTGTTTTGACATAACCACTTAACTCATAAATAATTAACCGCCAGTTTCCCAACTTGAGTTGTTGTTTATTTACCAACTTTTTGTTTTGTCATAATAATTGATCTCCAGTTAGTTCTTTATTTTATTAAATTTTCAATTTGGAATAAAAGCCCTAATCGAGATAAGATATTCTGCTACTTAGGACTAATAACTGTAGTATTATTCCGTGTTCTTAACTGGAGTTAGGTTGTTATTCCAAATTACAGCTTTAATTTTTGATTAGTCTAAATTAAATTAAGTTCTTTTTCCAAATCAGAAAATGACATTTTGAGTATCTTATCTCTAGGTAGGCTGTTATTCCGCGTTTGAATGTAGCAAAATCGAAAAATAACTGAACTTAGTTCCTTTTCCTTATTCCAAAAGAAAAATTGCTATAAATTTCGAAAGAAGTGAGTCATAACCCATAAGTTGAGTTTGGTCGTCATGAACAGGCAAAATTTCAGTGGTAATAAATTTAGAAAGTGATAAGTTTGAAGACCAGCAGTTGAAAAGACCAAATAAAATGTCCAATAGACAGAGTGTTTTATTATGATCTTATGATCTATGTATTGTATATGGATTACACAATGAAAATGAAAAGTTTAGTGCGCTTGTTTTATTCTTTTAGGACGAAAAAACTAATTTTAATTTACAGATACCAATTAAGAATAATATTTTGTAGCCATAATTTCCCTATCACATCGCTATCTTATCATTATGAGCATTAATTTAATTTATTCGAACATAATAATATTTAATAATATTTGGATTGACAATAATATTTCTTATTCTAATTGGCCATCATTTACCCTTGACCAGTGCCGGTTTTAGCACTACCAGCGCCCTGGGCGAGATTTATACGGCGCCCCCTATCTGTTATCCAAAGCCATGTGAAAAAAGGAAAAAAAGAAACAAGGGAAAAAATGAAATAATAAGCATTTATGTATTTAACAAAATAATAATAAAAGAATTTAAATTTACTGAAAGGGTGATTTTTTAAGAGGTTGAGAACAAAAAAAACACAAAAAATTCGAAAAAATGAATGAAATATTTATTTGAATCGATAGTTTGAACCTTGCAATTTAATGTTTAAAGATAATTTCATGCAAATGTTGACCGCGGCTGCGTCTCAGGTAGCCCATCCGCTGAGTCCAATTTTGGCATACTCTTTCACACATATCGGCCGGTATCTCACGAATGAATGCATGGATGTTGGCTTCCAGTGCGTCAATCGAAGCGGGCTTGTCCCTATAGACATTAGCCTTGACATACCCCCACAAAAAATAATCTAATGGTGTCAAATCGCACGATCTAGGCGGCCAATTGACCGGCCCGAAACGTGAAATTAACTGTTCACCAAACTCGCCTCGCAATTGCGCCATTGTTTCGCGTGCTGTGTGGCATGTGGCACCGTCTTGTTGAAACCACATATCATGCAAGTCAAGAACTTCCATTTCGGGCAAAAAAAAGTTTGTTATCATCGCTCGGTAGCGTTCACCATTGACAGTAACGCTGCGAACGGCGCCGAATCGACATTTCGCGGTCTTCTGTCACACTAGCTGATACGGCCGCAATATTTTCTTCACTACGCACAGTACGTAAACGTGTTGGTGGTTTAATGTCCAACAAAGTAAATTTGGTGCGAAATTTGGTCACAATCTTCCGAATAGACTGCTCAGAAGGTCGAGAATGCCGATCATAAAATGGAAGCAGCGCGCTATGAACATTTCGAACCGAGCACGAATTTTGATAGTAAAATTCAATAATTTGCAAGCGTTGTTCATTTGTAAGACGATCCATGGTTAAATTGCAAACCAAACTGAAGCTGTTTGACAGTGACACAAGGTACTAAACACACGTCAGCTGTCAAAACCAGTGTTGCCAAAACCAAACCAGCTAAAAAATCACCCTTTATAACACCGAAGTCTATGTTTTCTTCAATTTCATTTTCGATTGGCAATGTTGTCAATTTTGTCAATCTAGATTTAGATATTTTCGATCGCAGATCGGCTTATGAGTTCATCACACAACATACAACCATTTATAACTGATTTCGAGCTTTCGAGCTTACAGTTAATTTTATTTGGAGATCATCACAGAGTTTGAGAAAGTCTGGTTTTTTGGTTTTTTTTTCTATGTTATACAAAAAAAAAGTTATTAAAAAAAGTTTAACTGTTCAAATCGGGAGTCGGACAGAATCCCGAAAGTCCAAAATCCCGAAAATCCAAAATCCCGAAAATCCAAAATCCCGAAAATCCAAAATCCCGAAAATCCATCATCCCGAAAATCCGAAATCCCGAAAATCCATAATCCCGAAAATCCAAAATCCTGAAAATCCAAAATTTAAAATCCAAACTCCCGAAAGGCCAAAATCCCGAAAACGAAAATAAAAATTTGTTTGTAGAAAAAAAAAATTAGAAAAAAACGTATTTAACATATTAAATAAAACTGGTATGGCCTGTGGTCGAAATTCGACCGATTGCGAGAGAAAATTTATTAGTTTACTACTTTTTTTCCTGGCTAAGGTACAACATTTTTGAAAAAAATTACATGCTGCACTGCATGGCTTCACAACCTTTCCAACAAAAAAAATTAAGCGAATGTGTTGTGTTTAAGGCAGTTTAAAAGGGGTTGAACTGTTTTGCCTTCGCCTATTTATACATATAATGATAAGTATAGCAAACTTCAAATAAATAAAACATAGCAAAACAGCTCAAGTCTTATTGACAAAGCAATATCTGATACAAGTCCATATCGAACGCAATCTCCATTAAAAACTTATTTCAAATCGCTCGTTACGTTCCGCGTAAATTTTTTTAATTTTTTTCATCTAAAAGAGCGATAAGTATACGCCAATGTGTGAAACTAAAATCTAATCTATCAGATATCAAACTAAATGAGATCAACCCACTGAATGCACATTGGGAATTGTAAAATATTACAACACTAACGCCAACGGGAATGGACAAAGATTTGTCTACTTTCCTTTTAAAAAAAAGTACGGGATTTTTTTTTTCGGTATTTTGGGTTTTCGGGATTTTGGATTTTCGGGATTGTGGATTTTCGGGATTTTGGATTTTCGGGATTTTGGATTTTCGGGATTTTGAGTTTTCGGGATTTTGGTTTTCGGGATTGTGACCCCAACCCGTTCAAATTATTCATTGAGTGAAAAAAAGGTAGTGTCTAATAGACAGTTGCAAAATTTTACTTCAACTGTATTTTCTGGAGAAGCTATAGGCTCCTCGCGGGCATTTTTACCAGCTTACCAGCTATTTTCGTTGTGGTTTTAAATACAAGTTCAATTTCAAGTTCTTCAGCCAATTCCTTCGCCGTTAAATTGGCGCTTCTAAAGCCTGTCTTTTCATACTGCTCCAAGAAAGAGCCTTATTTTATCAACATTTCTCCGTATATATCGAGATCCATGTCCTATTAATGGACTGCTTTAATACTGCTTATTCTTGCTTCCCAACGTATTTCACTGCGATTTTCAAAGCAGTATCCTAAGCGAATGGATATAATTTTCCACTGATGAACAGAAGCTGAAAACAATGTGAACAACCTCTGAAGTGCCCCAAACAAAGTGGCAGACTCGAATTATTTTCAAGTGCACCGGGGTAATGAGCTGAGTTTCGCTTTTTAATAAGTCTAAAATAATACTAGTTTTTTTTAAATACAATGCTAAAAAGGGATAAATAATAAGTTTTTTCGATTGACGGGGATTCCCGGTAAAATGTACAGTGGAACTCTCGTTCTAGTGTGTAACCTTAATGATTTTGTCGCCAGATTTAGGGAATTTAGCTTGGCCGCTGCCGAGAATGCAATAATGTCACAATATGCAACTGGATCGGCGCCCCTTCAAGTCTGGCGGCCTGGGCGGTCGCCCAACCGCGCCCTACCCTAACGCCGTTACTGCCCTTGACAATCGTCGATAATGATAGCAACATTCACGAACAAAAGTGCATGCTTGAGAGAAATGTCTGAATTAATTTTTGGATGACGAAAATTGATCATGATAAAAAGCAAGATATCGTATTGTTGTTGTAATGCACACAAACCAAAGATCTATTATATGGATCATATGATCTACATTTATGGATCAGTGTGAGTACCGTGGTGTGGTGTAGTGGTAAGTGAAGTTCGTTGGACTACGACGCAATGCTGCCTGGGTTAAATCCCAGCACGTGTCGAACACCTTAAGGTTTTTTTCACGGTGCAACCTCTTTCGAATGTCTGACAAGCAATGAAAGAGTGTCATAAGAAGCTTTTCAATACGCCGCCGTAAGTCCCTTCCATTCGTGCAAAAAGTGCAAAAATATAACACGCACACACAAATGGTTGCGAGAAACAGGCCCAGATTCACCGCGAGCTGCAGCGCCACCTAAAGTAATGTAAAGTATTGTAAAAAGTATATGAAGGACCATACATCATTGGACTTTCAAAGTTCAATTATTCCGAAGTCAACTTCTCAACTCAACTTATGTTGAGGTGAACGACTGCAATTGATCGTTATTTTTGTTGAGAGTGTATGTGAATTAAATAGAGTCATTTCCTGCCTTATGTAAATTGTATTCAACCAATAAATAAAAATTTTAAATTCAAACGTATAACACTAAATGAACTTGGAAATATCTAAAAATAAAAACATAAAAAATAAAAAGACGCAAATATGTTAAGTGTAAGCTTGATTAGCGACGCTTTGTACAGTATTTGTCTCAAACTGTGTCGGATTGTAAATCAATGACCAACGGAGTTTTCCCGCAAACGTGGAGGAGTCCCGGAATCCAAAAAAAAAACAGCGTTTTTTTCGCCCGATTAATATGCTACTCAATGAAGCCAACATTTTGGAAAAAGTAGTATAACAGCATCCCCAAAAATACATGGAGTCTCCTCCAGTTACTGGCAGAGTGTCAGTCAGAGTTCAGAGGCAGATCTATGAAACGCTGCTAAATATAATCGTTGCGGATCGGAAATCTTAGGTTCACTCAAAAAAGAAAACGTTGCTGTTTTATTTCACCTGAGGCGAGCTTTTAAAACAATCGACTTAGAAATCCTAATCGAAAAGCTGCATAGGTACGGAGTAACAGAAACTGTGTTGAAATGGTTCGAGTCTTACCCGCAATGACGTACGCAAAGAACAAAAGTAGATGATGCAAAGATCAGTGTTAAGCGCTGTTCAACAATCATATATTTAGCAAACAACACAATATTAGATAGACTGCAGAAATTTCAAATTAGATGAATTAACCCTTAACCACCTAGCACCTATTAATGTCACACTACCACCTAACATACGTCTGTTAGGCCCCGGAACAAAATTATTCACGTTTTTAAAATTTTGTGAATTCAGTTCTAGTTTTTAATTAAAATCAGTTTAGGAACATATTAAATTATTTATTAGAATAACAAAGGCAACAAAATCAACATTTTTGTTTTAAATCAATATTTCTTTTTTTATACTTATAAACTAACACATTCGGAAAATTAGATCCATCACATAAAGTAGGTACCTACTTCTTTCTTCTTTTTTCTAAATATTCAATAATCGAAAAACATAAATAAAAATAAAAATTCTCAATAAAAACAAAATTTAAACGAAATTGCAAGACCTAAACTTACAGTTTTTCACGACAGTGAAAATACAGTTTGTGTGAGCATTCCAGGCAAGTTCTTGACAAAATAATTCTTCTTTCAGGGTCCCGTCGTTTGCGCAAATTTTTCATTTTATATAATTTTTCGGGAGTTCGTTTTCCGGACACTTTTTTTTAAAGGATAGTAGTAGACAAATGTTTGTCCATTCCCGTTGGCATTAGTGTTGTAGTATTTTACAATTCGCAATGTGCATTCAGTTGTGTTGATCTCATTCAGTGTGATAGCTGATCGATTAGATTTTAGTTTCGGCTAATTGATGTTAGTTTTACACATTGGCGCATACTGATCGCTCTTTTAGATGAAGACCAAATCCGTGTGAAAACATGAACCTACATCGAATATAATTTCCGGTGAAAACAAAAGAATAAGAAAATGTTCCGTTATTAAGGAAAACAAAATATAAAAAACTTACGCGAAACGTAACGTTCTGAAATAAGTTTTGGAAATTGCGTTGGATATGAACTTGTATTAGATACTGCTTTGTAATAGATCGTTCCTTAAATGTTTTTTTCAATAAAGACTTGAACTGTTTTGTTATGTTTTATTTATTTGATGTTTGTTATTTTATTTAATATGTTAAATAAGTTGTCTTCTAATTTTTTTTCCTACATTTTTTTCCTGTTACTTTGCGGTACAGAATGTTAAAATTGAATTCTTTTTCCATCTGTATTTTTATTAAACTACATACATATGTACGACTTATGCTTGTGTGGATTGAGTACGTAGAAGGATTTTATATAAAAAAAAAATTGCACATCTACTTATTGCCATAATTCATTTGACTGAACAGCGTATAAAGTGAGAGGGTAAACTTGGCGATCTGAAATGAAAATTCGATTTATACTTTTTCCTATTGTAGAAATATATGTATGTAGGGTAAAGGTGTCAACAGTGAATCAGGGTACACACACGGTTGCCAGATTGGGCGATTTATCGTATTTTGGGCTATCTTTCTTCAAAAATTACGATGAGAATTCAAAAGTTAGTAGCCCAATGCAATTTGGGCTACAAATATTTTCCATTAACGATCTTGGGCGACTTTTTATTTATAATTAAAATTCTTTAAAAACGACATACAATTTGGATTTCGTCACACGCATTTGTACACAAGTATCATTGTAAACAATTTGGGATATACTGTGGTGAATTTCTGATCGCCTTTACAGTATCTTTTGATCACCTCGGTATTGGCCCCTATAGTTGGTTAATAGGCGTAATTGCCGCAACTTGAGGACTATTGAAAATTCAGGCAGTAACGCCGAAAATAGTTCAAATATGCTCTGATTTTCTATCTTATTCTCATTTTTTATTTATTATTCTAGTTTTTTATTGGTTACATTATTTTTGTTAGGATCTTATTTCTATTGAGTGACGTTCAGTGCAATTGACATGATTCATTCACTCGATTGCACTTCACGTTCACTCGTTTTCGTCACTCTTTGTTTAGTTTGTGTATGTGTGTTTTAAAGTTTACAGTGGTGGCATGGTTGATACACCACAATACGTATTGAACAACGTGAGAAGTGCTGCAGGTAAGTTGATTTTTAGAGATACTGGTCATTTTGCTATGCAGTTACTACACCTACCAGTAAGTAATGCTATTGTCGAAAGGGTATTTTCAGTTTTAAATGCCGTAAAAACCAAACCTAGAAATATATTGTCTTTGGCATCTCTTGATGCAATTATACGCATAAATATTGATTCCACCGTTAAAAACATACATAATGTGTATGTTGCAATGACTTCGAATCAACACCACATAATGGTAGTAAAATGTGCATCAGAAATTTACAAGAGTGATGATGATACTGACAGTGATTACTAATTATTAATTAATTAATTAAATATTATTATTAAATATTTCTATTTTCGGTAAAAAAAAATAAACATGTTGCCTTCAAAAGTAACTGCCAACACTTGGCTAATTTGTCTACAAACAATATTTTTAAATAATTACAGTCTGACTTTATTAAATAATTTATTCATTTATATTTATTTATATATATTTCTGAATATCATATAAAGGAAATTTGAAAAAAAAAATTATTTCGTACGATATTTGGGCTACTTATTAGGCAACGATTTTGGGCGACAACATTTCTAAAATTGGACTCTTAAAGCTTTGGAGTTTCTGGCAACGCTGGGTACACAGTGAATCAATAGCTCTCATAATGTCTCTTTTTATTTTAAAATGAATCTGCAAATGAGAAAAGAACACATTTTTACTTCCCCTCGCAACAGACTAACGGTCTGCGCGATCGCATTGTCGAAGGTGGTTATCCTCGTGTGTTTGTGTTTTCTGCATAGGTAAGCAATTTTTTTTTTCTGTTTTATTTTTGATCTTATTAAAAAAGTGCGTATTGTAACTTCATTTGAGTTTAATATTCGTACTTTTGTTTATATAGACTTAATCATTTTTGTTGATTTGTTTACTTTGGTGAAATATTTTAGAAATTATTAACATGTTTTTGTGAAATGACAACATTGTATACAGTGAATCAGTTGAAAGTGGTACACAGTGAATCATGAACATGGTAGCAGTTCGAGGCTCCAAAATTCAAAATTTTCAACCCATGTTAATTTTTCAAATCTGGATGTTCGCTAGCAATAATTATGATTATGAGCAACTGAATTACCAGTTTTATTTTTCTTTTATTTTCGTACAAAAAAGTAACGTTTTGTGATATTTTTACAAGAACCGTTAAGTTTTTTTTATTTATTTTTGTATTAATACTTGAAGAGTTTTTATTTTCGTTTTTATTCTTTTGTCTATCCCCAAATAATAAAACGAATTAATAAATATATATATGTTATGAAAAGAACGTATGTTTTTACTGAATAAATTGATTTTGAATCCCTGTTTCACTGTGTACCATGCACTGATTCACTGTGTACACCCATGGTACACAGTGGATCACATGGGAAGGGTAATCTCAAATAATTTTTTCCCTATCTCAACATTAATAAAGCTTTGAGATTTTGGGCTTAAAATGAAGACAAAACACTGAAAAAGCTGTGAAAATATACTATGATAAATGCGAGCTCAACGGCGCAATAAGTTAAAGTTGATCCACTGTTAACACCTTTACCGATTCATATTCGTTTCACCGTACTCACCCCGATAAAGGTATTTAAATTGATCGGAAACAATTTACCAGCTGATAGCGTGATGGTCTTTTGTGATTTTTGCATAAAGAAAATCAGCATCTTCCTGTACTTAACGTCCTGATCTATCCAGTTTGAGTGGAAAATTGTATTTGAAAACAGATCACTTTCGTCCATCAAACAGTGTGTATAGTAGCAACATGGGAATATTTCCATTATCAGCACTATGATGTAAAACACGGAATCAATGCTCGAAGACAGCGTTGAAAAGACCACGATCTTGATTAAAGAAATGCTTATTCCCACTGCCGTAACTACAAACTGAATAAATACTGTTTTCGAAATTATGGGCTCAATAATGTAGTAGAGCCTAGAATGTGAAAATGTTGGTGAATCCAGTTCAAGGTGATAGTTTGACCGAAACTTACTCTAAGATATTCTTATGGTCAATAATGCATTTGATCAATTCCTCGGTATTCTGTTGGCTGGTTTTCTTGGGATCCGCATATAGCTTCGAAATTCTCTTCAGCAGAATCCGAATATGTGTCCTAATGATTCCAATATAAATTATGTGATAGCAATCTGTACTCAACTGTTGGAAAATAGCTCCACTAACCAGTGCGGACTCTATGGTAGTGGCAATTACTAAATCGGTTGTTGACTTTCTCCAATCGACAAATGGAATGTATACCGAATATGGTGAAGATCGCTTGATAAGCCCGCCCACTATGGCACTGATCAGGTAGCTAAGAAAGCAGCATATGATGACCATTACAGTGCAATTTCCCCTAATGACTGCGGAACGAATCTCCTCCTTTTCGAGCTCTTCGACGCATCGGGCGTCCAGTTTGTCCATGACAGCCTCGGTTCTACGCAACTTCGGTAACAAGAATGCAAGTGTAATAAATTTCAGAGCACTTGCGTATACATTGAAAATGGTTTGCAGAGATGTGATGAAATACTCCATTTCCGTCTTGATGGTCAACAGAGTAATGGTGAACGATAGTGTTAGCAGTACGCAAACAGACAGATTGAGGAATCCAGAGTAGATGCGGTAAGCCATTTTGTATTTCGCTGGTATATTGATGCCCGCGACGGAAAATACCGAAAACAACAACTTTGTAGCATCGTCCGATTTGATTTGTTGACTTTTTTTGTTGGCCAAAAGTTTGCCAAAGAAAGTTTCAAAATTCATGATGGCTTGGATGTCTTCTCTAGCGGGGCGTTTGGGAATTTGTGAAGAACAGAGGCGGTTGCACGACCTTTTTATCCTTAAAAAAACGTCACCAAAGAAAAGTATTTACGGTCCAAATCAACTTCACCATTCTAGCCGGTACTCAATTTCGTATCGATTAGCCTCACCATGTAACTCGCTGATGACTCGAAGGTTTTTTGATTGGTAAATTCACGCTTGACGTTATCCGCATAACATTATCGTTAGCTATATTCCTATCTTCTTCCCCATTGCTAGTCAAGCTTAAAACACTTCACAGTAGCGTCCATACATGGACAGGCCGCTTTAAAACGAGTCATGATCTAAATGTCCAGAAGCTGTGACTGCTATTAAATGCAACGTTTCCTCTTGTTAAGTTTTCAAGTAAAACTAAAGTTAAAGCATTTATTATTTAAGATTTAGTTTCATAAAATATTGCAATATTTTGCCATCAAATCGCTTTTTAATTAGCCCAACACATTTTGTATCAATAATCAGCAGGGTAGGGTCGGGTCACCTTTAGCTTCGAAAGGCTTCATATAAATTGATTTTTAATTGGCGTTAATTTCGCACATATTTTAAGTATCAATAGCTTACGTCAATTGACGCCTTAAATCAATATATGTACGTTCATACCTAAGCCCATTAAAATGTCCATAAAGATATAGTTTCCTGGCAGGGTTTTATTTTTGCAACCAACCTAAGACACAAATATCAGCTGTCTTGTCGGCTAAAATTCTCTGAAAGTGATGACAAGTGACATATGGGGTAGCACGACTTGTATGCTGCTATTGCTTATAGTTCAGGATTCCGCTTATAAACTGTCAGCTTTGGCAAATGAGTGTCTTATAAAAGTTTTCAGAGCTGTAAACCTATAAACCTTAACCCTTAACTGCCTAATGTATCAAATTTGATACATACAAGTAAAAAGGCTTTCAATTCGAAAAACTTCATATTTTATCATAACTAGGGGCCTATTCCTGTACACGAGTCGAGTGAGTCGTCAAAAGTGAGCCCACAGTCGAGTCGAGTACGTTTCGGTATTCCTGGACTCGATCGAGAATGTCTCTCACTCGAGAACACAATTTTAAACAATACCCAACTTCACTTTATGCCGGTTTGACATTTCATTTCAGCATTTATATTTGAAATAATGAAACTGTTGTGTTAAAGTTTGGTTCTATTTTGTGAATTATGAATTGATTATATTAATAATAATATTATTTTATAAATTATTAATTAACTGATGATCGTGATAAAGAGGACGACCGCAAATTCACTTTAAAAAGCATAAGGGATGCGTGAAATCCTTTGGAATTACCTAATAACACGTATGTAAGTAAATATATTACGACAAAAACAAAAATGTTATGTTATTAATATTATATTTAATATTTTATAGATTTCAGGAATTTGTGGTCGCCGTAGCCGTGGTGGTTAGTGCGTTGGACTACCACGCAATGCTGCCCGGGTTCAACTCCTGGCCAGGTCTAACACCTAAAAGAGTTTTTTCACGGTACCACCTCTTTCGAATGCCTGACAAGCATCAAAGAGTATCACTTGTCACGATTGAGCTTCTCAACTCGCCGTTCGGAGTCGCCAAAAAACTGTAGGTCGCTTCCATTCGTGCAAAAATATAACACGCACACACAAATGGTTGCGAGAAGCAGGCCCAGGTTCACCTCGAGCTGTAGCGCCAACTAAGTAAGATTTCAGGAATTATTTAGAGTAAAAAATATGTTTTCCATTATTTGCTCGAAACAATGACACCATGCTTTAAAAGCCGCAGCAGATCGGCTTCAGTGGATAGTTTGTTTTTCTTTTCAAAATATTTTTGTAATTGCACCAAATCTATAAATGGAATATAATAAATTATCAAGAAATATATGTATATAGTGTTTTAATTTTTATAATTTTAGCATCATATAATTAACTTCTTCCACCCAGTCACGTCTTTTACAGATGGTCCTTTAATTCCTTTCCTTTCACAATTCATTCGATTTTTGACTAACTGCCACAGACTGAATGCGGCTGTTGCATTTTTTTGGATGTTTTTAAAAAATAAATCCACCAAAACTTCGTTCTATTTTTACCCTGAAATTAATACAAATATTAAGAAATTTCATCATACACCAAAATCGTTCGACAATGCTATAAAATTTACTTATATTTTTGCAGAATCCATTGCTACTTCACACGACAGCGACACTCGACAACTATACTTAAACGTCTCTAGGAATACCTACATTTTCACTCGAGTCAAATCTGACGTTTGAATTTGAGTACAGGTATACCAATTTTATGTGAACACGTGGTTCAGGAATACCATTTCATCACTGTCCCACGAAATTGAATATCACTCGTGTAGGCCCTCTGGCTATTGTATCATATTTAATACAAGCCTCTTCAACATAAATGCGCCTAAGAATATGCAATTAATTCAAATAACACCAAAAATTTGTCAGTTGGTCGTTTCATATAAGCAGATTCGACAAAGACCAGAAATTACTTCAAAATGTTATTTGGTAATAAATTTTATGAATTCGATTTAAAAAATATTACTCATATATTCATTTCAGAATAGTTCTTCCTTTGGAAAATGCCTTACATCTCCTATTTAAGCTCAAAATGTAGCCCTAGGTTAGGTTAGGTAAGCGGGCTGATGAGGATAGTTAGATTCTCATCACACTTAGGTTCATGTGAACCCATTGTAATACCCATAGTGTTTTCCCACCCGTGATATTAGTGGCTTGATTCCAACCATCAATGATTCCAACCACCAATGTATCCCTAACGCCAGTTTTATCGAATTCGATATACATATACCACAATATCCGCCCCCACAGGTATACAACGCAACGAAATTTATTATTAAGTACGCAGAATCACTTTAGATGCTAGGTTATCTTCAATTAATTTATTTCATTAAAAAATAAAAAAAACTGGGCCGTGGGTTAAACTACTCGTACTTACATACATATGTATGTTACTTTGGCCTGCGAAAATGTGACGAAAACTTGTACAACACTTTATATTTTGGGGCCTATACATACAGAATCACTGCAGCCCATGCGTTTCCGGACTTCACATTCTGTCAGAGGAATGGATACACCCTGTTTTTTCATTAATTTGAGAAATTAAAATTAACTGTAAATAGATTCTATTGGAGTCGAATTCGAGATCACAATAAAATAAATTGTAAATTGTTAGTTTATCTTATTACCATTTTTAATTTGGCACGACAGTTTTGTTACGTTACGTTCAATGTAGGTCCGTTAAAAAATGATGTGTATTGTGAACGCACTAATTTTTTTTCGACTGACTATATATTCATATTTAAAGAGTTACATATGTTCAAAGTTAATAATACTCGTAGGTCTGTTCCTTTACTTTCTGGTCCAAAAATAGTAAGTAAGGTTGGCACAAAAAAGGTCATCTCTTTTCAGGATGTCACAGATTTATTTTCCGCGGAGATTTTAATTAATTTTGCCCATTTCTCGCTAGCCTCGTCCCGCGAAAATTCGCCCCAAGACAATTGGTGTCCTTCGAACTTGCCCATATGTCAGCCACGTGCCTGGCTGGCCGACTGGTGCATTATTTGCCCTTTTATTGCAGACATTTTGTGTCGGTTGGTAGAAGAAGGAAAGTTCTTGTACTTTGTTACTTGAAATTTTATCATAATTTTTTGATAAAAAACGTTCTTAATCCTAGAAAGATAACGTGCACGACGCACGTACAAGCATGCGTTTCTGAGCCACAACTCAGACGTCGGTCAACAACTGCGAGAGACGATCGTTTCTATTCGGTAAGTACCACAGTTTTGTTGCTACAGCGACATAAACCTGGGGCTGAATTAACGAGTTACTCGTTATCGAAATGTGACGATTTGGGATTACTGCTCTCGATATCGAGCACTCGGTATCGAAATTTGAGATGACAGCAAACGTTAACGAGTGTCATTTTATTCGAAAGCAATCTGGCTGTCGAGTGCGAACAAAAAAAATTATGTGAGTATTTTATGTCGATTTCGATTGGGCAAAAAAAGCACGTTTATTTTGATCTAGATCAATTGTTGTGAATCTCGGATTCTGCTCGAGACTTACACCTACTTGCACTAACACCAGCACATTTTATATGAAATGTCAACGCAGTACATCAAAATAAATATCAATCAAGAAAAATAATTGTCATAAACTGTGTAGAATATTTAGAAAATATAAAGAAAGTGTTTTAAAATTGTGGTTATTATTTTTCTTTTTCTTATTTATTTTCTTTTACGAACAAGATGTGAAATGTCACACTAATACAATTGCAGAAAAACAGATCACTCTCGTTTGTTTTCCAACCAGCACGAAAAATCTGAAATCTGAGAGCAAAATCTGAAAAGCCCAATCGAAAACGACATTAGAATTGATTTTTTGTGGTTTTTGGAATAAACTAATATGTAATTATTTAATTAGGGCCAATCTCAACAAAATCAACACAATCCAAAAAAATTTTCTGACTGAATTTATTGCCATATAGAACCCGGCGACCTCTTTAATGATTTCAGTCGATGTCCTGTCCATAGTTTTTTTTTGTAATCCAGGCACCCAAGTGTTTACATTATTTATTAATTGTAAATATGTATATATTTCACTATATTTCCTCATAAAATTACTACTTTCATTCAATAAAATGTTTGTTTCCAGTACTTTGAGGTTAGAATGTCGAAAATCTAAATTTTTTTGGCTTCATTTGTTATTTCTTCACTTTGATTTTATTTTTCTGTTTTAGGGGTCATAAAAAAAATTATTTAAATCCGAAGGTTGACCTATTGGAAGCGACCCCTATTTTGAGGTTAGAATCCAAAAAAAAAGTTAATTTCCTCGCAAAAAAATTAATATATTTGTGCTACTTAGACACTAAATAAATAGACAAGAAAAAAAAAAAAAATTAACCGCTATGTTCATAATGGAAACCCGGCCCAAATATTTCTTGGATTTAACTAAAATAATATTTTTCTATATTTGAATCAATCGGAGAAACGTCACTTTATTAGTTGTAGTAGAATTTTTCTAGTACAATTTTATTTTTATTCGATACGTTAGCTATCGAGTGCTGTCATCCCAATGAGGTTACTCGATCATTCGATAACGAGTCCTACTCACTCACTCGTTAACGGATGCGGTAATTTGGCCCCTGGTGAACATAAGCATGATGCTTGCAACAATTGTCTATAACTATTGATTTTCTTAGTATTTTTGACTGATTGGTATTATTTGAGATTGATTATATCGTAATTCATCAAAATGCTATAAATGTCACCTATTTTTAGTGTTCAGTCCGTATCAAAAAGGGAACACTAATGGAATCAGTTCGGTGTCTGTGTGTCTGTCTGTCCTGTCACATACCTTTTTCTCAAAAACTATTTGACGTAGACTATTGAAATTTAGAACAGTTGTGGCAGGCCCAAACACAGACCAGAACTTAAAGCTAAATTTCGACTTTGGGAGGCTAGTTTTGGGAGGTCAAATGCGAAAACGTTACAACTTGCTGTCCTTTGATCTATCTCCGAAAATATCGCTCTGAAAAATCTGACAGTTGTTTTTAAATTAATTTTTTTAATGTCAACTACCCTACTGTTTACATAGCAAGAAATGATGTAACCCTATCACAACGCCTAAAAGCATATATGTATAGGGAAAGTTGTATATGCGAGAGTAAAAATTGAGTGATTGATCCGAAAAATATGCCACAAAAATTCGCTTCGGCTGTAAGTATAACGTATATGGTATAACCATTGAGCTTAGACTTGATTTTATAGGGAAATTTGTATGAGAATAAAGAGTCGGAATTGCTTCTGAACTCGATTCTAGCACATGTAAAACAGGCATTACATTTAGCATTGCATGTCATAGGATGGAAGCGATCGCTTCCACTGTGCAGAAGTTGTCTCAGAAGTACTTCTCGAACACATTACAAAGAAGTTGTACATTCATGCCTTCTTCTGCACTTCCCAGTTATTTGTGTCTGTCCATTCCCGTTGGCGTGAGTATTGTAATGTTTTACAATTCGCAATGTGCATTCAGTTGTGTGTTGATCTCATTCAGTGTGATAAGTGATAACTGATAGATTAGATTTTTGTGATTTAAGTGAAATTAGCCAGTGAATATCTTCATACCAAGTGAGTTGTAACTTCATACGTTTATAATTAAAATCTGCAAATTAGCAGTGATATTTTTATTTGAATAAATAAAGTCTGAAGTGAAAATGAGCGTGTCTATCGTCAAAACAAAACAACAGCGTGAGAAACTTCTTATTGACGGTTTCACTTACCATCTGAACAAAAAATACAAGGATATATTTTACTAAGGATGCGAGCAGCGAAAAGAAACATTATGCACATAAGTCATGGCTGAGCACAGATGAGAACTCACATGTTCTCCCACAGGCCATTGCCGCGAGCCGTTATGGTACTCGAAATCGATCTATGAAAGGAATGAGCTGGAGAAAGAAAAAGCAAAAACAACATTTCTGCCACCAGCGGAAATTGTTGCTGCCTCTGAAGTCGCATGCTCACAAAATAAAAAAGTAGATTTGCTAAGCCTATCAGCGCAGCTCAGAGAAAGAAAATAAGACGCGTTAGAAAAAGATTTACTCCGAAAGAGCCAACAATATTGGACGATATACAAATTCCCAATGATTGCTGAAAAGTCATTCGAAACAGACAAAATTATTATTTTGGGAACTCTGGACAATATTCGTCAGGTAGCTAGTAATGAATTATGGCTCATAGATGGTACGTTTGAGGTAGTACCTATATTTCGTCAACTATTTTCAATTCATGGACGAGTTGATGGTCAAATAGTTCCATTGGTGTACTGCCTCGTGTCATCTAAGAGCAAAAAATATTATTCAATTGTTTTTTTTTTTCTGAAATTAGAGCCATAACTGCGGAGAACGATATTGTGCTTAGCCCGAAATACATTATGTACATTACATTATGTATGTACTTTCCGACTTTGAAAAAGCAAGTGTGTATGCCGCCATTACCGCATTTTCTGAGGCTGAAAGCAGCGGTTGTTTGTTTCATTTTGGGCAAACAATTTGGCGAAAGATTCAGTCATCTGGTCTCCAAAGGAAGTACGGAAATAATGAAGGCAGTACTCATATATTATGATCTATTTTGATGTATAACAATAAAGCAATTTTCCACATTTTCTTAGATTTTAATTTACAAATGAGGATGCTGAAAAGCTTTGCTTTCGTGCCAGCTAAAGAGGTTGCAGATTATTTCAATGTTTTTAAGCGCAATTGTTCGGAAACGTCTACACCAATTGTCAAGTGGTTTGGAGAAAACTATGTAGTAAATGGTAACGATAAAGACAATAATTTAACCCAATGTATATATTAATAATTAGGTTTTCTTTGCAGCTAAGGAGAGTAACAAAATAAGAGATGGCAGAGTTTTAGTTCCAGGCAGTCCTGCATATTCTCCGAATTTTTGGTCGGATAGTGACCTTTTAGAAGAAAGTCTGCCGCGGGCACAGAACAGCGTACAGTAGGGGTAGAGAACTATAGATTGCACTATCCTATCGAATTTAATCGATAGTTTCCACTACCTATCGAAAATAATCGATACTTTTTGTCCACTATCGATTATATTTGATGCCCATTTAAATATAGAATTACGGAAAAATTCTTTAAATTATTGATACCTAACGAACGGAGTATAATATATTTAAAACTAGCTGTTCTGCCCGGCTTCGCCCGTGTCTAAAAAATATAGTGTTACTTACTTACAATACATACATTGTCATTTAGTTCCAAGAATCAAAGATCACAAAAGAAGTGTGGATTGTATTTATATTTTGAATAAGTGGCATTTCGCCAGCAAGTGGCTTTCATCAGTGTTTTTATTTTTTAATTAATTTAAGTAATTGTACTTATTAATTAATTTGAAAATCGGTCTATAGCGCGCACAGTATGTTAAAGAACGGGAATACGAAGTTTTACTTCATTGTGTGTGTTAGTTTTTGTGTTTATCGGTACATAAAATTGACATGTAAAAGCGTGACATTGTGATTTATATATATAATAGTAAATAATAATAATAAAGAAATAAAGATAAAGATTTCAAAGAGGAATCCAATCTTATAGGCCAACTGTCAATATGGTTTTAACTTAAAAAGGGGATTCCCCATTTTATGAGTCAGCAACGTAGGAAGAAAAGCTGGGCCGGGTTTCTTTAAAACTTAGAATCTAATCTCTTTCGATGAGACAACCTATTTTAATATGGTGCATTTAACTTTTTTCAATTTAACCTTTACTTTTAGGAAAAAGCTATCGATATACATATATCGATATCGATAAAAGCCTACTATCGAGAACTATCGATGGAACTGACTATCGATATTTCTACACCTCTAGTGTGGTGGCAAGAAAAGAAATGAGCCAAATCGTCCCATGGAAAAAGAGCACTTTCAGTTTTTCAATTTTCCGGTGGATTTTTCATACAAACCTTGTCTTGATAATGACGAACACATCAAAATAAAAATTAGCCAAATTGGTCGTTCCGTTCTCCAGTGACGATCAGTCATACATCGGGCAATTGATTTTTAAATAGAGAGAAGAGATAATAATTTTCCTAATATTTTTTTCCAACAAAAAAAAAAAAATTCTGTCCGACTCCCAAGTCGGGATTGTTAGAGGGTTTAAAAGAAAAAAAAATTAAATATTCAAAAATCAAACAACCACATTTCTCTTACAAAAGTCATAAATTTTTTATTTAAAAATAATTTCAAAAATATGTGATATTTTTTATTTGATTTTACAAAATCATTGTATCGGTGCTGTTATGTGCGCTTGCATACAATGTGCACAAGTAATTCTCATCATTAACAATTAATTATTATAAATATCTTCTTACTGTATTAACTATTCTTAACATTTTTTTTATATAATTAAATGCATCAACATACTGCTTCACCTGATTCATCACTTAAACATCTAACAACGCAGATACTGTTGCACATACAAAATAAACAAACATAATTTTTATCACCTTAAAAAAAGAAATCTTAAAATGGAATTCCCTTAGAAAAAATAATTAAAAGAAAACCCTAAACTAACAGTACTTTGCCTTTAAATCTTTTCTCATAATTTTCCCTGTGGGATTTTTTGGAATCTCCTTTACGAAAATCACACCACCTTCCAGCTGTTTATAGTGGGCCACCTTTTCGGCCACAAACTCTTTGATTTCCTCTTCGGTGGCTTTGACCTTTGCTTTAAGGACGACAATACCCTTTGGCACCTCTCCGTGCAATTCGTGGGGGATACCAATAACAGCGGCGTCTAAAATCTTCGGATGGCTACGAAGGCATTCTTCGAGTTCGGCCGGTGGCACTTGGAAGCCCTTCACCTTGATCAGTTCCTTCATGCGATCGGTGATATAAAACAAACCGTCTTCATCGTAGTACGCCACATCTCCCGTGCGCAGCCACTTTCCAGAAGGGCTATCAAGGAATATATCGTCATTCGCTTCCTTGTTATTCAAATAGCCTTTCATCACTTGAGGTCCACGAACCAAAAGCTCTCCGGAAACGTTGGGTCCCAGCCCTTGGGTGTTATTTCCGTCCAACGGAATAATTTTTCCTTCCGTACTACTGCAGAGTTGACCGACTGTGCTGTACTTTTTGCACCCATTTGGTGTCATCAGGGTGACTGGAGACGATTCCGTCATGCCATAGCCCTGCATGAACTCGACGTTGGGAAACCTTCAAAGGAAGACCGAAATTCCGTTAGAGAAAGTTACAAAATCTTCGCCCCACACTTACTTCTTGAGGAATCTATCCACATCCGATTGTCCAATGGGTGCTGCTCCGGACATAACCAACCTCAGCCGCGGGGCGTACTCGGCTGTCACTTTATGGGAATGTGTCAAAAAGAGTGCTAGAAAAAAAGTTCAAAATTCAACGTCGTTTGCTCCAAATTTTCTTATTTTTTTTTTATATTTACCAATTGGTGGCACCAAATTTAGGCTGCTGGCCTTGTACTCATGCAGCGCCTTGAGCAGATCCTCTGGCTTAAACTGTGGCAGTGTTACCAACTTTATGCCGAGGAACAGCTTTGACAGCATGACAACTGTTAAACCGTAGATATGAAAGAATGGCAGCACACATGGTACTACCTCTTGAAAATTCTCTGTGGTTTCCATCATCATGGTCTCATACGGTGCCTTCACTTGAAATTGCTCACAATTGACACTGATATTGTTGTGCGATAACATGACACCCTTTGGCAAGCCAGTAGTGCCCGACGAGAAGGGCAGAAATACCATATCTTCAGGGGTGATGCCAGTCTCTTGAAGAGCGGAAAAGTCCACGTCAGTGGTGTTGATGAGTTCAAAAAAGTCAACGGCACCCGCTGGCAGCGTTTCATAGCTCCTCGTGCGGATAACCACAATTGGAAGGTTCTTCTTGGCAATGCTACACGCATCCTTGAGAACCTTGTGACCCTTGACTGTACCAATGATGAATGTGGCATCACTGACGGTGAGTTGGCGTGCGATTTCATCTGAAAGAGAAGGCAAAAGGTGATTCATTTTTTTGTTCAATGTCAAGTGCTTTGGAAGGGGGTTGGAGGGAGGTTCGGCTCACAACGACTATCTGCTGTGTATTTTTTTTTTTTTTGCAGTGAATTGACGCTTTTTACGAGTATCTTATCGCATGTGTCACGCAGTCAAAATCTGTTGTCTGGTTCGAAAATTGATATCAGCGATTAGGGGTCAGGTTCCTGAAACCGTCTCGTATAATAGAGATACGAGTCATGTGGAAATTGTGTACTTTGGAGCGCATAAATCCGGAACTAGATGGATGAAACAATGAAGCTTTGTTGGGGAAAATGTTTACACGAAAGTAAGTGGTTACCTATAATGAATCTCTCTTGCAATTAGTTGCCGTGGTTCGAAAGCCTAACGTCGTCAGACTTTGCTATGAGAGATTAGGTAGCGCAGAGTACAACATGTGCCAGTTTTAGCTGACTTTTGAACTCGTTGGATGTTGGAGCTCGTTGATTTTGCTATCTTGTTGTTCAAATCTTGCTACTATTGGACTTGCATACATCAGCCGAGCCTCCAATCCAGATTCTGTCATATGGTCATATTAACCTACCGGCCTTTTGCGAGTTACTCTGTCATCAGGCAAGCTTATTACTTAATTGAAATAGTAATCAGTGAATGGACTTTTGATGGTGGCCCAAGTTTGATTTGTACGCATAGTATGAAGCTTAGTTCACTTTAGGTTCGCTACAAGCTGATGGTCTACTAGCGTTACAATGTCCATAGTAAGAGAAAATGGGGCAATTCGGTGGTTACTGAGAGGAGTCCTCTACTGTGTTTGAAACGGTATTTTTTGTAGAAGTTTCTTTTTTGAATTGGAATTGTGACAAGCAATTTGATGGCTGACAGCTGACAGCTGACAGCTGATTTGTGCTCAGAGTTGAGTTTGCCATTTCAACATGAATAGACGCTGTAAATTGTGCAAAGTTATATTATTAGTTAGAATTATTTTTCGTTAAATGGCTACGTAGACAAGCAAAATTGCCACTTTTGGAGAGGGTAACATCCACAAAAAGGCACCGTTTGGTTTGCTTTATGGGCTGGTTGAGTTATTGGTTCATATTTTTTAAAAAAAACGAGGTCGGCCAGAATCTTACAGTCAATGGAGACTTTTTGACTTTTTCGGTCCCCAATGGAATTGCACCACTGCACAGTGGATACCTCCATGGGCCAAAATTGAAATAATGAAATGTCATTAATCAAGAATTCAAAGTGTCAATAAGGTTCTTCAAACTCCTGCTAAACCAAAACCAAAAAAAAATGTTGACGCATTTTTTTTTTTTTCATTCCTTTATAGCCATTGAAAGTTACATAAAATCAGAGTTCGAAAAAAAAACCGTACACTAAACGTACCGTACCTAAGAAGAACACATACGCTACGATCAGTCATAATGTTTTCGTACGTGTACACAACCGGTATACACTACGTAGTGAACACGATGAGTAAAAAAGAGCCCTACGATATTGTTCTGTTCTTCGTACGCAAACGTTGCAAGAGAATTGCAATAACCTCGATCTTTGGTCTTGATCTGTACGCGACCAAGTCATCTGCGTACGCAATAGCATGGTGAAGAGACCCTACGAGATCACTTGTGTAAATATTGGAAAGGATCGGCGAATTAACCGCGCCCTGTTCTAGATTATTTTTAATTTCAAAAGTGCCAGCAGAGGTCACATTGCCATTTTTTACAATGAACCGCCTACTAGTGAGCATATTATAAAGTATGTATAGTAGTGGTTTACCTATGCTCAGCCTGCTCAACTTGTAAAAAAGTCCCTCTAGCCAAACGGTGTCGAAAGCTTTCTCCAAGTCAACCAGGCAGGCACCCGTGCATTGTTTCTTGCTTTTGTTCCATTGGATATCCGATACGAGCTTAGACGCGGCATGTATGGTATCATGCCCCGCCTGAAAACCGAATTGGTTATCTGGAATTATATGTTTGTCGTCAACCCACTTACTCAGAGCTCTATTGATCACTTTTTCGAATACCTTGCTGATGTTCGGAAGGAGACTTATTGACCGGAGATTTGCCGGATTGGAATTGTCCTTACCCCTTTTAGGGATAGGATGCACTACTGCTGTTTTGCAATGCGCTGGATAATGTGCATTATTCAGCACATTATTAAACAGAATGAAGTAAATGTCTACCGCTTCTAGAGGGAGATGTCTAAGCACAATGTTTGATATTCCATCGATTCCCACTGACTTCTTCTTTCTCAATGATTCGAAGATCGTTTGGAGCTCTACCTTCGATAAGAACGGGGGATGTATCCCTTCGTTGGCGATGGCATTATTTGCCCTATTGTCTTCGTTGAACTCGGTGAAACCGATGTTCTCTGATCGCCATTGCTGTTGCTTTTGCTTTTTACTCATCGTGTTCACTACGTAGTGTATACGGGTTGTGTACACATACGCAAACATTATGAGAGATTTTAGTGTATGTGTTCTTCTTTCGTTCACTACGTTAAGTGTACTGTTCTCGGAGTGTACCGTACAGAACACTAAGATACGGTACGTTAGTGTTTTTTTTTTTCGAACTCTGCATATAATAAAACATATAGCTCGATTGTCGGTGCAGTTTTTTACTAGAGAACTTGTGATAGTGATAACTTGTGTCAAGAGAGTGTGAGCAATATTTAATTGTTATGGATATTAAACAAGAAGGTGAGTACTTTCTAAGAACATACATTTTATTGTTTAATAAGTTAAAGCGTCAATGTAATAGGACCCCCGCGCGAACCAGTTTTTGGAACTTTTTTTTAACTTAGTTTACAGTAAATTAAAGATTTTGTTGGTTTGCCTTCGAGTGCCCAGTACAAATGAGGCACTAAAATGGAGAATATTGTTCTACATTCTAAAATAATAAGGTATTTACTCCCGTTTTTCCCCTTTTTCGAGTTATTATAGTTTGAAGAACTATATTTCGTTAATTTTCGGTTTTGAAAAAAAAAAAAAAAAACTTTTGACTAATCGCTCACTAATAAGGACATTTTGAATAGACTTCTTTTAAGTTCCGACCCGCTCTTTTCAAATTTAAGAAAATTGCCTACTAAGAAAAATCGTTTTCAACAAAAGTAGGCTCGTTTCATAGATAATTGAATAGTGTTTATAACAGTTAAAAACCATTACCATCCGTATTTTCGTTTTCGAGATATTGGTATTCAAACACAGATTTTTTTGATTTTTTTTAACCAATTTTTGTGAATATCGCATTTATCTCGGGAAAGTGTGCTAATAATTTTTTTTTATCTCTTTTTATTTTGATGCGCCATAATGTCACCTACAAATTCACCGTAAAAGGTTTTTACCTATTGCCCGGTTTAAGATTGATTTAATTACAAAGACCACTCTGGCGCACTCTGGCCCTTATAGAGTTCGCATGTAAAGCATGTAAATAAAATGTATACTAAGACTCTAGAACGATGACGACAGGAAGCATGTTTAGGTGCTCCCACATGCCTAGGAGTAGAAAACGAGCAGACTATTGTGGCTCATATATGGAAACTACAAGCGTATAGATTTACTCCTAACAGAAAAGTGCTGTTTTATATGGACTTTGAACAGGCAGACAAATACAGGCCAAGTCACAATTATAATAAGTCGTAAGTGGTCCCACGACTCATGTACTTCATTCAAAAAACACTTGCGACAGCTATGACAAATCAAACCGCAATTACAGCACCACGTCATATTGCCCAAGGGGATGCGCCAATTTGCCCTATGCATAGGGCATAATGTTGAAATTATTTGAGAAACAAAAAAAGTGCGCCATAATGCCCGAAGTTACCCTATGTAAATTGAAACTTTAGTTACAAGACATGTAATTTTCTTTCTTCTTCTTACAAAGGTGACCAATTTTAGAGGTTTCACTATCATTCAACCCTAAGATACCCGTACACTAACATTATTTGACAATTTCCCTTTCCCCTTAGGAAAAGCGTGTATAAAATGAACAATGTGATTGCAACATTCACATCGTCTCTGATATCTTTAGCAATGTAGCTACATGAGTTGGGTTGGACGAGGAGCTACAGGGGAGAGTGTACAAACCGGCTTCAGCGATTTAGCAATTTTGTCAAAATTTGGTATTTAACCAAATCGGTTTGGAAAACAAAAACACGAACATATATTTTATTCATTCATAGGTCATGTCTGTCTTCTATGTATGATCTTTATAATTTATGAATAAATACGCACGCTGCGCTATTCGCACGTCAAGCGCGGATAAAAATAATTATGTTACTTTATTTTAGTCGGTGTTTCTTAAAAAATTGGCAGCGTCCATTGAAAACGAGAAAAATGAATTTATTTTTGGATAACAACTTCGATATATGTACCTACGCAAATGTGTGCAGAAAACAAACAAAAAAATAAACAAAACTTTGAAACAAAGTCCAAGGTCCCCCTAATGATGTTCGTGTTTATACCTATAATAGTTTGAGTTTGTTTCTTGTTTTTTGCACTCCTCCATCAATTTAAAACTGGCTGTAGACACTCGTACTGGTACTCAATTTAACAAGATGATGTGAATGAATTGCCTACCAATACCAATGCCGGTCTAATGGAATTTTAATTTACTTGGTGGAGAATGGAGATACAATTTTGTTGGCGTTTTTATTGATTTCAATTCAACGAAATACACTCTCGTACTTATAGATACTTATTTAGTTTTTGTATCTATCACATTGTAACCAGTTTTGAAATGAAGATGCTTATCTTATTTGTTTCTGCGCATTTTAATCTGAGAACTCTGAATCTCATTTCATATCACCGGAACCGGAGACCAGATAAAATTGCAAATATTCTTGGAAGTTTCATTATTAACGCTGTGTGACATTTGGCGTTTTTCTTTATTAGTTCATAGTTGAGCTCTGAACAAAGCCTGAGCGAATCGAGCGCACTCTGAACTAATTGTGTTCAGAGCGCGTCTGAGCACTGAGCGCTCTGATTTAATTTTGAAACACACTTGAGCACTTAGCTGTCATATGATTTTTCAATCGTTTATAACCTAAAATTGTTTTTCATCCATTTATAACCTTAAATTAAGTTTATGCATAATCAAACTAGTTATTAATTTTAATTAATGCAATTACTTAATTGTATTAACTAACTTCTAAGCCATAACAAAAATCCTCGTCCGCCATTTCAATTGTTTTCGATTTTTTCCTATCTGTCAAATGTTGATTTGGCTGCGCTCAGCATTTTACTCAGGATGCTCAGTCAATTTATTCTGAGCGCATCGAGCGCGCTCAGCCCACGCTCTGAACGAATAAAGAAACACACGTTCCACTACGTTCCACACTCTGAACACTCTGAGCTAAAAAAGAAACACGAATATTTTTTTTGACAACTCAGGCTCTGCTCTGAACTAAAAAAGAAAAACGCCAATTATTATGTACGAGTACGAGTATGAGTACGAGTACTACAGTACTTATTTATTTATTTTTTTTTTCATCTCGCAGACATGGAGTCAGAGAGAGATATTTGAGCTTTGTAAACAAATTATAACAAAGACACGCGAACAGATAATTAAAATGTAATTCACAATGATACGTCTGTGTGAAGAATTTTTATAACGAAGTGATATTTTAATCCGCTTGTATTGTTTGCGATATTTTTCTTTATCAAAGAGCAGGTTACGATACTTCCAAAGCTCTGTACAAGGACTTTTGTAAATATTATTGCGACACGGAATAGAATATTAAAATAGCATACGATAAATGATTTTGTGTTTATCGCAAGTTAAAACATTTCATCAAAATACGCACTTGTAATTTTGTATCACACAACTGTTTAATTGAAAAAAAAAACAAACAAATGACAGCGATTAAAAATATGGACCACACCCTATTTTCTTGACGTTCGCTGTAATTATTTAAACGCAGGTGCACGTTCTCATAGTTTTGAAGTCATATGACTTAATTTTTTAATAATTTACAAACGCTTAAGGGAATATGAATATTCAATATAATGTTTACACACAGCGCGAGTACATGATAGACAAGAACGAGCGGCAGACAGATTAGCGTAGTGATAGGAAACTCAGATCTTAGTTTTCAACTAACTCTATGGGTGGTGTCCAGGATAACTGGATAGTTGTGTACTACTGAAAGTTTTGTCGTTGCGTATGATTCACAGAAGTTTTTTCCAGATGTTTCCTATTATTGTTTGTGCGAGCAATTTCTTCAGCCATATTACCATCCTCCTGCCAGTATTATGCATTCGCAAAACGTTTCGACATTAACTTCTGAGACTGATCAACTCATTTTTATTTCGCGAGAGATTAATACTTCGGCGCGACAAGGGACGACGTCTACCACTACGCCACAGCCACCCGCAAGTTTTTTTTGGCAACGCATCAAAGGTTGACATCGTTAAATGTCATATATTTTGGTATATTTTAATCCAAAAGGCTAGTACGGTCCTCGAGCTTAACTAAATACGAGTATCCCATAGAAAATTCATCCTTGCTAGGCAAAGATGAAATCCCGCGGGGGAATGTATGAGTATGTGTACTCGTGCTAAAATGCTCGTTTAATAGGTAGTTGCATAGATAAGTCGTCACCGAATTTTAGCCAGCCATTTAATGTGCCGGACATTTATTTTGCGGTGGAATTTTGACCAGCGTTGTCAGTTTAAAGAAATTATTTTAAATAATTAAATACTAAAATAATATAAATTATTGTTATGTGATAACGTGTCAGGTGGGTGTGCGGGTGCTTCGTAAAAGACCATTGGATAGGCGCTGGTAAATGATTTTCCTCGTGAAGGAGTTGAGAGAATAAAAAGACAGGTTTCAAGTTCTGATCTTTATTATGTACAAATTAGATGTCTTACCTCGTTGAGGGTACAAATGCAAAAGAGAAAGATTTTGGGTTACTAGGAAAAAGGAAATAAATTGGTTCGAATACCAACAGGTAACGACCTCTTACATGAAATCTTAATACTAATTGAAAGTTATCGATTTACAACGAATTGTGGTTATCGATTTATAACGACTAAGAGTTATATGCTTTTCACATGAACAGTGGGTATGTGTGTTTTATATACATATTACCTATTAACTGGTTTCTAATTTCATCATTTCCACTTTTCAGTTTTGAGATTTTAAAATACGCCAATGAAAACCGTTTTCGTATGAATTCTGACGATTTATTTTACAAACCGGACAATTAACATGTTAATTATGCTAAAAAGTGTGTATGAGTGTTCAAACATGATTGCGTAATATTAAACTGAATTGCAATTTAATAAACACACATTCATTTTCTATTCTACTGGCAATGCTGGGGAGGTCAGAGAAAAAAATAAAAATTAATTTGGAGCACACAGGAAAAAGGTTTATGACAAGGATGGATTTATCAATTTCTAGCACCAACTCCACAAAAAAAAAATTATCTGGCATTTATCTTCGGTTTCCATGTGAATTTTTGGAGACCAATGGAAATTTAGTTTAGCGCGAGCACTGTACTAGCCTTAACATGTGAAAATAAATCAATGCACGATCCACAAAACAGGATCAGTTGCCAAGCATTGAATTGAGTTGAGCCCGAAGTGAGTCCAGAGTCATCAACTTTAAGTCGAAAACGCAGACTTTTTGAGATTGGGAAGTGAAAGTATGTAGCTGTCGAGCAGAAAGGAATAGGTACATACATATGTCGACTTATTTTTAGATGTCAGGGTTTCCAATGTACATCAGTCAGAGAGGAGCGCCAAGTGACAACCGAAAGTCAGTCTCCAAATTGACAGTCACCCTAATCAGCTTGTGCGAATAAAAGTACTCGATTGATTTGTGGAAAAAGTGGAAAAGCCAGCCACTTTGACAAGTTGGTACGTGAAAAGTTTTGGTCTGTTATCAGATGACCTCTGAAAAAAGGATATTCCAAAACTAAACCTATATAAAGGCAAACAGGACACCTTAAGGGAACTGTTGAAAAATGTTCGAAGTATTCATTGTACTAAAAAAGGTTGATAACGGTACAAAGGTCTGATATTTATGTATGTAGGTAGGGTATGTAGGCACTTCAATTAACTTGATTTTAAAATATCTCTTACGATATGTGGCTGCTTTTCAAGAAGGACCCCTTACTCTTCATTCCATGAAAATCAATAGTCTTTAACATTTACCTCTCAGAATTGATTTCGATTGAAACGCATGCTCTTATCAAAGCAACACTCACCTGCAGTGTAAATCGGATTAACAGTGGTCACTGTCAGACCAGCCTCAATAGCACCCAATGCAGCAATCGGATATTCTGGCAAATTTGGCAAGCAAATCGCGATAACATCGCGTGGTTTCAGCTTAAATGCCGATTGCAGACGAATGGCAAGAGCCGCAGTACAATCACGAAGCTCTGCATAGGTGTATTGACGTCCTGTGACGACGCAAACCTGAAAATAGAAGATTTTAATAGATTAGTAATTAAAATAGATACAAATGAAATTGTTGTTACATCAAACATGGAAAAGTGGGTACAGTAGAGTTATAAGTGACTATGTGGCTACCTTTCTTAAAAAAGCCTGAAAGCTACCGTGGCAACAGTTTAGATTATATTTTCTTTTATATTTAACTCACTAACTGTCAGAATTTAAATAGTTGACTTGATATAAGGTCCGTTCGCGTACTTTTTTCACTAAATATGGGTTTTCTGTCAAATCTCGAAGAGTGGGGTTGGAATTCTCTCAAATACAGAAAAATCACGAAAAAGTAATCGAACGCATTAAGCACCAAAAAATAAAGAATTTATGTGATTTGACAGATTTGACAGTTTTCATAATACACCCCAAAGAAATTCCTTGGACTAAAATTCGTAGCATGGGGAAATTTCTTACTCTCTCTTGAGCACTCTCTTCTACGAAAAACTACGAAATTTTTGCGTACGCGAACGGGTTTTCGTTGTTTTTCGTTATTTTTCGTGGATTTTCGTTGTTTTGGGAGGGTACGCGAACAGACCTATACATAAACCAAATCGAACTTTTTTTTTAAATTAAATATGTATAAATATTAAATGAGCTTTGTCTGTCATTTTAGACTTGTGGCTGTAATTGACTTAAGATTTTGTTTGAAGATAAAGATTCATTGGCATCCTCTCTGTGAGGCGAATTTCTTTGACATTTGACATTCCATTTACTTCTCTGATTACTGCTTTGTTTTCATTACGCCTTTATCTCTGATTTGACCGACATAGTCTTGCTGTAGGGGTATTTACTCTTCGATGGCATTGCCGTAATATTGTTTAATCGAATTAATCGTCATATCCGGTCATCGAACCGATGAAAAACTGTACAACACAACAATCTGTCAAACAAGAATTACTGTGTGTTCGACAATCTGAATCAATAACGGTTGTTTTTTGTTTCTTTTATTCAAATAAAAATACTTGGGCCAATTTCGGTGGAAGTACCTTCACGCTTCGGGGTATCTGGTTTTGTACAAGTGTAAAATGTAAAATTTTCGTACAATACAACAACAATTTAGACTAGCTGTCATTTTGTTACACTTGTACACTTAAGCAATACTCCAACCCTATGTATTTATCTTTAAGTGTACAAGTGTAACTTTGAGTGTATATTTTTGACAGTTTGTCAAAGTTTTAATTGAATTTCTTCAAATAAAAACAAGTTCGGTCGGAAATGGATGAAAACATTTAAATAAAAAATAAAAGGCGCTGAATCGATAAGCCCAATAAAAAATGGGATGAAAATTAATTTTCTCTTCTTTTGGACCACATTCATTCAAGACATGGGAAATTTCGAGGAAAAGATGTTCTTGTTTCATATCTTAGTTTGTTTACGTTAACATATTTTAGGTCTGTTTGGTAACTTTTTGTGGACAAAATGGTGAAACCTGTCAAATAGTAAATAATTTAAAAAGTGGGGGAGAATTCTCTCAGAAAGTGGAAAACTTGCACAAAAGAAACTTTGTAGCTTGTTCATCATAACTTGAGGAAGACAGTTGTAATAAAGTATAACGTTTTATTCATAAATCTGTTAAAGGTCTTTTTTTATTTAAATATCCAAATTGTCAGTTCACCTCAACTGCACAATTTCCAAGCTTGAGAAACTCCCTTTCTAAGCCCAACTATTTTTTCCCATTCACCCCAGTGCGGAACATGAAACACATTGTGGGTAAACCGTCAATTTGTTTTGGCTTTCCGCTTAACAATGAAGATTATGACATTTCATAAACTTTCAGATGGCTGGGTTGACAACGTTGGCACACTCAACCGAAGTAGAAGTTGGTACATAGAATCACAACACTCTCAATTGAGCCTACTCTCATTTGGCTCTCTTTTTCGCGATTTGTTGTGATTTTTTTGGGTTAACAAACACAAATTAATGTGATTTCGTGAAATTTTATGTTTTTTGATTCGAAAAATCATAAGTTACCAAACAGACATTTTATTCAATTCTTACAGAAGCCTACAGCGCAGTTTTTCTACATAAAACTTGAAGCTACGTGGGATTTGGTATCGAAGAAAAAAAACCTTAAATCGGAATAAGAAACATATGGAGAAGGAATTTGAAATTCAGGATAATTTGAATTAAAACAGAAAACGAAGAAAGACTACCTACATATTATGTACGAAATGAAATATAAAAATAAATTAAAGGATTAGTTTACAACACATGTTATTTATTTTGCACTTATCGTTGTTTTTGGCATTGAGCAAATATCTTCCAAAATTGTAATTTTGTAAATTAAAATCAGCTAATTCAGCTTCAGGGTTGCTACAAATACGAAAAATTCTTTGGTCTGGTTTAAAAAAATACATTTGTACAGACCAGATACATCTAAGCGTGATTATTTATAAACAAAATTATTTAAAAAAAAACACGAAAAAAACAATTTGTAAAAACAATGAATATATTAAAAGAAATATAACTCCACGTCTACATGTCTGTCCTTCAGTGCTGTCAGGAGTGAATACCCTCAGTGTTTACACAAACTATCAACTATAAACAACAAATGCTCGAAATGTTAGTCTAAACAATTTAATAAAAAATATATTAACTTTTTGTCATTCAATCCGTCCAATAAAACACTTGTTAGCTATCAAAAAACATTTAAAGCGAATTCAAGACACTAATTGGGGTCATCCTAAAGTCTCAAAAAAAAAAAAAATAAATAAAATAAAAAACTACTCAATACGACCTCGATAAATGAACAGAGAATATTCATAAACAAAATTTGTGACGTGTTTCAATATTTTTTTAAAATACTAACAGAGGGGTCGTACCTAAAAAAAGTAAAAAATTAGAAAAGTTAGTTGATTTAATATAATCCAAAAGACAAACTCGACTGTATCGAAAGATTTCAGAAGATATGGGTTCTTTTGTTTCAGGCAGCGGTAATGTTTTGACGTGGGTTGTGGAGCTCATAGCCGAATTGCCCAATTATAACATGCCCATCTCATCTTATTTGGCCTTAAAAACTATAATTTGTTTCAACGAAGAGCATACAAGGACGTGAGGAAAATACCACAAGAGCCAGCTACATTGTTTTTTGGTCTGAAGTCTCACAAAATTGGCTTAAAAGTTACTTTTTCCTCAAATCTGAAGACAACAATAAGCAAATAAGCATCTATCCATGTAAAAGAAGAAAACACTCATTGAGCTTTCGGTCAAGGGAATGCTGTAAATGGAATTTCATTCGCGGACGATATCGGTTTTCTGGATGAAAATAAGGATTGAGCACGCAAATCTTGCAGAAGAATCTCTTAGATACAATTATAGTACTACTTGCAATGCCTTACCTATTTAAAGTTCTCCACGGCATTACAAATTATTAAATCAAAAATAAATACAAACTTCTCTAGTTTATAAAAATAAAAAAAAAACATCACATTGTAAATAAAAAAATGAACTAGATTAGATTAGATTAGATTTATTGACTTCAAAAATAAATACAATTTACATTTTCTTAACTTTAAGTTTGACTTAAGTCCTTTATGGTTTGGCCGAAGGCCGTCTACCAGACTGACATTTATATTATAATTTATACATAATAAGAAAAAACTATTACAATTATTTACAATTTTCTGAGAATGATTTTTAAAAAGTTTCCTGAACTATGCATGTTCTGTAACGAATAGCTCCTAAGCAATATTGATAAAGAAGGTCCCAACTTCGTTCACCGTTCAGAATGTTGATCGTTTCCTCTAAATTAAGCGTGGCTACACCAAAGAAGCGTTTACGGAAATCTTTGAGTATTGGGCAAACTCCCAGGAAATGGAACACATCCTCCCGTTCTTTACGATTGCATAAGTCACACAATAATGGTAGCTCTGGTCGATGTGGAATGTAGTTCAAACTAAGGAGTTCACCTCTTACTTTAAATAACAAGCTGATTTTTTCAGAAGTGTTCTCAGCTAAGAAGTAGGTTTTTTGCTTTAAGAAGTGGTTTACTTTACTGTAGTAAGCCCTGTAGATTGACGATTCGGCTTCTTTAATATACCTATCATACATCATATTACCAGCTTTCTTCAGCAAGTCATCAAATTTTGCTTTAAATGAATCGGGGTTTTCGTCGGCTGATATTAAAAATGTTGATGAGCATTCGATTGCCAGTTTGTTCCACTCATTTACACATGTTCCACCCGAATTTATAATTTGTGTTAGAACTAGTCTTGGAATCCTTTCTTCGCTCATCGCCATAACTTTTGCCACATAGTTGAAGTGCATTTTAAGGGTGTCTAAAAAGAGGGGCGCTATTCCCGTTTCAAGATATAGCATATAGTTTGGTGATGTACTGGGCAGTCTGAAGGTACTTTTAATAAAATAACGAAGGAACTTTTCCACGGCTTCAAAAGAACGATATCCCCATGCCTGTGCTCCATAAAACAGAATTGCAATTGCGGTTGCTCTAAAGACTTTATACTTAGCTATGTGAGAAACGTTATTTTTAAGGATGCAACTTCTCCACACAGAACACATAGCACGCTTGGCTTCCGCTAATTTGGCTTGTAGATGCTTATGTAGACTTAGGTTAGAAGCAATCAAGACTCCCAGATACTTATACTCCTTGACTATTTCTATTGACTCCTCTTCAAAAGTCCACTTTTCCCTTCTGGAGTATCTCCCGCCGCCGTTTCTGAATATCATCATTTTTGACTTGGAGAGGTTAACCGATAGATTCCAGGTTTTGCAGTAGCGCTGGAGCCTGTTTATCATCAGCTGCATCCCGTCTATAGTTTCAGCTAGGAAAACTATATCGTCAGCGAACATCAGTCCTGGAATATTTTTTCCTCCCATAGCAATACCACCATTCACCGAGTCAGCTATGTCATTTATGTATAAATTGAAGAGAAGGGTACTTAGAACACATCCTTGCTTAACGCCCATCGACGTACCAAACTCTTCTGACAGCGATTTTCCGTTCCATATACGCGCATGATTTTCCTCGTAAATTGCTCTAATGACAGATATAATCCTTGTTGTGATTCCGTATTTGTAGAGTTTATAAAAAAGTACTTCTCTGGGTATTGAATCGAAAGCTGCCCGAAAATCCACAAAAAAAGCATACAGCTTTTTTCCTTTGCTTATATAATAGTCGGCTATATTCATTAGCGAAAAGATTTGGTCCACTGTCGATTGGTTTTTTCTGAACCCCGCTTGAAAAACGTTTAAGATACTCTTGGTTTCGACCCATTCACTGAGTCTATTGTACAATATTGAGCTAAAGAGCTTCGACGCTGTATTTAAAAATGAGATGCCTCTATAGTTTTTCGGATCGTCAATGCTCCCTTTTTTGTGTAGCGGCAATATAATCGCCTTTTGAAAGCTCGAAGGGACGTCAGCGGTCTCGAAAATTCTGTTATACTCCGAAGTAAGTAGTCGTATGAATTCTGGTGTAAGATGTTTAAAGTATTCAATCGGTATTCTATCTTCCCCGGGCGCTTTACCTTTTTTGGCATTTTCAATAGCCGTTTCTACCTCCGCTTGGGAAATTGGTGCATCTAGATATTCATCAACTATTAAAGGTGCTGCATACTGAAATGACGGTGATATTTGATTTATATTTAGCAGCTTCGTAAAGTGAGCTTTAAGCTCTTCAATGTGCAGAGCCTTGGCAGTTAAAATCTTTTTCCCACTCACAAGCCTTATTGCTTTCCAGAACTCCATTGAGGATTTCGCTTTGTTTATTCTTTCAATATTTCTTTGATCAAAATTAAGTTTTTTCACGTTACAAAGCTCTTTGAAGTTTTTGTTTGCCGTTGCGTAGAGGAATCGAATGTTAGTATTGTTGGTCGATCTGACTAATTTCAAATATGCAAATATGCAAAAATTTTAAAAGACTCTAAGGGCATGTGGTCTGAGAACGTTTTTACTGCCACTATAAATTCATCAAAAATGCAGGCCCAGTCTCCAGACAAAAAACAATAATCTATCACAGAGCAGGCTTTTCCACGGATGAAAGTGAATTCCCCAAAACGATCGCCTTCACAGCTTCCATTTAGTACCCAACTATCCAAAGCATCTGCTATTTCAAGAATTTTATTCCCCTTCGAATCGCACACCTCGTCCTTTGATCTTCGATCGCAGTCAATACGGATTGTGTCTACACCGCTATTAACAGTGTTCTGTGACAAGCCTATTCTCCCATTAAAATCGCCGATTAGCATAAGATTTGATGCTCCTAGCACATTAACAAGATCACGTAGTTTGTCGAAGTCGCGCTCCCAATGGCTACAGTTCAAATAAATAGGTACAACGTAATAAATCGTGCCTTCCATTTTAATTTCAAATATTCGGGATTGCTCTATGTTCTTAAACTTAATTACAGCATCTTTGAGGTGTTTTTTGTAACCGAACAGCTCGCCTCCAGATCCCCTACCAAAAATACTAGTTTTAACAGCTGGTATGCATTCTATTTCGTGGCTCATGAAAATATTCTTAAAACTAGTTTCATCATAATTAATAATATGTGTTTCCAATAAAATAAATATATCGAATTGCTTAATATAATTAAAAAATTCAGTAAATAGACTTTTGTTTTTTAGCCCAGCGACATTATAACTTAAGATTTTAAGCGTTGAAAAATTAACGATCGCCTGGCAGACGGATTCTTCTCAGTTGGATGACGTTTCGTGTAAACACCCACTTGTGTGTCCACCCTCAGTTCGCACTGCAGCTCCAGTCTTCATTGTGTTTGCTCCATTAATATTTAACAAACTGACATTGCTGTCATTCCTTGACGTTGACATTTCTTTATTGTTGACTATGCTATTTTGATTTTCCATCTGTAATTTGTATAATAATGTTAATAAAGAATGAGGAATCTCTCCGACGCACCGCCCCAATATGGCTAGACTGTCGTTATTGCTTCCATTCTTGAGCCCCTGAGTTGAATCCCATGTAAAAACAGTGTCTTCCACATGTAGCCTATCGTCTCTCAAAAAGATTTTCAATTTAGGTTTCGACTCGCGTAGCACCTTCATTATGGATACCAACTTGCTTCTTCTTTGGCGTGCACTATGTGGCAAATCTTTGTTGATACTTATATTCGTTCCTTTAAGTTTCTTCGCGTTTCGTAAAACATTTAAAGCAGTTGTTCCGGACCTCAATTTGACGACAATTACCGCCCTGGATGCACTTTGGTGGTTTACTCTGTGCGCAGATTCAATGTCAGTGTTGTTTTCATTTTTGTCGAGCAGTCCAGCGCATACGTTTTTGGCTTTCTCAACTGGATCGGTGTGGGGGTCTGTCGGCAAACGAACTACCACATTATCTTCAACACTCTTTTGCATAAGTCGTTCAATTTGTGCCTCCAGTAACTTGTTTCGGTTTTCTAAAAAGACAACTTTCGCAGAAATCTCATTCTGCGTCGCTTTAAGGTTAGACAAATCGGCATATAGCAATTTGAGATCTGACTTTGTGACAAGTTCTGAGACAAGCTTTGAATTGTTGTCCTTCAGGATTTCCTTCATTTCGTCCACACTAATGCCTGATGATGTCATTTCGACTAGAAATTTTGAAGGGCCTCCTTTAGGATTATTATAATGGACAGGGGAAGTTTGTTCAAGGCCTCTTTTGCTCATAAGTTGGGTTATATTTGGCGGCACCTTTACTTTTGATTTTATGTGTCTTAAGAGCTATGACTTACAGATATTTCACTCCGCTGATGTAAATATTGCGTTTATTTTAAGTTTTTGCTGCGATTTTTAAAGAAACAAGTTTAAATATATTGACTTTTTATTAATTTATCACAGAGCTTTTCTTGGGCAAAACCACTTTGAACTAAATTGTATGTCTCTTTTGAATATCGCGACCCCTCTGTGGGCTTGTATCAAACACTTTAAAAAAAACACTGATCTAAAGAATAAAATTGTATCTTGTGCTGTCAAAGTGTTCTGTTCATTTGTTTTCGAATATGTACGATATAACAACATAAATACATATGTACACTTTGCACACTTTCCTCTCAAGCTTTGATGAGTTCAACGTCTAAAGTCTAGATAGTCTAGATTTTATTAATTTTTATGATTAAATCCCGCGTTATTAAAAAAAAAAAGATTCCGCGACGTTAACGAGACGCCGGCATTGAGCACAAACAACAATAGCAAGCACCACTGATGATGATAAGAGGAAAGTGAAAGATAATATGTACAAAAAAAGAGGAGTAAATACAAATCAATCTGCTGGCACAACAATCAAATTATGTAAAAGATACTTTTGTCCAGTCATCTATCTACAGAGTTGAGAATGAATTGTATTGGCGTGGCGGTATACTCTTATAGATTTTACCCCAAGCCACATCGTTTTGTTGACGCCTTGGGTAGGACGAGGACAGAGGCTTTTGCTATTTTTAGCCTCCAATCATCTGTGCTATGATAAATACGGGCTCGAGTACTACGGCCCATTGAAATGAAAATTACATGCTTGCTGATTATTTAGATTACAACAAGACCAGAAGTGGGTGGTTTGGTGTGCAATCAGTAGCAAATTTAATCAAATGAATCGGGAGTAGGGTGTTGTGTGTTGTATGACCAAAGTGGCGGCCGCAACGGCGACACATTATTGCATAAGGTGTCATCTAAAGGGTAGGACTAGTGCTGCCACTATTGATTTTCTAATGCGGATGCAGTGAAGTGCACACCGACAGTGGAATGAAAAATGGAGCACAATCAATTAAGATTTGCATTATTCTATTATGACAGCAGTTACAATGCGCGATAGTGAAATGGATTTCGAACTGTTTTACTACATATAATAGCACAAGAAAACGGGGTGGGAAGGTTAGAAATAGTTAAGTCAGCGATAGCGCTATAAGTTCTGATTTTGGTAAGCGATTATGGCTATGATATTGTTCGGAACTTAGATTACTGCCTATTTGGTCATAAGACAAAACTTTTGGAAATGCATCTCATTTACTAGCTAATCAAAGCACCAGTAAGCTTTTTATCCGACACTATACCCATCTTCTGTCGTATCTCTGTGGAACATTGCTAGCGGATTCGTATTACAGAATAAGAAACATTAAACTACATGGGCCAAAGAAACGATATCCAATTGTAAGCACCAGGAGGTCTACAAATAAACGCTCCTAATACATGTGACTGCCAGAGACCGGTCCTATTTTTGTGAACGTAGGCTGTCTTCGATTCAGTTAAGCTTTTCCACCCTATGGTATAGCTGAGCTCTAAGCCTATTTTCCTTGGCATTGACGCATAAAACCAAAATGCTGGCTCGTTTTATCGGAACATAAACAAATTGCAGATTCAAATCTCTGGTATGGACTTTCAACTTAAATTTAGTTCTAAGTATTTCCATATTTTACGAGTATTTTATTTCAAAGCAATTCGTTGTTTAAAAATAAAGAATAAGGAAACGGAATTTAAAACGATTGGTAAGCACTTATTTGCCCGCATCAACGTAGAGACCTAAGCCAGCTTTAAGAAAACTTCCTCTTTAGTAAAAGCTGAATACATCCACGCCAAGATTTAAAAGAAAGCTTAGTCAAATAATTTATCTTTGATTTGAAAAAGGCAGCACCACTGACAAGCATGGCAGACACGAGCACTATTTAAATTCTAAAAATAACCACTCCTGAAATCCTCAAATCTAGTTCTTAAGCCTAAAATTAAGATCGTTCTGCATTGAATCCATATGAAATATCAACCAAAACAAAGGCGCCGCTTGCATTATAGGTGGCTCTGATGCAATGCAAACCGTTTCTCCCCACTTAGCTCCGGCAACAACCACCCCCTTTCTTATGGTATTTTCTCTAGCTTATGCATAGTCATTGTCGTCTTTTTACGTTTTAGTAAAAAAAAAAATTATCTTAAACCGTACGGGTCCACACTTTCACTTGCACATTTTACAAAACAAAAAACGAAAAAAGCAAAACTCACCGTTGCTACTTTATTCTCCCATTTCTTTAAATTTTTCCACACGTACTTATCCAATGTGACATTCTGTGGTACGGTTGGTTCAAATGGTGACGTCTTCCAGTATCCTTCTTCTGTCGAATAACCCAAATGTTTGTCCGCCCCACCAGATCTTTCCGTTGCAGCAGTGCCTTGATACCTCTTATCAGTTGATACTGTGGCCGTTGGACTCGTTGTTGTTGTAGCTGCAACTCGCAAGACATTTAAACCTTGAGCTGCCAACCGACTGGATGTTGTACGAATCATCTTATCAAAGGTTCACGTGTTATTATTCCACAGACAAAAAAAAAATGGAAAAAAAGACGATAGCAAAAAGTATCTCGTAATTAACAGGTCCGTTCTCTTCAAGCGGCACCACTCGTCTGATTGCGATTTTCAGTATTCAATTGTTTCTACTCGTATACGTCTGTGGGCCGCGCCGTCAGCCGTCAGCCGTCACCACACACACCCAAATCAGAGCGTAATCTGAAATTTGCAAAACAAATAAGAAAATGTATAAATGAAATAAATAATAATTGTACTAAGGTGGCAGAGCGGGGTTAAACAACAATTCTTTGGATTTAAACATTCTCAGAAAAAAAAAAACATCCTCAACAAGCTGATAAGATACGAGCACGACACTAAGTGGGCATAAAAAAATAAAATCGACGAGAGGGGCAGGTCTATGTTATTTATTGGCGATACCTTTTCTCGATATAAATAAATAAATAAATCAGTAAACTTAATCTTATCTAATTTGAAATTTATGCGAACTCAAATGTTGAGGCAGTAAACCAAAAAAAATTACCTACTTGTGCGAGGATTCTTAAAATAGAACCAAAGAATCTCGAACCATAAGACCGGCCCGCTCCGCCGTGTATTTTCGCGATACCAAGGCCATCAAACAGTGAGGCATATTGGAATCAGTCTGCGTTTTTGTTTTATTTTGACTCAGTGTTTATCAGAACGCGATATCACTTTTGGACAAACGCACCGTCACTGCGAAAGTATAGCGTATTATCTGATAACAGAAATTAGGACAAGACGTATTATTTTGTATTTGATACCACTTGCATGTTCATCCATCATGTACAATTGCGAAGAACCAGCAAACAAGGCTGATTATGAATATTAGGTGTAAAGTCTCTGGAAGTCATCGGAGTCAGCCCCATCAATAACATGGCGAAGTAAATACCCCGAATTTAGCAACGTCATAGAAGCAGACAAAGCGCATAACAGCGATTGGCAAAATCTACGCAATGGGGTGATCTAAATGTGATATAAAAATAGGGATGAGTAACACGCGTTAATGACAAAGAAACGATAAGAACATCAGCATGATGAACAGAACGTCACTGATAGCAAAGATAAAAAATGTCGGACCTAGGTGGTTACTTTGAGGAACTCCGGATCCAGTTCAGAAAGGAACTCGAAAGCAAATTATACTGGTACATTTATTTATTTATTTCATCTACTAGCTCAGCTTTACAGATTTCAGTTATGATTAATGATAACTTGAAATAGATAAATTTTAACATTTTATGAAATTAAAATAAACATATAGATAGATAGATTTTTATTTCGTTAGATCTTAAAAATTACAAAGGCACGTCAACACACAATTTACAATACAGAGATATTCTTAAACAATTTAAATATTTACTTAACAATGATTATTTTTTTTTTTTTGAAGGGAAACAACGAGAAAACCCCTCAATTAAGGGGGGGAATCCCTTTAGAAATTTAAAAAAATTAATTTTTTTTTTATTCATACATACAGTAGAATCTCGGAAAGATGAACGAATAAAAAACAGGCCCTGTTCATCTTTTCGAAATGTTCATCTTTTGGAGTAGGTACTTAATTTTGCTTCAGAAAAAACTAGTTAACACCTTTAGAAAGTATAAATACATTATTTAAAACATAACATGAATTCATTTTATTTTTATAACACGAATTAACAAAAATCGGGGAAAACGAATGTTATGCAGAACATTTATTTAGAAGTTTTCTCAAAAAAATTGTTGATCGTTGTTTGTCGCCCAGAAGAAAGTTGCTTGATCAAAGCCTTCTCTCTTAGGTTTCTCAAGCTCAACATTGTGGAAACATCGGCTTCACATTGCTCAGCTAATTTTAGGCAAATGTTGATGCCTGAAATGGCCTATGCTGGTTTGATGACATTGGCATCGGTGTTTTCTTCAGCACTGCTCTCTGAAAACTCAGGATCCTCTTCAGCATCGGAGGGTATGGAGACCACATCTTTACTCCAGTCTCTTATATCATCACATGTGTATTGATATTCGGGAAAAACATCTTAAAGCATTTTGAATGCTGTAACTGTAGTCTCCGTTATTACCTCGGATCTCATCTTCTGCTTTAATACAGCAAGCGGCAGATCTTCTTCTCCATCAGGCTTAAAAAGCTTATACCAACACTTTTCGATGACTGACGCTGTATAAGGGCGTTGCATTTGGAGGCATAAACAGTGCGCTTTCCTTTTAAATTTAAAAACCTTACTCGGCCTTTAACTGGTTGCATCTTTCCTCTACAGTCTACAAAAATTCACTTCATATTGGTATGCAAACAAACGAAATGAAATGCAAAATCAAGCAGAAAAGAACAGTTTACCAAAGAATATCGGTTATCTGGATCTACTACGAATAACTAAAACAAGAATAAAGAAGAAACAAAAAATGTATGAGTAGAGCGTTCATCTTTTCGAGTATCCAAAAATCAACCCGTTCATCTTTTAGAATACTGCAATGATGAAAAAATTCCGTTCATCTTTCTGGGTAGTTCATCTTTTGGAATAGTTCATCTTACCGAGATTCTACTGTATTTCGAGAATATAATGTATTGAGAGTATATTTACCCGAGGAACAATTAAAATATTAAATACAGTGTACTCTCTCCTTACAGACATCTCTCATAGCCGGACACCTCTTATAACCGGATAGACTTCAAAGAACGGAAATAACTATACGATTTTTCATATAAAAAATTCTCCCATAACCGGACTCTCTCATAACCGGACACGGACACCAATTTTCGTAACCGCAATAGAATGTCGCTCTCTCTTAAGTGGACAAAACACATCTACGTATGGCAAACTTTTAACATACTTTATTTTCTTTCTGTTTTGCTTTTCTCTTCTTTACACTTTGCAAAGAAACGAAATAAAAATGTAAACTGTGGAGTGTGCCTTTGCGTTATTATCACGTTCGCGGACACATGATTTTCGGCATTTTGAGAGATATTTTAAATTATTCCGCTGGTCACAGTGAAGTGAAAATTTGTCTCTTACTTACTTAGTTGGCGCTACAGCTCGAGGTGAACCTGGGCCTGCTTCTCGCAACCATTTGTGTGTGCGTGTTATATTTTGCACGAATGGAAGGGATCTACAGTTTTTTGCCGACTCCGAACGGCGAGTTGAGAAGCTCAATCGTGACAAATGATACTCTTTGATGCTTGTCAGACATTCGAAAGAGGTGGGCACTGTGAAAAACTTTTTAGGTGTTTGCGGCGGGATTCGAACCCAAGACCGCTGGCTCAGTAGTCCGACGCACTAACCACTTGCGCTACGGTGCAAGAAAATTTGTCTCCGGTAGGGCAAATATGTAATGCCGGAATATGGAAGTGTACTGTATTACTCGTTAGGGTATCCCGTCTTGTCCTAACATACCTAAAATTGTCAAGACCCGCTAATTTCCTCAACTATTGACGGCATAATATTATGCTGTCTTGTCCGCGAACGTGTTATTGTTGTTGTGTTGCATTTTTTAAATAGATTTGTATATTAAGTGTATGTATGTACATATGTATGTGTAGTTTTACTTTTGATTGTCATAGACAGAAATTAGTATTTTTCGGTAATTTGTGTTTATCACATAAAATTGAATTCCTTTATAAAATAAAATTAATACCATATGTCTATTGTGTTTCATTGTTAATAATGTCAATTTATTTTGTTCTCCCATAACCGGACAAATTTCTTAGTACCGTCAGTGTCCGGCTATGAGAGAGTTCACTGTATTTACAGAGTTATCGCACATATAGTTGAGCGCATATAGTATACTGCGTATGGTAAGGTGAAACTTTAAACGCTATTATCTCAAATCCGTATTTTCAAAAACTGCTCGTGCTGTATACCTTAAAAAGTTATTGATCGATTTGGCTGGAATTTTGTGAGGCCTTTCTCTATTTCACTACCGGAAGGATAAACCTTAAGTTTTAAAGATTTCATTTAAATAAACTACTTTTAAGGCTTAAGGGTGAAAACTGTATAAAATTTGAGCATTTTATTAAAGAGTGTACAAAATTTTTAATTTTAGACTTTTTTTATGACTGACCAATGCAGCACGTTTGGACCTCGCGTCAGAGACACCTGAAGAGAAACTGAACTGAGCCGCCATTTTGTGAAAAAAAAAAATGTTTTTATATTTTCATAGTTCGAATCAAATGATGTTACAACTTCAAAATGGTTCAATTATTTTATCACCTTTAAAAACACCTTTTCAAAAATGAGTTATTTCGAAGTGTTTTAAACGGATTGCCCCCCTTAAGTGAAAAAAAGTTAATACAGTCAATCTTCCCTATAACGAACTTCTATACAACGAAGCTCTCCCTATTACGATTTTTTTTCAAGTACACAGCTCTTTCGTCCTTCTTTTAGTGTGTTTTGATCTCCTTATAACGAATTTCCATACAGCGAATTTTTCTCTACAACGAACAAATTTTGTAGCTGGAAATCGAACTCTGATACGTTTTTGTTTCCATATATCGAAATTCTCAAATAATTTTCTGTTTCGCACATTAAAAAACTTTGTACCGAGAAAGAAGTAAGACGTAATTAGGGGATTCCCCAAAAGTTGAAATAACAACAGAAAACGATGAAGAAGAAATGACCGGTGAAGAAGAATTGGGACGAATTTCTTCATCAATTGATGAATTTCGAACCTTTCTGGCGATGAGTAACGTACCGACTAATGTGTTTGAATCTCTAAGTGTATTAGAAGATTTTGTTGAGGAAGAAAAATGGAAGAGTGTAATCCAAACTAAAATTACTGATTACTATTAATAAAAGTTGAAAAAAAAAAATAAAAATTCCTAATTTCTGTATAACGAATTTTCTATATAACAAAGTGATTTTCTGGTCCCGTGCGAATTCGCTATAGGGAAGTTTGACTGTAAAATAAAAAATAAATAAATCAACAAAAGGCTTGTATAGCATATACATAATACATAAATAAATTTACAAAAAAATATAGGAAATATATAAATAAATTAACAAATAAATAGATAAGATATAGATTTTTTTGATACCTATCGTGAAACATGTGGAAATCATTTCAATCTTTGGTAGGTGGTTTTTAATTCGTTAACTAGTGGATTATCGGAGAAGTCGCATCTGATCAAGAACGTCTCGATAGTTTTGCGAATTCTATCAGATATCAATTCAATCTTCACACGCTAAAGGGCATATGAATACCCTTATAATGTTTACACACAGCGCGAGCAGCGAGCACATGAAGAACAAGCACGAGAGACAGACAGATCGACGTAGTGGTAGGAAATTCAACATTTTGCTCTGTTATGTAGATTGGTGGTGTAGTGATGCCAAGGAAGGTTCAGCGTCATGTTCAAAATTGTATTTTGCTGTGTTTGTAATTTTTTGATATGGCAATCCGCACATTTACCGCACACTTGACAACCAAACAGTAACATTGCCTGGAAGATGACTTTATTTATTAATATTTTATTCTCGTTTGGCAGTGAAGAATTCCTATTTACGAATGTATATAGCATCTGAATCCCAACGGCCCACAGTGGATCGACTCCACACATTTAGAAGTGAAAAATTCAAATCTCGTTTTAAATAATTATTTTCGGACAAAAATAGACAAAACAATTAAAAAAAATGTTTATGTAAGCAATTACGTTTTTTACGAAATTTTAAAGGAGTACAGAAAAATTAGAATAAAAAATTGCTGATTTTAAAATTATGGCTCGTTTTAAGTGCTTCACTTAACTGTTTTTTAATTCTGGTAACTCCATTCTACTTAAAACGTTTTCCAGCAATTTATCATTATGATTAAATTAAGAACCTGACCACCAAATCTCAAAAACATCAATACGGGGAAGGCTATAACGTATCCCTAAAAATTAAAAAAAAAAATATTCGCAAATCTTTGCGAAGCAAAATAAATATACAGCCAAAATGTAAACAAGAACAGCTAACAAAAAAACATAATTTAGTATTAAAGCAGTATCAAGCACCCATTTAGATTGTCCGAAATACTATAAAAACATTTGTTTTATGGGTAATTAACTATGCAGTTATTCTAAATTTTTTATCTAGCAAACTAGCACAAACACGGATTTGAGCGTTGACTCATAAGAAAATAAATAGCTCCACAACTTGCTGCCATTTTTTGAAACAAAATTGCATTTAAATTAACAATTTTATTCACAGTTATCTGAAACGCATTAAATGCTCAAATAACCAAGATCAACTGAAAGAAATAGATCACTGACTTTGGTGATTTGATAACTGCCCAATATGATGGGTTAGAGAGCGACAATATATAATTTTGTGGTCAATAGTTATCCGTTATTGATAAACAAAAAAGAAAATTGCATATTATGACTTTGGTTTTTACACTTCCAAATGTATGGGGTCGGTCCACTGTGCGGCCTGTGTGTATTTTTGTACAATCTTCTCAACTTCGTGTCTTAAATAAAATCCTGAGATCACCAGCATTAAATTAAGAATTGACAGAAATGCATGTGCTGAACAAAATCGCCAATAAAATTAATAAAGAGCAGAGGACCGAAATGGCTGTTGTTCGGAACTCTAGAAGTGCAGTATATAATTCCTGAACATTTATTTAGTTCCTTATTTTGCTATTTTGTTGGTTTTAAATCAGCAGTTCATCAGCAGATAACTCATCTACATAAAACATAACTATGACCAGGAACCCAGCAAAGTTTTACGCTGTGCTGCATGTCATGAACCTTTAGTTCTTCGCGGAAATACTTCACAAGCTTAGATATTATTTGGTTAGTAGCTATTGCTTTTATAGCCGCCTGGCTGTCAATAGAAATTGTAATCTCCTCTCGGGATATTGTCATCATTGACACCAACTGGGCAGCCTTTGTCACTGTTAAAACCTCAGCTTGGAAAACGCTGCAGTAGTCTGTGAGTCATATGGAGCTGTTTATTCCCAGTTCTTCCAAGACGCAACCCGCTCCTTTGCCTATGTTCATCTTTGACCCATCGGTGTTGATGGATTTAGATACTTCGTTTTTTTCACTAGCTTAAGTTATTGCCAGTATTTCTTTTGTTGTTGTGCAACGTGTTAATTTTCACTTTACCTAGAAGTGAAATCTCACCAAAACAAGCCGAGGTATGATGCGAACTACATAAAACTACTTGCTCTTCTCAATTACTTTTCCTTTTCTTTTTTATTCAGTTCAATTGAATCCAACGGGCAGATAGATACAAATCACACAGCTCATCTTACACACATTCACACGAATTGCAAATGCCACCGCAAAGCATACGAGTAATAGCAAGGCGAATAGTAACTTAAACTAACCTTCCTCAATGTTGTATCCAAAGTTCAACTTTTCCCCTCACACACAACGCTGCGCTGACTACTGTCAGTGAAATTGTCATCTAGCATAATTGTCACACTTCGAGTCGCCTTCGCCACCACCACCACATAGATGTTTGCGATTAATTGTCCAGCAAGTTATTCAAATTGAAGCCAATCAACAACTTTTTTACAATGACTCGGACTAAGGTCACCTCAAAAGCAATTATAGTTTAAACACTCGAATCTGTTTGATTTCGGATTCAAAGGGCACAACCCACAACTGTACGGTGTTATTTTTCAATTTGTTGCACGCACATACTCTTGATTGATACATAGGTACTGTTGCAATGTAATCAAGACTGTGTCTGTGACTTTTAACAACTTGTGGTGATTACAGTAATGACACATTTCTACATTGTTAGTTGGCTGCTGTTAGGGTGGCAGAGATCACGATTCACGACTGATCTAGTATTTAAGATTGTCAGATAAGTGACACTTTTCTGTGCATTACTACAGGAACTATTTAGAACACAAGATGGACAAGATGGAGATAAACTATCTAGTTTACGCTTTGCAGATGACATACGAAGCTCCTTAAATTAGTGAATATACATAAAACTATCCGAAGGACACAGAGCAGCAGGCTCGGAAATGAATTAGACGAAAACTAAACTCATGACCAACAGCGATGAGATTTAAGTCAAATTAGGAGGAGACAAGTTTGAGATCGAAGAACATTGTACCTTTATACATAGAAGAAGGGTTGCCATTGATAATGAAAAACCATATCAACCAAGGCCTCTATTGAACATTTAGACTCTTTTGATCAGATCACATTTGCGGCTCTATTTCATCGATAACGGTACAGATATTGGCTTTGGTTATTTCAATTGACTGGGGAGCACTGGCATAAAATCACTCCAAAGAAAGAAGTCGATGGCCAATTTTAATGACGATTTCAAGAAGTGAGACCCAGGAAACTTTTCTCGAAAAAAAGCAATGGTTCCGTCCACATAGCGCCATCTTGTTGGAAATAAACATTACCTTCAAGTTCTGGTAACAAAAATCCATTGATCATGGTTCGATACCTCAATCCATTCACGGTAACAGCCGGACCTGCGTCATTTTCGAAGAAATAGGGCTGCTGCCTCCTGTGAAAAACCATACCAAACAGCAACACGTTATGGATAGAGAGGCTTCTCAACGGTCATACTTGGATTTTCTGATCCACAAATGCAGCAATTTCGCGTATAAACAAAGCCTTGAATATTGCTTGTAGATCGGCAGGCCTATGTAAGGTCTTGCGTCAACTAAACATTTATGACTCAAATCGTTATGCAAAATTCGATTCCACCTGCCACCAATGTGGAATCGACAAACGCGGGTTTTCGGCCACACCTCGAGCTACAGAAACAATATTCACATTTATCCTTACACGAAGGGCACGATTTCGGTTCTTTAAATTAAAAACTGGTCGCAGTCGCTTGAATTTCGGAACTTATTTAATTATTGCTGGATAAGAAAGTGCTTCAAGTGGCCTGAGAAATTTTTATAATTTTTGTATTTTTATAATTTTGAAAATTGAAAAATCTCAGTTGGAGCGTGTATCGTTCCATTTATATTAATGGCGTAGTTTTTTAACTAGCTGTCTGTCAGAAAATTTGCTGTAATTTTTTTTGTACAGGTGGCAGAATAGCGGACTATTCAAACTGAAACCATTGATTGGAAAATCCTATATTATTCAAGGCAAATTGTGTTATTTAAAAACAAAATGGAAGAGCAGACATTCAAGAATTAGTGCGGCATCGATAAGGTACATACATACATACATATATATGGGTATGTATGGATGGACAAAAATACGCTTCTGATTTCACTATATAACTTTATGTAAGATATACTAACAATAAATACATCTTACTTACTTACTTAGTTGGCGCTACAGCTCGAGGTGAACCTAGGCCTGCTTCTCGCAAACATTTGTGTGTGCGTGTTATATTTCTGCACGAATGGAAGGGACCTACAGTTTTTTGCCGTCTCCGAACGGCGAGTTGAGAAGCTCAATCGTGACAAATGATACTCTCTGATGCTTGTCAGACATTCGAAAGAGGTGGGCACTGTGAAAAACTTTTAGGTGTTTGCGGCGGAATTCGAACCCAAGACCGCTGGCTCAGTAGTCCGACGCACTAACAAAAATGGTTGCGGGAAGCTAGGCTTGGTTCAACCTAGGACTGCTGAGGCCAAATATTTATTTTATATGACAGGGTATCCCAGTTATGATAATGGCTAAAAATTAAATGTAATTAAAATATTAAGTGGTTTTTAATTCGTTAACTAGTGGATTATCGGAGAAGTCGCATCTGATCAAGAACGTCTCGATAGTTTTGCGAATTCTATCAGATATCAATTCAATCTTCACACGCTAAAGGGCATATGAATACCCTTATAATGTTTACACACAGCGCGAGCAGCGAGCACATGAAGAACAAGCACGAGAGACAGACAGATCGACGTAGTGGTAGGAAATTCAACATTTTGCTCTGTTATGTAGATTGGTGGTGTAGTGATGCCAAGGAAGGTTCAGCGTCATGTTCAAAATTGTATTTTGCTGTGTTTGTAATTTTTTGATATGGCAATCCGCACATTTACCGCACACTTGACAACCAAACAGTAACATTGCCTGGAAGATGACTTTATTTATTAATATTTTATTCTCGTTTGGCAGTGAAGAATTCCTATTTACGAATGTATATAGCATCTGAATCCCAACGGCCCACAGTGGATCGACTCCACACATTTAGAAGTGAAAAATTCAAATCTCGTTTTAAATAATTATTTTCGGACAAAAATAGACAAAACAATTAAAAAAAATGTTTATGTAAGCAATTACGTTTTTTACGAAATTTTAAAGGAGTACAGAAAAATTAGAATAAAAAATTGCTGATTTTAAAATTATGGCTCGTTTTAAGTGCTTCACTTAACTGTTTTTTAATTCTGGTAACTCCATTCTACTTAAAACGTTTTCCAGCAATTTATCATTATGATTAAATTAAGAACCTGACCACCAAATCTCAAAAACATCAATACGGGGAAGGCTATAACGTATCCCTAAAAATTAAAAAAAAAAATATTCGCAAATCTTTGCGAAGCAAAATAAATATACAGCCAAAATGTAAACAAGAACAGCTAACAAAAAAACATAATTTAGTATTAAAGCAGTATCAAGCACCCATTTAGATTGTCCGAAATACTATAAAAACATTTGTTTTATGGGTAATTAACTATGCAGTTATTCTAAATTTTTTATCTAGCAAACTAGCACAAACACGGATTTGAGCGTTGACTCATAAGAAAATAAATAGCTCCACAACTTGCTGCCATTTTTTGAAACAAAATTGCATTTAAATTAACAATTTTATTCACAGTTATCTGAAACGCATTAAATGCTCAAATAACCAAGATCAACTGAAAGAAATAGATCACTGACTTTGGTGATTTGATAACTGCCCAATATGATGGGTTAGAGAGCGACAATATATAATTTTGTGGTCAATAGTTATCCGTTATTGATAAACAAAAAAGAAAATTGCATATTATGACTTTGGTTTTTACACTTCCAAATGTATGGGGTCGGTCCACTGTGCGGCCTGTGTGTATTTTTGTACAATCTTCTCAACTTCGTGTCTTAAATAAAATCCTGAGATCACCAGCATTAAATTAAGAATTGACAGAAATGCATGTGCTGAACAAAATCGCCAATAAAATTAATAAAGAGCAGAGGACCGAAATGGCTGTTGTTCGGAACTCTAGAAGTGCAGTATATAATTCCTGAACATTTATTTAGTTCCTTATTTTGCTATTTTGTTGGTTTTAAATCAGCAGTTCATCAGCAGATAACTCATCTACATAAAACATAACTATGACCAGGAACCCAGCAAAGTTTTACGCTGTGCTGCATGTCATGAACCTTTAGTTCTTCGCGGAAATACTTCACAAGCTTAGATATTATTTGGTTAGTAGCTATTGCTTTTATAGCCGCCTGGCTGTCAATAGAAATTGTAATCTCCTCTCGGGATATTGTCATCATTGACACCAACTGGGCAGCCTTTGTCACTGTTAAAACCTCAGCTTGGAAAACGCTGCAGTAGTCTGTGAGTCATATGGAGCTGTTTATTCCCAGTTCTTCCAAGACGCAACCCGCTCCTTTGCCTATGTTCATCTTTGACCCATCGGTGTTGATGGATTTAGATACTTCGTTTTTTTCACTAGCTTAAGTTATTGCCAGTATTTCTTTTGTTGTTGTGCAACGTGTTAATTTTCACTTTACCTAGAAGTGAAATCTCACCAAAACAAGCCGAGGTATGATGCGAACTACATAAAACTACTTGCTCTTCTCAATTACTTTTCCTTTTCTTTTTTATTCAGTTCAATTGAATCCAACGGGCAGATAGATACAAATCACACAGCTCATCTTACACACATTCACACGAATTGCAAATGCCACCGCAAAGCATACGAGTAATAGCAAGGCGAATAGTAACTTAAACTAACCTTCCTCAATGTTGTATCCAAAGTTCAACTTTTCCCCTCACACACAACGCTGCGCTGACTACTGTCAGTGAAATTGTCATCTAGCATAATTGTCACACTTCGAGTCGCCTTCGCCACCACCACCACATAGATGTTTGCGATTAATTGTCCAGCAAGTTATTCAAATTGAAGCCAATCAACAACTTTTTTACAATGACTCGGACTAAGGTCACCTCAAAAGCAATTATAGTTTAAACACTCGAATCTGTTTGATTTCGGATTCAAAGGGCACAACCCACAACTGTACGGTGTTATTTTTCAATTTGTTGCACGCACATACTCTTGATTGATACATAGGTACTGTTGCAATGTAATCAAGACTGTGTCTGTGACTTTTAACAACTTGTGGTGATTACAGTAATGACACATTTCTACATTGTTAGTTGGCTGCTGTTAGGGTGGCAGAGATCACGATTCACGACTGATCTAGTATTTAAGATTGTCAGATAAGTGACACTTTTCTGTGCATTACTACAGGAACTATTTAGAACACAAGATGGACAAGATGGAGATAAACTATCTAGTTTACGCTTTGCAGATGACATACGAAGCTCCTTAAATTAGTGAATATACATAAAACTATCCGAAGGACACAGAGCAGCAGGCTCGGAAATGAATTAGACGAAAACTAAACTCATGACCAACAGCGATGAGATTTAAGTCAAATTAGGAGGAGACAAGTTTGAGATCGAAGAACATTGTACCTTTATACATAGAAGAAGGGTTGCCATTGATAATGAAAAACCATATCAACCAAGGCCTCTATTGAACATTTAGACTCTTTTGATCAGATCACATTTGCGGCTCTATTTCATCGATAACGGTACAGATATTGGCTTTGGTTATTTCAATTGACTGGGGAGCACTGGCATAAAATCACTCCAAAGAAAGAAGTCGATGGCCAATTTTAATGACGATTTCAAGAAGTGAGACCCAGGAAACTTTTCTCGAAAAAAAGCAATGGTTCCGTCCACATAGCGCCATCTTGTTGGAAATAAACATTACCTTCAAGTTCTGGTAACAAAAATCCATTGATCATGGTTCGATACCTCAATCCATTCACGGTAACAGCCGGACCTGCGTCATTTTCGAAGAAATAGGGCTGCTGCCTCCTGTGAAAAACCATACCAAACAGCAACACGTTATGGATAGAGAGGCTTCTCAACGGTCATACTTGGATTTTCTGATCCACAAATGCAGCAATTTCGCGTATAAACAAAGCCTTGAATATTGCTTGTAGATCGGCAGGCCTATGTAAGGTCTTGCGTCAACTAAACATTTATGACTCAAATCGTTATGCAAAATTCGATTCCACCTGCCACCAATGTGGAATCGACAAACGCGGGTTTTCGGCCACACCTCGAGCTACAGAAACAATATTCACATTTATCCTTACACGAAGGGCACGATTTCGGTTCTTTAAATTAAAAACTGGTCGCAGTCGCTTGAATTTCGGAACTTATTTAATTATTGCTGGATAAGAAAGTGCTTCAAGTGGCCTGAGAAATTTTTATAATTTTTGTATTTTTATAATTTTGAAAATTGAAAAATCTCAGTTGGAGCGTGTATCGTTCCATTTATATTAATGGCGTAGTTTTTTAACTAGCTGTCTGTCAGAAAATTTGCTGTAATTTTTTTTGTACAGGTGGCAGAATAGCGGACTATTCAAACTGAAACCATTGATTGGAAAATCCTATATTATTCAAGGCAAATTGTGTTATTTAAAAACAAAATGGAAGAGCAGACATTCAAGAATTAGTGCGGCATCGATAAGGTACATACATACATACATATATATGGGTATGTATGGATGGACAAAAATACGCTTCTGATTTCACTATATAACTTTATGTAAGATATACTAACAATAAATACATCTTACTTACTTACTTAGTTGGCGCTACAGCTCGAGGTGAACCTAGGCCTGCTTCTCGCAAACATTTGTGTGTGCGTGTTATATTTCTGCACGAATGGAAGGGACCTACAGTTTTTTGCCGTCTCCGAACGGCGAGTTGAGAAGCTCAATCGTGACAAATGATACTCTCTGATGCTTGTCAGACATTCGAAAGAGGTGGGCACTGTGAAAAACTTTTAGGTGTTTGCGGCGGAATTCGAACCCAAGACCGCTGGCTCAGTAGTCCGACGCACTAACAAAAATGGTTGCGGGAAGCTAGGCTTGGTTCAACCTAGGACTGCTGAGGCCAAATATTTATTTTATATGACAGGGTATCCCAGTTATGATAATGGCTAAAAATTAAATGTAATTAAAATATTAAGTCTGAACAATATTGTTGTTTTAAATTATAGTTAATATATCATATAATATTTTTTGTCAATGCTTCTTTTGCCAATATGGCAATATGAATAGATTCGATGGTCTATCCATACGTGATCATGCAACGCATAATTGCCAATGGGAGAAACATGGTTATTCTAAGTCCAGGACATATAAATTCTCTGCCCTTGTGATTTGTTGACTTTCATTGAGGATGCCAAACAAATCGGAAACTGAAGCCGTTTGAATAATGCCATCAGTCGTAATTTTTTTTGTTAGATTCCATTCGCATATCAATTCCCTCCACTTAGCATTAAGATCTTTAATATTTATTAATGGTTAAATGTGTAGTGTATGTGAAAAGTGTGAGTGGTAGGAACATGATAAGCGATGGGTAAAAAGTGGTGGATTAACCCTTGGTTGGTAAAATTTCCAACATTGTAAAAAGTGGTACATAGAAATGATTTCTTGTGAGCGAAAGTTAAGTGCGCTAAATAACGAAACGCGTACGTATTAAAAGAATGAGCCTTACTGCTTTCTTATATAGTATGATATTTATATCGGTTTCATTGATTTGAAATTTGATTTGTTAATTTTTGATTTGAAATTTGATTTGTTAATTTTTTAAATTAACATGCTAACTAACGAGCAACTGCTTATCATAATAAATATGAGGAAACAAGTAACTGGTTTAATAAATAATTACATATATCATGATTCATGATATATATTTTGCTATATTTTATCATTATAATGCTTAAGACACAGTTTCAATTAGTCTGACGTTAATAACAGACAGTTCTGACAGTTTTTGAAGGTTACAAATTCATGTGACGTTTTAGAATTCATCGTATGGCATATTAGATATCTCATCCATATTAACGATAACTTTGACGTTTGCAATATGTCGATCAGCTATCCATTTATTTATTCTATTTATGTAACCGATGAGTGGTGTTCAAAACAGCACTGCAAATTTGTGTGTCACAAATGACGTTTCGACAATGTTCTTATTCGAAGATTCTTATTGTTTGGAACCTCTTTAGTTATTTTATAGATTTTTAATCGAATATAATGGACCAATTTGGAATGAAGCTGAGGAATTCAGATTTTATTGACGAAGTTAGACGAAAAGTAAGAACGTAATCGTTCACGTTTAAGATAAAATTCTTCATTATACATTACAATGAAATAAAAATTTAAAAAGAATTAAAACCATAACAGGCTTTTGCACCACCCTGTATGTATACCAATACACACGTTAAAATATTGCTAGCACCATTGAACAATTATTAGCTTAAGTGCTTAAGTTATAAGAGATTGTTTTATTGCACAATATAATAACTCTTATAGTCAACCATATTTCGTTTAATGTTAAAAAACAGAAACAATTTGGAACGCAAGCGTTTTTCAAACTCAAAACAAATTGAGCTCCACAGCTGTAAATATGTTTACAACCTTGAAAAAGAAGTGGTGCGGAAAATAATCTACGAAATGTGCATAACAGCTTTTTTTTAATAAGAACAGTCAGTCTGTAGGGAGATTATTAATTTGCAGCATTTTATTGACTCATTTAACGCCCATCGATGATAGGGTGGTATAGTCAGAAGCAGTTTTATCTTTTGTCAACATGTAGAAGAAGAAGAATTTTTCTTTCCAGAGAATGCTTTTCAAAACTGCCCTTTAAAGGAATTACGAATTAACGTACTATTTTTGCGCGAAAGAGGTTGTCGCGGAGACGACATACTTTTTACAATGGAGAGTAGCCGCAGCTGAACAATCCCCTCCGGTATACTGATACTGAATACACGTGGAGCTGAAATCGTCTTTCAGTGGAATCTGAGACCTGCTGTTGGCAACTATCGATTAAGGGGGTATTCTAGTCTAGATTATTTTAGTAGGCAAACAATTGACGTTAGTGTCACCTGAGCTTAATGTTGGCAGTCTATTTCAAGAATTATGTCTTAACCCATAATTCCGCAATCCAAAGTCCGTTTAAAAAACAGAACAGTCGATAAGTTAACACGCTCAATACGAATACCTATCCAGTTTTGGTAGTGGCGAATTGAAGCAGCTATGGTTACTGATTTGTCATGAATTTTCTATAAGACTATTTATAAATACATATTAAAAATGACCTATCACCGTTCAAGTATTTTTAGATAATTTTATCGAAAAGAAATTCAATAAAACAATCGGTCCGTTAATTACTTTCTTTCACGTAAACTGATTGCAATCGATAAAATGAAATTAATTTGTTTCTAATGATGTTATCGATCGTCGCAATTGTTGGTTTGTCTGAGTTCAAGGACACGTGTGAGGTTCTTACCAAAGCTACCACTTAACCATGTGAGTGATTATAATTGCGCCAATTTTTTTTTTACGCAAGTCATACATTCTTCAAATAAAGATAAGGCAGATGGAGCAAAGAACTATGAAATATAAAAATGAGATTAATTCTCGTTGTGTCCCAGATTTTTAATTCTTGCGATTTTCGTTGGACATCAACGATGTTGATATTTTTCTAAGCGGGGGGTAATTAGCAGTAACAGAAGCCGCACAAGTTAGAGAGTTGCCAACACTAAAACTGCAATTTCAGATGATCTTAAATGTTGACAAAGCATTCCAATTGATCACATGTTTCAAATGTATACGTTTTTTTCTTACGTCACCGTTTTAAAGTTCTGTTACTCGATCGATCATATTTTCAAGTCTTCTGAGTATGGGGCTGGTTATTTTGTTATAGTTATCGGAAAAAGTACAGTGCCTCAGAGAAGCTGGTAGGCGGTCTGATACGACCTTCGATGTGATCAATTTTGTGAGTTACTACATTTTTACAATTAAGAGTTATAAAACTTATTAGATTTCAACAATTAAATAGTAAGTGTAACAAAGAAACAAATAACAGTGGAATTTAACTAAACTGATAACGATTTATGCGCCTCTTGGGGTAAGTAATCAAATGTTAATGGAATATCTGCAATCCAGATGAAATACATTAAAAAAAAAGCTTAAGTTGTCTAGAAATAGCCAACAAATTTAAATGGTATTAAGACTCCATCAGTAGACTAAGAAAAACACTAAACTTGCAGATTCAACCAAATCCATCTGGGCGAAAGCTAAGCCCATCCCAAAATTCTCCAAGAAAACTCGTGCGAACTTTCGTTTCTGAACTGTATAGTAATGCAAATGCTGTTTAAGTTGCATTAAGCAGCATTAAGAATGCTACGAAAACGATAAAGAAAAGGTCAAAAACCCTTTGCCAACAAAATAGCACATGACTTTCCGAAAAGTGCTTGCCAAAAAGTACAAAACGTACACAGAAATGTACTGGGCTAATGTTATTTGATCGAACAAGACCAAAAAACACCGTTTTAAAACAGACGACTAGACGGCCGCGAGTGGGTTCGGAAAAAGATGGGGCAACAGCTTTCAGAGAGGCTGGTTAAAGAAACGGTGAAGATTGATTCAGGTAACCTTACACTTTTGGGGGTACATGCCCGTTGATGGCTTAAGTATGTTCTAGAAAATCAAAGGACGCATGACCGCTCAGATATCCGTGGCCAGTTGGACATCTTGCCTAGAGCCAAGTTTAGAAAAATGGGTCAAATCAATTTCATTCGATAACCGAATGGGTCTTTCACAAAATATTGGCTTGAAAGCCAGCGCAGCGGTTTGAAGTTCTGGAGTGACGTTCCGGTTTCCAGATTTAAACCCAATAGAAAACCTTTGGAGCCACATTAATGGGTAATTGTCCAAGTATGATTGTTCGGCTAAGATAATGGGATGATTATGGTCCAGAGTTCAGCTTAAGCGGGACATATTCCACTAGAAGTATGCATGCATATATTTAACACTATGCCAGGAAGAACAAAAAGTGTTTCGGCTGCATGAGGAAGACACACAAAATATTATTAAACTCATAAAATTGATCACATGCTTCTTTAATGAAATTGCTGTTGTAAATATGCAATGCATTCAGCAATTAATTCCATTTTTTTTTTATTAAACCTTAGGGTCCAACGAATTTGTTAATTTTGAAAATAATCGAATTGTTTTATTTTATGAAAAATCGTCGTTAGTTTGTTATCTTTGAAAACATGTGATCAATTTTGTGAGTCACTTTATGTATATTTGTATGCACATATTGAGACGTCTATGCTATCCTATACCCGCAGTAAATTAAATAAAACATACCCACGTACATATGGAAAATATTTGGGTACTGCTTCAATTCTATAAGAGAGCTAGAGACTTGAAAAAAATGCATTAAACGTTTTTAAAAAGATTCTAGTTTTGTCTAAAAATTATACGATTTGAAAGTTGAGTTCATTCAAGCAATTTAATTTTTTTTACTGAGAAACATTTCAGAATGATTTTATCCGCTTTTTCACCGTTCAGTCTGCAGGCACCTTTATAGTTTATTTATCGACACAAATTTGTTAAAATGAGATTCAAGTCACGTTCTTTTGTATTAAATACGATCAGAACAAGTGGATAGCTTTGGATAGAGAATGCTAATTTTCTTTATCAAGAACTTGCTCACTACTTCTATTGTTAAACAAATTGCAATATTTTGAGAAAAGATAAGTTTTGGAGACATTGATTGATTGAAAATGAGAACCGCCAAGACAGACATCACAAAAGGGATGAAAAACCAGCAATTTAAAGCTTATGTTCTTTGCCAATAAATTGCAATTTAAAGAGAGAAGAAAAATGTTGGGCATACATGATGATATGCCTATTTAAAGATAGATATCGCTAAACGCAGTTCAATGTGAATGTCTAATAAAATTGGAAATTCCTGTTAACAAATGTTTCGCATACCTAATGCAATGCAAAAAAAAAAAAAACGTATGCACGTCGAAAGAAGTGAAATGCTCCATCTTAGAGTCATTCACATATGTACATTGTGTCGAGTCATATGCTTTGAATAGTCGCAAATAATTCGCCGTATAGAGGCATTTTGTTGTTTCGCAGCCAATCGGTTGTCAAAGTATTCAATGGATAAAAAAATAGAAAATTCACCTACTTTATCCGTTGTATCCGTTGCTGATGGGTCAAGAATCACCTTTCATAAGCAGGCGTGTATTTTATCTAGCTTTTTATCTTCCGCATGAGCCATAAATCGAAAATTAAAACTCGTCTGTTCGAGGGAAATAAAACAAAGAAACAGAAAACAAAAGTTAAAAGAAACAATAAGCATTAAACTCTGGGACTCCCCGGTTTGAAAGGGAAGGCATTGACGTAAGACACAAAGATATAAAACTGGAAGATGTAGGAATCCTGCTATAACAATTGGGGGCTTTGATGAGGTTTTGATTGACAAAGAAGGTAAAGCGTTAAAATGTCAAAACTGCAATATTTTACATTGCAAAAATTCTATATTCTATAGTCCCGTGCCAAATATGAAATTTCTTTATTTTATTAAACTAATTAAGGCAAACGAGATAGGCACTCTACGAACTGGCAACCAAGAGGCAAAAGTGTTTGAAGAATATTAAAAACCGGCCGAGTGCGAGTCAGACTCGCGCTCAAAGGGTACCGTAGTTTTAAAACTACATATTTTGATTAAATAACTGTTTCGTTTCGTTAACACAATAAACTTAAACGACCCACCTCAATATTTACTTTACCAACTTATAATAAGTAATATATAATAATGAGAAATTCGATAAACATTAAGAACGCGGCTTAGTGTGTTGCGCATCCATTAACCTTTTTTGCGCTGTACTACTGAGTTCAGGGGTCCCAGGTTCGTTTCCTGGCAAAATCCGTATTTTTATTTTTTATTATTATTATTTTTTTGTATAGCAGCACAGTTTTGGATAGCGTTTAATTTTCTCAAAATTTTTGTTAATAGAATAGTGGTAATTTCTTCAAAATTGGTCCAGTTAATCGGTTGAGAAATGGAATTTTTCTACATAAAATTGCATTTTTTGACGTGAATTTCTCAAAAACTATACAACTTACGAGATTCGCTAAATTATCTTTAAAAATATAGTTAATTATCTACCAACTGTGATTTTTTCATATTTCTGACTTCAGTAGTTTCCGAGAAAACCGTAGGGGGCTTTTTTTATGATATATTTCACACAGTTTTGGCAATAACTCCCAAAGTTTCTAACAGAAAAACATTTTTGGAATCTTTGTTTCGAGCCCTTTCAAATGATGTCCCACATGATATATTTTTCAGAAATTATTATTTTTTAGATCAAATTTTACCCACCCTGTATAGTTGTTTCACAACATTTTTGAGTAATATGTTGTCCATGTAATGTATAAGTGTGCCAAATTTCAAGTTTCTAGGAAGAACGGTTCTTGATGTTTTTATCGTGACAGACATTTTTGAGTTAGAGTGAACTTATAATGGTTCCGTATTACCATATGGGTACGGAACCCTAAAAACAGTTAAAATCCATGAATTACAATTCAGCTGCAGAGGTCTCCAGAAAGTGTCGGCCTTTCTCACTGGTATCTGAGTACTCAGGTATAAAGTTGATGACGTGATAAACATTATGATAAAAATTATATTCAAGACGTGATTGTGGATGTACTAACTTGCAAGTCAATAGATTACCAAAAAAAAACCTCTATTTACCAGTAATAGATAAGGAAGGTAACGACAGATAAAGCTGACTAATATCGCAAGTGAAACTACGACTGATTAAGTTTTAGCATTAAAATTTTAATCTAATCCGACCAAGTAGATCATTAATTAAGGTAAACATTTTAAATGTTGTTGGGAATTGTGCGGTAAGACCCCGTGTGGTAGCTCTCAGTTGCTGTTCTTAATATCCATCATTGAGCATAAGGCATGACATGAATGTCCCCTCTCTCGCCAAATTGATGAACATTCAGATAACACCACTCCAACGAATAAATTTAATGAAACACTCGTATAGTATTTTTCTTTTTTCTTATTCTTTTTGAGATATGTATAACATAAAATAATGTATATGTACAACATGTAAATAACATGTATAATTCTTTATTATTTTTTTTTGTAACCTAAAAGATGGCATCACATGGCCCGGCTGCCCTTTTTTGTAAATTAATTTATAAATTAATTTTGTATATAACTTCAATAAATAAACAAATAAATAAATAATCCATAGCACTCCATCTAGACCTTAACCTACACATAGTAAAGATCATATCGTGAATACACAATTCTATGTAAAAAATTAACACCATTAAGATAATTTTATAAAAAAATTTACTTTCAACTCTAATATATGTTTAATTCTTTTTTCAAACTTATAAAAGTAATTTGATTGTAGACTCACATTCAGCTGCATTGATTTAAATACCATTTTCAACTTAAGTACAAAACCTTCGTCTGAAAAAAAAGAGCAAAAGTGAACAATTATCCTACACAGGTCTTAATTTTTTGTACACAGGACTGTAGGGTAAGATGGGGGAATGGCGGTCAGGGGGCAATGCCGGTCCCTGTCAAATACCTAACTTCCTATAACTTTCCAATACAAATAAGAGTACTGTACTCGAGCATACGTCTGAGTTAGCGTATTTACGAAGCGCCACCATACTACATCACTCGCAGTGCATATGGCAGCCGTCAAAAGGTCGAGTCGTGTTTTGCTATAAAAAATTGGAAATTTTAACTAAAGATAAGTTTGTAATAGTTTATACGGATGGATATGTTGTAATCACTAATTATTACAAATATGTTAGTATATCCAATGCGCCGGTTAGATTTTTTAGAGCTTAATTAAGTTTTTAGTGATGACTAAAGAAATTGTATAAGTATTTTTGGGGTTATGCCAGTCATTTGAAGAGGGTAATATCAGTCACAGACCAGCATTACCCTATATGAAAATATTTTACCATTAGTTAGAACGTTTTTTTGTTGAAATAGTGGCTTATTTTTATCTTCGCTTTTTATGTAGATGCCCCAGATAGATAATCATCTATGCGATTATTGTGAACGCAAAACGGCGTTCTCAAGCGTCTGGATGTATAAATATCTATGCATGAACTCTCTATAATTTCTTTAATTTTTTAATAAACATTTAATTACTATGAAAAGTTTGTTTTATTGATATATTTTGTTTACTAGATAATTTTGAAAGCAAAGCTTATATGTTTTTGACCGGTCGCCATTTCAGTTTTAATGCATTTTTATTTATGAATTCAATAAAATCTTAAATACTAGGCAAAAGTGCTTAAAACTAGCTTAACTAACTTAACTATTTTACTCTAACTTACTGGCCCCACACGGGCACTCTAAGCTTAACTTAGTACTTATACTATGTCTTTCGACGTTACCTAACTTATACTATTGAATTTTAATTTTCTTTAACTATCTTTGACCAACCGCCATTACCCCCAACGTGCGGGAAATGGCGGTCAACGAGAGGTTTTAAAAATGTATGAAAATATGCAAAACGCAAAGAAGCTTAACAATTTATACCTCAAAGACATAAAGTGAACTAAATTAGCTATATGAAAGTCCAGTCCTTTTTGCGCCAAGTCCTTAAGCTAAAGAATTATTTCGATTCCCGCTTAAGTGACCGCCATTCCCCCATCTTACCCTACATAGGTAGATGGGTCAAACCGCGGATTGAAAAGTGTCTTACGATGATCGATACACGATTTTTCAAATACATTTACAATTTTATTACCAGTGGCACTCACAAACTACGTTCAAAATATAACAACAAATTATTTTAGTTTCGACAAAAAAAACATATCACCAAAACTTGAGTACTTTTTCATTAACACTATTAACCCTGGAAGTACATACTTCGTCGAATCGTCAACGCATGTACATGATTTGTAAAACATGCCAAATGAGCTAAAGCTGCGAAAATTGAATTTTTAAGTAAATATTATAAAAAAAAAAATTCATTTTTGTTTTTGTTTATGCGAAATGAACCAAATAATTAACACCAATCGACTTTCAAAGTTTTTGCTGTATGGGTCAATTGTATTACAATTTTGAATAATGTCTTGTCGTCGCACCGATTCGACGAATATAGGAGAACATCGTCAGTGACTCGTTGCTGAGAAAAATGTCATTTGGTCCGTCAGAAATTCAACATGCAAACATTGTTTAAATTTATGAAATCTATAAGGACAATTTATCCAAATCCCTATAATTCAATTTGAATGATTCATGCACTTTCTGAACACATCTATCATCTGCATTCTGAACTTTCCTCTTCAAACACCATTGCTATGATGGATGCAATACGTACTCTTCAATAACGTTGCCAACTCTTAAGGAATGCATTTCAGAGATTCTACATCAAATTCGAACTTTAGAACTCGAAATTTTATTCGGCCTAAATTTCAAACCAATCTTATCAAGTTAAGCCGGAGTGGAGAACATTATCTCGATAATCCATAAAAGTGAGCGCCTTGAAGCCACCAGCATTGTTATTTTGTAACCTCATAAAATTTTTGAAACATTTCTGATCGAATCTGACCTAAATTCTTATCAAACAACACGTAAACCACTGATCTCACCAACTGACAAGACTAGGTTCAAGAAAGACGAGAGAGAACACTGAAAATATACCAACTTTTTCTTCGTTCAGCAATTTCAAACTGTTGACAGTACAAATTGTCAACAACATCAAAATATTTCAATGCCATGACCGATGTAGGTAATGTGTGCAATTTTGTGATAACCTTGAAACGTTCCCACAGATTTATTTTGTAAACAACTAAATAAATTAAATTACATCGTGCAATTTAATTAAAAAAGAATAAAAAAAAACTTGATCAGATAATAATCACCTTCAACCCTTGTAGGACGAAAAAGAAAACAAAATTGAAGTAGACCGTCTCCAACACACACCAACGTTCTTGTCAATCAAGTTGATAACACTTTAAACACGAACAGTTATTTCAAATTAAACAAAATTAAAACAGCGAAAGCGAAAACACGTTTAGGAAAGTGCACACTCAGATCCGACCGAAACCGAAATGTTCATCAATCGAATGCGATGCGAGCAAACTAATTCAATGTTTGACTTTTACCAGAGAAAGAACACCGACCGAAAACCAAACCAAATAGTGGCTCACATTCCACTCAAAAAAAATTAATCCAACTACCCACTCGGCCACCCCACCCACTGAGTGAGAGAATGAGTTGGAGTTTGGAGTGAATGTGGTAGAGGAGTGGGATATAAATTATAAATTACAACGGAAACAGCATATAATCAAAACATCAACAAGTGGGGATGTGGAAAGGTTCTCGATTCGCGTTCTCGTTCTCGTGCGGCCACTTAACCGTCAGTGAACTTTGTACTATCACTCAAAACGAGAATGAGTGGAAGTCACACTATTCTACTCACACTCTCTGTGGTAAAGAGACATGGCGTACATTAACTATCGCTGCGCGACAAGTGGGTGCGGATAAATGTATCTTGTCTTAAGTTATTCACGTTAATACATATGTTTGTATGTATGTATGTTTGTACACAGGGCATAGTGAAACAACTTTGTGCGTCTATTTATAGCTTGAATTCGTTTTTCTTCATTTTTCTAATTGAACACGTTTGTATCGTGTGCGTTTGATATGATAGCAGGGGAATGTGCGTTTCTTGTTTTTCTTTCTGGTTCTCCATCTATATGTATGTAGTTGGTCAGATGCCTGTAAAAGCCGTTGCCTGCTATATATGTATGCTCCCCCAAAAAGAACCAGCTATGCAAATGCACAACGATTAGGAGAGTTGCTTAGACGGGTGCAAAGTGGTTTTCCATTTGCATTGAGACACATACATTCACATATTCCACTGCATCGGTCATGGTTAAAACGACGCATTTTATTTCAATTAAAATTAATTTGAGTAAAACATGGCCTGTCATCGAGGAGGAATGCCTCGAAACGTGCCGACCAGACTGCTTTGAAAGAATCCCTTTGCATTATCGGGATCAATTAAAAACTAATTGGACCATAATATCTCCAATCTTAACCGACAAAGCAAAGTACCTAGGTCTCATCCTGGAAAAAAAGCTTAGCTAGAAGTAAAGAAAGCTACCAAAGCCCTATACTCCTGCAAGAAAGCCATTGGCAGTAAATGGGGACTTCAACCCCGCATAGCCAATTGTCTCTATGTGTCTGTTATCAGACCGATTCTGAGGTATGGCCTAGTTGTCTGGTGGACTGCCCTAGAAAAAGCTATACATCGCGAAAGCCTGGAGAGGGTACAAAGATTAGCGCGTCTTAGCACTAAGATCAAAACCATCCGCGGGATTAGACATCCTACTTTATCTCCCACCCCTTGATATAACCGTTAAGAAAATGGCAGCCAGTGCTACCGTTAGACGCAAAATCATCTCATAGTGGCCAAGTAACTACACTGGTCACTCCACAGTACTAAACCACCTAACTTTCCCCGAAAACATAGACAATACTGTACCGAAGCCCAATTTTGGCAAAAACTTTAAAGTCGCTATTCCCGATAGATCCTTTTGGGATGATTTAGGAGTTATAGCAGACAAGTCGATACAGTTCTACACAGATGGCTCTAAAACCAATGATGATGTAGGAGGAGGTGTTTTCTCAGACTGATTAAATCTAAATCTCTCCTTTTGCCTCCCTGGTCACTGCAGTGTGTTCCAAGCAGAGATTATGGCGATATCAGAAGCAATGCCCTGGATCAAGAGGAATTTAATATCCAATAACGATATCAGCATCTTCTCGGATCTCTGGAGTCGGTCTCATTCACTTCTAAGACTGCCATTCATCTCTTATAGAGATGGCCAAGCAGTTTAACATTCACCCTTGCTAGGTGCCGGGGTACAGAGACATTCCAGGGAATTGTAAAGCCGAGGAGCTCACAACGAGATAGCAGATGGACTAGCTAGAGCTGGATCGGCTATGAGCAGCAGTGATGCTGGCACCTCCGTACTGCCACAGATTAAAACACATAACATAACAAAATCGACCATGCTCGTATAACCGAAAAAGAAAGATCAATGTTTTGTGACTCACACGAACCCACTGCGTCACATCTCGTTCTAGGTAGCCGAAAGTTGATCTTAATAGGGCAAAGACTATGTTATATCTGGATAAATCCTCCGTACGCTTAATTATTGGAATAATCACAGGACACTGTGCCCTAGGTCATATGACAAGCAAATGGCTACCTGAAACCAACGATATCTGTAGAGGCTGCTGAGATGAAGAAGAAACTGAATCGATCCAAGTTATACGAGAAATGAAAATATCATGAAGTATGAGAAACTACCCAGCGGGAAATTTGGGAAGCGCTCCTCTGAGAAGGTATTTGGAAGCAATGATTTTTTAGGAAAACATTCTATGCGATGCATAAGTGATGCATTGAGAAGCAATCACTGAGATGTGCTTCCGAAAAAATATTTTTAAAAGTGTGGATTGCTTCCCTCTGCGGACCTACTAATGTAAAAAGGATATGGAAGCGGATACGGAGAGTCATGCCTTCTAACCTTCCAAGGAATCACCTCAGCATGCATGATTGTATGCTTCCATTTCCCGCTGGGTAAACGCACTAACTACATACATATATGAATTTGTCTGTTTATAGGAAAAATTTACATTATTTGTCGTTGGCAAACACATGTGTACATGTAGATCGAAATCGGTTAAATGCAAAAGTTAGGTTGCTGTCGATGGCGATGCCTACTAAAAGATATGAAGGGGGTTTTGGTTGATTGTGTCAATTGTTTTCCAATTTACAAAAAGGGTACTATTTTTTCAAAAAGGGTCAGATTTCGATACGCATGCCACTTCTACAAGTGAGTTGAAATAGAATTCTCCCATTAGTCTGTGCCTTCTCTTTGCCAGTGCAGGACAAGCGCACAGGAGCTGCTCTAATGTTTCTACCATACCCGGTTCATTGCAGTTTCTGCATATGTCCGATGAGACTAGTTTGAGCCTACGTGCATGATAACCTATAAGGTAATGCCCTGTGATGACGCCTAGTAGTAAATTGCATTCCACTCTTGCTAGCGAGAGGATGTATTTGGTTCTATGGCCACTGCAGTGCAGCCAGAATATTTTCGTTATTCTGCAAGAAATAGATTGATTCCACTTATTGTCAGCTCTGCTTTGTAATTTAGCATACATTTTTGAGAAGTAGTGCTGGATCGGTGCTACGATGATTTCGGGTTCTGAACTAAGTAGAACTCCCTGTTTAGCCTGTTCATCAGCTTTTTCATTGCCTATGATACCTTGATGACCAGGAACCCAATATAAGCAGACTGTGTTGCTTCTGCTGAGTTCCTGAAATAAAGCGTAGCAGTTTAGAACTGTTTTCGATTGTATCACATTACTTTTTAGTGCTTTGAGCGCAGCTTGACTGTCAACATAAATGTTAATGTAGGAGCCTTCTTCGCAGTTCGTTAGATGCTCTGCGGCTTTTCCAATTGCCAAAAGTTCAGCCTGAAAGATGCTGCAACTATCTGGCAATTTGAAGCATTGTTTGTAAAGGGTGATTTTTTAAGAGGTTGAGAACTTTTTTTAAAAAAAAAACACAAAAAATTCGAAAAAATGAATGAAATATTTATTTGAATCGATAGCTTGAACCTTGCAATTTAATGTTTAAAGATAATTTCATGCAAATGTTGACCGCGGCTGCGTCTCAGGTAGCCCATCCGCTGAGTCCAATTTTGGCATACTCTTTCACACATATCGGCCGGTATCTCACGAATGAATGCATGGATGTTGGCTTCCAGTGCGTCAATCGAAGCGGGCTTGTCCCTATAGACATTAGCCTTGACATACCCCCACAAAAAATAATCTAATGGTGTCAAATCGCACGATCTAGGCGGCCAATTGACCGGCCCGAAACGTGAAATTAACTGTTCACCAAACTCGCCTCGCAATTGCGCCATTGTTTCGCGTGCTGTGTGGCATGTGGCACCGTCTTGTTGAAACCACATATCATGCAAGTTAAGAACTTCCATTTCGGGCAAAAAAAAGTTTGTTATCATCGCTCGGTAGCGTTCACCATTGACAGTAACGCTGCGATTCGCATCATCTTTGAAGAAATATGGCCCAATAATGCCGCCGGCCCATAAACCGCACCAAACAGTGGCTTTTTCGGGATGCATTGGTAGCTGTTGCAATGCTTCTGGCGGATCTTCACTCCAAATGCGGCAATTTTGCTTATTTACGTACCCATTCAACCAAAAATGAGCCTCATCGCTGAACACAATTTTTCGATAAAAAAGCGGATCCTCGGCCAGCTTTCCAAGAGCCCATTCACCAAAAATTCGGCGTTGTGGTAGGTCGGCTGGCTTTAGTTCTTGCACCAGCTGTATCTTAAACGGATTTACGCCCAAATCCTTCCGCAAAATTTTCCACGTAGTGCTGTAACAAAGGCCTAACTGCTGGGAACGGCGCCGAATCGACATTTCGCGGTCTTCTGTCACACTAGCTGATACGGCCGCAATATTTTCTTCACTACGCACAGTACGTTTAATGTCCAACAAAGTAAATTTGGTGCGAAATTTGGTCACAATCTTCCGAATAGACTGCTCAGAAGGTCGAGAATGCCGATCATAAAATGGAAGCAGCGCGCGATGAACATTTCGAACCGAGCACGAATTTTGATAGTAAAATTCAATAATTTGCAAGCGTTGTTCATTTGTAAGACGATCCATGGTTAAATTGCAAACCAAACTGAAGCTGTTTGACAGTGACACAAGGTACTCAACACACGTCAGCTGTCAAAACCAGTGTTGCCAAAACCAAACCAGCTAAAAAATCACCCTTTAGTTAGATTTTGGATTGATGACTCCAGCGCCCACGCCTTCGTCCTGTTTCGATCCGTCCATGTAAATATTAATGCTGTCGAGTGGATCAGCTGTACGCTGTATCCAATATTCTCTAGAGGGAATTTTTATGGAAAAGTTTCGGTCAAACAGGGTTATTGGCTTGAGATAAGTGAGATAAGTGTTTTCCGAAGTATTTTATTTTTAAATATTTCTATTTGAGATTGGATACTCGAATCAAAAATGTTTTTTTTTTTGAAACAACAATCAACATTTTTAAATTTTCAAGAATTAAAATTCTTTTCATAACAATATCATACTTAAGTCAAAAGAAATACATTGTTGTTTTACAATAACTGTGGAAAATGTTTCTCCATCCAAATATTTTAAGCTGTTGACTTATCAACAATGAAAATATTATTAATTCTTTAGGCAACAAAATAAATTCTTGATTTCTCAACAAATCATATCTTCGCGCAACAATTTCGTTCGAAAATATAACTACTTTTCATTGCGTTTTCTTACATTATTGCGTTGTTTTCTCTCGTGAGTGAAGTTCAGTAAATAAGTGAAAACATATTAAAATAATAATAATAATTAATCTTAAAAATGCAAATCAGCAATGAAGAAGTCAGCGATTTTGAGCTATTCCATATTGATAGTGAAACTCTGGACCTATACTTAAGGTGGGGAATTTCCATGGATAAAATCAATGCATTGGAGGAGTGCCGAATATCTTCAAAAAAAAAAAGAATTACTAAAATTAATAAACTCGCACGTGATTTGTGTGGGCCAATAATGAATATACTTCACATCTATTTTGATTTGATTCTGAAGAAAATTGCTATTTAATATGCAAAGGAATAAGAACTTTGTTTTCGGAAAAGTTTCAATCATTTCAAATTCTTGAAAAATTAAATTGCTTTTATATTAAGAAAATTTAAGTTTTCTTTAAATCTGTAACAACCATTACATCAAACAATATGGACAAAGTCCTTCGATTTCAAAATTTCTCTATTATTAATTTTTTTTTTCAAAATATTTATTTGTTCTTGTACACATGTACATATGTACACACACATGTTAATAAAACTTAAAATAAATGGTCACTTTTGAATTTTTTAGATTATGCTTTAGCAAGGAATATTTTTTTTTAATTTAAAATTCCAATCCAGGGTAAATATTTTTGATTCCAGGTTAACATTGGTTTCCTTGAAGCAACAATTAACATTTTTGATTCTTATTAAGCATTTGCATGGTCAGCGTAAGTAGCATACTGTTCTTTATTTCTGCCAAAAATACATTTCTTAAGGCAACAATTCACGTTTTTAAATTCTTAAATATTCTTTATTCTTGGTGCAAGTATTTCATTGTTAATTCTTTTTAACAAGACCTCATTTGCCACAACAATTTAAGTTCTCAAATGTAAGAACTTTGTTTCTTGAGGTTTTTTATTCTTATTTAGTTATTAACACCGCGAATTCTTGAATTAACAATTTCAGTTGTGAAGTAGATTTTAACCAACGTATATTCTTGTAAAAAAGTATAAAATTGTTGTGATTACAACTTTTTTTCTGAGTATAGGTAAAAAGAAAACCCGCCTGCCTCACTAGGTGGTTCGAGGAGAGGGAATGAGGTTGACAACTCAAAGTATTAGGTACACAACACCCATGAGAATCTAACGCGTATGATTGGTATTATTTAACACGGCTCGGCGTTTCCCCTTCTTCTTATTTCACCTTGAAAATTGTTTCTTCTTGTCTTTTGCAATGATACAGTGATATATATCAATAAAACCGACACACACCCCCTCTCACCCCTTCAAAGCAAACCTTGCACTATTTATAGGATAATCTCTCTATGTCTCCGAAAGGTAAGTAATTTCTTCTATAAGGACATACCTCTAACTCTTGATGCTATTATTTGAAAGTCCAAAGTCAAAGTGTATATCCTTTGTATATCCTTGAATAAATTGTAAATGGAATTAACTTGCCGCAAGCATATTGACTTAATCGTACCTAATTAAATTAACACCGCATAAATCAATAAGTTGAAGAGTTCAAAACGCTTTCTAAAAACCAAAGCAAATACTGCTTCAGGATTCAATTTGTTTATTTAAACAACAACATTTTGTTAATGAAAAAAGTAAATAATAAACACAAACAGAACTTTTCACACACGCAAATAGTACTACCGAAACTGAATGGTCTACTGCCATGCCAGCCCAAATTTTGGTAAAGCTGTGTGTACACCGTTCATTTTCCCATTCCATAGAAGGACTTTATCAATTATGGCCTGATACTGGATTGTTGTTGAAAAGGGAAGGAAACATAGAGCGAGTGTGTCAGAGAATATTCCTTTCGTTTTTAATGGAATCAACCTGTGCGAGTAGGCTGCCACTTGACGTTTAGAGGATAATGCAAATATGTTCCTGACATTTCCTAATGTGTATATGTATGTTACCTATGAAATTGTTTGTATGTATTTGACAGTTTTATAGCGCATGAGCTCTTAATAGTGCAGAAAGATGATTGCTTGAAACTCTATTACCCACAAGATGTCGCTTTCTCACCTAGGAAAAAAAAACGATTGAAAGTAACGAACGGAACATACCTGCCAGTACCATTTAAAATATTAAAAGGATACATTCTGAGTTCCAATGTATATCCTTACAGTGAGAGTACACAGAAAACCTTAAACAGCAATGAACATGATACCACTAGGGGAGAATATCTACGAACCATTCAAAATGTAAAGGCATCCCGATACAGCTGCAGTCTGCTCTTCAATAGCTGATGTTTTAAGCATCTAGAAAGATCGCTACTGTAAGCTTAGCGAGCTGAAAACTGTTACCAACGATCATAAGCGGATTTAATAAAAACATGCCCTAGCTATCTAAAACATCCAATGTGAGTTTTTTTTTTTACCAGGTCGATGTCACTGTAGAGCTCGTATAGTTCATGATTGAATCTGCTCCTCAAAAGCTTGGGATGTTATAGCCGAGGTAGAAATTTTATTTCATCATATTGTGGTATTAAACCAAAGAGAATAAACTAAATAACAATTATTAATTATCTTTTTCCATCGCCCATCTGCTTGGGTTTTTGCACAAACTCCCTTCGCGATATCAGGATTTGTTTCCATAAATAATAGCTCCAATTGCTTTTTCTTTGTAACCTGCTTCGCACTGCATTCGAATTAATAATTAAGTTTTTTTTAACATAGTATGTTAAAATTTATTTTAATTTTATTTTTATTAAAATCACTATCATTTCATTCGCACAAAACTCTTTCACATTTCTAAAAAAAAATCATCGACCAGAAACTTGTGATCGACTGTCAAATCGACAACTACCGATCATAATCACAATAGACAATACCGAACTCTGCAATCGACAATCGATGATCGTTAGTAGTTGTCGATTATCGATTATCGATCGACACTCACAATAGGGGCCAAAGTCTTTTGCTAACTCAAAGTTGTAACCGTCGATTGTGACGTTCGTGACTAATTCGTCGATATTAAGTGTCTCTTTTTGTTGGTAGTATATTCTTCGTTTTACCCTCATATACCGCCAAACCCATTTCTTGTTCTAGGAGCAGGAGCCTTCTCCATCGACATCCTGCAGTTTTGAAAAAATGTCCAAACTAGGCATACTCGATTATACTCGATTGCACCCCTCGTAATAAGGAGTTAAGAACACCACAATTTATGGGATGTGGCCAACCAATTCTGTAAGGTTCATTTCTACAGATGCTGTCAAAGGCGGCCTTGAAAGCGATGAACAGGTGATGCGTATCGAACTGAGCTTCTTTGTTTTTTCCAGGATCTGCCTAAGTATGAATATTTGATCTACAGTGGACTTTACTGGCCTAAACCAATAGGAAAGATAGCCTATGTTTTGAGTGAGCACATATGCTACATTCCTAGATCCTAAAATAATTCATAGTGCGACCTAAAGAAGAAAGAAATGGTTCTCATGAGTATCGAGGATACATATCCTCAAAATCCATGGTATCACATAAGTGTGCTGGCACTCGATTACCGGCAGCCTGGCCTAAAATGATTCAGCCACTGCTACGTTATCTAATCTACAATAACAATGACCTTTATGTGTAAGTGCTGCCGCGAGGTCCAAACTCCTGTAAGAGTTCATCCTTTTTTTAGATTTTTTTTGCTGGACAGGCTGTAAAAAAACAAAGTTATCATTAGCCGTATTTTATTATACTGATCTTATTCGAATCAGATGACGGGCATAACAAAACAAACTGTATTATATTACACACCTTTTTAGCACAGACATTTCGTGCGAAGTTGCCGTTTTATAGCTTTTAGCACAGACACATACATTTAGCGCGAAATTGCAGTTTTATAACACAGCTTTTAGTGCAGACACAGACAAGCTAGATTCACAATCGAAAGTGCATCCTAGTGAGAAAAAGCCGAACACGAAAATAGATTCGAATGAAAAGCAAGATCTCGTATTGTTATTGTAATGCATACACACCAATGATTCAATATGGGAAAATCGTTCATCCCATTAAGCGATGGCAGAGTTCAAAGCCTACAAAAAAAAAAATGTTTGCTTTTGAGTGGCGAACAATTGAAATCTTGCGTGAAATTTGGGACACTCCTTATAACTTTGCCGAGTTTCTATGTCAAAAATGACATAAACGCCTGTGACTGATCGACGGACAGACAAAAGAGTAATCTTATAATGGTTATCTGCTTTTCAGGTTCAGAACCCTTAAAGTACCCAAGCAATTTTATTTTTATTGACATTGTCGTCTAAAAATCAAAGGTACACCCAATTCTTAAATATGTATCTTTGGAATTTTTATTTTCATGGATTGAGAATGTCAACTTCCAATGAAAGTTTCTGCTTAAGTCATTAAATACACACGAGTTATTTTTATCGAGCTAGGTCAGAAGTAGGGTTCCCAACTCTGATTGAAGAAAGACCCCCGGCTCATACTACTTTTTGCATAACATGAACCAATAAATCTGTATCCCAAACTTGACCACGCTGTATATGTACATACATTTTAACAAGTGGAACTAGAAAACAGAAACTTGTTGATTTAAAGTGACACTTGCTCGAAATTGGGAAATGATAGATAGATTACATGAATGACTACCGAAAAAGGGTGCAGACAAACAAAGCATGGAAAATGGGTGAGTGCAACAAAAATAACAGCAAGAAAAAGGAAAATATAATTTTTAATTCCATTTTTGTTCTTTCGCTTCAAAGCCTACACACTGTCATTTTTTTAACTGACATTCCTGGACTGTCATTTCCTATCATATTATTCTAGGTCTAGGCTATACACTATCATTCATGGAATGACATTTCTTGTAAACAAAATTGCCTAGACACTATCATGCGTCATTCCCTATCATTCTAGCAAAAGCCACGAAAAACTTTAACCCTCATCATTCTCGCCATCTTTCCAATCGTAATTTTTTATTCCAAGCTTCACAATGTAATTTTTACATCATTTCATTAAGAATGTCATTTTGAAAATGATAGTGTGAAGAAAAAGGAGGACAATTTTACTTAAACGAGAACGGGAGGACAATGCGCCGAAAAGGAGAACTGTCCTCCGAAAAGGAGGACGGTTGGGAACCCTAGTCAGAAGGTTTTTTCCTGCGGTATCGGAAGGACTGCATTGCTTGTGCGATCTTGTAGGAGTCTTTTATGCTTTAATGCATTTTTTTATTTTCATCTTTGACGGTTTCAAAATTTCTGTCAACATGATAATGAGCTCTTTCAAACTTTCACCTCTTACTGTCGCCAGCAGAAGCAGCACGCACAATCTCCCACTGAAATGAAAAAAACAAATAAAATGTCCTCGACAACTGTCACTTTACTTACACTTTTATTCGAATTGAATCAAAACAATTGACATTTCTCTGTCATTTCACCGGCCAATCGAGTAATCAAACGAATTTCCCCATATTCCTTTCTTTAGCGCACTCGCAGTATGCAACAGTTTTAATGGGAAAAATGAGAAATACCAATATTTCCCTTCAAGTGGAGGAGTATTCAAAATGTGTAGTCGACCATTAGGAGTGTAGTCGAGGTGAACCGCGTTACTCCGCGGAAAGAAAATTTTGTCTCAAAGAAAAGAACAAAACCAACAAATCACCTGTCGGTGGAAAATTTAAAAGAAAAACAAATATTTGAAAAGAAAATTTAAAATACTCCCATCGTGTTGGTAGTTGATTTTTAATAATTTCCCACGAGATTACGCTTTTAGAAAATTTTCGTTCGTGCAATTCGCTGGTAAAGGTGGAAAAACGTCAAAAAGAAAATTCGCAAAGAAAACCAATACAAAAAAAAAAAACTCCGTTATTTCCTTGTACGCGTGTACTCGTATGTAGGTTAGAAAGGAGTGGTATAACCGTTCGTTCGTGTCGTTTCTCTTAGTTTTCCGTTTCCATCGTGTATGCAGTTCGTACGTCCGAATAAATCCTTTGCCCCCCAATTCCTCCCTCCAACTCCTGTGTATGCAGGAAAAAAAGAAAGAAAAGTTCGCAGTCGAGAGTTCAATTGAAAAATTAAAAATTTAAAGAGCAGCCACACGAAAAAGGATACAAAGTGGTCGCGCCTGCTGCTGTTGAATTGAATGTCCCCTCGTTCCTCGTTGGTGTGCGTGTGTGTGTGTGGTGATTGAAAAGTTATTTCGTGGTGAATATCCTTTGTGCGGTGCGCTAACCGAAATGTAGAAGCAAACGAAGTGAGAGTGTGAAATTGTCCTTTCTCCCGTGGTGCGTTTCCGCAGAGGAAAAGAAGGAAAAATTTCTAAAAGTGTGCATGGTCCTTAGAGAGTGAAAAAATTTAAAAAAAATTAATAAAGCCATACCCAAGTATAGAACGAGTTAATTACACGATGTAAAACGGCACACGGTGTTTTCTTTTTGTTTTTCTTCAGAAAGTGAGCGTCGGTGCGGTGCGATTGCTTACACAACAGTAGAACACACACATACCTACACACACATGCCAAAGAGGACAACATAACAGCAGCACGATACAGCAGCAGTGAGGTGGATTGTAACGAGGACGACGACACGTCTTGCAGCGGAGGTGGGTGTTATAAATCAGATTTACCCCCACCACCATTCCATTTTCCACCAGAAGGAGCAACCAGCATCAACAGAAATAGGAGTACGGAACACGGTGGCCAGTTGTTGCATTAGGCAGGATAATTGTAAGTTCATATGTAAATACACTTAAGTATGTATGTGTCGGGGGTGGGGTGGGGGGTGGGTGTGGGAAGATCTTTAAATCACCTTAAATGCGTAAATGGTCGGAAATTGTTGAGTTAATGGGGTCTTTTTGGAAGATGCGTTCGGTCCTAGATGAAAAGTGTCCTGTGGTGGAGTGAAGTAGGTGATTTTATTAAATGCTAGGAAATGGAAAATTGTGGAGAGTGATATGTACTTCGAAAGCCTTTTAGGGTGGGCTACACTTACAGACGAGAATTTTATAGTTTTGTCCTTAAAGATGGCTTGTGTATAAGAACGTAACAAGTAGCGTGTTGATGACCACTTGTGGTTTTGTGGGAATTTATGTCTTCCTTTCGTTGTGGAAATGACTTAATACAAAAACAAATACCTACTTGGATGACGAGTGGGGGAAATCGCTTAAATTTCTATTAATACATGTTAAAGTTGCTATGCGACAGTATTCTTAAAGGGAGCTAACTCGCAAACCTGGTTTTATTTGGCTTCTTTAATGGATGTCAATATTGCTTGGTAAGCATTTTCAAGACTATTTCAGTGCAGCGAACAACGAGCAATGTTGCAGTGCAAAAGCAATTCTGTGGCCACAAGCGATAACCGCTTAAGTCGACGAAAATCAAATTCGTTTTTATAATTTTTATTGAAAATAAACTATGTAAATAAAATATCACTTTTTTGATGAGCGGGATTTTCGCCGCTATCCGTCACGCGTAACCAAACTTGGTATTAGTGCGTTGTCTGTATATGATTCTCCTAGTACTGTAGATTAAAAACTGTTTGAACGCGCATCACGCGGGACCCACTGGACGGATTTTGATTAAGCATTGACAAAGTGATTGCTTAAGTTCCTCCTCAACAACGTTTATAACCGTTATTCTGGAAATTGGCATGGTTTTTAGAAAATGGTGAAAATATTGCATATTTGAAAGGAAAATTATAATCATTCAGCCCTAACTCAATAACGGCTTATCGGATTGAAAAACAAAAAAATGGGTGAAATTAGTAAATTTATCGCTGATTCATTTGAGATATAAAACATCCTTCTGCGTTGTCCTGAAGCTGAGCAATGTTCAAAACAATTATTCCAAGCATCACCCACAATTTTCTTGCAGTGGAGATCACTGCCAGCGGTTGAGCAGCAGTGGGTATCGTTGCAATAGTGTGTGTCTGAGTATATGTGCGCGCTCTAACATGTTCATAATGCTTTGCATTTCAATGTTCTGCAATCATTATCACCATTTGCGACTCTCCGATAAATATTATTAAAAAAATTAAAAAAAAACGATCGAAAACAAGTATTCTACCCAAAATTAACTCCTGTTGTCTTAAGAGTTCATTTTGGTTCATATATGTTTGTTTTTATGTGTGTATATGTGTTTGCTTAATGAAAGACATCTGGGATAAGTATTTGTTGCTCATTAGTACGAAGCCAATGTAATATTGCCCTTGGCTGTGGCGTCGTCAGGGATAGTAGCTTCGTTGCTGCCCGGTGGTAAAACTTCTAATGCAACGTTATCAGTAGTGCCACGAGCCTCAATGGCTGATGAAGTAAACACCTGTCTGAAAAAAGCAAGTCTCTGGTCCAGTGTTACTCTAATGCACTTGACCGTCAATATTTGGGCACGAACAGGCGGCAATCCAAACGCAAAACATTTTTCTCTGATTTGTTTCTTAAAATTGGTGAAGGAACGGTTCCGGAAGAAAATGGAGAAGTAAATTTATCACATTATTTGTGGCAAACAGTGTCTTCTACCGATGAACTTATCTCATCCGTTTACGGTGATACATCGCAACTAACAAATCGTGGGAATTCTTGGATTTGTAAGCGAGCTATTTTGTCGTCTTGAAATGATCATCAATTATGCTAATAGCGAGATATTGGCATGTGTTGATGGTCAAAATGCAGAATAGATTTCAACCCCTATGGACCAAGACCAGCTATCTGGTAACATTTTTACATTCTCTATCTGCTCCAGTGGGCTATTTCACAATTTTGTATTTAAAATTTTTTTGATGTGTAAATATCTTAGCTCTCGGTATGGGCCAAATTTTTCGCCGTTATCCGTCACGCGTAACCAAACTTAGTATTAATGCGTTTTCTGCAAATAATTCTCTAAGTATTAGAGAGATCTGTTTATCCGCCATCACACACAAACGTATGTTTTGTTTACACATCAAATTTCACGAGTACCAGATACTCACGCCTTTTTTTTCAAACACAGGTACATTTTGAGAATTAGAATGGGTTTGCTACTTAAATGTGTAGTATCTTTTTTCAAATTGAAAATTGAATTGCAAATAGCTTCCTTCGAATATTACATTTCCAGGACTAAGCCACCCACAATAACAGATGTGATAATAACAGGGTAATTCGAAAAGAGCTGTTCACCGATTAACCGGAATGGTCGGACCGAGCTCATCACGGAAAATCTAAAATCCCAGATGAACGAATAATTTTTTTATGAAGCAAACAATTACCAAAACTCAACAAAAAATAATTTATTATAAAACAATAAAAAGGAAATAAAGAAAATAAAATAATCTGCAGCGACAGATGACGTCGCCAGAATAACATAATTATTTTGTTAGATGAGCATAGATTTTGTTCCCAAATTTCTAAGATCAATCAATGAAAAGTCTCAAATATTGTTTTACTTTGGAAAAATGTAGGTAAATTCAATTTGTGCCAGACATACTTTGTTAATTGAATATTACTGTCACTAGCACTAGTATTGGTACATTTTTGCTCATTTTACCTGACTAGAAATGTATAATGTAAATGTGACATTATTATTTTTGCAGTTTTGTCACAATAAATGCGAATGAAGCTGTCGGAGTAGGTAAGAACCAGATTCTTCCACCTATTTCCCAGGTGTCGATGTGAGAGAAGATTATGTATATAAAAGAATTCCAGGATCGATGAGACATACCTAATATTTTCTAAGTCGATGCCAACACTGAATGTAAAAGTAGGTTTTAAGTCACCTTCTACACTGTTGAGCTGGCAAATGTGTTCAATGTGTTTTTCACTAGTGTGGCTTCTAAATCTTTATACAGTGGACTCTCGATAACTTGAACATCCGATAACTTGAACAATCCAATAACTTGAACAAGCTATTTTTCTCCTATAAGTATTCTATAACTTGAACGGACAGTTTTTAAGACTCGATACCTTTAATTTTTCCATTAAGTACTCTATAAGTTGAACAATTAAAAAAATGAAAACCTCTTTAACTTGAAGAAATTTTATGTGACAAGCAAAAACGTTTTAAATTTGTATCTTTGCTTTGGACCTATGTATGTTGCTACAAATATTAAAGGTTTTCATAAAGGGGAATCCCATAGAATTATTTTTGTATGTATCTGAGCTGAAAGTTCTAAATCAGTGATTTTTACTGTGACAAGTTAGTGCGTGTTGAAAACAAAACATCTTATCTTGTTGATGTCGTTATTGTACAAAATATTGTTATCGATAAGGAATCAGTTTAACTGTTCGGCCAAGCCATCGAATTTGCCAGCTAAAACGAATGGCCATTCTTGGACTTCTCCAAAGTCTTCGAGAATTTTTTTTAAAAAACGTACTGCGCAATTTAAAATAACAATTCTTTTTTTAAACTTGTCTTAAAAACAAATATGTGGCTTATTATTTATTAATAAAAAACAACATTAAACTGAATATGTTTAAAAAACAAGAGTTTTGATCCAGTAACTTGAACAATCCAATAACTTGAACGGCGATGGTTTCGTACGTGTTCAAGTTAACGACAGTCCACTGTATATGCCGCTTGTGTTGATGTTGACTCTGATTATTCAGAATGTTCCCCCATACCTAAATATTAAATAACATCGTAGTTTCTTTTATGAATTTCTTTGGAATTGTATAGGTCTATGAATTCTCCAGATAAAATGGAAAAAACAATAGATCTCAGATAGGGATTCGGACTAAATCGCGAAAATCCACAATCCCGAATTGTAAATATCTCTTCGCGGAACTATTTTCTCATTCTTAAAAGAACGATTTCTTTCTATGCTCACCACCACCGCCACAACAACAAAAAACTAAGCACAACATAACACGAACTATAAACAAGATACAAAAATCGTTTGGTTAAGTGCACCTAATGAGAATCACAAAAAACAGCGCTTTTCGATTCTCATCATGTGCACTTAACCAAACGATTTTGCTACCAAATTCGTAGTGTGGTTTTGTAAGTTTCTTGGTTTTTTTCTCTAGGTGATATGGAGGGGTGGTGGGCGAAAAACATTATTTTAAGAATGTGGAAAAAAATGATTAAGAGCTATGAAAGATTCGAAAAATTCGGGATTTTTCACTAAAGTTCATTTTTCGGGATTTTGTAATTCGGGACAATTGTAAATACAATTTTGTAAGTTGGTGAAATAGGCCACTGAATCCACATTGCGAATTATTAAATGAAATATTACAACATTAACGCCAACAAACGCCGACAAACATTTGTCTAATTTCCTTTAAAAAAAGTCCCGAAAAGTAAATCTAAATTTTTTCGGGAATCTGGCTTTTCGGGATTTTGGATTTTCGGGATTTGGGATTATATAGGCTTAACATGTTTCCGCAAAATGTTTCCCATGTAAAATACAACTTAGACCGATGATGTCTAAAGCTTGTCTAAAGCTTGAACAGTTTACACGTAACGCATGTACTCCTACGTTGATGGAAACTGCGTCATAATTCCTTACGTAAACTTCAAAAAATCGTTAAAAATTGACATTTATGGGAAAATTTAAAATCAATATTCCTTTGATTCATAAAGGAGTGGATAATTCGTAAGTGATTGTAACGAAAGAATAGTTCGAAGGCCACTTGGGAATTAAAGTGATTCACTAGCTTTGCCAAAAGTAGCAAAAGAATCAATAAAATTGATGTATCACGTTTCAACTTGCTGGCTTATAAACATGTTTAACTCAATGTTTGTCCATGCATTACCATTTGCCAACAGGCGTACCAACAAAATAAATAGAAACTGGGGTACTGCAGAAAAAAAATCACACAAAATGTTTACTGTGGTTTGTCCCAGGAGCATTTATTTTTTACTTTGTTTACCAAATACCGCCGCATTTTAAAAATGACACTTCTTTGATAACCGTTACATGTTATCAAGTAATCATTTAAATTCTCGATTAAGTTCTTAATTTTGCTAATAGGTGACTCTTTCTTCAATTTTACGTGAGGAGCAAATTCCATAAACAAAATTTGGTGCCAAATATTGACATTTTGTTTTCAGAACTCACTCACGCTCAAGTGGTTATGACTACCCTTATAATGTTAACACACAGCACGAGCATATGAAGGACAAGACAGCGAGACAGACAGATTGGCGTAGTGATAGAAAACTCAGATGTTGGGTTTCAAGTAACTCTATGGGTGGTGTTTTTTTGTCATTGGTTATGATTCACAGGATTTTTTTTTTACATGTTTCTGTGAGTGGAATTTTCATAGAAATCATCATCATATACATATGTATATTATTTCCGTAGCGTAGGTACCATTTGCGGCTCTCCCACTTAACCAATCTTAACAAATGAGGTGTCAAAAGAAAGAGATTTTCCTGGAGCACTTTTACTTTATAAATTTTAACAAATTAAAAAATCTATCAAAACAAATATTCTACCCAAAATTAACTCCCAAAAGAATAAACACTTCCCGTAGGATTTCCATTGGATTTCCATGAGTTGACAGATGGAATGTTTGGACTTACTTACTTACTTACTTAGTTGGCGCTACAGCTCGAGGTGAACATGGGCCTGCTTCTCGCAACCATTTGTGTGTGCGTTTTATATTTTTGCACGAATGGAAGGGACCTACAGTTTTTTGCTGACTCCTAACGGCGAGTTGAGAAGCTCAATCGTGACAAATGATACTCTTTGATGCTTGTCAGACAATCGAAAGAGGTGGGCACTGTGAAAAACTTTTAGGTGTTTGCGGCGGGATTCGAACCCAAGACCGCTGGCTCAGTAGTCCGACGCACTAACCACTTGCGCTGCGGTGCCCACGTTTGGACGTTCATAATTGCCATTAGGGTTGCCATGAACAAACTGTAACATCTTATTGGCATATGTACGACCGGCGTCGTAAATGGTCTCGCGGAAGAAGCATAATTTTCCACAAGGTTGTTATGTCTTAAGTCCAATTTTTTGAGAACGGTGAACACCCTGCACTTAGGACTTTAAGTTCAAAAAACTATAAACTCCATTTTCTATGAAGATGATGACAATGAGTTTGATATGATGATTGTGTCACCGGAGCCTAGTGCTCTCGCAGATGAAGGGGATAACATCGACATTTTTACTTTACCTAGAGACGTGCCAGGTAGTACTTAAGAAGTTATTGCGTGGACATGTACCAGAAAGTAATGACAACAACTAGGGGGATAGTGACGACGAACGTCTTTCTAAGAAACTGCTGCTTATATGTGAGTATGTACATAAATAAAGGGAAGTCATCTATGAGGGCACGTAGACCATTGTACTTTGGTGTGAAATCACCACATTTGCTGAGTTAGTAATTTGTTGCTGAGCTATACGTCGATCGATCTCAATCTGCCTGTTTCCTTTTGCAAAGTGTAGCAATTGCATAAGATTGAGCTCAAGTAGATCTTCATCTCGAAGGATTCTGTTGTCTAGGGTGGTCTTTCGGATCCAAGCCAAGGTCAGACATTCACTAATGAAGTGTATAGCTGTTTCGTTAAGGCCGGAGCCAGAGCTTCCAATAACAATATGGTTTAGGTGCTCTTTAGGTGCAGAATAGCATGCTGCATGCAGGATAGCGTATTGGACTTAATTTTGAGCTAGATAAAGATGATTTGCATAGATTTTTGGGGATTTAACTTTTTTTTCGGTTACACCACGATAGCTGCAGTTTAGATAAAGATGTTGTAGTATCTGCAACAGCTTGTTGTATCTCATGCAAGTATTTAGATATAAAGAAAACATTTGTTTGGATTAAAATACCTTTACTGAAGTATCTTATGACATAACGTTCAAAGTGAGGCCTTTATGCAAACTACTGATTACAAAATTCTGTCAAGGAGCATAATATGTTGTTGCCGAATCGATGATAAAGTACCCACCTATCGAAGCAATTTAAGGGAAAGGGGTGAGATTGGGGTTCAATGACTGGATTAATGGACTGTTACGCACTCGATCTCTACTATCGGTCTCCTGCAAGTACTCCCGCATCGCTGGGCACTCGTGTAGTGAAAACGTTGCAGCGAAAGCTATCGGCAATCACAAGAATTCGCGATCTATTTCGGCAACTTTTTCATAAGTTTCGATTTGTTGAAAAATTTGAGAGAGCACAGGAACTATAAGAGGAAACCTAAATGACCAGATGACATGGTTCTGAATTACGTTACGTTGAATACGTCAATGTATGACGCAAGCTGCAAGTATTTCAATCATAACTCATGAGTAACTTCTTCCCAAGAGAAACAAAAATAGTACCGTGTGTGATTACCATTATCCTTTGTTCTCCTTAGACAGGTATCACATCTTTTCGTTTGACAGTTGAAAAATATGCGTAGAATTCCACCCGAATCCCTTCAACCGAAAGCCCTTTTGTATTTTCTAAAGAAATGTCGATTTGCATCATTAAAGTATGTGCGAAGGATTCCCATCCCCAAACAAAACGAAAAAAAAAACCCAAATCACTCTATATCCACGGTTCAAGAGACTTCAAATCCGCCAGCGACATAAGGATATTCAGGAATGTTTTCTATTCAATATGAGTACCTATTCAATGGACTTAAATATGCTTATCTCATGGAATGTCAATATGTGTATGTTTGTATTGTCGTACATAACCACAAAGCGTCTTTTGCGCCCCCATAAAAAATAATTTTTTATATTTGAATATTTGTGCGCAAAAGTCAAAGACACTTTACCGGAAGATAAGATTTTCCTTTTGTCTTCCCAGCAGGAGTTTGAAACGTTTTTAAGGACGAATTATTGTCAGACAATTTTTTTATTCGCTTTAAGAATAACGATGGTAATATATTTTTATTTGAAAAGTGAAAAAAAGAATGAAATGAAAAAAAATTCATTTTTGATGATGAATTTGTGAAGTAGGTACATTCTCCGGATACCAACTGTGTGGAAGAAAATGCAAATCCAAACCAATCTAATTTATAATTTATTTTGAAAATGTTGGCGAGTGAAGTCGGTTCTTATTATGGTCGACTAAGTGTACAAACAGAGTGCAGCGAAGAGTGAGCAAGAGCAAAGAGCAAAGCGATGAAATCAAATATGTGCAGATAAACTGTAGCAGGGTGCAACGTCGGTTGTTCGAAGCTGCAGCAAAGCGTCAACGAGAGAGCGAAGCGTCGATTCCAGCTTTGATTTTTCAAGTGGTCGTGGAGTGGAAAAAAAACGTTTTTTTATTATGTATAAAATGTTGTTCCAGAATGTGGTGAGCATTTCACACGACACATGCTTGCCCTCGATGGTCCCAAGGCAAAGAGGAAAATTTCATTTCTCAAAAAAATAATCCCGGGAAATTTCATTGCTTCTGTAGGTGCTGCCATATGAATATGATGGAGTATTTTGTATTTCCCATATTGCGTTTCGTGTACGATCAAATCGACTGTACCTACTTGCTCCCGATCGAAAGGTGAAACCAAGCCTTTTGAAAGATGCCCCAGTAGCAAGATATCTGCAATAAAAAAATTAAAGTTCATCATATTTTTTTCTTTCGAGACACCTTCCGCAAAGAACTACCGAAGAAGCCACGTCCTCGCTCTGGGGATCAGACTCCCTGGAAATCACGTTGGAAATATTTGGATAGCCTTTTTTTTCCCTACAAGATCAGTTATTTACCCCCGACGCACAGTGGGTGAAATTATCAATCTAGCGGGAAATAAGTCCTAAAATTTATAATCACAAATTCCAAATTTTTGCTTACATTTTTATGCTTGATAAGCGTAGTTTCTAGTCTAATCAAAAATAACTGTACTGATTGACACACAGCCGTACTAATGAAGTTTCACCACTTGGTGATCGTGATATTTTCGCTTTATTTTAATATTTATTTCGACGCGTAAGTGGTCACATAAACCATCCGGTTTGAACAAAGTGCAAACGTTTTTTTTATTTGTTTTTATTTTTTATTTTTTTTATTATTTCATTTAAAATTTTTTTTCAATTACATTTATAAATTACAAAATCATGGCATTGCCGTCTGCCGATTGACATCAATTAAAATTTATTTGAAATATCTCTATTTTAATTTCTCTTATTTTCTATAAGTATATTAAAATCCCTGGGAAGAGGAGCTTAAAAGCTTTCGGTGATTATCCTATTTCTATAATTCAGCGCCGTTTTGCAGTACCCGTACCGTTTGGGCATATTCAGATCATTCAGACAGCTAATTACTTCGTCCTCCGATAAATAATCCATTCCGAAGAAATGTCTCCTTGTTTCTCGCAGAGTTGGACATGAACCCATAAAATGAAAGACATCCTCCCTTTCAGCTGTATTACAAATATCACAAAGAACGGGTAAATCACTCCTATGTGCTATAAAATTTAGCGGGATCAATTCTCCTCGAAGCTTCGCCATCATTGAAATCACCTTATTTGTTTTTATATACTGAGATAGGTATTCATTAAAGTAATAAAGTTCAGTCCTAATTACCTACTTTTATTTACAAACATAGCTTTTAAGTGGCCAAAATTGAAAACAAATCACCCAAAAAAAGAGATTTTCCATGTTTTTGTGGACTTTTAAATATTTCATTCGCAAACTACCGCTTATTGATCTTATCTAGATGATAAACTATTTTATGCAAGTTTTTGAAGAAATAAATTGCAACTATTTGCTACTCCAGATTTTGTTTCGTTTCTTAAGAAGCCATGTCGATTTTTAAAAAGGAGCTTTTTGAGGTCTGGCGATAAGAGGATGTCACAAAAGAAAGGACTGCTTCTGTTATAAGTTATGTATTTCATAACCTGGTTTAAATAATAGTAGTAATGAAGAGCATTGCAAGAAAACAAAACAAATTTTGCGAAATATCACTTCTAAGCTCAATGATAGGTTGATTTAAGGTAGACGAAAAGCGGATTTGTTTAAAGCTCAAAATGAAAGGTGGTTAGATGTTTATTTTGTATTGCCTCAATTCAAAACAGCCCTTCATAATACAGGAGCAGGACAATCAGGACTTGGACGTCCTCTAAAGGATTTTTTCGAGATTGCCAATCATGCAAACCATTCAAAAACCATGTTGAATCCCCTTTTTGTTTCTTCCGATCCCATAATTTCTTCAATTTCCAGAACTGTTTCACTTCAAAAAAGCAACAAACAGCCTCTCAGTGAAGGTGTGCTTAGTTTATTGTCTGGTCCAGCAAAGGACAGCAAGACAAGCACTTATGCTTAAGAAACGTAGGGAGATGAATAGGGAGAAGAAGATGAAGAAAACGAAGAAGACGAAGATGTTGAAAAAAAAAACGAAGAAGAGGACGAAATGTCTGAAGACGTCTTTTTCTGAACTGCAATTAATGACCGAGAAATCTAATTCTTGTTACAGAATATTTTATGATTTTTTTTTTGTTATACAAAAAGTAAATAAAAATTTAAATTTAAATTTAAATAAATTAAGAAATAAATTTTTAATGAATTCTTGAGCTGGGTATAAGGTATAGATAAGAATGTTTTTCCGTAATAACTTTAGTCATATGGACTTTTTAAAAATTGTTTATACTGATGAACAAACTTCGGTTGATAAGGTTTAGATCAGTGTTAGAATTATTGAAATCGGTGCAAAAATAAACTCTCAGGAGGAATCACAAGCTTTGGCGCATCATCAAGCTTTAGCATCATATATTTATGTACACAAAAGGAAAATTTTCAAATGGAAAAGAATGAACTCTTGCTTGTTTGCTGTTTGCTCCTCAATCCTCACCAGCGTTGTGCTGAAGTACTCAATTGGGTAATTCGGCTCAAGTATTTCTGATTTGGCTCAATGCTCCGAGCCACAGAGAAATGGCTCACATTTGGCTCATTTGGCTCAAAACTTTGTTCTCTTAAAAAAAAAACTATTAAAAAGCAATATAAATGAAATCAGGAAATAAGAATTCACTCTATTTAACATTGAGACAAATAATCACAACCGCTTGAAATATGAAGTACACTCACTTATGAGTTTTAAAGAGCCTTTCAAAGGATCAACAAGAACATGTGGGCATTTTGAACAACCTTAAGATGAAATAAGGAAATGTTAGCCGTATAGTTTCTTTCCTTGGTTATTTGTTTTCGTCTTTATTTATGTATACGCTATGTCATGCTTTGTTATGGTTAGCGAATCTGAATCGACTGTTTGATTTTTCGCATTTCGCCAAATATGTGACGTCAAAAGCGAATGTAATTTTTGCGATTTCCAAGTCGTAATACCAAATGATCGCAGTCGTCCTTAAGTCCTTAAGCACTTCAAAAAAATGAAATTGTGATTGTGTATTTTTTTTGTAGTGGGTTAACCCTCAATTCACTACCTGCGTCCCTGGGACTCATATAGACCTTTTCAAGCCACACACATCTTACATTTTTATACACACATATCTCAGTACAACACATACCTTCATGTAGTGTTGTGATTAACGCGATACTAGTCGCGCGCATTTTTTCACGAAGTGAAAGAATGTTTTTTAGAGGATCAGTGAGTCCCATGGACTCAGGTAGGTATTTGCGTTAGAGTTTACATAGGGCTTGGGCAAAGGGCAGTACAAAAATAATTGTCCAGAGATGAGCGAAAATACTGCAAATGTATGCTACTATAAAAAGAGAACTAAAACTGCCTACACTTGTTGTACTTGCAAGCACCCAGTTTGTCTGGATTGCTTACGGAAAATATGCAAAAATGTTATAAACTGATAAATATAGATAGGTAGTTGAGTGCCTGCACGTTCTCTTTTTGATGTGTAAACATCTAAGCACCGTAGCGCAAGTGGTTAGTGCGTCGGACTACTGTGCCAGCGGTCTTGGGTTCGAATCCCGCCGCAAACACCTAAAAGTTTTTCACGGTGCCCACCTCTTTCGAATGTCTGACAAGCACCAAAGAGTATCATTTGTCACGATTGAGCTTCTCAACTCGCCGTTCGGAGTCGGCAAAAAACTGTAGGTCCCTTCCATTCGTGCAAAAATATAACACGCACACACAAATGGTTGCGAGAAGCAGGCCCAGGTTCACCTCGAGCTGTAGCGCCAACTAAGTAAGTAAGTAAGTAAACATCTAAGCGCGCGTTAGCAAAATTTCTACTGGAGTAATTACGCGATTTCGGTGAGAAATTCCGCGATTTCGGGGACGGAATTCCAAACGGTTACGAAATTTATAACTCAAATTTCATAGCAGCGCGATGAAATATTGACATAGTGATTGCTTATGTTCCTGGTCAACTTTTATATACACTTTTTATTACGGAAAATGGCATGGTTTTTAGAAAATAGTGAAAATACTGCATATTGGGAGGGAAAATTATAGTTATACAGCCCTAACTCAGTAATGGCTTATCGGATTGAAAAACAAAAAAATAGGTGAAATTAGAAAATTTATCCCTGATTCATTTGAGATACAAAATATCCTTCTGCGTTGTCCTGAAGCTGAGCAATGTTCAAAACCATAATTCAATGCATCAATTTTCAATTTTCTTTCAGTGGTGACCACTGCCAGCAGTCGGGCAGCAGTGGGTATCGTTGCAATAGTGTATGTGTGAGTACATGTGCGCGCTCTAACAAGATCATAATGCTTTACATTTCTGCAATCATTATCACAATTTGCGGCTCTCCCACTCAACCAATCTTAACAAAGGAGGTGTCAAAAGAAAGAGGATTTTCTAGAACAGTGAATTGCATTTTCAGTTTATAAATATTATTAACAATCTCGCATGTAAAAAACCGACAACTTATTTGCGAATAAAATGGCTACCTACTGGCCTCTATTGTCCTAGTGGCACCTTGTTCCTACAAATAAGAGCTACTTTTCGTGATAGAGATCCTGATAAATATTAAGATTAAGTGTAAACAAATTGTTTATACAGTAAAACCTCCTAATTGGGACACTCCGTAATTGGGACGACCTCCCAATCGGAACAACCCATTTGCCAAACCTAAAAGTTTTCATACAATATACCCTCTGTAATCGGATCACTAAAATCGGGACACCTCTTAATTGGGACACTCAATTTAACTTTCCTAGAACCTCCATAATTGAGCCAAACCTCGGAATTGGGGCATTTTATTAAAAACGTCAAAAAATATGACTTCTCTAATCGGGACAATTCGAGTTGAACCTCTCAATTGGGACACTAGACCCGAAAAAAAGCAATTGTGACTTCTATAATTGGGACAGTAAAATTCAATTAATTTATTAACTTGTTTTAATTAAAAATAACAGTTTTTTCTTAAGTAGTTGTGTTTTACTATTTTTTTTATACAAACTTCTATAATTGGGACACCTCCTAATCGGGACAGGAAAGAGTCGGTCCCATCAGTGTCCCAATTAGAGAGGTTTTACTGTATTTATAAAATCAGAGTGCATTTCGTCATTGCTGCAAGACATTATTTTCTTTAAACACCTCAGTTTTGAATGTAGCTACGTTGAAAAATGGAGGAGATTCTATGAGTATACATATACATATGTGCGATTGGCTTGAATTTTATCGAACATAGACTACTTATAATTAACTTTCTTTCAAATAAAGTGGAGCTACAAACCCCATTCGCGTGATGTTTACACATCTCGGGACTGTTGAATACAGTCGCATAGTTTTTTTTTTATATGGCGACATGTATTTTTTTTGTTCATAGTGAAATAAGCGTTAATTTTTTGTTTTGTTAAATGAATTACATATCTCAATATTTTTTCTATTTTTAACATATATATTTTTGTCTTTTTGAAAATGCGATCTCAACAAGAATAATTTAGAAGACTTTGAAAGTTCCTTGAATAAAATAAAGATATTGTTACTTTTTTATAAATGTCATTATTTTATTTAGTCAGCAGATAGTTAAAGCCTTAAGGACAAAAGCTGGTTTTTAAAAAAGTATTTCCTTACTATTAAAAAAAACAAGATTTTACTATTATTGTAAGTCCCTGGGACTCAGAAACGTATTTACTCGACTGATATTCACCTAGTTAGTGAATTAAGGGTTAAGAGTCGAGAAAATGTAGCTAAGGGAAACAGTTTCCACCGCCTTCCGTACTGTCACTATATAAGCTTATGTCACTTTGTCTAATTCTGGCAATATTCGTGTGAATAGCGTAGCTACCCAAGCCCTTAGGCGGTTTAGATTGGCTTGGATTTTTTTATATATCTGAATTTTCTAAAAAGTGCAAGATGCAACTTTTTAGATAATTTTTTACTCGTGTATCAATTAATCCGAAAATATGAATTAAAAATTTGGGAAGTGTCCTTCTCTATTATTATAACTTTATTGATACATAAATTAAATTACATTCTCAATAATGAAACAAGTAGAGCGCTATCTACCAGGGCTTTCGACTATGTGTCCTTCTCTATTTTACTTTCGAACACCATACGCCTGACCTTGTTTCTTCGGTACCTATCTTTTAATGTTTTATTTATAAGTTTCATGAAGAGGATTTCCCTTTATCTATTGCATATGTGTCGAGCTATTTAGTTTTCCAGCTAAAACGTGAGGCTCAAAGCTTCGCTTTCTTAGGGATAAGACGATATTAAAGAGTTTTGAGTGATTCTAAGGAAGCGACTACTCTTATCGATTATATTCAGCCCCAGTCCCAGTATGGCTCAAAGTATCATCTGTCATCTATGTAGGTGTGACTCCAGATTCTCTTTCTATTGTGGTCTCTTCAGGTGGGCAGCCTCCTTTATGATGAAACTTAGGCTTTGTTTATTGACCAACATCTGCTCATTTTATCGGATTCGAGTCGTCTCTCGTTCTCTAAGTCTTCTTCCTAAACAGTTGGTACACAGCTTACCTATTCCTTTTTCTATAGACTTTTACTCTTTTTTAACGATGAGTTTCCAGCAGATGACTTATATTGTCTTATTGCTTACAATAAGTTGGAAGTTCCTGCCATCACTCCGAGACTCAAGACTATACTCTTAAATAAAAACTGGCCCTATTGATTGTACCAACTTCGGCAATAAAAATAAATCTCAATTTTTGTGGATGCTTGGATCATCCCACATCTTTTAATGTAGCACTGGGGATTTAAAATCTCACTATCTGCCCAGTGGTTCACAGCGAAGGCGGAAGGGGTTGTTTTGACCCCACTAATTATCATTAAAAGAGACGCCATTTACTACCTCTTCAAAAATCGATTTATTTTTGATTTAAATACAGCATACATAAACACCATTAAATCAGCACTTAAATTGGTAGGTATTTCCAAATGTTGTGTTATTAAATTACTATATGATAAAATTGAATTATTAAAAAATATTTTCATTATATCGCTGCCAGCAATGTCGATTAAATTAAAATTAATTTCATTTCGATACAACTGTGAATGTGTTGCTTACGTGAATTTTAATGGCTGATGGGTGGTACTGAATTTGCATTTGCATACAACTTTGGCATCACTGCCATAAAAACGATTGCACTCGTATAGACATAAAATCCATCGTGTTAATGGCTTTTTATGGAATGGACATGGAGTCCTGTCTCATTTTAAATAGATGCAATTTCTGTTTTTGCTTTATTTTACAAAAGGACTGTGCTGACCTAAAAACTCGCACGGTGAACTGTAATTTAATGGTCAGCGTTGGACAATGTATCTAGATTTGAATACAAATATTTACCGAAGGAGATGAGGACTAGGTTGAATTTTTAAATCAATTTGTTTCATTGAAATTTTTACGGATTTATTACGAATAAGTAATAAGGACCAACGATTTACGAACAGTTGCTTTAATTTTATTGTTTTCTGGTTTAAATATTGGGCTGTTCAATAAGATCTACGGTTTTTTTCTTGGTAGTGGGGTTTATCACTTCAGAAAATCTCTGTGTATACCGATATGAGATTTTTTTTATTTCTGTAGAGAGGGTTATTTTCTACATTGTAAGTGTTATTAAATTTTTTTTTGAATGGACGTGTTTTAAGTGATCAATATTTTTTTAAAAGGTGGAAAAAGTATTGCATTTTAGGCATATTTTGCTTTTAAGTGTTCTGTCCGTACCCAAAAATGGAACACTAATGGAATCAGTTCGGTGTCTATCCGTCTGTCTGTCTATTCGTCTGTCACAGGTCTTTTTCTCAGAGACCATTTGTATTTGTAGCCCAAACACTGACCTGAACTAAAAAAGTTGAATTTTTGGGGGCTAGTTTTCGGGGGATAAATGGGATGGGATGGAAAAAAATTATTTTAAATTAATTTTGAGGTCATCGTGTGGGATGTCAAATGAAAGATCGTTAAAGCACGAATTCAAAAATGCAAGAAATATTTTTTTGTGTTACTTTTTTCTTAACACTTTTTCAAAAAAAAAAAAAACGTTAAAAAATTGCTGTCATCAATAAAATCACAAACATTGAGAATAAAGTGTAGATGGAAAAAAAATTATCAGGACTACGTTTAATTTCAACTGTTTACATAATATCCAGAAATGACGTAACCCTATCACAATCGCCTTAAAGCAGACAATCGCCTAAAACCAGACATTAGGAAATAACAAAAGAAACATATGTACATGCATAAGTAGGTAATTTTATCAAGTTGCTTACATCATCATCATCATGTAGCCTGCTTTGTCCAAAGTAGGACGTAGGCCTCTAGTTTCCACTATGTCCTACTTTGTGCTGTGCAGATCCAGTTGTCTGCTGGTATTCGCTTAATGTCGTCACTCCAGCGTAATGGTGGTCTTCCTCTGTGTCTCAAGTCTTCTCTTGGTCTCCATTCGATTAGACTTTTTGTCCATCTGCTGTCCGTCATTCTTGCCACATGTCCTGCCCACCTCCATATCGCCTTTGCTATTTGTGTGGTTATAAGAACTAATTGAACAACCCAATATTATGCAGTAGGTACTTTAAGCAAATTCGTTTTTCTCTGACATCCATTAAAATGTTACACAAAATATTAGGAATCTGCGCACAATGCCTTAGCTGGCATTAATATTTATTCTGCGTTAAACACATTTGGGACATATGTGACCTTTTTTATCTTCTCTCAGCAATTTTTCTTCTTCTAAGTGAAACATAAAAGACAATTTTAATCTGATAATACGTGTTACATGTGTTACATTATGGTAGAATTGTATTTGGTGTTTTTCTTATGATCAGCACATAAACAATTTTTTTTTGTTCACTGGGCATTTGGCTGCGGTGTTGCCAGACAACTTGCTTTCTTTAAACATACCCAGTAATCATTTACAACAGCATTAAGAAGAAAAATCGTTTTAATTTTAAAAGCTATATTATGCCATCATTTCAGAAATATTCTTCTTTTCAAGTCATATTTGCGAGCATGAATAGACCCTTTATGAGACTTTTTATAATACTTCTGCTGAGTCGAAGGCATGCCTCTGGGCCAATAAGTGTGATGCAGGGCCCAGATTTGGCATGAAGGTAGACAAATTCATTACCCAAGGGGTCCATTGCAGAATGATCAAGAATGTATAGCTTAGTGACATCTGAGAGGACCAACACCCATTCTCCGTGTCTCAAATGTCCCAACTTAATGGCTGAGTCAAATGCTTTCAGTACTGTTTGGCTTCAAGAAAATTTGAATATAGTCTTGCCACGTTTTCCAAAGTCAGAGATTAGTTTATTTTTTATATACACTCGCTTTTAATGTGACACACAGTACGAGCACAAGAAGGAACGAGAGATAGACGGATCGGCGTCTAATGCAGCGTTTGATTGCAAGGATTTCGGCCCAAAAAAGGACTTTGAAACTGAATGTCTCGGGATTTTAGAGTTGAAACTGTAAGGTGTCGTGGCATTTTTTATTACATTTACGAAGACGAATTTTACGACATCTCAGTCAATTTACATTCTTTTTTTGAACTTACTGTATGGGAGGGGGGGGGCTAATAAAATATTTTTTCATTGGTATCTGGGTTTTCGTTGTTAGATCATCGATTCACGTCTGTTTACAAAAGGCAGACGGATTGAACGAAATTCAAAATATTCCTCGATTCAAGCTTTGGTACTTCTGATACTAGGTGCTGTAGTCATTTATAAAGGGTCTAGTTTCTGCTAGATGGCGACTGCAGTCATCGTGGCTTGTCTCACGAAAGAATTCAAGTCGATAAATATTAAAAGTCAAATTTAAAACCGACTGCAAAGTCATTCCACTGGCATTAAGATGGCGGTATAGCTAAAGAAATTCATCACACAAACCGTGAGTAATAAAAACAAAACACCTGGAAAAAGTTACTGTATTGTACATATATTCGCAACGACAATCAGTTATCCTGAACGCTAACCATAGAGCTATGTAGTTGAGTCGAATATCCAAGTTTCCAACCACTACCATGTTCTGACTGGTTCTCTGTTTGTCTTGTTCTTCATTTGCTCCTGTTACTTGTCAGTTGTCACTGTCGCTTGGTATCAAAATTTCAACGGCAATGTTATTGGCTAGGACTATAGGACTATAGGACTATAGGAGTATATTATAAGATGATATCGAGTCTTATTAAATTCGGTTTCAGCAGAACATTTCAAAAAGTAAAGATGTGAGAGTATTGTAAACAGTTTGGCAACAACAGAAAGTGCTATTGAAAAACTGTTCCCTTTCTGAAAAGAGTCTCGTCGATTATTACGAAACGAAAAAAGGAAGCTTAGCAGCACGGTTATGTTTTTTTTTATAGACACCTTAAACTTAAACTTAAACTATGCTATCAGACAATCTGTTCCCGATGAATTGAAAGTTGGCACCGATAGGGATTTACGAAATCCCTTGAAATACGAAAACCCAAACTGAAACTGTTTTACCTGGAAATAACACCGACGTGACGTCCATGGACGAAAACTTTATCCAGCCCTTAGCTCTGTTGTTCTCAAACTTTTGTTGCATTCCAGGAAAAACTTCTCGAATTAACTCTCTTAGTTTGTAGCTTTACAAATTTGTGAGGAAAAAAAAAAACAAAACAAATTCATGATGAATTTTATCATTTCTGCCAGCCCAACTCCATTGGTCCTGTATAAGATTGGTACCTATACACATCAGGAGCTGATAAGGAGCCAATCTTAATTGAATTTTCGCAAGAGTAGCTTAATTTGATTGTTTGTTCTTGTGTGCGCGCAAAAGGAATTAATCCAAGGAGATTGTGCGGTGACACGCTCATCTTTTGAATTAGAAAGTTTCGTTTCATTTTGTTTTTAATTCTCTTTCCTCTGCAGATACAAAGCAGAGGGAAGAAGAACTTTGCGTAATTATTGTGTTACCTAGGGGTTGGTTAGTGTGGCGGGTGTTTCTGTTTTGTTGTTTTTTTTTTTTACGAAGGAATGAATTTCTTAAATACCTTGCGATAAGCCGGCGGCCTGAATCAGGATGGAGATGAGTATACAAAATGGAATTAAATTTTTAATGGAATACCGTGTAGCTGTAGTTTTTCTTTTCATTTTATTTAATTAAGAGCAACCTTCGACGCTGTTAAATAGCTCTTTCCCAAGAATTCGAAAAAGTTAAGACCGCGAAACCTTTAATGTTAAACGTGTTTCACAACTTGGGAAGGTAGAATATACTTTTATCTCTTACCGCTTAGTCTGTGACTTAACAGGACCTTAAATGGAATCACTCCTTTACGAACATTCTCTTTACAATGTGTGGATAGTTTATCTGCGGGTCGGCGATCCTATCTATAAAGTCTAGGGTCCAGGGACTGGATGGTATACTGCCACCATTAGTAAAAATTCTCTTATAATTAATAAATTTATAAGCAAGTTACTCATAGATTTAATACAATTATAACAACTGGTATATTTCCTGATCATTGGAAAAACGCAAAAATGTTTCCTTTACCAAAGTCGTCTTCTCCGGGAAATATGGATTTTAGGCCAATTGCAATACCTCCTTTCTTAAGTAAAGTGTGTGAAAAAGCAAATGAAGATATATTTTTGGAAGAAGAGAAAGTAATAGCAAAACTCCCATCAGGGTTCAGAAGTAATCACAGTTGGACTACAGTGCTATAAGTGATCGATGATGATGATGATGATGACGATAATTATGGCAACATTGTTTGTTTTCCTAGATTTCTCAAAGGCTTTTGACTCAATAAATCACCGAATCCTTTCATACAAATGCATTGAAGAATCTGTATGTAAGCAAATGGGATCTTATCTTACTTATCGTTTAAATAATACCCCAGTTGAATTTGTTAAAATATTCAAGAATCTGGGCAACTAGTGAAGTCTTATGTTCTGGCTTTAATTTCTTTACGGATGTGAGATTTTTGCTGATCTTGACTTAGAATCAACCAGGATGTTAAATTTTAATAATACTAGTGCAATATACGTATTCATCATTAGACGATTTTATCGGGATCATGACGTTATCTAGAGTGACAAAATCTAGAAAACACACAATCTAGAAAAAAAAAAAAAAATAAATAAATCTAGAATAAAAAAATCTAGCATGTGCAAAAATCTAGAAAGTGCAAAAATCTAGAAAGACAAAAATCTAGAATAATTTTTTTTCCTCTTTTAATAGTTTTTCCAAAAATCTTTCTCGCATAGTCAGTAAAACTGGTTTTTTACACACTTGTTTTTTTAATAAATAAATCCATTATTTTCAATTTTTAAACACACTTTGTTTGTAACGATTTCGTTCACTTAAATTTTTTTTCATTTCAATGTTGCGTTTAGAGACCGTCCCAAACTATAATAAATTATATAACCTGCCTCTGTTAAAATCGAATGCACATTGCACACGGGTAGTGTTGTTCTATCTAAACTACTTGATTCTTCTTTAGAGAAATTCTAAAATTGTAACCATTGTCTCAAAAATTCATATTAATTCTAGATTTTGGTCATTTTAGATTTTTTTTTCTAGATATTTGTCATTCGAAATTTTACGTCCTAGATTTTTGTTTTCGATATTTTTTTTAATTCTAGACTTTTTTAATTCTAGATTTTTTTCTCTAGATTTTTTTTAGATATCGTGGTTAACCCGATTTTATCAAATCTTAAATTATTCAAGGCAGATTGCAGGTTGTCCCCTACAAGCTCTTTTCGAAAAAAAAGACGCTCCTCACATTATTTAAAATAACCTATAGTAGGATATCCAATTATTTATTAGAAAAGCAGTCTCGGAGGTCATTACAGATTATTATTCCCAAACAGAAATATTTAATAAGTAGTTGGCAATTCTTTATTTACGCGGTTCGCCTATGGAACCAGCTTCCCCCTAACATACAAAGGCTAAATACAATGAGTAGATTTAAAAAACTTCTCTTTGATAACTATGTAAAAAGCAGCAACTGAGTCATTTCATCCCCTTCTCATTCCCGTTTTGTATGGCTCTGGCTATAGCTACACAGGATGCAGGTGCATGGCTTGTCTTTACGATTTTATACTCCAGCTCTAGAATTGTCTTGAGTTTAATGACATAGATCTTACTTTTCATGTAGCCACAGGAAATGGAGCAACATAGTTTTATATCGCCAGATCTGGATGGCCACGTGACCTCGTTATTTGTGAGATAATGCGTCCTGTGAATTTAATTCAATTGGTAGGTACATATACGACACTGGAAAGGATCTGTAGGCTTTAGTTTCTGTGTCAATACGTTTTTGTTTTGTTAACATTTGCTGATAGGTGGTGTAGGAAGGATTCAATTGCTGTGAACGACAAAGAACTCAGGTTGCCGAGGCCTGGGCTACACTTTCTTTTGGTTATTTCTGGATGACGCACAGGTTTTCTCACATTCATACCGATCTTGTTTCTTCTTATTTCCACACCAAACTGCTAATCACGAAATATAATATATATTTCTTGCAGAACGACCAATTTCATAACATTGTTCATTCTCCAAGCAGGTCCTGGATCAGCTATCTTCTTTCGTGTCTTCGACTTTTTGAGCTTTGGTGGTTACCTAACTGGCAGCGCAGATGTTTGTACATACTGCCCTTCATGTCTTCCTCCAACTCAGTTAAAAGGAGTGGATAAATCGCAAGCCTTAGTTTCCTTTGCTCGTATTGAACACAATGCCCCAAAGAACGGCGAAGGCTTATTTATTACCTACGCACCCTAGCTTCGATGAGATGGCGTGGTTAATGCGGTGGTGTCCTTTAAGTCAATTGAGCTAATCTTTTACACAGAGTTCCAAATCTTGTGATTAAATAGTCACAAAGCTTTGTAGCAATCCCTCCTAGAGCTATCCTCTGTGACGCATATAGAGAAAACACTGACGACAATCCATCTACCGTTGTCTACAACTAAGAAAACTTTTGCACTATAAAAAAAGATTAATATGCACCATGCCACTTATAAACATCAGTATCTTTCCAGTGCATATATATTGGCCACCCACGATAGCACGTGATGTTCCTCTACTTCCATCTAGATGTAGATTTAAAATGAACATAATTCTATCTCGCTTATCTGACCAATGGGATCCTGTCTATGCGAGTCCTTTTGTTTAAAGCCAAAGCAGTGCAGGGAAGTATCTATAAAATAAATGGTAATGGAAATCCGGTGTAAAATGGCATCGTTAAAACGAATTTAACCCCCAGAAGCCATCTACGAACTCCAACTGGAATGAGTTTACAAACAGGACATCGCAGGAGTTGTAAAGTATTGTATCAGTCGTAGCACGAAGGATGTCCATTGGAACTTTTCTCGCCTTGGGACGAGGGGGAGGAGTCGCTGGAAGACCAGAAAAATACTCGTACATGTCTTGCAGCCCCTTCCTGTTTTATGTGGTGTTTCTTTAAGAAATATATTAGGTTAAAATAAAAGAAAAAAATTTCCAGAATAATTGGAAAATCCTTTCCAACAGCAGGTGCTGGGAATTAACTTTCCTCTATTTAAAGCAATGTTGGCTTAATGTTTAGAATACAGGTACAGGAAAGTCCATCTAAAAAGGTAGGGAAATAAGATGTGAAGGGATTTGGTACGAACAAACTTTGTGAGACAGGAAGAAGTAATTTGTTGTTGGTAGTAAAAGAGCTGCGAACAATATCTGGTGAGGCAAATCATGCATAATTCCACGTTTCCACCGAGCTGAAACCTCGAGGTTTCGATGAATTTTGACCTTGAAAGTTCATCAAAACCTTGAGGTTTCAAATCGGTGGAAACGTGGTTTAAGTCAGCGTATCTTTCATTTTCAATTAAGTCTAAGAAAATATCCTGCATCTTCTTGAGAGTATATAAACTAACCTTAGTGCAGGGGCAAGGTCCATTTAGAAGTTCTAAAGCCTGGGGTAAAATTTTAATCCACGAATAAAAAACGTAAGTCAACGGTAAATGAGGGCTAGATGTGGCAAGATTATTCACATAAAATTAAGCGTGATTCTTTTATAGACCAAACAAGTATAATTTAGCATGAAATGGACTGCTTTCAAGAAGCAGTTGTGAACAAAAATGGGCATAAAATACAATGCCCAGGCGGATAAAATTAAAATAAATAAATACAAATAGCTGAAAAACAACTCGTAGGGTTCTGAAAAAAAAAAAAAATATTGGGAACAATATATGAAGTGCTCCCAGATCGTTGGAAACATTAAAAATTGACTTAGGACTAAAATTGTAGTAGTAGTACAAAAATCCAGGGGCCCTACTCTGTATTTCGTTTCGAAAGTGAAATTTTCCGAAAACGAATATTTTGTACTCTCTATTTCGATAGCGGAATGAAATCTACTACTTTCGGACTTACATTTCCGAAAGTGGATATTTGGTACTCTATAACTCGTTTCCTAATGTCAATAGCATTGAAAAACGGAAAATTTGTTTCTACAACTAATTCGCTAACGGAAGGATTTTAAAGTACCTGAAAATGCAAGTTTTTATGAAAATCTTTCTGATGATAACAATTATAAGCAAGCAATTCATGTGTGCACATCCCGATTAAGCCAAAGGACAATTAATTTTGAGGAATTATTAAATCTAAATGAATTTGTGTCTTTATTTTTTGTGTTTATTGATTTATTAAATTATTTGTGATTTGCTCTCGTATTCTCTTAACAATGTTGGAGTAGGCATCATTATGTTCTCCATGTTACTGTTCAATGCTGTTTGATGATGCATCATCGGGTATTTTAAATTTATAGGAACTCCAGTGGATCCCAAAGGAGAAGAAACTTCATCTCGTATGCAATTCAAAACATACAAGAAAGCATCCTTCGAAATGCGAAAGTTCTGAGCAAAACTAAAATAATAAATGATAAGTAATGGTGATATGAATCATTGGTACCAACCGACTTTTACCTTTTATCACCTTTTTCAATAATATTTGATTTGTCCCGTATAATTTTCCGCTCAATCCGTTCTTAATTTATTTCTTCGTCCATCCGAAGTGCAACAGAATACATTTTTCTTTCTTATTATATTAAATTCTTCATTTAAAAATCATAACAATATTTTCCTCCTATTCTCGGTTTATTTATTTGACATATCTCATAAGAAATGTATCGAGACTCGACAAAAAAAAATTCTTAAAAGGAAAAAGCATCTAGTAGTATTTTTTAAATTCCGAAAGTGTTACAGAGTACCAATTCAAAAGCGAAACGAAAAGCAATTTCGAATAGGATTGACTTTCGAAACGAAATACAGAGTAGGGCCCCAGGTCTTAAAACTTGGCAGAAAAAAAAGACAAAGACCTCCACTGCACGGAAGTGTATAAGGAACAACATCACAATCGAGAGCAGGGCTACTATACTCTCAAAATCATCGTTTAATTTTATCTTGTGTCGTACTTTTCAGTTAGTTTTGCCCATAGTCGGCAGTTCCCCTACTTTCTTTGTCAACTCATCGGCAAACTTGTTGCTTTCTACAACAGACTGACCAAGCACCCAACATAGTCTTACCTGGTTCTGCATAATGCACTTAGCATTATTCGGCAGATCTTGACTATTCGTTGCATTATCAGGACCACTGGAGTCCTAAGTACGGCTAGAACTTCTGCCTGAAAGAGGCTGAAGGCATCCGGGAGTCTTAAGGATACTTTAAGCTCTGTGTTCATGCAAAATATACCAGTCCCCGTATCTTTTACAGTTTTAAATCCATCCGTGAAGACTACAGTGTCTGTATGCCGAGTAATTATATTATTCGTCCACTCTTCCCGTACAGGGTTTTGTTCGCTTTGCCATAGCCCGGGTCAAAATAGAAAAGAAACAAAAAACAACAAGAAAACCAAAGGAAACAACTTTCTGTTCTGTCATCACGATTGAAAAATAGAAAACACACAAAAATTAGAACCGTTGCAAACTCACTTTTATATTTGTTATCAGAACAGTAAGACCTATATCCACGATTAAAAAATATTAAGTAAGCAAAAACAACAACTAAACCAAAGGAATAAATAGAAAAGACACAAAAAGAAACCAAAGGAAACAACTTTCTTTTCTATCGTCACGATTGAAAATAGAACAAAAGAAACAAAAAAAAAAAAAATAAAAGAGATGAGAAGCCGACAATACCGCCCACTTTATAAAATGAGTATCCAATTTGGTATATATTTCTCTGGTAACACTTTTGAAGCGCACAAATCTCAGTACAAACATCAAGCGGTTAGACATATTAATGTCACAAAATTTGACCGATTTCAAAATAGCGTTGGGGTAACATTTTGCCCCAGTCCCTGTACTAGGGTTAAATCGAAGAGGTACTAGACTCTCCTGCTTAGGCGCATCCACCAAAAAGGAATCGTAGTAAAAAATATTGTTCGTGGCTTTGAAAAAGAAACTATTGCTTCCTTCTATCACCCTTTCTTTCTTTCAGCCACTATGCGGTAAAGAGTGACCGTAGCACCTTCATCGTATGGCTCGTCGGTATTTCCAACATCATTTTATCTGGCAGTTAAAATACGATCGCATGCAGATCATGATCTTTATCCAATATGACAGTTTAGTGGAATGGATCATTTACCCAAATCTCCGATGACGGTGCTGCCCAGCATTGCCGATGTGGCACGATCGTGCCTTTTTGACCCTGTAATTTCATTTAGGCACGCAGGCACGAAAATATAAATTTTGGCACGTTTTTCTTATTTCCATTATTTGCCTGAAACTTAAACTCATAATGATATAAATTCGAAAGTATAAGCACGGTTTAACTAATCAACAACAATTTAAGTATATATTATATGTACATAATGTAGATTAGACTAAAACTAAGTACAAAATTTCAGATTTAAATTTTTCTCGAGTTAAACACATCAATATTTAAGGACACTTCATTAAAATACCTAACAGATCTTGATAAGGGTTCATTACAGCCATAATTCGTTCTGTGTGATTTTTGAAATAAGTAAAATCTCGCTCTAAGAGACCTAGCGGGTACAAAAATTGGCACCAACGCAAGAAGCGATGGACTCTTTATCTGGTAACACAATAAATCCCTCATCACCATGGATAGCACGCCTGGATTCTAGCGATTTTATTCCAAGCAATTTACATCTAGCTTTATTATAGGGGAAAAAACCCCATCGCATTTGCTGAAATATATATTTTGTGAATCGTCTTTGAATCCTTTCAAGCCTATCAGATTGAAGTTTAAGTTAAGTTAAGTTTAGGAGCGATGTAACGAGAAATGAATATTAAAAGAAATTTTCTCATAAAACAAAGATTATGTTAATTCATAATGATGATATACCTATAGTGATATTTTTTTTGGCACTAAATGTACAGAAGGGTTTAAAAATTTAGAAAAAACCATTCCCAACAATTTTGTATAAACGTTTGCTTAAATGAGAAACATATTTGAAATTTTAAAGAAATAGAAAAACCTGTACTTTTTTATTTTTGATTAGGCACGCTTTCCCTTAAAATGGCACGGTATTTCGGCGGATGAGGCACGATATTTTTTTTTGAGCGGCAACGCTGGCTCACTGCTGCCCACTAGCCAGCATACAGTTGGAGACTAAAACGTTGTACTGTTTAATAAGCGCTCTCGCTAACTAAGGTTGCCTAGTGAACTGCTAGCTTTTAATTTTCCGATTTGGGAAAAAATTCTACTGGTTAACATCCATTTTTTATTATCTTCTGACCGTCTAAATAGTAACGGCCAAGTGCGATTCAGACTCGCGCACTAAAAGTTCAATACCAATTTTTCCAACACTTTGTTTAGCTAAACATCTACAAACCATGACATTTTTATATTTCCGATTACAGTTATTTTATCAAAACAATGGCGGGGGAATTCTGGTTTTTTCAATAACATTGAAATCTTTACTTCTAGCCAATTGCAATGATATCTACCCTAAATGACATATTCATACGAAAAGACTTAACATTAATTGTTTTCGCTGTATAATTGTTATACAATATTTTTGCAGAGCGAATTGCACAATCAAACGTCGCGTCGGTTAGTGTGAAAGCAGCATCGTTTATTTTGTATCACTGTGTTGAAAAGATCAGACACACGACTTTCACAGTTTTTTAGGTTGGCAGTTCCGGAGTTTGCTCTTTTTAGTCTAATCCCAAGACCTTTATCCTTCGCTTTCTTATCGTTATCATATCGCCTAGTTGGGGGTAATGCGTTACTAAGTTAAGCATGTGCTGGTTTAAAAACGTAGAAATCATGCATAGGAAGAGGAACTGGAAGTTCAAACAATATAAGGGAGAAACACAATTTAGAAGGTAAATGAGTATGGGAATCGCGAATACTCACTCATATGTATGTAAATACATGCACAACCTAAAACCCGTCGACATTGACCTTCACTGTATGAAGTGGAAATGGATTCGTCATACCCTGCGTTAGCAGAACACCTAATTTAGATGGTGCAACAGTTCGGGGTGAACTATTTGTCGCAACCATTTGTGTGTGGGTGTTATATTTTTGCATGAATGGAAGGGACCTAAAGTTTTTTGCCGACTCCGAACGGCGAATTGAGAAGCTCCTTGTCAAATGATACTCTTTGATTGCTTTTCAGACATTCGAAAGAGGTAGCACCGTGAAACAACTTTTAGGTCTTTTTCTGGGATTGAACCCGGGCAGCATTGTGTAGTAGTCCAACGCACTTACCACTACACCACGGTACTCACAAAAAAGAGAGCACCGATATTACCAAAACAAGCTTTCAATGGAACACATAATACAGCAGGTGCAGAAGTCGCTCCAGAAAGCCATTGTTGAGTTAGGGAGGGCTGTGTAATGACAGAACATTTTATTTTCTGCCACTTCGATCTCTAATTCTTAGCTCCTTTAAGTAATGGAGTGTCTGAGTATACCCATTTATTTCGCCAGGAAATGCAGATCATAATATTGAAAACAGCATCTAAATCCGTTTAGTGGTTCTCGAGATTATCCTGTACATACAGAAAGACACATTTTGAGGACTTCCTTTTATACTATGTGTGTATAGATATAGATAATCCCAACTTCTGAATGTCCTGACGGCGATGAATCTGACAATTTAAATATAGTTGTCAGAAGATCAACTTTCACTTCGAGTAGTCGTTCATTCTTCATGGAAAAGATATTTCACCGGATCTATATTCATCGGTGGGTAACAGAGCCTATTCCTTCTCTTTTTATTACATCTTCAATCTTCAATCTATCCCCTATCAACCAGTTTTCAACAATTCAATTGTCCATCATCGATAAAGGCTGCGCCTTCATACGAATGGTGTTCTGTAACCTGTCATATAATTAAATTTGGTGTACGAGCATAATCACCGACTGTGACTGATGCTGGAAACAAGAAAACAAGAAACTTTTCAACAGCTCCTTACTTGCACGGTTAGTGCAGTATCCTTGAGTTTTCGACGAGAACATTTGCTGAAGAAGCTGCTGGCAACTTGTACACTTGAAGTTGAAAAGTTGAAGCGGATTGTTCATTGCAGGATTCGGTCCTTTAAATGTTTTTCGAGAGCGTTTTTATCGGATACGATTTTAATTACATTTTGAGAAGCATACAATTGCAAAGTGGAAGCACACAGCACATTATGCACACAGTGCTACATAACAGGATGCATGCTGCAACTTTACTTTGGGCAGGGTAGTGTGTCTCAGAAGGTTGAAAATTCTACGGAAGAGAAGTGTTTTTGTCCTTTTTCTTTTTGGTGGTTATACTCTCCGTTCTTTCTCTTTATTGTTTAATTTTCGCTTAATCATCTTACATGATCTTTGTATAGGATTCGAAAAATTTAAATATCTACGTATTTATAGAGACTCTTATTGATGTGTAAACATCTAAGCGCGCGTTAGCAAAATTTCTAGTGGAATCATTCCGCGATTTCCGGGACGGAATTCCGAACGGTTAGGAAATTTGTTACTCAAATTTCATAGCAGCACGATGAAATATTGACACAGTGTTTGCTTATGTTCCTGATCAACTTTTATATTTATATTACTTTTTATACCGGAAAATGGCATGGTTTTCAGAAAATAGTGAAAATACTGCATATTGGGAGAGAAAATTATAGTTATACAGCCCTAACTCAATAATGGGTTGTCGGATTGAAAAACAAAAAAATAGGTGAAATTAGTAAATTTGTCACTGAAGCTGAGCAATGTTTAAAACCATTAATCAATGCATCGCCCAAAATTTTCTTTCAGTGGTGACCACTGCCAGCAGTCGGGCAGCAGTGGGTATCGAGAGCCGAAAACAGCCGAAATCAGTCAAATCCTGTTCCCGTACGAAGATTTTTCATATGTTTTGACAGAAGAGAGTGTAGTTTTCGACTGTTTTCGGCTGTTTGCAACAGTAAGGGGAACAGACCTTTTATCACCATTTGCGGCTCTCCCACTCAACTAATCTTAACAAATGAGATGTCAAAAGAAAGAGGATTTGGATTTTTAGTTTATAAATATTATTAACAATCTCGCATATAAAAAACCTACAACCTATTTACGAATAAAATAGCTACCTACTGGCCTCTATTGTCCTAGTGGCACCTTGTTCCAAAAATAAGAGCTACTTTTCGTGATTGTAGATAGTATCCTGATAAATACACTCAGATCTGTTTCTACACGAATTTTTTTTACACGAATTTACTTTCACACGACTCAGAAAAAAAAAATAGTTCCCTTTTTACACGATGCATTTTGAAATAACACGAATAAAACGGCAAGCAATTTCAAATTTCGGGTTTTCCCCTAATTTTATAATGCACGATTCCAATGAGGAGCAAGTTGAAATGTTTTTTTTTTTTTTTTTTTTTTATAATCTACACACGCTAAAGGGGATATGAATACCCTTATAATGTTTACACACAGCGCGAGCACATGAAGGACGAGAACGAGAGACAGACAGATCGACGTAGTGGTAGGAAACTCAGATGATAGGTTCCAATTCCAACTAACTCTATGGGTGGTGTCCAGGATAACTGGAGAGTTGTGTATTATTTTTGTACTTACTTATGATTCACAGGAGTTTTTTCCAGATGTTTCTTATTATAGTTTGTGCGATCAGTTTCTTCAGACATGCCCACCATCCTACTGCCAGTGTTATGCCTTCGCAGTAGGTTTCGATATTAACTTCTGAAACTGATCAACTTATTTTTTATTTCGTGAGAAATAAATGCTTCGAAGACTTCTGGATTCGAACCGTGAACCTTCCGCATGACAATCGACGACGACTACCACTACGCCACGGCCACCCACTTGTGATCTAAAGATTCGAGTTAAAATGGGAACACGGCTATTGTTAACCGAGTTTCTTTATAAAACTACCGAAACTCTTGTTGAAATTACTAGATTTTGCGCAGAGATCCAATAAATAAACTGATCCAGAAGACGCTGACCATGATATTTCTGGTCTTATCAGTGATCTTACACAACTTTTGTCAGACAATGACAACGAATGAAACATTATTTTTACAAATACGCTCAATGTTTTGTATCTTCTTTGAATTATGTACAACATATTACCTTTTTATTACCTTATTACTTTTATGCTAGTCTGGAACCAATATTTTGTTTGTTCAGTTCATGCAAATACCCGATTTTTTTTTACACGAATTTTTTGGGTCGTATCCTGTATTGAAAAACAGAATTCGGTGTATTAAGATTAAGTGTAAACAAATTGCTTATATTTATGAAATCAGAGTGCATTTCGTCATTGCTGCAAGACATTATTTTCTTTAGACACCTCATTTGTGAATGTAGTTACGTTGAAATAATGTTTTTCCATAATAACTTCATTCATATGCTTTTTTTCAAATTTATTTATACTGATGAAGCCTTCAATTAGTGTTAGAATCATTGAAATCGGTGCAGAAATAAACTCTCAGGAGGAATCACAAACTCTTGCGCTAGCGATTTAATCTATATATATAAAAATTAATTGGTGTCTGTTTGTATCAACATAACTCGGCTGAACATCATCCGATTTGCATGGGAATTTTTTTGTTGAATTCGTATTGAACCAGGCAACACCACAACGGAGCCAAAATTTTGAAAATTTGGACCCGATAGGTGGCGCTGGAGTCGATTTATTAACAAAATCTATATAAATGGACCAAAATTACTCATATTCACAATATATGATAGACAGACAGGCAGATAGATAGACAGACAGGCAGACAGATAGACAGATAGATAGATAGACAGACAGACAGACAGACACACAGACAGACAGACAGACAGATGGACAGACAGACAAACAGGTACACAGACAGACATACAGAGATACAGACAGACAGATATACAGATAGATAGACAGTAGATAGATAGACAGATAGACAGACAGGTAGACAGACAGACAGACCGACAGACAGATGCACAGACAGACAGATGGACAGACAGACAGACAGGTACACAGACAGACAGATAGACAGACAGGTACACAGACAGAAAGACAGACAGATAGATAGACAGATAGACAGACAGATAGACAGACAGATAGATAGATAGATAGACATACAGACAGGCAGTTAGATAGACAGATAGGTACACAGACATACAGACAGACAGACAGATAGACAGATAGATAGACAGATAGACAGATGGACAGACAGACAGACAGGTACACAGACAGACAGATAGACAGACAGGTACACAGACAGAAAGACAGACAGATAGATAGACAGATAGACAGACAGATAGACAGATAGATAGATAGATAGATAGACATACAGACAGGCAGATAGATAGACAGATAGGTACACAGACAGACAGATGGACAGACAGACAGACAGGTACACAGACAGACAGGTACACAGACAGAAAGACAGACAGATAGATAGACAGATAGACAGACAGATAGACAGACAGATAGATAGATAGATAGACATACAGACAGGCAGATAGATAGACAGATAGGTACACAGACATACAGACAGACAGACAGATAGACAGATAGATAGACAGATAGATAGGTACACAGACAGACAGATAGAGAGACAGGTACACAGACAGACAGACAGACAGATAGAGAGAGATGGCGACATTAGTCCATTTGACACTTGAATTAAATAATGGTGTACAAAACCAACTGATTTTGCATTGAAGTAGTGATTTCCAATGTTTAATTTTGCTTAATTTTACTTTACCACTAATTTATAAGAAGTATATTCTTAATGTGTATCCATTCATTAAATAAATAAACATTGCGTAAGTTGACAGTTTTCCTTTTTGCTTCATCATTTCACAAAAAAACTAAATATACTAGACGGAAGCGGCAACTCATAAACTCACACTTTGGAACTTCTATGCATACCTACTAGATGTATGTACATTACATACTACATAGGTACATGGGTACATAGAATTTTGTCAAATTTTCTGTATAAATAGGTAGGCGGTGCGACGAGAGATCATTCACTAAATGAGTTGAAATTAAAACGTTAAACCGAGAAGAGACTGTTTGTGTACACGGGCGAAGCCGGGCGGATCAGCTAGTTACATATATAGAAGATAGATAATGCGGTTTTTTTTGTTTTGTTGTTGTTTTCTTTTCTTTTCTATTTTACTTATTCGTGATGAGATGAGAGAACAACTAACATACCTACAAGCTGATATTATTTAGTATTTAGTTAAAGTTTTTATAACCGTGACGGTTGAGTGTGTAGTGCGTCGGTTTTTCTACTTTTGGCGCAGTACTACTGAGTTTAGGGGTCCCAGGTTCGTTGCCTGGCGTCGACTGCTGCGAATGCAGTGGGTTCGATGAGTATGTATGCGATTGACTTGAATTTTATCGAACATAGACTAGTTATAATTTACTTTCTTTCCAATAAAGTGGAGCTTTACACCCCATCTGCGTGATGTTAACACATAGCTCAGGACTATTGGATACAGTCGCATAATTTTTTTTTTATGTACAGCTTAGCGCTCTATAGTCCTTCCTGTTTTCTCTCCGGTTTGCAGATAATTCCATGAAACATTCCTCTACTGCTAAGCCCCATTGATGGTTACGGTTTATAGAGGAGTATGTGGGGTCTTCCCCTTAAAAATAACCGAGGCTTCTCCTTTGTCATCTGCCAGAATGTATTGTGTTATTCAAATTAGATAGACAACGGCTATTACGATAGTATCTTCATCATTGAATTGACAAATTTGTACTCCCAGCCAACGGTATCCATTGACCGTTTCAATGCGACCGTTTTCTTGAAAAAAGTTAGGCCCGATAATGCAGCTGGATGAAACTGGACGCCATACTGTGACTCGAGTTGGATGAAGTCCCGTCTCATGGAGTATCTCCGGGCTGAAGTGAAACCATATTTGACCAATTACTTCAGGTATAAAAATGAAGTTCAACATTTTGTTGTCCTCTTCCTGAATGATTTTCTGGGAAAATTCCAGGCGAATCGGCAAGTCTGCTGGGTTCGATTTGCTTGTTTGTGTATAACAGGGATGGCGAAACTTTTTAGAGAGGAATCATCTGACAAACGGTTTCTAAACGAATCTTTTATGTTATTCATGTCTGAAAATAAGACGCAAAGGTAGACGAAAATATTGTCAAGATTGCGAACGCGAACTTTTTCGAGCAGCTATATGTATGTATCTGGAATTGTATTCCAAGATTCCATTAATTTGGAATCGGCATTCTATTGCCTAACAGTCTTTCTAGCTCGATTGATTCCAACTCTTTCCTTATTTCGACGAACTTTTGAGTCCATATCGAACTAGACCGGAATTCGTTAAGGTGCAATTAGATTTCTCAATTGGTGACGTGCCCATAATATTTCGTCGCATGCCACCAATGGCACGCTTGCCATTGGTTCGCCAAGCCTGGTGTATAAGCTCAAATCTTTGTGTATAATTTTCTGCTTATTCTCAACTGAGCAGATAAGTTCCGGGTCGAAATGCTAGAGATGCTTTGTATGAGGGCAGCCAGTAGCAATCGTATCCTGTATCCTAACTGAGGGATTTCGGTGATAAGGCCTCCTTGTGACTATTCCAAATTCGGCAAAGGAGTTAACTAGCCTCACAGTCCATCTGCTCAAAACAACTCCGCCAAATGTGTGCCAAAACTCTCTTTGGACTAGAATCACAGACTTCAAAGCATGATAGCGACTTATTATCCAAAACCTAGTGTCATCGTCGCAATCGTCCATTTAATACCAGTCTGTAAATTAAAAATAAAAGATATTCGTTTTAGAATAGCGACATGCTGTGCACTTCACTAGAACCATACAGAAACTGACTGAAACGTTAACTAGCTTAATTTTAATCAAACAACCGACAAGCTCGTGCTTGTATTACACGTTTGCTATATAACCACAGCCTAAGGCGCTGCACCTATAATTTCGCCTCTGATGCTATCTGGAGTTTATTGTACACAGCAATGTTGATCAAGCATTTTGCCAAAAAAATATGATTACTGTCTTACATCATGTTTCGGTCAGCAAGTATCTGATGCCCACCAATAATGCGAACCGGAAACATCTTCCATTGGAGTGTCCTCCTTTCAAAAGTATCTCAAGCAATCAACCTCTATCTGATTGTGTATTCCGTGCACGATACTCACTTATCTGAAATGTTCAGATCAATCGATGACCAGCAGTTGTTCTCTCTTTTTTTTTTTACTAATAAACAGAAGAAGAATTCACATCACATCCGCAATGGAAATTATCTTTTCTCGCATATACTCCTTCCGTGTTCGTTCCCCTTCAACCGGCTTGTGGATACAATTTTCCATTTTAATAATTTAATCCAAAGAAAATTTAGATTTTGGTGAAAATTTTTTATTTCATCCGATTACCATAAAGTTTTCTTCTTCTTTGGCTTTTCCGCTCTCGCTCTTGCAGCCGGTGCCTCTCGGTGTCCTAGCAGATAGATACTATAGCGCAAACAAACACAAACATATCGAGAGCAGTGAATCGCTCAGGATTATAACACTTAACACCTTGAGAGCGCGAATAATGTCGGGAATGTATATTTTGTTCCTTCTGCTTCCCTATTTGTCCTACTTCGGAACCTTTTTGTTTTGTTAATTTCCTTTGAAGGAAGCAGAGCGTACATGTGCGGCAGGGTAGTGTATGGCTAGTGTATGTGTAGCTGTATGTACCTTAAAGTTAAACTTTTAATTTTTTTTTTTCGCATCAAAATGGAGGAATCGGGATGGGGTGAATGTTGCCGAGTGAACATCTTGAATCTCTTAATTTTCGGTCGGATGGAGTTGATGGAGATTGGTGGCATCTCTAATTTTTTATATTTTTTTTGCTGCCCTTGTGTGTTCCTTGAGATAAATATATTTAAGGACGGTTCGTTGTTCTTCTGTTTTATATTTATCAAGAGCGACATTTGGTTATGAGTTGCTGTGGCACTGTATACAGGAGGAGTGGGTAATGGAAAATGTTTGATTTATTTTCAAAAGTCTCCAGTGGAGTGGTGGATTGTCGGAGATGAGATGGTAATTCCTCTCGTAGCGTTACGTAATAGTCTGTTTCATCCCTACGCGTCTAATCAGTTCTGTTTCAGTCTATTATGTTTTTGTGGCCTTAATTTCGGGGCGAATTCCTGGCAGCGTTGACAGGTGGTTGTTTCGAAAAAAAGAAGCCAGTTGGCGTCGCGCAATTAGGGTGCTGGGAGAATATTTCTCAACATTTCCTCACCAGATATTAATAAAATATGGAAATTTATCAAACTTTCAAAATTGTTCCAAGAGAACCGATAAGAATCGGCTTACCTGGCCACACAATGGAACCAATTTGGTCTAAGCGAATCCAACCGAATATGGTAGATAGCCACCTAACCTAACCAAATCTAAGGATAATCAAGAGTCCTGTCTGAAATAGGCGCAAATTTAATGAAAGGGCAATCTCCGAAGTTTTTTTTTTTAGTTTTCCTTTGGGACATCAGGTTGAAATGGATTGTACATGTCATCCTTACCAATTCATGGAAAGAGTGCTTCTACTTCCCGACTTTTGAGCCAATTTTAAATGAGGGTAATCAAGTGTCCGGGAGTGCATGTAAATGGAAGCTGGAGTGTATTTAAAATTCAACAGAACCTGCCAAACTCGTGGTTTGGTAGAAAGCACACTATGCCATTAAGGATGGCGTTGTAAAGGAAATTTGAAATTTTGTATCCAAAATGGGTTCTAAATGGGCTTTGGCAAGGTAACAAGAAAAATTTATCGGTCGTGCCATAGTCATGTTTCCAGGTAGAGTTGCAATGACAAGAAGATAAATCGATTCCAAACGTGATTATTTTTAGTTTTTTGTTTTTTTAAAAGAGTCAAGATGTGTTTTTCTAGGGAAAACTAGTAGCATCCGTATTTGCCAAAATTGAATCGTCACCTCCATTATTTACTTACTTAGTTGGCGCTACAGCTCGAGGTGAACCTGGGCCTGCTTCTCGCAACCATTCGTGTATGCGTGTTATATTTTTGCACGAATGGAAGGGACCCACAGTTTTTTTGCCGACTCCAAACGGCGAGTTGAGAAGCTTCATCGTGACAAATGATACTCTATGATGCTTGTCAGATATTCGAAAGAGGTGGCACCGTGAAAAAACTCTTTAGGTGATAGACCCGGTCTGGGTTAGAACCCGGGCAGCATTGCGTAGTAGTCCAACGCACTAACAACCACGGCCACGGTCACCTCCATTTACTGTGGTTTAGAATAACTATCCACTCCACGTTCGATGTACTCGAATAAATATTCAGAGCAGAGTTTCTGACTAAGAGTGCATTAAACGACGTGAATGTGCCATCAAAATATTATGTACATGGCTATCCAAACCATAAAGGGATACACTCAAAAGGGTTATCCTTTCTACTAGCCTAGGGTTGCCAGAAATATTTTAAAGAAACAAGTTAACGAGCAACAAAAGTCCAAATTTGAAGTAAAAACCAATGTTCCTGCCGCTAATTTTTAAAAATTACATTTTTAATTGTTAAGATTAAAGTTTGATAAAAAAAGACATTTAAAAAAATTATTACTTTTATTTAAATCACCTTTGGAAACAGGACGAATGGACCCTAAGACTATAGAAGCGTTAATTTTTTTCACGACATCAGTTAAGGGTTAAATAAATTATAGTTCTCCCTTTAGATTTGGTTCGTGGGTAGTCGTGGTTAGATCGAATGATCTAGGTCGCCAATTCTGATCAAACGGGAAATTACACGACCAGGAAATGCCACATGCAGTAGTTGAATTGTTTCTCGGGCTGTATGGCTGCCAATCCTTCATGTTTTTTGAACTATTGCTCAACAATGAAAATGTAGCGCGTGTAGCACTTTATTAATAATAATGCAGGCATGCAGGCAGTCCAGCTCAACAATGTTCTGTCCGATCTTCTCCCAACATCACGCGGCGTCCCACAAGGCTCTATACTGGGCCCGCTTCTGTTCTCGCTCTATGTTAATGAATTACCGTCTATAGTAAAACACTGTTCAATACATATGTATGCTGACGACGTGCAAATGTACTTGAGTTGCCCACTCGGCCTTATTGAACACGGAGTAAGTTTGATTAACGACGATCTCGAAAACATTGCATCCTGGTCCGAGCAAAATGGTCTTTTATTAAACCCGAAAAAGTCTATGTCTCTTGTGATATCGAAGAAACCTGTCGACCTTTCATATTTTCCCCCAGTGATCCTACATAACACCCCAATCACGTATGTCGAAACTGCTAAAAATCTTGGCATGGTGTTTAACCGCACCTTAACTTGGAACAACCACATAAATACAGTGGTGGGCAAAACATATGGCATTCTTCGAACTATATGGGCAGCACAATCCTTCACCCCCATAAGAGTGCGTATGTTATTGGCGAAAACGTTGTGCTTACCCACACTGATCTACGGCAGTGAAATATACTCAAATTGTGATTCTGTGAGCAAAAGAAAACTCAATGTTGAATTTAACAGTATAGTTCGTTATATTTTCGGCCTAAGAAAATATGACAGAGTATCTAATTTCTCCAAGCGTCTCCTCAACATGACCTTTGACAACTTCCTCAAGTGTCGTGTCCTAACTTTGCTCTCAAACATCCTTGTCAGTCATCAGCCCCAATACCTCTATGAAAAGATTCGTACGGCATCCTCGTTAAGGTCACGAATGCTTACTCATACGCGCCATACTTCACTTACATCCGAGCGTCAATTTTTTATCCATTCGATCCGCTTATGGAATTCTTTGCCGCGCTACTTAAGAGAAATAGACAATGCCGCGAGATTTAGGGACAAAATTAAACTACATTTTTCTCAATAATATGGATATTTTTTTTTTTTTTTTTTTAGAGAAACTCTTCTTTTTCTATTTGCTATCCCTTCTGGATTTATACTGTATAGATTATTTTTTAAATTATTATTTATATTTTTGAAAATTGAACGATTGAAATTGTCTAACCGTAGCTTCATACATTAATGAATTATATTGTAGCTTATCACAAACTCATAAGACAATCTGTCTTAATGTGCATAAGCATTTGATGAATTAAATAAATAAAAAATAAATAAATAAAATAACCCTGTTGGCTGTCACTCTGTCTTTTTATTTCGTTGACAACAATATACCGCATATATCAAATGAAATTATGGGACACACATAACTTAATAATTTTTTTTTGATGGTAATAAATGAGTAATATGTATCCAATATTTTAATTGATGAATAATGGAAAGCCCGGACAAAATCGGACAATTTAGTAAAACTATCCCGGACATTCCCCGCATTACCGAAAAAGAGTACATGTCCGGGAAAAACCGGACAGATAGCAACGCTATACGAGACTCATGTCATTCGATTTTCTATTAAGTATTTGTCTGAAGAACAAGTGACAAAGGCTACATTCAGATTTGGCATGAGGCCTAACTCAACCTTTGTCTAACTAAAACTGGGAAAATACACATACGTACCTATTGGGGTCTATGAATGTAAATATCGCTCGCTATCGTGAGTGAATGGAAAATTAACATTTTCTGTTGCCAGGTGCCAAAGTAGGTTGCATAGACATTCACATTCATGCGGACTATTCCATGGAGTGTGAGCAAACTTCTACAACAAAATTTGAATGATTTAACCAAAGCCTTGGAAACAAAATCAGAACTTTATTGAACTGCACTCAGCATTTTAATCAATGGATGTAAAAAGATCAGCGGCATTATTGCAGTTTGCCTCGTCCTTTCGAGAACATTACAAGACCTGTGGAGACTTGGATGATAATTTACTCTATCTGTATCCAGCCTGACTGATCAAACATGAATTGGAGATGGTTGGAGAGGCTGTCTTTATATTCACAAGAAGTGTAGTCCTACAAAATACTATCTCCCTCAATACAGTGTAGTCCTTGCCGACTAGGTTAATAATATAGTTGAAGTAAATCAACAATTTAACAATCAACAGCTAGGTAATCTGCAAAACGCTATGTATGTTAATTTGAAAATGGACTGCAGTGTAAAAAATATTGCTGAACACTTGCACAGAGGCTGAATTTCATTATCAGCCTCAGTAATCTTCTGGTTTCCATTTTCCATATTGTCTTTGAACGTAGGATTGTATGTTCTCTTGAATTTACACGAGTCATCGTTTAAAGCTCCATTTTTTTAAAGGTGGTATTTTAGTGACCAGTACCCGGTAAGAAAATCAGTCAAGACTCTTAGGACTTCCTTGTTGAGCTGAAGTAGCTTCTGGTATTTGCTACAAATCGGGTTTATATATTTCCCAGCTTATCTCTGGCTCTTGGATGTGGCCCAGTATTGATAAGTTTACAACGCCTTCTTCAAAGGCATTAATCGCATTACCAGGGATATATTGTGTTGGTCCTGTAATCACATTTATTTTAAGTGGTATATTACTCGCACTTCTGCCAAGAGAAAGTTCATACATATGTACATACGTATGTAGATTGTGTACCTTAGTGGCTTCTCTGAAAGGTCTTCTAAATGTACCTTTAACTGAGTTTTTCGAATATTAAGTATGATGTTCCAATGTACATTACGTTCTGCAACAGCAGAAAGTAACATGTGAATTTATTGAAACGCAAAGCTTGGGACATTCGATACTTTAGCTCTAAATAAATCCACAAGGCTGCATCATGACCTTCTTCACTTACATTCCACCAACAAAATCCTGCGATACATCTGTCACCTCAACTGAACGTGTCGTGAGTCGTGACAGATCGTTAACTGTAATCGAATTGATTCAAGTGAACTAGACGTATGAGTGTGTTTCTTAGCTCTCAAGTGACTCTATTACATACGCTCGAACCGTTCTAAGGAACTGTATCCTTTCCACTTGTGATTTCAATAACAATTAAGCAGCCTCTAACATCACTTGAACCCACTTCTCTCATTATCATTCCAATTCAATTACCACAGGACAATTCAGATGATAAATTGAGTTATTCATAACCGCACACATACATATGTGTGTATAAAAACAACCAAAGACTCGTGTCGGGTGTGTAAGGGTCCTTAAGAGTGGGCTTTAGTATTTCACTTTTTCCCCAACCTCAACCCTAAAACCTCTCCATGTGTTGAGGTGTGGAATAGACTATATATGTGGGTTGAAAGAAAGGAAGAGGGTAAAAATTTGCTTTAATTGGTTTTTCTTTTTTTTTCGTTACGAAGGCGAAATAGGAAAACGACAAGAAAGTGCCGGCAAAGGATGAACACAAAAAAAAAGAATAAAGACTCCCAAGCAGGTACATGTGTGTTAGTGCAGGAATCCTGGGGGATACAAATATGGCGACGTATACGTAATCAAATTGACAGGTCCATGAATAAGTCATTTCTTGTGATAAAACGTACAGCAAAAGGGGATGTATTAGGAAAGGACGATAATAATTGCTGACAGTAAATCCTTCGGAATAGTGAAGGTGATTTATGATTCTTAGTTTATTACTTTTTGGGTAAACGAACATGTATCGCTAGGCCTACAAACATTTAATTTCTCAACGCAAGGACATCCAATTGACATTACAGTTGGCTATGATCAGCGTCATCAATCAAAGCTAAAGCTGTTTTTCTTTTGCCAAGTAGTAATATTAATAGAAAGTCACAAGGGTCCTTGTCGGGTACATATTCACCTCATCTGGTCGATTGTAAGTTGTTTATGTCTCATATTGGACCACCCGCCGACACTGAAGGCATGGTTTAGGGTCCTTAACTAATGAAGGAGGAGTTACTACTTGCTAATGTTATGGTCTCATGTTAGAACACAACTTGGGAGTGGCATTAGAACATGCCCTTGAAATGTGTTGTAGTACTCACAGGGGTATCGGTTTTATCGCATTCTTTTCATCAAATTCCTGCAAAGACGAAGAATTTCATTACACTTAAATCGAGTCTGTAATTAAAAGTGGATTAGAAAACTGGAATAGGGTTTTTACGCAGTGCGAAAACGTAGCTGCTAAAGGTCATGTAAGCACAGCCCCTCACAGAAAGTACATATGTCTGTACAGTCTTGGTATTTTATTGCTTGATTCAACAAGGGATGTACTGTTTGTATTTTACATTGATTTTTGATGTGTAAACATCTAAGCGCGCGTTACAAAATTTCTAGTGGAGTAATTCCGTGATTTCGGGGAATAATTCCGCGTTTTCGGGGACGGAATTCCGAACAGTTATGAAATTTGGAACTCAAATTTCATAGCAGCGCGATGAAATATGGACATAGTGATTGCTTATGTCCCTGGCACTCTTTTATATTTTACTTTTAATCCCGGAAAATGGCATGGTTTTCAGAAAATAGTAAAAATATTGCATATTGGGAAGGAAAATTATAGCACTAACTCCATAATGGCCTATCGGATTGAAAAACAAAAAAATAAGTGAAATTAGTAAATTTGTAAATTAGCGGAAGTACTTCCTACCGAAATATAGCCGAACTAATTTTGAGATCACGAAAATAGATCTAAATGAGAAGCAGGATCTCGTATTGTTATTGTAATGCATACAAACCAAAGATCCACTCCGGATCATGGGTGATAATAAAACGCGGCTTATATGTATATGCGATGGGCTTAAATTTTATCGAATATAGATTAGTTATAATTTACTTTCTTTCCAATGAAGTGTAGCTACACACCCCATCCGCGTGATGTTTACACATAGCTCGGGACTGTTGGATACAGTCACATCATTTTTTTGTATATAATTTTATTTACTTTTTTTTACAATTTTGATTTAAAAAATTGGCAATTTTGGTATCGGAATGCATTCCTCCCTTGGCTACAACAAGAAATTGGTCCAAGGCAATGTTGACCACTTGGAATGTTGGGAGATCCAGAATACTGTGGACGTGCCTGGTGTTGATCGCAATGTGGTTGACAGTTTGTTGATTTGGAGACCGCCATGTCCCCTTATGATTATCGAGATGAGGAAACCACGTGACAATCAAAGCAAAGTCAATCAGCCTTAGCCCATTTTCGAGCGTGGTGTCATGTAGGCTGTGCTTATACCAACCGTCCTACCAACGATATCTTCTCTTGCTATCTTGGCGTTAAAGTACGATTTAAACGTCATGTTTAGGACATTGCTCATATGTTTTGTCGAAGATTGTCATAAGGCGCTTACTCACGTGTCGAAAGCTCAAGACTTCTTGCCTAAGTCTGCCGCGTATGACAAATCTTTCATCTTCCGCCTGCCTGGCCCATCCCATCACACTTCCTGGATGGTGGTTATATGTACATTATAGCAGTCTAGGGCCTATGCAAGTTGTTCGGCAGCCGCGATCTGTTCAGTGTACTCCACGTGCAGATCCGAACGTCGTTGTCCTTATTTCGCTAAGCGTGGTTGTCAGCTGTAGATCCGTCCTTTTCTGAGGTTATTGGTTGTTTCGGAACTAGCTAGGTACATAGTTAACCTCACACACAACCCCCAACCTGGAGGCCCAAATCCTTGTATACCCCTAGGACAAGGGGCCGTGTGTGAGCGCTGCCGTTGGCCCAATAGGGGCTCATCCGCCACCTACTCTTTTCCAAGACCCTGACTAGTACATGGAAATCCTTATCGACCTGGTGTCCGAATATGTCGGAATAGCTCAGATAAGGTTTTGTTTCCGTTCTGGAAATTTAACACCACCATTGGTTCCATCGAGTCCACGTCGCGATTATAAGTTCAGCAAGTCGAGCCCGGATGGGCAGCGATCAGTATCCGATTGCTACCCCTCGGAGGGAAAATAAGCACAATTGATGTGTAGTAGCAGTTACAACACTGGGCTTTGTCTAGTTTAAGCCAGTCAGTGCCGACCCTATTTCCGCAGCATCCAACCATCGAGATCACATTTGCGTACAAAATTTCACACCCTAAGTTGATTGAAGTCTCCTTTCAATTGCATGCGTCACCTGATTCGCGGTTTTCCTCTATTGGGTCGTTCCTCGAAGATTTTCAAAGCCGGAGCATTGGTGTCCGTCTGATGGCTTTTTTGCAATCTTGCCACTGGTCTTAAATACTTGATGTTGGCGGCATAGGAACTTTTAAGGGATTACAGGTGGAGACTCGATCGGAAAGGGATTTGGCCTTCTTTTGCGATTGCAGCTGGCTGTCTTGGCAGTGTTTTGGATACCCGAATCTTTACTATAATAACTTTTTGGATGGCAGTGTTACCTGTTTTGTTGCCTCCGCTAATTGTTCGCCTGCACGTGGTCTACATACTTAGGGACCCGAAATTGTTTGTCCTTGTTCCGTTTGCAGAATTCGTCATCACTGAATCCTTAATGCATGAGAGACTTGTGGTAGCTTCATAACTACAAGTTTTTTCCGTGGTCAGTCAGTCACCCGCAATCTGGAGGACCATGCTCATTGCTGAAACCCCAAGGACTATGTCAGTATACCACTTCGATGATGTAAGCTGTCATTGCCATATGGGTCACCCATCACAATCTCCTTTCCAAGACCCTGACTAGTACTTGGAAATCATTATCGACCTGAGTATTTCGAAGTAGCTCAGATAAGGCGCTTATGATTTCAGTAATTCGAGTCTGTGTGGGCAGCGACCAGAATTTGAAAAGTGAAAACAATAATCTAACGGGCAGTGGTCCAAAGTTCTTTTAGAGGTTCGATTATAAAAGAAAAAGTGAACTAGCTTATCCAACAGTTTTGATTATCTCCTGCGAAGAAAATGGATTTCTAATCACGAGAGCATGGGCAACTTTCCTATACCTTTGGTATTTCCTTTTCTGACATACGGTGAGTCATATGAGCATTGAAGTCCTCTAAAAAGTATTTACTCACAGCACTGGCCAGATATGATTCGTGTCAATTCGCTCACTAGCGACACTGTCCACCTACTACCAATTACCATTGATTACCTCCGAGCTTCTATTGTAAGTAGCTGGTGTAGAAAAAAGAACTCACTCATACACGGCGAGTCATTCCTGTGTTTCCACCAGAACCAGAATATAAACCCACCGACGACCTTGCTTCACATCGGCTTACGAAATTAACTAAAAAGTGACTCGTTAAATTCGCATAAATCACCAATTAACCCTTACGACCAGCCACCCCTTCCTACTCCTAATCGGCTATAAAGAAATCCGCCTCAGAAAACACAGACAAAATAAATTAACGTATTCAAATTCATCATTGTGTGTAAAATTGAGTTAATTAAATTTCATTGAGTGCCGTTGGCTACGGAGCGGTTTGGGGAGAAGCGGAACAGTGTGAGTCACAATGCCTGCGCCAAATGAAGTCCTTTATGCGCGCAATTCTCGTTTCCTTTTTTTGCAGAGCAATTAAATTGTATTTTGTAATTCTTTCTCTACACACAGACATAGCATCCTCCTACCTCCTGGTATGTCCTTGTAAGTGCAGTGCCTGTTGAAATAGATCCTGCTCTGACATGCAAATAACTTTGGGGGGCTAGGGCTGTGTGGCAATGCAACTACTACCTATCCTAGTACAAACAAGGATGGAATACATTTCGGAAACCAAACTATAATTGATTCATTCATTAGTTATTGGTGAGACCTCGTCCTTGGGAACTTATAGACTGTTGATGGCGACTGACACTACTGGGTAGGTTACTTGCACTCTGTCATGCAAGAAATGGGAAATGGAATATAAAGAAAGAGGTCATTCTAATACATATTTATGAGTTTTTTGTAGATATGTATGTGTGTTTGTGTATGTGTGACCGCCCCCGCACTTAAAACCTATCTGCAGCTTAAGTGCTCCACTAATTGTTTGAGTTATGTAGTTAGAACTGACAATCAAGATGAGCTGTAGATTGTTTGTATTTTTTGACTGGAAACATTGGACAGGATTTAATGGAGCTTGGACGCTGATGTCAAGAATAAATATGGAAATTTGAAGGTGGGTTTGAGTTTTTCTTTTTGGGATACCCACTTAGCTATGGTCTTAGGAATTAAAGTATGCTAAAGGCTGAACTGTTTATATCCCTTTTATGGAACCGAAACAAAAAGGAAACCTACTTATATCTCCTGTATATTTCGGAAACTATGACGTATGGATGAAAAGAAGAATTAGGATTCTAGATTTGCCATAATGCAAGAAATGAAGAGAAATTGTGAATTTTCAACTGAAATGGTACTTAGATGGTTCGCAAACGGTGGATGGTGATGACAAGTATTCCAGCATTTTCAAGCAGAGGTTCATGCAATTGAAAAATGCACCCAGGTAGACCTTAACAGAAAGTATAGCACTTCTTATTGACCACCAGGCGGACATCATGGGCAATTACATAGCTTACTGGGCATGGGAATCTCAGAAGGACATAAACATCTTAGGCGAAAAGAATACACTTAAAGATATACATATGTATATGGCTGCCCGGCCAATAGAAAGTGGAAGGCAGTGCGGAAGCAGATAGATTGGGAAAGATAGAAGCTAAAAAGTACTGTATTTTACTGAAATATAAAATATAAAAATTTCTATAAAATTTTAATGAGGGATTGTCCTTCCTAATATCGTCCACAAATTTGTGTCCAAATTTCCCACAAATGATACAAAAGGGCGAAAGTAGGCAGACTCTAGCATAAAACAGGTGGAAAATAGGAATATTTATGGTTCTACTCAGCAATAAAGAAAAATAAACAAAAATATGTATTTTACGGTAGTTTTTTCCACTTTTTTTTTAATAAAACTAATTAAGAAACATTGAATTGAGCTAACTAGTCATTTTTTACAAGAAAAACGGTTTTAGTTTTTCCCTAATATTTCGTAGCACCACCCTTAGCCTTTATGACCGCTTGAACCCTTCGTGGCATCGAAGTAAAAAAAGTTTTTTTATTTCTTGTGCTGTTATGTCTTCAGTCCATACCTCTTTTATTACTGCTTTGAGCTCTGCAATAGTTTTAGCGGCCTTGTTGCGTACCTTGCGGCCCATAATTGACCACAAGTTTTCTATTATATTCAGGTCAGCGCTATTTCCGGGCCAATTTAGGGATTCCAGTCCCATATCTTCGTTCAATAGGGTTATCTGTTGAAAGAAAATAATAATTAGACGAGGTTAGAAGCGCAGATTTTAAGTCATAATTTGGTTTTACTTGCCGAACGAGCATGATGACAGGAAGCGGAATCGTCCTGAGAGATGGGATTTGGGACGTAGCAGCATAACTCCTCTATTGTAGGAACAACACCATCAACATTTATTTCTTTATATTTGTCTGCATTCACAGAACCATCCAACAGCAGAATACGTCCAAGACCTCAATTTGTCATAGTAAGAAGTAAGCATTCATTCAAATATCGTTCATTGGCTCTCCTTCGCACTGTCTGCTTTCCAGGTTGAACTTGGGTTCGTCAGAAAATATGACTCTTCTCCAATCGTCAGCGGTCCATTCCCGGTGCTCTTTAGCCCACGCCAACCTTTTTTTCTTCACCTTTGCTGATAGAAGTGGCTTCTTCGCAGGTCGACTGGCTTGAAGACCCACTTCGTTAAGCCGGCGCTGAACACTTCGCGTGCTGATATCAGCAGCACATGTCTCGTTTAACTTCTTTCTCAATTCCTTGGCTGTTTCAAAGCGATTCTTGAGTAACATGCACTCCAAAATCCTATCTTGGCGTGCTGTCGTCTTTTTCGGTCTTCCGCTTCCAGGTTGCCACTCCGTTTTGCCCGTCGAGCTCAATTTTATTAAAAGCACGTTTTCGTGCGATATGTTGTCTTAAAAGATCAATCATTTTGGTAAATACAGTGTACTCTCTCCTTACGGACACATCTCATAACCGGACAGTTTTCAAAGAACGGAAATAAAAACTAATTTTTTCATATAAAAAATTCTCCCATAACCGGACTCTCTCATAACCGGAAACGGACACCAATTTTCGTTACCACGATAGAATGTCGCTCTCTCTTAACTGGACAAAACACATCTACGTATGGCAAATTTTTTACATAATTTTTTTTGTTTTTGTTTTGTTTTCCTCTTCTTAACACTTTGTAAAGAAACGAAACAAAATGTAAACTGTGGAGTGTGCCTTTGCGTTATTATCTCGTTCGCGGTCTCGCGGACACATCTTTTTCGGTGAAGAAAGGAGAACGCTAGAATGACACACGCATATCTCCGACATTTTGAGAGATATTTTATATTATTTTGTGCGAATTTTGTATAAAGATAAAAATGATTCCGCTGGTCACAGTGAAGTGAAAATTTGTCTCTGGTAGGACAAAATAATGCCGGAATATGGAAGTAAAGTATAGAAACTGTATTTCTCGTCGGGGTATCCCGTCTTGTCCTAACATACCTAAAATGCTTTTACGGCATAATACCCACATGACCCGCTAATTTCCTTAACCAATGGGGGCATATACCGTCTTATCCGCGAATATCCAAGAACTATGTACATTTATAAATTTCGTTGCCTTTTTTAAATAGGTTCGTATGTTAAGTGTATGTATGCATGTGTAATTTTGAGCTTGATTGCCATAGACAGAAATATGAATTTTTCGGTAATATGTGTTTATCACATAAAAATGAATTCATTTGAATCATTGAATGTCTTTGTTTTGATTTGGTAATGTATTTTGACACAAAATATTCGAAGGATACAGACACTGTTTTCTTAGCAGATTCAAATCTTGCGCACACCTTGGTCTTGGCTTAATTTTCTTCAAACCTTCTAGTTTCGATTTGGAAAACTCCTTTGGCTTATTGACAAATTTTGGATGTACACTCTTCAATTGTCGTTCCAATTTCGATGGTTTCATCGCTTCATTGCTGAGAATGAGTGCACATAACACGGCTTCGATCTCTGTTAAACCATATTTCATGAAGCATTCATCATATTTTCAAATTAATTGCGTACCTCTCAATACCTCCTCTATTCCTGATAGTAACTTTCATAATAACTCTATTCCAAAATGCATTGTTAAATGTAACTAAGGCGTCGCGTCGTCGGTCTTTTTGTTAACAAACTCAAATTTCCATGTTTTGGGTTTGCGGACCACCAGTTGCGAACCACTGAATAGATTAACGATTACCTATATATTTTTACCTGTTTTTCCGAGGCTGCAGATGTAGACAAACCCTTTTTTCATTTAAAAACAGCCAATCTGAAAAATAGATTTCAAGACTACAGATGGAGCACTGCACACTGTCACTCTGAAGATCTTCTCGTCAACTTGGGAAGGTGGCACCAGTGTTACCGCTGAGAGTTTTCAAAAAGTCGCACAGGCATAAAAAAAAGTCGCAAAGAAAGTCTCAACATATAAATTTTTTTTAGATTAGATTTTTATTTCGTTTATAATTAACAATGTGTTATTGCACAATTTACAGAATTTGGTATACAGAGATGTGATATATGGTTATATCTTTCTACTGGAGAACTTATTTTACATTTACAAAAAAAATTATAACAATCAAAAAACATATATTGAGGAAATAACGGAAAAAACCTCAAATTTAAGTAAAAGAAAAAAAAATTTACCCATTTATATACATAGGAATTCAAAATTACGTATGACTAACAAATAATAAATAATATATAATATATGATATATAATAAATAACAAATAATAAATAATAAATAATAAATAATAAATAATAAATAATAAATAATAAATAATAAATAATAAATAATAAATAATAAATAATAAATAATAAATAATAAATAATAAATAATAAATAATAAATAATAAATAATAAATAATAAATAATAAATAATAAATAATAAATAATAAATAATAAATAATAAATAATAAATAATAAATAATAAATAATAAATAATAAATAATAAATAATAAATAATAAATAATAAATAATAAATAATAAATAATAAATAATAAATAATAAATAATAAATAATAAATAATAAATAATAAATAATAAATAATAAATAATAAATAATAAATAATAAATAATAAATAATAAATAATAAATTTTATCGGATACACTCCCATTAACATGTACCTTAAAACAACGATTTGCTAAAAAGCTTTGGACAATTTTACAGAGGAAGGGCGGGAAATTGAGATTCAACATTTTATAGATAAGGCCATTGTGCCACACCGAATCGAAAGCCTTTTCAATGTCAACATATAAATTGAAATGCTCTAAGCTGTTGGGCCTTTTTTTGGGGGTATTAAGTACCTCAGGTGTTTTATTTAATTAAAACGTTAATTAATAACAAGTTAACAAATCCATATTAATTTTGATTATTGATATAGGAACTATGTACACATAGTTATTTTATTTTGAAAATATTTTAAAATTTGAAAATATAACAAAAGGTGCAATAAATTACTTCCCAGTCCTTTCTTTCCTGTATTTATCGAAGCCGAAGCCTCAATTTAATTTTTTCGAGAAGGTTCAGTGCAGATTACATATTATTAAAAATTTTCCACGTGTACAGGGTTGGTTTGCTTATGCTGTAAGCTTTGAAAAAACACTTCGCGCACATGCACTACTATGCGCCATGCGGTAGTGTCAAAATATTTTCAACGAATTTGTATACATTTGAAAATATATGGTTACCGAGGTGGTTTTCATTGCCAATACTATCTAGTATACCAAAATTTGTCCTCATGAATTATGTGAATGTGTGAAAGTAAACTGCGCACAAAAATAGATCTAAGAAAAATCTGCAAACTAATGCATTTAAAATTTAAATGAAAATAAATACATTTTGACAAAAAAGTCGCAGAAAACCATAAAAAGCAAATTTGGAGTTTTTTGGAAAAGTCGTATCAAAGTCGCAGGCAAATTGCGACTTTAGTCGCAGAAGGGTAACGCTGGGTGGCACTGTTAAAGATTGTTTTGACAAACATTCATAATTCAAACTTAAATCGAGCTACGCGATTCGCTAATGCGTAGCCATGTATGCATATGTGCTGGCAGCTTGTTCTTCTTTCCTTCGGCCTCAACCCATATATTTGTAAAGAAGTAACCTAGTCTCAGTGCTTGCAGACTCTCCGATATATTTAACGTTAAAGAAGGCCTTCATAGAATATCCACAAATGTTCCAAGATGATCCTGAAATCAAAACATTGAATACAATGCTAAAAAGAATCCCGCTTCCCTAGAAAACTCAAGATAGCACTATGTAACCATCTAGCTGAGAAAAGAACGCCACCAGGATTACAAATCTTGTGCATTAGGGGCAGGGCCCATCACATTGTATTATACGATGCTGTGAGACCTCGAATCAAGTTATGCTTACACATTCACGAGAACTGACTGCTCCATAAGGCTCGGGTTTCATGTTCCATGCACCTATGTCAGTCTTCTAAGGAAAATTCTAATATTTTAGACTCAATCTTCATTTAAACGCTCTTAAGCAGCACATTTAAGTGTCATATTCCTCCTCTCGGTACAAAAATAATAAATCTGAAAAGGTTGATTGAGAGTTCTTCCCCGTAACATTGTTCTAGGAAGAATTGCAGGACATTTCGCATGACACTTCATGTTCTCCACAAGCAAGACAGTCACAGTGATCAATAGCATCGTAGCCATGTATGGTAAAGGTAGGTTTCTATCCGAAAGCCCAAGGGCGTGATTAAACGTCACAATGCGGGAACTTGGAAAATAAACCAACGTCTTCGAGATTTAAAACTTCAAATTTAGTCAGAAAACCGACTGACTACCTTAACCAGACGATGTCCCAGTGGCCAAGCTCCGCCCCCTACCCCTCACACTGGCCAAAACACAAACAACCCCGAAAATTGCATGTGGTTCATTACCTAAAGTAGGTAAGTAGGTTGTGAAAAATTGCCAAGGACTGACTGGTCATGCAATCGCAAACAAAAGAAAACCCACCCCATCCGTATTGGCTCACGTAACCGCTTTTAAGCATTTAACCCGAGCGCAAGCTGAACAGAACTAAAGTCTAGGTATTCCCCCCGGACCCATGTGCTTGCATGTCCGTATGGCGCGCGCGACCGAAGAAAAGGTTGTTAACTATTGATTTTTTAATTAAAGGTGAAAATCCAGCAAACATAAGAAAAGCGCAAAAGAAAAGCCAAATACACAATTAAAATCGATTTTCATTTCCATTTTCAGATATTCAGCACTAATATTCCGCCCTCCCCCCGCAGCTTAGCGTCTTTTTCTGTGGACTTCGGTTGGGCCGTCTGCAATGGCATTAAATGGATCCTTCTCATTTTCACAACAAACACAGTGGCGGTGGGGGGAGGGGGGTAAGGTAATGATGCGCAGTGAAGCGACTAACGAATGTTAAGCATTTCCTCTGGGATTTTCTTTTTTTTCTTTCTTAAAGAAAGAATTTGTTTTTTTTTTTACTATTTTTTGTCGGGAAATTAACTTCCTTCGGGAGAAAGGAAATTCTTGGTTAAATTAAATTTATTTTCATTTCATCGTCGTCGTTTTCGTTGTCTATTTGCAAATCCATCACAGTGATTGGTGGGAGAAAATACCGTTCTCTTTATTGGCACAGAAAACCAATTCTCGGTGGAAGTCGTGAAATGCAATATTTTCTGTTTTCCCTTTGATGCGATGCAACCAGGGTTGGCAATTACTGCGTTAATGGTTTTTATCATTTCGCGCAAAAATTAACTAGCCAGCGTCCGGTGGTATTATGCGGAAGCGAAAACTGACGAAAATTCCAACCAAAAATAACTGGGAAAGCACACAAAATGCACTTTCATTCCCTTTACCCGCGCGACCACAGAGCACAACCAAAAGTTGTGGGCGAGTAGGACTACTCTACAACTAAGAGTATAGTTGCCGAAGAGGAATTTTAACAAAAGTAACGTTAAGCTAAATAGTTTCAAAGGTATGGAAATTGCAGTTGATGGGAAAATAAGCACCGGAGGATGGTTGGACTGGGTTCGCCGTTCGACGTTGGTTGGGTTGGGCTTGGAAGGGTAAATGTGGGTCAATCGATTTTTTTTTTGTATTCGAATCCCTTTTTTTCACTGAGGAAAAATTACACAAAAAAGAAAACTAAAAGACAAGAAACATTAGAGCATTGAAAATGCAAATGTCCTTGTTTGGCAGTTAGTATAAGATAATGAGAAAGAGTTGGATCATTTGAAACAAGAAACGTTTATTGAAATAAAGTGAAAAGGAAGTTAGATATAATGCGATACACCCAAGCAGATTGCAAGTAATTGGGATTTCATTATAGGAACGGTAACAATCCGCGCGCGCGAATTGTTATCACTGTCTCAAAAATTAATATCCATTCTAGATTTATTTGTATAGAAAAGTGTTTGATTCACTGTTCATGCATGCAAATCAGTTTACTCAATACAAATAGTGGGATCACAACGTAATCCCGAACGACTAAAATCTCGAACGAAAAAAATCTCGAAAATTTATTTGATAAATCTCGAAAACGAGAATCTCGAATGGACAAAATCTAGAAAGTACAAATATCTCGAAAACAAATCTCGAAAAAAAAATTGAGATTTTTAAAATCTCTTCATTTTACTGCAAAAGTAATTAAAACGGGTCCAAAATGTAAATTCTGTAACTTTTTTGAAAATAATAAAAATGCAACAATCTTTTTACAACAAATAAATGCATTGGTATTATACATATGTATAAATATTTGAAACTCAAGTTGTAGACAATGCCCCTTAAATTTCCCATACAACTTTTTTCTTCTTTTTCGTCCATGATTTTTAAAATATTTTTTTCTTTTGGATATTGTAGGTACAGATAAATGTGTGGACTTCCCCTCAAAACTTTTAGCGTTTATGCCAAGACTCACATTTATTTTGTATTCTTGGTAAGCTTAGTTGTGCTTGTTCAGTACATGAGATTTTTTTTTGAGAAAAAGTCTTTCGAGATATTTGTACTTTTTAGATTTTGTCCGGTCACAACGGAATACCAGGCAATGAAGCCGCAGTCCTCAGCCCTAGACATTGCAGATGGTATGGTTAAACCTCCACTCTGTAACCTTTGGGCCAAAATTGGACGGAAATCACTGAGTGAAGAAAAATAACAGGTGGAAATCATTAACCACCTGTGATGTATCAAGAACACTGTGGCCAGAATGTAACAAACGGGTACAAGAAAACTCCTACAGTATGGTGGCCAGAGGCACTCGAAAAGACTACAGAAAGGAAGCTTGAAAGGCCGGCCTTAGTATCACCGGTGCTTTGTGCACTTACCACAAAGCATATTTACAAGCTGAAATTTATTTTTTGCCCTTACAGATCTTCAATCAAATTGCAACTTATTTTTAAGTACAAACCAGGTAACCTTACAGTTCACCTGAATAATCTGAACAATAGTTCTGATCAGAACATACTTTAAAACGTCATTGATAGTATGAGAAGAGAAGTGGTAGAAAATTCGAAGTTCATATCTATAAGGGTACCGCATGGTCCAATGAACTAGACACACAGAGTCTGGTATGGTACACGGATGGATCGAAAATGGCTTCTGGGTCTTAAGACTGTTAGTTCTATTCCTTGGACTTAAGAAGAACTTATGTAGCGTTAATTTGGCAACAACTATAACCCTGTTTGCATTTTGACCTTATACCTATACCACCTACGATACCCCCTAAACGTGTTGGGGTTATCTACGGAGACGGAGTGTTGACTATTCTTAAAAGTGGTTGAAACTGCCGATCATATTCTCTGCGAATATCCGACATTTTTCAGGTTCAAAGTAACGTTCGGATTATAGCCAATTCTATTCTGTATCTTGTTTGTTCCTGTAATACATTTTGTAATTGAAACTCTAATACCTTGACATGTGTTCGTAACATGTTAATTGAACTAGAAGTCTCAATATCAACCATCGAAGAGCTCCAAATAAGATCTTGATATGGGTTGAATTTCGTATTTTCGATATGAAAAGTTGAAAGAGTTCAGTGCTGATCCGGAAATGGTATACAACTATAGCTATTTTGGGTTCTCAAATCACCCAAAGTCACTTTTTTACTCCGCGACCGTTGCCGTGGTGGTTAGTGCGTTGGACTACTACGCATGCTGCTCCGGTTCAATCCCAGCCCGGGAGTTTTTCACGGTTGCCAACTCTTTCGAATGTCTAGCAATCGAAGAGTATCATTTGTCATGAGAAGCTTCTCAACTCGCCGTTCGGAGTCGGCAATAAAACTGTAGGTCCCTTCCATTAAAAAAAAAAAAAGTAACACTCACACACAAATGGTTGCCAGAAGCTAGGCTTGGTTCTGTATAGGAATGCTGACGCCGTATTTATTATTATTAAAGATTCTATAGGAAAGCATAGTTGTTCGGGAATCTGAAATTCGACGGCCTGTTTTTTTTTCAACCAGTATCAATGTATCTATTATGTACTCCTGGATGGAAATCGAACCCACAACATGTGCATGGTGATATACCTATGTATGCTCTAGTCTAGAGCACCAACGAGGCTGCAGGTCGGCCCAAGTCGCCTTATTGCTTAATTTTGAGTGATGCTTTATATTTGGAATATCTCTCAACATATAGTTTATCAAGGACAGGACACAAAAATTACTTGACGGTTTGTTTGTCCATTTGAAGTTGTGGTACAGTAGACGCTTCCAAGATGGAAAGTGATCGTAAATTTATGTTATAGTGTATGATAAATTAATTTTCCCGGTCCCACTCCCCCTCTTTATAAATCGAAAAAATCCGTCTATGGTCGATGAACTGAAGCCACACATTCAGATTGTTGAAATCATAATTTCGAAGCTCTCATTGTAGTTTCTTAGCGGTAAAGGAAGCAAAAAAACAATGAACTCTATTTCCACTTATCCCCGTTTTTCCGACATTGCTATGCTTATCAAATCAGTCAATGTCATCTGACTACAAAAGAAATATCCAAATTTAATATTTTTACCATTTCCTGTCTTTGCAGACCCGACGACGCGACCATAAAATGCCTATGTCATGCGAACGCTCCAGCTCCAACAGCCATCTTCTCCAGCCACAACACCAGCAGCGTGAACATCGCATTGGCCACCTTGGAAACGACCATCAAACTCGTTATTTTCGCACGGAATTAATCCAAAATTAAATTAATTAAAGGAACATGTACTCGCACACGATGAAATGATGATCCTAGGTATGGTACTACACGCAAAATCACACCACCTGCTGTAACGATATACCTTCGATGAAGGTCTACCACGGGTGTGTGTTTACATTTTGATACTCGTGTTTAAATCAAAAGGAAAAAAGAAATGCTCCACCCAACCTGGAGTAAGTGGTGAAGTTGTTGTGTGTCCCGAATACACACATATGTACATATAAGGCAGTGCAAATTTATAGGTACTCTCAGTTCATATGTCAAAAATACTGCGAGCCTCGTGTGTTTGACAATTCTCAATTAAAAATGCCGGGCGGACGGAGAGGATTGGTTGCACCGCAAAATACGTTTTTGGAAAATATCATCAGGCGATCGAATTCACAACGTGAGTATTCACTTCTTTTTTTTGTGCTTAAATTTAATTTTTGAATAACAGTCGATACCCTGTGTGTTCAAGAAAAACACACCTTAAATTACTTCTTTTACTTAATTCAGTGCAGTTCTTCTGTATATGTTAACAGTTGGGTAGTTGAAATAAAAAAAAAATTAATAAATAAGAAACTGTACTGCAGTCCTGATAATTTTCGTTCAATCTACACTTTATTCTCAGTGTTTGGGATTTTATTTAGATTTTTCTGAGCGATATTTTTGGAGAACAGGTAGGGGGACAGCAATTTTTTAAGGTTTTGTTGAAAAAGTATTAAGAAAAAAGTAACACAAAAAAATATTTAATACATTTTTGAATTCGTGCTTCAATGAGCTTTCATTTGATACCCCATATGATTACCTCAAAATTATTTTCTTAAACTCCCCATTTGACCCCCAAAAGTAAAGTCGAGATTTAGCTTTTCTGTGTTTGGGTTACTAATTGCTTGAACTGTTTTGAATTTCAATAGTCTACGTCAAATCATCTCTGAGAAAGATGCCTGTGGCAGACAGACCGTTCCGCTTTGTACGATTTTTCAATAATTTTATTCGAAACGAATACCAATTTTCATATAGCAGAATGGAAATGTTGATAGTCTTATAGAGCGGTTTTTTTTTATAAAGCCTTACTACAGAGTTGACTCCTGCGGCTGAAGTTGCAGCGATTGACAGGTGTTATCTAACGATTGCTCTCCCCGCTGATATCGTTGGTAGAATGAGAAGTCTTAAACCGTCCCTAATACCCAAAAAGACTCTTCAGAACATCACTTATCCTGGAGAGGCACAAGGCAACTTTAAAAGATTCATCATGAGATCAGGATGGTTTTACTAGTTTCCTTGTTTCAAATGACCCTCCTAGCCTAACCTTACCTACTCTAGAAAATTAAATACCCTGAGGTAGGATTTTGTACTTCATGAACATCACTTTAATCCTTTGTCGACCAAGCTTTTAAAAAAAACTATAACCTCCTTTTTTTGAAGAATTTTTTAGTTGAGGGGATTTTAAGATGGCAAACTCATTTTAAGATCTGTCATTGAGTCCTAGGGACGAAATTTTAAGGTCGGACTCCAAAATACCGTTAGCCTATAACTAGAGTTATAAAAATAAAATTTGTATTTAAAGTTTTTATTTTTAATTATGATATTTTTTTTGGCTTTCGAATACATACGTTTTTAATAAAATTAAAGATCGAAATCGTGTAAAAATACACATACATATACAAATACAAATACATACCACACAACACCGAAATCGACTAAAATGACTTTGTTTAAAGTCTTATATGGTGTCAGAAAATTCGTAATATCTGTGGCTAAACTAGGTTAGGTTAGGTTAGCGGGCTGATGAGAATGGCTACATTCCCATCACACTTAGGTCCTTGTGGACCCATTGTGATACCCATAATGTGTTCCCACCCGTGGTATCATCGTCTTGGTTACAGCCATCCCGAAGCCCTGGCAAATTTCAGCAGGTTAGATGGTAATCCATCTGATAGCTCGTGGCTAAACTAAGGTAAACATACATAAAGAACAAATTTCATTGAGGTAATATGGTACATAAAAGTCTGGCTTGGGCCTAGTGTATAAGTTTGTTCCTATAGGCATTTCATTTGAAGTTAAACATGTCCAATTTCGGTAGATGGCCCTGGAACTCGAAATATGTTAGACTCGCTGTACAATTGTTGAAATATGGCAACACATACCATTCATTCTCTTTTGTATTAATAGTAACTAGAATGTATCCTTAAGAGTATTTATGTATCTTTGTTTATCGTTTTACTCCTCACATATACAAACACATACTTGTAAAACACTCTTTGAAATTTACTTTAACTTCATATAAATAAAGTCATTCTGTTCTGAACTTTCAATAACAATTAAGCTGAAACATTACGTAATATATTTGCAATGAAGTGAGAACTGTCCGTACATCAGAGGTTTTCAAGTTTTCCGATAGATGGCGCTGGAGCACCAAAACTTGAAAGCTATCCGATTGAGCTGAAACTTACAGAATATTTTAACTTTTAACATAAATAAAAAAACAACAAATAATATCAGAGTTCATAAGAAACCACCAACAAAAGCACATATTCGACTAAATGAATAAAAAGACAAGAGTATATATTTTATTACTAATATTTGGTGGCGTAATCGTTATTTTATATCACTGCGGTATATTGACGAGGCATGGAGTCAATAAAATGATCAATTATATGCATAGGAATGATTGCCCGGCAATTTGAGTCTCTTTAAAAATGGAGTCTAGTTAATGGCATTTCTTACAATAATTTCACTGATCTGGAGTCTCCCATAAATTGTCTATGGGGTTGAGGTCAGGTAATTGTGGTGGCCTCTTGATAACAGTAATATGGTTTTCTTCAAACCAGTCATTCACAAGTTAAGCGGTATGCTTAGGATCGTTATCATGTTGGAAGATGCATTATAAGGGCATAATCTCCTCAGAATGAGGAAGCATGACAGTTTGGAGAATCTCCAGGTACATGAAACGATACATTATTCCATTATTCTTGTGAATTGCCTCGACTCCTACCCTGGAAAAAATCCCCAGACGATTATATCCCCTCCGCCATACTTAGTTGTAGCCTTGTGAACCGGGAATCTAGACGTTTGCCCTGCAGCATTCGAACTGTCCGAAATCCATCAGATCGCTTTAAATTAAACTTGGACTCATCGGAGTAGAGCACGCTTTTCCATATTGTTGCAATAAATTTAAGATATGCCTTTGCAAACTCCAGTTTTGCAAGCCGATTTTTTTGAGAAATAAGCGGCGTTTTGATTGCTTGACATGATGAAAGTCCACCATTAACTGCTCTTCGCCGGATCGTCCTACTTGAGATATCTAAGCTTAGCTCGTTTTTTACACTTTTTGTAGATATCAAAGGGTCTTTTTAGTGTTCCGTCCGTACCAAAACGGAACACTAATGGAATCAGTTCGGTGTCTGTCTGTCTGTCCTTCTGTCACAGGCCTTTTTCTCAGAGACCATTTGACGTAGACTATTGAAATTTGGAATAGTTGTAGCAATTAGTGGCCCAAACTGACCTGAAAAGTTGAATTTAGACTTTGGGATGCTAGTTTTGGGGGCATAAGTGAAATGATAAAAAAAAAACTTTTTTAATTTAATGTTGAGGTCATCGTGTGTGGTGTCAAATGAAAGCTACTGTAAGCACGAACTCAAAAAAGTATAAAATATTTGTTTGTATTATTTTTTATAAACCTGATGACTCTGGTATCTTCGCGACTGGTGGTTTTTCCGGGTCTACCGACACTTTGAATAACTTGAACATGACACTATGAATAGCCCGAGCACGAAATCGGCTAATTACTGCGGGAAATCACTGTATGGCTTTTGCCAAATTTATTGCCAATTAATGCTACTGTATCATCGTTATTAAAATCGGACAGAATTCATTCTTTTTGCAACGTGGAATACTGATTGGGTGCCATTTTATTACTATCTCAATTCAAATCATACTGACCGATCTACAACGCCGATGATGCACAGCGACTATTTATTACCATTTATAAGAATATGTTTACAAAAAACAAACGGTTATATTGAAGCATATTGCAAGCAAATGGTAGTTTTTCTTGATAAAGGGTGCATGTGCTTTAGTTTTGTCCAGGTGGTGTCTTATGAACTCTGATATTATTTGTTATTATTTCTTTATGTTAAAAGTTAAAATATTTTTTTTTGCTTGTGAATTAATAACTAATTTATTTTTTATAAAAAACAATCGAAATAAAAAAATTATCATACGCTTTTCAAATCTTACTCAGTTTTTTCCATAGCAGTATAATTTCGTGCTTTAGTTTTGGCTAACACTGTATGTAAATATATAGGTACATCAAAAAGACGAAATTTAAATTCGTTCAAATACATTTATGTAGGTTACACATCCGATTCCAATGACTTTATGTACAAGATTTGCAAATGCAATTCGTGCTTCTAGATGACATCGTTGCACCAAAAGTCACTCGAAAAAATTTCATAACATTTTATGACATAAACACTGTGCTTATTGGGTGTAGCGTAGCACACCGGGTAACCACTAGTAGGTAATTAATATTTGTTATTTTTTGGAAATATTTCTAAAACCACTCAATCAAGTATCTAATGAAATCAGTTGATGAACATTTTCTTTGGAGTCGTTTGTTCTTCCTTTCAACAAATCAGAATCAAGTACACAATTTTCGGCCTCAAGCTACTTTTCCCCATAGACTTGAGCATTCTTAAGACCGGTACTGTTTCCCGTACCTTCATACAGTTGTACTGAATCACTAAATTAGTCCCTGCAGTGCTTAGTGGTGTGTCGAATATTCTTCAAATAATTTATCGCCCGTACGAATCCTTTTCATTCGACCGAAACAAAAGACCGCCTGTGGTTTGACCCCCTACCGGGGTTTTCCCTCGTTTTTTTTTTTTTATTTTAACATTTTATTCGAAATTACTTGCTGAGCTCCCATATTGTGTATTCGAAAATGTCTGCATATCTAGGAGACAATTATTTGAAATGTAGTCGTATCCACCACCGATTACTTACAACACTTATCCTCATTTCCACTATGCTGGTGGGGGGGCGCCAGTACAACAATGCTTCTGTATGCGGTATTCCACATTTCATGTCACGTAATCACCTATTTTGCGCGCCATTTTTATACCGTACTCTGCCGCTGCAGGTGCTTGCCATAGAATTTGCCATCATCGTGTATGAGTATGAGTGTATGTAATTTCCACGAAAATAGGCATGGTTTTTCGGGCCCCATTGTTTCGGTGCTAAAGGATAATCACGCGCAAACAAAAAATTGCATATCCTTTATACATTTGCCATGTGTTTTTCTATCTAGAGATGAGCTGAGGATTATTTTTCAGAACTGGAACATCATCATATTCAAATGGGGAGAACCAGCTGCACACACACTGGCATTTGCGACCGTAAAAAAAACCATAAGGACTCTCATGTATCAAATTAACTGGCACAACCATACCCATACACAAACTCAACCGCAAGACCACCAAAGGGAAAATATGCAGGAAAAGGGATTTTTTTCTTCTTAAAAAAAAACCCATCCACCCAAAAGGATGCACAACATTAGTGCAAACGGAGGGCCACTAAATAATGGTCGAGACCGCTTATGCGCCTCTTACACACGAGCTAGTTGCAGAGGGGGTGGCGCGACTACAAAGTTTACTCATATTGTTGTTTTTCGTCCATTTAATAAACCGATGAATCTCAGCTGGTGAAAGAGAATAAAACTCGTCAATATTAGAACTCAAAGTGTTAAGTCCTGGTTTTGCAAAGTAGTACACTGATAGTGGAAATGTATCCTCATTTTGAAGACGTCATCTGCACGTTGAGTCCACTTTAATTCCTTTTATTTTAAGTTAGTCTAACCAAGTCGGCGCTGCCCTGCAAACTTCACGGACGGGTCTAAAACTGCAAGTGGCACTAGCCAGGAGCTGCACAATGTTCTGAGCATTATGCACGCAGAACCGGGTAAGATTATGTTGGGTGCCTGGTTACTCCGGGATAGAAAGCAATGAGTTTGCCGATGAGTTAGCAGAGAAAGGGGAGTAGCGGAATTCGCTCCACCGTTATACTGCATCAAATCAAAGGTAAAAGATACGATTACTAGAAGGGATGACCATGCCATAGGCATAGATGGTCTAACATTGTAGGACATAAGGTTTCTAATGCACTTTGGGCGGCGCTGGACTTAGGTTAGGTTAGGTTAGTGGGGTGATGTCGAGGAATGCCCATCTGGCGCCACACTTAGATCAATACAGATCCATTGTGATGCCCATAAGAGTTATTTCCTTATTCGTTTGGATGACGGCGACTAGGATTGCCAAACCAACCCGAAGCTTTAATAAAGCTGCAGATATCCTTTACCGGGAATCCGGATAGTTTTTCTATGTCCTGGAAGAAATGCCTACCTAGAGTTTTATGCCTTATGTGGTAGAGACCTGGGCAATGAGAGAGGAAGTGGGATGTATCCTCGTGGACTTCCTCGTCACCGCATCCTCTACAGAGATCACTGACGTTAATACCTAGTTTACTGGCATGGTATCGAAGCATGTTGTGTCCGGTTATTATGGCCACCAGCTTGGATAGAGAGTTTCTGTAAGAGATCGTTGTCTTACATAACAGACACCCTGTACTTCATACAGCACATCGCCCTTCTAGTACAATAAGATGTCTCATGTAAAGTTAGCATTTTAAGGACTGTCAGAAATAAACAGATATCCAACGAAATCGCCTCGTGTCTTAATATATAACATGGCGCTGCGGACAAACTAAAAGTGCTAGAAAAGAAGAAAAAACGAGTTAACAAAATAAGAGGCAGCTAGTAAAAAAAAAAAAAAAAAAAAAAACAAATAAAAACCACAAAGCAAATTCCAAAGAAAATAAATAGTTGTGAGAAAAAAAGGTCAAAAAGGTGGAACACTAGTTAAAACAAGCGATACACGAAATCGCCCACGTGTAAATCTAAACGGGAATGGCTGGTGAGGAACAAATACAGGAACAAAAACCAAATTCAACAACAATGGTGCCCTCAAATCTTCCTACTCCGAGTCCACTAAATGTTGAAGGAAGTCTCGCTGATAATTGGAAGAAGTTCAAACAAAACTTCCAGATATACCTAATCGCAACTGGCATATCAGAGTCTTCAGCTGAGTCACAAGTGGCGATTTTCAAGCTTCTGGTGGGTGAAAGTGGAATGGAGATATTTAATGTCCTAAATTTAACGTCAGGTGAAGAAAAGTCACTAGACAAAATACTGAAAAAATTTGACGACTACTGCATTCCAAAAAAAAACGTGGTCTTCGAGAGATATATCTTCAACTCGAGAACGCAAAAACATGGAGAATCATTCGAGCTGTATCTCAAGGATATACGTCATCTGGTAAAATCGTGTGATTATGGAGCTGCAGAGGATTCCATTCTAAGAGATCGTATAGTGATGGGTATATACGACAAAAAATTGCAAGAAAAGCTGCTAGCTGATCGGGAGCTGTCCTTAGCAAAGTCGATAGAGGTGTGTAAGCTGTTTGAAATAAGTAAGGAACAAACAAAGGTAATACAAGATGGTCCATCCAGTGAGATGAAAAGTTCCATAAATATTGTAAAGAAATTTTCAAAATTTAAAAATAAATATAGAAACGTAGAAAATACCAACAAATATAGTAGTGCACATAAGTCAAATTTTAATCAAAGTTTATTAAATTGTAACAAATGTTTACAACGTCATCCGAGGCATAAGTGTCCAGCATTCAATAAGATTTGTTTTTGTTGCAAAAAGCCAAATCATTTTGGTGCTGCTTGCAGAAATCGCAAGCATAAAAAAGTAAATGCGGTTAATGTTGGTGACAGTTATGACTCAGATGATGGTGTTTATTATACGGATGTTGTGGCTGCTGTTGGTGGTCGGTTGAGAGCGTGGTACGGTGACGTTGGAATAGCGGGTAAAATCATTCGATTTAAATTAGACACGGGCGCAGATGAAAACATTCTCTCGGTAGATAATATTAAGAACATTAACTTGTTAGACAAAGTGGAACAAACCTTTGTGACGTTGAAAGCTTTTGGTGGTTCGGAAATAAAAGTTGCGGGAGAAATATATTTGACATGTGAAGCAAACCAAAAAGTCAAATCATACAAATTTATAGTAGTGAAAGGAAGAGTGGGGGTTGTACCATTGCTAGGTAGAGAAGCATGTGAAGAACTCAATTTTGTTAAAAGAATTAATGAGGTTAGGAAAATAAACAACAATGAAGTGTGTACAACAGTTGATAGTTTTGTGAATAAAAATAAAGAAGTGTTCAGTGGTATAGGGAAATTTTCCGAAATATATTCACTGAAAATTAAAAATGGTGTAGATCTAATTGCAAAACCGGCGCGAAGAGTAGCACAAAATTTATTACAGCCATTAAAAAATGAGCTAGATCGTCTTGAGAAAATGCAAATAATTAAAAAAGTGCTGGAGCCTGTGGAGTGGACCTCTAATATAGTCATAGTCGAGAAACCAAACAACACTATTCGCGTTTGTCTAGACCCAAAAGATTTGAACAGTGCTTTAGTGGTGGAACAATGTAATATTCCGACTTTGGAGGAACTTAGAGCACTATTAGCCGGTATGATGGTGTTTTCAGTGCTTGACTTAAAGGATGGGTTTTTCCATGTTCAGTTGGATAAAGAATCTAGTTTTATTTGTACATTTAGTACACCACATGGAATGTACAGATACTTGAGGCTAGCTTTCGGATTGAAACCAGCCCCAATGATTTTTCAGAGGTACACTTCTCGTGTTTTTGGCAACATTGACGGTGTCTTCGTATACTTCGATGACATTCTCATCTTTGCAAGAACGAACGAAGAACATGATAATATCATGAATAAAGTAATTGAAGCTGCTATTTGTCATAATGTTAAATTTAACAAACAAAAGTTACAATATAGAGAAACAAAGGTCAAGTATATGGGATTTGTTTTGTCGAGTCTTGGCTTATCGGTTGATGAGACAAGAATAGAATCAATCGTAAAGATGAAAGACCCAGATTCTAAGGTAGGATTACAAAAAATACTAGGTATGGTCAACTATTTAAGAGATTTCTTGCCTAATCTAGCAAAAGAAACCGAGCCTCTTCGAGAGTTACTACGAAAAAATGTAGTTTTTAATTGGCTTCAAAAACATTCTACATGTATAAGCAAAATAAAAAGTATGCTAGTTAATGCTACTTCCTTGCAGAATTTCGATCCAAACAAGGATATTGTCATACAAACCGATGCAAGCTCATATGGTCTGGGTGCGTGCCTTCTGCAAAATAAAACGCCAATCTCATGGGCTTCACGAGGGCTAAGTGACACAGAAAAAAACTATGGGCAAGTTGAAAAAGAACTCTTAGCTATTTTGTACGCATGCAAAAAGTTTCATTTTTATTTATACGGTCGTGAGATTGTGGTCGAGACCGATCATAAACCTTTGGTTCCCCTGCTCGAGAAAGCATAAATAAAATACCATCGATGAGACTTCAAAGAATGCGACTTAAGTTGGAGAAATACAAGCTAAGGCTTTGTTACATTCCGGGCAAATATCTTCTTCTTGCAGATGTTATGTCAAGGTACGGAAATGATAGTTACGATAAAAGTGAGGAAATAAATTTAGAGGGGTGCGTGCATGAAATTAATATGTCAAATGAAAAACGGGAAAAGTTTAGGAAGGCTACATTTGAGGATGAAGATTTGAAACGAGTTTTAAAATTTTATAAAGAGGGTTGGCCCAAATTAAAAAATAATCTTTCGCCTTGTCTTAAATTTTTGTGTAAATTTAAAAATGATATTTGTTGTGAGGATAACATAGTTTTGTTAGGTGAAAAGGTTGTAGTTCCGAGGTCTCTGCAAAACGAAATATTACAGTGGCTGCATGTTGCGCATTCAGGAACTGAGAAAATGAAAAATAGGGCTCGAATGCTTTTTTATTGGGTTTGTATTAACAATGACATAGAAAACTTTGTGGCCCAATGCAAAGTATGTCAAAAGTATTCCTGCGCATTTCAAAAAGAGCCACTTCTTCATCATAAGTCACCGAGCTTTCCATTTGAAAGGATTTTTGCAGATATAGCTTCTTTTGCGGGAAAAGAATATCTGGTAGTTGTGGACTCGTACTCAAAATGGATTGAGATTCTGAAACTCAAAAATAAATCGGCGGCTGAAGTTATTTCAGCACTCAAGCCTTTATTTGCTACTCATGGCATACCAAAGGAGTTCATCTCTGATAACATACCGTTCAACAGCTATGAGTTTAAGAAGTTTAGCAGCGAGTATGAGTTTAACATAACATTTTGCTCTCCTAATTATCCGCAAAGTAGAGCATATGCTGAAAAAGGTGTTCAGATAGCGAAAAATATGATGAAGAAGTGTGGTGATAGTAGCACTGATATAAATTTAGCATTGTTAGAGTACCGAAACAGTCCGGTGAAGGGAATGGGTGCATCACCCTCACAGCTTTTGTTATCTCGAGTAACAAGAACACATATGCCTATATCAGACAGGCTGCTGAGGCCAAAGGTCGTTGATAAAGTACCAATCAAAATCGAAACTCAGAATGCGAAAAACAGCAAGTATTATGATAAACATGCAAAGCATAAAGATAACTTTAGTGATGGAGAAGATATATTGGTTAGGGAGAAAGGAAATTGGGTTGATGGAAGAATCGTAAAGAAACTAGGGACGCCTAGATCTTACTTAGTGAAGCTAGAAACAGGGGAAATATTTCATAGAACTACCAGACACTTAAAGCGACCTAGATTTTGTTATGACACAATGCCTGTTTTGCCTAGTGTATCCGGTGATACGAGTAATGCCAAAATCAATGGGCAACAACAAGTTTCAGAACGATCACCCTATCAGCTTCGACCTAGACCATGTCTTCAGTCATCCACGAATTAAATTAAAGTTAAGTTTAATTTAAATTGTTTAATGATAATTATAAAAACAAAATTGAATTAAATGTTAATTTAAATTATTTATTGATAATATTATAAAATGAATTAAAACATAATTGAATTAAATGTTAATTTAAATTATTTATTGATAATATTATAAAATGAATTAAAACATAATTGAATTAAATGTTAATTTAAATTATTTATTGATAATATTATAAAATGAATTTAAACAAAATTGAACTAAATGTTAATTTAAATTATTTAATGATTATTACAAAGTGGATTAGAATAAAATTGAATTAGAAGTTAAATTTAAATTAAGTTAAATACATATGTCTATATATAAATTAAGTTACTTAAATGAATTTAAATAAATTGTTTTTATATACTTAGAAGGGAGATGTAAGAGATCGTTGTCTTACATAACAGACACCCTGTACTTCATACAGCACATCGCCCTTCTAGTACAATAAGATGTCTCATGTAAAGTTAGCATTTTAAGGACTGTCAGAAATAAACAGATATCCAACGAAATCGCCTCGTGTCTTAATATATAACAGTTTCTGTCCTTCATTAACGTCTTATCCGTTTTGTTTATATCGTAAAGTGGCCACATCTTTCTTGTATTTATACAAGAGTTCAGGATTTTCCACCTGTCGTTTGCTCTTATAAGCGTTCTACCCTCTATTTTTTGCTAAATAAACCCTAAAGCTGATCCCGCCCTAGCAAGTGCATCAGCTTTTTCATTACCCGGTACACCATGGTGTACAGGAAGTCAGCATAGTTTTACTTAGTGCTGTATGCCAAGAACCCGTAGCTCTTCGCGACAGCAACGTAAAAGTTTCGATTTTATTTCAGTGGCAGAAATTGCTTTTATTGCTGGACTTAGCAGCGCACAAATGAGAATAACTATAGGAATACTATCTGGGCATTGCCTTCTAGGCAAATACACCAAAAGGCTCGAACTCATAGGCACGGATATTTATAGATATTGTAATTATATAAGTGTAGCAGAGGATAGCGCTAATATTCTGTGTGGATTTCAGGCCATAGCACGCAGTCGCAGGAACATTTTAGGCTCCTGCTTCTTTAATGACCTGGAGGAGGTAGGCCGAATCAACCACAGACTTGTTCTAAAATTTTGCAGGGTAATGAAATGCTTTGAGGAATTTATGGCGGATAAGGTGCCATTCTTGTATAGATTCTAGGGGGATCGCGATGGGCTCACTCTGATACCTAGTGTTTTGAGTTGGCTCAGCCTCTGAATCTCTCTCAACCTAACCTAACCTAACCTAATCTTACCAAGCCACGGTCCAGGAAATAAATCTTGCGATGACTTTATCTGGCTTCTTCACGAAACACTTGGTGGTTTTGCAGAGGCTAAACCCAATCATCTCTACACATAAATAGATTCCATATAAAAGTTCATCTTCTTCTTTAAGGCTCCCGCTTGACTGGAACTAAATTAAGAGTCCAAAATTAACAGATAGTTTATCAGCAGTCCGGCATTCTCGTAATCACATTCAAGGACAACTTTTGAGTGATTAATGGGAGCTTCGAGCACTACGAATAGCAATGCTTCTACTTAATACCAAACTAAATACCATTTGATATAGAGCGCGCGCCGTGACGAGTGGCATGTTCTTCATTCCAAACTCCGTTTTTATTTAGTCTGCCTCCTTCCACGTCTAGTGGATTTAGCAAAGCATTTAGATATAGAATCTCAAGACAATTCCTAGACATACTTCTCTTTGTAGTCCAGCAGGCCTAGAGCAAGCACAGTTCTAGACAACTATACAACGGTCTGATAATAATCACTGTACAACCGGCGTCCAGCCACTGGTCTCAGACCATCAAAGGCCAACATAAAAGTAGAGGGACGGAGGCATTTATTCCGGATTATCTGAGGGTTTTCAAGGTAATCACGTAGGCAACCCTTAAGGAACCATAGTTCCTCACAACCATTTATATATGCGTGTGGCATTTGTTTGCCATCTTCGAATGGCATAGTTGAAAAGCACCTAACGACGATTGAGACAAACGAAGAGGTATGAACTCCATAGGTTCAATGCTCATTCAAAGGACACGAGGAAGCATTTCCAGTATACATACGTAGGCTGTTCGATAAGTCAGTGACTTTGAAGCGATATGGCGCTCTGATCGCATTGAGTTTTTTTTCCCGCTATCTTTGTTTCTCTCCAGGCATAGGAAAAAAAAATTAGACAGATCTGTCAAACATTGATTTTTTACAGTGATCGAAAGAACTTTGGTTTGTGTTGTTTGCTCAAAATGTAAAAAAGTGAGATTCTTTTTTTGATAAAACATTACTTTTTGCGTGGTAAAATCATTAAGGAGATTGAAGATAGTCTTAAAAAAATATTATAGCGACTCTGCTCTCTCGCATGGGATTGTACAAAAGTGGTTCACTGAATTTCGTACGAGCTTAAAAGACACTGAGCGCCCAGGACGTCCAAATGACGTCAAAATGGAAGAAATGATCAAAAAATCCACGATATTATGTTGGACGATTGCAAGTCAAGGTTCGTGAGATAGCTGAGACAGTAGCCATTTTAAATAAAAGCGTCATTCGAATACTGCATGATTATTTGGGCATGAAAAAATTATCTGCAAGATGGTTGCCGCGTTTGCTGACGATTGATCAAAAAAGGATTCGGGTGAAGTTTTCAAAGCAGAATTGAAAGAACTCTTAAAGCGTAAATCAAGTGATTTCTTACGGCAGTTCGTAACAGTTGATGGATTCTGGATACACCCACTACACGCCAGGAATGAAAGAACGATTAAAACAGTGGACTTTTTCAGGCAAACGTGCACCAAAAAGGCAAAAACGGATTCGTCGGCCGGAAAAGTCAGGGCGAAGTAGAAAAGGGAAAAACGATTACCGGACAGTACTATGCCAATTTATTGGATAAATTTAATGCAGAATTGATGGAAAAACGGCCTCATTTCAAAAAGAAAAAAGTGCTCTTTCATAACGATAATGCACCGGCTCATTCACCGCAGTAGCAACAGTGATTCTCCAGATTTGGCTCCTATTGATTATTTCTTGTTTCCTAATTTGAAAAAATGGCTCGGCGGAAAAAGATTTTCATAGAATGATGAGATTATCGATGCAACAAATGCCTATTTTATAGGGTTTGAGAAATCAAATTTTTTTGGAAGAGTTAACAAAGTTGGAAAATCGTTGGGAAAAGTGTATCGCGCTAAAAGAAGACTATGTTGAAAAATAAATTAAATTTTGAGAAAAAAAAAAAACTAAAACGTTTTTAGTTTCAAAGTCACTGACTTATCGAACAGCCCTCATAAGTATGTACGCGGATTAGCTGATATTGGAATGCGGTTATGCGTTATAATACTACAGGGACTAGCAAGAAGCTGAAATGTCTTGAAGACGTTTAGGCACGAATAAAGAACCTACGCATTTATAACCGACGCACGTAGAAGTGTAGTTTGAGAAGCTTCCCGTGGCAAATCCACGACGTACTCGTAACACAAGGTTTACCCATTAAACAACGCCTTGACCTTGGCTCCGAATGGCAACACTTAAACAAAGTATCTCACGCATCTATCCATGCCATTTCGTATCTAGGCCACGTTATTACATGTTATATGTCCGAATGTGTGTACACAAGTCATTTACAGATGCAAAATGGAAAAATCCAGGATGTCCAAATGATTATGTTTATTTGCTCAAACAAACGACGTTGAATTTCCTTCAACAAATGGTGCAACAGACTATTTATCCTTTACATGTATACACACCTTTTTTTATTGCTATTCATTCTCCCCCTACCAATCGATTAATTAAGTGCAAAACACATAGTGTAATGTGTATGCGAACACTGAGCACACTCCGTTTGTCGGGGGACATCCTTTCGGGCGATTAATTTCGCTCTGCATGTGCTTTTCGACAGACACTGGCTTTATCTATTTCTGGTAAACGATTCTATCGATTCCCATCGATCCAAATGTCCTGTGTAACGAGGTATGGAAAGGAAACGCACCAAGTGGCAGTAGGTACATATTACAAATTTTGGGTTATAGTGTAATGAGGCGTAGGCTCTCTCAAACGGCTAAAGGTGACAATTTACGCCATTAAACGTATTATCTCGCTCTATACCGTGTTAAACCTAAAATTAATCAATATTTATACTCGTACATATACCAAGTAAATAATTGGGCAAATCCAGTTCCCAAAAACAGTTTCCCACAACTTTTATATGATACATAGGAATTTATGCGCAGTGGCGGATTTGTATACAACTGCGCCCTGACATCGAAATGAAATTTTATAATTTACTTGTTAAGATTTGGAAATTGTCAACTTACATAGCTTATCCCTCTGACTGGGAAATATTTATATTCTTCGAACAAAGAATAATATTCTAGATAAAACAAAACAACAACAATGAACTAATATTGTACTCAATATTCCCGATAGTTCCATTTGGGATGACTTAGATGCCCTAACAGACAAGTCTGTACACTTCTACACTGATGGCTCTAAAACTAATGATGGTGTAGGAGGAGGTGTTTTCTCAGACAGATCTCAATCTCTCCTTCGGCCTCCCTGACCACTGCAGCGTGTTTTAGGCGGAGGTTATGGCGATTTCAGAAGCACTGTCGTGGATCAAGAGGAATGTAATATCTACTAAGGATATTAACCGTTTCTCGGATAGTCAGGCGGCCTTGAAATCCCTGGAATTAGTCTCATCCATTTCTAAGACCACTTCCAACTGTTGTTCATCTCTAATAGGGAGCTAAGCGGTTTAACATTCACCTGTACTGGGTGCCAGGGCACAGAGACATTCCAGGAAATTGTAAGGCAGAAGAACTCGCTAAACTAGGAACAACCATACCTATTCTATCAGATAAGACAGATGTAGATATGCGATGGCCTCTTGCTACTTACAGGCTATCACTCCGGACTTAAAACAGTCAATAAAACTAATGTCAGATGGAAAGGCGGAACTACTTGCCTTGCCACACGACAGATCTAGCCTAGACTGGATCCAAACCACCTTCTGTCCCCAAAACTTTACTTTACTTTTCTTTAGATGGCCCTACAGTTCGGGATGAGCCAGGGCCTACTTCTCGCAACGATTTATTGGTGCGTGTTATATTTTTGCACAAATCGCAGGGACATACAGTTTTGTGCCGACTCCGAACGGTGAGAGTTGAGAAGCTTCTCATGACAAATGATACTCTTTGATTGCTTGTCAGACATTCGAAAGAGGTGGCAACCATGAAAAGGTTTTTAGGTGTTAGACTCGGGCTAGGATTGAACCCGAGCAGCATGCGTAGTAGTCCAACGCATTAACCACTACACCATGGTGCTGCCTAAAAAGACTACATATACATAATTTTGATTATTGGTGTCATCACAGGCCACTGCTTTATGGCATCCTTTCAAATAACTTCTGCAGAAGCTGCGAGGACGAAGAAGAGGAAGGGAGCCCAACACAGCTCCTTTGCTCATGTCCAGCTCTTTCCCGTAGTAGGGAACTACACCTAGGTGAATACTTCTTCAAAGACCTCAGTGACAAAAAGACGTTAGAAGTCTATTTCGCTTTATTTAAAACACTAAATGGTTCTCTCGCGGCGAAAAACACACCCGAGATCGTTGGTATCACAATGCGCCTCTATATGCCTAAGTGTGCTGGTAATCGTTACTGGTAGCCACTGCAAACTAACCTAACCTAATATTGTAGTTAGGAAAAGAGTCAAGATAAGCACTTTGGTCTGGCAACAACGCCATCTGTTATCTCGTGAATCGCCCTAGAAAAAGCTATGGAAAATCTGTAAAATCGGGCCCGCTAGATACCGCCATCTACAGCAGAACAGATCCAAGCCTCACTTTAACTCTTTATAGCGTGTTAAACTTGGTTAGTTCAACCAGTAAATTATCCATTCAACGCGCAACTCTTTAAGCAGTGTTTACGGCCAGGTTGGAGTCGAAGCACTCTATATAGATAATAAGCTTCATGAGAAATATCATCTCAGGATACGGCTTACAGGCAGACATACAAAAATGTTCTATATTTCTATTATATAAAAATTAATGTGTGTATGTTTGTTTGTTCGTACCGTATGCGAGGGCGCATCGCTCACCCGATTGTGATGAAAGTTTGGTAAGTTGTTGTGCGCATACCATCGAAGATGATAGGATACAAATCCGCTCGCTAGGTGGAGCTGGAGTTAAGAAATTATCAACTTCGATATTTATTGACCAAAAAGGCTCATATTCACAATATATGTTGGTTCAGTGCCAAAAGAGCAAATTATAAGATCTGGACCCGATAGGTGGCGCTGGAGTCAAGCTAATAAATCTATAAAAATGAATGTATATATGTTTGTATATGTTTGTCTTTTATAGACTCGGAAACTACCCAAACGATTTTGGTAATATTTTCAGAATACGTTTTCCTTAATATTGAATACAACATAGCAACAGTGCGGTTACTCAACAACTGGTGGTTTTGGTACCTGTCATACAAAATTTCGTAATTTCAGGTGAAATTTGAATATGAATAATTTTGGTCAATTAAAATAGACAGATAGATAGACAGACCGATAGACAGATAGACAGACAGACAGACAGAAAGACAGACAGACAGACAGACAGACAGACAGACAGACAGACAGACAGACAGACAGACAGACAGACAGACAAACATACAGACAGACAGACAGACTGATAAATAGACAGACTGATAAACAGACAAACAGACAGACAGACAAACAGACAGACAGACAAACAGATAGACAGACAGAGAGACAGATTAACAGACAGACAGATAAGCAGACAGACAGACAGACAGACAGACAGACAGACAGACAGACAGACAGACAGACAGACAAACAGACAGACAGACCGACATACAGACAGACAAGCAGATAGAAAAATAACTATGTGCGCGGGCAAATTTCGAAAAGATAGGTGGAGCGAAGCGCATCGGGTTACGGCTAGTCTTTATTAAAAATGTCTGTGTTAATTTCTCAACATTTATTTTTTAGTGGCGCCCCTTTAAAAGTTAAGCCAACTTATTTTAATGCATAAATACACCCCTGTACTACTAATAAGTGTGTGCATGAGCATGAGCCTTTACCGATTTTCCAAATTGGATTATTGCATCTTCATTATTGTTCATGTGTAGTTTATGTATCTGCAGCAACACGTGTACCTAACTACAATCGATATACATATCTATAGACTCACAGGACTTCTTGCAGTAACCCTTATTAGCTGTAAATGTTCCCAAGCATGCATGTGTGCAGTATGTGAAATACGTTTGTGTAATGGCATTATGTCGAACGGTACCCCATCTGATGGCCTCTACTCGTGTGTTTGAATGTTGATTAGAGAGGTGGTGGCTTCAATTGCGTTATTTAGCAGGGTTTCGGTATTTTCGGTGTTTTGTTTTTCATTGGCATCGACCGTTCGAATTTTAAATGCTAATCTAATTAGGTTAATAGCTGTTGATTAGAGTGAAGACTACAAGTTGCATGAAAAGGGAGGGGACTGGATGTGCGGATGCTTGCGCCGCATTTTATCCTTTTAAATGTTTGATGGGCTGTACTTCCTGTTTACCCTCATACATTTGGTTGGTATGTGTGTAGTTTGCACTCGTATTATAGGTTTTCCGGAGTGGTGGGGAGCAGAATTGAAATTTATAATTCATGAAGTTTTTTTTTTTGGAGCCCTGCTTTGTTATTCTCGTTCAATTACACTCAAAGTTTGACGTTGCCTTAGCTCTACCCCCAAATCCGTTTACCCCATCAGACTATGTGTACAACCTCAACAATTGGCCAGGGAATGACCCCCGTAATTTTCGGGAAAGTTTTAAATGGAATCGTTTGCTGTTCCTTGTATGTATCCTTTTTGGCTGTTTTTTGTTTTTATTTAAATTGTGAATTACTCTGCAATTGAAAAGGTAAATACAAGTCGCTTTTAGATGCCAAGTTGTGCTTCTGATTCCCCTTGCGGAATGAAGTAGTGCTCGAGTCTTTTTTTATATATGTAACTCGGCTTCAATTTGAGGTTGGACATAATTTGTATTTATAATTCAATTTTTACTTACTTACTTACTTCACGGACTCCCGACCCATGAAGAGTCTCTGCCTGAGACACGGCAGCCTTCCACTCTCTTCGATCCCGGGTATGTTGCTTCCTTAAACCGGAGGTTCGGTCTGTCGTCTCGGACCTGGGGGCTGTGATTCATAGATCCTCTTTGCTGGAGCATTGCTGTCCATTCGCTCGATGTGGCCGAGCCAGTGTAGTCGACGTGTTTTGGCTTTTAGGACTACATCCACATCTTGGTACAGCTCATAGAGTTCGCGGTTGTATCTTCTCCTCCACTCGCCCTCCTCGCATACGGGACCGAATATCCGACGAAGAATTTTTCTCTCGAAAGTATTCAAAATCTGCTCTGCATTCCTGCTTATCGTCCAACACTCGGCTCCATACAGCAGAACTGGCAGGATCAATGTTTTGTAGAGCATGCATTTCGTCTTCCGGGTTAGGAGTTTTGAACCCATTTGTTTTGCCAAACCGAAGTAGCAGCGGTTTCCTAGGGTAAGTCTTCGTCGAATCTCTATTAAGGTGTCATTCGTGGAGTTGATGTTTACTCCGAGGTAGGTAAATTCCTTAACCACTTCGAAGTTACTGTTGCCAAAAGTGACGTTTTGTCCTAGGCGGTGGACAGATGTTTCTTTGTTTGTTCACAACATGTACTTGGTTTTGTCCTCATTCACTTCAAGGCCAACTCGTTTCGCCTGTTCTTCAATTGCCGTAAAGGCCTCTAACACGGCGCGCTGGGAGCCGCCGCTTATGTCGATGTGATGGATGGATTTGTGATAGATAGTTTACACCTGCCCTGCGCACTATCTGTTTCAGCACAAGATTGAAGAAGTCACATGACAGCGCATCTCCTTGCCGAGATCCGGTGCATGTTTGGAATAATTCAGAGGAACTGTTTCCAAATTGCACGTTGAGCCGCGTGTTTTCCAGTGTTTCAGTTAAGCCGGGATCCCGAATTCGGCCATCACCTTGTAGAGCTCAGGATGATGAATGCTATCATATGCGCCTTTGAAGTCGATGAAGAGATGATGAGTCTCGACTTGAAATTCGTTGGTCTTTTTCAGGATTTGCCTTAGTGTGAAAATTTGGTCGATCGTCGATCTGCCGGGCCGGAAGCCACATTGGTACGTGCCGATTAGTGTGATGCAGAAAGGTTTCAGACGTTCACACAGTACATTGGATAGGATCTTATATGGGAGATTAAGCAGGGATATGCCTCTGTAGTTCTTACAAGACACAGGATCGCCTATTTTGTACATAAAATAAATTAACTTTACTTAAAAATTTATAAATTTTGCCGTTCATTGATATTATGTACAATAATTTTTTTGAGTCTAGATAGGTATATCGAAAAAAATAGTTTCAGGTGAAGCTTGTAGGTGGACAATTCAGAATTAATGAATTAGGTATCCAGTCAGCGCCTTTGGAAGGCTCACTTAAGCCATCCCTTGCCTTCCGAAAATATTAACTTTCCTCAATTAATCTTACTTAACAGCTTATGAGCAAGCTCGCTCTCTATTAGCCCTCCACTTTGTTGTCCATCACTTGCTTTGGTAATCTTTTTCGTCAATATTGACAAATTGCTCCAATAGGACATACAGCCAATCTCCTTTACACATATATAATTATTATTCAGTCCTCCTGCGAAGGTCGATCAATTCATGGCTAAAATAAGCTATTACGCAGAAAAGATAGAACGTTTATCATGTCAACTATTTCTATGTCCTGCGTAAGCATCATTTCTCTAACGTCACTGCATACACGACCTAAAATATGTTATTAATATCTCCCACCACCCCCGCCAGCCTTTGGTGTCCTTCAAGATAATAAATGACACACACTGAATGTCTTACGATTGTATACATACACAAGTCATACATATGTACAGATGTATGTATGTTTCTTTGCCATCCTTCAACTGGCGGCGCGCACGGACGAACGTATATTTTGTGTCTTAATCCCACTAAAAATGTCATCCTCACGTAACTCTATTGCTGGAACGTATATAAACATCCCCCAGTGGTAAATAAATCTTTTAACCGAGTAAATAATAAAATACGACAGTAGGAATTTTTTTTGTTTATCTTCTTTATCGCGACCGTAAAAACAGGATACATCCTGCGTTACGTTGCGGTGTAATATGCCGGACAGTAAAATGATTTAAAAACAACTACAGGAACGATAACTGCCCTAATCAAATGCTTTTTAATGGGTAGTTTAAAAGAAATAAATACTCGGAGTCCTGCTAACTTTGGGGAATATTATATTTCACCATTTATTTAGAGTAGAAAAAGGTGATATGAATACAGCCCTAGTTCACCATTACCACATTTGGAAGAACAGGAGAGGCACCGAAATTAAGTCGTTTGGGATATTTACGTTGAATCACATGACAGCACCAGCACGTAACAAAATAAATATTCCTTTCAATGTTCTCTACAAAATGATTCGAATAACGACAGAAGCTGGTAGGAGTCCTCTATGGCTTGTGTCTATTACACGCAGGTAAGTTCTACTGTTGAGTGACGTTAAAACTTCAAACAAATCTTAACAGACATACATACGCATTCCATTGCATCAATAAAATACAGTTATACAACATAATGACGTAAAACACAAGAAAACGTAGACGACCTGTCAAAAGCCTACAAATTGATTTATGGACATTTTGAGGCGATTTATAAATTTGCTTAAAATATTAAAAAAAAAAAAAAAAAACCAAATTCATTGCTAATTGTGGGAAGTTATGTATGAGAACATGACGTAGCATTAACGCAGCATTGTGATTTCATCGCAGGTTGCCTATGTGAACTATATTGTGTGTAACCTAATATTTCCAATTTGATCTCGTCATTTAAAATAATAGGGCAAACCCCTTATTTTAAGAGTTACGTACACCTGCGGTGTGCAAAATAATAGCAGTGCTATGTGACTAAGTTTTCAGGATAAAATACAAAAGCCTTGATGGTACATATGTACTTTTTATTTTATTTCCTCTACACAAAATGACCAATCAAAAAATCTAAAGATAAAAAAACATTTCTTTAAAAACAAGCTTTAATGAACTAAAAAGTAAAAAAAAAAAATTTTTTTCCGAGTCACCAATGTGTGACTATAAATTAAAGCTTGGGGCACTCAGGAACAAGACAACACATACACGATGTGCAACGAGGACGGAAGAAGAATTAGCAGAACACATTTTGTGTCACTGTTACTGTTTAGTTAGACCTCGTCATCGTAATTTAGCCAAATTTTACCTCGAGCCTAGTGCCCCAAGCTTTTATTTATAGTCACACATTGGTGACTCAGAAAAAAAAAATGTTTTACTTTTTAGTTCATTAAAGCTTGTTTTTAAAAAATATTTTTTTATCTTTATATTTATTTTCTACTTTTTAGTATCTGATTTCTTTTTACAAATTTACGTCTATACGTATATTAGATTGGGTGGCTTGGATATGAGGAAGTTTACTCAATATGTTTGAGATTCTACTCGCCCTTTCATTTGATACCCTTGCCATGGTGGTTGTGAAGAAAACGGTAATTCGCCATCTTGAGGCACCCACCATATTGAATTTAGAATGACGTCACTTGGATAGTCCGCCATGTTAGATTTACAACGTCACAAAATATTCTATATTATTTGAGATTCTATTCGTCAAACCCTTCTATTTGATATCCATGTCATGCGGGTTGTGAAGAAAAAAGTAATTCGCCATCTTATGGCATCCACCATATTGAATTTAGAATCACGTCAATTTGCTAGTCGTATTCGACTTGTCAAATCCTTTCATTTGATACCCATATTTAGAAGGTCGGGAAGATACCGGTAATCCACCATCTTAGGACGTGCGTCGGCCACATTGAATTTTAAATGTTACTTGCCCTATAGTATTCTCCTTATTCATCAAAACACTAAAACTGCAGGTCAACTATATATTAAAAGTGATGAATATGCCATCTACTCGACTGCCAAAAATAGCAGCTCTAAAAACTGTTACCAATAAATCAAGCTGGTACGCAGAGTGGCTGGATCTGGCAAATCAATGTGGTATGGAAGTCGATTTGAGTATCGAAAATGTGGCGAATTGGAAAGCAGTCTTATATGGGCTGATTGAAAAGCTAGATGAACTTTATGCAGCAAGATACAGGGAGGTAGCCGAATCGTCAATTTATAGATCTATTTACAGTCGTTTAAATCACAATCTATCAGAGAAAAATTATTTCCATGATAAAAACAGTGTACAGGAAATATCAATGATGATAAGGCTACGTGGGGAACTTGTGAATCTAAACTACATACCTCACAGAGAGGATCTGCCATGCGTCTGTGAATTATGTAACTTGAGAGAACGTGAAGATGTCCTACACTTTATAGGAAACTGTCCGATACTCCAGGAAATAAGAATGCATGTATTTGGGAAAAATTATCTTACAGAGGATGAAACCTTAAAAGTATTAAATGAACTCGATGTGTCCAGTCTATTTAGATTTTCAAAATCCGCTTTAGCGTATAGAGAAAGAATTTTGAGTGGGAACTTTTAAATTATATTTCCGCTTACAGTTTAAAATATAAACAATAGCCTATCTTTTTCAACCATTAGGTTATTCATAACTGAATTATAATGTCAATCTGGCAGACGGCAAAGTCAAGCTCTTTTGTTTTTGCAAACTTTTATGAGAAAACAATACTGTTTTAATAAAAACTAAACTAAACTAAAACTAAACTAGTATTCTCCTTGTCAAACCCTTTCATTTGATACCCATATTTAGGAGGTCGTGAAGATAATTGTAATCCTCCATCTTTGGGCGTCCGCCATATTAGATTTACAAGATCGTCAAATATACTATATTGAGTTGTCACCGGATACGCAAAATTTCGAATCCCAGATTTCGCCCTCATAGAAATTGAAGAAAAAAACGTGCGCCATATTGGATTTACAACGTCATCAAATAGCCCATATTGTATTGTCTCCGGAAATATATACGTGTGCAAAATTTTAGGATGATCGCATATCTGGAAGTGGGTGTAAAATCGAATCCCAGATTCCGCCCTCACAGAAAGTGAAGTTAATATAAAGCTTGTAAAAAATATAATAAAATAACATTTTGCAATTCAGTTTTAAAAAAAAATACACTAAACGACTAAACAAAAACAAAATCAAAAAAGGATGTGTGCAAAATAATAGCAATGTTATATATTATAGTCCCATATACATATTTCAACAAAATTAGTTCTTTTCGCAAGCAAAGTACTGGAAGTTTTAAGTCAACTCAGTATTTTGTTGACTGACTTTTGTTTGCGAGCAACAAAGGGGGGTGATTGCTGCCCATGCACTTTGCACTGCACGTCATAATGCCCACAAATGTTTAGGCCTTGCATTAAAAACACCTCCCTCAACATCGGACCGAATGTTTTCTATATAATTAGGGTCTGGAGATTGAGCAGGCCACTCCATAGCGTTGACCCCATTAGTTGCAAAGCAGGATTTGGCTAATGCACTGGTGTGTTTGGGGTTATTATACTGTTGATGACTCCATATGACCGGCATATTCCATTCCGCGTAAGGAAGCATGGCAGATTGCATGATTTCGAGTTACAATTTTGCATCCATTGTGGCCTTTATCCAGTACAGAAAAGCAACCCCATATATTCGTTTTTGTTTCTTCGTGTTTCTTGTACTAACTGAGGATTGTATTCGGCATTTGGTGGTCTATTATCTATTATCTATTATCTTCGTCCACGGGAGCTAAACAAGACCACTTTTGACTCACCTGACCACAATATATTTGACCATTTGCTTATATGCCTATTCAAATGATCCCTAGCACACTGTTTTCTATTTTTTATATGCCGGGGTGGCAACAATGGTACATTTCTTGGAGGTCTTCCAAGCCATTTCGCCTCGGACAGTATTCTTCTTATTGTAGAAGTGTCCACTTCTCTCTATTCAGATCGTTTGCGCTTTTACATATTTATAGTTTACTGTAAAAATGACAGCTGTTATTTAATTCTGAATCACTACATTAAGCTCTGATTATACAATACTTTGCCTATAGAGATCAAGTTCAAGCTCTGCTTTGTCTGCGCCAAAGAAAATAAATTCAATATTTGGTTTATTTCCATAGTTTCGGTTCCAGTTCAGGACAACCAATCAAATCGATGGCCCAGGTGCTAAAAACATCAGAAAAAATCCACAAAATCCCGTCGAAGAGTGTGTGGTTTGCATTTTCGTTCACAACAAAATAACCCCAAAGGGTCAAGGATATTTGTTAATTTTTGTTTCTATTTTTTTTTTCACATCATTCGACGTTCGTTAGCACCATAAACATAAATCACCAGTGTCATAGAACACCTTCCACGCCCTTTATCCGCACTGCACAGCGCTAACCAGAAAAACTAGCCGCAGGTTGACAGCAATAAACCAAAACGAAAATATCCTCAATAAAAAAAGGTCCTTTGAAATCCTTCTGCGTTGTGTTTCAACGCAAAACTTGCGATAAGGATTCACCCATAAACTAATGGCAAACAAAAACCCAATCTGTACAAACGTCAGAAAGCGAACGTCACAATTAAATTTATATTCGGAGGATGTTTGTTTTTATTTTATAGTTGTATTTCTGTTGTCACATTGCGTTGTTGTTTTAATGTGCGCTTCAGCAACGCTAACGGGTAAATAATCGCTTGAAAGTGTTTCCCTTTCTGTCTATTTGCGCACAGAAATGAACGACGAAAAGTTGGACTCTGAAAGTCACAAAAAAAAAAACACAAAATTAGAATACATCGTCCTTTTAATGTAAATATATGCAAAGGATGTTAGTTGAAAATGTCCTTCGGAAGACATTTCTATTTCTTCCATTACCATTTATTATAATAAAGTGTGACAGAGGCAATAAGATGAGGTAGTGAGGATTTTAGGGATGCAATATTCTTAGTGATCTCGGTCGGTGGGAGGAGCTTATTATACAGAGTGACAGCCAACATCAGGTTATTCCTTTTGAAAAAAAAAATGATTCAATTTATTTGAGCTAGTGGGGGATGAAATGCCTGTTTTTCATGAGACGCCTGCCGTATCCTTTGCCCAGCTAACTTGGAACACTTAGAAGTTCTGTTTGACTGCAGGAGCTTCGATTCTGAGCAAACTGACAGTCTTACTGTCAAAACTATCGGCTGACAAAAGGCAACTGCTAACTTTTGCACATGGATCAATCCATACTGAGAAGACAAACACTCAACAATCCACTCAAGTACAATGCACACCACCATCGGTCTCATTCATCTTTCAACGAGTTCCTCAATACCACTGAAGGACGTTTTCTTGTGCATAATGAGCGATGGGCTATAGATAAACAACCACAAACAGTTTCTCACTCTCGTTGTCGTGAACCCTCTAAATTCGTATCTAATCTTCTTTAGAGGATTTTATTTTATAAGTATTATTTTCTCTCTCTCGATTTCCTTCGCCATTTAAGTGGTTTGGGGTGGCTTTCCAACTGAGCATTTAAAAAAAAAAAAATGCCAAGGGTCGCAATCAAATGCGCATTTAACGTTCAATTGCGAGATGCCTTCCCACGACCTCACCGTATGGCAAATAGCCTTCTGAAATCACTGCGTCCCATTTTAAATCCTTCAAAGGAAAGAGCTGTTTAATAACGTAACGCACAACTGAAATTGCGCCTCAAATTCCCATCAAGTCATGAACCTTTGGTGGGCATTTTCGATGGCAACCTTGCAGGATATACAACCCCTATCATGGTTTACCATTTTACTACGTTAAGCATTTGATGAGGGCAAAAATACACAGACAATATACATACAGGATGCCCGTTGACATGCATGTGTGGGTGGGTGTATCGTGTGTGTAGGAATATCCTCGCGATTCAAGCTTTTATCCTTTTATGGTTGGTAGTTCAACTCTACTCTTGTTTTTAGTACAATTGAGTAGAAAAGCACCAGAAGTGATAGTCCATTTTGTGAGCGGTTTATGATGTTGCTTCCTTTTTTTGCTGCCAAATTTCAAAGACGAACCGAGCTTGTGGTGGGTGTTTCTGCATTGGGGCTTTCAAGGATCCCCAGGTGAATCAGAGTATCCTTTCATTAGGTTTGTTTTGAACGTACATATTTTACGATGGATCAGATTTTTGATGTTCATCATGCTTGGTCCTTTTGCTCGGCCTATTCGATTGCGTCATTAAAATGTTACGCAACGGTAATGGGTTTGGCTGATATCCTTTGGTGATTTAAAGCAGATGTTTCCACGAGACAAAGAAATATGATAAACTGTATTTTATGGGCATGAGGTGTTTAGTTGTCGGTGAGTTTCACTTTATTTTTTTTTATTTTTCAGGAACGCTTTTATTTTTCATGATTCATTAGGGGGGTCGTTTATTTGGTCGTTCGCGCGAGTTTATTTATTGATTTTTATGACAGCGACAATTGAACTTTGTTACGGATGTAATGGTGCTGTGAGTTTAAAGTGCAGTTCAGTAGGGCTTTCCAATTCGCTTGAAATTCTCTGTTAAATGTTTTATTTTGGCTTTTAGAAATGAGAGTTCTTAGCTTACATGTGACATGGTCTCAAGATCTGGACTTGGCACAGTAAGAAAAAAATATAAGACTACCAACCAAGAAGAACTTAGGCAGTTGAAGGCACTATTGAAAATGAGGTGAAATGAGGAATTGCTTAGCTAGGCAGAGAAGTGTAGGCAATAAAAAAGGCCCACTAGTAGTATAAGAAAAAGCAATCACCGTAACCAACGTAAAAAAGGTTGGCGTAGCTATTAAAAATTTAACAATCAATGGTCTGGTTACCCCCAACCCCTTAAACGGCAGCTATTATTATCTCGAATTCCTTAAGATGATAAAAACCAATGATGACGTACAGATCTCAAAAAAATCCACTCCGTTGACATGAAACGGAAATTTGGACAGGGAATGTGAGGGACGTGGGTCTTATGGATCAATACTAAATTTTTAGTTAACTATTTTAAGCAGAACTTAACTACTTTTGAATTCGCCGCTCTTTTGAGAAACTGCAGATCCGGAAGCCATACTGAACATCACCCACTTCACCTAGCAATATATACAGGACGAAGCTAAGCAAGATTTTGCTCTTCATAGGATCTATAAATTCATAGACGGTATACGGTAACCTAAATGGATATCTGAGTATACTGAACGAACACAAACAGATGGAAAAACAACTCAAAGTCGACCAAGAGCGATGCCTAACAATGGTACACAGATGCGTCGGAAACAGAGAATGGCGTTGGAGCGGGAATATTGGGGCCAAGATGTCACACACATATATCCCTTCATAAACATACCAAAATTAAGAAATACTTAAATAAAACAGAGATAAACATAATGTCAAACAGCCAAGCTGTACTAAAGACTCTAAGAAGCCACATCTACAAATCAAAAGAATGTCACTCAAACCGAAACCTGCTGGCAGAGAAAAACATAGTTAAACCGATATGGGTGCCAGGCATGAAGGACAGGAGGGCAACGAAAAGGCTGATATCTTGGCCAAAAAAGGAGCCAACAACAACTTAGAGGATCTGAAGCACTCAAAAAATGTCCTCAATCACACCAACAAAAGAACAAATGAGACCCTTAAATAGAGGAAATCTAGAAATTCTATTAAGGGTTCTGTCAGGCTCAGGCCTCACGCTTTGTCAGGCTTTTTCATTATTTTTGACTTATTTACATCAATACAATATATTAAGGAATAAAAAATATAATAGGAGTCAAACGGTGGAAACCTTTCGTAAACAACCTGATTGGCCCCTATCAGTGCTGTTTTAGGCGGGGAAAGTCCACCATAGACCAGATTTTCACACTTAGGCAGAACCTGAAAAAAACCCAAGAAGATTTCAAGGCCGCTCATGACAGAATCTGGGGACATAAACTATATAGACCCATGTCTAGTTTTGACATCCCTGCCAAACTCATCCGACGGTGCAGATTGACGATGGAGAAAACCCGTCGATAATGACCTCACCGACCCCTTCGATATCAAAGAAAAGATTCAGACAAAGTGACGCAGTGTCATGTGACTTCTCCAACATCATACTTGAAAGAATTGTTCGAAACTAACAAGCCAACACACGAGGAACGGTCTTTCAATAGGCCGTTCAACTACTTGCATACGCCGACGATATTGAAATCATTGGTAGAACACAGCGAGCTGTCACCGGTGCGTTTACGAATATAGAGATGGAACCGGCTAGAATGGGTTCGGCAGTATATGCTGTCAACGAAAATGGAAACTCAACATCGACGAATTAGACAGAACTTCACAATAGACAGCTACAACTTTAAGGGAGGAAAGCACTTTTTCTACCTCGGCTCTGCTATATCATCAAAAAATCAAATCAAACGAAGGATTCTACCTGCCAATCGCTGTTTCTTTGGTCTAAGAAGGCAATTGAGTAGCAAAGCCCACACCCGAGCAACTAAGGAGACTCTATATAAAATCCTTATCATCCCAGTCTTGCTATATGGAGCTGAAGCATGGACTTTATCGACAGCAGATGAAGATATCCTTGATCGCTTCGAGAGATAAATCCTTCGTAAGATATTCAGTCCCATTTGCGTTGACGGGTTTTGGAGAAGATTCAACCGCGAACTATACGTGCTGTATAGCGACATCGACCCGGTCAAAAAACTGAGCACTCGGGGTTTAAGATAGGCTAGGACATGTTAATTTGTTTTGTAATTTTATTTGTTTTTTCTTCAAAATTAGGCTTATTGAATTTTTTTGATTGTAACCCTAATCGCTGCCCATATTTTTACTTAAACACCGAATATTTGACAGAATACTTAAATTTCAGGCCATTTTAAACTAAACAATGAGACTTCCTGTCTAACCAGAGCTCTCAACTTTATTTAAGTCTTGATCCGGACCTAAACCGCGGGGTTTGAAATTTTAATCTTTTGAAGGTCTAGAAAGTATTGTCGTATCTTGGTTACTGGCGACCTAAAAAATGAATTATATACGATCCTATCCAAGGTACTGTGTGAACGTCTGAAATCTTTCTGCAGCGCAGTAATCGGCACGTACCAGTATGGCTTCCGGCCCAGCAGATCGACGATCGACCAAATTTTCACAGTAAGGCAAATCCTGGAAAAGACCAACGAATTGCAAGTCGAGACTCACCATCTCTTCATCGACTTTAAAGCCGCATATGATAGCATTCATCGTCTTGAGCTCTACAAGGCGATGGCCGAATTCGGGATCCCGGCTTAACTGATCCAGCTATGCCGCGTGACACTGGAAAACACGCGGCTCAACGTGCAATTTGAAAACCTATCGAGCGAATGGACAACAATGCTCCAGCGAAGAGGATCTTCGAATCACAGCCCCCAGGTTCGAGACGACAAGGAAGATCGAACCTGCGGCTTAAGGACCAAGGTATCGCGGATGCCAGTGCGCTTGGTCTGCATAGCTGGAAGCAGCGTGCCCGGGATCGAAGAGAGTGGAAGGCTGCCGTGTCTCAGGCAGAGACTCTTCATGAGTCGGGAGCCTGTTAAGTAAAGTAAGAAGTAACTTTTTGGTTCAGAATAGCCTCACTCGAATCTAACATTAACTTACAACACATACAACGCCTCATACGAAAAGTTGGTGGAAATTAGTACTAATCTCAGTCGGAATCGTTAACATTTCGATTTCCACCCAAAGACCCGTTTACACAGATCTGTGAAGAATTAGATATTCAAGACTGAAGGTGAGAGGGTAGAATGGCAACTCTGTGCAATTCTGGATGAACCGTTAAGTGCTGATGAAGTCAGTGGAGGTTGACTCTAAATAGAAGCAAGGAAAATCTCTCTTTAAAAGGACATCTGAGCTTCTGATAAATAATCGAACGAATCTATGTTCAAACTCTATATCTGCGGAAGTGCTTCCATTATCGCTGGCATAAGGTGACGCAATAGTTGGTTTATTGGAAAAATAGATTGAACTTTGCTTCCACTCGCGAAAACACCGATCGTCGCTGCTGTTAGATATCTCAAGAGGTCAGATCTCACTCTGTAATTATTTCAAGTATCGAGTCGGGGCATAGCCTTCAGCGTTTGTATTTGATAGCCGAAGATCGTGAGTATCTCTCTGCAGCTACTGAATACTCCATGGAACCTAATCTGTTATACTTCACAGATAATCAGCCTTTTAACATTTTCTTTAAGAGATTAAGAGATTAAGAGATTATAAAGGCAATTACAGAGGCTGCGGCTTCTATTGGTTGATTCCGAAGGTAACAGACAGGACAACAACTTTTTACCAACCCCTTCTCTGAAATAATTAAACAACTCCTACTACTCCAGAGGGCCGATACACCGAATTCTTGACGGGACACTGTAGAGTCAAAAGTCGTATTCTGGCCATGGGAATAGTTCAAAGCAATACCTATCGAATGTGAAACGAAGAAACAGCGGAATATCCTAGCAAGGACTAGTCTACATTTCCTTGTAAATCTTGCCTTGCGGCAGATGAAATAACCTTCAGTTCGCCCAAAACTACATAAATAGGCCCAAAAGTTCCCGCAGAGCTTAAAATCCTATGTGTTGCTTGTTACTCCATCGTGGAAAACAAAGAATAATTTTATTATAATTCAACAAATCTAAAACCGATTTGAGTACATTCCTAATTGAAGCCATATGCCATTCTTCCACACGCCAGTCAAAACAGTCTATATACACACCCCATCAGAATTAATTGTCTGTTCATCCCTTGGGGTGCTACACGCTTGACATACCATTGGTGTTTGTTAAATAAAACGAAAACGAGAAACCTTCAAGTCAATTCACCCGGAAGATAATGTCCTTCAAAGTCTCCTCAAAGAAATCTGCCCTAACTTCCTCATATGGAATTTCGGTTCCCCTTCCCCATTGAGACCACCACAAAGTTTACACCTCGCAGAGCATTCATACAGCGGCTTCGCCTTCATATATTGCATGCCAAACTATTTTTAAGCGCTGAATACGCGCTGAATAGAATACTCTCGCAGTATGTGGTGACAGTATGGCGACGCATTGTTTTATTCAATGTCAAAGGTTTATGCAAAGTACCAACCCCATCCCACCCCATCGGCAACAACCTTCAACGGTTTTCAATGCTGGTGTACTGGTACTGCACACAGAATGTTTCGCACGCTGCTGAGGGTGGCCCGGTTAGCTGCCTTTACAACTATAAATGTAGTTGCGCTGGAATCGTGTTTGGATTGTACAGGTGATGATTTAGACAGCTGCTGATGCCTGACGTAATGAGTGTCAAAGCGAGACGCGAAGCCAATAACATACACGAGCGCCAGCCGCTCCGGCGTTTCGTGTGCGCGTGTTTAACTTGACATTGTGGGTTCATTTGTTGTGTTGCTGGTGAGTGAAAGCTGGCGCAATATAGGGTTGAAGGGTGGAGCTTCTTTGGTGTCAATCTTATTTGTTCTTCTTCCATCAGCGAAAGTGGCATGGAATGCATTCAATTCGGATGCTTTAGTGACATTGAAATTGAAAAGGAAGATGGAATTATATTTCGTTTTATTGGGTTTTACGTCCTTTTATCCTGGTGACTTGACAATGCCAGTTGACTTGAAATTTCGGCGACACAAGTTAGAAATCACATCAAAACCTTACAGTGTCAGTGTTATTTTTGGATCATAGAATCATATTATCCACCCAATGATGGTTTAGAGTGGCACTGTCTCCAGCATTCAGGATAATGTACGATACTTTGAAGTGATGTGAAGCGATAGGAATGGGTAATGGGAAGTATTTTAAATTAGTTTGATAAGAATCTTGAAAGATCTCCTGACATCGTGTTTCTAAATTGCCATCGTGTTACGAGTTCGAAGTGCCGCCGGGTAGAAAGGTGCGATTGGCATATCAAGGATCATCCAATTCGAGCTGCCGAACTTTTAAAGAAAACAAAAAAAAAAGATTTAAGGAAATCAGCGTATTTTTATTTTACTTATATAATGTACATATAACATATGTATGTATGCATGTATGTATGTATGTATGTTTTTTTTTTTTTTTTTTTTTTTTTTTTTTTTTTTGTAAGAAAGGTGGAAAGCATCAAAAGCCTGTGTGTGGGACTTTAATCCACTAAAACCACCTCCTGCCTCTGTTCCCTGGTCCCCACATGTATGTATGTATGTATGCATGTATGTATGTATGTATGTATGTATGTGTGTATGTATGCATGTATGTATGTATGTATGTATGTATGTATGTATGTATGTATGTATGTATGTATTGTCATATGTATGTACAAAAACTCAATAGCTACTTTACACTTTATACTTTTTATGATGTTTGAGGTACGAGCAGGGTTACCTCTGAAAATTTCCGGAAAGGGTCCAAACAGGGGTCCCTGGCGAAAAAAAGGGGTCCCATATAAAATTAAAGAATAAGACGGGGGTAGGATAAGTATTATTTTATTAATTTTTTTTTGTATTTTTGTCCAGTGGCTTAAAAATATATAAAGCTTATGCATAGAAACTCTTAAATAAAACAAAAAAAAATCAGTTCATTTCAAAAAAACAATTCATTTAAAAATAAAGTAACATAAACAAAAGACACAAGTATTTGGACAAAAAGTTATTTTCATTTTGGCGTTGGCAAACACATACGTATGTAGATAGAAATCGGGTTAATGCAAAAGTGTGATTGCTGTCGGTGACTTTGTCTACTAAAAGAAGTGAACGAATTTCGGTTGAATGTGTCAATTATTGTTTCTCAATTTACAGAAAGGGTCCGAAAAGGGTCCAATTTCGATGATTTTCAAAAAGGCGGGTCCTGGGGTCCATGCCATCAAAAAAGGGTCCATTTGACCCCAAAGGGTCCCAAAGGTAACCCTGATGGGTACGAGTATTCATACATCAAACATTTGCAAGTATTCCGATAAATGGCGCTGGAACACCAACATTTCAAAACCGTCCGATTGAACTGAAACTTACACAATATATTTACTACTAGTTGAACCCGTGCTCGCCTTGCTTCGCATTCTAGAGGGCTTTCTCATGTATACAAATATGCACTTTCAGTGGGAGCGAAGAAACATCAAAGTATTTGTCTAAGTCCACAAAAGTGTTTAAGGGGACCTTCTGGTCTATATTTTCCAAAAAAAATCGATTTTTTTGATATTTCAAAAGTATAGGGTTTTAAAATTACACTGTTAAATTTTCGTATATTTCCAGTATTCTGAATTCTACAGCCTATTTAGCAAGTCAGCGCAGAAGCAGGTAAAAGGAGCGGTAAAATTTAAACTCATTTATCTCGAAACTATATTTTTCTGCACGGTGTGAGACAAAAAAAAAAAACTACTCGACCGATTCGTCTCAAATTTTAGTGTGTTATTCCGTAAACCAGTGCTTATCGTTGAAACTTAAAAAAAATGTTTTACGTTAAATATTTCTTACTTTTTACATACAAAAGGTAATGAAAAATGGTCTTTTTTTCGAACGTAAATTTCAACAATAATTGTCAATTTTTAAATTTTTTTTTTAATTTTAGTTCCTGCGATAACTAGATTCATACTGATTAAAATGTTTTTGTTCTGTTTGTTTTTGATCAGTGGAAGAGCCAAAACACGACAAACCACCAAGATACATTTTTTTTGAAGAGGGGAACTGTAAAACCAATTTTTGTTTAATTAAAAATATTATTATTTTTGTTTTTTTTTCTTTTATATTTTGGTATATTATTAAAGTGATAAAATATATCTACAAAGTTTAAATACTGTTGCTCAGTATTTTTATTGAAAATAAAAATCGTAAAAACTCGCCAAATTCAAGGGCGCTAGACCAGAAGGTCCACTTAATAAATTTTGTTGATTAACTGCGTTTTATCAAAAACGTTTCAATGTGCATGGAATCCCTGGATGGACCAGAGAATTTAAAAATTCGATCAGATAGCTGGTTGGTACTTCTTGGTCCACAATGGAAATACATTCTGCACTTTGACCATCAACATGTGAAAATATCTCCCTATTAATTGCTGCAACTTGATCATTCAGAGGCGACAAAAAGCTCGTCAACAACTAACAAGAATTCTCACGGTGTGTTAGTTGCGATATATCACCGTAAAAAGATGAGATAAGTTCTTTGGTAGAAGACACTGTTTGGCACAAATAATGTGATAAATTTACTTTTCCATTTTCTTCCGGAAGCGTTTCTCCGCCAATATTAAGTAACAAATAAGAAAATTTTGTGCGTTTTGATTGCCGCCTGTTCGTGCCCGCATATTGACGGTCAATTGCATTTAAGTAACATTGTACCCCAGAGAATTTTCAGACAGGCATATACTTCGTCAGCTTTTGTGCCTCGTGGTACTACTGAAAACGTTTGCCTAAAGTTTATCCTGTTAGCTTTTGTTAACGATTTCCATTGCTTTACGGTGCATTCGTCCCACACAAATAGACAACAGTCACGGAAAACTCGAGCTTTATCACTATTCCGGGGAATTACGTAGCTAACTAACAGTCAAGGCAATACTACCTTGGCTTCATATTAATAAACAACTAATACTTCACAGAAGATTATTTTATGTGATGATGATATGTATATGTAATGTACATTATATGGACCAAAATTAGCTCTTAAAGAAACAGGAGTTCATTGTGGGTAGAATATTTGTTTCTGGTCGTTTTTTTTAATTTGTTAATAATATTAATAAACTGAAAAAGTAATTCACTGCTCTAGAAAAATCTCCTTCCTTTGACACCTCATTTGTTAAGATTGCTTGAGTGTGAGAGCCGCAAATGGTCTTACTTGTACACCACGTTAAATCCAGCGGGAAAATAGTAAGCACTTCCATAGGATGCAGTGTGTAAGTGTTTACCCTTCATATCCGGAGGAAGAGCTTCCATATAAACTGTCATAGTATCGTAGAGTCAGCGCTCCCCATTGTAGGTAGCATGAAGCTCGCTTACCAAAGAAGCTTGAAGCGCTTACTGACTATATGACCCTCCATCTCAACTGACAGATCCTATAATGACATATATTTATAACCGCTAAGAGAGGATTTTTTGAAACTCCATGCGTAAGGGGGTGAATTGGGAAAAATATACTTCCTTAATTTCTTAATTCGAATTTTCGTAGCTAAACCATTGTCATTGATCGTGAGCCTGTTAAGAGAGACGAAGTACATGTAACATGACCAACATGTCGCAAATGTACGAATGACAGACAAAAGACGATGTGTTATTGAATCATTTATATTTGAATGTATTGTATTCGATGACGATCTGGAAATTAACTACAGTGAACATGCATTAGTTGTTTTTGGACCAAACAATAAATTGTGTCGATATTTCAAAGCGCTGAAGTACAAAGGTGAAACACCAGGAATGTGCTGGTGCAAATGGAAAAGTTGTATTGCCGGCATTCGTCCTTACTATTTTAAATGTCAGGCAAATTGATTCATAATGATATTAACGTATATCAAACAGGGAAAACTTAAATTCATTCAAATACATTTAGGTTACACATCCGAGTCACTCGAAAAAATTTCATGACATTTTTTGACATAAACACTGTTCTCAATGGGTGTAGCGAAGCGCATCGGATAACCACTAGTTAGTTATGAAAGTAATATCCTCTGTACATTTTTCAGCAGATAGACAAGAGCGTCTTCAAGTTCAAGTTGAATTCGTTGCTCTTATTTTTAAACTTAAATCTTAGAATATTACCAATTCCCAGCTAAGCAGGTATGTATCCTTGAACTTTATTCAGATAAGCCACTTGGCATACATATGTATATGAACATTTTAATTCCCCGATCAGCTTAATCATGGGAAGAGTGTATTATACAAAAAATAATTCCAGTACTAAATAAATTATGTACTTTATATCTGTCTTTATTGTTTCTTCATTATCACAGTCGACGAATATCTCGTCCTTTTTGCCACCGGCAGAATAATTTAAAAACAAGCTACCTTATACCTTATACCGTATACGCACATGGCAGAGTATTTACTTCTAAATATTATCAATCGCAAAAGCAAATGCCATGTCCTTCCGACAGTGGGGTCAAAGGCATGGGCTACAATCATTTGTAAGAAGTTTTCTAATAAGAGGTTTCATTTAATTGAATTTTATTTTAGTGGATTGAAGATGGGGCGCCATTAACAATGAAAAACAATTTAAGCCTCCACGACTTCTGTTGCCCATCCAGGCTCTTTATTTTGCGAACATTTGCGGCTCTATTTCAACATGTCTTGAGTGTTTCAATTGACTGGGGAGCGTTGTCATAAGCCATCTCTTTCACATGGACCATAGAAACAAGTCACACGGTGTTAAATCGCAGGATCTTGGCGATCAATTTTAACCACCATTTCGAGAAATGACTAAACCAGGAAACTATTCTCCCAAAAGAGCATTGGTTTCGACCAATTGTGTGGCATGCGCCATTTTGTTGGAAATAAACATCGCGTGCCTTTAAGTTCCGCAATCTATTCACGATGATAGTCGTTCCCGCTTCATTTTCTAAGAAATATTACTGAAGTCTTGAAAATGGAATTGTGTTTCATTACTCAGAATGATTTTTCAGTTTGGCAAAGCTACGATTCTGTTTATAATGGACAGGCTTAAGCTCTTGCATCAACTGAATCTTATAGGCTTTATAACACCGCAAGTATTTATGTAAATTTCGGTGACCGACGTGGAATCGAAAAGCGTGGGTTGTCTGCCACACTTTAAACTACAGAAACTCTGGAAACTGTAAAGGAATATTCCATCAAATGAGTGACTGATTGGATGCCTACTGAAGTAAGCAGTGCATGTTACGGCGTTCTGACTCATGATTCCTGATCCATATAGTGCAGCTCGAAATAGAATCCATTCGTACTGATAGCTTGAGTTGTTTTTGCAATCCATAAACCTGATCGATATCTTAATTCTATATGACTTGTATAACATCACTCGAATGCCCACCACAGGCTAGTCACTGATGTGACTACGCTCTAATAGAACGGAAGCCATCAGTGCTATCAGAAACTCCACATCAAAATCATATTTAGTAAAGGAGTGTAAAATTAACCAGAACCTCTCTGTGCATCTCAACACAGTCTGTTTATCCTATGTACCAGCTAATGCAGGTATTATAGGAAACGAAAGTGCTTATGAATTGGCCTATTGGCTACCAATAGGAAATCAATTACCAAAAAATTGATAGGAGTTTCCTTAGCAGCTATCAAGACAGTCATAAACAAGCGAACCCACTAGAACTTCAAAAATACTGCGAGGACCTAGCAATATGTAAGATGGCCAGATAATGAAGCCAGCTTTGCCGTGAGTAAACCACAACTGATGGTGGGACTTATAATAGGGCATTTCAACCCCTTGCCATACTTCAATTGGTGAGATCATAATTTTTGCGTAGGTTTGTGTTTCGTTTTGACCTCGACCGTAAAGGAGAACACTCGACAAGAAGTGGTTCTTGTGGAAGAATCTTGTCACAAGAAGTTTTGAGAAAAATCATGGAAAATGCTGTAGAACGATCCCGAATGTGAATCAAATCTAGCGGCGGGACTTTAACACATACATTTTGCCTTCATAAATGAATTACAAAAAAAATTAAATGTGTATCTATGTACATATACAAACAGCAAACATTACCAATATTCATTTTATTCACAAACAAAGTTATTGCCTTAAAATCAGGTGAGAACTCTTGTGCCACACTGTCTAAACAGATTATTAAGCTTGTAGAGACGTGCGGTATTTAGCTAGGGATGTACTTGCTAAACAAACATTGATAAAATATAGTGATTTCAAAATATGTTTATACGAGAAAACGACGAAGTAGCTGTGCATGTGAGGAGACCTAAACTTTAGGGCCATCCAACAAGAGGTGTCATTTTAAATCAATATAAAATGTACGTCGAGTGCATGGTCTGCTCGCTTCAATTCTAATGTCAACTGGATCTTATAAGCATGAAGGCCATTTTCTTTATGTAAAATGCGGTGCAAAGTGTCACACTCTTAGCTTCGGCGGCGGCGACTTTTTCAGCTGACATTGCCGAATGAACACGAGTTGGAATTTTTTCACATCACTTACCTGTCCGAAACGTTCAAATTTATTGGTTAAATTCTATAGCTATGCTAGAAGGCGCTTGATGACGACGACGAGATGTTTCCGCGATGTTTTCACTATTTGAATTTTCACTATTTCAACACATTAGGGGTATTCACGCTTCGGTGTATCTGGTCTTGTAAAAGTGCAAAGGTGTAAAAGTGTAACATTTTCTCACAATTCAACAACAAAATACACTAGCTGTCATTTTATTTACAATTTTACAGCCGTATTCATTACATTTCCTTAATTGCCTTTTGATTCATGTTTAACTAATTCTCGATTAAAAATTTTATCATTGTGTTATTCATAACAACATTGTGAACTGACATGAACTAATTTTGCTTTGATTAACGGTTTTGGAAACACAGTTTGAAAATTTGACTTGAAAGTGTCAAAAAAAAAAAAAAAAATAGAAATTGCGAATTAATTTTCGCATATTTTTCTTGGAAAATCTGTATTTGCTCAGAAGTTCATTGTAATGTAGGTCTTGACAAGGGGCAATCCATTTTTTATATCTTTTTGTACGGTGTGTGCCTCAAAGAATAAAAAAATGTATCTTTATATTTATTTTCTACTTTTTAGTATCTGAACTTTTGTTTTATAAATTTACGTCGATCCGTATATGTATGTATTATCTTGGGTGTGTTGGATATGAGAAAGTTTACTCGGAATGTTTGAGATTCTACTCGCCCTTTCATTTGATACCCGTGCCATGGTGGTTGTTAAGAAAAAGGTAATCCGACATCTTGGGTCGTCCACCATATTGAATTAAGAATGACGTCACTTAGCTTGTCTAAGTTTGCTTGTCAATCCCTTTAATTTGATACCCATATTAAGGAGGTCGTGAAGATAACGGTAATCCAACATCTTAGATTTACAAGAAAGATTAGATTTACTCGCCCAGAGTCCCAGATTTGGCCCTCACAGAAATTGAAGTATAAAAAGCGTCCGCCGTATTGGATTTACAACGTCATCAAATAACCGATATTGTACTGCCTCCGGAATTATATATATACGTGTGCAAAATTTCAGGATGATCGGATATCTGGAAGTGGGTGTAAAATAGATTCCCAGATTCCATGCTCACAGAAAGTGAAGTTAATAATATAAAGCTTGTGATAAAATGCATAAATAAATTAAAGGATTCATTTGAATACATGTTATTTATCTTGCTTTCATCGTTGCTTTTGACATTGTTCATTTAAATATCTTCCCAAATTCTAATTTTGTAAACAAAAATCAAATTTTTACACTTTTACAAGACTATATACACACCGTGAATACCCCTATTGTGCGAGTGTGTATAGATCACTATTAAATAACCTCTAGGCTTTTATTTATTGAAAGTTATCGCACTTATAGTTTAATGTTGATAGTTCAATAATGGCGCGAAATTTAAAATAACAACTATCGTTGGATGACGCCATGCCACACGACTTGGAACTGGATACCGTAGTAGAGATGATCTCCAAACACTCATATGGCCTCGTCAAACAGCAAGCAGCGATGCTAAGCAATACCTCTCAACAGATAAGAAGACTCAAGTGTATTAAACCTCACGAATTATGACGAATTATAGAAATAGCAGTTAAGTTACTAGAGCTACTTCTCTCTTATTCTTATTTCACCCTCAAACATAACTGCCACTTTCTTTGAAGGCCCAAATAATATAAGAACGAGAGCCTCTTCGTAATTCCATGGGCAGCACTGCTCATCAAGTTGTTCAGCCAAAGTTCCACGAAAAAACGAGAAACTTCCAAAAATATTACTTCATTTTTTACTCAAGCTATGAACAACTTAGCCTCATTCCGAACATGGAAAGGATCTTCCTTTGCTTTGCTCGTCTCGTATGTCTGTGTGTGTGTAGTAATGTCTGCCTTGAGGGTACTTTCTTGAATAATACAAATTTTCTGATGAATTTAAAAATTAAAAAAAGTACTCTCCTTCAGTGTATGCGGCGAAAAGAGTGACTCTTCTCATCTGAGTGATGGTGGATACACACACACCCACACACAAGAGTTGTGCATATTTTAGATAGTTTCATTTGCTTTTTTAATTCAAATATTGATATAAGGAAATGTTTGTTTCTTCTCTTTACAGCGGACAGTTCCTTCTTGTTGGCTAATGCCCAAATTGTTGACTTCCCGATTGTCTATTGCAATGAGTCCTTTTGCAAAATTAGCGGCTATAATCGTGCCGAAGTTATGCAGAAATCGTGCAGGTAAGTCCTTTTAATCCTGACTGTTAATTAAAATTTGCATTTACAATGAGTGGGGTAAGGGTAGGAGTTGGAGCCCAGTTGTAAATAATACTTATTAATTATTTAAGGATTCGTCCTTTTTCGTCTGGAATAATAGTTTTTTAGTGACGATATAATATAATAACATTTTATGCCAGGGACTGATTGCGTTGGCGAAGGATAGTAAGAGGAGTACACGTAATCGTTTCCACGTGACATACTCGTACTTTATTATGGATTTCTAAGTGGGGAAATGTATGCCACACCAACGATGCATGGAGTCCTGGTTGATTGTTATTTTGTTGTGCTTGTTGGAGAAAGGTTTTAATTATAAAATCCTATTGGGATGGGTAGGATGGGGAGGTTGTGTGCTATTTTTTATATTTATTACATGACCTCATTTGCTAAGATATCGTATGGGGATTAGTGTTTATTGGAGCGTTAAGCTAAAGATGTTGATTTTCTTTAAATTAACGTTGAATATTTCATGACTTTTTGATTGAATGGAGATTTCAAGATATGTACATACATAGTGTGTGTATTAAGGATGACTGAATATAGTTAGAAATCTGCGTTTTAAAATAGCAGAATTGTTAATTGTCCAATTAGCACTTAATTTTCAACGGATTTATGTCTACGCTTTAGTAGAGACGCGGTCGTAGATGACGCTCTATGCTAGGGCCCGAATGTCACATCACGCTGAATGTCATTTGTGAGTAAATTTCCACTTTCATTGCTTAATTTCCTTTGATTAATTCGTGTCATTATAGTGTATTTCTCAACGGTGGATTTTATTTGAATAAGGGGAAGTGAATGTCTAATAATCAGGAATTCCGAGATTATTTCTATATCTATGAATGAATGTGATCGGGCGATTCATTTCTACGCAATTATTACATTATACTGAATCAAAAGCATCAAAACCGAATACATATTCTAAAATGTAAACGAAAATACATATGTTGGAATGAAGACTGCAAAAATATTTCTACTTACAGTAGACTCGTTAACGTGAACACCGGTTAATGTGACCTCTGGATAACCTGAACATATTTTTTTTTAACATTGACATGTCTAAAACGTGAACTACCTACAATTTCCGCTCTAAATAACTGTAAAATTCAAGCAAGATGCAACTTGAAATTTGTTTTTCTTGGTAAAACATCTCGTCTTGTACAGTTTTAGTTAGATATAAGTCAGTTCGTTTGTGAAGAATGCAAAGTTTGATTCCTATGTATATGTTTAAGATATTTGTCTTAAGTAAAATCGTTTGCGTAGGTGAGCTGTATACAATTGAAGACATACATACATGAATGGAACGAGGATATAGAAGACTCTAATGTCGTATCCAAAGTACCAACACAATAAGTGATGGAGATTGATGATGGAGATGTGCTTGGATTGCCAAAAGAATAGTTAAGCCTGGTGAAGCCATTTAAATTTTCGGATGGGCTGAAGATGAGCTTGTTAGCAAAAATGACTTTAATGTCAAGGCGCCTTATGGAAAGGGCGGTAGGAGAACTTTTGGACAAAAAGAAACCAAGTAAGCAGATGACCGACTTTTTCTACTAAATTCCATAACGCTATGTCCAAAACTTTGTATTAACGTTCCTTTGCCATAACTTATTCTTAAGAATCTATTAAAAATACAGTTATGTAACAAATTAAATAAATATATATAAATAAAAAAGTTTTTAAATGAATTTCTTCTGTGGGGTTGTCCTATTATTTTGTTAAAATTCAGCCTTCGCAAACGTGAACTCTCTCGCAAACGTGAACTGGCTTGGTTTTTAATTGTTCACGTTATCGAGAGTCTACTGTACTTACTTAACGGGCTCCCAATCTGTAAATTATCTCTCCCTGAGACACCGAATCCTTCCATCCTGAACACATTGTTTTTAGTTTTCTAAACCAAGAGCCATTCTTTCATTCGGTTGATGTAGCCGAGCTAGTGTAGTCAACTATAAACAAGAGGTACAGCTCATAGAGTTACTTACTTACTTAATTGGCGCTACAGCTCGAGGTGAACCTGGGCCTGCTTCTCGCAACCATTTGTGTGTGCGTGTTATATTTTTGCACGAATGGAAGGGACCTACAGTTTTTTGCCGACTCCGAACGGCGAGTTGAGAAGCTCAATCGTGACAAATGATACTCTTTGATGCTTGTCAGACATTCGAAAGAGGTGGGCACTGTGAAAAATGTTTAGGTGTTTGCGGCGGGATTCGAACCCAAACCGCTGGCTCAGTAGTCCGACGCACTAACCACTTGCGCTACGGTGCCCACCTGTGTAGTCAACTATAAACAAGAGGTACAGCTCATAGAGTTTACGGTTATATATTTCGCCTTCCTCACTTACAGGACCAAATATTCGACGAAAAATTTTCTGTTGTCCTTTTCTGCTTATCATCCAGTTTTCGGTACCCTCTATCAGAACTGGTAGGATCACGGATTTCGTCCTTCGAGCTGCGAGTTTTGAATCTAGTTGTTTCATCAAACCGAAAAAGTAGGAATTTTAGTCTTCACTTAGCACTTCGTTGGCTTCATGTCAGCAACCGTTGTTTACAGCTGGATCCATTTGGGTGGGACCGGAGTTCGGGATCGCCTAAAGATCTCAAGATAATTAATGCTATATGAAAAGATGGTCGATCTCACTGGTGTTCTCCACGATTCGTCTTGGTGAGAAAATTTGGTCTATTGTCGATCGATGAGTGTGTTATAGAAATGCTTGAGATTGGATCTTATAGGCGACATTTAGCATCGAAATGCCTCTGTAATTCTTGGAGGACCAATAATAAGTGATTACATGCCAGGATGTAGTAATTGCTGTTTTCAGCAATTATCTTTCACCGTGAAAATAAGTGATTCCCTGTAAGGCAGTTTGTAAATACCTGCCACCAGTAACTTTTCACTAAAAAGTCGAGCATTTTATAAAAAGGACATCTTTCGATTGATTTCACCGTGATGCAATGTTAAGTGGTTATATTGTACGACCTAGAGAGGTCGATTTTTCTGGCCTTTAATTTCTTTAACACAGAGCTGAGCCGAGTTCTATGTTCCGTCGTACCCTCCTTTTTAAAATTTAGTTTTTTCCATTTAATTTGATGTCACAATCGAATTAGTTTATGTTTTCATTCGTCGAACTATTTTACCGAGCTCTCTTCTTCTCATTCAATTCAATGAAACTTTTGGCTTCCCTTGATTTTTTTTTATCGAAAAAATCGTAGCCCAACGTAGCTAGGTTTACGTTGATTCTCTACGATTCCTCTTCATAATCCTGGCCAAAGGTAAATCGAAATCACCGTACAATAAATCCTAATTCTGTACAAATCTCTGTATAATCCACAGTAATACCTAAACGTAAATATATAGAAAATATCTATACACCGCAACTGAGACTTTCAAGAATAAAATCGATTACAGAAAAGGATACAAAAAAAATAAGCATTGCATTCCAAGGATAAAACGGAAGGAGAACCCATATACATAAATTCCAAAATTAGATATGTACGTTCACAGCGATATACTCTTATAGCAAATATAATACCGATTCAAATACAACATTAATGGCAGCGAAGGAGTGGAGAAAGGACCAACGAAGCTTTATTTTTATTTACAACGAGCGCGCGTCTGAACTCCACCAAGAACGCCTCAAAACGCCAATAAACAACCGCATTTTATGGAAATCAAAATGACTTGAGCGCACGCAAAATTTATTTCGTCGAAATATACTGATATAAATCCAGGATAATGGACAAAAAACAAATATAAAGGAGCAAGGATATAATGATGAATGGATGCAGCTGCGATGGAATCTAGTAAAGCAGAAAGCAGAGCAAGTTTCTGTTTTTATCAAAACCAAAAAAAAAAAATGTCCTTAAATTAGAAGGACATTCGATTTTAGACAGTTGGTTTCTCAATAAAGCTATCGTATAACGATAAAGTCCAGGTTTTTAAAATTAACTGCCATTTGAATCTGATATGGCGTGTGATTTGTTTGTCGTTGTTTATTTGATTTTTAAATGTGAAGTGCGTGACTGTGAAAGGGAATATGAATATGTATACGCCATCAAGGACGTCGCATTTTGTGATAAAGCTAATTTCATTCCGATTGTGAGCTTAGATGTTAATGAGAACCGCCCGTCGGCGTCACTGTGGAGGTAGGTGGGTTATTTATGGAGAGTCGTGATAAAATGTGCGGGTTTTGCATGGCATTCCAAAGAAATGTGTGCGTTGTCCTTGCCAGAAGGAGTAATAAAATGTTGAAAAGCTAGAGTCCGAAAATTGGACCTTGTATATGTTTTTTTTTTTATTTGTCACGCAACGGATTTGATAGTGGGGAACTGAAAATTAACACGCATTTTATCCTTTTATCTACGCGGTGGTCAATGGAGTATAAAGTGATTTATGGAAGCCACATGCTATAGCCGAGATGGTGGTGGCTATGTGTTCGACATTTTTTTTTTGGTTCAAGTCGTTTAAATGTAAAAAATAATTATAAACGTGATTTCAATTTACATGGAGTAGCTATCTAAAAAAAGTCATAGGAGCAGGTTCCTCTTACTGAAAGCTAGGATCCAGATCCACTCTGGCTTGTATTCTTATCACTCTTGGATAAAGTTTGCAATTGTTTCGTTTATTTCACTCCGAAAATCGTTTTATTCCCTACCTTTTACAAAACCAAACAGGAAAATGACCTTAGTTCTAAATGTTCGGCTGTTTAAAAGGGGATGGTGCTAACTTATAATGAAATTTACGAATCTCGGCTTTAAGGGGGTATTCTAGTCTAGAAGTACAAATTTTGGGTTTTTTTTAAAATTCGATAAAAAAAAAACTTTTTTTTATATATTTATTAATATTTAAGCAATACAAAAAAAATTAAAACAAAAAAAATTTTAAAAATTGAACAAATTACAGGGGTGGTGAAAAATAAGGGTACGTCCTTGTTGACATGATTTCAACCCTTTTGGTGATATGAAAAAAAGACTCTTAATCAGTAAGAATGTCGCTATCGTCTGAACTAGGTAGGTAGATAGAAGTGGTGGTTTCGATGGAAGAAAACCCAAATAGCGCGTGGAGCGCCGTTTTGATACCACAACCTCAGGTGACCTGTTTGTTAGAAGGTAATGTTGGGATATTTATATCCATCCTGTGGAATTTAGGAAGAGGATCAGTTCTCCAATGCTTTTCCCATATATCTCTTTAAGGTCTTTAAGGTCGAAGAATAGCTTAGCTTGCCCAGTACGCGTTGCCTGGCTCTCGCTAGGGCTGGACATTTGCACAGAAAGTGAATAAGCGACTCTTTTTCATTTTCATCTTTGCAGCTACGACAGAAACTGTTGTGAGGGATTCCTAGTTTGGCTGCATGATCTCCTTTTGGCTAGTGTCCTGTACTGACTGCCACTACTCTAGCGATGTCTGCACGAGTTCTTAGCAGCAGTTCGTTTGTTTTGGGCCTGTTGTAACTTGGCCATAATTTTCTGGGATATGACGCAGTTTGTCACACTGGTCCACCTGAGACCGGCTAATTTTAAGAAGTGTGAGATTATGTTGCCCTTAACAGCACCTATAGGAATATGAACGTTTTCCGCTAGTGAGCTGTTAAGGGCTGACCCTCGCCTGGCAAGTTCGTCGGCTCTCTCGTTTCCTTCAATGGCACTGTCCTGGAACCCAGATAAGCGTGACTCTGGCCTGGTTGCACAGGCGATTGAGTTGTTCCTGGCAACGATCTACAAGTTTCGAAGAGGTGATTGCCGAATTTATGGCGTTTATCGTCTGAACTAAGGAAATAAAAAAAAAAAATTCACAAAATGGCGGCTGTTTGAAAAAAAAGTCAGACGTGTTGAAAAAAGTAGTTTCGAAAAAAAAAAACGAATTTAAAGATTTAAGCAAAGTTGCAGGCAGTCTGTACTTACATTTCGTTAATCGGCGATTCCTGTTCCATACATTAGGCCTTCTTCTACAAAGTCGTAGGGTAGGTACACAGAGTACGTACTCTACGATAGATTAGAGCAAACTGAGCTTCACTGCACACTAAACATGAAAATATACTAAATACGTTACAACGTCCCTCACATAATGACTTTGTGAGAATTCATGGTGTACTCGTATAAAAGACTTTCTGTAGGATAATTCACCCTCAGGAAGTCAGGATATATTTTTGAAGATCTAATCCTTGAAAATATGAAAAATAAAAATGATTATTTCAAAATTCTAGACTAGAATACCCCCTTAACTGTGACAAGTTTCGACTGGTCCAAACTTCAGCACAGCAAAGCTGATGAGTTGAACACGCGAACTTGTCTGACATCTACTTTTGGGAGTAGTTTCAGGATTATCGCGGAAATTGAATTAGCCATATGGATTACGCAATATAGGCTTCCCCTTTTGGCACTGCCCAATAAATCAGGAAATTTAACTAGACAAAAAATGTCCTCAATAAACTCAGTATTAAGCAAGACTGCTGCGAATATACTCACTGAGCCCTGATATTATAAATTGGTGCACGGATGGTTCAAGAGTTGAAGAAGAGTGATTGGCCCCGGAACCCAACTAATCGAACCTTTGGGCAAATATTAAATAAGCTTTCGGAACGAAATGGATCAAAGAAGAATAGGGCGTTTTATCGAAATCCGAAAAACCAACATTCATATATGTATGAGTATAGGAGGGCCTTTTGTCAAATCATCCAATTATTGATTAAAAAAATAAAAGTTTTCTTCAGATAAATATTTCAATTTCTTTGTACCAATAATTCCACCATTTTCTATAAACATAGAGATATGACGTCTTTTCACAAATTCCTCATCCTGTAGGACTTTGACGAATTTGAGAAAGTTCCCTTTTTTATTCAGCATCCGCCCAAGTCGATCGCCGTGGCCGTGGTGGTTACTGCATTGGACTACTACGCAATGCGTTGGACAATATCATAACATGAAGAAAAAACAACATTCTGCTGTGGCCGTTACTGTAGTTGTTACAATTCGCTTTGAGCACACTTTTATACCCAATTTAACGCAGATGTCAGATCGCCCAAAATGTTATATTTTCGGGCGATTTGACATTATGCTATAAGTAGCGCAAAAATTAAAAATTTTAAATCGAAAAGAAAGATTTTTGGGCGATTTAACATTTTTCGGATTTTATTTTATTTTGGGCAATTTAGTTTTGCGCAATCGGAAGCATGAGTTCTGGCAAAACGCCCACACTTTCTTGGACGATTTGAAATTTTTTAATTTTTGGGCGATTTGTCATAGTGTTGAATCGCTCAAAAATGTTGGGCAATGTGACGTTTTTGCATTTTGGGCGATTTGTTTTGGCCGTTGTGACATGGAGCCTTTATATTGGACTAATGCAATTTAAATTTGCTAATTATTTTCCGTTTTATTGAGAAAGCAAATCGTACAATTCAACTTGAATCACCCTTTGTTACTTTGATATCCATGGGAAAACTGAATTGCTAAACCGAACAATGGGATTTTTTGCTGTTTTTTTTTTTTTGTCTCACAGTTTGTGAAAAACAGAAGGTCCTCTTATGCTCGTTTCAACATCCAAAATAAATGGAAACCAAGCAAAGAAGAGGAAAGGTCTGGAAGTGGTTACGCGTGAAGACTGAAGTGCACTTTGCACATTCTAGAGAGTGGATGTCTGATTTTATCTTCACAAAGTTTAAATTTTATCGACCGGAGAGCGTGTAAAAAAGCAATTCTGCTTGACCTCTTGAAAATAACAGTTTTTTTTTTGCATTTGAAATTAATTACCACTGCCATCCACGTTTTTTTTTGTACGTCAGAGGCGAAGAAAACAATGGAGCAATATTCTAAGACTGGCCCCAGGACTAGGACGAAGATCATTCTTTTGTATTATTCTTAAACTCGAAACTAAGTCATATAGTGTTGGGAAAGAGATACACAGTTCCATTTCCAAATTGTGCACATGTATAATAATCGAAAGGACATCACAAGCATCTGACACACAATGTTTTTTTTTGTGTACAAATTGCCACTCGATTCCTTTTCATAGAAGCAGTCCTTTATTTTTTTGAAACAAAAGGATACGAAAGTTCCTTTAAATTGGCTTTTGTATCCTCGCGTTCTCGCCTTTGGTTTCACTGTTTTTTTTTTCTGGAAAGCAAAAAGAAGACCGGTGCCAGGATAAAAGTGCACATGTGTCATATTCATCCATTTTTTGTTTTTCTTTCTGCGAAATACTCATATCTCGTTTTATCTTTTTTTTTTACCATTTTAAGGATAAATAACACATAAAACCGTTTGCATATGTTGAACTAACGAATTTTGCGGAGAAAAGTTTTGCCCTGTCTTTGTCTAGCTCTCTCTCTCTCTGTCTCTCTCTTTGTTTGTCATTGTGTAAAGTTCACTTGGCGAAGGACTATGTGCGGTTGGTTAGTGGAGTCATTTATCATACAAACTCGAAGGGTTAACTGTGTCACAGAATTTAATTAAAGTTTTTTTTTAGTTGGACACTTTAAGGATGAAGAGAGTTTCGAATGCTGACCGCGGAAAGAGCATTCGGTTTAATTTATCTTGTGGGTGTGATAGAACTAATGTAGTTTTGGTGGTTTTTAGTTCGGTAAACAATTATTTCTTATTAAGGATGTTGAATCACCCCCAATCTTTCGACATAGTAATGTGGTTTGTTTGTATTGTTTTTTTGAGCTCTTATCCTTTGAGGCATTAGTTCTAAGTAGGGTTGTATATTTTGTGCTGTGATCCTGGCTTTTGGACTTAAGGTTTTGAGTAAATCTATTATGAAACTTGTAGAGGTAATATTGTTTCTCAACTCCCTCCAAGGACATTATCTTATATATGATGAGCTTAAGCGCTTCGGCTAGCATCGTATTGCTTATTCTAAAGAACCCTATTTCAGCATCAACTAAGATTAGTGAGCAATTTCTAGTTTGAGAGTTGAAAAGGCAAACAACGAAGAACATTTTTGCCGATTAAGTTCAGACACCACTTACATGCATATAGTCAAGTTTCAAACCACAATACCAAAAAATGTGTCTAAAGTGGCGATCGCTGTTCAACTTGTGGCAAACTGTGAGGTTGAAAAAATAGTTGAACAATGTTGATACTACTTTGAGTAAGACTAACTAATCCTAACTCCCACGGAACTCTCCACCAGTGAGATCCCCCACTTTATCAAAAGAATTGGGCCTTTTCTGGTTCCCTAAACTGACTTTGTGGTACAATCGATCTTTAAGATCGCGGTGCCCTTCACAACTGGCGGGTCAGAACCCTTAAAAAAAAGAAAAAAAAAGACTATTTAAGGAAAAGATAGTTTGACGGATCTTACCTCGGAGTAAACACCAACTCCGCAAATGACACTTTATTGCAAATACGACGATGATTAACCGCTCCTACTTCCGCTGAGCGAAGCATACTTTACAAAATATTGATTCTGCTACTTCTGCTATATGTTATATGCTATAATACTGGACGATAAGCACGTGAGCACCGTGGTGTAGTGGTAAGTGCGTGGGACTGCTACGCAGTACTGCCCGGGTTCAATCCCAGCAAACACCTAAAAGTTTTTATCACGGTGCCACCTCTTTCGAGCTTCTCAACTCGCCGTTCGGATTCGGGCAAAAACTGTAGGTCCCTTCTACTCGTGCAAGAACTAAACACAAATGGTTGTGAGAAGCCCTGGTTCACCGCTAACTGTAGCGCCACTTAAAGAAAGAAAAAAGAAAGAACCAGGAAATCAGAGCAGATTTTGAACACTTTCTAGAGACAAAATTTTCGTCGCAATATTCGGTCCATTTGCGGGGAAGGCGAATGGATGCGAAGATTATAACCTTATCAGCTGTATCAGAACGTGGATGTAGTCCAAAATGCCATAACAAGTCGATGCTGCAGCACTGGGGATCTTCGAATTATAGCACCAATGTTAAAACGACCAAGAAGACCGAACCACCGTTATAAGGACTAACACTAAACTATTGCGGATCTGACAAACTACAAACAATGTGTCCAGGAACTAAGAGGATAGAAGTCTGCCATGTACACAGTTTTGGGCGCACATTAAAAACAACAACACCATCTGCTACTAGGCCAGTTGCTTTACTTAAAGATTCACATGAACTTTATAAATGAAATTTACTACACTTGTTAATTTTGATGCGCAATTTTGCCGCAAATAGTCCATGTTACCGGTATAGCCTTCCACCTGGACCCATTTTCCTGATCCAAAAATTATTTAATGACTGCTAATCGTCTTGTTATTAAATCTTCCAATAGTCGAAAGCTAGTTTTGTTCAGACTTTTACAGATTTCGGTTTTTGGTGGCCAGTAAAAGTTCCCGCCTGCAAAGCTCGTTCTAAGATATCGCTCTTGTGTCTTCCTCCTCCTCCTCTAACTCTTTCAAGTGTGATCTGGCCATAGATGATATCGGTATGTAATGAATATACGCCCTAAATTTGCTATCAGTATATGAACACTATGGATGAGTATAAACCCTGCCTAAAGGAGTTGAAGAAAGCAGCAGTGGGCACACTTTATGACAGCATAAGCTAACTCCGCCAATTCAGAATATCTTAAACATACCCTTTTGCCCTGATAACCCACTTGGACGTAACCAGGTTCCACAAGCCACCCTTTATTCTTGTAACACTTTTCACTTGGCCGATGTCCATTTTAAATTTATTATTAAACTAAACCGATGACATACATAGAAGCTATTAATTGGCATCAACATAACGCGTTATCCTTAAAGCTGCAAATGTTCCCACACTGCCTCCGACATCGTGTGTGTATTTCATACTTGCTGTGCGTCGCGTCGTCAAGTCGAGCCACCGACCTCAAACGGGAGCGGTTACATCAATGCAGTTACACAAAGAACATCCAAGTTGGATGGGAAAACCCTACCCCCACCGGTCTTAACAACGGAACAAAGAACCTAAATCCCTAACCTCACCCAACAATTTGCCAGTCGCCAACAATCACCATCACGAAGCAACCCCACTGAGAGCTAGACAATGAGACAAGAGGGAGACAAGGGGAAAAAACAGTCGTCTCCTTTGCCCCGCTTGTACATAGAAAACAAACACAAAAGGACGAGAGCCTGACATAGAAATTGAAAAACAAAACAACTCAAGGAAGAGAAAGGATAATAAGAAAATAGAGCCTATTCTGGAGACCCCACTAGTGGTGACTATTTTTGTCTCCAAATGTGATGCGGTTGGTAATTTAATTCTTCGACTACGGATCCTATAAATAGTAACAAGTATGTGTGTGTGTGTCGGTACAATTCTAAAGAAGATACAGATACCGGCGCTATGTACGTGTGTTTTCTTTAAACGCGAAAGGCGAACTTCTGTCGTTAGTTGACGTGCATAGTAGATGCCTTATGCGGCTTTCTGTAGTACGCGTTATGTCACCATGGACATGAACAGGATGTGACATTAGCATTTGATAGTGGATACTGCATTAATTAGAAGACTTGTTCAGTCCTGAATACATCACAGGACAAATTGAAAGAGGGAACTTCAATGCGGTGCATAATGGGCAGGGAATTTGGGCATTTCTGCGGGTCACGTTTGGTGTTGAGTTGATTTTTGGAATCAAGGTGCACATCTATGGAGTAATTTTCACATATGAGTGGAGAGAATGGAATAAGCTAGTTCAGTATAGATTCTAGTGTAGCACCTGACCGACGCGACAAAGAGGATGAAAGCATCCAACACTACCTCCGCGGATACCTCGCTTTATACGCAATAAGGCAGATATACATACCTACTTGGAAAAACACGCGCTGCCTAGCCTGATATTGGTTAGATCAATCGTTTTAATGAATCCATAGACTCCTTCATAACGACCTTTTAATCTACACAAACCCCCCATCCTTTTCTTCTCAATAAGTACAGTATTCTGGAGGGTGAAAATGGGCTTGATTCGCTGCCAAGAAGAAGAGCCATAGTTCTTGATGTGGCTTAAATGTTGGGGCTAAACCTATCCCTCTGATCAATTCAATTCAATTCAATTCAATTCAATTTAATTCAATTCAACTTTATTGAGACAATTTCAAAACATATTTACAATTTTTTCTAATTTTATAATTTTGGCCGACTCTGAAAGTATGTCTGGCTGGCTTAGTTATTAAATCATAAGGAGGAAGGAGCTCTGTTTTAAGTCGCAATTTCTTAAAACTCCGACGACTGTATTGGTAAAAATAAATAAATATTAGTCACCAGCATTCCTATGGTGGGCCGAGTCTAGCTTCTCGCAACCATTTGCGTGTGCGTTTTGAGTATGTTTTTGCAGGAATAGGAGGGACCTACAGTCTCCAAACGGCGAGTGAAACACTAAAATGACCGTAGCATATCCAATTGCCCTTCATCATTGTACCGGTCGCAGTGTGAACACTGCAGCCACCGAATAGAAATGAAGAAAAACAACGAAGAAAGATAAAGAGGCGAAGAAATCTCTACCTATACCTATGGCTCTCCGGGTTGTAATTGTTCTATCTATTGTGTAAATTCAAAAGTGTCATAACTAAACAGTCAGCGTATGATACTGAACTAACTTTCACTACTACTATAAAGTGGAAGTTTTATCAGAGATGGCAGCTCCAAAGGCTGATGAGCCAGACACCTAAGGCTATCGGGCTCCAGTTCTAGGCACTTTTGCTTTCTCCGATGATATCTTGCAAGGATTCTTCTTTTGGATTTATGACCCAGTGCAAAGATGTATACTTTATCTAATATCGACCATTATTTGCTGCTGTTCTCAAAATATCATCTGTTGAGGGAAGTTCTTAGATTGATCTCAGCATACTAGTATTTTCGACAACTGATCGCAAATCTGCAATTTACTCGCAGATATCGTCCGTATTGGGGTCTGATATTTTGGCTTTTTTCTTTTAAAATATTGTGTATCTTATTAACGATCGTATTTTTAAATGATCGTTATCCTATATAGTCATTTGGCCATTTTGATCACCATCGGTAGTATTCTTCTGACTACAGATCACTTTTTTCGGAGCTTTATTCAAGTTTGTTGATCAACGACGAATCTTCAAATGATCGTCAATCGAACCATAAAAAAATTATCTAGATACAAGAAGAGCAGATCACATTTGATCATTTGTTTCAAATGACTGACTATAGATCTCTAATAACTGAAATCGTTTGTCTCACTAATGATCTGTGATCAGCTATTCCTTCAACTACAAATTTCTTTTTACAAATCACCAATTAAGGATCATAAGCTGACCGAAGACGTAAATCACAAACTATCCATCAATCTACAGATAGCTGATCTCTAATCACCGCTACTATGCTTCATCATATATGTATGCAGTTATATCAACAATCACTAATCTTTATCCAGTTCACTGATCAATACAATACTCTAGCATCAAACTAGTAGGTTCTTCAATGTCCTTGGAGGAACGTTACATTTCGTTCAGTGATGAGGACAACTTCTGCCTCAGTGACTTTGATAACATACCAAGTTAAAATTTCAAATTTAGAGTGAGGAACATCTAAAGGTGATCTATCAGCTACCAACGCATCCCAAAAAATGAACTGTTCGATGCGAAAGTTTAGAAAATCGAAATGATGCCCGGCACAGAGTCATGATCAACGACTTTTTGTTTCCAAAAGTGAAAATGCTCCGCAGGACATTCGGTTTCAACTGGATGGCGCTACAGTTCGGGGTGAACCAGGGCCTTCTTCTCGTAATCATTTGTGTGTGTGCGTGTTATATTTTCGCACGAACGAAAGGGAACTACAGTTCTATCTATCTATAACGAAAGAGGTGGTACCGGTAAAAAAACTTTTAGGTGTTTTGGTAGAATTGAACCCGGGCAGCATTGCGTAGTAGTCCAACGCTACATCACGGATGACAACATTATATCGAGAAATGGACATATGGCCTGGCCTTCAAGATCGTGTGATTTGACGCCGCTGGACTATTTCTTGTGGAAGTATTTAAAGTCGTTGATTTATGCGAACAAGCCAACAATGATTCTAGCTATGGCAGGCAACATTGAGCCCACTATTTGTGAGATATGGCTTCAAATACTCGAATAAGTGGTCGAAAATGCAGGCTCAGGATGCAAATTCTAAGACGATCCCGTGGTGACCATATGCCCGAATTCAAACGTTGGCTCAACTTGTGTGTAGTTTATTTCAATTTAATGTAAAAAAAAAAAAAAAAATCCTGCAGCTCTTAAAAACATTCTTCGAACCACCTTGTTTTTAAGTAACCTTGCTCTTATCAGAATTCTTACCCAAAAGACCATTTCCCAACTGCATTGAACTGCATGCCCCAACGGTCTTTAAATCCTTGATTTTCTTAAAAAAAAAAAATTAAAAATATACATATGTATATCGCAGTACAATTTCGTAGGAGTTTTCTTGTTCCGCTTCCGTCATCAGAGTCAGTTTTAACTCTAAAAGCTAAAACTATAAAGCTGCACATCCTTCCGCAAATATATCAAAAAAAGGGAATTCAACAGAACATACGAGCATATCCTTAGTAGGTACAAGCGAATAAATATTTATATTCACCCATTGTAGGACAAGAAGCGAGTACCTACAATGTAATTAATAAAGTATCCTGCTGATGCTTTTGGAAAAAATATTTTCTTCCTGCGTTGTTGAAGATTTAAAAACAAAAAGTAAAAAAGTGCACGACAAGGGTTGTTCCTTGTTCAGTCATACGAATAATATTGCTAGGATGGCGCCACCGTTAGGGCGGCGGAGGCGCTATTCCAACATGCTGTTGCTTTGGGAATTCATGTTTTACAGGACATTTTATACAAAGTAATTGTCTTTATGTGCATACATTACATATATGTGTACTCGTATGTAGGAAGAGTATACATACATATACTCGTACACAGGCATCATGTGAGCAAGGATTGTGTAAAGTTGAATTGCTTAATGCAGGAGGAATACAGCGAACAGTAAGTAACCCTTGCTTCTTAGCACAAACTGTGACAGAAGAAATTCTACTTATTCCATCACTCCCTTGGGGAGGTGTGTACGAGCACTTTGGAACCATTTCATAGGAACAGCCAATATTTCTTCTCTTCCATTGTTGTGCATGTCAAAGTTATAGATGACGGCAGGATTCGTTTGTACCAACTAATGTGTTCAATCTGAAGACAGAATTCCACAGGACAAAATTCTGTGGATCTGTGCTTTTCTCGAAAGTACTTGAAGCTCAGACTTAAGTATCGACAAGGGAGAAATCATTCCCACTAAATGCTATTGCTATTTAATCCTTTTGCACTTGAAGGTCAAAGGGCAGTCAGCTACTTCGTGTTTGCTTATTGTTTTCTCTCCTTTTGCAAGCGTGAGTCCCTTTTCAAAAGAAGAAAACTCTTGTAACAATTTTGTTGCTCACAAGTTTATCTAAAGTCGTAATATGAACTACAAAGATCCCATCACAAGCCGTACAACTTCCGATGCCTTTTCTTCATTTTAATCAAAAGCTGTTCAGAATCAAATTTCGTCGTGTAATTGTATTTTGCTCTTTGTAAAAGGTAACAACATTTCAGCGAAAGAACTTAATTAATAAACACTGTTCCATGGGACTACCAGACAATTTCTAAAAGAGAGGGAGATAGGAAATTAGTCCTCCAACTTATACCTACGACGAAATAGAACAATGTTTTCGGAAAGTATTTTTTTAGCCGAGTGTTTTACAGAGTGTGGGTCACGTCAACGAGCTTAAAAATAAAATAAAATATTAAAATACAAAATTGAAATACAGTGAAAATCGCTCATAAAGACATTCAATAGTCTGACGTATTTGGTCGTTATAAGCTATATACATATGTCGTTGTAACCGATATATATTAAACTAGCTTAACCCCGCCCGCTTCGCCGGGCATTAATTTTTTTTTTAGAATTTGGGTAAAATTAAAAAATGTATTGCAATGCTTTTCGGTAAACAACATTCTTGGTTTTTTTTTCATTATCGCTCGTGTAAATAAATAATGCAGATGGCTTTTCGACTCATGAGCATGCAACGTAGAGTTGGCCATGCGAGAAAACTAGATTTTCCAAATTTATACCGCACATTTCTTAAGAGTGTCCGGCGTCTTATTGATGGTAACGGCGAATGCAAGGCGAACAGGGAATTGAAGACGCTTGAAACGACTTCGTATTTAAATTCTCCATTCACAAATTTTTTGTTTCTATCACATTTCCCAATATTTTTTTCACGGCAAGCCTGGTGCCATTACAAAGTTTTGGTTGGTTGATATTGCGAACCGTAATAATCGGCGCTCCAATTTTTTGCTGCTGTACATATGTGTGGTTGGTGGTATTCCTGACAAATCAAATGAATTTAAAAATTCTGTAGTTTAGCTTTGCGTCCTCGCATTGTTTCATGATTTTGTTCTTATCCTTCATAATTGTTGATAAATCTTTGCCTCAAATTAATAATAATTAAAAATAATTCCCGCTTTCTCTCCAAAATTCTCTTCAAACATTTCAACGAAATAACCTCCTTACTCTAGAATGAACCCAGAACCTTATAAACACCAGACGAAAAATGAATGGAAAAAACCATCAAGGAATGAAATTTGTCTAGACAAAATGTCGATTATGTTACGGTTTTATAACATTTAATTCGTTAGAACTGATATTTAATTTAAACAAAATAACGAATAAATAGGTCGTTCTTAGCAATATGTCATTGTAAACGATGTCGTTATAACCGGTTTTCATTGTATGTAGGTACATAATATACAATTTAGTTTTAATTTCGTTTAATAATACAGCAATCCCCCCAAATACGCGAAGGATACGTTCCGAAAAACCACCGCGTATGTCGAATTCGCGTATGTTGAAACTAGAAACTGTATGAAAATATGTATGTTCTACATACGAGTATGTATGTACATATAGAGATGGGTTCCAAGACAAGCAATTTTTTGAATGTTTGTTTGGAAGCTGGAAGCTGGAAGGGGAGGGGGGGGTTTCAGTGTATGACGTTTTTTATTTGTAATGCTGTTTTTTATGATGTTTTTTACGCGTAATCCCTCTAATTTTTTTTTACCACAAACCGAGGTGAATTCAACTTATATACTAATTCACCTTGGTATGAACTTGTGTTACTTTTTATCTGCTACTGATTGGTATCACTAGAAAATCTGTAAAAACAAGCAGCTGCTGACAATAATTTCCCTTTTTCTACACAACAATCTTCATCCCTTCTAATGGACAAATTCTAAGTTTTCCAAAGCTGCACTTGGTGGGAACGGCTCAAACACATTCGTCAGATATTCCGGTTCGGGTTTCCGATCCATTTTGGTGTTTTCAAAGGCAGATTTTGTAACTGCCGTCTTATCACTAGGATAATTTCCACAAGGATTAGTCTGTGTGCGCATCATTCATCGTTCAACGAACTTCATAGGAAGCTAATGAGAACCATTTTTTAATTTTTGGATTCTTCTTTTGAGTTTAGCATGTGGTTTGGCATTTTCTCAAGCCTTTCTCTTTTCTAATATTAACTCCTTAACATCGATGGGGTATTTTGAAACAGGTTGTATCCTATGCAAATTATTGGCGTGCTTCATGGTTTTCTACTTCATGACGGAATTTTCTCATTTGTTTTCATTGGTTATCTTAGGTTTAAGAAAATGTTTACTTTTTATCTAACTACGACTTTTATCTGTATACGACTGACCTGCTTGACAAGATTGCATTTTCATTGCATTTCATCTCGTACGTATCGCCCAAATCCATTTCTGAATTCTATTATAGTGGCTCCGTGGGGTAGTGGTTAGTGCATTGGACTACTAACTAGACATGCTGCCCAGGTTCAATCGCAGTGCAAACACCCAAAATTTTTTCCACGGTGCCACCTCTTTCACACTCAGTTTGGACTCGGCAAAAAACTGTAGGTGCTTTCCGTTCGTATATTAATATAACACGCACTCCAATGATTGCGAGAAGTAGGCCCTGTTTCACCCTGAAGATTATTTTATATTTGTTAATATTTACTTTTAAGTTCCACAATCTGCAGTACCGATGCAGTTCACAATGTTATTACCGTATAGCAGGAGCTTGATGTGGAGACCATTGAACACAATCCTCCCTGGCAAGAAGTTTTGGGGTCTTCTAAGAATATTGAGAAAAGTGGAGGACCCTGGTTTACATCCATTATTGACTTTACATTGCCGTGTTGCTATCCTTGTTCCACCTCCAGCATTCGATATTCCTAGGTAACTAGAATAAGAGTATTTCTGTTGATGGACATGGAGTCGAAAGCCGTCTTGATGTCTACAAAGAATGCGAATAATTCAACCATGTTGACTTCCGGTATTGTTATTGCACGGTCTAGAGTGGGGTTTTCCTGATATGGCAATGCATTGTGTAGTTGTGGTGGATTTAAACTTATTTTAAATATAAAACCATTCAACTGATGGTTAGTAAGAGATTCGCGTGGTCACTAAAATTGCAGTCCCAGTGTCTTATTAATGAGAATTCATTTAACTAAAGCTTTGATAGAACGGAACAATCATCGGTTCGAAATTTGAATTGTAAGAAATCTGTCGTTATTTGTTTGCAATAGAAAACGTGCTTCATTATATAGCTTAATGTACGTGACCAATCCACTTTAAAGACTCACCATTAGGCTGTTATCTACAATATTTGCCTACAATCCTTGTGGGTTACAGCTTGATTTATGATTGTTTTATTTCGGTTCCACTCAATAACCTCGCAATCGTAATCATTCCCAATGAAACCACAAAGCTTTACCCCCAAACAGCAATATTGCGGTCATCCCTCCCACACCCAATCAATTATAGCCGCACAGCCGAACCCAATTTGCATATTTATACGTCCATTATTCAGCCAGCATACAGTTAGCCCAAAGTGGGCTCAGTTTAAGGGAGGCCTCTCGGACACCCGATTCTCGTTAAGCACTGCAATAAACCACATGACGAATGACAGCAGCCAGATTGCATTCAAAAGCGTGCTTACGCCATCGAACATCCTTATCAGGTCAAAAGTCACACTGAAATTTGGAAGTCCTCTTCTCTCTTGGTATCATTTCCAGTTTTACAAAATACGACTCAGGCATTTAAATTGTAAATTCATCTTTAAATTACCACACACACTAATATATGTATATGTATACTTGAGGAAGGACATTTTATCCTCCCACAAAAAATTAAAAAAAAATTAAAAAAAAAAAATTCTACAAAAGTCATACTTGACGCGAGCATACAATTCCAAGACAAAATGGTGGCAAATGTCAAGTAGTAGTTTTCTCGCTGATGACAAAATGATAACAAAAACAGTTATATGACAAGTGCCGTTATTTCGGTGTTAATTAAACAAAACATGTTTGCCCTCCATCCATGGTGACGCCTGTTGGCTTCGTCTTCGTCGCCATCCTATTCGGTTCACTTGCTTTGCTATCTAGGATACGGTCTTCAGTAGATTACGAATGGATCAAGTGACACAAGATGGCGTAAATATTTTTAATTTTATTTGCGTCGGTTTATTTATGATGCAAGGACTTTTGAGTGGTTTCTTAATTTTTTTTATATTTGAAAGTTAAAAACAGCTTTAATGGTGGTTCGTTAAAATCTATGGGTGCTCATTTAAAACAAGGATAATGTCTAGTCTGGTTGAATATCCAGTCCATATTGTGAAGGATGTTTTATAGCATCACTTTAATAATAAAGCTGAAAGTCAGTATGTATGGTTGTGTGTATTTGTATCTTATCGTCCTTCAAGGCGGAGAGTTGTATTTATCTCAAGGATTATACATTTATTGTCGACACATTTGGCATTCAACATAATTCAGAGAAGCTGTAGAGAAATAAATAAATGTTTATATTTGCATTCGGAAGGGCATACAGCATACTCAAAGTAGTCGTATCATGAAAGGATTAAGGACGCATTTGCTTGTAAAAGTGTTTTATGGGAGTTTTTGTTTATGGGATTTGCAATTGGGTGGATTCAGTTATTCTACCAACTGATACTAACTTCGTTCTATGCAGAGGTTTAACTTTTGTGAGGTCGTGTTCATCTATTGTATGGATCGATAATGCCAGAGATAATTCCGAAGTCGACGACAGGAAAGAAGTAAAACCCGAAGTTTTTTGGATCATTCGATTCCAGATCATTAAATGTAGATCCTGCTGCAGTTTTAATTGTTTCATATACCAGACGCTATATTGGGAGTATTCTAAAGCAGAACACTCTCTTCAGATGACTTGTCTTATCCATGATGGGCAAAGATTACTATCCAAGCAATCAGCAACCGATGGGGTCTGGGTATTCTGTAAAAATACTTCCTGGTCACTAACGGTATCGGTTTTAATTCGATATTCTTAGTCTGAAAGGCGTAAAAAACTTTGATTTCGTAGGCGTCCACAGGATTCTGCACCAGATGCGGTTTGTTCGTGGGAGAATTATTCACTTCGCAGTACTTAATAGACTACCCCTTATAAAAGGTGGACCACCGTGATCCTGCGATTTGATGACACCCCTGGACTTCTTTCCTTGGGGATATCTTAAGGTAAAGCCTATGCCAATAAGCCAGCAATAATTCAAGTGTTAAAGGACGAGGTAATAAGACATATTGGTGAAATAGAGGAGCAATTATGCCAGGATGTCATCCTAAATTGTGACAAACGGATTGATATATGCCGCCGAAGCCGTGGTGAACATTTGGCCGATATTATCTTTTTCACATAATTGTTATCGATCAATAAGCATCGCAATCATCCAAATGTAATAGTTTTTTATTTTCTGTTCTCATGGTGTAACTGTTATTGGTCCACTCTGTACACAACTAAAAGAGTAAATTGAAGTTAATAAACTGGAAGACTTGTCGAGTTAGCTTCACTTATATGCAAATATTTTTTCGAACATCTTGATTCTAATAACACAGAAGTATAAATGCAATCGTTGGACTAAATAGGGCAATGTTAAGAACTTTAATAGGAATACTTTCCGAATACTATTTCTTTAGGGGTTACATGGGTTTCCCCGGGTAAAAAACGGCTTATTTTAAAATATTTCATTCAAACTTTTTACTGCCTTAAATATACACATTTGGCAAAGAATTTCTGAAATTGTTGTAGAAAAATAATTAAAACTCTGCAATTGTGACGTCATTTCTGGTAACGCGTTTTAAGTGACAATAAAACTGCTTTGAGCGCGCAACTTCCCAAGGGTTCTATCTCCCAAACTATTACTCCGATCGACTTGAAAATTTAGGAAAAGAGATGAGATGTTGTAGAATTCAATAAGACAATAAAAAAAATTCGATTTTTTAAATCCGTGAAACCCATGTAATCCCTTAAGAAAACATGCCAAAAGTATGGGCCTTTCAAACACACGAATACAGATACTGCAATGACATTAGTATGTATGTAGAATGTGGATACATCCTTACAACAGAGGATGTCAAACATATTCTTTGTGAATGTCACGCCATTGCTCGTTCTCGTTAGAAATTGTTAGGGAAGTACTTCTTTGATATACTGGAAGAGGCTTACCAAATTGTCCACATTCAAATTTTTACCCTAGGATGGGCAATTGGGTCTGGCTAGACCAAATTGGACTTTATCGTACAAGAACTTTTTTTTCATCTATCTTCTATATATATATAAAAATTAATTGCTGTGCGTTAGTCTCGCTAAAACTCGAGAACGGCTCGACCGATTCGGATGACTCTTTTTTTGTTTTATTTAACTTGATCCAGGGATGGTCTATGAGGAGAGAAAATTCAGAAAAACTCCAAGAAAAAGCCGGAATCTACAAAAACTTAAAGTTAGGTTTTGTATGGGAACTTTGAATTTTTTTTAAATTTTGTTTTTATATAATTATAGTATCTATGTACGTTGAAATAAAAGTCATTTGAAACTAAAAAAAATTGAATTACAATTTTGATAAGCTGTTCTATTATCTGTTAACAATATCTATCTATCTGTCGATCTATCTGTCTGTCTGTCTGTCCATATATCTATCTGTCTGTCTTTCTGTCTGTCTATCTATTTGTTTGTCTATATATCTATCTATCTGTCTGTATGTCCATCTGTCTATCTGTCTGTTTATCTATCTGTCTGTCTGTCTGTCTATCTATCTATCTATCTATCTGTCTTTCTGTTTGTATGTATGTCTGTCTGTCTGTCTGTATGTCTGACAATCCATCTATCTGCCTGTCTGTCTATATGTCTATATGTCCGTATGTCTGTCTGTCTGTCTGTCTGTCTGTCTGTCTATCAGTCTGTCTGCCTTTTTCTGTCTGTCTATCTATCTGTCTATCTTTCTGACTGTCTATCTATCTGTCTGTCTGTCTGCCTGTTTCTGTCTGTCTATCAATTTGTCTGTCTGTCTACATTAATTGACCAAAATTATTTATATTCACATTTCACCTGAAACTGCCAAGTTTTGTATGACAGTTACCAAAAATACCAGTTATTGAGTAATCGCACTGATGCTGTGTTGTATTCTACATGTATTTGGAAAAACGTACTCTGAAAATTTTACCAAAATCGGTTGGGTAGTTTTCGAGTCTTTAAAAGACAAGCAAACAAACAAACAAACATACATTCATTTTTATATAATAGATTTAAAGCTATTAAATTAACGAGTTTCATTTAATAACCAGACGAAACTCAAACCGTAGGCACACAGTGCCAATATTGCTGATCTCAATGAATTGGAGTTGGAGCGTTGATTGGGATTCATAAGCGCTTACGAAGAATTACAATCAAATTAATTTTAGGTGGTACGAATTCACCGGATCATCAATAGTTTAGTACTTAAATAAAAATATATTCTGCATAAAATTATATTGTGAAAGCGGAAGTATGTTTCTGTGCATTCTTTTACTTCAGTAAATCATTAATCAAGTAAAGATTAAGATTTAACTCAAACTCATCGCGTAACATACAGGAAAGGGTTAAAAAACGTATGGAAGTTAAAATTAAAAATTAAAATGTCGGATTTGGCACGCGTTATTTCTACATAGAACCACATTTCAAGAGCAGCGTTTAACCTTATAAGTAACACGACTGTTTTAGTACACGGGCGAAGCCGGGCGGGACAGCTAGTTCAATATAAAAACCTGAAACTTCTTGACTTCTATAAACACAGTTTTTTAAATCGAAAAAAGCCATTGTTGGGTCAAATCGGATAAGTTTGTGGTAGAAACTTTTTTTTTTTCAAATAAAACAACTGCTTAATAGATCACTTAGTCTGGCTGGACCACAATAGTTTTTCTAGGAACATATTCGGGCATATGCACATAAAATGATCATATTTTACGCAGATACATGTCAGACACCACGTTTGTGATGATTGCCAAATTTATTGAAATAATAATTATTTTCTATATTGTACCAATTTCCTACCTTATCTGGTGGGACTAAACATCATTTTGTCAAGAACAACAAAAATTTCATTCATTAAATTTTTACTGTAGGAACTTGGACTATATTGTAAAAGTCAAAGCGATGAGCCAGGAAAGAATACCGAGGTTAGTGCTGTCTCACAAAAAAGGCTCTTCGTTTAAAAAATCTCTACATCACAACCGGCGTCATCAGATACACATTCACCCTGAAATAGAAAACATATTCCATTTCTGATCAAATATTCGCAGATTGAGGAGAATCAAACCTCACGAACTTATGTTGTAGAATTTCGAGAATCTGTATTTAAGCATAATACCTATATTCTCCAAAGCGATTTCCCAAAATGAAATATAAATCATGTTTCGATCTTTCTTTGATTGGTCATGATCCAGGAGATGTTTTTAGTCAGGTATGAGTCCCCCACAACTCTGGGTACTCTAATCCCTTGTGTAATTCGAGATTTTCACCTTCATTAAAAAAAAAGTGCCGTCTCAAATGATAAATTAGAGGGTGAATTGTGATCCAGATGTGGTTTTAGCCTTACTTTTACGTCGAATGAGCAACTGGTCTACCACGAAAAGTAAATATTTATATTAAAGAAACTAGTAACAGAATCTATGACAGTTTTGTGAAAGAAGCTCAGCCATCTCAATACGTATATAAGTCTACGAGAAAAGAAGTACTTTTTGAGCAGTTACTCGGTAGACAAGATAAGCACTATCTTCAAATTGAGAGGCGAACTTATTAAGGTCAACTTTATACCAAACCGACCAGAATATGTGTTGCACTTTATTGCAAAATGCCCAGTACAGTACTCAAGGAATTCCGTACTAATTACTTTAATGCCCAGACACTTGGCTTGGATGCAGCAATCCATATCTTGAATGGTGAATGAGGTTGGGATTTACTCTACAACTACGCAGTAATCGCACTTCACTACAGGAACTGTATAATGGAAGAAAATTTCTAATAAAATAGCACTTTATATAACAAATATCGATTATGTACATAATGTGATAAACATAATTACTTTTATAAATGTCAATGTGGTTCACGACCCATTAGCCAAACCATAAAGACTAAGTATTAAATATTGTATAAGCGTTTTATAGAAAATAAACTAGTCTTTTAAACTAAACCATCCCAAGAGATCACAATGGGCCCACTTCGGTGCTAAGTGTCTTAGCTCAGCCTCATAGCCCCTTATAACCTAACCTGACATAACCATGAGTCTGAAAATGATTTCTAAAAAATTTCCAAAATGTTTTACATAGTTCTATACATTTCCAAGATCTTCTAAAATATTCAGAGACTTCCAGCCCTTAGCGACCCCGAAAACGGGCGTTTTCGATTGCGTTTACAGTTCATTAGATCATCTAAAATAAATTATTGGACAAACTCTTAAAATTAAAAAAATGTTTTATATTAATTTTCAGATGTGGCTTCATGTATGGTGAGCTGACAGACAAAGAGACGGTAGCACGTCTGGAGTATACCCTGGAGAATCAGCAACAGGATCAGTTTGAGATTTTATTATACAAAAAGAACAGTGAGTACCTAAAGTTCAATATGTGTACCCGTGATTTTCCCCGCCTTTACGCTTAGTATCTGCATCTTTGTATTAAAATTCATTTGACAAAGATATACACCCAAAGGGCGTATCCACTCGTACATCTCACTAATAGTGCGATAATTGTTTTTCCGCCCTTAGGTCATTAATCTGCGAACTTTCATCTTTGTGCTCATCATAGTTGTTAATTAAGTATCTTAGAGCATTTAAATTGTTATCTGTGTGTATGCATCTACATGGTGTGTTTATCGTGTCAACAGCAGGCGCTGCACTTCATCCATTCCGAAAAACATTTAGGATTAAAGAGTATGTCCTACCAACTTGTACCTTTGACATTTGACGCCTGGTATCCTTAATGTTTGCACGATTTTTCATTTTTGTCCTGGCGATTCATATGGGTGCGGGAGATAACAACCGATATATGGGTGTTGTCTGAGTTAATGAAGGAGAAGCTACTACGAGTATTAACCGGAAGCAATCAGAAATGTGGGTTTGCTGTGTGTGGGATGTGAGTGAATGGTGTTTGTTTGTATACCTGGCAATGGGTTGCTTTTTATGCTGATGTGTCCTTTTAGAGACCGTAATTTCCATCATGGTAAAAAATTATGTAGGCTATTTCCCATTCGTGCAAATACATAACACGTACACACACAAATGGTTGCGAGAAGTAGACCCGAAGCCGAACTGTAGCGCCACCTAAAGTAGGCTATTTTTCAGACGTTCGTGGGATTGCTAAAGGATTTTTTTTTCTTCTCAAAGGTCTTTCGTTCCGAGGTTCTTAAGGTTTTTCTTTTGGGTTTCTTCGGAGTGGTCTTAGTCCATAAACAGTAAGTCTTTTCATTCAAATCGGTCCCACCAACCAAAGATTTATCTTGTTGGCTGAGGCTTGTGGTTTGTTAGGAGTCTAATTCGAGTATGAGTTAGCTGCTTTAATTGTTTACTGACTGTCTGAAAAGACATCTAAATTCATACACGCACCAAACAAGATTGAATGTTCTAAATCCGTGATTCCCAAAGTGGTCCAGGTCCACGGGAGACTCGACGGGGGTCTACGTTGGAATAAAAAAAAAATGGGGGTTCACCAGTTGTAAGTGGGGGTCCACAAAAATTTATCTGGTTGCGATATTAAAGAAAACATTTTTCAGATAGGCTGGCATATGAATCAGATAACCTGTTTATTAAGCGTTAATTCCCTTTTTTTAAAATCTCACTTAATTTTTTTGAGTAGTGTATTTTAAGAAGATCAGCGGCTGTTACTTGTAAAAACTTGCATATTCTTGTACCAATCGCTTCAATTTGTGATTAAAGCAGTTAACAAAATAAGAAGCAATACGTTGAATACCCGATTATTTGCACAATTGTGCGGCGAAAATGATCAAGACTTCCAACGATTGCTCTTACATACTGAAGTACGCTGATTGTCGAACGGTGCATGTTTAACGAGATTTTACTCACTTTTTGAATCAGTTTTAGAGTTTCTGGAAAGTAAAGATCAAGGTTTGAAAGAAATCCTGATCAAGTTGAAAGCAGACATCCCGTATTTGACAGATCTATTCAAAAAATTCAATGACATTAACTTGCAGTTACAACGGGACAGCGTAAATTTAATTTCGGGTGTAATTTCGGCTTTTCTTGGAAAATTGAAATTTATGAAGCAAATTATTAGTCGGCGCGAATTCCCCCAGTTTCCAAACTTATCACAGGCAGAATATCTTGATGAGAATATTCAGACATACGTTCAGCATTTAAATACCCTGCATGATGACTTCAAAAATAGATTTGAAGATATTCTCACGATGAAAATATCACCATGCATCATAAATCCATTCGATGAAACGGAAGTGGCGAATGTGGTATTACAAGAGGAGCTAATCGAGCTTAGCACCAATGAGGAGGTGAAGGTGAAATTTAAAAAAAGGCTATCAAACATTTTGGCAGCAGGCAGAAATACCCGAAAAATATTCTTGGCTGTTTGTGAGAAAAATTTTGATAGCGTTTCCAGCATCATGCCTTGTCGAAAAAGGTTTTAGTGTCGTTACAAACTTATTAAAAAAAGGGAGCAGAATAAACATCACAGAACGGGGAGATTTGCGGTTATTCCTTACAAAACTGAAGCCAAATACTGATAAGTTGCTATCAAACTATCAAGTGCATCCCTCCCATTAAAATTATGACTTTATTTTATTGTTGATTTGCATTGTTGAAGTTAGGTATGATACGTTATTAATGTTAAATTTTAGTTCTATGAAGTCTGTAATCGTATTATTTTAATAAATAGAACATAAGAAAATATACTATTTTTCTTTTTATTTTTACCATTCCGAATTTAGGGTTGGGAGCCGCGACGCTAATTTCCATCGTTAGATCTAATCCTCACATTTTTTGACGAGTTTTGGGCATATGGTAAAAATGTAGCAGCAGGAGGTCCACCGAAACCAGATTAATTTTGAAAGTGGTCTACGAGAAAACAAAGTTTGGGAACCTCTGTTCTAGATGGATTGAATCACCAGCGGTTGCTGAAGATCGCTTTTTAGCTTAAGGTGATTCATCAGGAATAACAGACCGTACACTATCGTAAAATTGTCAACAAGCAAAAGAAATTAAAAAAAAAAAAAAATAGACAATCTTGTTGAGTTTCATTCCCATTAAGATATCTCGAAATCCTTCGCAGAGAAATGTGGCGCAGTTGGAAAAACTTGTTTTTCCAATAAACTGTCCCTTTAATCCTTCTCCTAGGATTAACTCATTCCACAGACCCATTCTGAAGGACAAAAGTTGAAAGTGTTTCCGCAGCTACTCTGCATCCATGTCAAAACTCTTTAAATCCCTAAGGATTCAGCTTAAGTCTTGCACACATCTGAGACCAATTTCAATGTCACCCCCATTAAAGCGGACAAACAAATTAAAAAGAAATACAATTTGCCATTCGAATCGGATGCGGATTATGTATTCCATTTTATTTGATGCAGGGAATAAAAGTCCTGCCAAAGGACTTGGGAAAAATATAAAACTTCTCGTTCATAGATTTTGCGACTCCCTTTTCTCTCATTGTTGGCGAAATCAAGTGGCAAATGCCAGAGGTTATTAGATTTTATGAGATGGATGCAATACGACTGGAATTGAAGGACTATAATATTGCATTCTACAAGGATAATAGCCTGTGGTTCGGAGTTCAAACCAGATGATGTCAGCAATAGATTCCGGCCGGTATCGTGCCATTCCCGGTGACCGATTCAATGCGCCCGGACAGGTGGCATTTTTATTTTATATTCGAAATGTTGTTTTGTGGAAAAAAATCAGTGGTCCTTTTTTTAGAACAGGATATAACCAGGAAACGTAAAATCTGCTGAGACCGTACTGTTGCCAGTCGTTCTACCAAATAAAGTAAATATAACTCTCGCTGGACTTGTGTGCAGCTGAACTCATTAAAGGATACAAGCACTGTTGTGGTTGTTGTTGTTGTTATTTGGTATCCTCTTAACGAAAGAGAAACAACAGCGCAACAAAATAAAACTGCTGTTGACCTAAAACAACGAAAAAATAGACGAATGGTCTAAAAAATATCCTCCAGGGAATAGAAAACGGTAAATATCCTGGGTTCGCAAGTGGAAGGGAAAAGGTTCCTTTTTTTCCAGATTTGTATCTCCTGCCGGAACATTGTTATCTTTTAGTGTATGGAGGACAAAGAATAACATGTAGACATAGCCAGTCTAAAAGAAGGATTTGCCACCAAAATGAGCTGACGAAGGAAGAAAAGGACCTCCGGAATGGATTTTTATAGCTTACGACCAAATAAAAGTGAAAAAAGAAATAGAAGGTACGTTGGAAAAAAGATTCAACCAAAGACGATTTAAAACACAAACTTTGGAGAGGAGAAAATGCGAGAAAGAGAATAGAAAAAGGACTCTTCCTGATATCATGAAAAGTAAATTGTAAGACTTCCCTGAATAGCTGCCTCGATTGTGGTCATAAATTGATGAAAGCACAAATACCCAGATTGGATTCATTAGGGATTCGTTCGAGTGGCAATCCACATTCGATTGGTTTTAAGTGAGACATATATTCTCGTAGTAGTCACGCCATGCAGACCGGATCGGAAGTCTTGATTTAGGGTAAACGACTTTGCTTTGTTATGAAGTGACTTCCAGTTGATTTATGCGAGGGAAATGGAATAATGTTTTTTTTTAAACAAGAAGTAGACGAGCGGTGGTGGATTAGAGAAAATCAAAGAAAATAATTTTACTCACTCGTAGAGGGCGGATTAGTGTAAAGGACGAAATATGGAATTGGGAAGATATGTTGAATGGAACTGAAAAGTGCCTGATTATAATCCATAACACAGTTAAGTATGCTATGGATTCTACAGACCAGTTATAGGTAATTGAAAAAGAAAAATACTGTGAATCGAAATCGAATGCAAACAATCATAGTTGAATGCTTTATTGCAGACAACTCCCATAGCATTAATTGAAACAAAAATTATCCGAGTTCCAAACCACATCACCAGTTTTTTTGTTTTTTTGTTTTTATAATTCACATAGGCTAAAGGGGTTATGACTATTAGTACCCTGAATAAACTCAGATTATTCTCTATAGGTCGATAGATAACTGGGGAGTTACTTTAATTTTCGTCGTTGCTTATGATTCACAGTATTTTTTTTTCACAGATTTGTCTTATTAAACACTGTTTGTGCGTTCATAGCATAACACTGAAAGATACAATTTATTCAAAAAACCCTCAAAAAATTGAGGGATATCGCCCTGTGCTCAGATCACTAAGCAGACACAACAGGGTGAAGCTCTGCTGGGTGCATGGACACTCCGGCGTAGAGGGAAATTAACTTGCGGATGAGCTAGCAAGGAATAGAGGGGCACTGCCTTTAACCGGGACGGTTATGAATATAGCAATGCCATCATGCGGCATTAGGGCAAAACTGAACAACACGACCATAAGTTTGGTGGAACAAAGATGGTCTACAACAGAGGGGCACAGGGTATCCAAGGCTCTCTGGCCGGCCATAGACCGTAAAAGAACCAAAGTAATCCTTCGATTGAATAGGGCAATCTGAATCAACCGTATATAATGAGTGCTTCTTCGTTCTTCGTTGTTTAGTGTTCGAAAACCGAGCAACGTACAATGAATAACGAGCACTGAGTGAAGAATGAAAGTCTAAAGCCAGCTTCAGAATAATACTTAAAACTCTCTACGCTGCAATGAGCAGATTTTTTTTCGATTTGCCGGCAAAAATCAGGCATGTGATTGGACTTTCGCAGATTACTGCGTTTACGAATTCGCCCTGATTCGTTATCGATATTGTTCTCAATGGTCGTAAGCCCTAAACTTAATGGGCTTATGATGAGTGATGACTGAGAATATACTTAATGGATTCATCTACGGACAGATACTGGAAAAAAGCTAATTTTCATTTTTAACAAAAATACGATTAGTTCAGAATTCCCAGTTCAATCGCCTCCAGTTTTTTTTTCAGAGCTACTAGCCCAAATGGAAATGGATTTCAAAAATTAAGGAGTGTAACCAATTAGAAGGACTATGGAAGACCCAAGACTCAAGGCCCTACACCCAAGACCTAAAACCCAAGACCTAAAACCCAAGACCCAAGACCCAAATCCAAGACCCAAGACCCAAGACCCAAGACCCAAGACCCAAGATCCAAGACCCAAGACCCAAGGTTTAAGAGTCAAGACCCAAGACCCAAGACCCAAGACCCAAGACCCAAGACCCAAGATCCAAGACCCAAGGTTTAAAACTCAAGACCCAAGACCCAAGACCCAAGACCCAAGACCCAAGACCCAAGACCCAAGACCCAAGACCCAAGACCCAAGACCCAAGACCCAAGACCCAGACCCAAGACCCAAAACCCAAGACCCAAGACCCAAGAATCGAGACCCAAGACCCAGGAGCCAAATCACAAAACGCAAGAACCAAGACCCAAGATCCCACCCCCAAGACCCAAAACTCAATGTCAATTGATTTCACCATTTAGCGAATATGACCAATTAGAAAGACCAGGCCTACAACCAAGATCCAAGACCCAAGACATAAGACCCAAGGCCCGAGAAAATGACGAAGGTAATAACGTTACCGTCAGCTGACTCCCCCAAATGGGGCTTTCGTGTCTGCTTGTAAGTACCTTAGTCGTAGATTCTAAAGTTAAATCATCGTCAGCTTATCAAGTTGATGGCATTATTTGGATCCACAGTAGGAACGCTCAGTTGTAGTTTGATGTTGGTACGCTAAAACAAAAGTAGTTTGAGTTCATAAAATATATTTTGAAGTTTACTTAACCTCTGTTATTTTTCACAGATTTACAATGCGGTTGTGCTCTATCCAAATACGGACAAGTTGCCCCAGGTATCGTAAAAGGGCGCATACACATGTCCCACATTCGCTCTATCATAAGTTATTCATGAGGAAATCCTTTCATCTAATGTGGTCCTCAAAATAACTCAATTATAGCTTAAGGACATCGAGTAATCATCTTTTTTCTGCTTCGTCCTGTCGTCATTATTCCCAATAATTATTCCTTCAGCATCAATTCAATTGGGAATCGAATACCGAAATCCTTGATTGACCTCCTTGCTATACATCTCGCACCAAAATCCTCTTCATTTCTCCCCTTCTGTTGACAGGATAATTCCAATATGTCTTTTTTTTTTCCCTCTCCGTGTTTCCCAATGAAATGTAATTTTCTTTTATCCTGCTTATCGGCGCGTTGCTCTGAGTTATGGACTGGGGCCCATCGTCCTTGCTATCATCCTTGTTCTTGTGTGTGTGCTTGGCAGTATATCCTATTTGTCGTCATCGCGTTTTCTCAAAGTGGACTTATGTTTTCCTTTTTTTTTGTGTTTAAGAGCATTCGTATGTATAGAATCGTTATGTAGAACAAGTGGCATGAAAAAAGTATACACCACAAGGTCCTCCAGATCCTTAGGTATCTAACGGATACTTTATTTCACGAAATGCATTCAAGTGAGATGAAAGAAGAAAACACTGATCCTAGCGACAATGAATGTCATTTTTCTGTCAATGTGAAGCAAAAAGGATTCAAAATATCCTCAAGTGAGGATTTTTGTTTCTAGTGAAATTGGAGAACGAGTGCTGAACGACAAACGTTCATTAATTCGCTTCTGGAGAAGTGGCAGAAGTGTGATATTCAAATGATTCTGCGGGCGGAAAGTTGAGTGCGGGAGATAAGAAAGTTTGGATCCCAGACCAAGTGGACGCGCCTGAAAATTTATTTGCAGCCACTTCGTCTATGTCGGCGATAAGTTGAAGAATAATTGGCTCAAATCTATGTGCGGGATGGCGAGGACAAATTCAAAGAAGATTTCAAACCAAGTGGTGGGGTGTGAGAAAGTTTTGGAACTAAGAGAAGTTGCGTGGGTTGCTCGGAGTGGGAATCGAAATGCGGTACATGCGTCATAATTCGACGAGGATTTGGGTTCCTTGAAATTAATTGAATATTATCGGGATTTTTTAAGGAACTATCCAAAGACAGTGGCATTGAGAGTGAAGAGTGAAGAGTTATTGACGTGTCTTCGTCTGTGGTAGCAAATGTGGAATTAGCATCGGATTAGCAACGAATTATTAATAAATAAGCAATGATCTCGGGACGAATGGATTACAAATGAAGCAGTAGCTGATAAGTAATAACTTGAATCAGCATCGAGTAAGGAAATAATTAGAAACATTAGAGCAGCGGATTAGGGTGGTATTAGCATCGACTAACGAATTATCATCAAATAGTTATCAATGTAGGAAGGACTTTACATCGATGTACCAAGCAGTGAACAAAACAGAATTGGCTGTGAATTATTTTTCTTCTTCAATTAGTTGAAGTGCTTCTTTTTGTTGTCGAACAAGTGAATCCCAGGAGCCACAGTTTTACGAGTAGACTCAATACAATAAGTATCTGCAAAAATCTTGGAGCACTATCTTCAATAGGGTCGTCTATATACAGTAGCGAGCAAAAAAAGTGCAAACGGTCACATCAACAGCGATTACCTTGGCTTATCTCTTGTAACGCTAATCAATCTGTTTTGTTCCCAATGTGTAGACATTTGATTTTAAGCAGCAGTATTTAATTGCTATTTTTATTTAATTGCTCTTCTTATTGTGTTTGCAAATTTACATTAAGTTAGTAAATGAGAAATTTAGTGAGAGCAAAAAAAAAAAAATGCAAATGGCAATCATGACTACCAAAGAAAGCAAAAAACATTTTTTTTTTTGTTTAAATCAATTGGAAAATGCAATAATTTGAATCAACTATCGATTTGATGCAAAAAAAATTATGCGACTGTATCCAACAGTCCCGAGCTACGTGTAAACATCATGCGGATGGAGTGTGTAGCTCCACTTTATTGGAAAGAAAGTAAATTATAACTAGTCTATGTTCGATAAAATTCAAGCCAATCGCATATATAGTCACCGAATCCACTCCATTCGCAGCAGTCGACGAACAGTGTGCAATTTTGGCAATCTAGGCGAGCAAAATTATTGCGGGTGTAATCTTAAAACTTTTGTTACTTTTTGTAGTTATAACTTTATTACAACATAATTTAAACACTTTTTTTTGTTAATGAAACAAGTTTAAACAATTTAAAATATATTAATGAAATGTACGTACATATTGAGAAGTAAGATGATATACATATAACAGATTTACAGATAACTGAAGTACATAAGTAAGAATAGTAAGGAAGAGTAAGCATAAATAAGGATAGAAATTAAAATTTTAAGTTTTGGCTGGTAGGCGCACGATTTTATATTGATGCGTTGAGAGATTAGCATCAACTATTAAGGCAAGCCCTTGATCTGCAAATAATTTTGCTGGCTTCCGGCAAAAAGACTCGTGGGCTATTTCTAAGGTCGTACGTCTTTCAGGAGAAGAAACAGATATCTCCTTTAAAATCGCAGCCGGGTCTTGTTTCCCCTAGTTTCGTAGTTTTATTTTGGTAGCCAATGCTAGTTTTCTTGACTTCTGTTTTGGAGAAGGTCTTTTCGTTTCTTAAATCAATAATTATAAGTATGAAACTACTTATGTTGCCTTCCGGGCTTATATCTTAAAGTGTTGTGAGAAGAACTAGGTATGTATCAGTCACAATATTTGAATACTGAATGTTTCTCTGAAGCCAAGAAGAATTGTACTCCAAAAAGCGACCGATTTTACTTCTATTTGTTGACACATACCTCTTATTGTAATTTTAATGCTTTCCGATAGTGGTAGGTAGTGGCAAATTATCCAAAGCTTGGAAATGATGGCATTGAAACTATTGGAGCTCGAGTTTGTACACCAAACATCGAAAATGAACTGATACGAAATTTCAAAAGCCATTTAGAATTATTTTCACTACTTATTCTTTCGCAAATTTTCGCAAAATGTTTTGTGGTTTTTAGATAGCTGGAATGTCCAGCTATACTGTGTATATTCCCTGATTTTTATATTCTGCTATATAATAAAGTAAAACTGTAGTTGAATTTTCGAAGCTACTATTTCTTTCTCTATAATTTACTCACATATTAAAACAGGGTAATACTGACTATTAAAATATTATTTAGAAGAAGTAAGACCCGTTACACAATGTAGATGAACTGACCAAAATAATAAAAGAAAATTTAAAACGCCAGACATCACAAATCAAATGCATTTGTCAAATGAAATGCAGCGACTGATTAGCACTTGTTGCTTGTGAATTATGCATAGCATTTAACGTCAACTTCGAGATAGTATACCGCTGCTTCAACACGATTATTTCAAGAAATTATTTTTGGATTTCATAGAAGAACTATTTTGTTAAGAGAATATCAAGTATTTGTAAACAAATTTAGTATTTCGAAAAATCAATTTTGCTCGCCTAGATTGGCAAAATTGCACACTGTGCGACGCCAGAAAATGAACCTGGGACCCCTTAACTCAGTTATATACTGCGCCAGAAGTAGAAAAACCGACGCGCTACACACTCAATCGCCGCGGTTATAAAAACTTTTCACCCAAGTTCTTACATAAATAATATCAGCTGGTAGGTACATATGTACTCTGTTCTCTCATCTTATCACGAATAAGAGCAATAGAAAAAAAACAACAAAACAAAAAACCGCCTCATCTATCTGCTTTATAATTCAATCGCTAGCGCAATAGCTTGTGATTCCTCCTGATAGTTTATTTTTGCACCGATTCCAATGATTCTAACACTGATTGAAGGCTTCATCAGTATGAATAATTTTGGAGTTACTATGGAAAAACATTATTTCAACGTAACTACATTCACAAATGAGGTCTAAATAAATAATGTCTTGGAGCAATGACGAAATGCACTCTGATTTTATAAATATAAACAATTTGTTTACACTTAATCTATTTGTCAGAATCTCTATCACGAAAAGAAGCTCTTATTTTTTGCAACAAGGTGCCACTAGGACACTAGAGGGCAGTAGGTAGCCATTTTATTCGAAAATAGGTTGTAGGTTTTCTCCATGCGAGATTGCAATAATATTTATAAACCAAAAATTCAAATCACTGCTCTAGAAAATTCTCTTTCTTTTGACACCTCATTTGTTAAGATTGGTTGAGTGCGAGAGCCGCAAATGGTGATAATGATTGCAGAACATTGAAATGCAAAGCATTATGATCATGTTAGAGCGCGTACATATACTCACACACACACTATTGCAACGATACTCACTGCTGCCCGACAGTTGGCAGTGGTCTCCACTGAAAGAAGATCCTGGGCGATGCTTTGAATAATTGTTTTGAGCATTGCTCAGCTTCGGGACAACGCAGGAGGATGTTATGTATCTCAAATGAATCAGGGACAAATTTACTAATTTCACCTATTTATTTTGTTTCTCAATCCGATAAGCTATTGAGTTAGGGCTTTATAACTATAATTTTCCCTCCCAATATACAGTATTTTCCCTACTTTCTGAAAACCTTGCCATTTTCCGGGATAAAAAGTGTAAATATAAAAGTTGACCAGGAACATAAGCAATCACTATGTCAATATTTCATCGCGCTGATATGAAATTTGAGTTATAAATTTCGTAACCGTTCGGTATTCCGACCCCGAAATCGCGGAATTTCTCCCCGAAATCGCAGAAATACTTCACTAGAAATTTTGCTAACGCGCGCTTAGATGTTTACAGTTTACACATCAAAAAGCAATTATCGCCGCTTTTAACAACGGAAGATTCACGCAGGGTGGTGCTTTGGAGTTTGGTGTCGCAAAATCAGCAATCTCGCGCATTTTGTCCCGATATCGGGAACAAGGGGATATTAATCCCAAAGTTGGAAGTGGGTGTCCTCGAAAACTAAATCCCCGATAAGATACGGCAGGGTATGGTGTTGGGAAAACAATCTAAAATATTCATTAAATCAACTTTCTAATTAGGCTTTCGTAAAGTTTATTCTCTCGTCAAAGAGTAGGTCAATTGTTTCAAGAAAGGGGTCGAGTGAATGCCCAAATATATCAGAAAATACTGAAAAACCATATGCTTCCACATTTGCGGTCGAATATGCCTGAAGACACGTTATTCCAACATGATATTGACCCACAACACACCAGTCGGTTGGTAAGAAGTCTGTTGGAAGAGGAGAATGTTGGTGTTTTGGAGTAGCCAGCGCGATCTCCTAAATTTTATAGAAAATCTATGGGATCTTGTAGATCGGGAGATAAGGAAGCCAAAGCCATCGAATTGCACTGAGCTGAGGGAATGATTCTGATACTAATCTGGATAAGGAAAAAAATAGAGGATCCATGGACGGTTAAATCAATAGAAAAAGTACGGAGTTGTGTTTGGTTTACTGGCTTCAATTCTAATGTCAACTGGTCCTTATAGGCATGTACTATACAAAATCACACTCTCAGCTACGACGGCGATATTTTCAACTAATCTTGGCGGATGAATACGGAGTTTTGGAGTCTTCACATCACTAACCTGTCCGAGGCGTTCAAATTTATTGATTCAATTCACTATAGCTGTGCGGGAACCGAGAAGGCGCTGATGATGACCAAAAGCAGTATGGACTTTGCGAAACGTGTTCGAGATATTTTAAGTTTTTGAATTTTAACTATTTCAACACGATGTGCCTCATCAAAAGTCACCGCAGTTACAGTTGAATGTTGGTGGTTCAAATTGACACCTCTTGTAGGATGACCCTAGCTATTTATTGGCAATCTTCATGTCAATTGTTCTCATCACTTCCGTAATCGCGGAACTGAAATTAAATTTTTCTATTACCGACTGTAATGGATACCATTCGTTTCCACTTTAAAATAATCATCTTACCCAAAGTTAACATGTTGTATCATATGACTCCAAGTTTTGAAGGTATCGCTAAATGCAAGTGAACCGCATAACAATAGATGACGTTATAAGACTGTGAACCATACTGATTGGCATCACTCTAAGATCTAAAATGTATTTTTTTAAGAACTAATCATAATAAATTCAATTTCGTCCGCCGCTAATAAAGGCCAACTGGTTGCTACCATAGCCAATTTCATTTTCGAATAACCTCACAATGAAATTCACATGAAAGTCTTTCTTTTTTCTGACGAATAAAACCTTCAAGAAAGCAGTCCACCCCCAACCGGCATCAAATTTACCCATCAACATGCAACATTACCGACACCAATTTCAGTTCCAATGACAATTCTATTTATATCAACATAAAGGAAAAAAATTTAACGGAAATAAACCGAGAATACCCTCTTCTGCTCACCCGAGCTGAGCCCTATCCAAGGACTTTCGATCGATGAAAACTTTTAGTCGCTCTCCTCAAGGTTATTTCATATTCCTTCAATAATAATACTCATCAACTGGCGGCTGTTGCACGAATGTTGGAAGACTGCTATTGTTGCGTTGCCTTCAGAGGCCGACGAAGAGTGATGATGGAAACGCTGCCGCGCGCCGCTCCAATATCGGTATCCCTTTGGGAGATGGAATTTTCCTTTTTATTTGTACATGCTGGAATGACGATTGTGATGATGGATGCTGGAGTTGTGTACTCCAGATGAATGGTGAAAAATGACGCTGTTTGGGAATGGGAATTCACCTGACCCATGATTAAAGATGTCATGGCCTTAAAGCAAAATGTGAGAAATGTTGCTAATATTGGCTTCATCGAATAAATACAAAAAAATCCGCAGTATTTGGCGAGCTACAAATTCAAGATACAGTCTGCGTCGCATAGGAAAGAGCTTATTAGGGTAGGTAAGTGGGGGTGGTTGTATGACAGGACGCGCTAGTGGGCTTTTTTGATGCAACAGCTTCTAGCTACTGGCGGGCATTCACAGAGGAAGTGGAACCTTTGCATACTTGCAACTGCGGTAGTGGGGGTTAAAAGGGATACCTAATCTTGAGGCATGAGTGCCGATTGGCCAATGACTTTCTGGTGGCCTCAGCACTCTATCTCTTGATTAGGTCGTGCGATCTATTTTTGTTATAAGCAGGCCTGGAAATGACACAGTTATTAAGGTTCCTCCACCTAGAGTAGGCTTCAACTAGAAAGTATTGGAAGTTGACGAGTCCTAAGGGAGAATGTACTACCATCGTAAGGGAGCCAACAAGCGCTGAACCACATCAGGCCTTTAATTTCCCTCTATGTTGTAATGGCCGGGAACCCTGAGGAGAGTGATTTTTAACCGAATATTTGCACGGGTCAGTTGTTCCTTGTACTGTTCTTCCAATTTGAAGGGAGTTGTGGTTGAGCGAAGGGCTTTTATAGTGGACTGACTATCCACTTAGATTGTTATCTCCTTCAGCATTGTAGAGCTGACATGACTGGAGGACACTAGATCAGTCTACAAGACGAAAGGATTTACAAATTCTTTGTTCGGCTGGAAAGATACCTGATTCGACACCGAAATCTATCTTGGATCCGTCGGTGAAGATCGTTATTTGGTATTTCGATTCCATTCTGGTCGGTAAAAGACTTGGATAGATAAATTGGAGTCAAGCTTGGGGGTAGTGTAGTCTGTAGTGGTCAAAGCAAGAGCTCTCGGTAGCGTTCGAGGACTTTGTTTTGACCTTATGGCACAAAACTTACAACACCGACACCGAGAACTTAATGTGTAGGTCAATGGGCAGCATGTGCAGGACTTCGCTTAGTGCAACGCTCGGGCTTGCCCACATGTCTGTCACCCATGGCAGTTATACAAACCAGTCTATGAATTCTGTTGAGTTTAATTATATTGTAGACTTTACTTAGGGCTGGCCAGTGTACTAGTAGGTGAGAACAAAGCGTGGACAATTCCCAAAAAAGCCTATCTTCTCCGTTCATATTCGTATTCGGTTTGGTTCTAGCTAAGCTTACGCAGTTATGGCCTTGCAGCTGTTCACAATCTTCTGTCATAGAAGTAGACGAAGAAGTTTAGTTTTGTAACAAGCTATCCTGCCAGTGACTCTGAATTCAGCCTTGTTCTCATGTACATAGCTGTTGCATACATTTTGTCCACTACCAGCAAACATTCGCATATGCAATTCCTGTGCTCGTAGGCCTACAAACTTATCCTCCCAGCTCATATCACCACAACGAATTGCATGTTTACAATAAGTTCGACGTCCGTAAAATTGGTTTTACCCATTTTCTTTGGGAGATTTGTGAGCCTCGCGGGGATGTGTTATCGAATCCCATCGTTTCTGGCCATAATGGAACCACAAAACACATTTATATTACCTCATTTCAACATGAATTGGTAGACACACGTTGTAACTTTTAATATTCCCAGCACTCTGCACGGAGTCGAAAACGAGGACGAGGTCGGCGACGATGACTGTTTGGCCAAATGCCAACTCGTACTATCGTTGTTTACCTACAGCCGACAACGATGGAAAGCTTTCGATCCTTGCCATATACCTGTGTTTGTTATTGCTCCCTATTGGCATATTGCAACAGCTTCTGTTACTGCTACGAACGCTAACTGAATTGAAACATTCATTGCTGATGTATTTGTTGGTTATTGAATGTGACAGCAGCCAAATCGATGACGGACGAGTCAGGGGGCATTATTCCTTTAGGGAATTTCAATAGAAAAACGAACGAGATGTTCTTCTACTCTTTTGGATGGTTTTACACCGGTCCATTGATCAATGGAATTGCTTATGAAAGTGTGTCCATCATGTTGTTAAGCGGCGGGTGGTGGTGAATCGAGTGCAGGTGACGAGTGTTTTTGTTTTGGCGTCAAAAAGTTGCTGCCCTTGAACTCTGGTACGGATGTGTATTGTATGGAACAATGCCAGATGGATAATGGACTCGAGGCTAGATTTTTGTGTTTACAGATGCTTTAATTTGGAATGGAGAAAGAAGTAGAACTGAGGAAAAGTTAACAACGAAAATCAGCTTATAATGGACTTGTCCAGTTCATTGACATGGACTAGTAAGTTACTGTAAATTTCATCATATTGCTCGAATGCCATAATTACAACTTAACGAATCTTAGGCACGTAAATGTCTTGTAACATTTTGGATTCAGTTTCTTTTGTTTACTTCTAATTACTATTATTACTTCCGTGTAACTGTCAAAAACAAAGCACACTGGCTGAGCGTCTCGTGCAAACTGGGTCCACTGGAGATATCGCAAGAAATAGCTGACGCCGTTTAGCTCGTTCGACCGAGAATATCACTGCTATGGCCGAGGACGTCTGAGAGAGTCCACATACATCGACGAGACAACGATGTATACAATAGTGAGCGCTATACATAGATGTTAAACGAGTTTTTTGTTTACCGCAAACTGCTGAATTCGATATCGAGCATTGTTGGTTCCTGTAGGACGGAGCAACTGCTCCCACAGCTCGGGCAACGATGGAGATTTTGAATCACCAATTTACGGGCCGTATGATCTCCTATTTTGGCGATTTAAACTGGCCCGACATATCACCAGATTTGACGGCGCCAGACTTCTTCCTTTGGGGCTTTTTAAAATCTCGCACCTACCACAACAAGCCACAACTCACAACCCTTGTAAGTTTTGAAAATCAACATTAAAGAAGAAGTCACCAATTTGGAGCCAAATATTTTTTCAACTTATGTCATCAATTTTACACCTTCAAATAAACTTTTCGTGAAAACAGAGCCCAATTTTATTCATTTCTAACAAAATGGCAGTCAATTCACATTATGACATTACTTACCCCACCCTGTATATATCGCCACTAGTGATGGTTCAATTGGTTTGAGTGATTTGGGTACTAGTAGTCTATATCATCAAGCTACTCGCATTAAGTGGAGCGGATTCCCGTAAAAGTGGCATCTATCGGGTGACATGATCTGTAAATCCAGTTTATTTTTATGACGTTCACACATGCAGTGGCATAATGATAAAGTCGTTCAAATGCTCAATTTTTTTTATTTAAACAAATTTTTATAATCACCGATTGTGATAAACATTATTTGTATTGTGGATCAAAGCTTTTCATTTTAGCTTTATTTTCAGTTGAAAAACAGCAGGTAAGATGGCCACTCGGTTATTATGGACTACTACGGGAGTCCTTTATATGCGATGCCTACTGTATTTACAAACCCAATACGCATAGTTTGTTGTCTACGAACTTGCCACCCCTGACCGAATCAGCATCAGAGAAGTTGATTTATCTCAAGTAAAAATAAAACAATTCGATAGTCTGAGTTGGGTGGTCACCTTTGAGTTGAAATAAGTAGAAATGGATGAAAAGATCAACTGCATATTGGTGGCAAACAACACTTAAGAAACATACATTGGGCAGATACTCTCAAAAGCTTAGTTATTAAAAAAAAAATTATCTACATAAGTGATACTGTGTGGTTTGCAAGAAAATCCAGTAAAAACGATCAAAATAGCCTTATTTTTGAAGTGAAACTTCTTTAGCGGCAGTAGGGCAACTTTGCCTGAATCAGACGAAAAGTGAAACGCTTCCCCTTCTCCAACTTCAACAGGAAGTAAAATCTATACATAGTGTAAAAAGAATTCCCCAAAATGTGGCTAATCTCAAGAGCCACTAAACGGATAAAGATGCGGTTTTCACTATTATGATCTGCATTTACTGGCGGAATTTATGGGTATATGAATTCTGAATACCTCTTACTTATAGAAACTGAGAATTCGAGATCGAAGTGGAAGAAAATCAAATTTTCTGTCATTACACAGCCCTAACTCAATAATGCCTTATTGGATTTTAAACAAGTTTCACTTCTAACGCGCGAGAGTCTCACGCACTTTGTTTTTGTATGCTCTGTAAGCCTTGAATTTTGCAACATTTCACTAGCCTTAACTACAGTATCAATGTTCATCAAAGAGATTTAGCAGCCATGAAGTTTTTTTTAAGAATTCAAGCCGCCTTCACTCGAGTAATTAACGGTAGCACCGTTATTTAGGAATCACAAAATCGGTTCTTGTGCCATGACTGCATCGACTTGTTTGGCCCTTAAACTAACACTAAAGCCTTTTCTCTTAACCTTTTCACGTAGATTCCAAAAATATTTTACAATAGTTTGCAGATACTCAGGACCGTACTTTTATTGGCCTGAGTGACTGAGAAAAGAGCCACTTTAGAGATGCGTTTTGACGTACCACAGATGTCCGTCATTTTAACTGAAATCTGAAATTTGTCGAATAAACGCTTCAGCTGTGCTATCCTACATCGCAGAGAAGCGCCTTCTTTGCATATCAACCAATAATCGTGCTGTTGTGGCTCTAAGAAATACTAACTTTTCAGCAAGGCTCCAACTGCTGGTTACGTTCTTCAATTGGTTATTGTAAGAGTCGAAAACCGAAACTAAAAAACGTTTTCGCATGAAACCAAGTGCGATAGTCAACGGATGACTGACTCCATTATGTGTGGTCTAAATTAAAGAATTCGGACCTACATAAGTGAGGATGAGCTCACAAGCTGCAAAAACCGTATCACGTTATTTCGTTAAAAGTGTCCATTACGTCAAAATTCAAGCCAATAATGGGCAATGAAATAATAATCGCCTATCATGTAAAAAATTTATTTTATTTACCATCCTCCACAGCTAACTGTAATTAAATTCTTAAAAAAATAAAAAAATTGTATCCGTTATCTGGAAAATTTCATATCGCAAAAGTGTAACCCGCTTAAAGGGTCAGAAACTCTGAAACAAAACTAATAAAAAAAAATAAACAAAGTTTAAGTGAAATATGTCCTCATGTCCCGGACATACACCACATGCCTGGCAAACTTTTATTATCCTTTCGCTTTTTCATTGTTTTACCATGTTGATATTTTTTCCGATTTTTTTTTTATTTATTTATTTTTACTTTTTTTATAGAAACTCCACTATGGCTGTTATTACAAGTGGCACCGATCCGAAACGAACGGGATTTGGTTGTACTCTTTTTGTTGACATTCCGCGATATAACTGCACTGAAACAACCAATCGACAGCGAGGATACAAAGGGTGGTAAGTATCTCTACCGACTATCGTCCTTTTTTCTGTTTTTTTTATTTCCTTTTTTTGTTTGTTTTTTTTTTTCTTTTCATACCGATTTGTTATGTGCATTTTTATTGTTCACAATCGTATTGCATGTGTGCATAAATGTATATGTATGTCTATACTGGATAATGCTGATGTGTTGTGTTGCACAATGGAAAATCTAAAAAAAACACAATAAATACCAAAAAATAATTTTTTTATTTTTTAACTTAAATATTAAATTTTAATAAAATAAATAATGAAAAAACTTCCATCTGATGTCGTATCGTGTCGTGTGTCAATGTTTATTTAATTTAAGAACTTTTTGATATTTACTCAAAAGTTTTAGGTCTGTCGAAATTCGCCAAACTGGCGAGATCGGTGACACGAAGTCGACAATTCAGTGCACATCTACCAACACTGAAGGATCCAACGAAGCAATCGAATTTAGCTCATGTGAGTATAAAATGGGGGGGAGTAAAATTAAATAAAAAAAAAGTTAAGTATACGCCACAGTGAATCAGGAAATCAGTGTAGCAACAACATTTCCGGCAAAGTTTATACGTAAAAGTTTATAATCAAAGGGAAATAAAAAACGCGAAATTCGCTACGTAAGCGAACAGACACTAGAGACCGACATTGTTGTGATGGAGGGAGGTGAAAGTAAACACTGTTTTGGTTAGGCGTAACTTTCAAGGGAGTGTAATTACATTTTGGGTAAAAGAAAGTTGTCAGGGTTGCAATGAAACATTACCCACACTCTTACATAAACCAATATTCAACAAAGGTTCCTGCATGACTGAGACTCTAGTGCTGGTGGGTTCTTGTCTTAAATTTTCCATTGAAAATCTTACGCAATAAGCGGGTTATGCATTGGACCGTAATGGGAATATCTTATTTTGTCTGAATGCGTTCAACACACAAACATTTCGGATATTTCGCAAAAGTTGTTTTCTTTGCGTGGGATTGGCAATGGCAGGTCTCATTTGCAATTTGTGAGTTTAAATTCACTCAACCGTTCTCCTTTGTATGGAAAGTTATTTTAAATTTAAAAAAGCCTTTTTCACAAAAAAACCGAATTATATTATATCTAAAAAAAAATCGTACAAATGTGACTGTGAAAACAAGCATTTTAAAATTCTTTATAAAGGCTCGCACACACCGGCGCGATAGCGATGGCGATAGTGTATTTTGTTGTTTTGTTTGTTTAGTTTTGTATTGTTATTATTCATACGCTATCGCTATCGCGCTGGGGTGTGAGAGCCTTTATACTTTACTCAGATATAACAGTTTGACAGAAAAGTTCGTATCGTTCATATGGACGCCACTAGAATTAAATCCATATCATTTTAGTTAGTACCAATCTACAGAAGATACGTATACAAATTTGACAGCTGTCGGATTATTAGTTTGTGAGATATAGCATTTTGAATGAAGCAACTTTTGTTATTTTGAAAAAAATGGATAAAACGGAATTTCGTGTGTTAATGAAACACTGTTTTTTTATAAAAATAAATGCTGCTGATACCAAAAAGTGGCTTGATGAGTGTTATCCGGACTCTGCGCCAGGCGAAGCAACCAATCGTAAGTGGTTTGCTTAATTCCTTACAGGCCATGTGAGCACCGAAGACGATGAACTCAGTGGACGTCCAAAAGAGGCTGTTACGGACGAAAACATAAAAAAAAATCCATAAAATGATTTCGGATGACCGTAAACTGAAGTTGATCGAGATAGCTGATACTCTTAAGATATCAAAGGAACGTGTTGGACATATAGTTTATGAATATTTGGGTATGCGAAAGCTCTGGGCAAAGTGGGTGCCGCCCGACTTTACAATCGACCAAAACAACAACGAATTGATGATTCTGAGCAGTGTTTGAAGCTTTTCAATCGTAATAAACTCGAATTTTTGCATCGATATGTGACAATGGATGAAATATGGCTCCATCATTTCACTCCGGAGTCCAATCTACAGTCAGCCGGGTGGACTGCACGCGATGAACCGATTCCAAAGCGTGGAAAGACTCAACAGTCAGCTGGCAGAGTTATGGCGTCTGTATATTGGGATGCGCGTGGGATTTTTCTTTTTTTTAATTATAATTATACAGCGCTGTTGGAGCGTTTGAAGGACGAAATCGCGAAAAAACTGCCCCATTTGCAGAAGAAGAAAGTGCTGTTTCATCAAGACAATGCACCATGTTACAAATCAATTAAAACGATGGCAAAATTGTATGAATTGGGCTTCGAATTGCTTCCGCATTCACCGTATTCTCCAGATCTGGCCTCCAGCGACTTTTTCCTAGAATGCTCGCTGGAAAGAAATTCAGCGTCGATGAAAAGTTAATCGCCGAAACTGAGGCCTATTTTGAAGCAAAATACAAATCGTACTACAAAAATGGTATTGATAGGTTGAAAGATCGCTATAATCGGTGTATCGTCCTCAATGGCCACTATATTGAATAGTAAAAAGGTTTTTTTTCTTAAAAGCGATATGAACTTTTCAGCCGAACTGTTATCTTCTTAGTCAGTTTCGAGATAAATCTATATCTGCACCTCACCAGAATCTTGAGGATTGGATTCTTTTTTAACTTTTTTGTTCGAGGTTGACTTTCTGAAGATAACCACTTAAAGAGAATAATTATTTTAATTTTTTTCATTTTTTCATGGAGTTCCACGTTTACTGACAAACTCAAAAATCAGGAAATGGGTAGACCAAGACCTGGCGGAATACTGGACCGAACGTTAGTGCCGGAGACAAGTATAACCCCAGCTCGTAACGAAACCAAAAGGCTTGGTACTTGAGCTCAATAAAGAAGATCTATGATTCTTCACTGATTTTCCAACAAGGCACTGACCACATGGTACCACCTTAAATTATTTGTGTATTTTTAGTCCGATACGTTGTCTAAAATTTCACAGCATTCGTCATTGCCTTGTACCCTTAAATGACACTTGGATTTATGATGGCACATCTCATCATGAATTTTAATTAGTATTTGTGTTTTAGGTACATGCGAAGGACATATGTAAAGGGTCTTTCAATAAGCGCTTCCTATTTTTAAATTAAAATAAAACAAAGTCTGTGTGAGATATTATCGAAATTTTTTATTCGTTTGAAATATATGAAATTTAACATCATCCAACTGTCAAAATTCGGAAGTTCCTATTGGAAGACCCTTTACATGACCTTCGTTTTCTTAGTATTGATGACAAAGCCATGATCATGGCATCACGCAGTGATTGCACTGAAATCTGTTTGCATTATTTCGACTACTTCCTCAACGTGTTTGTGGCTTAGGCCCGTTTAGGTCTAGGATTGAACACAAACCTCACTTAAGAGGTTTTCGTTTTCACAGTCAACACTTAAGGGTGGTATATTTAAGTCATGGATTGAGTGTCATTGTGAAACATATATGGAAAAAAGTAATTGTAAATGAACACAAAATGCCAAACGTATTTTGGTTTACATTTCCTTGTCAAGTGGTTTTTAGAAAAAAATACAATGATAATTAAGAGAAAAGAAGAGAAAGAAGCCGCCGCATGTGTGGAAATAGAAACATAATTCAATTAATTCATTTTTATTTAAAAAAACGACGAAACAGAAGTATGCTGATGAAAACAAAAAAAATGTGCATCCCTTCCTTTCCTCGATGTGCATCCTGATAAAACAGGTACAGTACTGAAGTCGCCAGCGCAGCGACAGAATTGCAATACCAGCCGCATTACCAGATAAAACATTTCGTTGTTTAGGTAGGTTTTCTGTAATGTATTTTGAGGTTAATATTATTTTGGTATACTTATGGCAACAATTTACTCTCTGGATCGACACTTAAGCTGTGGAAGTCGGTAGCTTAAGTTATACCACTACTTAAGTGCAGTATTTGTATTTGCGTTAAACCTGCACTGTGAAAACACAATTCCTGTTAATCCCGAGTTTATCGTTAGATCGACACTTAAGCTCGCACTGTGAAAACGCGCATTACAGTTATGGCTATGTCGCCTGCGTACGCATAACCTGTGCTTTGTTATAGGACCAAGAGCATATCTTTGACATACATATATGATGAATGTCAGCGGTCCCAGTTTCCCATACTCGACCTCTTTTTCCTCACTATACTCTTCATTGATCTTAACTTTAGAATGTTTGTTTCTTAGATAGCTTTCAAACCACGACAAAATACCCCCCGCGAAAGCCAATTTTTTCGAGATACTTTAAGATATTATTGTGGCATAAAACATAATGTATAATGTAAGACGATGTTTTTATTGAGGCTGCTATACAACCTGTTTGCGAAATCTCCTAGCAATCGATTTATGCTTTTGTTTTTTCGGAATCCAAATTGCTTGTCATGCAGGATCTTATACTTTTCAACATAGCCGTACAGCCTTTTTGTCAGAACCTATTCTAATACTTTATCTACAACTTAGAGTGTCGACATAGGTCGGACAACTTTTCGACGTAGCCTTTTTGCCAGAACTTCTTCCAATACTTTATCCACAACTGAAAGTATCGAAATAGGTTGGACAACTAATGTTTTTAAAACAGTTGGTACTGAGGATTGGTCTAGGCACATGTTGACTAGTCTTGTCATCACAGGTGCTGGCGTCGTTGCATTCGTTTTGAGATCTTTTGGTCTTATTGCATCTCCGCCAGTTGACTTGTTATCACTCAGTGCTCTGAGGATATTTTCTATTTCTGTAACTGAGACTTCTTCTAGGTATATTGATCTTTGTGCGCTGCTTGTTGTTCGGTTAAAAGTTTTAAAGCTGCATTCGTGAACTGTGTCCTTAACTTCCGACGAGAGCACACTTTCAAATCTGGTCGCTAAATCCTGGAGGTTGATTTCATTTGCGAAGTTTTCTTTCAAGGTCTTGCCAAGGTTTTTGTGGAAATTCACTTTTTTCCTGTAATGATTTCCAATATATTGAAGCACTTAAAGATAGAAGTCATTTATCCACCACACCAGTAGATCTTGGCGACAATCGTTTCAATCTTGGTCAACCCTTGGCTTCTTACATCTGCCGCTATTTTCGTAAAGGGCCTTTAAGAAAATAGCAGCATCGCATAGCTGTCTTCCGATTGCCAATAATTTAAGAGAATAAACATACCAACAAAAGGGAAGTAAAATATCTCTGCATTGAAATGTCAAACATTTGTTATCAAGAGTCCAGCCTCAAACAAGCAAAGAAGACAACAATCCTATTTGCCCATAGAAATAGTCGATATAGGGGTATGTTGCATTTAATCTGCTTATACGATTCCCCATGGATACTTCCTTTATTATTGAAAGACTATCTATCACCGCATCAAGTTGACTGCAATAAATTCCGATTCATTGCTGATGCAAGGGATTACAACGATTTACGAGAATGCCCTTCATATCTTGGCATGTCGTCGAAATAAATTCAATCCGGGTCAATTTGCAATTTTATTTAAGAACATACAATCACCACCCACCCGTTATCAAGCAGCAATTTACTGTAGAAATGGATTATGGATGTGTTTGAGGACATCGAAGGACTATATTTTTTTTTCAACCAGTCTTTGTAGGCGAAAGAGACCAATTTGAGGAAAGAGTTAAGCAATAATGAGTGTTGGCTGCCTACCAAAAAAAAGACAGTTAAACGTTCAGAATCAGGTCTCATTTGGAATAAAAAAAAAATACGGTACTGGTTTAATGTATTTATGTATGTTACTTACTTAATTACTCAGGTGGCGCTCCAATCCGGGGTGGACCAAGGTCTCAACCAACAACCTCTTCCAGTTAGCCCGATCCTTAGCTTGTTGCCTCCAATAGTGCACCCCAAGTTGGTTGAGGTCCTTATCCACTTGTGCGTGCCATCTTAGGGGAGGTCGTCCTCTGCTGCGCCATCCGGGTTGGAGTCGAATACTCTGCGGACCGGAGCGTTGATTCGTTCTACATATTCTAGCCATCTTAAACTGACCAGTTTGATGTCGCTATACAGCTCGTGTAGCTCGCGGTTGAATCTTATCCTTCAAAATCCGTCAACGCAAACCGGACTGAATATCTTACGAATGATTTTTCTCTCGATGCGACCAAGGATATCTTCAGCCACTTTCGATAAAGTCCATGCTTCAGCTCCATATAGCAAGACTTCTTAGCCCAAAGAAACAGCAATTGGCAAGGGTAATCCTTCGTTTGATTTCCGACGAGATGTAATTTTTTGATTATATAGCAGAGCCGAGGTCAAAGTCCTTTACTACCTCAAAGTTGTAGCTCTCTATTGTGGCGTTCTGTCCAAATCGTCGATGTTGAGTGTCCCTTTTCGTTGACAGCATACACCGTGCTTTACCCTCGTTTAGCGGTAAACCCATTTTAGCCGCTTCCATGTCTATACTCGCAAACGCACCGGTGTCAGCTCGCTGTGTTCTACCAATGATGTCAATGTCATCGACGTTGGCAAGTATTTAGTTGAACGGATTTTTGAAAGATTGCTCCTTGTGTAAGCCTACTATGTATATCGTTAAAATGTAACGAGATGCCTACATATGTGAAGAATCCAGCAAATCATTAATACTGATTAGAATAAGAGTGTATGAAAGTATAGATCCCTGAGGAACTCCACCATTTAACGTTACAGTGTGGGTGGGTCGACTAATTATGGGGTACGTCATAAGTCGGCCGTTATTCAGGAGCCGCGTTACGGTAACCCGGAAATCGATTCTGATAAAATGATTTTGAATTCTATATAGTGCTAAATTCATAAACTTTTCTGGGTTTGCCCTTCTATCGTTTCACTGTGCATGTGCCAACCCTTTTTACACAGGACTCAACACTTAAGTATCTTTGGTGATTAAATGAAAAAGCCTTGTAACTTTTTAAGTATGTACCTGTATTCAGGTATCAAATAATGTCGCCTTGCGTATTTCCTTAAAACCTGTTTGGCGTATACGAGCTTTATTTTTGGACGTTCCCTTAAAAATGACTTCGTAATTTCTTTATTTATCCATTCAACATGATTTTCTACTTTCATATCGCCTGCTGAAAAAAACACCATCAATCAAATGCGGTATCATCCAAATCAACGAACCAAAAATAAAACAGATGATGTCACTTAGCGCTGATATTATGCCACAGTACAGACAGGAAGCTCCTAAAACACCACCGCACATTCTGTTACATTACTGTGCATTTAAAGCAATTTGGGATTGGGTGATATTATGTTTAACATTTTATACCGCTATTATGGTAAGTAGAACATACGATACAAAGACACACACAACAGGAGCAGCAGGAGCAGCATCATCCTGACTGAGGTGTCTTTATTGTTTTTCCATTTATTTACGACTGGTAGACGGATGTCATGTCTGCAGGTGGATGCTGCATACGAGTAGATACATTTTAAGAGTCGGAAATTTACTGTGTGTCAGGATATGGCCATGTTGCTGCTGCTGTTGTTGTTGCCAATCGATTAATAATAAAAAATTAACTTTTTTGCAATGTTAACAAATACGAGTTCCTTGCAGGTGCCATACAATGTAGCCTTTAAGAATAAGACCTCAGAGGACGTTTCATTGTTAGTAGTCGATTCAATTGTAGATGTAATATTCTTTATAGACATTGGTAAGTATTTGTTTTAATAAATAAATTTCCTTTTTTTTTAGATTTTTATTACATAAGGATGGAGTTGCATTTACTTATTTGGTAATATGACCTTCACAAGGTTGATGGGTCTCGTATTTTAGTTCCATTCTGATGGCCATATTTTATATCAGATATCTCATACTGAGCCCTGAAAGATGTTCGGGCATTTTTAAGCCCTAAAGACTAGGCACTCCATTGATAAAAGTTGGCTTGATATGGGGTCTATGTACCTACCATTTGATCTAGCTAAGAACCAGATAGAAATATTTGACTTGCTCGCTAATTGAGCAATCGATAACCCAGAAGTACTGAAAGCACTGAACTCCAAATTAGAAATGCGATCAGCACTGGGTACCCGAATAGTTGTAGTAGAACTGTAGTTGTACAGTAGAACCTCGATTATCCGTGTTCCGATAATCCGTGTTTCTCGCTTATCCGTGTGATTGTAACTCGATTATCCGGGCCGAGTATGCATTTTGCATTTGTAATAAACAGTGGCGTTCATGAATAGTGCCTATAGCCGACTAAATAAAGCCGGCACTAAATAAAAAAGCCGGCTATAAATTTTCGTTATTCATAGACACATTTTTGGCTGTGTATTAGTTAGTATCGACTTTGGTGTGTTTTTGTAAAGTGTTTTCAACGAACAAACCCAAACGTCAGAATATTATATGAGAAATTTAGAGCCGATTCTAATTATTTAAAGTGACGTTTGGCTTATTTTAAATTTCGAGCCGACTATAATTTTAAATTTCGAGCCGACTATAAGGAATCATCATCATTATTTCTGCATTTCTGGACACTTCAAGATTGAACGTAGGTGATCTAATGGAGCAAGGCTTTCGTAGAACTTCCAGAAGCATTGAAACTGATATACTAGAACTCATTTCAGGGTTATTGGACACTGCAATGCTCTGGTTATGTCTCCAACGGATTGATAATGTAATCCGTTGAGGATATAACCAGACCGTAAATAACCTATTGACCAGCCTATGTATGCATTTGTAAGAGTGACCCCGTTTTGGTTCACCTCCAATGCTGTCAAATGATGGTAGAATCATTTTCAATCAAACCAAGAAGTGTCAAACGCTGTCAATTGGAAATTTAACTCAGAATTGCGACTTAAAAAACGTCATCCATTTGATTCTTTGTCAAATATGAGAAAATGCGGCGCCATCTTCATGTCCTTTCGATTGGAATTGATTTTGACATAACATTTTCTAATCAATATTCGAACCTTTTCCATTTTTTAGTATTAAATTTTCACACGACATTCGTTGGACCCGGCGGCGAGGTGGTCAGCGATCCAAAAGTTATTCGCATGAATTACCTGAAATCCTGGTTCATTATCGATTTGCTCAGTTGTCTGCCTTATGATGTGTTCAATGCCTTCGACCGTGACGAGGATGGCATTGGTTCACTGTTTAGTGCCCTTAAAGTCGTCCGTCTGTTGCGTTTGGGACGTGTCGTTCGTAAATTGGATCGCTACCTCGAGTATGGTGCCGCCATGTTAATTCTACTCTTGTGCTTTTACATGCTTGTTGCGCATTGGCTGGCATGCATTTGGTATTCGATTGGACGCAGCGATGCCGATAATGGAGTAAGTCTACACATACACATGTACAATTTTGTATCTTTTTTCCTGATTTTTTATTTACAGATACAATACAGTTGGTTGTGGAAATTGGCAAATGTCACACAGAGTCCGTACTCCTATGTGTGGGCAAGCAACGAAACCGGCCCGGAACTAATAAATGGTCCATCGCGTAAGAGTATGTATGTAACGGCATTGTACTTCACAATGACCTGCATGACATCGGTGAGTTTTTAATGCACAAAAAAAAAACAAGAATAAAAACACCTGCAATTTATCTATTAAATAAATGATAACCAATTGTATCTACGAATGTTCTTCTTAAATTTTCAGGTGGGCTTTGGAAACGTCGCCGCCGAGACGGACAACGAGAAGGTGTTCACCATCTGCATGATGATAATTGCAGGTGCTGTGTTTGACACGTTCCGTTGCCACGTCCACTTTCAATAAAAAAAAATTACAAAAAAACAATACACAAACAAACAGAAACAAATATATAAAAACTCATTCATTCTCATTTGTATCTGTGTATCTAGAACTCTGTGTGTGTTTTTTGTATATAAAAAAAAGTATATAACACCGCTAGAACTAATAACCGCTAGAATTGGTAGACATAGTCACTCACAGAGTTGAACCTTAAAGCTGTATATATCATCCCATCAAATACATACACATAAGTAAATTGCTAAGTACAGGTACCTTACCTATTGAGCCTCTTGAGATACACATACTCGAACTCTTTCTTATACCTACTCGTATCTGAAACAAAAATCTTTTTTTTCAAATTCGAAATCGAAACATGTTGGCTTTGTATAAAACGCGGAATATGACTTGAAACATTTTTTTGTATTTGGCCATCATAGTTGGACAGTTTTTCGCAATGTGTGAGTCCGTTATATTGGGAGTAACTATAACACATCCTCTATCGATGTTAGTTGTTAATTTAAATGTCAAGCTGGTCTCATCCATCAGGCATCGGCTTTAAGTTGTGTGGTCATTTTGTGGCTTTATTCTTTTGGCTTATTTGTTTTTCCAATCCAAGTTCTTTTTGCAAACCTTAGAGACCTTAATGTCCCCAATAAAGGCTAGAATATTTTTGGTAGAGGACAGATGTGTTTTGGGTGTCGGTTGAAGATGTCGTAGTGAAGGGTGCGTCGCAAAGAACACGTTCGGCTGTCTCATTTTCTTCTAGAGAAAGCCTACACTCAATTAAGTTGTTGTGATCAGATTTTTGATATCTTGAAATTCGTTCTAAAAAAAGGCGCAGCTTTGGCGAATAAGTCCCTCGAATTGAATGACCCCTCATTTTATATCCCCCTTTGCTTGTTCTCTCAAGCTATAAATAGAAAAAAAAATGCACATCAGACTCTTAGAAGACATTTCATTCAATATCTAAAAAAAAACAAAAAAAAAATTCTTTCAATCGGTGAACAACATCTGCAGATTTATCAAAGCTTCGGGACTGTTAAAGCATCCTTAGGCCAAACATCCTCGCAAATAGGAAGTTGCGTTGTTTTTTACTCTGCGGGAACATCACAAATCGCGTGGTTATCAAGAAATTGTAACGCTTCTTTGTGCATCAATATGCTAGATCTCAATGTAATGTGTGTGAAACTTTCATATACAGTCCGATTCACTTGATTAGACGCACATAATTTGTTTCCTTAAATTTTGATTGGTTTCCTCTTATTTGGATCAATAAGCAAACAATTGCATTCAGCAGAAAGGTTAGCAATTTCTCTGTAAAATTACATAAAAAAAATTTTGGTGAGAGACTGTAACTGTACTTTTGCACTCTTTTTCCTCAACCATGTCAAAGCTGCAGCATTATTTCGGCTCACTTAATTAGATGCACGGGGAAATTTAGTTAATAGACAAAGAGTAATCGAGCAAACTGCAGTGAAATATTAATTTGTGATTAAAGTAAGTCTTTGTCTTTTACTTAAAAAAGAAATGGGCAAAAAAAAAAAATGTTAACCTTGGAGGAGAGAACAAAAATAGATGCTTACCATTCGGAAGGTCTTTCAAATCGCGAAATAGCCCGTAAAATAGAGCGGAGTGAACGTGCTGTGTGAAATAACATTAATAATCGCGATTCCTATGGGAGCAATTACAAAGAAAGAATTTAAACAGTGTTAACGCCTCAAGACAAGCGGAAAACTAAGATGTCAGCATCCAATTAGGCTCACTCTACAAACAACATCAGGGCATAAGCTGTGGTTACTGCCAGTAAATCAACTGTTCGTCGCCCAATTATGAGTCCTCAATACTTAGAGCTAAGAAAGCTAATAAAAAAACCACCGCTTAATCCTGCAACTAAACAACAGCGACTACAATTTGCAAAGATAAGATGACTCCGAATTTGCAAACTACAGGTGTATAAAATGACTGGGGCAATGTTGTCTTTTTGGATGAAAATAAATTCAATTTGCATGTATTCGACAGAACAAAAACCGTAACCGTCTGGTCCGCCCAAATAAAATTTATTTTCCTCCGAAAGACAACTTTGCCCCAGTCATTTTAAACACCTGTAGCCAAAAATTTCTGGGGCATTCTTGCAAGTAAGGTCTACTTTGCACCACCATCTTTTCAAAACTTGCCCGCGCATCTAGATCTATCTATCTATCTACCTGTCTGTCTGACTGTCCGTTTGTCTGTCTGTCTGTCTTTCTGTCTGTCTATATTAATTAACCAAAATGATTCATATTCACATTTCACCTGAAATTACGAGTTTTTTATGACAGGATAGGTACCAAAACCATCAGCTGTTGAGCAATCGCACTGATGCTATGTTGTATTCTATATTAAGAAAAACATACTCTAAAAATATGTTTCCGAGTCTATAAAAGACAGATATACATAAAAACATACATTCATTTTTATATAATAGATGTACATTTAAAAATTTTAATCAATATTTTCATTTTTTTAGAATAAAAAAAAACGTTGTTCATAATCGACTTTCTACTACTGTATAAGGGGCTTCACAATAGATCAACCTCGATCTAGGAGTGTCTTTGTGATCTTATTCACAGTATAAAACATTTTTTCCATGCACTTCTCGATCATTACACTTTCTGTGTGACTATTTCAACCAGCCTGAAAAATTAGGGACGGAGTATTGTACTAGATTACTAAAAATACCTATCACACAACTTATAAAAAAAAAAATGCTTAGTAACAACATCACATTAGCAATTTACTTTTACAAACGACTAGATTTGAGGTTCATCTGTGAGTAGGCATACCATCCGTCTAACTGTTCTTTGATGATATGTGCATTATGTAGCACTGTACATAATATGTACGTATGTAGAAAATGTCAAACTTCTTCCTGAATACTGATATCGGCTTAGATCTCTAAGTCGTCCATCTGCGGCATCTCTGATTCAAGTTACACAAACACATGGCGATCGTTCTACTGTGACAATACACAGATTCCACTGCGGTTTCTCTTGGTCCAGGACATAAAATAAAAAAAAATCACATACCTATTTCACATACTGCCCAGCAATTCATAAGTAGTAGTAATGCTTATGACACAGCAGGCAGTCTTTATTCAATTTGGAGTCCAAAGCGTCGCTGATGGAAAACTGTTTGCATCGAAAACTTTCTTCCTTCTTATGTTGGAACGTACTTAAAGCGCACTTTTTTATCTCAGTCTTCTAAAATGATTTTTAAAAATCAACTTTTCAAGGTTATTCTCTGATATTACTTAGATTAATCTGCGACTTATCCTGCAAAAAAAAAAAAACAGGAAACAGGCGCTTGTCTCTTGATTGACCGATTTGCCCTATATTTGATGGCATTTATCAAATTTTCAAGACTCATACACCGATAAATGTTCTTCGGTCCAAGACAATGTAAAACAGTGTTACTGTCACCTTCGGCTTTTGTGAGTTTGACCACATTCTTCAAGAATTGTCAGATTTGGTTTTTCTTTTGTCAAATAATATTTCGCTTGTCAAAAATGCGATCTGTCAAATTGTGACATAAAAATGTCAGCCTTTTCAACGGTTTTTGATGCACCATTTTTTTAGTTGCTTATCTTAGCCTTTAAGCTTTACTTTGGATCACAAGCCTGCTACACAAAATTTAACTGACTAAATTGATTGAGCTCTATTGTCACTTGTCAGATGCTCCAGGCAAATGTCACTCGAATGCAATGACAAACGAGTGAGAAAGCACATATATTAGTTTGTATTTCCTTATTTTTTTAAGGCTGCCATAAACGAACTGAATTTAATTTTCGCCTTAAATTTGTACCCACAAGCGACAAAGTGTCAGCGTTCGTGAATGCGAGATTCTTAATTTCCTCGCTTCAAATTGCTCGTCCAGTCATTGCAGTAACACAATCTGTATATCATCCTAGATGACGCAGTCAAAATGACTCTGAATGCACATTCTTCCCATTGTGTCAACAAATCGTAAAATTGACTCCACCGGAGGGTGCTCCAAAGTAGCGAACCTAAGCCTCAGACTACATTAATCACACTGTGTGGGACCAAACATTACCGCTGCCTATGTGTGTGTGTGAATGTGAAATATTAGAATTCGGAAGAAGGACATGGGTGGGTGTCCTTTGACATTTACCCTGCACTGCATATATCATCAGTTTAGTGTTTATTACTGTTCTAGCTGTGTGTGTTATATCGGTGGATTTGCTTCTCCCCCTTCTCTCTCCCACATCACCCTTAACCCATTGCTTTTTATCTATCTCTCTCTCTCTCTCTCACTCCTTTAACCGTATTGCACAGTGAAATAGGGTTAACTATATTTAACTTATTCCTCTGGCACATGCAGCTCTTTTATACGCCACCATCTTTGGTCATGTCACAACAATCATCCAGCAGATGACATCTGCTACCGCCAAGTACCACGACATGCTGAACAACGTGCGGGAGTTCATGAAGCTGCACGAAGTTCCAAAGGCGCTGAGCGAACGTGTCATGGACTACGTTGTCTCGACATGGGCGATGACGAAAGGACTCGACACCGAGAAGGTAAGTTGCGTGTCAAACACTCCGTTTCCGGCAACATTTGATGATGCAACATTGTCATTCCGTGATATGTATCTTGTAAGCAGGTGTTAAACTATTGTCCGAAGGACATGAAGGCCGATATTTGCGTGCACCTTAATCGAAAAGTGTTCAATGAGCATCCCGCATTTCGGCTGGCATCTGATGGATGCCTTCGGGCGCTTGCCATGCACTTCATGATGTCACATTCGGCTCCGGGTGACTTGCTCTATCACACCGGCGAGAGTATAGACAGTTTGTGTTTCATTGTCACCGGTAGCCTGGAGGTGATACAGGACGACGAAGTTGTTGCCATTTTGGGTAAGTATTTCCAATATGTGTGTGCGCGGATGAATATCTGTTAATCTCTTTCAATCCATACAGGCAAGGGGGACGTATTTGGTGACCAGTTTTGGAAGGACTCTGCCGTCGGCCAGAGTGCGGCAAATGTGCGTGCGTTGACTTATTGTGATTTGCATGCGATTAAACGAGATAAACTGCTCGAAGTGCTGGACTTTTATTCGGCTTTTGCGAATAGTTTCGCCAGGAATCTAGTGCTGACCTATAATTTGAGGCATCGGCTGATATTCCGAAAAGTGGCCGATGTTAAGCGCGAAAAGGAATTGGCCGAAAGGCGTAAAAACGAACCACAGTTGCCTCAGAATCAGGATCATTTGGTGCGGAAGATATTTTCGAAATTCCGCCGAACACCGCAGGTGACGTCCGGTTCGAAAGAAGTGGTGTCGGGTGCGAGCGATGTGGAAAAAGGCGATGGTGACTCGGATCGAGCAAAGGTTTGTTGGACATTTTCTTTGGTTTGTTTTTCTTTTTCTTTTTTTATTGATGTGTAAACCTGATAAATCGATGTTTCATTTATTTGTTTTCGTTTACTGCAACGGTTATTGGAAGTAAGATATTACAACAAAAAAACGTAGCGCGGTATACAGTACAATTGACACAACAGCTCTAGCCTTCGTCTTCTGCTATCTTTCAGTGGTTTGGTTACTATGTTAATGGCAACTTCACTATTGTTGACCCGTTATGATTTGTATAAAGTAATGGGCCCTCAAGCAGAACCTTGTGGGACACCACACTATGAGAAACATGTTTACAAACAAAGGATAAGCTGAGTTGTTATGCTTTTAGGTACAAATATACATATAGGCGTAGTAGTTAAAGGGAATTATATATAAATTTGTCGAATTGCATCCAATAACCGTTGTCACGTCTAAAGCAGCTGAAAACTCTCTATAACTTTGTGCGTATAAATGTCAAACTTATGTCGTAAATTATATGCTTTCTCTTTTTTAAATCCTTAAACAAAAAAAAATCCCCTTTCTTCACAACAAACATTTGTTTCTATATTTTTTTTTCTCTAAATTGATGTGTAAATTATGTAAAACAAAAACCAACTCTAACGGTATCTATCTGTGTTTTTCTTTTTGTATAAATATTGGTGTCTCTAAAAATACTAATTGAAATTCTTCCCTCCCGCCTCATTTAACACTCATTTAACATGACAAACCCAACTCCCTATCCAAGAAGTTACCAGCCAAGCTAACACTAACAGAGGATTCACGCATCCTAACGGCAGCAGTTCCTTCGCCATCACCCTCACCATCACCATCATCTGGCCCACCGTCAGCTCGTAGTACACGCGCTAGTAAATGGGGTCGTCTACTCGGTAGTTCTAGTGTTGATTCGGCTAGCGATACTAGCACCAAGGTAGCTGTGTCTAGAAGCCTGAGTGCCCGCGAGAGCCTGCGTGAGAGCACCGCCCAAGGACGTCAAAGTAGCACATCGAGTAGTAATGGTGGACAAGGGAACAAAGTAATTTATACATGCATATACTTAGTGTATCTGTGTAGTGTTGTCATGCTAGTAGATGTGTCGTATAGTCTAATGTTTTGTTTTTGATGTTGTTTTTGAAATAATCATATCTCTTCCCCCTAAACGTGTATAGGTATTCCCGAAGGCACCAAAACTTCAGGCCAGTCAAGCCGCCCTAGCCCGCCAAGATACAATCGATGAAGGTGGCGAGGTGGATTCATCGTCGCCACCGAGTCGCGATAGTCGCTTGGATGCGGCTAAAGAACGTAATCTAGCTTTAGAGCGTGAACGTCAGATCGAAATGGCTTCATCACGCGCCACCACCTCGGACACATATGACTCTGGCCTTCGCGAGCAGCCGCCCACACTCGCGCAACGTGATCTCATTGCAACCGTACTCGACCTGAAGGTGGACGTCCGACTGGAAATGCAACGAATGTCTCAGCGCATTGGACGTATTGAGGATATGCTGGGTGAGTTAGTCAAAAGGTTAGCTTCACACGACTCATCGGGACAAACAACGCCGGGTGACGGTGTATTTGGTGGTATCGAGGGTTTCCCAACGTCCGCCCTTCATGTGTCAGGAACTCCATCCAGCACAGCCACCATCGATACAGTAATAACGATTTCCACAGCCACGGGTGCAACAGTCAGTACGGTTGGCATTGGCGGTGGCGGAGGTGGTGGCAGCAGTGGTGGAGTATTGCCTCCGACGTCTACAGCTGCTACTGCTGCTAGTGCTAGTGCGACAAACGTGCCAGCTCCGCCTGCATCTAGTCAATTGAGTTTACTGAATCCGGCGGTGTCCAGTTCCGGGGGCAATGGCCTGGGGCCAATGATGCTCAAGAAACGACGTTCCAAGAGCAGGAAAGCCCCGGCGCCCCCAAAACAGACACAAACAAGTCCCGAACAAGTTCGACTACTGGAGGCAGAGCTGATTGCAGTTAGTGAAAAAATGACCGCTGGATCATCATCTGCGGCCGGCCAACAACAATCTGGTTCATCATCAGCCACAGCAGCAGTCGTACCTAGTGGTTCATCATCAAGCAGCGGTGGCGGTGGTGGAGGAAGATCAAAACGAGAGTTTCTCTAGCCAAAAATTCTAGTGCGCCATCAATCGGATAATAGCAGTTTCGATTAATAGGTTCATCGACTCCTCAAACAGATGGCGCGCATTTTTTTCCGTTAAATTTCCAACACATCTGTAAATAAAAACACCCATTCACGTAACGAGGAGAGATTTTACAACCTAATTTGTGATATTTGTTATCAATTTTAAAAATAAAAAAAGAAAATAATAAGCAGCCCTAGAATTAAGTCCAAAACACTATCGAACAAAAAAAAATTAGTTCTAAAAACTAGAACAACAACACCATTTGCTTGCAATATAAGTAAAGTTAAACAAATTAAAAAAAAAAATTATAATATATTTTGGCCTAAAAAAACAAGCGATTTATCAATAAACGCAGTGGAAAAAGGAAAACAATTTAACGGAATTGATATCTCCATAACTGTATCCATAGAAAAATTAATTTTAATGTTTTTGTTTTGTTTTGCTTTACGAAAAATTCTGACATAAGTCAGTTTTAAAAACAAATTGGAATTAAAACTAAAAAGTAGAAAAAAAATAAAAAATTAATATTTAAATTTTATAGATAATTTGCACACTGCCAGCAATAAGTGGATTTTAATAACGAAAAATTGTTAAACATATTTGAAAAAAAACACTATTAGCTTAAAAATTGAAAATAGCAAAAAAAAAAAAAAAATAAATAATAAGATAATTATGCTGCAACATTGAAATTAGTCCAAAACGATACTTTTCAAACCGTCCATATTCCTTTGAGTTAACGTTTTCATCTTGTTCTGTTTTCTCTTCCTTTGCTTCCAAAAATCCACATGTGTGTCAAAAAATTAAAGTTTTGGTTGTGTTTGTGTGGCTTCAAATATTTTCTCGCACTTTCGCTAAACGACGTCGACCATCATACTTTTCCAGCCCCTTTCCCCCATGTGCGCACAAAGGCCAAAACCAGATCAGAAGTAACAACGTAGATCTGTTGCATTCTTCAAAGTCGATTGAGGTATTTCAAAAAGTCAGCTTATTAGCACATGTCGTGAAATCAGCAAAATACACCTCGAAATCGGACTTGTTTTAGTGGATGTTTTCAGTGCTGCTTATGAATGTTGTCAACCACGTTCGATCATTTCGACTTAATTAATGGCAGAACCGCTAAGTTTTGGTTAGCTAACGCAGATAATATTGGACAGCTACATTATGACTTTCTGCTGACGAATCGTTGTAACGTCTTGAATGCATAGGTAGCACCCTATAATCCGTCGTTGTATTCCGATGACAAAAGACGACTATATCGACTATTTCCTTCGTCACCTTTTAAGGTCGAGCTTCTTCTTACTTAGGCGGCGTTATCGTCCGAGGTGGACCAAGGCCTTAACCAAAAATCCATTTCAGTTAGCCCGGTCCTTAGCTAACCGCCTCCAGTTGCGAACTTCAAGTTGGTTGAGGTCCTTTTCTACTTGTGCGCGTCAACCAAGTCGCGGTCGTCCTCTGCTGTGTTGAGCATCCGGGTTGGAATCGAATATTCTCGGAGCCGAAGCCTTGATGTCTAGACGCAGTACATGTTCTAGCCATTTTAAATACCCAATGTTCAGTTTTTTGACCAGGGGCCCTACTCTGTATTTCGTTTCGAAAGTCAATCCTATTCGAAATTGCTTTTCGTTTCGCTTTTGAATTGGTACTCTGTAACACTTTCGGAATGCAAAAAATACTACTAGATGATTTTTCCACTTAAGGATTTTTTTTGTCGAGTCTCGATATATTTCTTATGAGATATGTCAAATAAATAAAGCGATAATAGGAGGAAAATATTATTATGATTTTTAAATGAAGAATTTAATATAATAAGAAAGAAAAATGTATTCTGTTGCACTTCGGATGGACGAAGAAATAAATTAAGAACGGATTGAGCGGAAAATTATACGGGACAAATTAAACATTATTGAAAAAGGTGATAAAAGGTAAAACTCGGTTGGTACCAATGATTCATATTACCATTACTTATCGTTTATTATTTTAGTTTTGTTCAGAACTTTCGCATTTCGAAGGATGCTTTCTTGTATGTTCTGAATTGCATACGAGATGAATTTCCTTCTCCTTTGGGATCCACTGGAGTTCCTGTAAATTTAAAATACTCGATGATGCATCATCAAACAGCATTGAACAGTAACATGGAGAACATAATGATGCCTACTCCAACATTGTTAAGAGAATACGAGAGCAAATCACAAATAATTTTATAAATCAATAAACACAAAAAATAAAGACACAAATTCATTTAGATTTAATAATTCCTCAAAATTAATTGTCCTTTGGCTTAATCGGGATGTGCACACATGAATTGCTTGCTTATAATTGTTATCATCACAAAGATTTTCATAAAAACTTGCATTTGCAGGTACTTTAAAATCCTTCCGTTAGCGAATTAGTTGTAGAAACAAATTTTCCGTTTTTCAATGCTTTTGACATTAGGAAACGAGTTACAGAGTACCAAATTTCCACTTTCGGAAATGTAAATCCGAAAGTAGTAGATTTCATTCCGCTATCGAAATAGAGAGTACAAAATATTCGTTTTCGGAAAATTTCACTTTCGAAACGAAATACAGAGTAGGGCCCCAGGTCGATGTCGCTGTACAGCTCGTATAGTTCGTGGTTGAATCTTCTCCTCCGAAATCCGTCAACGAAAATGGGATCGAATTACTTATGAAGGGTTTTCTTCTCGATATCTTGATTCGCTATCGATAAGGTATACTATATTTAATGAAAACGTTTGTTTTTCGAAACTGATTTTACCATTTTATGGCTTTAAATAGAAATTCTGATAGAAGACACCTGTGAATACTCGATTGGTTTCAGTTGATATACAATAGAAACAGGCGTAAAGAGATCGCGATACCAATCCTTATAGCCACTCTTTATTTCTAAATAAATATACGTATGTTCATATGTATGTAAAGGGTGTTTTTTTTTAGAGGTGTAGAACTTCCGGTAGGGATAACTGTTAAACTAGTTGTCATACTACCGAAGTGTGTTTGAGTTTTTTTCAGTATACTTTGGAAAATCATCATGCAAAGACTTACACCAGAACAACGTTTACAAATCGTGGAAAGTTATTTCCAAAATTCGCGCTCTGTTCGTCAAACTTGAACCAGATTTTTATCGTCAAATCATTTTCAGCGATGTGACTCATGTCTGGCTTACCGGGTATGTAAACAAGCAGAATTGTCGTTTTTGGAGTGAGCACAATCCTCATGAAACTTTTTTGACTCCATTACATCCCGAAAAAATCACTGTTTGGTGCGGTTTACATGCCGAAGGCGTCATCGGCCCATTTGTCTTTAAATCCGAAACCGGTGCCAACATTACCGTGAATGGCGAACGCTACAGGCAAATGATTCGTGATTTTTTTATTTCTCATGACATTGCAAATCATTTGGAGGAGATTACGCAACATGCCATACAGCGCGTGCAGTCGTGACTTTGTTGAGCCAAACGTTTGGTGACTGAATCATCTCAAGAAATGGACCTGTGAATTGGCCACCTCTACTTTTTGTGGGTGAACGTCAAATCTCTGGTCTATGCTGATAAACCAGCAACGATTGATCACTTAGAAGCTAACATTCGACGCACTTTCGACGAAATAAGACCAGGTATGCTCGAGAAAGTGGTGCAGAATTGGACCAACAAGATAGCGTTCATAAGGCGCAGTCGCAGAGGTCATATGCCAGAAATTATTTTTAAACAGTAAATGCCATGAAATTGTTGAGCTAATAAAGCCAAAATTATGGTCATTCCATTGAATCCACCTCTCAAAAAAACACCCTATATATCGTCTCATCCTGACTCCTGGCACAAGTCGAAGTAGAGTAAAAACAGCTTAAAAAATACGTTTTTGGTCTACAGAATCAAAAGCAGCCTTAAACTTGATCATATGATTACTTTCGATCCAAATCGGATCTTTGTTTTGAATTTTTGAAAAAGACTACAACTTGGATGTCACAAATAATGTTGCCATCAAGTAGAAGAAAACTATATCACAGTGGGGGCAGTATTAAACCTTATGCAGAATCCTATCCCAAAACTTCGACAGTGATGACGTCTTAACCTCCACCACTTAGCCACACACAAAAACTAGAGTTATTCGTAAAAGGAACATCCTCGGTATAGTTGTACAAATTTTTGAAAGCATACCAATACCGGTTCCGTAACCAATGCTTCTTTGTTTTTTAACCCTGGAAAGATAATCTGCGTCAAAATGACTCATTCGCAAGCGAAATATACCGCTCTTTTGCTAATTATTGTGAATCACGGGTTGGGTGTTTGTGAATTTCCAGCGTATATATCCAGAGGCGAAAACTCACGTGTCATTCAGTTAAGTCTCAACAATTTGGAAATACATACTCACAAGGTCACAACCCCGTGAGTAAATTTTATACATCAAAATATGATTATCTTTCTAGGGTAAAGTCATGGCAACACGAAAATATTTATGTCACGCTGTCAATGCTGGCCACTATCAACTGTCACAGATTTCTCAGTCGTTAAGATTTAATTTCTTTTAATCTTCGTTTGTATGCATTAATTAATTAAAATTTAGGATTACACAAATAAAAGCAATATATTTACATTCATAGAAAGAAGTTACTCATTTACTCCGAATTATATTACAACATATAATAAAATTTCGTTAATTTATTTCTGTTAGATTTGTACATAAAGAATTATTAGAAATATGATTAACTAACGATATAGAACAATTTCTAGGTTATTTAGCAGCTTGCAAAACGAAAGACAATCGAATATTTAAATTTAAATAAACAAATAGAAATAAAACTATTATTCGCAATTTTTACAATACAAAAAGCTTTTTATATAAAATAACAAACAATAACAAAGCAAAAATAAAATAAAACAAAATTCTTTTACTTAGCGTTAACAAAAATTATGTGAATAAAATATTAAGACTTGTGGACAAGAATACTTCTTTGATGCGACGTTTACAAAGAGAGAGCAGAAAAATTCTGATGTAGTCGCGTTTGTTTTTTTAACAAAGCAAAGAGTTGCTTGTCTAAGTGGCTGCCTTTCATTTTATTACATTAAGCGACATTTATGTATATTCGAAGGCAAAAAGAAATTATTTAATGTTAACGAACCTTTTCGAAGAGGAGAGAAAGAAGTTCCCATAGAATGTAAGAATTGCAGGTTTGCGGTATGCAGATGTGCCATTCGCACATGTTTTCAGCAATCCAGCTTTTGAGTGCAAAAAAAATTGCTTTCGATAGCGTTTGGAGACGGGTTTGATCCAATATTCAGCAGAGTGAGTCGAAACTAAGGTGCAGCTTAACTCAACTGAAGCTATAACCTGACCGTAGAGTTCAGTCTTTTTGAGGGGCTTTGGTGACGCTATTTTGCAAAATCAAGTAAAACTCTTTGCTGCCTTTGATGATAAAAAGTTTCAGATTTAGTCCAGTCTCCAGTTTATCCAGTCCTCATTTAGAACTCCGCAAACTTACGTGAGATTTGCTAACCAATTGGTTTCGGAGCGATATTTGTGTTGTGTCATATGCCGGTCTCAGGTGGAGCAGTCTGACAAACTGTGTCATATCCAGAAAGATATGGCCAAGTCACAAAATGTTAAAAACAAACGAGCTCCTGCAAAGAACACACGTAGACATCGCTAGAGAAGTGGCAATCAGTACAGGGCACTGCCCAATAGCTGCAAAGATGAAAATGCAAAGAGTCGCTTATTCATATTCTGTGGAAATGTCCAGCTCTTGCGCGAGCCAGGCAACCCATACTGGATAAACTTTTCTTCGACGGCCTTAAAGAGATATTCGAGCAAGGGATTAGAGAGCTGATCCTCTTCCTAAACTCCACAGGGTGGGTATAAATATCTCAAAATTACATCCTAAGAAACGGGTCGCCTGAGGTTGTGGTATTAAAACGGCACACTTTATGCGCTATTTGGGTTTTCTTCCATCGAATCCACCACTTCTACCTACCTATGTATGGCTTAGCAATTCCTGGGCGAGTGGCATATTGTGATTATGAAGCTAGAGTAGGGAGAGTAGAGTACAACTATTGCTCCCTCGTTCTTCTTATTGAACTGAACTGTCATCAGTTTATACACCAGATTTTCAGCAGGCTTTAGCTCGGCATATTGTCAAGTGTCTGGGTTAAACGTTCGATTTCATTTCGGCAGTAGATTATCGAAGTTCCTCGCTTTTATATTTTTAGTCACTTATCACTGATGGAATAATATGGAAAAATAGGTACCCACTCTAGTAAGCTGACTGCAACTACATAAGTTTGCCATTGTCCACAAGTATTAATAAAAATAAATAACAAAAAAAAAATTTTACAAAAGTTAAATTCTATTCAGTATTCCTTACATCTGTGCATTATTATTTTCTTTAAGAAAAACACAAAACAAAAAAACAAATCGAACTAAACTACAAAAAACTACATTTTGTACCTGTTGACATTATTTTTTTAAATAATTTTTTTTCTCTGTAAATACTGTAAATAGAAAATCCTATCTATACACACATTGTTACCTATTGATAAATAAATAGCAAAGAAAAAAATCACTATCAATATTTTGTTGAATTTCGTTATAATAAAATGCATTCACTAACAACTAAACAAATTCTACACACTGAAATAAATATAAAAAAAAATCAAACTACATATATCATTCAATTATGCATATGAATACTAAAAATCAACAAAAAAAAATATATACATATATATCAGCAAGAATAACAAGAAAAAATAAATAAATGCCTTTAAGCCTTAAAAGTATTAAATAAACAAATGTCAAAAAAAATTAATTCTAGTCATAGATTGCTGACTTAGTGAATATTAGTGTAAAATAAAATTGTAAAACTAAATAACATTTTAATTTGTTTAAGTGTACATTTTTTATTTTGTTATTTTGTTTTTTTAGTAGAAAGCTGAATTTAAATTAAACGAAACATTTAGAAATAAAATCATTTGCACTCAATGTAAATAAAAAAAAATTAGTTACAAAAAAAAAAATCATAATAGCTTTCGATATAAATAAATAAAAATATAACTCTTAGACAAATTGATTATACAACAAACACAAAAAATAAATAAATACAGCCTACCAATAGCTTAGGTTTAACAACAAAATACTCAACAAAAAAATGTAGTTAAGCTTTTTGTATGCTACAAACTAAAGAACTAAAGGTAACAAAGGTGAATAAACAAAGAACATGTAAAAGACAAGCGTACTTAAGTATTTATCAACAATTATCTCTCTATTAAAAGTCATTAGTTTATTATTATCATAATTAAAAGAAAAAACGAGTAATCGTCTCTTGTGTTAGTGCAATACATACATATTCTCATTAAGTTTAAAGAAAAACAAGAAGAAAAGACATATTTAAATTAATTTTTAAGTGAATTTCCGTTTTTATTTTTGGGAAATTATTTATTTTGAAAACAAATTAAATCTTTAGATTAAGGAGAATTTATTTATCAGAATTGTAAAAGACGAGTGTGAGGAGAACCAAAAAAATAAAAGCAGAGCCATTACTTAATAATGCTATACACTGCGCTGTTTGTGAATAAAAAAAAATCATTATAAAGAAAACATATTGTTTTATATAAAAAAAATGGATTTGTTTTTTTTTTTTCTTTTTTTGTATTTTATTTGAGAAAGAGATATTCGATGTAAAGAATCAGCAGAACTGAAGGGAGAAAGGTTTGTGTACTGGCTTTTGCAGATGGTAATCATGGCTGATGTTCGAATTGAAGAACTTATTTTCTGTGATCTGTTCTGATTCTATTTGCTTTTGTTTAACATATTTAGATTTAGATTATGCATCGCTGTCATCGAAGACACTCTTGACAAGCACTGAACAATTGCAAGAAGACCTTAACATTAAAGTCTTTAAGTTCGGCGGCAATAAACGATGTAACTTCAGCCGAACAATAACTTAATCCTTCCGTTTCGATAAAGAGGTTTTCTGCTTATCAGCAGAGAGCATTAAGATCTTTACTTGTTTCCATACAAAGTTACAGCAAACCGAATTCAATAGGCTTTCAAAATTTGCTTGGACATTTTCCAGAATATTCTTTAAACTTTGGAACTGCATTTGTTTGCCCCACCAGGCATATTTTGGTATTAGCGGGAATGTCAAAAAATAAAATTGCCATAATATTGAGTGATGGTAACCTAAAAACGCTGTGTGATTCCAGCAACCCATCACCGGAGATGTAATGGCAGAATCGCACATATTGTTGGCACCCAAGATCACTCGACGCGGTGTATAAGTCGAAACCGATCAATTTAAGCGATCTGAAGCAATCGATTCGCACAATAATTGAGGCGACTTTCAACGTAACCTCCAGGCAATTCAGAATAATTTTTTTTTGGACAGCAGCATTAAGATAATTTGAATAAAGTACTTGAACTCACAACAAATATATACCAGCGGCCGAATTACCGCATCCGTTAACGAGTGAGCGAGTAGGACTCTTTATCGAATGATCGACTAAATTGTATGTAAAATCATACTCGATAATGAGAGCGGTAATGCCAAATCGTCACATTTGGATAACGAGAAACTCGTTAACGGATGCGGTAATTCGGCCCCAGTTTTTTTTTTATGTAGCAAAATTCATCAGCCCTCTCCCGGTGTTTGTAAAACCATTTCGACAATTAGCCAGACAGAAATCCCTATAAAATTAGTGGCATGATTGCCCATGTAAACTTTACTACCTTACCGTGAAGCTCCTCAACCTAAGCAACTAGTATCTTTAGGTCCTTTTCTGTTACGGATTCATTGCCACATTCATATCGACTTTGAATATTTGGCGATTTTTAGAGGCAATTTGGTTCCCCCTAGTGTGCCACCTCTTTCGAATGTCTGACAAGCAATCAAGACTTATTTGTCAACGAGCTTCTCAACTCGCCGTTCAGAGTGGGCACAAAACTGTAGGTCTGTGGGGACACACTAGCCCTCTATGAGACGGTTCTCTTTAATTTTATCTTTCTCCTATTCTTCTTTCTTTTGACGTTTGGACTTTTTTCCTGTTTTGTTTGTCGAATAACTGACATGTAATTAATTTGTTCATTAATTAATAAAGTTTCTTTGTAATTTAAAGTTATTAATAGTTTCTTCTTATTCAATAAATACAAGATAAATATATATTTATATCAACGAGATTAATATAAACCCCACAGGTCCCTGCCATTCGTGGAAAAATATAACACGCACACACAAATGGTTTTCAGAAGCAGGCCCAGGTTCACCAAAAGCTGTATCGCCACCTAAAGAAGGTTTTACTGTATTTTTCATTGACAAATGTTGCGGAAACATATTTAGTCTATATTGATTTGAAAAAAAACACGCCTATTTTTGGAATAAAAATGGAATGCATTTGTTTTTTTCTATTTCAATTGAAACAAGTTAAAAACATTTAAACGTTTCTCTCTGACGATTGCAGCGATACAGGTTTCCAAGCGGAACTTAACAAGAACATCGGTTTGTGTATTAGATATGTGGACCGCCGCGAACTTTGGAAAAGCTAAGAATCAACGTCCCTCTAGCGGACTATTTGAGAAGTAAAGCTGGGATTTGAATTTCTTTTCAATTTATACAGATGGCACTTCTTATTAAATTCAAATTTGAATTTTCTGTTATAAAATGGATTTTGATTTAAATATTGAAATATAAAAATGATCTATAATAACACGTGAACATGTGAAATGAAACCAAAGCAATTTTATGTTTAAGTGTTTTTTCTAGAGTAAGACCAATTCGATGACCAATTATAGAGTTATAATGCACTCTAAAGGATACGTAGACCAGAAAACCGCGGTAAAATTGGTACAAGTAAGTTAGCAAAATCTTCATCTCTTTATCTAAGAAAAATTTGCAATGAACTGATTTACCGGATTTTTTAATCTCCAATCATTCTCTTCGGAGTGATTACAAATGCGACGCTTGAACATTCCGGGATGTAAAGCATTTTGAATTTTTTATGAGAGCTAAAGTATTACAAACCAAGTAGAAAAGTAAGGCCAAATATAGTAGAAATCGGTTGAATACCTGATATACATAACATATGTAGGTAGCTATGAACCGGATAAAATGATATACATATTTTCAAAGTCCATGCTAAACTTCGTTTAACTTAAGGACATTTGCATAACGATGAAACCTTTTACAACGATGGAAATGTATCAAATTTAAGTCGAAAAACTGCGGTAAAAAATCGTGTTTTCTACCAAAACAGTCCGTTATTTCCATCATGTTTCTAAATATGTGTTTACATTATATACCTATATGTATGTAGACAATTGTTAAATTTCATGTAGCGACTGCAGTGATCGGTACATATGTATGTATATAAAGTATGTGACATATTACATTTTTGCATGTCAACATCTAGCTCTTTTCGATCCATACAACTCGATCGTGCGATGTGATTAAAAAACAAAACAATTTTGAAAATCATAAAATGCTATGTTCCCCTAACGACGCTTGGTACACAAATGTGCGATGTGCTTTCTAGAAGCTCGCTACTCGCATAATTATTTTTCTTATTTTTTTCATTCCATTAATTACAGGTACAGCAACTACAAATTATTTAACACCCGTATCGCATAGTTTTTTATCTGTACCTTAAAGGGCTAGGGTTATTGCAACTGTACCGTAAATTTCATCCATATTTCGTATTTGCAAAGTGTTGATTTATGTTTGAAACAAATGGTGCGTCGAGATAGTTGACGGAATTACAAGGGATGAATTTGGAAAAATGCGATAATTTCGAACTCTTCCCTTGTCATTCCGCTCACCAAGATTCACCAAGAATTTATGGAGAAAGCAGCCTATTCTTCGAGTCGCTTATTCTACAAGCAACTAAACCATAGTTTGATGGATTTGAACAACTTCCACGAATCTATAAGAATAAATCAAATTAGCCTTATCTTCAAGACTCGAGGAGAATTGCTACCTCTAAATTTCAGGCCATACAGGGAAGATCTTCCAGCACTCTGTTTTTTGGGTAACTTGCGCGAAAAAGAAGATACATATCACTTTCTAGGAAAATGCCCAATTCTTCATGAGACGAGGAGATACCACTACAACCAATCCGCTCTCGCAATGGAAGAGGTAATTCAGATACTCAACGGATCTAACTGGAACGTTCTCTGCAACTATCGGATGCCCTTGCGTATAGGAACCAGTTTAGGGAGGAATAGATTCCCTTATTTTTATGTTGCAAATCATTAAAATTGCTAAAGTATATCGCTGTAAAATCCGTATTTTCTTTTTTTTATGTTAGCAAATCATTAAAATTGCCTAAGGTCCCTTCGACATTGTTATAACTTGCCAAATGGCAAGGCTTCAACAATTTATTTAAAAAATAAATAAAAAACATACATTATACATAAATGATATTTGTTGATAAAATTTGAATATACTGAATTTATTTTACTGTGTTGTGTTGACTATGTTATGTCCAATTGGACAGTATGAGAATTTCAGCAAAAAAGAAATGTCAAATTGGCGTCTTTTGTATGCTAGGGTTGGCTACATCGCAGTCCAGTGCTGTCAGGCTCTGACCAACGATGCACATTTCCATCTTCAAGGCTTTCTAAAGTAGAATAGTCGCACTTGGGACTCAGAAAATCAAAAATCGATTTTCAAGTGTTACTCTTTGGTTCGGTTTATGTACAGGGGGCATCATTGGGCCTTATTTCTTCGAAAATTAAGCTGTTACCGTGAATGCATTGAACCATGGTCAACGAATTGTTATAACTGGAACTTGAAGGTATGAATGTGGGCGATGTCTACATATTAAAATAAATATCAAATCTTTTGATAACTTGATAAATAAAAATGAATCATTTTATTGAAAAACCCTTTAGGTAAGGTTAGGTAAAGAAGGGTGTGTGATTGTTCGAGCAATTATCGTTCATAGTTTGGGAGTATCCTCTTCTTACAAACTCGTTAGCCCGTTTGTGCTCTTGGTGAAGATCCGATATCTTTGAATTTCCGAGCTCTGCTACAGATGTCTGCCGAGAATCTATGACCTAATGTACTTAGAAGGCGGGGCAGTAGCAGAGTAGATATTGGATCTATTCACTTTCTTCTTCATCTCCCAAGCTTCTACAGATATCGTTGGAGTCTGGTAGCCATTTGCTTCTCATATGACCTATGGCTCAGTGTACTGTGATTATTCCGGTGACTAAGCATATGGAGGATTTATCCAAATGTAGCATCGTCTTTGTCCTATTAAGGTCAAGTTTCGGCCACCAAGAACCAGATGCGACGCAGTCCGTTCTTGCGAGTCATAAGGCGTTGGTCTCTTCTTCGGTTATTTGGTCGATTTTGTTAAATTGTGTTTTTATAAGAGCTAAGAACATCACTGTTGCTCATAGCCGATCTGGCTTTAACTAGTTCGTCTGCTATCTTCTTCCCTTCGATATTGATATGTCCGGGTACCCAGCACAGTCTAACCTTGTGGTGCCTTATGGCATTTAGTATTGTGCGACATTTTTGGACCGCCTTGGATCCTATTGATCTAGAGCTGGCCGACTATCCACCAGAATGGCTATCTCCGCCGGAGGGAGCTCATTTCGCTTATGAATATTGCAGCTTATTAAGTGTGTCTGATTAGAACCCTGCTGCCCTGCAATACCTGAGTCAATTTTTGAGCCGTCAGTAAAATTTTTGTTTGTTTGTTTGACAGCCAGTCTTCCCTACTGGGAAATAGGATCGGTATATTCAAGTTGAAGCCGTAGTGGGGACTAATGAAGTCTGAAGTCTTGGTTAGAATTGTATGGTTGCATTTCCTCAATTGCTGTGTTTCTCCAAGTATCGCTGCATGTATGTACTTACGTGGTTAGTTTTAGCAAATCAGATTCTCTTAGTCTGAGGACTCCCTTTGCTGTTGTGCTTTTGATGAACATATTGCCATTCCCAATCCCGCTTGTGGTATACTTCTCATTGCTCTTATCGCGCCGAGCGCCGCTAGTCTTTGCACTTTGGCAAGTTTGTTTATATAGCTCTTTACTTTTGTAGCAGTCTGATGATCGGAGTGTACTTCCAGTAGATGATGCAGGGTTGCAGTCCTCATTATTTCCCGAAGGTCCTTTTACAGGCGTCCTTTCGTCATTCTCATTTTAATATTTTGTCCTGAAGTCTAAAATAATTCCCAAGTATTTCGCCTTCTTTGGGAGGTTGATTGTGATATCCTCGAGTCGTGGCTGTGGAAAGTCTGTGATCTTTTTTCTCCTGGTGAAAGTACAAGCTTGGTTTTTTGGGACATTCTGCTTTGCTCACACACACACACTGAAAACTCTTTCCATAAGTTCCATAATTCCGTAAGCAGATTCCATAAGTTCGCTGATCTTACTTTACTTTAGGTGGCGCTACAGCTCGGGGTGAACCTGGGCCTGCTCCTCGCAACCATTTGTGTGTGCGTGTTATGCTTTTGCTGATCTTTTTTTTTTCGAGAAAACCTGGAAGATTTTTTCAACGACCAGGACCCCCAGTACGGGTGAGAGTACTTCTCCCTGAGGTGTTCCTCTGTTGGTTGTTTTCCTTAATGGGCCAGTTCCGTTTTCCGAGTTGATGAGTCTGCTATTAAGTGTTGTATCAACCCAATCTATAACGAAGTCACTTTTTGGCGTTCCAGCGTTCTTCTAATGGTACTTGTTTCGACGTTATTAACAACTTTCTGCATTTTATTATTAGGCGTTTTTTTTTTCAAACCTATATAGGCTAAACATGTTTCCGCAACAAATTTTCAATGTAAAATACAAAAAAACCTTAGCCTGGATAATTATCCAGTCTTATTTTTGTATGGAAAGATTTTTCGAAATCTATATAGGTTTGAAAAAAAACGCGCCTATTATTTGACGAGTCTGTGTTGGATTGTGCGTATACCTACCTATATTTTGTTTTTTCTATTTACTATTTTTTATGGGGTCCCTGTTTTTTTGTCTTGAATTGCTCATCGGTTGCACTGCAGGAATGCAGCAAGCATTTCTCTTAAAAGACACACACGCACACTTGACTTTATCTTCGAAAATTCCCTTTTCATTCACTCTCAATTCACAAATCTTATTTTCACCACAAGAAAACATAGGGAAACGAACACAAAGCCGAGTCACCGGCAAAACACACCACGGTTTTTTATTTGTATTCACATTTCAAAATATTCACATACTTACACAATACAGCTAGGTAACTCTGTCTTAGTTCTAAGATAATCCGTTTGCATCTCTTATGTCTTATCTCGTTTTCCCATCTTCTCTTCTAATTCTAATCACAGAAGCAAGCAAGCACAAACATCATAACCGTAAGAAGAAGACCAGCGTTGCCGCCTGACTTTTGATAAATGTAGCCCGAAAAACTGTGGAAAGTAGCAAAAGTAGCAAAATCTTTCATTCTGAAAAGTAGCCTATGGTAGCACAAACAAAAGATGAACGTTTGTAAGAGCAATCAATTTATTTTACAAAAACTGATTGTTTATAGCACTTGTTGTTTTCGTTCTAGCACAAGTTATATGTTGTGCTACCTTGGAGTCAGGAAAACACTTCCTTGTTATAACTTTTGGAAGAAAATCCACGTGACCGGGCAATGCTCTTCGAAACTTCCATACTATCCATATTTTTTTTATTTGTTTATTTTTATTTTCCTCCTTCTTTTCTTTTCGCTGTATTATAACGAATCTTGAGCGATCTGTAGCAATTTATAAGTACAACTTATCATATTTCTGATCCAGTCTAAGCTTAACAGAAGCAATGCAACAATTTTCCTATTTGCTTCAGTCAACACAGTTGGCAGTTTACCAGTTTTTGAATTCCGATAGAATAAATAAACGACGGAAGGCAACGCATGTTTTGGATGCACAAAATAAAAAACTCAGGTCTCACCTTCAAATGAATAAGCTTTGTTCAATGAGAAAAAAGGCGGATCAGTACAGCACAGATTTGTGAAAAATGTTAGATCAAGTCAGCATTGAAAATTACAGCCATATGTTTGTTGTCAAAAATGACACTGCACTGCATTGATGATTATTTCATCTAATGTTTTCCAAATTATTTATAGCATTTTACAATAACTGATCGCCCTTTTTGCGATTGATTTTCAATTTCTCCCATTTGGTAAGCTTTAATCTCGTCGAAACACTTTTCACTTCAAATAAAACAATCAAATGCGCAACACAGCTGATTTAAACATTTCTCAGAAATCTGTTATACCTCAAGAGTAGGTGAAGAAAAATTGCCTAGAACAGAGTCGTTGAACACAAAGCAGATCAATCTCGGACAGAAACACTTCTCATTGAACACATAAACCTTCTACTTTACTGTTCTTCTCGGTCCAGGACAGCTTCAATGAACAGACCTATTATTGGGATTGAAAGCAACAGAGAGCATTACCAAACAGCAGAGTTGTAAAAGAATGCAATCATTTTGAAATGCATTCTTTAATGAATTCAATTTTTTGATTGCATTCATTGACTTCAATTTGAGACTCCAAAAAATTAATGCAATCACCATTCATTAAGCATTCAAAAGACTGCATTCTTTGTTTGTACCATTCAATTGAATGCAATCAATGAATGCTATTACTTATGACTTCAATTGAATGCTTGCATTCTTTTTACGTTCATTAGCACTTTGCATTCATTTGCATTCAGTTGAAGTATTTTGCATTCTTTGCATTCATTTGCATTCATTTGAAGTATTTTGCATTATTTTCGATTCTTTTGGATTGATTTTAATTAATTTGGTGCGGACTTTAACTAATTTTAGTACTTTTCTAGTACTTTTTAGTGCTTTTTAAGTTATTTTCAGTGTCATTTTAGTACTTTTTTAGTACTCAGTACCAAATTAATTAGAATCAATCCAAAAGAATCGAAAAGAATGCAAAAGGCTTCAAATGAATGCAAAGAGTGCAAAAGAATGCAAAATACTTCATCTGAATGCAAATGAAAGCAAAGAGTGCAAATGAATGCAATGAGTGCAAATGAATGCAAAATTAATGCAAGCAAGAATCACAAGTTATTGCATTCATTGATTGCATTCCATTGAATGGTACAAAAAAAGAATGCAATCTTTCGAATGCTTAAGGAATGCATTCATTTTTTGAAGTCTCAAATTAAAGTCAATGAATGCAATCCAAAAATTGAATTCATAGAATGATTTTGAAAGAATGCATTCCAAAATGATTGCATTCTTTTACAACTCTGCCAAACAGCAACAAACTATTTTGCAGGGAACTTCGAAAAAAGGTCAATGTGACTTCAAAAGTAAAATGTAGCAAAATGGGGCAAATTTTAAATTTAAAGTAGCAAAGTAGCAAATTGAAAAAACTGAAAAATAATGTAGCACTTTTGCTACGAAAGTAGCATTGTGGCAACGCTGAAGAAGACACATTCTTAAAGCCGAAGCAATTTTAAAGAAACTCGAAGACCATCACAAAACAAAATCTTCAATAAATAATCGATCAAAACAAACGCGTCAACCAGAGAAAGAGAAATCAAAGAAAAATCCCAAACAAGTTAAAGAGTGTTCTTTGGTTCACTTTTTTGTGTTCCTTTGATGTTCGGATTTTTATTTTTTTTTATATTATTTTTGTCATCATGGTCGTCGCACTGTTGAAGGAGGAACAACAACAAAATGACAGGCAGCCAACGATTGTTTTGTTGTTTTACGAGTATGTGTACTCTTTGGCTTGCCGTTGCCATTATTTGTGTACGCCGAGCCGATCGGAGACGAACGACGGACACAGTAAGCAAGAGCAAAGCTAAAGCCGAATAAGAAGCAGCAAAGAACAGGCAATGTGAAAAGAAAACAATCCCAGTCCCAGTCCCAGCCAGTGCTTCACACGTAAACCCATACGAGATCCGTGACATGCCGATCAGTTTTTAATGATCAGCCAGCGACGTGAGTTGATATTTTGACGGACGCGGACGCTAAATGCTAAACCTCAAGTCGGAAACTGAAATTCTTTCTGGTGTATGACAGTTGCGCGCGTGTTTTTGATTCTTCATTGGTTTTTTGTGTTTTCTTATTCTCCGCCTCTTCGATGATGATTTATCTCCGAGTTCTTTGATCGCTGCGCGCAGACGGGACACGGTAGTTTATGGCGGTTCTAGCACCGTTCTTCGCATGAGGAAGTCAAAATGTGCTTTGTTTGTTTGCCTCCTGTCATTTCGCACACATAATTAAAAGTCAATAAAAATCGCTTATTTACGTTTTTGGGCAGTGAGTCGTCGCTTTTTATCGATTATTTGCCGGTTGAATTTTAATTGAAAAAGTGTTACGTTTACACACATCGAGGCGACGATACACCGGTACTACGACCAAGTGGCAGCAGTGCCAGTGTACAAGTGTTTTGTGATCTACTGTCGGGAATCCGAACAAGTGCAGACGCAAGGTGTGCGTAGCTACAAATCAAGAAAAAAAAATTCGAGCACAGAAAGTCCTCCTTCCTGCGGGAAGTCATTATACCAAATATATTTTTTTATATAAAATTTGTGACGTGACGTGAGAAGTGAATGTTTTTTTTTTTTTTGTGAAATTTCTTCTCTAATAAGCTGCGGCATTATACCTGCTTGAGGCGAAGGTGTAACGCACTTGCAAAAGCCGTTCGCACCACAACAGCCAATCCAATCCAAACCAACAAGGAGGATAGGAAAAGAAGTAAAGTAAAGGAAAAAATAGCTCAATCTTAAAACGGTAAGTCTTGCGTCTGCGGGAAGGAAAATAATGAAAGATAAAAGCCAGGTTAACTGTTTAATGCGAAAATATGGTTATGATCAGTGCCAGCGGTACTAGTTTGCTGCTGGCTATGATTCTTGTTTGGAGTTTGTTTAGTTGACAGGTTCGGTATGTTGTTGCATGGTTGTCCGTTCAACTGTCTGTTAATGTGACAATTTACTTTGTCCGAAGACGATGGATTTATTTGTATTTCTCTCCGGCTACTAGGGACATATAGACTGGAAGAAACTTTCAAATGTAACAACTTGCTGGGCATTTTTTTTTTTGTAATAAAATATTTGAAAGGTTTCTATACTTAGCCCGGGATCACTTTTCTAGGTTTTTATCGAAAGACCTACCAGATGTTTCTGATTCTCGACTTTTTTTTTAAATCAGATTAAACTTCCCATCTATAGCTTTTAAGACAGAAGTGTGGTCTGCCGTATTGCGATTCTTTTACTATTTGCTTGCTTAACATGTTGGTACAGCTTATAGTTGGAAGAGGGAGGATTACGAAAGTTCTTCTTTGATTTCTATATGTACGAATGGCATACCACTTGAGACTCTAATTTTGAATAGTAAATTGGACTCAATTATTGATCTGAAGATCACCAATTTTGTCGCTTTGTAGGCCTTAGTCTTTACGGACTATAAATATACTGTGAAATCTCTCATGAGCGCACACCCTGTTTAGCGTACAACTTGTATTAAGGGACACCTGTTTGGGGAACCAATTTCTTGTTTCCCATACAAAAAGCGTTCTTGGACATCTCTCATTAGCGAACAAGCAGCTCCGGTCCCGTGGCTATCCACTTAAGAGAGATTACACTGTAATGTTCAAAGAGAACACCAGAATATCTTAGCCAATGTGGAAATGAAGCTTTGGACAGTTAGGACTTTTTCCTCAGTCAATGGATAGATTCTCATCTTTGTTTCTCCTTACCTTATTTTAGGAATTTTCTTCTTGTCCTTTGAAGGTCTTTGAAGGTATCCAAGCTTCTGACTTCTACGAGTCTTTTAGCCTCTTCCAGGCAAGCGCTGGTCTCCACAGTGTGCATACCCCCAGTTTCATCTACCAAGTCGCTTTTCCATGTGGACTCTTTCTATCCTTTTTTTCAATTCCTACTGTTTTACTATCGATGACGTTCTCTGACTCAAAGGCTTTTAATAAAATCTACAGTTTTCAACGTACTTTTTATGGTTAGTATGTATTCATTTTTATAACCCTTTCTATCACTTGTGACTCTGTCGATATTCTTGCACTATGCGTTTTGACTAACTTTCTTTTTGGAGCTGGAGTCATTATCGGTGAACAACGAAGGCACTAGTGCTGGACTCTGGAATGAACTTCCTAGACTAAGGCAAACTAAGATACCTACTCGAGAACTACACTGCTGGACAAAATTAAAGGAACGATGATAGTTTTCTGTTTGATGGTTATGGTACTAATGAGCCTATTTCAAGGTGCATAAGCACATTCAATGAACTATGCAACGAAATTGATTTCTGCTTATCACGAGCAGAACTTAGAAACTGCGTTTTCTCATTGATTGAAAATCGGTAGATGCTCCTTAGTCGCATAACAAACAACAGTTGTGTCAAGCGATACTGAGAATAAACACTAGAGAACGTAGTGTTCTCTGTGCTCTGTGATGGAAAAAAATAAACTAACAGGATGCTTTTTGTTACATGTTTTATGATTCAATGTACTCTTACGGTATGCAGGTGACATCTATCAAACGATTATTGCAATATTGTTAAAGATTAAAGTGAATTATTAACTCGAAAATGTCAGACTTAACTGAAGTGCAGGTAGCCTGCGCCATATACTGGATTGAAAATAGGCAATGCTAACAGGAAGTGGCGTCAATTCTAAATGCATCCAAGTTCGTTATTTTTTAAGATGTAAAGCGATAAAGAGAATCTGGATCTTTGAAAAGAAATCGGGGACAATGTAGGAAAAGGGTCACAACGCAAAGAGACGACCGATTTCTGGTAAGTTGTTCCCCCAGAAACAGGTGCGCAGCATGAACTGAGATTAGGAGTAGACTTCTGGAAGTGCGAAGTGTTCGGGTATCTTCCAAAACTGTAAGAAGAAGACTCAAAGATTAGGATTAGGATTAGGACCATACAGACCAGCAAAGGCCCCCCTTCTCACCGAACGCTATAGAGTAGCGCGTACTGGCTTCGCCCGTAACCACGAGAACTAGTCTGAGGACGCCTGGACGCGAGGACTTTTTACTGATGAGACCAGATTTTGCCTGAAGCCAGACGACAGACGGAGAAAAGTGTATAGATCAACAGGGGAGCGATAGGCACAATGCAACATCGTTCCAAGAGTGGCTTATGGTAGAGGTTCCATATTCGTCTGGGGTGGTATATGTTACGTTACGTTAACACGTGGTATAAAATGGGTCCTTAATAGCAGATCGGTATCTAAGAGACATTTTAGAAGAAATTGTTGTGCCGTTTGCCCTTAGTATCGGCTCCAATTTCCTTTTAACACAAGAAAACGCTCGTTCCCACACTGCAAATAGGGTTTCGTAGTATCTTCAAAGGGCACAACTGAGCAGCCTAGTCTGGCCAGCTCAAATGAGAACGAAACCCTAGGCAACCTTAAAGGCAGATGTGAGGCCCTATTCAGTCAAAGAAGGGTCTGTCTAGAAGCCTACTGAATAGACACAAGGAGAATTTCCTCAATAAACCCCCCTGAGATATTGCGATTCATAAGAGTAACTGGATTGGGAGAGATTCTAGAATAGACCGGGTGACTCAGCTGTCTTTCATTGGGGAACACAAACTTTTTCAGTCTCAGTACGTTATTCATTCAATCTCATTTCCTTACTCTTTTGGATCATCCCAGTAGGCTTTCTAGAGGTCTGTCTTACATACTTTTAGGACTATCGAAAAACGTGGCTTGGCTACAGAAGTAGCTCTCGCATGAAATGAGTGGGTCGGGCCCTTCTTCACAGTGTGCTTGGGCTATTAACTTTACTTTCTTCTAAGCCGCATGGCACTCGAAATCAAATGAAAACTTTTAATAGCAACACAAAAATACTCAATCCATTCATTACCTGTGAACTCGGACCGTCCCATGTGTTTTATAGAATTAAAGTCGCAACCAGTGCACCACTTCACGATCTCTTCAACAAATTTATGCTCTGCAAATGCCTTCTAAATTAAATAAGATCAAAATGTCGATCGTTTAGTATCGCAAGGAGTTCCATTTCTAGCTTCATCTTCATTCTTAAAAGAAGCGGAACAACAACAACGACAAAAAAAAGAGATGGCAGACAGAACCAGAATCTTCTATCGATAAAGACGATGGTCACACAAAAGTTAAATGATGATTGCACTGGCGATGGTGATTGCATTCCTTTGGTAAAATGAAAACAATGAAGGGAAATGAGTATTTTCCAATATTTCCTTCTTCTTCGTCCTTCATTCCCTCTTCGATGCCATTCAATCGACTGGTTAAGGTTTGTTTTGTTTTCTTTGGTTCGATTTAATTTTAGGTTTGAAGAATCTCCTTCGTTCTTTTATTTTCTTCTTCATTTGTCCGATGCACACATGTACTCGTACATAAAACTACCTCAGGAGTATATTCCACATGAGAATACAAATAGACAGAGATACACGTAGGTACGCGTACATAGGTAGGTAGGTGCTTATTATAATTGTATGGCAATTGTGTTATGTTGCCCTGAAACGGGTCCAATACCAATTGTAAAATAATAACAAAACTACAAGAAGAACAACGACAAAGTACGAAGTATGACAAAAAAAGAAAATAGGAATGAATAACACGAAGCAGAAGGACAGAAGAACCACGAGGAAAGAAAACCAAACAAAAAACAGAGAAAAAGAAATATAAGAGATACCAAATGTTAGAATGATGCTCTTGAAGGAATGAAAGTCGGCTTCGTTTTCGTCTCTATTCTCATCGTCGCTTGTCGTTGTCATTGACGTTTATGCCTCTTTTTGGTTGAGAATTGTGAATGTGATTCTTGCTGGGTTGGACTCTCTTGTGGTGTTTTTTCTTTTTGGTGTGCTGCCGAACGTGAAATACAGTGGCAGTGGGAAGTTTTACGACAGCGCTGCTACATCATCGTAGCAAAACTGTTACGCGATTTCAAAAAAAGTCATATTTGCTATGTTTCTACGCTACGCACTCTCCCTAAGTACCCCAATTTCGGTATGCGTTTTTGAAGCACGAACTCTCAACAAGAATTTGGAGATTTTAGGACACTCGCAATCACAAAGCAAACAATTTAGGTATTTATAATTAAATTATTTATTATTTATTTATTTATTATTTATTTATTTATTATTTTTTATTTATTTATTACTTATTCATTTATTATTTATTCATTTATTATCTATTTATTATTAATTTATTATTTATCTATTATTTATTTATTGTTCATTATTCAGTATTTATTTATTAAAATGTCAAAATGCAATGTACTATTTATTCCTATTTGTCTGTTTACTTTTTTTTCTTTATTTATTATTTACATACATAGGGTAAAGGCATTAGTGGTCGGCCACCTATTTTTTTTCACTTTGCGCTTCTCCAGTTACTAAAGTATATGATGAAAAACGATTAAATAGAATTTTATTGAATGTCGAAACAAATATTAATGGATAAAAAAAAGAATTCTTAATTAAACACTCACTTTTATCTAGAAATGACCAAATTGATGAAAAAAGTCATATTGCGCTAGGTCGGCCGTCAAATTTTAGTGGTGGGCCAGGTCCAATAAATCAATGAAAAGAACATATTCAATGAACATTTAAGGGTTTATTTGAATGCAAAACATTTAGTAAATAATTTTTTATTATTTTTAATAGCATAGAATAAACAAAAAAAAAACACTAAGTTGGCAACAGTTTGTTGAAATCAGTTTTGTTGTATCAAATCATACTACCTTTACATAATTTTCTTTTTGCTTATTTATGATATTTATTAATCTAAGAAAACATTTTTGAATAGCTTAAGAGATTAACAAGGTTTAACAACAAAAGAAGAAAAGTGCATAGTTAAGGAACTTCAAAATTTTTTGCATAGACTGTATTTATAGCTTCGCTTATTCCATAAATTTCCCTTGAAGTAAGTACAGGATTTCGTTTTAAAAATAAAAAAAACCAGGCCTGCAATCTTTGAAGGGTGTTTTCCTTTTACTGTCTTTTATTATTTTCTGAACAGTGTATTAGTAAATTGGACAAATAGGCCGATACCAATCGAAATAGGCTTCAGTGGTCGAACACTATAGCTTGGTAATTTCAATAGTCGGCCGGCAGTACGCCGACAACTTTAGTACTTGGCGAGCACTAAAATTTTTCAAACATTTGTGTGCTCAACGGTGAAATCAGAGCAATTCGTTAATAAACTTTCAATATTGTACGTCAAAAGATAAATTTAAGCTTAGTGCATTTCTTTAGTGCTCGGCCATACCAGGCCAATGATTGAAATTCGCATTAAAATGGGATTCTAGTGGTCGGCCATACCAGGCCGAGGACTGAGATTCACATTAAAACGGGATGCTAGTGGTCGGCCACCCCATTATTTATACTGGTATTAATATTTTGTAATCTTTGCACAACTAAATACATTCCTTATGCTTTTAAGAACAATACATATTCATTAAAATGCTATGTTCCAAACAAATTATAATATTAATTAACACTATTGTAAATACGCACAATTAAAAAAAAACAAGCAATCACCACATTTTTACACTTTCGCAAATGTGCACCGACTTATGTGCATCTACCAGCTGCAGTATTTGCGTAATAATATCTATGCTTGTATGCAAAGCGCATTTCAAATGAATTTTTTAATATTATTTTTGTATTACTAATTTTTTTTTTATTATACAGACTATAGTAGTCCTTCCCAGGCTTTTTATTTTAAATAAAGAATTAAGCGTTTTTAAATTTGTTGTCGATAAAAAACTGCATATTACGGACTTATATATATTATAAATACAAAAAGACAGGAAGTCGATGTCAACGCTTATATGATATTCTCGCTGTTATCATTTCCATGCCTTGGGATAGCACCTTTCAAGATAATATATTTGTATGGCATTGCGTTGCATTCCTATACTAAAACATAGGGGAATGCTTCACAGTGGGTGTCTTTTACTACACGGTTTCCTTCTAAATGTCGCACCGTCTGCTTTTTATCCTTTTCAATGAGGTTAAACTTAGATTATTCGGAAAATATAATCCTCAACATTTCAGTTTCTCATCTCTTTAGGCCAGCTAGGACGAGTTTTCTTAATTTTTTTTAGCAAAACGTGTTTTTTTTTTTTTTTGTTTTACTGGTTTCCGGTTAAGCCGATTTTTCCAATTCTTATTCTAACCCTCACATTAGTTCCGCTAGCTTCCTGTAGCCTCACTCCTTAGCTTCGTTGTGAATTTTTCATTTTTTAATTACCAGACTTTTCAATCGGGTGTATCTCTTCAACCCGGTGCCAACTGTCCAAAGTTCGATCCGATAATATTATTTTTTCAGAAATCCTCATCCCAGGTCTTTGGTTGTGCGATTTGTTGCGCTTTTGACATATTCCGCTGAGATAAAGCCACATTATCGTTACTTTGTTATATTCCGCACCACTGAACTGATCCATTATATGGATAAAGGCAGAAACACTGTTCAATCGTCTTCCTGAACTGAATAACTGATAACAATCGTCTTCCAGTGGTGTCGAGATGATGAACTTAGTGGTGGTTTGGTAAAAAAACAATTGACTTGGGAATTAAGTTTTCTAGAGATATCTTAGTTGGGTCTTCCAGATTTTTGTATCCATCTAAGATACAGTGCACAGATACAGTTTTGAAACTAATGAAAACAGACGTTGTTGCAAAAATCGAAAAGTTGCACAAATCGAACAGAAAATTAAAAAAACTTTAAAATGACTATTTTCCGAGTTATCAAAATAAAATTGAGTGTACAATTTTATTTTTATTAAAAAGGAAAATTATGCATTCAAACATATTTTCTGAAGAAATAAATTCATTAATATACGAATCTTAAATGCAGGTAAACTAATAAATATGTGCCCCTATTCCCGTTGGCGTTTTCGACAGCATAAAAAACGACACGACTACATCGGTATTCCTTTTGTCGTTTTTTAACGAAACGAAACGACAAGCGTCGTTAGGAAATTTCCAACGCCATGTTTGTACTAGAGTCTCGTTTTCGGCGATAATTCGGTATTCCCTAATTAAAAACGAAACGCCGCAGGTTGTAAAAAACGATTATTTTCGGCGTTCGCATTTAAGTTGACGACAGTGAGAAAGATGGCTGAAAAAGTGCAAGTAAAATTCATTTTTTGATTTATTATTTTCAATTATTATTTCAAATCTCAATTTATTTTGAATTTTTAAGGACAAAAATTACAAACAAGAAACAATTTGAATATCTTGTTTCTGTGATGCAGGAAAAATCTTACCTTGCTAGGGGATTTAGCAAGGAAGTTAATAAAGTTAATTTTCAAAATGAATGGGATTCTGTAGCAACTAGTTTGAATAGCCTGGGACCACAGATGAGACAATGGGAGGGCTGGCAAAAAGAATAAAACTAGATTTGAAGGCGAAAGAGCTTGAGTTAAAAGCTAGACATCGTAATGAAGGAGACTTTTAAGTTTTTTTCTATATATTTATTTTTTTATTTTTGTGATGTTAGTGGTACAAACGCATGAATTTTTAAGTCGTTTTTAGTATTTTTTTTTAAATGAATAAATTACATTTTCTTTTAATAAAACTTTTATAACGAATTCATTATGTGGTTTCTAATTGTTGTGGATTCTTCATTTTCGGTGTTATTTCCTGCAGTCTCTTCAATTTCAATGCCGTCTACACTTTCGGAATTATCTGAATTCACAGGAATATCAGTTCGATAGAAAATGCAAATATTATGCAAAGCTGCGCATACATTTGTAATTTGCGCAGCTTTCTTTGGGCTGTAGTGCATTTGTCGAGCACCAATTCAACAACGGAAGCGGTTTTTCAAAACTCCGATTGTCCTTTCAACGATGTTTCTCGCCTTTGCATGCACTGTGTTATATTTGCTTTGGGGAGTTCCCACCTGCGTTGATTTAAACGGCGTCATAAGAAATGGTTGGAGAGGATATCCTGCATCACCTGCGTAGTTTGAAATTATTTCGTTTTTGTACAAGATTACCTTTTTTAATCAAATGATAGTTACCTAGAAGCCAATAATTTCTCTCCCCGCTTTCATGTTTGGCGTGCAATGTCCGATATAGTTCGCTGCAACTCCACACAAGAGCGTCGTGGCAGGAACCTGGCTGTCGGGCGTCAATATATCTTATAGACATTTTACTATCGCAAACCTCAAATAAAGTAAGTAAGGGTATACATATTTGAAAAGTTCAATTAAAGTAAAACTCAACTTACAATCATTGTATTTAGGCTATAAAATCCTTTTCGGTTCAAATACTCGTGCTGCACTTCTTTTTTCGGTGGTAGGATTTTGATATGCGTGCCATCAATACACCCAATTACCCCAGGAAAGCCAGTTCTTTGGAAAAAATTCAATTTTGTTTGGTTTTTTTCCTCTTCTGTCATTTCAAACTTGATCCACTGAGGGCAAACATGGGCTTCAAGAATTGTGATTAGCTGCCCAAATATTTTGCTTGTTGTTGGTTGAGCTAGTCCCAAGTTAAAATCGTTGCCCGCTCCACTTTGGTAACAACCTTCAGCAAGAATCCTCAACATTGCCGCTAGCTTCAGTATAGGAGGTACCGATGATGATCGCAGACTGCCTGGAAGATTATTAATTACAACCTCCAGCACACTTTGAAATGCTTCCTTGGACAACCGGAAATATTGTATAAACCTAGAACAAATCCATCTATTAAAAAATCAAATTTTACTTTAGCTTTCAAACTTACTTTTCATTAGACAAATCAAAAGGATTCGAGTGTTGTCTTATTTTTTTTCGAACAATTGTCAAATTCCTTTTTTGGCACTCATGATTTTCATCATCAGAAGATGAAGAAGAAAAAAAAATCGCAATACTGTCCATATTTAAATATTTATTTTGTTATTTAACTATCAATGCTAACGTAACTTTTGAAATAAATTCGTATAGTTTCCAAATAAATACAAACTGACGTTTAAATCAAGAGTACCCAACTTCATGTATTTATAGATTTTATTACAATTTTGTCGTTGACGATTCTACTACAAATCTGTCGTGTCGAAAAGGTTATAGAATACCGATTAATAAACGACACGACACGACAAACGACTAGTGGCGTTAACGACAAACGACAACGGGAATAAGGGCGATGTACTCGTACATTATACTTATGAATATATTTACAGTCTAAATTTTTAAAAAAATAAATAAGACATTTTGGTTTGCAGTTGTTTTGCAGAAGAAGAAGCATTTTCTGGAGTTGCATAATTTCTTCAATGTTGAGGTAAATTTTGTTCTGCCCACTGCAAGCATTTAATAGCGTCTTCTTATTTTGTATATATTTTGTGAATCAATAACATCTATTTCCGTGCTTTCAATAGTAACTTCTTCTTCTTCTCGGGGGCTTCTACGCTTTGCAGATTCGCGGAGATCTAATCATGTCATCACTGTTGTGATATCAGACCTTTCTGACCAAATTCTATCCCGAATTAGAAGCAAAGGAACACAAGTTTTGATTACGTTGCTCCAACATTTAGCAATTGTATTCGCCTTTAACTCCTTACAAGCGTTTGCCAAGAAACAGATGGCATGTTTTAAATTTAATCTTTTCAGTGCTTCTTCATAATTGCAAGAATAAACAAGATAGCTCAACAAACTTTTTTTTGTAGTAGAGTTTAGTCAACCTAGGGAGCGTTATCGACAAGAGTAGTAAAAGTAAAATGATTCATGATGTCGGCAGAATCCTGCAACAATGCATAGTAAAACTTACACACACAAATTTTGAATGTTGCGAGCATCAAATCTCAAAATTGCGAAAATGAGAACTTAAATTTATCTAGCTTTCCTCTTATTTGTTACTCGTTCAGTATTTAGAAGATGGATTTCGCTCTAAGAACCCTCTAGGTAGTACTAACCTGGGTAGTAGATTTGCCTTTCTACCAAAAATGTGACAGTTGTTATCAGTTAAGAAAAAAAAATCGTGGTTGCCCGAAATTGTTTTTTTGTTCACATATGTAATCTGTTTCAATTCATTATATTACACCGTCACTGGCATCCCCCCCGCGCCCCTCCCTCCATCAAACCCGAACCCAATCTTCGCCTTATCTTTCATAATATTTTATATCAGTCTATCGTAATATCTCCCGATTCCGTGCCATGGACCAGTAATCCACTTGCAAATACACGTCTGTATCCATGATCTAAACAATCTCTACGTCAATTTTATTTCAAAAAGATATCGCAAAGATAAACAGTAGACGTACATACATACATAGATACATGTTCTATGCGACGACCTACGTTCTTGTCGATATACGAATCGTCACACAGGTGCATGCCACCACTCGAAAGTGACGCAGGTAGATAAGAGAATGAAAATTCTCTATTTTTCTACCTGCGTGGTGTTTTTCTTTCTGTTTTCTCTCCGAGCATAGATAAGAATGACAATCAGTGCCGTCGGTCGCGTCGTCATCGTTCTAGTCAGATACACCGGTCGTTCGTCGTCATGCAAACAAGAAGAAGTTACAGATACAAAAATAGTAGATTATATTTTCTGCTATTAATAACTCAAGTTCGATGAAACGGACAGACGGACGGGGATGACTGTAATGTGTGTGCATTTTTGATTTATACATTTGTTGGTTTGTCTGTGTGTGAGAATTGTGTAATGCGACGGTATCGAAGGGATAGGGGAAAAGAGAATAATTTTTGTTAGGTGTTAGATAGTTTTTTTTTGTTGGTTTATTTTTGTAGTCAATAGATACTGTACGAGTATATAAATGGAATTAAAATGAAGTGCGCCTTTTTGTCCTGGTATCAAGCGATGGCAGAGTTAAGCGTTTTTAATCAGCTTTGAGGAGGTTTAATGCTTGGCGGGACGGGACTGAAGAGTTCACTTGTAGGGTTAAGACAGTGGATCAACATGATGCAAAGATGATTGTTATTCAAAATCGAAAATTTTTTATTTGCAATTGTTGGCGGTCCCGCATACACAGTACGTTTTAAATATAAGAAGCCAAGAGGTATAAGGTAGCACTTGTCAACTGATCTTCTAAGGCTATAGCTGTGCTTTGATTTGAAAAAAGGGAATTTGTTTATGTTTATTTTTTATTGGGACTTATGTATGTGATCAAGTTTCTAAGATAACATCCGTGAAATGAGTGCCATATATGTACATATATGTATATGTATGCATGTATACATAAACATATGTACATGTTGTATATGTATGTTGTTGTTGTTTGTGCTGCTCATCCATGAGCGCTGTCTTGCTAAAATATGACATCTTCATCCTCTGTTAGGGTTATTGGGAAGAAGATGCTCTTCCATCACATTTTGGCGTCAGTTCTTCCAGAAATAAAAACAATTTCTGTTTTCAGATTTCCAATGAAAACTGGACACCATAACTGCTCCTCTTAAAGTCCTGCGTGACATGATTTTCCTTTCTTTCCTGAGATCATGCCAATAGTACTTGAAGCCGTCGGGACCGTTCAGGTTCCCATCACTGAAGATCACATGAGACCACATTTCACTGTGTTGGATGTGTGTTTCAGTGAATTCAATGCGTTCTTCCTTATTTCGATACTTCAAGTTGTTTCAGGCTGTTGCCCGTTTTTTAATGAGGTTAGAATCGCAATCCAAATTAAACCATTTGAGACGAAGAAGCTCCTGTTTCGGACATTTCACGTAGAACGGCTCGTTTTAGCGTCGGAAAAAGTTTTGTTGGTGTTGATGGATCGCTTATTTGTTCCGTAATTTTCAATAGGTACCGGCTTGTAGATATGTAATTCTTTACTACACCTTGAAAGCGATTTTTTTCTTTGGCAATTTATCTATGCGTCATTCCACTATTTTGTAAATCGACTATATTCTTTGTTTATTCAATGTCCGTTAATTGTTTTCCACGTAGCATATTTAGAACTTTTAAAAATTCACTGCGTAAGACAAACAACTGTTTCAAAAGACTGCAAATTGGAACAGTATAATAGGTGTCATCACTGGACACTGCCTTATAAGCAGGCATGCCATCAGACTTGGAATCCGCTCCAACGAACCCTGCAGGAATTGCAGTGACGAGGAGGGAGAACCTTCTTTGCACCTGTCTATCTCTTTTTCGTGGAAGGCGCGCTACCTGGGGGCATTCCACATCGATAATCTCGGCGATCGGGCACAAACAAAGATCTCTTCCGCTTCATCCGAAGGTCTTGATGGTTCGACGGTAAATATCCCCAAAGATTGTTGGTATCACAATGAACTTCTACTGGTCTAAGTGTACTTGCTTAATGCCGATACCTTCTTCTACATAACCTCACCTAATAGTCGGCAAAATCAAATTCGCTGGTGAAAATTCTAAAAATACCATCACGTCCACGCACCCATTTAAGAGTAAAAGCTCTTATATAAAAAAACAGCTGTCACCGGTCACACTTTGATATGACAAATATTTGTAGATCCAGTTTATTTTATTATCCAGATCTGATCCGGTTCAGATCACAGGAGTAAAGTTGCTTGGTTTACTCGCGTAATTAAATTCCTGCCTTTTTAAAAAAAAGTCGTAAAAGTCAACAAGCTTAAAAACTATGTTAGCATTATATTTATTATATGTGCATTATATGTGCTTATGTATGTACATATGTATGTAACAATTAACAATTTTCCAGATCATTATCCAATTGAACTCTTCAACTAGTAGCGCACTCATTCTCTGTCAGTCGTGTTTAAAAAAAATCGTTTACGCTTCGTTTAAAAAAAAGTGTTGACATTAATTGGACCATTAAGCCGGAATCGATTAACCAAAATTATACTCCATCATCGATAAATTAACCAATTATGACTTAACGAGAGTACAAAATGTTGTCTCTCTTTCAAAAAAAAGATACAAATCTGCACCTAACTGTGGATAAATCAACTTCTTTTTTTTTTTTGCATTCAAAAATACCAATAATGATTAATCGTTTGTCAAAGCGTAAAGTGCGACTAACAATGCTAACACTGTTTGCTCATTAGCTGAGCTACAATCAACAACTCAGCTAATACAGTTTTAAAAAAAAAAAAAATGAACAGACTGTATCTGTTTGTATCTCCACATTCGCAGCCACTTTAAACTTCAAAACGATATTCAAAGTTCAATTATTCTCGTACTCGTATATCCATCGGCAGGGCAATTTCCTCATTCAACTTACAATAAGTACGAGTATCAGTACGGACCACCATGTAGATTTGGATCTGTTTCTCTTTCGAACAGCCTTACAGTGTATGTATCCGAAATGATCGCGCCACATCCGTATCTATTGACGATTGATTAATACTTTTCGTGAGTTTTATGGGCGCCCATAGTCTATTGGAGCATGTCATGTAGCTATGCGCCTGCATTTGATGAGAATTTGTATCTAGTTTGCTTTTATTTTTATATTTTGTCAATTCAATGGCTCTGAACCGAACGCACATCGATTGTGGACAAAATTAAATGCTTTTCTTTGTTTGCCAACGGAAGTCGTTAAAGCACACAAATATAGAACAATTTTGACATTTTTTCTCATCGGTCGATCGATGATTAGGTAATTGGAGTATGACCTAATCGGTGTTATTTATGCCTGCTGAGCTGTGAAAAGTATTGTTTCGTATCATAAAAATAAAGTAAAATAATAAAACGAAAAGATGTGAATCGTACAGGCAGTAACATCGTAAAGTGCGACCCAAAATGGGCGTGGTAGAAGTCAATATGGGCAAAGCATCGTTTTTTTTTTGGAAATTCAAAGGAATCGTTTATCAATTAAATGTGTTGGAAAAAACAGTTCCATACTCTATAGCCAGCTTGATCCTGGTCAAAATCAGTACATTTATGTTTATATGCCAATCTCGATCCTTTCAGACCGATTTCCTTACTTTCCACAATATCGAAAATAATTGAGAAAGCTGTCAAAACCAGAATTCTGAAATTTGATTTTAGGGAAAGACTTTCTACGGAAGATGCTCTTCTTAGATTTTTGTGCATTTGTTCACAAAGGGCCTGATGTTGAAAAATGTGGTGCAGAGAAATAACTTCACGGGCAATAACTTTACATGGGAAATAACTTCACCTCGAGTGGGAAATAAATGCACATTTTTGATGTGAAGTTATTTCTCACTGAAGGTGGGCAATAATTTTACCAGAAATTTTGTGAAATTATTTTCGACTTATGATTTTTTCGAAAAACAAAGGGGTACCGTTGAATAAAGCCGAGCGAAATAAGGCTGAATTTGGCATTATCTCTCCAGATGGCTCTGATATTCCATTGGAAAATATTGAAGATTTACAAGAGTTTCGTGATTAGGCTTCTGTTGATGATGACCTAGTTACAACTGGTCCCCGTAATTTAGAAGAACTCATCAATGATAGCGCTTCAATGGTTGAACCAGGAGGAGGAGCTGAAGAAGAATCACTACCGAAACCTTCGGTGGCCAGTTCAAATGCACATACATACATATGTATAATTTCAACTTTTGTCATAAAAAAAAACCTTTTGTTTAACTGGATGTTATTTTTTAGTTTTTCCCGCTTAACATGCTATCCTGCTTTAGACGCTATTTTCTTTCGGTCACTTGAAGCGGATTCTACTGGACTGTGGTGCAAAAATCATCAAAATCGGTCCAGTACTTCAAGAGATTTTGAGAATAATGAAAAAAAAAAAAGATATTCACCCCTGTGATGATTTTCAGTCGAAATCCAATCCGTTACGTTTTCGCAGTTTTGGTGTGATGATTTTCGGATTTCTTCGAATTCGAACGAACTAGGGGTGTGCTGAGAATCGGTCGGAATTGAAATACGCAAAGAAATTGACGTTTTCAATTCGTTCGGTTTTGTGTTGGTGAAGACTCAAAATGTATGTTTTAGAAGATTTCAACATAAAATATTAATTATTTCTACCTAATTTAGGGGAAAACATACAAATGTCAACCAAAATCAATCAATCAATGATGATGGCCAACATTTTTTTGTCGGGGAAACAGAATAAGAGATTCTAGTTGAAATTCGTAGGGGAACAATTTCACCTAGCACATCTTAACTTAAATGTTTTGTTTATTTTTTAGAGTAGGACAAATCTAATTTTTTTTTCTTTAGTTTGTAAGGCAGGATTTTTTTTCCATTCATATATTTTCTTTTTCTCGAGAATGTCTTGCCACGATCCCTGCCACGATTCCTTTTGCGGGAATTTACTTTGTGACAAGCACGCAGAGTTTTATTGCTTGTTTTTTTTTTTTTAAGTTTTACTACTTTACGTATCAATACGCATCGAAGTTTTCTGGTGCGTATATTGACTGTAAGATATGAATACTCGCTACTGTGAGTAAATAGAAATGATGCCGCCGCCATTCGGCGACCGCGACGACCGTTCTACGCAGCAATCCTACTGCAACTGAAATCCTTTTATTTGGTGTTGTCTGTTCAACCCTTATTTTCGCTGCCTACGCAAATATGCAGCCGAACGATGATAGGTTTCCCCTATTTCGAATTTGTTTCATTTCGGGCGAATTCCAGCACACCCTTTTTAATTTCGTCCGTTTTTGAAATCGGTTTGCGTTTTCAAACCGGTCGGAATTGATCACAGGGGTGATTGAATTATTTCGCGCTTTCTATGTTAGGTTTTAGCTAACTGTATGGGTGGTGTCCAGGATAACTGGAGAGTTGTGTATTGCTGAAAGTTTTGTTTTTGCTTATGATTCACAGAAGTTTTTTCCAGATATTTCTTATTATTGTTTTTGCGATCAATTTCTTCAGCCATACCACCATACTACTGCCAGTGTTATGCCTTCGCAGTAGGTTTTTGACATTAACTTCTGAAACTGATGAACTTATTTTTATTTCGCCAGAAATAAATCTTTCGGAGACATCTGGATTTGGACTGTGAACCTTCAGCGTGACAAGCAACGACGACTACCACTACGCCACCCACCAAATGTTTAGGTGCTTGCTCAAGATTTTGTGCCGCACATGATTTAAAAGAAGTCTCACTTCAAAAACTCCAAATTTGGGTGCAAAGCTGTGTCCAAGAGAATAGTTTCGAGTTCGCGTTGTTTTTTTTTCCGACAAAAAGGTCAAGTTGATCGTTTTAAGATGAACGCAGATATTTTTCAAAGATCGCCAAAATATTTGATTGTTCCTTATCTCGAATGCATTGCTTTTACCCAGCTTGGCGGTTACATCAAAAGAGCACACATGCAGAATAAAGATTCAAAATGAAATGCACTTAAGTATATACATAGATAAGAAATATTTTTTTTCTTTACAATTTTGTCGAATGAAATTGACCGAAAAATGTCGATGAAATCCATAAACCTCCGTTGACATGAATATAGCAATAATTTCGATCGTAAATCTAGGACCAAAATCAGGCGCCTTTTCATCGACCACATTATCACCATAAATTTCCCAAATTAGTCATAAAACATAGTTTTTTATTTCATGTTTGCCCCTTCAAGACCTCAGGAACAACAGCACCGTGAATAAAATTGATAATTGTTATCGAAAATTTGAAACCATAAACGCAAGAGTACCATGTTGGATTTTTCATAATTTAAATACAAAATAAAGAACAAATAAAATACACAATACAAAAAAAGACTTAAATGATTTATTGTGTCAATTAATTGGAATGACAAAAATTACTGTAAATGTATCTCGTGCGTGATTGTGTTTGTTTCTCTATGCGGTGTTGAGATTTTGATGTTCCAATTTGATTGTCTAATTTTGGACAATGTATTGAAATTTCCCATGTTATAGGAAGATAGGAAATGGGACGACAATAGGAATGCTTTTGTTTTACATCTAGAACCACTTGTTGATTTTTGTTATTTTTCTCTTTTCAGGTGAGTGACACTGCTGACAGTTATCGTATATTACGTGAGTGCATACAAATCGCATTTTATTATTCTCTGCACCTGCACCTCTCTGCATCAAAGGAGGGGCTAACGAAGGCACATGCCAACAGCAACGATCACAAATGTCCTCATCCTGATATCACCTAATCCATCAGTATCTGCTGCCTTCCCAAATCTCTTGATTGATTGATTGTCAATTGCAAATAGCGGACGCAATTAATCGAAGTTTATCCTGCTCAATCGATCGCAAGCCATGGACGACGCTGCCCCCGCCCCCTTTTCACCAAATATGGGGATCCTTAATGATTTTGTACGACGCGTCGGCGCTGCTGTACCCACACACACACACATTATCTGCGAATACGCCGTTTTTCTGCGTAGCAATGCGGTCTGGTCACCCTCGGATTGGTGGGTGTATCTTATGGATACACTGTCCAAAACAAAACAAAAAAGCAAGCAACACGCTAGATTGTTAATTTAAATACGCGACGCTTTTAAATAGTCGCGACTTATTTTGTTTGCGCGATAAGAATCTCATAAACATTGCGATCGTGTCTGACTTTGAATTGAGCGAGCAGCAGCAGTAGGCAGGATGGGTAGGGGGACATCTCGACCGAATCATGTATTCTGATTTCTACCAACTGATAGCGCGCGTTCGCTTTGCATTTTGCGTCCGAATTTGTTTGGTCATCTTACTTTGGAAGGAATTTGCATGCCCGCCCGATCCACCGACCACCTGTTGATAGGCGGTTAAGCTACTTACTGACTAGGAATCGCCGTTTTTTTGGAGCCGGCTTTAGGAGATTGAAATCAACCGACAAAATTAAATTTAATTCAATAAAAGTGCTGTTGGAGGGTTGTTTTTTGTTTGTTTAGTGTCATGTGGGATATGGCTAATCCGTTCATTAAGACTCTTTGACATTAATACTATACATGCATATGCATGAGGTCATAAGCGTGAGTCATCTGCTGGAGGTTATATGTACTCGTAGATATGGGCAAGACCATTAAAAGTTTCTCCAGTTTTATAAGCCAAAGTATGTATGTAGCTATCATCGATCCTTAAACTATTCAGGAATTTGGAAAAATTCATATTAATTTGGATTTTTGTGGTATTTAAATATGTAGCAGCACTTTTATTATTCGAGGTTTTGTTGCATCGCGATCCTTAAGACTATTGTACCCCCTATAAATCGCAGGCGAAGGAACGCCACAGTCGTCTTCCTTATTACTGGCGGAATTGGTCAGACTGTCACAGCAAGTCACTCGTGAAGACCGATTGCACTTAGAAACTTAGTAGAAGATTGGGTACTTTAAGTAGCAGGATATTTGTCGAAATCGTAATCTGGTATTTACCTATACATATACACTTAAGTCTTTTTTAGATTAGTGACCCTCAGTCATCCAGTATGTTCTATGGAGATTCTCTGGATTCATTGTAAAATTTGAATGGGTCTTGACCTGAAATACCCAGCTTCCTGAGATGTTCCTCCAGTTCCTTCCCGTACGAACCCAGATAGAATACGGGGTTTGCAGGCTTTAAATCTTTTGAAGTTAAAATTGAGAAACGCTATAGGAATAGTATCCGGGCATTGTCTTCTTGGCAAAGACGCCAAGAGGCTCCGACTTATAGGCACGAATATTTTCAGATACTGTAATGATCTAGGTGTAGCAGAGGATATCGCACATATTCTGTGTGAAGGTCAGGGCATAGCATGCAGCCACAGGAACATTTTAGGCTCCTACTTATTTAGTAACCTGGAAGAGGAAGAGGCCGAATCAACTATAGACTCATCCCAAAATGTTGTAGGGTAATAAAATGCTTTGAAGAAATTGTGGCGGGTTAGGTGTCATCGTTGGATGGATTCTAGGGGATCGCGATGGGCTCACTTTGGTGCCTGGTGTTTTGGGATGGCTCAGTTTCTCAATTCCTCTCAACCTAACCTAACTTTCGTAGTGTTCAGAGTTCCAGTTGTATGCTGGGGGCATGTCAGCACCTTTAAGTTTCAGCATGCGTAAATATTTAGTTACTCCAGAACAGTTTTTTTTTTTTTAAAGAATGATCCTGCCATGAGGCTGATACTGCAATCTAAAAGATTTATTGTATCGTAGGAATTCTAACTAGCCCAAGAGGCAAATCTGAGAAATTCTTTATGGATGGTAAGCCATCGAATGTGTTTGGCCGTCACTATCTCCTCCGAACAGAGTCGAAATTCGGTCTCGCTAGACAGTCCTTAGATGGTATTGTAATTGGCAATAACCAGACTCCAACATAGTTACTTTTGAAGTCCATAAGATGATTTCAAACCGTTTTTATCTTAGAGATTGGTGTACAATATCAAAAGATGCAGAACTGGACTGTTGCTCCAGAAAATTTCTTTCTAGGAAACGTTGTAGTGTCGGTAACTTTTCTCTGACCGCAATTTAGCCTTATTTTGAGCCCAAAGGCGTGGAAACCAAAGTCCTACAAAACCCTATGTCATATTCTAAAATATTTTCTAATCTCCTGTCATCTGGCTCTCAAAATTGTTGCTTCTTAATTAAAAACCAACAATGCGCGTTTCAGCCAAGGGCAAGGTGTGTATGTGTGTGTGTGTGTTCCTGGTACGGAATACGGATTCCCCTCGCTTATGATTAATTAAAATGTCGCGAAATGTGTCGCTTTTCTGGTGTTGTTTGTTTTCATTGTGACTTAAGTCTTTCAGTTCTTCGAGATTAACTCGTCAGCAAAAACTTACGCAGGAGGACCTCCTTTATTCGAATTTTGTTTCTGCAATACCTACAAATTTCCATGGAAGCATATTCCCTAATTGGATCGCTTAAGATCACATTTAGCACTTGGCGGTTGCACAATAATCACCACCAGCGATATACTCGTCGTACCCTGCCCAAACTGCATGACACTTATCCTGTGAAAATCTTCTTCGTCGATTCCCCCAGAGACGCGGCTGTTCTACATAGATTTTTGTTCTCCGTTTCGGGACTTCATTTTTGTTGTTGGACTTAACTATCCCCCTCGGCTTACCAGATCCTGGGCGCGCGATTACGTTTTAGTTTATTGGATTCCTGGTACCTATCGTCGCGTTACATCTTGTGGCGCGCTTGCGCCCGACCGCGTTGTGTTGCTGGACCTTAACTACTTTATTTACGGGACACACGGTCCCCGGTTGGTGATGATGACGATGATGGCCACAGTAGGTAGATAGGTCCAACTCTTGGCTACAGTAGTCTTTCAAATTGTTAAGTACACACTGGAACTGGAATAGAATAGGTAAATAGGGGGTCAGGAATGCATTAATTTATTTTCTTTTTGTTATTCTTCTGTTCCTCCTTTGGACGTTGCGTCGTCTTCCTCAGACAAACTCACAAAACAAAAAAAAAAAATTGAGTAAAAAAGTCCAAGTCACGTTCACTGAGACGAAGTGGATTTGCTTTAAGAGGTGTTTTTGTTTTTTGTTTTCCTTGATCGTCGTTGTTCGCTGTCGTCATCGGTAACAATGCAGAAGATCAGGAATTCAATGCTCTGGTAACTATAAAATACTGAAGCTGACAACGTGTCCTGTGAGGAAGAAAATGAGGAACAAAAAACGTATAACCATTTGCATAACTCGTTCAAAACTCTTTGGATATGCAAACGCCTTGATGTGTTGTTGCTCAATTTTAATGGAACAATGTTGCGATTTTGAATTACCCGCAGTATAGGGTGTTCAATAAAAATTTGTTTTCCAATCGACATTAATTAATTCGCGGGAATGTAGAGTAGGTTACCCGACCTCTGGCTATGTGGCATTCTCCTATTGGTTTTTACTGCCCATACGCCTGTTGGTTTGTAAATTGCAAAGACCAACAGTTCCCTATTGACTAAAAAGTTTAAAAGAGATCCCGCCTATCCCAATCCCAACCTAAGATCATATGAAATACACTTTTGGAGCTCTAGCTTCTAGAATGCTTTTCACTATCGACCACAAACTTCACGCCCGCCTTGAAATGCCATAAAAAGTGAAGGACATTGGTAATCTTGATGTAGAAATCCCGGGTTGTAATTTTGCTGTACCTATCTGATGGGCAAGATCTTTTAATGTGTCAAATTATCTGGGCCTTCAGCTCTTGACTGATTGCTGGCTAGCTGGCAGCCGTTTTCGAAAACGTCATCTGCATGAAATTGCTTTTCTCAAAATGTTGTTGCAAGCTGCAAATGACGTAACCCTTAAGTGCTGCAGATGTTGATCATTATTTGACGATCAAATGACGTTTTCGAAAAACGGTCGGCGTGTACCTTCTCTTTTCAATTTACCCAAAAAAAAGTCCAGCCCTGTTCTGCGGAGGGCACCGCGACCCGAAAGATCTATTATACCGCTTAGTCAGTTTAAGGAACCAGTAGAGGTTCAACTCTTTCGATTGGATCTCACTGCTGGAGACTTTACAAATTTCCGTGGGAGTGAGGATTTCCCTGCTATCTTCTGAGGGCTCATAGTGACATGTAGTCGCATAGAATATGTTCTGCAGTTTCGTCGTCTTCCGTCCAGAGACAATAATAGTTTCCATGAATGAGACCTATTTTGCCTAGGTGATATCGAAGATGGCAATGCCCCATTAGAAATCCCACTAATCTCTTTCATTTCATTTCTACTGAGGAGTAGGTGTTTTGTGGATATATTAACGAAGGGTGCAAAGGCTGCAAAGTATATGACCAAAGTACAGAGAATAGCATGCACTGGAACGACCAGTGCGATGAGAACAACGCCAACAGCGGGATTGGAAGCAATTCTAAACCTTCTGTCTCTGGATCTCTATATGCATGAGGCTCCAGCAAAGAGCGCCCTTAGGTTAAGCCAGTCAAAGCACTGGAGGTCGAATGCATATGGACACACCAAAATACTTGGCAATTACCTCAACGGGGAAATCAACTCAGACTACACTGTCCCATATTTGGACTTTGATAAACCTTTCTCGTGGGCCTTTCCAAGCAGAGAGCAATGGGAGCGAAACGAGATACCACAAAACGCCAAGTCCATCTACACCGATGGGTCAAAAATGGACACAGGCAAAGGAGCGGGGTGCTTCTCGGAAGAGCTAGGAATAAGCATCTCCATACGACTCCCAGATCACAGTAGCGTTTTCCAAGCTGAGGTTCTAGCAGTGACAAAGGCCGCCCAATTGTTATCAATGAGGACAATATCACGAGAGGATATCAATATTTACATTGACAGCCAGGCGGCCATAAAAGCATAAGCTGCTACACAAACAACATTGAAGCTTGTAAAGTGTTGTCGCGAAGAGCTAAAGGTTCTCGGCACGTAGCACAATGTAAAGCTCTGCTAGGTCCCTGGTCACAGCGGGATACCAGGCAACGAAACCGCAGATAAACTGGCCAGCAAGGGCCCGGCCCTAGGTAAAGAACAAGCAGATGGGACGGTTAAACCTCCTCTCTGTAACCTTCGGGCCAGGATCGAACAAAGATCAGCAATTGAAGCGAACAACAGGTGGAAATCACTAACCACCTGTAAGGTATCAAGAAGATTGTGGCCAGAATACAGCGAAAAAAGAACAAGAAAACTCCTACAAAAAGACAGGAAATCATTGTCAATTCTTATAGGAGTGCTAACTAGGCACAACGCTCTAAGGTACCACATGAAAAAACTACGACTAAGTGATGACGACATTTTCAGAGGATGCGGCGATGAGGAGGTACAACCGATTTCCTCTGTCACTGCCCTAACCTCTGTCAACTCAGAAATAGAACCCTGGGCAAATTCTTCTTTGAAGACATCGACGAATTATCAGATGGATCACCATCTGACCTGCTTCAGTTTGCCAGGGCGTCGGGATGGTTGATACCAAGACATTAAAACCACGGGTGGGTATGGGTATCACAATGGATCCACAAGGACCTAAGTGTTATGGGGATGTAACAGTTCTTATCAGCCTGCTAACCTAACCTAACCTAAAGGCTCTCTTAGGCTGACGAAGACCTTGGGTATATTCCCAATTAGAGGCACACCTGTTGTTTTCCCAACTTTTAATTTTTAAGTTTATAGCTGAATTTGGAATGTTGCAAAATGGTGCAGGGCCGATATATGAGTCAGCCGAACCTTTTCTGGCTAGTTCGTCAGCTTTTTCATTTCCATCAATACCCTCATGCCCGAGCACCCACCAAAGTTTGATTTCATTTCGATGGGATAGGTCTTGGAGAGTATTGAAGCAGTTCAGGACTAATTTAGAGTCAATCAGGTTTGAGCATAGTGCTTTTATAGCTGCTTAACTATGCGTGAGTAAATGGATGAGGAACCTTTAATTCCCAATTCGAAGATGACGTTGGCGCACAATTCAATGGCATGAATTTCAGCTTGACATACACTGGGGCTTTGTCCCAAAGGTATTGATATTCTCCCATATATCTTCGATCCATCCGTATACCACTTGGTACCTTTTAGGTCGGATTTTATAGTTTCATGCTTCACGGCTTGGGGTCACTGTATCGAACCTCCTCCCGAAACATTAAAGTTTTAGGTAAGCGGTCATATACCCCGCAGATGATGTCAACCTCTGGGATTTCGGAGAGAAGATTTGCTTGATCTGTGCCGTGTATCTCTCTTGTTTGCAGAAGTCTGACTGTGCTGTTAATTGCCATCTTTTCATGATAAGGTGGAGTGGCGTTAGGCCAACGATAGCAGCTGTGGTGAAAGTAGTAGTGCCGAGGCATGCCAGTCGTTGTAGCTTCTGAAGCTTTGAGATGGTGCATCTTTTTCTTTAGTTTTGCTCCACCATACTACTGATGAGTATGTGATGATAGGTCGTCAACTCACATGATATGGACGAACACCATCTCGGGAGAAAATGTGTCCATCGAATTTTTGCCGTGTGGCAAGCGGTAGCATCCTGTTGGAACCACATATTGTCAACATCTATAGCCTCCAACTCCTTCAATATCTGGAAGTACAGCCCGATGACTCTTTTGTTAAGGCGTGCGGATATAACGAAAGGGTTTTGGGACAAAATTTATGTTATAGAGCACTCTTTATCTGCTCATATTTTGAAGTCTTTAGAGCAGCTTGTGTTGTGGCTTTGTCTTAAAAAAAGACATGAGCTCATGTCTCGACGATTCTCCAATTCAAACGTGGTTACCAATTCACAAAGAGTTTTGTACACAGTATTATTATAAAATGATTTTCTTGGAAGACATTTCATGAATGGCGTCTGTGTTTTCGAAATTGAACCAGAAACCTTCTCCTTAACCGACGGCAAGGGACAACCAGGTTCTCATTTTATCTTAAGTTCTGGTTTCGATGGCGCATTTCAATATGGAACCACTGTAGTTATCCTGTCTCCCAGTGTCTGTTGGTTTTGTGTCATTCATTATTCTATTAAAATATGTTTTCTTTTGGGTTACGGTATGACCACCGTTCACATTAAAACTGTGTAGAACAAAAAATGTGCGTTTGTATACATTTCCCGTCGCCACAGGATAACTTCCTGATTCAATCTTTAAGTAGTCCATAAAGATAAGGCAATTATCTCTCAAACATGATTGTTGACAGAGCAAAAGGTTTACTTTTAAGGTTAAGTTGTATACCTGCGCCTTTGTAGCTTTGCCCTTTGCGTGTGCGAGTCTTTCCACTGGTCACATTTGAAATACTTTAAGATATGATTTTGGATTTTATTTGTTACCTGTCCGTTCAATTTTATCTCAAAACTGTTTGACAGGAAGTTAATTATTTGCACTCACAAAGTGAGGTACTTAGATACAAAAGATAACATTTAGAAATGGAATGAGAGATGGGTAAGTTGAAGGATGTCTTAAATGTCACTTATTTTAGATGAGGATTTCTGTGGATACTAGAAAATAAGCAGATGCAATCTGATAACACTTTTGCTCCCAACCCACTACCTGAAACGCAGATTCAGCTAGCATGTGTAGTACACATGAATTCCTTTTAAACTAAGCACTATTGAATATAAGGCATCCTGATGAAACATGCAACTCGAGTCGTCTGTTCTACAAAGGTATTCTTGACAATATAGGCTCCAACAAGAGCTTTCAGCTAAAAATATATCAATACAACTGATGGATCAAACCATAAAAAAAACTAAATTAGAGGTGGATTTTATAGATTTTATAACTCCAACAATAGCAATTGGGTGCTCAATCACCTCCTCTGAGGAAGGAAGGACTTCTGAATTTACCTGTACTCAAATATGTTTCTATATTTTTGTTTTGGTTGTTGGAACTCTTTTCCACGACCCTGACTAGTACGTGGAAATCCTTATTGACCTGAGCTCCGAATATGTTGAATAAGGTTTTGTTTCCATTCTGGAAATATAACGCCACCGTTGGTTTCATCTATGGAATTCGTCCGCTGACGTGTATTATAGTGCTGCTTGGTCGGCACTCGCGCTTATAAGTTTAGCAAGTCGTGTCCGGATGGGCAGCGACCAGTTCTCTATGGCTACCACTTGGGGGTAAAATAAGCACAATTGATGTGTAGTAACAGTGACAACACTGGGCTTTGCCAACTTACCGGATTTCCACAAATATCCAATCCTTAAAGATATTTAATACTAGCTTCTCTAATAGACTGGTACTATGCATCACAAATTATTCTGTGGACCTATGCTGAAGTATCCACAATAACAAACAATTTTATTAATCAATCTATGTACCTTCTGTTTTTTTGTTAACTTCCATTCTGAATAAATGCGTTTTCAAAAAAAAAAAGTAAAAAATCTGAGTAACACCAAGTGCAGATTCGAAATCATGACGAAACCTTCCCCGTCGTTCGCACAAACTCACCAACATTTCGTGACCATCGGATGATCTGTATAAAGCAATAAAGCATATGTTTGTGGCCACAACCCATAACCGCTAAAGTTGACTTTAGACGACAATTTTTTTCAGGTTTTATCTTAAAAAATGTGGCCACAAGTAGTAGCTGAGATTAAGGAAAAATAACAAAACTAAAAAAAAAAAAAAAAAAAAACAAATTTACTATCTAAAGTTGACTTAAGATAGATTTTTTAAAGATTTCCAACAGAGAATAAAGACTTAACTTGGCTTTAGTTGTTTTTCTACATTCAATTTATACAATTATTGCATTTTTTTTTTGTCGAGGAACTAAACTTGAGTTCAGCTGTTTTTCAGTGTTAATATTTTTATTTTGTTCATTTTTTAAAGAAAGAATAAGTAAAAAGACTTTCCCATCTGCACCTTAGCGCTTATTCCAAATTAAATTGTGATTCTTTAAAATGGAAAAACAACTAAACTCCAGATAGGATTTTTTATGATGAAAAACCTAAAAGGCCTTACGACTAAAGTACTAGTTTTGTCAATTAAATCGTTTAGTTATTTAAAAAAAAAAAAATGTCGACTAAGTAAGAGTAAAATTATCTTTATTTTGCTTTTTGTTTCAACGCGATCAGAGTTTCCAATCGCCCAATAGAGTCATTTGTAGTTTCACGCGTTTGTCAAAAACTTTAAACTGCTCTCCTGAAAATTGCGTAAAACAGACTTTAGGCGGTTTTTCCTTGCGACCACATGTGTATACAACGTCGAAACCTATTTCCCGGGTTGCATACAACAACGATGCGGAACGTACGCAACGTATAAGATGTCTTGAGCACACACTATGAAGTCACCCACTGCTGCATAGCTGTTGGCTGCGGTCTCCACTGCTGGAAAATTGTTGGCGACGTTTTCATGGACTATTTTGAGCAAAGCTCAGCTCCAGTATAACGCAGAGGGATGATTTATACCTCAAATGAATCCGTGGAGGATTAACTTAAATAAACTACCTGATTTGTTTTTCGATCCGAGAAGCTAGATATTATTGAGCTACATATATGAGCTATTATTAAGATATGCAGTTTTTCCACTATTTTGTAAAAACATGTCATTTATCGAGATAAAAAGTGTTGACCAAGAACATAAGCAATCATTATGTCAATGTTTCATCAAAATTCGTCCTGTAGTTTCCGCGTGATGCGCGTTTTTACTCTACAGCTTTATTATATGTATAGATTGTGGCAATGCTTGATGACCCTATAAAAATGCTACTCAATACGATTTAACACACTTCAAACAACGTCCAGATTTGTTGATTCTACTGCGGTGCGTGCGAATGCATAGTGACACTTCCTGCGGTAGCACCGTCATCCTTTATCATCCATCATGGAACATTAGTTCCACAATCACTTTGTTTGGTCCTCTTTACCATCTGACACCTAATTCCTTCGATTTAGCACGACCATTGCCTTCATTTAATTTTATTTGTCGGTGGTGTACCTCAGGGGTAAGTTCTCTCTACGACACTTCTTTAATTTATTTTAAGGATCCTCTGCCCCTTTCTAGCAATGCAATGTTTTTATTAGAAGTTCCGTCGATCTGGTATTGATTACAGTACTTGTTTGCGAGTACAAAAAAAACGCAACGAGTCGAGTTTAACATGTCTAAAATCTAAGTTCTGTCTCTGTAAGTCACTAATGTGGCTTAATTTAAATAGTGACGTTTTTTTAAAATGCTCAAGTTCTATATACATTTTACATGTACGTACATACGATAGCCTTACACGTGCGGATACTTGTCAAAGTACAACTGTGTGGTACAGATTTTATTTCTCTTAGTACCGTAAGGTACAGTTATTTTGCACACTTTGATTTTACGAGGTTAGAGTCAAGTGCTTTGAGTATAGCTTGGGCGCTTGGCTGTCCATACAAATGGCCCACATCTCGGATTAGAAGACGCTTTAATTGCGTATTTTTTCCATTCTTTCGTCCGTCCGTAGTTCGTTTCCGGGTAAGTTTGGCGTCGAATGTAGTACACAGGCATTTGGTTTAAGTGGAAATGATGAGGCGCGTTTCCTTTTAGTTATGGTGGATTTCATCTTCTAACCAGAACTAGTTTGGTCTTGTTGAAGGTTATAGTCAGGCCGTTGGTGTCAGTTCTCTTTGACAATTATGTTAGCCTAGATTCCAAAGGGAAAGGAATTTTTTAGCCATCTAACCGTCTCTAATTTGCCGCTCTTTAGCCAATTTTATTCAAACTATCGAAACAAGAAATGAACAAACACATGCCTGAACTACATAAAAAATGTCTGTCTTTTTCTCATTGAAGCCCCCTGGTAACAAAAACAAAAATTAAAAAATTCAAAACAACTTAACAAAATTCTAAACAATAAACATATCTCATTTCAATGTCAATTCATATAAATACAAAAAATATATTTATTTACATTGCGATAGAGAAAGCTGAAATTCAAGCTAAACCAGAACATTTATGCATAAGTGCCATATAAATATTTCACAGTTCTAATTCCAAAGAAAATATTTAATGAAGAGTATTATAGCTAAGTCCAAAAAAAAAACAACTCATGCTATCTGTCAACTTGACAAAGAAACAATATAAATATTCGTATGATGAAGATTTATTGGAATTCCTTGTACATTTTATGAGCTTTTACCTAATTAGTTAGACTGATTTTCTTATTAATAAATTATTTAATTTTTTGTTTTACTTTTTTTTTGTTTTAATTTATATTTAGCTTTAGACAAATGGAATTCTGTTTTGTATTTTATTTAAAGATGCAAATCGTAGGATAGAGCGAAAAACAAAATATATACAAATGGAAAATTCATTTTCAACCGCGTACGTACTTACTAAAAAATAAAAAATAATTTAATTTGCTTATAAATAATGCAGAGCTTTCTTTGTTTATCGCATGGCGCTAACAAAATAAGAATTATTTGACATGTAAAACATTATTTATGAGCAATATGCATTTTGGAAAACGTCACAATAAGTGATTTTTGAGATTCATACTGAACATTGAAGGCATTTGATTTTGACTTTCTTGTGAAGATTTCAAAACTTCCCAGAGTTTGAAAATCAATTAAAATAAAGTAGTACCAGTATCTATCATGAGCACCAGAAATTGTGTCATATTGTGCCAAAATTGACATCTCCTTGTTCAATGAATGTTAGTTGATTGAATCAATTTTTTTTTTTAAATCTCCGAATGCCGTTTAGATTGGAAGACTCTACTTCCTCAGATTGAATGCTCTGTTTGGCAAGGCGACAATTGACAGTGGACTAAAGTTTCTCATAGTCATAATCTACTTCAGCTGGCTATCTGACTGGTTAATGGCCATACCACCTTCAGAAAATAGGTTTTTTTGTCGACGACAATTCCTGCATGATCTGCGGCGAAGAAGAAGAAGAAATGACAGAGCACATACTCTGCGAATGACCTGCGGCGGCAAGAAGTAGAGCATTGGGTTCCTTTAAATTACGTCTTGAAAATACGCCCGATATGTGTAACTTAAATTTAAAGCCCAATGGCGCAAATTTATAGTCAACCCCACTTTATCAGTTTAACTCCGTACTAGTTATACGCAACTCTAAACTTAAAAGCATACTTTAATTTTTGTTCAATAATAGACACTTTTTAGTATGCTGCATGATAATGAGAAATTTTATTTAAACACACATAAAAGTGACAGTTTTAATAAAAAAAAAAAACTTTGTAGTCTAGCTCTGTATTAAATATTAAAATATACGAGGTTCGGGTGATTTTAACTTTAATACGAGGCTCTAACGATAAAGTGGGCTTTATGACGACTATTATTATGAAAACAATTAGTTATGTGCTAAAATAATTTTAAAGTGTACTATACTATACTATACTATAAATTTGCATCAATGAATTTATGAAAAATATTTGGGAGAATGCGAATTTTTTTAGAAATTATTCCAAAATGCTTCAAAATCGTACCAATCCCAGGTTGATATTAAGCCCTAATTAGAAAACGGAAATAAGCTAAAAAATGTTACTTTCAGGCTTGGTTTCCAATTTAATTTTGCCACCCGTTGTAGAAGTTAAGAGATGCTCCATAGTGTGGAATCTTTTCAATCCGCAACAATAAATCTTAAAATACAATTTTCTGGCCACAATATTTTCGGTCGTACAGTAGAATCTCGGAAGGATGAACTATTCCAAAAGATGAACTACGCAGAAAGATGAACGTATTTTTTATTAGCACTGCAGTATTCTAAAAGATGAACGAGTAGATTTTTGGATTCTCGAAAAGATGAACGCTCCTACCCATAAATTTGTTTTTCTTCTTGATTCGTGTTTTAGTTATTCGTAGTAGATCCATATAACCGTTATGCTTTGGATCATTTCGTTTGTTTGCATACCAGTCCGATGTGTGAAGAGTATTTATGCAGAGGAAAGATGCCACCAGTTATTAAAGGGCGAGTAAAATTTTTAAATTCAAAAGAAAAGTGCAAAGTGTTGAAAGACATCTTAACCAAAATTAAGTACCTACTCAAAAGTAAGTACCTACTCCAAAAGATGAACATTTCAAAAAGATGAACAGGGCCTGCTTTTCATTCGTTCATCTTTCCGAGGTTCTACTGTATTTTCCTTTTTTAGTTTGCTCAACGGACAAATTCATTTGTCTTTACTAATTTACTTTGGAGAGTTGTGGTATCACGTATCACTATGGACAAAAGCTGGTGTATGTGCGGCATCCCTAACCCTCCTTTTACGAATTGAAAATATGCAATATTTTTCTTTTAAAGTTTGGAAAAAGGCCAGATATATCAGAAATACACTTATTTTTGTATTTACATAATCTATTGTAATTCCTAAATTTTCAAACATGTCGCATTTATTCTATATAAAGGAACAGTACAGTTCGTGCAATTTCCACTCAAGGAGGGATATCGTTTGTTTGAGCAAGGCAAAAGACTGCTTTGGATTGAACCTGTAAGAAGCACTCGGGCAGTTCCAACTGAAGTTCCACAATATGCATTCATACTACATACGTATGAAGTAATTTTTTCCTTACACAAATTCAAAAACTTCCGCTGTCGGAAACTACAAACGGACAGTGTCCCACTTTTTTTTTTTCTTCAGCTAGCTTATTTTCCTAATAAATTTTCCAACAACACACTTCGACAGAAAATAAAAAAACCACGAAAAATTTGTCATCGAAAACGAGTCGAAACTGACAGGCAAATGGAGGAACCGCGCAGTCTATTTCCATTTTTTTAAAGCCGGCGAACAAAGTCATAAATGTAAACACACACATAGTCACATACTCGTATTTATCTCACCTGACACATAATTGAAATTAACTTTTTGACGCTTTGTATTGATAATGTTTTTTTTTTACATGTTTTTGTCTTTGCATTTTCCCGTGAATAGTGCCTCAGCTGGTGATAGATATTCATACGCATTTTCCATGGTGAGAGGGCCTGCAATAAATCGAGTGCCACAGACAGTTCAATCTAGACACGCAAGCTGTATCTTTCGGTATGTCGATCTATTGAAATCGGATCCAGATTACAGTTTCCAGTTGAATTGGCCTGTCATGACCGAAAAATTGCAAAGTTTTTCCCTCTGTCTATCGCATATCGTTGATTTGAGTGGGAAATCTATCTCCACCAAATGGCTGTGTTGCATGGTGTCTCTATTATGTGACACTCTCAACTCTACATGAACGGCTAATGGCACCCAGAGATGTGTTCAGTAGATTTAGCGATGTGTTGCAACATGACATGCGCTTAGTTGTCGGATTGTTTAGAATTGCAATTTTCACTTTGTCTTTCCTTAAGTGGATATCACTATCTTTAAGATAGCGTTTGGATGACAGAGTCAACTAGGATGTGGATGTGGACTAGAAAATGCACATATTTTCTTAAGAAACTTTGAAGCTTTGTTTTTTTGTCAATTTCACATGAATTTGTATTCCTTTTTAAATAGAATATTCTGACAGTTGCGCTTTCCTATTTTATCGATAACTTACAGGAAAATGTCAAAACGGACATGAAAATGTCCAGTGAACATGGGTTATTGTTTCAAATAACTTTTTTTTATCGAATTAGAATAAGGCTCGGATGGGGTAAAGTCCAAGTTCTGTGCCCTTCGAAATCCTTCGATTAATTGCCATCTAGTCACCCGGACAAATAAGCGAATTTTCTCTGGTCTAATCTAAAAAGGTAATTTAAAGGTAGAGTTTAAATTATAAATTTAAAATTATTTGTTTCGCCCACTGGTTTCTCTCAATTAGCATACTTTCACATCAAATTAATGATTTATATATGAATTATACTCGATTGTACCACTTGTAATAAGGAGTTGGTTGACAACGCATGAGCTATGAAGAAATGAAATCGACCGTCTTTAGCGTTGCTAATTATGTGCGCGCCACTGTATACCATATGCGTAGGCAGATATTGTTGTGCCCTTTCCGGTATGTTACGCGAGGAGTTTGATTTCTTAATTGCATTTAGTGTTTTAGTTAATATTCAGAAAATATGAATTTGATCTCACTTTAATTGATAAATTAGTGGAGTAGAAGAATGTACAAAAATACGCTTCTGATTTCGCTATATAATTTTATGCAAAATATATTCCCAAGCAAATGAAGATTTTCTCTCTACAAAACATACTTTATGTCCAAGTTTGAGCTCAATCGGCCGAGTAATTTCGGAATTTACACAAACAAGCAGGTGTATGTATGAAATACCGAATAATCAAATTATTAATGTGTGTCATTTTGGTCAGTAAATATAGAATTTGTTAATAACTTAACTCCAGCGCCACCTATCGGGTCCAGATTTTGTTATTTTCTCTTTTCGCACTTAACCAACATATATTGTGCATATAGTTCGAATAGTCTCTTTGTTGATGTTAAAGGCCTCTTCGGTCATTCTAAACGAAGCATTGCGGTCTTCTGCAACAAAATCACGTACTTTTGGGATCATTTCAGTCATCCGAACTGAAATCAGCCTTCCTGCGTGTTTGTCATTCCGCAGCGTCTCTCTGCCGCCCAAAAAAAGGTTTTGCCACTCGAAAACAACTGTTCTACTCAAACAATCATCACGGTACACGTGCTGCATCAATCGGAATGTTTCATTTTTACCAAGTTTTACGTGGAATTTAATGACCGCTCTTTGCTCCACCAACATCAATTGAGAAGGTGTTCTGGAAAAATAATTTTAGTAATTGCCAAATATCAACCAAATATCATGAAATTTTGACAGATAGGAGAGAAAGATTCAAACGCATGTTCGAACAATTAGATGGAGGTCTTGGTTGCCGAAATATGTATGGTTCGTGTCCGGGATATTTTTTTGACATATTATGTATGTTGTGAATATCAGTCATTTTGGTCAATAAATATAGAATTTTTGAATAACTTGACTTCAGCGCCACCTATCGGGTCCAGAACTATACTTTCTTTTAAGCTATCTATTCACAAAATTGAATCGAAATCGGTTCGGCGGTTTCGGAGATTAGCGTTTACGAACACAGTGGCACGTGATTTTTATATGTGCATAATATACCAAGAAGATAAACATATGAGAGGGTAAATTAATTAACTAAACCAAATCAAATGGCTCCCTCCTTTTTAACCTTCTCACTAGGTTTGCGTTGTCTAGTGATTGTATGCCTCGGTGCTTATGTGTTCTTGAAGTCTTTCTTCATGCCTTCGAGCATTTTTCCTAATTTCTTCTGTAACTTTTTCCACTCTGACGTCTCTATGAATATCGATGTTTCCTACATACCAGGGTCCATCAACGATGTTCCTTAGTAGGCACTTTTCTTTATTTTGAAATCTCTGAACAATATCTTTATTTCTCAGATAACTTGACGTATTCCGTTACATAAAATCAAGTCTTACAGAGTTTGTGATCTTACCAATCACGAAATAGCGTCATAAAAATACAGCAGATCACCCAAAATAATTTATAATCACATACCTCCTACATACATACATATCTACATATCTAAAACAACCTAATAATTGTAATTAAACTGATTAGAATTGCCTAACCTCCAGACGTATGGTATTCGAAAAATTTTGCGAAAACACCCACACACAGTTTGGCGAAAAAGGACTCCGAAACCAAAATTAACAAAACGACATTTTGCAGGTTCGAAAAAATTTAATTTGAATGAGCTGCTTTCGGAACATTGACATGATTTAAGAAAAGAGTCAGATATCAGATTTAGCCGTAATTTTGGAGGCGGAACCGTATGATATGGGCGACTTTTCCTTTAAAGGAAAACTTCCATTAACTTGGATTACCATCCGAATGAGATCGCAAGGCTATCTTTATCGATCATGGTGAAATATTAATGGGGGAACATATTGTTTTCCAACATGATACTATAATTAGTTTTTTTTGTCATCATTCCTCTTAGGACTGGCTAGAGAGAACTCAGCTCGCACCTAGCCCAGGTGAGAATTGCATAGGTCAGACCAATTTCCGAAAGAAATTGCAGTAGAAGATGATGCTTTGAGTAGCAGGTTCTCTGCTGTTAATAATGGTATTTACCCAATCACTTGAGCCTTTTCTGGGTAAATGCCTCACATTCCACCAGTACTTATGTGTTCTGGAGTTTAATTGGATTCATTGCGAAATCTACATGAGTCTTCATCTGAGAGCCCTAACTTCCTGAAATCTCCCTCAATACTTTTTCTAGAACTCAATGCGATCGAAGTATATTTGTAGAAAGTATCTCAACTCTCCATTTAGGTAAGGTTAGGTTAGCGGAGTGATGAAAATGGTCCATGTGGACCCATAATGTGTTCCCACCTGTGGTGTTAGTGTCTGGGTTCAAATCTAAGAAATTCAAGCAGGTCAGATAGTGATCCATCTGATAGCTCGTCGACTGTTCTCAATTTAAAATTCTCATAGCTTCGTCTATCTCCAATACATATGATCTGAAAAAATTGAATTCGAAATTATTCTAGAACTGGACATATATTACAACTCGATAACACTGCCATATATTCAGCAAGAGCAGCCAATGCGGCAATGCCCCACCTCTTTTCGGGTCTAAATCGAAAAATATCGACCATAGGGAAAAATTGATAAGAACCAAAATTGTAGGAAATTTGATTCCAAACTTTGGTAATGATCATTTTTCGTGTAAAATTGAAAATAAACAAGTTATTCAATGAACAAAAATTCACCCTCAAATTCAAGATGGCGTATGACGCAACAGGGTTGAAATCCCGAAAACCGAAATGTAGACTGCCAGTGAGCACCCCCCCCCCCCCCAACGATTTCTGAAGAAAAATTGCTTTTTCCGTGTCAGCCCCTCTTTTGATCTAATTCGACTGGGACTGGGATATGGAAATAATCAACAGTTCACGTAGTGGCCATCTTCTTAAATGTTTGACAGGTGCGCGAGCTTGATCGAAAATGAACACTCTGAGTATACTACCTTATGTACGTGTACTATGACTGCGTTCAGTCCCTTTAAACATTTCAAGATAAAAGCAGAGCTGAATATGAAAATGACAGCATACAGCGAAGATAGATGAAGAAAGAAGAGTTGTTGAAATTATTTTTGAAAAAGAACAAAATATATTATGCGTATACACTTATACAGACAACATCTGCCGTGCAAATTTTAGGACTTTGAAAGTCTGCAGCTGGGTTGAAAATCTGCAAAAAGCAGACAAATCTGCACTTATGGCAACGATGGTCGTGCCTTTCCTTACCAAGTTTGCCGTATAGCTCGAGTCGAAACCTAAGAACAATCAGATTATGGACTAAAATATAAAATGGATTGCACATAAAAAACCTCAAACTGCACATTCCGCAGTAATTTTTGTATTTTTATTCGTTCGGGACGAGTAACGTACAGAACTCCAAAATGTTACCTAATGTCGTATCTGACTTAGAATTTTTTTTTTTATATAAAGAAAACCTAATCTCCCCATCAATGCGGAGCTAATCGATTTATCATTCTCACCAGCCAGATCCAACATGATCTGAGACATAAAAGAATTTATACTTCTGACACACGCTCCCACCGTCCCACACAAGCGCACAGCTTGTTCGTACGCTGGAATTCGATTTATCCCATTCCCAATATGTTACATCTGTCAAACTAAAACGGTTCCCATAAATGGTAATGCCAGTCCTTACCACCGACACCCACCACCTAACGCTTTCGAGGAGCAAGAATTCGATCACGATCGCAATCAACAAGAAAGAGGCCTACAACTGGGAAGAAAAGGAGGAATACGTTACCCCGCACTTGACTTGGTTAATTGGAAATTAATTGTTTCGTCTCCACATAGAGTTCCAGCATCCAGATGGCAGCCAAAAGGAAAACAAAAGCCAGACAAACCTGTTACCACACCACATCCCGCTGCGAAATTGCGTTGCCCGGCTGTCATCGTCGACAGTCGATATCTATTTTGGCCCACGCAACGTGATTTAGTTACAAAAGAAGAAAATACAAAACATTTCGAAATAGATAGTTTTTTGAATTTTTATCTTTTTTTTTGTTTTTTATTCTCGTGTGGGTGGTTGTGGCTATGGAATAGAGTGCTCTCTTCGTTTATAGCCGGTCCAAGAGTTCATTCATTAATTTTTTTTTTTTGTTTTATTTATTAAAATTGGTTTTAGATTTGATGAGCAGTTTTTGTTTCTGCTTTTTAGTTCTAGATACTTGCTCAGACAACCATAGTGGAACGGAATTAATGAGAAGCTGGCTGGCGACTTGCGGAATAAATGTTTTTTAAATTAATTTGTGGATAATATATCCCATGAAAGCTTAAGTAATTGGAATAAATTGATTCCCGATGATAATCATTTCGGATATGAAAATGTATTCACGTATTCCTAGAAATAGCTCTGAATGATGTTATCACTTAAAATATCAGATGATTTTTTTAATTAAAAAAAGTGTTTATTTTTTATGGCCAACCATAAATCATTAAAAAGCACAAGTGTCCATGATTTGTCAAAAGTTGTTTTTTGTTCTGCTGTTTTTTGTCCCAACATTTCACGCATATGTAATTGCAATCTTCTGGCAAATTGTCAACTGTCAAAGTGACGTTTGTACGAGTATGTAATAAGTCGAAGACATCGGACTTCAATCGCGCAGTAGTTATCGAAGATTGGACGAAACTACAAATGTCATTGTAGTTAAACAGAACTATTATAACTGTCAGAATATCAAAAAGTTGACGTTGTCATTTTTATTCTATGCTTCTTATTTTCAAAGTTTGTAACTTTATTGACGGGAATACGATTATTTATTTCCATAAATTGTCGAATTAAGTGCGCACAAGATCTAATGTTGAAGGGTTTCTATGGCTCTTATCTTCGTCTTGTTAGAACCAGAGTTCGTTCAAGTTCATTTCCCCAGTTTTTGACGAAAAGAAATTGGTTACCATGCAGTGCTCTCTCTTTAACCATGGCGCTGTTGCCATTTTCATCTTCGAAGAAAAATGGATCAACAATGCTGCCATTTGACTTTAGACAGCAGCAGCAATATTTCCAACGTTTTTCAAGCGGAAATCGATTCTTTTTTTTTTTTTTACCATTTTTTAGATGTAAAGCATTTCACCTTGCGAGCTTTAAGTGACGGTAGAAGGAGGACCTAAAGCACTCAGGACATAAATTTGACGCCAACTCAGCATTACATGGCTGTAAAACGCTTCCCGACCTTTTCCATAAAAACAAAAACAAACTCTTGTGAATATATATATGGACACGATAGTGTTGTTTGAAACGCTGATTCCCTTACCTTCACTGAACTGTTTCGTAATATTCGAGGCTCAACAATATTCCAATCCCAACAATTGAGGTGTGCTTCCTATTTAAAAGTACGCCAAAGGCTTTACCAAGCTTAAAGCGCCAGTAAACTCTGAAAAGAATCTCTTCAAAGGGATGATGTCAGAAGAATGGTTTTATTTCTGACTAGCCACTGCCATCTTCCACATTACCCGCACAAAATAGGCCTTTCCAGGACACTAAATGTCGTCTTTGCATGAAAGACGACTAAACTGCGACGCATGGCTCATTTCTTTAGAGTATTTTTAGTCGCTGGTGGAGTTCCCAAAATTTCCACCAGAGTAGAGAGATCCTCAATTTTATAAAATAAATTGAGCCTCTTTTTAATTTCTAAAAAGACTATGTGTGTGGCACATTAGATCTTTATGGTCGCAGTACCATCTGCAGGCTGATCGTTTAAAATAAAAGGTCTGTTCAGTAAGAAGAAAAAAGATCAGAACAGCACAGACTCGTACAAAATGTCAAATCAAAGTTGGAACGGAAAAGTACAGCCCATATGTTTAGTTTTCAAGTATGTTGACATTCGACAATCATCATTTCTATTTAAACTAAAATATATTATTTTTAAAAGTGAAATCTAAGATATTTAAACAAATTACAAATGGTACAGATTGTCCATAATTATCTTGTATTTCAATTTTTTCCATGTTTAACGTTTATAAAACAAATCAATTGCTGAAAATAAATCAAAATTATAGCCACAGTTGATTTTGACATCTGTATGCAAGTCTGTTCTACCTCAAGAGGAGGTGCAAGATTTCCTGTACTTTTCTGTTCTGACGACTGAACACCAACGACATCGGTTTCGGACAGAAATTTTTCTCACTGAATAGAAAACCTTGCCTTGAGCGGAGGAGGCTAAAAATCGCAATGCAATGACATCTAACGCCAAACCTGAAAAAGGGATCGGCAGACATGTGGAGACGGCAACGAGTGCAAATACTGACGCAAATGCAATATGGAAGAATTTAGAAGCATCTAAGATTCAGGTGGAAATATGTATATCAATTCGATCCGCAGGTCTTGTGGCTCACGTCCTTCACAACACAGAATCGATTTTGTTGAATTTCAGGTGTATTTTAACGAAATTTAATGAGAAACTAATACAACAGCCCAATTGAGGAATAGAAAAACACAGACAAGCTTTAACAACCAGAGGAATTTTGTAGAAAAAAAAAAGACTGGGAAAAAAAAGAGTAATAAACTTCACTCAGACCGCTAACTCTTGTAACGTGTTCCTCTATAAAAGCTTCTAATTAGTAATTAGCCTGCCGCTGCATCTCTTCCATACACAAAAACATCGTCACCTAAGCCATTCAATTGAAAAATCGTTTTAAGCCAAGTTCCCACAGTTTCCTCCGACTCCACCCCTCTTTTTGTCTTTTAACACACAAACATTTTGTCACAATTCACACCCTCATTTCGGGGAGCAATTAAGCTTAGCAAATAATTAAATAATTTCCCCAAGTCATTGTGCCAGTCACTGTTGACACTTAATAACGCCGGCTATTGTCTTCTCGTGAGAGTCGTCAGGCCGAGCCTTTTTTAAGAAAAAATACAAAACTCTAATCTAGTGGATTTAGCATCGGAATTTTCCGAATCTGTTTAGCAAAAAAAAAAAAAGAACAACACATTTTCCCATTTCGAGATCCGCTCATTAGCGCAGACGTAAGTACACATAGAACCCAACCTCTACTCGCACTCCCTCTCCGTTTGGGTATTGTTCCAGTGGAATGCCTTGGACAAATATGAATATTACGACTTTTCTTATCTCAGCAGCAGTGGATTTCCCTCGTTTCCCTCCAATTTGAGATCATGTCATAAGTGGACTCGAGAAGCGTTACAGTTTACATTACCTTCAACCCTCAGCCTCTGTGCTCTGCGCGTTGTGCTTGTGTACAGAGTACAGAGGCTGGGGCATGGTTTTGGATTTCAAAGTATGCACACACAGACCCATTGTAATGCTAATTGAATTGAAGGTGAAGGCGGTACACCGTGTGCGGCAAAGGAATCCATGCAAGAAGGAACACAAAAAAAAAACTGAAAAAAACGTGACGCAGGGATCAGCTCAGCCAGAACCACCAACAACAACAGCAGCAGCAGAAATTGTAATGCAATGCTGTACTAGAGTTAAGGAAAAACCTCAAAAGATTGATTGCTTTTTTCTGCTGGTAGCTAACGTTTTTTTTTTGTTGTTGTTAAATTTGGGTGGTCCTGTAGGAGAGAGGAAGCGTTTGTAGGCAGAGGTGGAATGCTTGTTAAATCATCGTCGAGAAAATTTGGTCCAGTAAGGATTCTGGAATTTAGATTTGTTCTTTTCTATGGAAAACATTTGACGAATATTAAATGCTATCCTAAAATAGTTCAAGAAAACAACAACTTGGTCGGACCTTAGATTATTCTTAGATCAAATCGAACGGGGGGAGCTCCCACTACCCGAGGCGGTGGAAGTTGCTCCACCGCTATACTGCATCAAATCAAAGGTAAATGATATGAAGGGCTGACCATAGATGGTCTAACATTCTAGGACACAGGACTTCGAATGCACTTTGGCCGGCGCTGGATCATAAAAGGACCAGTGAAATCCTTAGACCTAGCAGTTCTTTAGGTCATTATTACCCGGGCATTGTCTTCTGGGCAAACACACCAAGAGGCTCGGACCCATAGGCACGGATATTTGCAGATACTCTAATAATCAAGGTGTAAATGTCAGTGGATAGCACTAGTCGCAGGAAAATTTTGAGCTTCTACTTCTTTAGTTACCTGGAGCAGGTAGGCCGAATCGACCATAGACTCCTTCTAAAATTTTGCACGGTAATGAAATGCTTTGAGAAAATTGTGGCGGTTTAGGTCCCATCGTTGGATGGATTCTTAGGGGATCGCGTTGGGCCCACTCTGGTGCCTAGTGTTTTTGGGATGGCTCAACCTCTCAACCCCTCTCATTCTAACCTAACCTAACCTAATAGTAGTAAGTAAGTATTAATAGGCAGTAATCGACTTCATTCCTTCTTAGAGGAATATTTCACGATGGTATGGGTGGCAGCTAAGTCTCACATAGACCAGTGTTGGAATGATTTTTTCCATCTCCGTTGGAAGAGATGCCGAAGTTTTATACTTCCGAATTCTTACACCATGTTGAATAAGAATTATCTCAGGAATCTGTGCATCCAGTGTTTCTATAGACTCTAATAATTATAGACTCTATAATTTTCATCCGAAGTTAAAATGTGAGTTTAGCATGTTTTTTCACAATTTTGTATTGAATACCTTACTTAGGCTAGACTGCAGAACTACGGCCAGGCTTGACAAAACGTATGGTCATCGCAACATGCGAAACATTAAAGAACCTAAGTTATCTATTTGCTACTAGCTTCCGCACCTAAGGCCACATGAAAACACGGGAGTAGTACGGCGACGGCGACCACGTCGTGGCTTCCGGCTTGCTTTCAATCAACACCTACATTACGCAGCCGATAAGACAGCAAACGCAACATCTGCTCTGGCAAGGATTGTACCAAATATTGGTGGGCCGCGATATAGGAAAAGGAAAAGTCGCGTCGTCAATAATGTTGTATGCGTACCGAATCAATGCTCTGAGAGTAAGTAGCGCTTTTCGAACGACGTCTTATGATGCAGCGACTGTTGTGGCTAGTATGGTGCCAATCGACTTAATAGCACAAGAAGCACAAGAAAAGTACCTTGCCACAAGATCAACCGCGACGTGAACGACAACGCCAATTGACAGCCAGAGTCCACAAAGAGTGGGAAGCCTAAGGAAATGGCAACAGAGATGGGACTGTCCTGAAAATGTACGCTGGACGCATAAAATTATATCCAACATCGAAGTGTGGATCAATAGAAGACATGCAGATCTGAACTCCTATCTGACGCAGATTCTCACAGGACACGGATGCTTTAGGGCATATCTTCACAGGTTTGGACACCACGACAATCCTGATTGCCCAACCTGCTGATTTGTCAAGGATTGCACTCAAGGCCTGGCAGTCTTATTCGCTTTTTCGAAAACCACGGGTAAACAAGTACCCCTATGGAACACTATGGAAGTGTATCGCTTTGTAATGTTTCTTGTTCAACACACTTTCGTCCTCGATCCTCTCTGCCAAATCACACGCCAAGAATTGTTATTGTTTTTTTTTTTTTTGTCCACAAAATCTCATTCGGAATCCTTTGTAGTTACATCACAGCATACATTCAAATAAAGAAACTCACTGGCTGCTGCTATTGCACCAATTGCGATCGTCGTCGTCGTCAAATTATCGAAACGAAAATTTATTCAACCGTTTGATTGTTTTATGCGCGCGCCCAAACCAGACCGAGCTTAGATCGTCTCTCCGGATAAGGCAGAACAATGGTCCAATCGATGGCTGGAGTATTTACCCGCTCTTTTCCTTTATCCCTGTGCTTCCATATCGGCGGCACGGCGTGATCTCGTCTCGTTACGGTTTTGCCATTTTAAATGATGTTAAGTTGTGCAACATGGCCACCATCGATCAGTGAAAGAAGGCGATTTTCAATTCCGACTAATTTGACCGGAAAATGGCACGAATTCCAATCGACTTCAGGCAGCCATTACTGCATGCTTCCTTGGCGTCTAATTAGTATTCCACCGAAAACACTTTGCTATATGGTCTCCTCGGGCGCGGACATGACATGTCACAGAGTCTTTGGCGGAAGGTATTTGCTTTCATCTTAAAAAAAAAAAAAAAAACACACGAACATAGACAAAAACCCAACCGACTGACAGACGAGTTACAAATTTTAATGACGAGTTTCGAAAATGTTTTTGATTCCTTTTTGTTTGTCTGTTTCATTCGTTTCCTTTCTATATATTTTTTTTTTATTTCAAGGGATTCTCATGATTTATTTGCGGATCGGGGCAATTGAAAGATGTCATCGCGAGTTGAGAACGTTTTTTAAATTCTCTGAGCCCGGCGCTGGAATTTTTTATGATTCTATGGAATTTTATGGAATTTTTTGTCGAATTTTGTTGTCAGATTTTCATGTGACGAATATTGTCACGTTGTTGTTGTATGTTGCTAGCTGGAGAGACATGGCAAAGTAGAAAGATGAAGTGTTTTCCTTTACTGTTCACAGATGAAGGCAAATGTCATAAAGGAATTTTCTTTGGAAATGCAATCAAAACGTGCTCTAGTTTTGATGGAGAATTTATCATTTGGGAAAAATATGAGTTCTAGGCATTCCTATAAGTTTAGAAATGGATGAGAGATGTAGAAGTGACTTGCAACACAATTCAATACAAGACGACTTATATGGCCTATGGACATTAAAATCAATAATGTAAACTCCATTGTAATGCTGATTGTGTGCCTCTTTTGGCAACTCCAAGTTGGCTTACATCACATAGGGTTCCATATTCCATATTAAGTCAGAATTTATGAAATTTGTTGCGTATGAAATACTCGTTTGTTTTTTTTTCAATTGTCTCCGCCATTTCTTCTACTTAGGCCGTTTATTGCTTAAGGTCTTGTTTTTGTTAGCTCAAGCCCTTTGAGCTTAGTTGCAGTTCTTCCTTAAATTTGTCTGTCATGATAAAAACATCAAGAACCATTCTTCCTAGTAACCTAGAATTTGGCACACTTATACATTATGGTTGTCCACATACATGGACAACAAATTACTCAAAAATATTGCGAAATAACTATACAGGGTGGGTAAAATGTAATTTAAAAAAAAAAATCTGAAAAATATATCATGTAGAACATCATTCTCGAAGGGGAAGCTCGAAACAAAGATTCCAAAAATGTTTCTTTTTTAATTTTTTCTGTTAGAAACTTTGTGAGTTATTGCCGAAAATGTGTGCAAAGTATCATACCAAAAGCCATCTACTGTTTTCTCGGAAACTACGGAAATCAAAAATATGAAAAAAATCATAGTTTAAAGATAGTTAATTATATTTTTAAAGATGACTTAGCGAATCTCGAGAATTGTATAGTTTTTGAGAAATTCAGGTCGAAAAACTCAATTCTATGTCGAAAAATTCAATTTCTCAACCGATTAGCTCGTAAACTACTGGACCAATTTTGAAAAAGTTACCACTATTCGATTAACAATAATATTTGGCTTCAGCAGTCCTAGGTAGAACCAAGCCTAGCTTTCCGCAACCATTTGGGTGTGCGCGTTATATTTTTGCACGAATGGAAGGGACCTACAGTTTTCTGCCTTTACATGACCAATGATACTCTTGAATGCTTGTCAGGCATTCGGAAGAGGTGGGCACTGTGAAAAACTGTTTAGGTGTTTGCGGCGGGATTCGAACCCAAGACCGCTGGCTCAGTAGTCCGACGCACTAACCACTTGCGCTACGGTACCCACATTTTCGATTAACAATAATTTTGGAAAATATAAAAAAAAAAAAAAAAAAATACGCATTTTGTCAAAAAAAGGAACCTGAGACCACTGAACTAGTAATACAGCGCAGAAAAGGTTAATGGACGCGCTACACACTCAGCCGTGTTCTTAATATTTATCCAATTTCTCATAGTGAATAATATATATAAAACTTATAAGTTTGTAAAGTGAATATAGAGGTGGGTCGTTTTAGTTTTTTGTGTTAACGAAACGAAATAGTTATTTAATAAAAATATAACTACTTTTAAAACTACAGAACCCTGTGAGCGCGAGTCTGACTCGCACTTGGTCTGTCTTTTATTTTGCCTAGTTTCGCAATAGTAAGGCTATCCATTTCCCCTGTTTATTTGAAAACTAGACTGTCGAACTTAAAGTTGGCTTAAACTGTGACCTGTTCGCCAAACTTTACAACTTTGGAAATAATTTCCTTAATCGAATATATTATTCTCAAATTTAGATGGATTGCTTCTTCAAATGATTTCCATGAGTAGCGGCGATACATATCCTTGGCGATACATATGGTTGGTTCTTTGGTATCTTAATGGACATGAAAAGCTCCCTAGACTTTTAAATGCAAATATGTCCAATATGTGCCAATGTCTAGGCACTATCAAGCAAAAGGGGACCAGATCAGAAGGGAAATTTATTTGGAATAAAGGCATATCAATTTTGAATAAAGACATAAATAAATGTCATACTAGGTACAATTTTTGAGCCCTCAGTGTAAACCTGCTGGCACTCTTAATTCGTTTTTCACGCGTATCTTCCAAGTTGCTGAAACACAAGATTTCTTCTTTAATAGTACGGTTTGGTGTTTTCAAACGAGGCTACAACCAAAGGATGTATAATGTGTATCGATCCTAGATATTCGGTCGCAATAAAGGACCACATAAATTAGGATCAGATTTTTTAGTACGTAGTTAAGGATATTTATACCTCTGTAGCTAGCGCAGTACGCTTAGGTAGGGATGACAACCAGCATTTTGAGCTGCGTTGTTGCAATCCAAATGAATCTCGGCCGATGTTTGTGTCCTTGTCAAGTCATACCGAAAGTGAGATCAACTCGCATTTGGAAAATCAAGTCCGAAAAATCCAACAGGCTTCTAAATTTAGCACTTATGTGCTGTATTTCTCAAGTCTACCTCTACACCGTTGCTAGAACCCTCATATTACAGATGCAGTGATCTTTGAAGCGTGGCGCCAAATTTTTCGCATTGCTCAAGAATTGTAAACAGTTTCTCAAAGATCTTTAACTATATAACCTTCGAACGGAACGAAGGTAACGCTTAAGCAATAAAAACTGCGCACGACGTTCTGTAAGTCCTATTTAAATGTGGAACCTATTCCAACTGTCGCCAGTGAACTTCGCGCATCTGCAGTACAACTCCTCGACATGCATGGGACATTCCATGAAAGACACAACAATTGGCAATTGACGTAGAAATTGTCACGCGCGCAACGATTGGGGGAAAGGGGGGGAGGGCATCAGTATATTTTAATTTGCCCTCAAGGAGGAATCTTATGTGTGCACTGTCACCGCTGCGCTGGTACGTCGTCCTGTTGCAACAAGAAAACCAAGTCGCCGCTTGTTCGAACACACTCAGAAGCCTCATTGCGTTGAGATGACAGCACTAGCTTCTGGGTCATGCCGCGTTAGACTGCGTACTGTTCTATGCACGCGCATGATCAGGAAGGAGGTTGCCAGTCTGCCTACCAAGTTGTTCTGTTCCCTTGCTTTGTCAAGACAATAATCATCGTGGCGGCAAGCGATTCTTATTCAATTTAAAGTCATCCATTGGCAGTATCACCAAAGGAACACCTATTCTATTGCCTAACCAGCTCCTAAACTCCCGTCCTATCTGGTAAGGAGTCGTTAAGAAGAGACTGGGAAGGCTACGTGCAAGTGTGTGGGGCGCACTGTTCTTTTTTTTTTTTTTTGTTTTTGTGTTTTGAAAAGCAGACAGACAATGCGGACGGACGAACCGACAGATAGACGGACAATGTGGCAGGCGGGCATAGTAGAACAATCGCAGGCGACAGATATGTTGGCGTTTGCGTGCTAGGAAATCTTCATTGCGACTGTATTCCACGTCTACGGGCGAGTGGGGGATATTTTTAATGATACCACGAAGAAGGGGGAAAATTAGCATTTTTAGTGAGAATATGAAAGCAGCTTCAAAGAGTACTATTGACAGTTGACACACATTTATAAAATAATTAAAAAAGAAAAGACACAAAACTGCAGTTGGCTATGATATGAGTTGCAACCCCAGTTTTGTCTTCCATCAACTGAAATGTCTTCCGGTAAAGTAAAAAGGAAAACAAACAAACAGAATTGTATTACACTTTTCAACCGTTATAAGAATTTATTGGTTTTAAAGCGAGTAAGTTGGTCTTTCATGAAAGGAATTTAAATTTCTGTACATGGTCCTTCGAGCCGGATATGAACGAGCGACCTATGCATGGATCGTAGAAGATTATTTCAATTTCTTTCCTTAAAGGCGATGAATTAAATCTTTAAGAAAATAAGAGTTTTCAATTTGTATACACTCGTCATCTTGAACGTCCATCCGCTTGGAGTGATAGGATTTCCTTTCGTCTTGGAAATAGAAGCCTGGAGACTTCCTAAGCTGCCGTCCGTATATAAACACAGACAGAAGGGCTGTACTCGTACTTTGTGATATGCTTATCTGATTTTAAGCCGATATTTCAATTAATTCTCGATTATAATTTTGGATAATGACAGCACTTGAGCCCCGTGGTGTAGTGGTAAGTGCGTTGGACTAATACGCAATTCTGTCCGGGCTCAATCCCAGCAAACACCTAAACATTTTTTCACGGTGCCACCTCTAACAAATGTCTGAAAAGCATTTAACCCTTGTCCTACCACGTTGTGACTTTGAGTCACATTCGAAATTATTTCGGTTTTATTTCTGTTAATAACGTCGGTAATTTATTTTTGGATTTGTGTATTCTACTTTTAAACAGTTCTTAATAAAACACGCTAATTTATATTAATTTTTAGTTCTTGGTTTGAATTGTTTTTTACCATTCTAAAAATATTAACGTTAACTACCACGTTGTGACTTACAGACACACAGAAATTTTTAATGTAGCCAGAATTTCAAAACATAGCATGCGTTTTCAAAATGTGGCTGTACGTGTATTTGGTTTCCTAAACGACGTGTATCATAGTAACTACATAGTGAGTGAGGGTAATCCGCCCATAAAAGAGTTCATCCGCATGCATACTTGATAAAACGAAAACAAATAGATGGCCAGTAATGCAAAATTAAAATTTGGTGAATGTTTACGAGGTAGCTTACAAATTGCTCTAAAAATAATTGAGGATACAGAAATGATTATGTGAAGTATCTTCTTTCTTTAGGTTGCGCTACAGTTCGGGTTTTACCAGCGCCTACTTCTCGCAACCATTTGCGTGTGTGTGTTATATTTTTGCACGAATGGAAGGGATCTACAGTTTTTTGCCGACTCCGAACGTCGAGTTGAGAAGCTCCTCATGACTCTTTGAATGCTTACGAGTATCAGACATTTGAAAGATGTGAAACTGTGAAAAAACTTTTACGTGTTTGCTGGGATTGAACCCGGGCAAGCATTGCGTAGTAGTCAAACGCACTTACCACTACACCGCGGTGTGAAGTATGTATAGTCTATACTATCTGGATATTGTTACTTGGGTAAACACGCCAAGATGCCCGAAGTCACAGGCACATACATTTGCAGAGATGTACGTATAATATAGGTATACCAGAAGATATCACGCATATGCTATGCAAATGTCAAAGCACAGCACGCTATCTAAGGCACACTTTAGGGATATACTTCTTTAGTGGTCTAGAAGAGGCAGGCCTAATCAACTATAGACTCGTTCTAAAATTTTGCAAGGTAATGAAATGCTTTAAGGAAATCCATCCTGGTATGGAGTTAAAACCAAGCCACACAATTGTTTGAGCTACCCCGCAAGGTTAGGTTGAGGGATCGCGATGGACCCACTCTGATTGCTCAACCTAACAACCCCTCTCCACCTAACCTAACTTTGCGGGGTTGCTTTAACACTTGTGTGGGTTTGTTTTTACCCTGAATTAATGAGCCCAATGGAAAATATTCGCCGCAAACTCTTCTAAAAAGGTTGGCTTAGGATAGGGTTGTATCTAACATTCAACGAAGAAGTCAGCGATATCTTAGCAGAGTAAATGCACACAATTTGAACTTATTTCTGACCATTGCAACAACATCAGCCAATAGTGATACCAATACGCCACGCCGCCCCCACCATCGAGATCGACAGCATATAATATTCGTAGTCGATGCCACATTAAAAACAAGGGCGTGCGAATAAACAGAGTTCTAAGGAGTGTGGTCTAAATGTCTGCAATACGCAATATCAGAAAATGTTAGTTTATTGAAAATGTATAAATAAGTAATTAAATGTTTAATAAAGTTCCTGCTTTCTATTTATTTGCATGTACCAACAATTTTTTTATATTAGCATTCTTAAACATTACACATGTGACTGAGAGTCACAACGCGGTAGTTTGTGTAAAAAATATAACCTGGTACAATTAGGGTTAAGAGGCCCTGGTTCACCACGAGCTATAGCGCCATCTTAAATAAATAAAAGCACTTAACCTCGGTTACTTTAGCCCCACAATTATGTCATATGACTTCTTGTTGGTTCCTTCCTTGGTATACTCACAATTAATTGATCCTTAAAACCAAAAAATAATCCTTTTTTTGTCAGAGCAGGGACACCCATAAGCAAAAGAGGTCCAGAAAGTTGTTTACAGTGTTAGCACACATTTGTGTAGTCTGCATTCATCAAGCCACCTTCGGTTTTCTTAACTAGAAACCAAGACGTTAATAGAATCTCTGACAGAGAACGCTGGCGCTCACGTTGAGTAGTGAGCGCAGATCTTCTGTATCTTGTCTACCAAACTCATCAGTGATCTCTGTTCCTGTTATTTGCAGGGCATGTTTGAGCTTTCTTATAAAGCATTGAATAATGTTGACATTAATATTTAAGTATTCATTAAGGTTATCGAAGAGCAAGCTTTCTTAGTGAAGATTTTTTTGAAGAAGGGAAACGGCTGTAAGTTGCCATGTTTGTATTCTTTTTTTTTTTTCTTTTTTTTTTAACATGTTTATGGATTTTGTTCTTTAACTTTTCTTTTCTTTTATTTCATATAAAATTTTTTAAATCAGCTTATTGTTTGCTTAGATTTCACTCTCTTTATGCAATAGTATTTAATACTGAAGCCTGCGCTACCTTAAAAGATAATGTATCTTACTGTGTAAGTTAAATCATTGTGAATAAATAAAATAAAATAAAAATAAAATAAAAAATAAACGATGCACCATTAGAATAGAGATCATTTCTGGTTGTACGTTTGTCGACGTACATACATATATGCCAATGATGAAATTTCGTATCTAGTTTTGACCAGCTTTGTCACGTGGCACGTGGTTTCTCCTTCGTTTTGCAAGCTCTTCGTTATATCGAATGAAGCATTAGAATTCGATTCTAAGGACTTTATTGTTCAATTGATTCAGAAACGGCCCAGTAGGTAGAAAGCTATCATGCTATAAGAAAGTACGCCAAGCAGACTGGTGATATCTAACATTTGGTACCGCCATCTGCGCCATCTTTACTCTAAAGCAGATAGCCGATAGTAAGCTACCAAAGTACCTATTTAGTGAATCTTGGTCAAGAGATAAACAATAGTTTAGGCATTAGAAGAGCTTTTTATTAATTTTCCGACAGTCTTTGGAAAGCTTATGGCCCTTTGACCTTATCTGGAGTGAATATTTTACCAAATAGACTACTAACTCTGCTTACTGCGTTGACACTGTGATTTATGGTGTTAGAGTTAGTATTTAAATAGTTTATAGTTTATACTTGGAACATGAACTTAAAGCAAAGATTCAAGGAATTTTGTTGTAAGGTACCGTGAACTTTCTTAAGGGGTTACATGGGTTTCACTTAGAATATTGTCCTTTTTCAAGTCGATCGGAGTAATAGTTTCGGAGATAGAGCTCTTGGGAAGTTGCGCGCTCAAAGCAGTTTTATTGTCACTTAAAACTTAAAACGCGTTTTTCTCGAAACTGTATTTTCAAAGTCGGTTGTCAAGATTTCTCGAAAACTATTGAACCGATCTTGATGAAATCTTACAAACGTCTTCGAGATACTATTGACAAGGACTTGAATGAAGGATTTTTTTTTAATGCAACTTTGTATTTTTAAAAATAAAATGTAGAGCAAATGTTACCGAAATCCGTAAATTTTTATAAAAAGGTGCCAATAATCCAATTTTTTTTCCTTTTTCCAAGTTCTCGTTTAAGGTATAAACTAAAATACGTATTTTTTTTTTTGACTTCAGTTTATCCTGTCATGAGTTCTGCTGTCAAAGCGCAAGCACCTTTTTTCCGAGGGGTCACCGGAAATGACGTGACAATGGCAGAATTTTAAATATTTTTCCACAAAAATTTCAGAAATTCTTTGTCGAATGTGTATATTTAAGGCAGTAAAAAGTTTGAATGAAATATTTCATTTTTTTTACATAAAAAAAAATTGTTCAAAATAGGCCGTTTTTTACCCCAGGAAACCCATTAACCCTTTAAGTAATCCTACACGATTTAAGGAATCTTTAACTTTATGAAGTCGGGCTACTAACTGCATGTCAAATATGATATTAACTGTGAGAGTTTGCATATTCATTCGATTGCACAGTTATCCAATCTTCTTACGTAACTAGATTAAATGGAGTAGCCACTCAACCAGTGAACCTTATGAGTCTTCGCACTGTTTTCACTTTCTCTTACGGAACGTACCTACTCCCTTGTGGATTTCATTTTAATTTAAAAAAGTATCACTGATACGGCACCCACCAGGAGTGCACTCCCGGTGCAATGAGGCGCACTTTCAAAGAAAACAATAAACAAAATAATTTCGATGAAATGTACGAGTATCTTCTCTGGGATTGAATTTGAATTGTTCAAGCTCAAGGTAAATAAATTGGACGGGAATTTGTTCCTTTTTCTCATTTTTGTCAACGATCAGGTTTTTTTTTATTGTTTCTTTTTTTTTTTTGTTATTCGCATTCAAACACAGATATCCGCTGCGTCAGAGAGGTTATTGGGTTGTCCTTGAAATATTTTCTTCAAGAATGTGTATGTATTTCAATCGTTTTGTGTTAAAACATTTTTTTATTTGCGATTCCTTTTTGTCTGGACTTTTTCTTCGTCGTCGTCTTCATTCGGTATTTTATCGTTAGTGGCCTCTTTTTCTCTTTGTCTGAAATGTATGGATCAATGTTGCAGCTGCTTTTAGGGGGTCATAATGACTGTTTTTATTGGACAAAGAAACTAAGTTTTTTTGGGAATTTATTTGGTGTGATATTAAAATGCCTGAGAACGTAAATAAATAACACCAACTGAATGAGAATGCGATTCTTTGCATAAAATGTTGCAGTTGCTTAGTTATGGGTGATAAATACTCACTGAAGGCGAAGGCGACAGCCACAGTATCGGCTCTTTTCATCTAGTTTCGTTAAGTTTTCTGCCACATCTACATACGTTGAATATCATTAAATTTTAATTTTGTTATTCCGATTAACCACATGTTTCAGCCAGCAGCCACAAAAGCGATTCTTTTCATCAATGCCGTGTTCGGTTTCGTCAAGTTTTCTGTCACATCAATGTTAAGTTTCGTTCTATGTACATATATATTTTGTTCGCTTATCATGATCGTTTTTTTTTAATTGGTACCTACATTAACAAAAATTTATTTTAAAATGCCTGTTACTAGCAAAGTAAAACGCTTATTTGTAGATTCACAAATTTTGGTGGCCTAAAATTATTAATGATTTTAAACATTCGACACAAAACGGTTCTTAATTTGAATTTTCATTTAACATAAATCGGATTTATGTACACTTAAAAAATGCAATTTGATCCATACGTTTTTTTTTTAAAGTTATAGACATTTTTAAGGGTTTCTGGGTTTTCGGTTAAAAAGAATGACATGGGCACTGCATGGTCTACTTGTCTTCGTTTTTCTTTATCGCAGCGGCTTCACGCAGTTCTGGTTGTGGCGTTTAATCTCCTGATCAACGATCTTAGCTGTATCAAGGATCCGATGCTTCACCACAATGGCGATATCATTTCCATACGTGAATGCCGATTATTTCGTAAAAAAAAGGGAGGCATTCATTCGACACCGCATCTGCTCTGTTTTTGGCTGTAGATCACATTGTGGTTTACTTCGGATATCCCTTCAATGGAGTGCCAAGCAGCGCTTCCGAAGATGGCATATGCAGCATTATGACAAGCTCTTGTACCGGCATCTATTTTAGGTCTGTTAGTATGGCAAGTTAGATTTGGGACTTGTAGTCTATTTTAGTATTTTTTTTTAGAAATACGACGTTTCCATCACGGAAGTAACCCCCATGCGTTGACAGATGGGAATCATGTGGGAAGTTTGTATGTTGGATGGGAGTTTTGGGCACACATGTTGTTCTCGCATGGGCACACTAGTTATAATTATATTGTAAGCTTGGAAATGGTTCATTTATTGAATAATGACAATCTGACTAGGATGTTATGAAGGGTGAAATCTTTTGATCAAGTTAATTAAAGTAAAAAAAAAAAAACATGTAGGTACACATATATAATAAGTAGAGACCGTATTATATGCATTTGCATATTTTGACCATTCTGCCCGGTTGTTGCATATTTTTGCATATTATACTGAAAATCAAGTGGTAATGCATATTTTCGCTACAAACCTACTTGGCGGCCCTACGTTATGATCACGGCAGCCAAAGCCCTCCAATTGTTATATCCCAACTTGATTCATATCCATGTGACATGCTTTGTTCACGGAGTTCATTGCCTCGCGGAAGATGTACGATCAACGTTTGACAATGTGAATACACTCATTTCATCAACAAAGAAAGTGTTTCTTAAGGCACCTGCTCGCATTAAAGCCTTTTAAGAAAAGCTACCAAATGTGCATTTACCTCATGAACTAGTGATAACTCAATGGAGGGCGTGGATTGAGGCTGTTCTGTCTTACAGTGAATATTTTGCGGCCATCAAAGCCGTAATTGCAGACTTCGACAGTACGGAGGCGGAAGCAGTTCAATGAAGCAGCTAAAATAAAAACACGCCTAATAACATAAACATTCACTCAGAGAGAATTTTTTGTAATCCCATCTCTAAGTGGGTGAATTCGGAAAAATAATTTGGCACTCATCTCCAATACAATTTGTTTTGCCTTAACAATCTCAGGGGAGCGAAGCAAGGCGAGCACGTAATAAGAATCTACCTAAAATAAATTGCTAATTAGTTCAAGGACTAGGTGTGATTCTTTGATGGCAGACAGTAAGTCAGCCTTTGTGAGGTTTTTTTTTAGATTGGGTTAAAGTCCCTCACTATTGCAGAAGGTTCTCTCGCGTACCCGCCTCTGCAATGTCTTTCGATGATTTTTCCTTCCAACATCCTCCATAAAACAAAAAAAAAATATATACAATAAACTCGCAGTGATAGCATGAGTATAAATCGGTGAATTTTTTGGTAATCCCACTTACTGCTGATTTTATAATTCTTATTTTTTATTTAGTCGATGGAACACGCTTAATTGCTGCCCAAATTGTTCATAAAGGTCGTTATTTTGCGCGTTTGACAAAACACGATCAATTAACTGAGTCTCTTCTCCACGTCGGCATAATTGTCCATAATTACTTAAAATTAAATAAATATAAATATAAATACGTATCTACACCATCAGACCATCAGCCATCAAAAATTAGAATTGGAATGCAGTTAACCACCAGAACTACGATGAAAACAAACATCACAAGAAATCGATACGATTACGGTGTCAAAGTGATGGCGCTACCCAATAAAACGTCAGACTGATTAAAATAGTTCTCCCACCGAAATTGGCCTGTTATATAAATAATTAAATAAATTACGTAGGTGGAAAGACGGCAGTTATATTGTTTATGCTAATGTCACTCCAAAAACTAAATGAAAAAAAAAATCACTTAACATCTCAAAACAATCGAAGCTTCTTAATTAATTCTAAATGAATGCACAAACAAACATGTTTTACTTTATATCCGAATCCATTATAAGAATCGCCGTAATTTATTTAAAAGAAATCATGTGGACTTTGGGCAAGTCCACAGACACAATCTCGCAAATCCATATTTATCGCGTTTTTTTTTCTCATATAAAATTCCGCACACACTTAAGCGAATGGTGATTGTATGCAAATGTATCTCGAACGGGAACCTCAATCTTAGGCTCAATAAATAAAGCTTAGAGGCACTGTAATGAACTCTTTTGACCAGTCACACTCTCAGCTTAGCTCGTCTCGGAACGGATCAGGCTAAGAGGGATATTTTTGTTGTTGTTGTGAACTGCACTGCGATACCCCGACTGCCTGCCTCCGCACTATTTGAATGCCAATCCGTGAGGTATTGCAAGGAATGAAATGATTTACGATGCAAGCCGCCGCCGCCGGTTGTCTTGTTCCAGAGTGAATTGGAGCTGAAGGGAGTTTCAATTTTTCCTTCTTCCAGAAGGTTTGCCACTTCTGTTAACCATGTAGGCAGGCAATGACCATGCAAGGAGGAGGACGATTGGATCGTCTACCTGGTGGTTGCATGGGGAGTTTATATAACTTTACCTGTTAATTTCGGGTCTAATTATAGGGGATGGTCAAAGTCGTTAAGATAATTAAGAACGAAACGATGGTGGTTTGGGAGAGTTTGTTAAACGCTTTTTGTATCCATGGATGCGTGCGTGCTGTTTGTGTTAGCAAGTTGCTTGAATTTGGTTTCTTTCTTCAAATGGAAAAACATACGTAGTCGAACTAATTATGTTCGTGATCTTGAAGGCATGAGATCACACTTAAACGTGCAAATTATGCGAAATTAGACTGTTCGTATACTGAATCATGCGTACAGTGAGTGACTGGTTTAAACAAGACTAAGGGGACGAGGTGTGGTGATATAGTTTTTGGGGAAAATTAGAAACTGTTTGGAGTCTAAGCGTGTATCATCTTCCAGAATCTACACTTTTTTTGCTTGTCACAGAACTTTCATTTCCGGTTGTATTAAAGGGGATAGAACTGTTTCTTTCATTCATTTTTATAAGGAGATATAAGAACCTTGTTAATAGATTTGATAGAGAAAGAATAGAACTGAAGTATTTGAAAGTGTTTACCTTCCAAACAAAGTATGAAGCAATCTCACCTGATGTTTTAATCAAGATAGCACATAACAATATGTTACTTTACTCTTCAAAAAAGTAAAGTCAAGCCCCAGTGCTGCTTTTTTGTAAGAGGCATAACAACAAAACTTCAACCGAACGCAGATGCCAAACGAATGCGGGACGTTATTAGGGATGATTTAGCGGCAAATTAAGTAAAACGAACGTTTGAGATCAAAACATTTAAAATCACAATGACGGTATAGTCAACCAAATGACATTCAGGTATAAGAAGTGCTGCCAGACATGCATTTCGAGATCATTTGAATTAAAACAGCGAGATTAGTGTGACCATCACATCTGACTATTAAAAATGTGATCACCAACTCAAAGGCCTCCTTCTCGCTATAACCTATTTTTCTATTTCTATAGAGGAACAGCGAGTTCGAAAACGTTTTTCTGTAGTCCCGAATTTATTATCCAACTCAAAAATCACCCTTTTTCTGCCGGTTCCCTTCTTTTTATGATTATGTAAACGAATCTCCTTTCACCCGTTTAATGTAAAAAAGCGGTCCATTGTGAATCTGGCTTCGTGCAATGAGAGCTCCGTACCAAAACAATTTTGTTCTAATATATTGGCTGGGCACCGTAGCGCAAGTGGTTAGTGCGTCGGACTACTGAGCCAGCGGTCTTGGGTTCGAATCCCGCCGCGAACACCTAAAAGTTTTTCACAGTGCCCACCTCTTTCGAATGTCTGACAAGCATCAAAGAGTATCATTTGTCACGATTGAGCTTCTCAACTCACCGTTCGGAGTCGGAAAAAAACTGTAGGTCCCTTCCATTCGTGCAAAAATATAACACGCACACACAAATGGTTGCGAGAAGCAGGCCCAGGTTCACCTCGAGCTGTAGCGCCAACTAAGTAAGTAAGTATATTGGCTGGAAATTGTGTGAGCAGTTTAGCAACTTTTAATTTGTAATTGCTTCGAAATACGAAACTTTATTTTGATGTACAAACATCCTAACTCTCGGTATGGGCAAATTTTTCGCCATCATCCGTCACGCGTAACCAAAGTTAGTATTAGTGCGTTCTCTGTAGATGATTCTCTTAGTATTGGTGCATTCTCTGTTTATCTGCCATCATACACAAGCGTATGTCTATACATCAAATTTCACAAGTACCTGGTACTCACGCCTTTTTTTTTAGATGTGTGTACATGTATGCGGCTAAAATTAAAGTGCACAAAAAAACACACACTGCCGCTTAGGAGTTCATCACAAATACTTGGCAGCGCAGACATTTATTATGACATTTGATGACACTTAAAGTTGTTTGAAGAATAAATTATACAATTGGAAAACTCCGAGTATGCAAATACTTTAATAGCTAAATCCGATTAAATAATATATTTATTGTCTTCGATATTAAATTTATAGCTGGGTGACTAAATCAATCGTCGTCAAAAGTATGATTAGGAGAAAAGAAGAATCGTTTTCGTTTTATTTTTTGACGTTTTGGCTTTGCCGGTTGTCATATGAATGAACTTTTTCATAGGAATTCATTGGAAAAATAGGAAAGGGGATACTCATAATACCCAAGCATAAAATCTTAAAACACAAAATCTTAATTTTTTGAAAAATCAAACAATTTTATCCACAAGCCCAAAATTTACCAAATCCTCAAACTCAAACACAGTGAAACCCGATTAAGAATCACCCTCTTAAGTGCAAAACCCGCATAGCATCCTCGGTTTTTTGAAACCCTAAGTTTATAAAGTTATATTCTTTTAAAAATCGCCTTTTAAATAGGTACATCTCGCTTAACTACACTCCCCGTTTAAGTACACATTGTTTCCCTTTCTAGAATCTAAAATCGAAACAAAACAAAAGTTAATAAACTTAATCTAGTACATGATGTGGTGAGTTCACTTTTCAGTTGTTAGTTGTGAAGATCTTTTGCCTTTTCGCGGACTTGTCTTGTTCGTGGATGAGTACATCTGAGCAGCTAAGCGGGTTTCGTAAGTGTATATCCCGGATAAGTACCTCTCAACATTGGACAATTCTGCTAATGCAGATTAAGTTTTATGGGGCACTATCTTTCATTAGACATCCCACTCGATGGGGTAGAATTTTTTTCATAACCTGTTTAGTGTTTGATGATCAGGTTTGATCCCCTATGAATAACCGTAATTATTGGGATTCCTTATCCACATTTAAACCATAATATTAGGCAACAACGTGCTTTATTTCAGATCTTTAGATTGTACTCGTACCGTTTGCATCTGGGAGTCTGAAAAGACAGACACCGGAGTCTTTTTTTTTTTGGAACGGAACAAAGTTTTCCAACCATGAACATTGGTTACATTTTCTTTATGAGATTTCATACTCAAAATGAACGTAGATATAGAAAGTTTTTTCAGGGATATCGAAAAAAAGTCGTCTAATAATTTGAAACAAGGCGGGTATACATTCATGTTTGTAGTCTCCTTAAAAGTACCATAATTCATAATAAAGGTGGTAACTAGATACAACTCCAACAGTTTAGTTTGCAAAATAAAAAACCATCATCATGAGTTTTGTCCAATGTCAGTGTCAATGTAATCGACATCATCATCATCGTCATCACGAAGATGACCATCAAAGCCATCATAACATTTCTTGTGTTTCTTGTTAATTGACTGTGTTACTCATTCGCGGGCATAATCGTTTAAAATTTCAACAAATGAGCACATTTGAGAGGAAAGTGCGGTACTAAAGTCTGGTTTTATTATCTAGAAATTATAGTGTGTGCGACCAGTTGACCAACTGGTGCGGCGGATCGCAGAGATCGGCCTCAAGATTCAAGATGCCTCTCAAAGTTAATGGACGAGAAGATGTTTTAAAGTGAATTTGGTGTTTTTATGGCGCATATTACTATGAATATTTGCGAGATCTGTAATAATTAACGTTTAAGGTTTTGGTTATTATTATTATACTTTTGTGTAGACGTAGAGTTTTACCTTAGGACTAATCGGCGGAGTCTTAGTGGTTTCTTTACTTACGCATTAAGCAAAAAAAAAAAAATCATTTAATTGGACCTAAGCAGTTCGCCTTAAACCTTGAAACAACGGGAGTGGAGGAAGTCTTATCAGATCATGGTACCACTTCTTAACTGCATAAACTTCTTGTTGCGTTATTTTCTATGCGATTTTAACATTTCTATGACTTGCTTTTAATTGCTGTTTCATTAGCGTATGTATAGCCCGTACTAGATAGATAGATAGATAGATTTGATTTATTGTCCGTACTATAGAACTGAGAATTATTCATTCACACATACATATGTATGTATGTTATAAAAATCAGTGGACCTAACTTTGATCCTTATGGGACTCCATGCACAATTTTCTTTCCTTTGCTATATTTGTTCGTGATTCTAACCTTAAACTTCCTCTCTTTAAGGTAGCATTTGAACCGTTTTAGCGTGGGGTCTCATATCCCAACGTACAAAAAAAAATACACCCGCAGCATGTGTACCAACAGGTTGGCTAATATGTTAACAAAAAAATGCAACTGCGTCCATAAACTTCCTGTTTTGTAACCTTTAAATTTTATTAATGTTTTTTTTTATTTATTTTTTTTAACTGGAATTGAGTTGATTTCTTAATTAAATCAAATAAATTTACTGATGGTTTTAAAACCAACGATGGTGTAGGTGGGGATGTTCTGTCAAGCAGATTAGATCTCGATCTCTCCTTCCGTCTCCTTGATCACTATAGTGTATTTTAAGCGGCAAATATAACGATTCCCGAAGCGCTGTCCTGTATCAATATCTTCTAACGATGCTAGTATTTTCTCGGTTAGTCAGGTGGCTTTCAAATCCCTAGAATCAGTCTCATCTACTTCAAGGGCCACCTTACCGCCTAATATGCACTTGTATTGTGTGCCGGGACACAGACACATTCCAAGGACTGTTAGGTTGACGAACTCGCTTAAATAGGAACAATAAGACGGATTCTACTAGTATGTCACCTGCATCTTAGATGGGAAGCTGGATCCACTTGCCTGGGCACCAGACAGATCTGGCATTGACTGGATCTGAAACTACCTTCTGTCCCTACAATGTCTATATAAAAGGTCGTTCATTGCACAGTGGTTCCACTCTCGAACAAAGGCGGTCATAACTACTCGCTCATTGAAAATTAACCAAAATGATTTCGTGTCAGAGTAATTTGGGGGAGCTGATTCCGAATCTGCAATACGTTTTGCTCTATCGGTACGGTATACAGTGTGGTCCGGTTTGGGATACATATGTTTTGGGATCTGATGCATTGGTTAATGATATGAAAAAAATCGTATGGGAGTGGGGGTCTATCTTGAATACCCACTGAGCTACAGGGTGGGTTTGTTTCATATATTGATTAGTGCCTGCTTACTTTAATTTTTGAGATATTAGTCTTCAAACACAGCTTTTTTTAATTTGTTTTACCAATTTTTGTGAAAATCGCATTTATCTCGGGAAAGTGTGCTTCTAATTTTTTTTTGTTAGTATCATTTTCGAGTGCCATAATGTCACCTACAAACTCACCGTACAAAGTTTTTACCTAGGACTTACAGTTTTCCTAGTATAAAGTTAATTGAAACACATGAATCATTCGAAAAAGAGCATTACCTTGCATGGCGTGTCCTCCATCAGACTAAATACCAGGCTATTAGAAAAATCAGACGAAAAAGTTTGCAGATCAGATTTTTTATACTCAAGCAGACGTCTGGCTGTATGATCAAGTAAGCGTAACATTCTAGTAAAAGAGCATTTAGTGATAGCATCTGAAATAAAATAATAAGAGGTATGGTCACCTATAGCTCAATTTAATCTGAATCCGCAAATGTCCGCAGCTGATTCAACTTGCATCAAAAATTACAGAAATCAGACTTTCTGGCAATACTGGGGGGTCTCGGGGGGAACACAGTTAAAAGTTTAACACAAAACACAGAACGCAATTTTATTTGAATTTTTTTCCTCACACTTTCATAAAATAAAATATACAACGGAATTCTTACCTTCTAAAGGGTGATTTTTTAAGAGGTTGAGAACTTTTTTAAAAAAAAAAACACAAAAAATTCGAAAAAATGAATGAAATATTTATTTGAATCGATAGTTTGAACCTTGCAATTTAATGTTTAAAGATAATTTCATGCAAATGTTGACCGCGGCTGCGTCTCAGGTAGCCCATCCGCTGAGTCCAATTTTGGCATACTCTTTCACACATATCGGCCGGTATCTCACGAATGAATGCATGGATGTTGGCTTCCAGTGCGTCAATCGAAGCGGGCTTGTCCCTATAGACATTAGCCTTGACATACCCCCACAAAAAATAATCTAATGGTGTCAAATCGCACGATCTAGGCGGCCAATTGACCGGCCCGAAACGTGAAATTAACTGTTCACCAAACTCGCCTCGCAATTGCGCCATTGTTTCGCGTGCTGTGTGGCATGTGGCACCGTCTTGTTGAAACCACATATCATGCAAGTCAAGAACTTCCATTTCGGGCAAAAAAAAGTTTGTTATCATCGCTCGGTAGCGTTCACCATTGACAGTAACGCTGCGATTCGCATCATCTTTGAAGAAATATGGCCCAATAATGCCGCCGGCCCATAAACCGCACCAAACAGTGGCTTTTTCGGGATGCATTGGTAGCTGTTGCAATGCTTCTGGCTGATCTTCACTCCAAATGCGGCAATTTTGCTTATTTACGTACCCATTCAACCAAAAATGAGCCTCATCGCTGAACACAATTTTTCGATAAAAAAGCGGATCCTCGGCCAGCTTTCCAAGAGCCCATTCACCAAAAATTCGGCGTTGTGGTAGGTCGGCTGGCTTTAGTTCTTGCACCAGCTGTATCTTAAAAGGATTTACGCCCAAATCCTTCCGCAAAATTTTCCACGTAGTGCTATAACAAAGGCCTAACTGCTGGGAACGGCGCCGAATCGACATTTCGCGGTCTTCTGTCACACTAGCTGATACGGCCGCAATATTTTCTTCACTACGCACAGTACGTAAACGTGTTAGTGGTTTAATGTCCAACAAAGTAAATTTGGTGCGAAATTTGGTCACAATCTTCCGAATAGACTGCTCAGAAGGTCGAGAATGCCGATCATAAAATGGAAGCAGCGCGCGATGAACCGAGCACGAATTTTGATAGTAAAATTCAATAATTTGCAAGCGTTGTTCATTTGTAAGACGATCCATGGTTAAATTGCAAACCAAACTGAAGCTGTTTGACAGTGACACAAGGTACTAAACACACGTCAGCTGTCAAAACCAGTGTTGCCAAAACCAAACCAGCTAAAAAATCACCCTATACAAATAGATACATTCCAAAAAAAAAAATGTTTGCAGTAACGAAAGTAGATGAAAAATAGAAAATCCTGTGATGCTTACTTGCAGAGTACTAAAACTCAAAAGCCATAAATCTTGCAATGAGATCACTTTGGAGATGAAAATCAAACGGTTTTGACTTAACGGATCATTTTTTCTTCTCATCAATATTAACTTTGGGTTGTTCTCAGCTACCTTAAATGGTGAAAACTTTTACAATTAAATTTTCAACTTTCGGCCTAGAGCGGAACCACTGTGCATTGGTGTCATCAGAGAACACAGACATGCAACTAACTAGGCTTGGCGTCCTTTCGAACGATTTCTGCAAAAATTGCAGAGACTAGGAAGATGACGAAAGCCCAACCTAACTTCTCTGTTCATGCTCACCTCATTCCCAAAGTAAAAAACTACATCTAGGTGAATACTACTTCAATAATATCAGCAACCTAGTACAAACATCTACTGGCTTTGCTGACAAAGCTGAAAATTGTTTCTATGTAAAGCGGGAGATTCATATCCCCAAGATCCTTGGTATCGCAATGGATCTCTATAAGTCTATGTATGTTAAAACTCGAAATACTAACGCAGCTACTCACCTCAATTATGAAAGTCGTATTTGCGAGTCGCATTCGAGCATACTGGTATTTTGAAATGTACCTATTTGCTATTACAAAATACGAACATGCTCGTATGCGACTTGCAAATATGGCTTTCATAATTGGGGTGACTGCTACCCAACCTTACATAACCTGTAATAGGTATATTTAAATAGAACTCGACTTTTTAAAATTATGGATGGCAGCAACTGCCATTTTGCCCCCCATTTGAAATTCCTTATGAACGGTTAAACATGGCGGCTTCTCGTTACAGTGGTTCTCAATTGAGCTTCTCAAATCGCCATTCGGAGTCGGCGAAAAACTATAGGTCCCTTCCATTCGTGCAAAAACATAACACGCACACACAAATGGTTGCGAGAAGCAGGCCCAGGTTCACCTCGAGCTGTAGCGCCAACTAAGTAAGTTCTCGTTACAATATTCTCTACGCAATACGATCGTCAAAAGTCGTTCATTTCTGGTAGTTAACATTTTGGCATTCGAATAAAAGTCACTTTGTAGAAGATTTACGGCAACACAAGCAGTTTAGTACGTTATTTTGGAATAACAGACCCTTTTAAGGAATTTTTGAAATAGTAAAGCGCCCCACATGCGTGTAGAATTTTGATTTAGAGCAGTTTTGGTTTTGAATCTTTCCTCTTCCATCCAACTTCATTCATCAATTTCCATTCCGCTTAATGGAAAATCCAAATTTCATAGAAACAACGACAAAACAATTGAAACGTGTGGTGGTAGCCCACTGACTATGGTGCCGCGCATATTAATCATGGGTGTCGTCGGGAACGGGCTTTTTTTGAATACACAAGTAACTTTTGTTGATTTATGAATGAAATGCATGTGATTTCGTGACAAATTTTGATGGCGTTTCCTTTTTTTTCCAGGTGGATTGAGGAAGTCAATAAAAAGAAGAAAACCACGGCCGGCCGGCGTCTGCCGTTTTTTTGGTAAGTCTCATTCATTTGTTTGCTTATCTTTCGATAGAATCTTGTGTACTAAATGTGTTCTGGTTTTGATTAGTTTGTTTTGTTGTTTTAATTCGAATGAAGATCAGGTTTGAATTTTTTATTTCTTGGAAAACAAAACGTGTTAAATAATACAAATGAAGTCGTAGAAGGTGCACATTCTTTTGTGTCGTGCACTGATGAAGTATGTGACATCTGTACGATGGAAGATACTTTGAAGCAGGTCTGGCTGCACTACGTTCTCAAGCTGTCATGATGCAGAAGTTTTATAGTGGGATTCACTGGAAGATTTACTTTATGCAATTTTTCTACGTAGACGAAACAACACCAACTGGCTAGACAATGTTAAAACGAAAATGTTACAATGTCGAGGTGAAGCTACTTTATGCACGCAACGCACGTATACTATTGCTTTTGTTTTTGCGACGCGTTCATGTCAAGATGTCAATTACTTTGCATTTTTTTTTTTTTAAATTAGTAGATGTTTATTTGGACCGATTTGAAATTCATGCTTAATTTAGGTGTTTCAGTGCAAAACATGTTCGTCTCATGGACAAGACTGTCTTCATGGTTTGTGGGTCTTAGAATTGGAGACGGCTTCTATTCTTAATGTGATGCTTAAGACTTGAGTCTTAGCTTTCGTATTCCAAATTAAGGAACACTTACACATTTGCGCACTTTGGCGGGTTCAAAGACTGTACTTATACAATCTTACTTACTTACTTACTTAGTTGGCGCTACAGCTCGAGGTGAACCTAGGCCTGCTTCTCGCAACCATTTGTGTGTGCGTGTTATATTTTTGCACGAATGGAAGGGACCTACAGTTTTTTTCCGACTCCGAACGGCGAGTTGAGAAGCTCAATCGTGACTGTGAAAAATGTTTAGGTGTTTGCGGCGGGATTCAAACCCAAGACCGCTGGCTCAGTAGTCCGACGCAATCTTGCTATGGACAAAAAGATTCGCAGACGAGGTTGATGTGCAAAACTAGCTTTGAAAGAGGTTCTTCTACCTAGAGGCCTAGAGCCATAAAATGTAGTCTGCTGGTCATTTCAGTAAAAGGCAGCCGATCTGTCTGGGAAAGCATTCGGATCATTGTAGCTATCCATTTCTTGTTTGAAAGCGGGAACAATTTAGCAACAGCTGGGGCTATAGTTAGAAAAACTATACTTTTCTTTAAGATCCACACTAAGCGTATATTTGTGGTCGCCATGGCCGTGGTGGTTAGCGCGTTGGACTACTACGTATGCTGCTCGGGTTCAATCCCAGCCCGGGTCCAACACCTAAAAAAGATTTTCACGGTTACCACCTCTTTCGAATGTCTGAAAAAAAGCATAATTTGTCAATGAGCTTCTCAATTCGCCGCCGTTCGGAGTCGGCAAAAAACTGTAGCTCCCTTCCATTCATATGCAAAAATATCACACGCACACACAAGTGGTTGCGAGAAGCAGGTCCACGTTCACACCTAGCTGTAGCGCCACCTTAAGTAAGCGTATATTTTTAGCTCATTTATTTTCGATAAACGACTTTTAGGCAGGTGCTTTATTTCAAGGGAAAAAAAACTTTAGGTGTCAAGTGGTATTCTAAGCCTCTATAGCTGCTATAGCTTAACAATATCAGCACTGACTTCTCTGTACTGGCCCAGATACACATACATATGTCTGTATACATGTAAGTTCAGGCTTAATCCTTTAAATAATGTAAACGGTTTGACATTTCTACAGATCTGGTCTCAAGGGCAAGTGTGTGTTTGAAATGTGAGCGCAACTTGTAAGTGTGAGCTGTCAACAATGACCTCGTCAGTTTTTTATGCAATGCTTGCTTGAGACGCATTTAAGGAAAGTCCTGTAGGGTCGGGTTATAGTCCTACCACTGTTGGTTGTAGATACATATACATATACATGATACAGATAAAGTCCTTATAGCAATGGTATATCAAGTGTTCTAAATTCATTGAGATTAACTTTTGTCTATAAATCGTAAAACTGTCTATGTCAAACATTAAATGTTTTTTTTCTCTTCATGTCATTCTAAATGTTGGACGATCCATGAGAAAAAAGCGTCCTAATATGATACGATAAGGTCCCTCGGATGCGTATTTTTCACATCAATCCGTTGCAAAAGCCTTCGTTCACCTCTGTGATCAATTCCGACTGGATTGAAAGCACAAAACGAATTCCAAAACGAACGGAATTACAAAGGATGTGCTGGAGTTCGCACGAAATGAAACAAATTCGAAATTGAGGGGAATCCTTCAAATGTAATTCGAGATCAACTGTTGTGTGCTTACAGCTGTCAAGCTAAAATCATATTTTTGTTGTTGTGAAATTGAGTTTCACTTTAAATACAGCATTTTAAAATGTATTTTAATATTTCAATTAATGTTTTTATTGAGGAAGAGTAAGCCAAAGGAGCAATTAGAAGGCGCACGAATCTAAGTTCAGTACAAAGGTACGAAGTATGCCAAGAGACGAGATGAAATGAATTGCTTTAATAAATTCAACTATTTAACTAAACTTAAACAAATAATTTTAGGTCTTTCCGACTCTTAAGATTAAACAAGACAGTATGTAGAGATAGATTAGGTGCAATTGTTCACCTATGAACTTGTAAAGGACTCTTATTCACCGACAAAAGAAAAACTGCCCAAAGATCGTCGATATCCATTACCAACTGCTCCATTCGCTGTTTTGGGAAAACTCCTTGCCAGATCAGTATACATAGTTCGCCGTAAATTCTGCCTTCACTTAAATTTGATTTGTTTTTTTATGTTTTCCCCTAAACTAGGAAAAAATAATTAATATTCGATAGGTATATAACTTTTCTAAAACATACATTTTGAGTCTTACAAATTCAACAAAAACCGAAAGCATTTGAAACGTTAAAATATTCACGTTTTTCAATTCCGACCGTTTCTGAGCACACTCTTCGATTCGGTCGAATTCGAAAAAATGCGAAAATCAGCATATCAAAAAATTGAAAACGGTACGGATGGAAATTCAACTGAAATCGGTCATAGAGGTGCATATGGGTGTTTTCTTTGAACGATCTCATTTTCCTCCTCCGGAATATAATATGATGTCAAAGTCAAGCTCATTGCACTGTTGTTTTTTTTTCAAAAAATATTTTTTCGAAAAATAAAATAGCAAATTCGGCAGAAGATCTTTTGAACTCAGCCTGACTCGAATTTCTATCAACTCGTTTTTCTCCAACAGTCAAAAAACTGGACATCCTTGCCAGCGGTGCCTTTCAGATGAAAAAAAATACAAAAAATTAAAAAGATTGATTATAATTTTGGATTTTGAGTTCGTTATTTGTGTCTTTTTCAATTTAAATTGAGACATTCTTTTTATTGACAGGTGGTTAAGTTCACAGAGTGATAGACTGGCAATACCTTATAAAATTACAGACTTATGTACATTCAGATAGGTGAATTGCTGCAGGACTTTACGGCTTCACGGGGATGGGGTTTGGCTTGCTGGTAAATTTCGTTCCAACATGCAAATCAGAAAAAATCGATTTACCTCTAAATCTCAAATTTTACCTAATTTGTCCCCAAAGTCTATCGGCTGTCTACGAAAAATCAATCATTGGCTTAGGCAACTGTTACAAAGTGACAGACAAACATCTCACGACGTCTCGGTTAATTCCAATTACATGCTACATCAATCTGCCCACGGCTGGTGTTGTCATAACAGTGCAAACAGCATAAGGCATACTGCACTATATTATTTTTTGTCGAATTCTACACTTGTGCCCACTTAATATTTTAAAAATAAAGCACCAACTCTCCCGCATGTGTCACAAAGTGGGTGGGTGGGTTTGTAGTTTGTTGGTCCGTTGATGTTGTCTGTCATGTGCATGTCTGTGCGCATTTGTCACAATTAACTTTTTTTTCTTCTTTTTTTTTGATTTAATATAACAGACTTCTCGCCTTATTAACCCTTAAAGCATTTACAGCGTGTGTCTTGTTGGAAACGTTAAATGTTAAGTGTCGAACGAAATTAGAAATTTAAATTTTAAGTTTTTTTTTTTTGGTTTGGGAAAGAAAATTCCAACCTACACGCGGAGGTTGACGTACGTAAGCGTTTAGGCAAAGAAAGAGCTGCGGGAATGTGAATATTTTGATTTGGTTTTGATGAAATTCTGTTCCAAGTGGACAGTGTGGATTGGTAGCGTGGGCTTATGGGGCACGTAACATGCCGGGTGTAGAGCAACTTCTGTTTGGAGAGAAAATTGGAAGATCTGTTGACGATGTAGGCGATCAAATTAAGATTACAAGACAAGATAACACGCCCTAATGAAGGCTTAAACGAACTACAATAGTTTGGGCGGACCATTTGTTTACTCTGATTGTCTTCCTTTTATACTATCGAATCTGTCAGAACTTGAGAATAGAATGAGTTTCTGTGTATAGATTGGACGTGGCTAATTAACATCAATATGAAGCGCAGTGGATCATATGGAAGAGTAACCTCCATCAATGGCTTAAAAAGGTCAAAACATAGTCGCGTAGGAGGCTACAAAATTAGAACCGTAATTCAGCGTATCTGACACAAGAATTTAACAAAAAGCCGAAGATATGGAATCGAAAAGAATGGACCTTTGGATGGGAGCGATTCTGTAAAGTGTAAATGAAAATGGTATTTCTGAAATTAGCTTAATTAGTCTCACGGTCTTCAGAATGATATCACAGACTTCTTAAAATATGTCGATATACCTCATTCTCTTCGTAGGACAATTCATTCACGGCAGCTGGTGATATGTGGGTAAGACATTTACAAACGGGTTTAAAGATCAGTCGTCATCCACGCACGTGTCAATTTATGATTAAGTTTGGTGACGTTTCTTAAACAAACATGTTTTTAATAAAAGTTGAGGTTCGAATTTCGAAGGAATATTTTAACAGCGTCGTATCATCGATTTGCATTAAACAAACACCTGCCGATCCTTAGCCTTCTAACCTTAATAATGACACGATCAAATCACGAGGACCTAACCAGCGAATTTAAAGAAGAATTTGCAACTACATACCTATGTATACCTATATTGGAGAGTCCTCTCATCGGTTATTCTTGCGTTTTCCTTTTTTGCTAATTACACTGGCTCTCAATCTCGCTTATTTTCTAACAAACTTAATACCTTTGAAGTATCCCTAAGAGCACTCAATAGTTCTGCTGGCGTATGTCTCTTCCTCTTCACACTTAAATAACAGACACTCAATTTCTCAATCACGCTCATGGAAACACACCAAGTTCTATTTAACTTTTTCACTCACTTACTCGTAAGTTATGTATTTTACTCAAGCGAAATCCACTCACTCAAGGGTGCATGAACAACAATTCCCAGTCTCATTCATTGAAATGAAACGAGTAGCAAAAATAATAACACATACAACGTCAAATTTCTACTAAGAGCTGTTAACAGTCAATATGCTCTGTTTGTTTTCACAATTCAGATTCGACAATTTAAAATGATTGATAGTCAGTCCCCCGTCTTATCTGTTTTAGATTATTAAGTACCTGTAAAGTTAATTCTCTTTCTATACGTTACGTACGTATTATTTCATATCATGCATTCTTTATGTAAACATTTATTATTGTTAAATTTTCTTTATGTGATTTTTTGTTTTGTGATTCTGTGATTCACTGTACTGGTCCAGCGAAAATGTTCGTGTGCCGTTTTATCACAATAACACTTCACTTGCTATCGTGTTATGCTCAAAGCTTATAGATAACTATAGTAAGTGTTGTTGTTGTGATTTACGGAATTGATCAAGCAAATATTCTCTGTACACAATACGTTAAGAATAAAAAACCTAATTCTCGTCCACTTGGATTGAAGACACAGCGGAATCAACACGTTGGTAATATTGTACCAACGCATCCTATCTAGTATTTAAAAATGAATGCCTGTATGTTCGTAGCATATGCGTGGGCGCATCGCTCATCCGATTGTAATGAAACTTTGATGAGTTAACAACAATTATTGTGTGCATATCAGGGTAGGTTTTAGGAGAAAAAAAGGCGCCCCCTAGGTGTCGCTGGAGTCGAGTTATTAAAAAACTAGCTGACCTCCGTCGAAACCGACGAACATTTTTTTGTACTCGTATATTCCTATCGCGTGCTTTTGAGCGCCGCGCCTTATAAACTGAGTTTGAGTTAATAGAATGAGCTATAACGCAGAATTGAACTGGGAGAACTGAAAGAAAGAAAAAGACAACAACAGCACCATCATCCGTTAGGCCCACAACATTACCTACCATGTTCTTTTTTTTCGACATTTCCTTCTAGTGCATATCATGCTTTCGTTGTATGTATCAATCAAAACTCAATCAATCTTATGTATGTATGTACCCACTCTCAGCCCCATTATTGGTTGTAGCTATATAAATATTTTTAAAAATTTCGTTGCACTTTTGAATAATTTGTTACTCAAATTTATAGATAAATTGTTTTCTTTTTTAACTTACCTAATTCATACCGAATTGTATTGCAAGAGGAGTAAAACATGCGAGGGATATATGTACATATGTGCATGCAAACACGTTGATGTTCTTTTCACATTACATCGTAGTTCTTATTGCTATTTAACTTTTAAACGATTACTTGATGAAAATCTGTAATACCGATCTACTGAGCAATATCCGAAAAATACACCATTTTAGAAAATCGATTAAAAAGTCAAGTACCGTTACACAACTTATTAGGCAAAAACCTGGTATAACATTTGATAGCATAAGCTAACCAAAATATGAAATTTTAACAAAATCGTTGCAGGCGTTTTCGAGAAAATCCGCTTTTTTATTAAATCGGTCCTAAATGAAGAATAGGTACCTTAATTGTTGGGGCTAGAATTAAAATTACAAATTGGCCTTGTGGTATAGTCCCACAGACCCCAGATATGAAGTTTCCAGCAAATCCGCCCAGCCGCCTAAGCTCCAGTCCGAGATAAAGCCGTGTTTACAGAATGAGCGTTACTGCTTTATTATATAGTATGATTCTCTATTTATTGACTAACTTAACTCATATTCATAATTTGATAACCAATCATCAATCGACCCGTAAATTAATTGGTGATATTTTTAGTAAATCCTGCCAATTTGGGTATATACTACATGTATGAATGTATAATACATATGCATTATCTAATCTCTAAAGAGTGTCCCAAAATTCTCACAAGATTTAATTGCCATTTGAAAAAAGACTGCGTGGCAGCTGAAAATTCAATGCTAAACGAAAGAACAAGGTGTTTTCATTCTTGAGGAACATTTTAAAAATAAGGAACGTTTGACAGCTTTTTAAACAAAATTATGCTCGGTGATGAGGCTCATTTTCATGTTGATGTTAAAATTGTCTAATTTGTTCAGAAGATCCACGAGTAATTGTTGAGAAAGAAATGCATCCGCACTGCATGGTGCGGAATTTTGGGCAGGACGCGTTATCAACACCTTCTTCCTTGAATATGCGGCTAGTCAGGCATCGATATCGCGGCTTGATAACCCAGTTTTTACTGCAGAAGCAAATTCCTGGTCCTATAATTTCCCGTTTTGGTAATCTAGAATTGGCCGCCCAGATCATGCGTTTTACCGCCCCGTAGGACTTTCTTCTGCCAACAACCACGACCACCCATGCCTTGAAGGAGTAAATTGCGCGTTGTATATACATTCAGACACATTGGTGCTGAACAGTCATGGTAAATTTCAACAAAAGCATAGCAAAGCCGCGAATCTGATATGTTATTTCATACCTAGCCTGATACTGTACTATACTTTTTGAAACAATACAAAACAATTTAAGAACCTGTGTTTTGAATGAATAAGCACATCCAATTCTCTGTACCCTGTTTTTGTAGAAACAATAAAAAATGTTGGTTGAGTAAAAACAAATTGAGTGAATAAGATTGAGGGTCTATTTTCTTTATATTATACTTTCTCGCAGTTATTATTGGCCGCTATAAATAGTAAGCAATAAACTCTTAATAAAACAATCTGTCTGCTTTGTCTTTGATATTTAAAACCTTCTACTTGTGTCATTCGCTGTCAAAACTATTCGGCAGATAATAAAAACCAAAATCAAAGGAGATACATTTGTAAGATTGGCCATAATATGTCATTGTCACCAAAAGAACTGAATTCGTTCATAAAGTATGGTCACTAAATAGACTAAATAAAAATATTCAAAAATTCCTTAAATATTTTATTATTAAAAGTGTGAGGAAAATTCTTTGAAAGCCGTACAAAAACAAGACAAAGACTTCTGCTGCACGGAAGTGCATAAGGATCATTAACATGTCTTTGTAGTTATTTTTTTTTTTTAAATCATTTTTTAATAAAATTTAATGGTAGGTGTTCAACTATAATTATTTCTAAGTAGAAAATTTGTTCTAGAAAAATCTCTTTGTTCGAAATTGAACCACTTTCTTTGCTTTCTTGAAACGTTATAATATATATTGAACTGTATTTAATTTTATGTACATACTTTGACTTTCATTTGCTTATTTACATTAAATATATAATTTGTTTTGTGGAACACATTTGCTTACAATTGGTTTATTTTCTTTGGTTAAATTTTCCCAAGTGTGACATCGATCCTTGGCTCATTGTTGTGACGTCATCAAGTTAGATATATTGAACTGATGACAAAGAGTAGGTAATAGATTTTAAGAAAAATTCAGAGCTTTCAAACGTGGTGAACGATTTTATTCGGATAGAAACTAACGAATTAGATAGAATTAAATAGAAAAATAGAAAAAAAAATCCCGTCAAGTGCAAGTCGTACTTGCGCAATAAGTGCTACGTACTATCAGTTCTTTTTACATACATATGTTATAGTAACAGATTTACGAGTATGTTGATAGATTTATTGACACAAATGTAAGCAGCTTGATAAAATCACCTACTCCTTTCTTATCTGCTCAGAAGAATAATTATACATACACACAGAACAACAGATAAAGAATATAAACATGTGCATCATTAAATGTGTGGAATTTTGGATTTGGTCTCTCTCTCTTTTTCTGTGTCTGTACACAAATTCAATTATTCCCAATGAAGTAAAAGGAGAGATACCTACATTACATACATTATAAGTACAGGAAACCATCAAAATTCCTTTATGTTGATTAAAATCAATGGTTTAAGCATAAGCTCAATGCTGATTTTGAGGCATATTTCTGGGAGCAACCATTCAATTTTTACTCTCACACATACAAATTTCTCTTCACGTATTTGCTTTTATATAATTGGGATAAGGTTACGTCACTTCAGGATATGTAAACAGTTGGGAAGGTGAAATTACAAAAAAAATAATAAAAAAAAAAAAAACTGTGGAACGTAATGCAGTCCTGATAATCTTGGTTCAATCTTAACTTTAATCAAAGTCGAAATTCAGCTTTTTAAGTTCTGGTATGTATGTTGGCCTCATTGCTACAACTGATGTTCCAAATTTCAATAGTCTACGTCGAATAGTCTCTGAGAAAAACGCATGTGACAGACAGACAGACATACACCGAACTAATTCCATTGGTGTTCCGTTTTTGGCCACAGAGCACTTAAAACAACAAAACCAAAGGATAAGTTAAAAAAGAACTAAAACCCGACTACGGGGAAAACTAACTGAAATGCATGACCCAGGATGAAACGAAATCCAAAAATGTCAATTTCGAATCTAATAGAACCCCAAGATCTTTCATTTCCATCTTTGAATTTAACATCGTTCCCGCATTTGTATAATTAAACAATGTGGGAGTTACTAAATGATAAACAGAAAAGGAAGAATAATTATTTATATATAAGGAGAGAATGTTACTGTGATACCATTGAACAAAAATATTTAGGTCATTTTTTAGAATATCACAATCATTTACGTTACTCCAAGGATTGAATGGTTTGTTTGTGGTAGTCCAAAAAAAACGAAAAATTGTACTAGGTGAAGTGTCAAACAGGTGTCACTTCTTAATGCAGCTTTTATTTTGCGACAAAAATAAGTTTTTCAATCGATCGATTTGATCTCAATATAGTTGTTCGCATGTTTTCTCTTTAGAAAACCGTCTATCACTTAATAGTAAAACGCTTCTCAAAAATCCCATCGCATCTTATCCGATATATTCCTCAAATACCCAAAATATGGAAGTACATTCCCTTCCGACTTAAGAAAATGCTTGATACCGGATCTCAAAAATATGTAACCTCTTCCCACGTTTTTTTCTCAATTTCCAATTAGCTCTTCTCATTTGCATACGAATTTATTTCATAAATTTCTTATGTCGCAATGTCGAAAACGGCATACTTTTAGAAAAGAAAACCTCCCTTCTTATGACAAATGTCTCCGTTGCTCATAGGAAAACAATTTTCATGTCAATAACTCATCTGCCACTTGAAGACATAACTCACCTATATTTCAAAATTCCACAGTGGGATCAGTAAGAGTGCGTTTTCATATTTCTTCTCTTAATTTTGTTATACGAGTAGTTTCGAAAAATTGTTCGCCCTTCAGATAGGTGGGTTATCCCTTATGCCAACCGGAATCCCCTTGGTTTTGAAATATTGTTTCTTTTTTAAACAATAACAACCGGTCTGAAGGTAGATATGTTATGTCTAAAAATATTCCGTCAACAAAAAGCTCTGAAAACTACTAATTTTCCACATGGGAGACATTAATGATTTTCTAATTTTCTAATATTTTTGAAAATGCATCAGAAACCGCATTTAACGTTCCCTACTGCAGAGCAAAGTACAAACAGTAAAAAAAGGCAAAAGAAATAATAGAAAATATGCGACGACGAGAACCGAAAGCGTGTATTTGAAAACTCAAATCTATTTTCGAGAACCCTAATGGAAATGGGATGGGAGATGTTTTTGACATGTCGCCAAGTCGAACACAATCCTTTAGATTGGTTACACTTAGAATAGCCAATTTTATTACATACGATGACGGTTACGTACGGTTTTATGTAGGCGCGCGAAAAGTCAAAATGGCTGTATGTATTTTGCGCGGAAAGATGTCATTTGCGAGCGGCCGGCGTCAGATGTGGCGCTGTCAAATTGAAAAATGAGAGACAAAAAACCGAATTTAATTCGATTCACTGTGAGTTTATTGACATCTTCATTGAATGAGTATTTTCGAGAGTGTGGTTGATTTGTTGATGGGCGCTTGCAAATGGGCCAATAAATTGATAGCGGCCAAGGAAAGCAACGCGTGAGTGTGACAAATTTTCACTGTAGGTGGGAGGCAGTCGGTAGACTTTTGAGAGCATTGCCGGCTGGGGAATGTGATTCATGGGCATTTTAACGAGGTAAATTTTTGAATGAATCATTTGACAGAAATAGAAAAGGAAAGACGCTGGTTATTAAGTGGGGATTTATGCTGACTGTTCGGTGATTGAGATTAGTTGAGGGATTTTTTTGCCAAGTGATGTGATGGGTTTTTTGATAATCTACCACATAGCACAGGTTTACCTATGGACCACATTTATTGGTCATCAGCTGCATGTTATAATTCTATAAACTTTAAGTGACTGCACTATTTTATTTAAGGGAAATCGAAACGAAATGTAGAAGAACTGAGTTGCGAACTTTTTTAGGATACATCACGGACTCATTTAGTATCTGAAAAACGGCTGACTCAGAAGTATGGGCGGCTCTAAAACGAGCCTCGATCACAGCAAACAGATTACATTACCATAGAATAGGCGTGTATGCTTTAATTTTGTAACTGGTAATAAACTGCTCTACAAAAGCAAGTGCTGAAACCTGTGTGGACCAATGCCATACAACTCTGTGATTGTACCAATGAAGAAAATGCCAATACTATAAAACCTTTCGAAAAGAAAGTGCCAAGAGAAGTTGTCCATGTACCGTAGCAGGTACATCAAAAATTATGATTCACACATACATAGATCTTGGAATTCGTACAGTGGCACATAAAACCGAAAATTTCGCGCGAAACACAAAATTCAGGGCGAGAGCAATTTATTGCACAATAAATATGGAACTAGCAACAACTTTTATTGGAAGGACACGGGGTAAACATCTTTATTTCGGGATAACAAAATAAACTGCTTGCAGTAACTAAAGCTATGAGCAGATGATATGCAAAAGGCGCATAAATGTGTATGCAAGTCTGACGTAAATTTTGCATCATCATATGCGATTATTGGTCGCATATGGTTTGAACACCTATTTAGGATAGTCCGCATATGCTTTGCGAGCAATATGCAACACCCAGTTTGCAAACCAATTTGCTACTTTTCGGCATATCGTTTGAACATATGCGAGCATTTGAAAGCGTCCTCACCATATGCGGCTGCCCGAAAACACCACATTGTATTATGACAGCATATTTGCGAACAAATCCTAGTCTATCTACAAACAAAATAAAACTGAGCAAGCGAGATCTCAAAAATTTCAAAATTTGGACCAAATCGTTAAATTCGACTTTTCGCGTCGTTTAAGCAAGTCCAATTGGTCGTATAGTTTTTAAATTTTTTCAACTTTTTGCTTTGACAGATATGTCCAATGTGAACGCTGGTCGTCCACCTTCAGGGTAATCATCAAACATAAAATATGGCATCGTGCGCAGATAAAGTGTTTTAGTTGGAATTGTTCACCATGTTCACAGATCGAAGCTTCTTCACAAATGATGTCTGTTAACCATTAAACCCTACCCAGCCGTGGAGAACATAATTCTCGAATGGAAGCAATTTCCATTACGTGAAATGATGGGCTCATAGAATGTTTTATTCTAAAAATTATTGATTGTGGCGCATGCTGTATGGCATATTGCGCCATCTTGTTCAATCTACTCATACATCTCTTACTATTCAATTGGGATAATCATAGTGTTCTCCGATGATGTGCTGAATATGGATATTTCACCAGCCCATAAAGTACACCAAACAAGACTTTTTGTAGATGTAATGTCGTCTCAATAATGACTTGTAGAGTCTCTTCACTCCAAATGTGGCGATTTTGCTTGTTGACATACTCATTCAACCAAAAATGAGCATCATCGCGAACTGAGCCACGATTTTCGAAATAAATTTGCACATTTTCTAGCGTTGTCCTTGTCACTGGTAAAATGGCAAACCAAACTAAAAAGAAATCCCCTATCAGCTGTCAAATTGGCTGTTGGTGGAAAAAGTGACGAAAAAAAGAACGTCAACTCGTTGCTTGTCAAATACTGGAATTAGTTTGTGTTCAATTGATATCCTCTCTTTGCCTAAATTAAATCGCGGGTGTGTCCGGAAAGTATAGATCTCTACATCTCTTTCGATTGTGTTTGTTTCACTTTTCCATTAAAAATAATATATTTTCGACAAAAGCATCTCAAATGCAGGACTAAATGCGACTTTTCAGTGCCAGAAGGGACAAAACATAATTTCCAATTCCCACATGTGTGCCTTCCCGACCGCCCATAAGAAATGGAATTCGATCCACATAAAAGGTGCATTCTAGATCATCAACACAGCATCCCACCTTCATCCGCTCAGAGTAAGAGAGAGCTACAGCATAGCACACCGACCGAAAGCTGATATTACCTTAAGGCAAACTTAGCACAATTTAACTGTTGCACAACAAGCACTGTTGTGGGCCCGCTAAAAATGGCAACTAAGACCGAAAGAAAATATCAATTAAATAACTTTGCACAGCGACGACTGCAGCAACGACCGGCGACGCTCTGGTATATGCCCACTTTCAGCTGTTTAAACGCCCGCACCGCCATCAGCGTTGGTCGTTCAACATGCATGCTAGCATGGTACGAACAGCCGCGCTGCAGCACAAGCATAGCGTAGATAAGGTATCTAAAAGTGTTTTGCTGGTACATTTATACTCTATTTTAGCCAAGAACGTGTGTGTGGTGACGATTTGGCACGAATAAAGTTTTAGATACAATTTTATGCTGCCTCCGTATGCTGTATACCTCGCGAGAATGTATCTCGCGCAACCAAAGTAGGCCACATCTGCTCAACTGGAAAATATAAAGAAAGATACTTTCGTGTCGACGACGATGTTGTTGTCGTCTTTACGGATTTTTTGTTGTTGTTGTTTTAGATGGGAATTCGCATCCGGGGCAGATAGTAAAAAAATTGAGATGTTTCGCCACTTGCATGACATGAGAAAAGATGCACGCACGGCAGCGGGTGGTTTGCCAGTTCATAATGTGAGGTGAGTAGCTGTTCCTAGAAGAAGGTCGGTACTCGGTGCTAACATACACATACTTATGTAACTATAGTTTGTCAGTTAGCCAAGTGCATTGCCCTTATGTGTATCGGCGAGAATTGAGTTAATTAATATTTGAAATTGAACACGTCCATCGGCATGGAGAGAACAACAGAAAGGAAGTTGGCATGATGCACTTGTTGATGAAGCGTTTAATGGTTGCACAAATTCAACAACTTCGTCACGTTTCAGACGAACCTCTGGATGCCGGCTCACATATTCTCTGGTGAAGCAAAGTGATTGCATGCTGGGAGTACGTTTATATAGAGCATTCGGCGTAGGAGGTGCAGCTTGTCGCATGGGACTGTATTTCGATACAATTCTGAGTATGTTTGGGCATTGTTTTGCATACGTATTCAAAGGAACATGATGTTAAGTTTTTAAATGGAAATTTCGTTCAACTGCCAGAGACTTCTGAGCTGATAAGGTGACGTTTGGCTTTTGTTTTCTGTCATAGTCACCATTTTACCATGGTGCGCTACAAAATTCAACGACGCGTCGAAATTGTTATAAAAACTCTGTTCTGCTCGCCAACCTTTTTGCGAGCTTCGAAATATTTACGTCAAAAATGATTTTTGATTGAACGGCTTCGTGAACAACGTGTTTGGTGTAGATTTTGGTCAGGCGGCGTTATTGGGCCATAGAAAATGGCCGGAGGGTGACTGTCAACAGCGAACAGTAGGTGCGTTTTTTTTCAAACATATATAGATTTCGAAAAAGCTTTCCATACAAAAATAAGACTGGATAATTATCCAGGCTAAGGTTTTGTTGTATTTAACATTGAAAACATGTTGCGGAAACATGTTTAGCCTATATAGGTTTGAAAAAAAAACACGCCTAGTATCAGGCATGGATAACTGACTTTTTGTGGACTCAATTGGATGACATAGACCTGGACGACATGTGTTTCCAACAAGACGGCGCAAAGTGGCATCACATTGTTGCACAAAATAAGGACTACATTTCATCTTGTCATTAATTTGTTCTTGAAAGTCATTTGACATTTTTTGAATACGCGATTTCACTGTTCGACCAAAACCAGGTATAAAATACATAATAATGAGATTAGCTTTGTTCGATGACTGCTCTGAGCAGTAATTTGGCGTGCATGTACTTTTTGCACCAAATATGTGTTTTCTGTCAAATTTCTAAAAGTGGGTGTGAATTTCTCCCAAAGACACGAAAATTACGGAAAAGTAAACAAATGCGTTATTAACAAAAAATTAAAAATGTATGTGATTTAACCGAATTGACCGTTTTCATATAAATACATATCTGCCCAAAGAAATTTCTTGTGGTAAAATTCGCAGCATGTGGAAATTTCTTACTCTCTCGCGAGCACTCTCTTTTACGTAAAACTACGAAAAACAACGAAATTTTTGCGTACACCAACGGGTTTTCTTAACTTTTCGTAGTTTTGGGAGGGTACGCGAAAACACTTACAGCGCCATGATGCAGTAATGCTACATACCGTTCAAAGCTCACAAAAACGAAAAATTGTTTTTAAGTCTATTATAACTCAATGTTACAGTATTGTCATATACCGTTCTATTATTTTTTAGTAAGTTTTAGCTGAAAAAGTGCTCGTCACTTGTCGCGAAACCCGTGAAAAAACACATGTGTGAATATGGGTATGCAATTGAAAAAATACTCAAAAGTGATAGCCAGTGCATATTTTTGCGTACAAATTTCAGTAGTTCGGTGCATTATGTTACAGTAAGCAAAATAATTGCTTCAAAATATTCCATACATCATAGGGATACGTTATAATACATTGTGACTGAAAGTGTCAAAAACCCTTTTTAAAGTATTATATTTTTTCAAAAAATAAATACAATTTTGTAATTCTAAGAAATATGTACGTGTTTCATTAAATTCGAAAAGCTATCAAATCAACTTGTACTTTGATGTTTTTACGATCTTGCGCCGTAAAGGTTTAAATACAATAATCGACAATGAATTTGACAACTAAAATATTTTTTTTTTGTTATAATCTACACACGCTAAAGGGTATATGAATACCCTTATAATGTTTACACACAGCGCGAGCACATGAAGGACGAGATATGGCTGCAATTTTCTGTTCTAACTTGATCTAACATTTTTCACAAATTTGTGCTGTTATGCTATGTATATAGTAGTCATTTTACGATGACTACGCGGACCACTTCGGTTGCATTCAGGGACCACCAGTGGTCCACGGACCACCGGTAAAGAACCATTGGTCTACGCTTAAGAATCGTCCGCAATGGGAGATTTCACTGTATATGCTACATAATGTGCATATGTATCTACAAATTTGTAGGTCTACGAGCCTACTATGTAGGCCCCATCAAGTAATATTAGGCGCGTTTTTTTTTTTTCAAACCTATATAGATTACGAAAAAGCTTTCCATACAAAAATAAGACTGGATAATTATCCAGGCTAAGGTTTTGTTGTATTTTACATTGAAAACATGTTGCGGAAATATGTTTAGCCTATATAGGTTTGAAAAAAAAAACACGCCTATTATTAAGGAGACTATCCACCGACTTGCCAACTTATTTGTCACTTCTGACAAAAATAAAACAAAAAAATTAAACCGATTTGAAATTGAATACCTATGTTACGAAGTTCCATCTTAATCGATCCACATAAGCAGGGATGATTGTCAAATTTGGAGCACTAATACTCGTACAATCTTTCAACTTATTTCCATCACATCGTTATCATTCAATAAAAAAACCCCAACAAAGCCGCATTTAAAAAAAAAAAATAAAAAATTCTTTAAATAAACAAACCACCGCACCACTTCATCAAATGATTTATAATGTGAAGCCACATAAAGTCCCTTCCACATCGATGTAAGAAAATCAATATCTGACGCTGACCAGACGCGACGAGACGGCCGCAACCCCCTTTCCCTTGGCAACCCTTTTTTTAAAGCCAACTAAACACAAATTACGGTCAATTGGTGTGAGTGCATTGCGCGTGCCTGTTTTATTCGAAATTTTTTAACCTCGATATTGATCCTTGTGGTTTCTTTAGCATGCGCGCCTGATGATAGATACAATGTACCCGTAAACCTGGTCAACCAAGAACTAAAGAAGACCCACAACTATTCAAATTCGCAAATTGCGATGCACACGCGCGTCAGAGGCACGTGCTTCCAATTTTCGGGCAAATTGATATGGGAAATATTCAGTATCAATTTCAACGCCATTTTTCTTTTCTGATCATACTCAAAAACCAAGTGCTCTTCAAAAACATTGTCAACAACTTTTTTTTTATCTGATGGATGCACAAACATAAATTTTTGTGTACTTTAAAATTTTTAATCTTCGATTTTCGATGACTTCATAGACGCGCAGACACGAGCGTCAAGCGACAACGAGTGAAACATCAACGACACACGCTATATAAAAATGTTGTATATCTGTTGTACAAATATTCGAAAAAAAAAACAGATAATTTCACATAATTTAGGCATTTATCTGATTTTTATTTCATTTTTATTTTTTGTTACTCTTGTACGACAACAACACAACATAGAAGTGAGCCGCTCCGATGAACGTGTTAGAATGAATTAAAGATTTGATGAGTTGTGACGAAGCAGCCAGCCACAGCCGCCACTTCATCATTATGGGTCTTCGTCGGTGCGGGCCAGAGCGTGCTTATTTGCATTCATTTGAATAAAAGCGTATACGTTTTAGAGACCTCAATAAAAGTATGAGCAGACGCGCTTCGCTTGAGAAAGTGTCTTGCAGTTAAATTGCTCCTAAAAGATTCAACTGGATGAAGACCGCACACGAAGGCGTGATACACTGCGAAGACGTCATAGTACGTGTATATGCCAAAATGTGTATCTAATGCGGGTGATATAGACGATGGTATCTGATTACAATTTTGATCAAATTTAAATTTATCAGTGCAATCAAATCGGAATGATTCCATCGATTTATGAATTGAAATAGTTTATTTAGTCAAATTAGGAGGTTCTGTGTTGAATTTATTTGGGAGTGCCACTTTTAGGAATGATGATTTTTTTTCATTTGAAACTACTGTGACAAGCAAAGTGAACACGCCAAGGACTGTACCCACTTAGGTCTGGATATACAGCCAAGAAGTAAGCTGATTTCATACAATCCTCCAATTTTCCTGACTGTTAAAACTGTCTAAGCCAGAAAGGTGCACCACATTTTTTGTGAGTATTCGACGCAGCTTTAACAGGTCCCTGAGGCTGGCATATCAGCAGCATCAAAAAACTTCATTAAAACCTCATATCATGAGTCTTCTGCCGATGAATATATTTGAATTTAAATTTGGACGAAAATTAACTTATTTGTATCAGAAAAAAAGTACCTGTTGCCAACTATCATAGATTTTGAAGTGATATTTCTTAAACCTTTCAAAACATTCTCGAGATATTTTTATCACCGTTTTCACAAGTCTGTAGATTGTTGACTTCCAATTTCGGAAAATGTTTTGCAGCACTAAATTGTTTGCGAAGTAAATCAAAAGATACAATAACACATATGAATGCATGTACGAGGCCAACGTGAAAAGTTCTTGGCCCGGGAGTAAACGACTGTCATTTAAGTTAAAAATTTATGTACATTTTTGCCTAGGTTGGTATGTAGGTGAGTATACCTTACTTGGTAGACTATGTGTTTTTTTGGGTATGTTCTGCCAAAATCCTTTCTATGGAGTTAAGGAATCTTATGAGGTCACAGAATTCTGAAACGTTTTTAAGGAAATATCTGCTAATTGTAAGCTGTCTTGCTCTGGCTAATGACAGAACAGAGAAAGTGGAAATGTCTTTCGTCCGCAGACGCACTCTCGCGGGTGCGACATTTACTATTCTCAATTTAATTGAATGCACTTTGTCCAACGTTACTCCTATAAATAGATTCCATCCCGGAATTGTGATTATGGAAGGTCTGTCTGCAAATCTTGAGATTTCGAAATACATAGATGAAAGTAAGACAAAGTCAAATCTGGAGAATAGCGTGGATGTTCAAAACAATTCGTTCTTCAGGTCTTTTAATTCTTCCATTGCTAAAGCTCCTTTGTGGGCAGGTGCATTGTCCTGATGATAGGTGATTTTTTTTTCTTTTGCAACCTAGGCCGCCTCTATTTATGAATTTATTCATCCAGTTGGTCCAAAAGACTTGCGTGGTATTCACCAGTTATTGTTATTGTAATGACAATAAAACTGCTTTGAGCGCGCAACTTCCCAAGGGCTCTATCTCCGAAACTATTACTCGATCGACTTTTGGACAATATTCTAGAGATGTTGCAGATTTTAATAAGACAATAAAAAAAATCGATTTTTTAAATCCGTGAAACCCATGTCACCCCCTAAAATGGCCCAACGTTTGTTGCGAAATTCGTTTTAGCATTTCTTTTTGGTCAGCATTTGTCAAATGCGACACCCTGTCTTGGACAAAGTACTCTTAAACTCAATTCTCGATGTAAGAGCTAACGTTTCTTCACTGTTAAAACATAACAAGCAGGCGTGCTTGTGACATGCTGAGAATTGTTCACCTTGCCCCCATATGAACAATAAAAAAACAAAAACACTTAGACTAGTGGTAATCGATAGACATATAGTCAGACTATAATAAGATTGAGGGCAATAGGCTAACGATACCTCCTATAACCCATCAAAAATCACTTCAGACTAAAAATAAATAAATCATAAATACTATCACATGAGAATCACTGTCTGCAGTCGCCAACAGAATTGCCTTGTTAATTACCAAAGTACTAAAACATTTTCAGTGTCTTAGCCAAGAAAATAGAAAATAACAAAAATAAACAGCGTCACTGCCAACAAATCTGCATGTTTAATACTCGTAGGTACTAATGCTATTTCGACTAAAGATATTAATTTCCTTTTTATTTCTTTTTCACTTGAAAAATTGCAAAACGTTACCACAAACATACACATGCCATGCAGCACATAATAACTTATGACCTACATATACAGTGGAACTTAACTCGAAGTTTTCAACAAGTTTATCATAAACACTGCTTTTCCTATTCATTTTTTATGTATTTGTATTTCTTATTATCCTTGTACGAGTATCTCCGAATTTTTATAACTCGATATGATTTTTTCATTTTTCTCGATTTTTTTATGGGATTCCCCTTTCTTGTATCTAAGATTGGGGAGGTCCCTTTAAATGTCCATTGAATAAACACATTTTTGAAGGTGGTACCTGTACAATGCATTATCCTACTGAGAAAGATATTTTCAAAAGCGTTTTGGGAATCTGTGTTACCAATGCAAACGGTGATTCAGATACAAGGTTTTACAATAATCTAAAAATTTAATTAAATATTTTTCAATTGAATCAGACGATTGTCAAAAATTAGCCACTGCATACATTTTTATGCAGCTCCAAAGCCGACTAAATTTCTAAAGTCTATATTCACCAAACTAGTGTCAAAAAATAAGCCAGTGGATAAAATTGTAACGCAATTGGCTCACAGCCTAAGAACATTATCCAGTCGAGGAATAATGTGATCTTTGAATTTAATGGGCGATTTTATAGAAAAGGAGAAGTGACTGGGTAGGACACAGAAAAAAATAAACAACTTATTTAATTTAAATATTTTTCGTTTCTGTATTTACTGTAACACGAAATATCTTTAACTCGAAGCTTTTTTCCTCATCTTTTACACTCCATAGGTAGATCCTCTGTGTTTAATTAAGTTTCAAGAATGTTTTTAGAAAATAAAACACATTTAAACACACACATGTAAATACCTGCTGTTTGTATCCATTTCAGTGAAATCCCACTTCATGTTCCTAGATGAAAAGTATATATGTTGGTGCCATTTTCTATGCCTACGCAGGGGTAATAACATTTTTTACGATATGGCTTAAAGTGATTTCTCCTCTTTTAAAGGTGCATTCGTTTGGCTACGTCTTTGCTTTATAACTGCGCTGCGTATCCTTACTCAGTGTAAACTGATACGAGAAGGTAATAATGACAGTTATGGGGGTATCAATCTAATTTACCGGACTAATGAAACGGGAGAAATTGGGTTATTTACGAGATACTATTCCGTACCGGAGAAAACATCAAAATCGTATCTATGGTACTTATAATTAAGAATAGGAGTGAATGAGGAGAATTTAGTGACGCAATCGATGATGTTTTCGGTGACGCAGGACATAATATAGTTTTATAGGATTTCCCAGCCATGGCTACGGAGGCAAGACAACTAATTAATTTTCGTTGGAAAGAGATCTGAAACTAAATACCGATCGATATTACAAATATAATTTAAATTTTTGGAGAGATTCCATCCCTTGAAAATCTAATTAAATATGATTTAAATGTAAACAAAACTAGGGAAACTTCATTAATGTCAACTGAAGTTAGTCATGCTGCAAATGATAACCAACCATCTAAATCGGCTGCAAGCAAGATAACAACCGCACTTACACATGATTCATCGCAATGAGTATTTTCAGTCTGCCAGAACGATATTGTTTCTTCAGAATTACGAATCTTAAGTTATAATGTCTCAGGTCTTAAAAATAAATTAATGTTTGCTGAATTTTTTAATTACATAAAAAAATTTGATATTTTTATTCTATCTGAAACTCATGTGTTAAAAAACGAAGAGGTTAGATTTAAGCATTTATTATTAAACTATGAATTAAAATGGATCTATGCAGTAAATTCGAATAAATTTGGAAGGGGAAGTGGCGGACAACTATATGGCTTTCGTAAAAATATAAATGGAGTGGCTGTAAGATTTAAACAGATTGAGGAATCGTTCATTTTTGATTTAAAAACGCACAACAAAGAACTTAATTTGGTACCGGTATATTTAAATGGCAGTCACTGGCAGGGTGACTACGATAAATTAAATGATTTACTTTTAACTCTGGACTCAGCGGATTTAATGATTATCGGTGATCTCAATGGTAGAATAGGGCTTTCACAAAACAATTTTGTTAGCGGGTGTAAATCTTCAGCTTTAAATCTGACTCGGAAGTCTAAAGATGAGGTTTGCGACAGCAAGGGAGCCAAAATTCTTGAAATGGCAGACGTATTCGATTGTTGTTTTTTAAATGGAAGTTGCAACGGCGATACATGTGGACAGTATACCTTTGTTCGTGGAACTGCGTGCTCAGTAATTGATTACTGCATCATCTCCGGATATTGGAACTCACTACTGAAATATTTTCAGATAGGCACGGAAGTGTTTTCGGATCACATGCCACTCGAAATAAAATGCAAAGTAGCATGTATCGCAGCTGAGGAATACACGAAGTCATTAAGTCTTCCTCCGCAATTGACCTGGAACGACAAAAATCGCAACGTATATCGAATCAAGCTAAATGAGGAACTTCAAAGACAGATTACTATGAACACATTGCCAAACATTCAGATACTCACGGCAATCATTAGAAAGGCACCCCACACACGGATCAATGCAGTATATTAGAACATATAAACAGAAGTGGTTCGATAGAGAATGTTCGAATGCCAGGGATAAGTCGTTTGCTTTTTTAAGACTTCTAAAATTACATAATACGGATAACTTTAAAGAACTCTATGGACTAGCAAACAGGGACTTTAAGCGTATTTGCTATGAAAAGAAGGTGGCCTTTACACAAAAAACCATTGCCGTGGTTAATATTTCAAGATCGTCAGCAGAGTTTTGGAAGGCTGTACGACTTATAAACGGGCGGAGAAATGTGATAGCCTCTACTCTAGGAGCACCTCTACTCAAGGACCATTTTAGCAAACTTCTGAACCAGACGCAAATCTCCCCCCCAGCCCCATTAGCTTTTGATGAATATTTAGATTCCTCATTTACGCTACAAGATGTGCAAAATGTCATCGAAAATGCAAAGACGAAAAAAGCTCCTGGCGACGATCGCATTCCTTTTGAATTTAAAAAACTGTACGATGGAATTCGTATTAGCGCTCACATCAGAGTTCAATCGAATCTTCGATAACGCTGTTATCCCGGAAAGTTTCAGAAGGGCGATCATTTTCCCATTGCACAAAAAAGGAGACTACAGTAACCCGTCAAATTATAGAGGCATATCCTTTTTAAATACATCTGCTAAGCTCTTTGGTGCTTTAATTTACAATAGGCTATCAGAATGGGTCAGCAATAAAAAGCATGAATTTCAAGCTGGATTTAGGAGGAACTATTCAACTATAGATCAAGTATTTACGGTTGTTAATATAGCTAAGTTGTATAAAAAGAAACGCAAAAAATTGTACGCCTTCTTTGTGGATTTTCGAGCTGCATTCGATTCCATTGCCCGTGAAGCGCTTTTTTACAAATTGTACAATATAGGAATATCCAGCAAGATCATAAACATACTGAGATCGATGTATGACAAAAACGTGGCATATGTTTGGGATGGAGATCTTATATCCGAGGAATTTGCAACCACAATGGGAGTAAAACAAGGGTGTATTTTAAGCTCACTACTATTCATATTATTTATCAACGACATTACAGATGCAGTAGGTGGAGGTATAGAGTTTAGACGAAAAAAGATTCCTGCTCTTATGTATGCAGATGACATCGTATTTTTCGCCGACACAATAGATGGCATGCAGTTGATGATCAACAGGCTTGAAAAGTACTGCAAGACGTGGAACTTATCTGTCAATTTAGAAAAGTCGAAGATAGTAATATTCAGAAGTGACGGCGGGAGATATTCTAGAAATGAAAAATGGACTTACCAAGGCGAAAACATCGAAGTAGTAAGAGAGTATAAATATTTGGGGGTATTAATAACATCTAATTTGAATATGGAAAAGCACATCACCTCCAAATCGTCTGAAGCTAAACGTGCTCTGTCATCTATCTGGGATCAATGCATTAAAAATAAATATGTAACTCATATTGCAAAACAAAAAATATTTCGTACTGCTATAACCTCCATACTCTTCTATGGAGCTCATATTGTCACTTCGAAGTTGTCGAAAAATGCCTTCGATACTTTCTCAAAAGGATTTTTCAATTGCCGAGTGGAACTCCCAACTATATGCTACATCTAGAGACAGGATGCCCACCTCTATTCTTAGATACGCTAAAACTTCATTTTAATTATATAGTGAAAGTCATGACATGGGGACAAGAAAGACTGCCGAAACTAGTACTGTTGCATGTTCTATCATCAAGAGGAAACCTTGTTCAAGAATGGGAGAGACTAGTATCGAACTGCGGCTTGAACGTATCGTTTACTTCCGATGATGACCCTACATCATTAAGAATGAAGTTCAACATGTTGCTGAAGGAAACAAGCCGTACCATGTTTGCTAAAGCAAAATGCGAAGCGCAGTCATCTCAGTATAGACTACACTATAGCAAAATGAACCACAATCTTGGAGAGCGAACATACTTCTTAAACCACTACTCGACTAGTATGATTAGCACCATTTTTAAGATGTGAGGAGAACTAGCCAACCTACATTTTATACCACATCGACCAGACCTTCCAATTTTATGCGATCTTTGCAACCTCAAGGAGAGAGAAGACGTGGTCCACTTTATTGCGATTTGTCCAATTTTCAAAGAATACCGCAAGAGATATTTTGGTTCACACAGATTGGAAGTAAATGAGGCACTCAACATCCTGAACGGCGATCGGGGCTGGGATGTCATATACAATTACTCCACAAACGCACTACGTTACAGAAAGCGTGTAATCGAGGGCGACTTCTAAGGTGATCCTATACGCATACAGACGTATATTTGTGTATATAACTATAGTTGTGTAAATATTCGATATTTTGTATAGAATTTTATGTATTTTTCTTAAATATCACTTAAGTAACTATAATTGTCAATCTGGTAGACGGCCATAGGCCAAACCAATCAGACTCTGTACACATATGTTACCAATAATTTTATAATGAAATAAATGTCTTTAAAAACTAAAACTAAACTAATTTAAATCATTTCGCAGATACCCGAACGGAATAGGCAGGTTAGAATCCTTGACCTGTTCTACTTTTCCATTTTGTTGAAAGGTAGCTGAGATGTGCCACACCTTATATTTTTTACTTTAATTTAGCTTAAATTAAGTTGAGAGAATGTTGAGCTATCACTTTTGTCGCGCAATGCTAATTTAAGAGACCCTCAACGTAGGTATGCAATGGATGCTATAGGACAGCTCTCTCCAGCCAATGTTGACGTCAACGTCAATGTTCAACGCAACGAAGTCGACGCATTCTATGGGTCGGTGCCTGAAGCCTTTTAATATCGACCAAAAATTGTTACTTTCAGTTTATATAACTCAGCTGCATTGAATTTGTTCGTTTTTGGGGTCCCATACCCATATGGAAATACGGAACAATTATAGGTTCGCTCTAAAATGCCTGTCACAGGCATTTATGTATTTCAGAAACCACTTGACCAAGAAACTTGAAACTTGGCATAGTTATACATTTTGGTAGTCCACATAGATACATGCATAATACATATGTATGTATATAGTATATTCCAATACCTAACACTCGGCAACCATGTTTTTCTCGAAAGCTATATTTTTCAGGATCTTCCCCAGTTTTAGGTAGTTGAGCAAGCAACGTAAAACGAAACAGAATTGAAGGTCCACCGGCAGAAGGCTCTAGACACCGACGCACAGAGAGCAGAAGAGGTCTTTGAACAGCATTTCCAAGCCATAATTAAAAATGTGAGCACCGTGGCGTAGTGGTTAGTGCTTTGTACTACTACACATGCTGCCTCGGGTTCAATCCCAACAAACACCCAAAAGTTTTTTCACGGTGCCACCTCTATCAAATGTCTGACGAGCATTCAAAAAATATCATTCGTCAAGATTAGCTTCTCAATTTGCCGTTCGAATTTGGCATAAAAAGCACACAAAAATGGTTGCAAGAAGCAAACCCTGGTTCACTCAAAACTATTGCGCCACCTAAAGACAGAAAGAAAGAAGAATTAAAAATGTTAAGCTAAAGACAAAAGCCGCCAGGAACTATCACCTTAAATTACAAAAAGACTGTCAGTAGGGAGATATAGATATGAAGATTCTGAAGGAACGATTTCTCACAACCTTTGATATGTCCAAATACTGCTATACAGATTTCTTGGAGCTCAGGATATGTATGTTCCAACGTACTACATGAAGGTCCTTAGTTCTTCTTTACAAAACCAATAGTAACTTACCAATTCAAATTCAAATCAATTACAAAATCAATCATAGCGAGCTCTAAAAAACGACGCTCTCGGACAAACTGATTCAGTGCTGTGGAATTTGAAATCCAGCACAAGATTCGTCTAGAAAGTTAAAAATGTAAACCTCCGATTGTCTATATCTAGGCCATTATACCTAACCCACAACAATTCTCTACTCTTAGCCCACGAATCCTACCGCAACCATATCTCATCGCAATAATGCACATCATAAATCATTGGACATGTTAAGCATCATGTTTCGCACTCACATTCCGTCGATTACCATCAATAAAATTCCACAAATATCACGCACTTAACAATAAACGTCCACGCTCTACATAAACAACGCAAACCAGTGTAAAAACAAAATGACTGAGTGGTCCATAACTCCCGTGGCCATTTCAAAACAGAATTCCAAAAAAAGCCCACAAGAGAAATGACCCCAAACGAAACTATTAACGCGCTTAAATGAGCAAAAATAAAATCGCCAAGATAATAAAATGATTTAATGAGGCACCTACCTCTTGGCCAAACGCCCACTCTCTACTTTTGCTCAGTCAACGACACATACCAACCCCCCCCCCCCCCCCCCCCCCCCCCCGCTAGTACTCTGATTGTAAATCAATCACGAACAACAAAAAGGCTGCCCCCAAACGGCTGATAGGGGCAATAAAATGACCAGCCGTTTGGGAATACATTTTTAGAAATTTTCACGGGTTTTTATTTTCACTGCGCTACTGTTTTAAGTTTTTGTTTTTATACTGCAAAAGGAAACCATTTTGTTTTACTTTTTAATTTATTAACTAAATGGAAATTGATAACATCTAACAAGGAAGACTTTTTGTGTCATAAAAAAAAAATGCATGGGAATGGAAAATCTGGAAAGACATATTTTTTTCAAAGATAAACTACCGCGCTGTCATCGGAAGTGGTAACATAATCGGGAAAAGTTATAAAAAGAACGACCGCCACTACAGTGGGTGACTTTGGTTGGATCACTCTAATTCATTTTTATGACATTTCTTGTCTCATTTTCTTGTGTGGTGTTTTGGCTGTCATTTGACCGGACCGACAAAACGGTGGAAACAAAAAAATACTAAGACTTGTGTCACATCTATCGGATCAGGAACGATAATAGACAGATTAAAAGAGAACACAAGGTTGAGTAGAACTGTCCCATTCAACATTCAACAATAACAGCAACGGAGTTAGTGGAATAAATAAATAACAAATACAGTATGTGGTGAAAGTAGAGCGGCTCATTAGGCATGCAGGGGTTTATTAAAATTCCATTCAGGAGTAAACGAACGTAAAGCGAAAACAAAAAAAAAATACTAATATTGCTCTTCTATGTAAATCAACACGTGCTGGCCGGGCTTCCGGTAGTTTAGATTAAAGATAAACGGATCTTATTTGTAACATCAAAGTAACCGCTACGAGCACATAATCACAGTAGAATAGATTATAGGGAGCCGACAGCTGAACCGATCTTGTCAAGTGCAAAGCAGCTTTTGAAAAGATAATCCATCTTTTTGAAGCGATTAATCCGACGATTGAAATGCATATCGATTTTTTGGTATTGACCACCCAGACCAATAGATTGGTAAGTAACATTTTTACAGTTCGGTATTAAATATTCAATGAATAATAAATGACCTTTGCTTCACTCGTATTCGAACTAATTAGGGTCTGGGGTATTTCATTTGAATAAAATATGTCGTACCTGGGTACAGTGGTGCTCAAAACAATAAGAGTGAACTTCTTTCGTTTAAGAAATTACTCCGCCAATTTGAATTCACAACATGTACGCTACTTAGGTGGCTTACCAAGGCACAGGCAACAGCCCCTTCCAGTTAGCCCCTTCCAGTTAGCCCGGTTCTTAGCTAACTGCCTCCAGTTTCCCACTCCAAGTGAGGTCGCCCGCTGTTGACCCTTCGGATTAGAATCGAATATTCTCCGAGCTGGAGCGTTGATGTCCATTCGCTCTACATGTCCTAGCCATCTTAAACGCCCAATGTGCAGTTTTTTGACTAGGTCGATGTCGCTGTACAGTTCGTATAGTTCGTAGTTGAATCTTCCCCTCCAAAACCCATCAACGCAAACGGGACCGAATATCTTACGAAGGAATTCCGTGTCGATGTGACTAAGGATATCTTCATCCGCTTTCGACAAAGTCCATGCTTCAGCTCCATATAGCAAGACTAGGATGATAAGGGTCCTACTTAGTTGATCGGGAGAGAGATTTACTACTCAATTGTCTCAATTGAAACGGCGATTGGCAAGAGTAATCCTTCGTCCTTTACTACCTCAAAGTTGTAACTGTCTATTGTGACGTTCTTTCCAATTCATCGATGTTGAGTGTCTCTTTTCGTTGACAGCATACAAATACTTTGTTTTTTTCTTCGTTTGCGCTAAACCCATTTTAGCCGCTTCAATTTCTATACTCGCAAACCGGCGACAGCTTGCTGTGTTCTATCAATGATGTCAATATCGTCGGCGTATGAAATAGTTGGGCGGACTTTTGAAAGATCATTCCGTGTGAGTTTCGAATAATTCTTTCAAGTATGATGTTGAACAAGTCGCATGACAGTAAGTCACCTTGTCATTACCGACCTTGATGGAGCAGCGAGCTTTCTCCATCGTCATCCTGCCAAGACGGATGAGTTTGGCGGTGATGTCAAAACTAGGCATGGCTCCATACCATCCCTCCAGATGCTGTCATAGGCGGCCTTGAAATCGATGAACAGCTGGTGGATAACGATTTGGACTTCTTGGGTTTTTTCCAGGATCTGCTTAAGTGTGAAAATTTGGTCTATGGTGGTCTTTCCTGGCCTAAAATCGCACTGATAGTCGCCAATCAGGAAGTTGCCGAAAGGTGGTCACACAATACGGCAGATAATCTTGTAGGCGATGTTGAGGAGACTGGTGCCTCTGTAATTGGAGCAGTTGGGGGGGATATTAGCTTTAAGTGACATACTGCATACATAATAAGGAGAAATACATCATCCTTCTAAAAGCAGCTCACTTATAAAAATTATTTAGTACGCACTTGCTTACCTTTTTTGAAAGTTTCATTACGTGTCATCATCTTCAATGCGATGTGACAACTCAAGGCTAAAGTTGTATATGTATGTGCGTGTGATTGTATTATTTTTTTATTTTTTACATTACTAGTTGTTGCGAATTTCATTTGTTGATCTCTAATTTAATTAGAAAACTAAAACCTGATGACGCTGACAAACTAATTAGCCTTCACAGTTTTACCACACTTCTTATACCCACGTCTGCAAAAACTTCCTGATTGTCTATCAAATTCACCGCAAATCCAACAAAAAAAATACCACATTATGACTAAGACTTTGTCTATCCCGTCATGGCAAGATAGAAACAAAAAATCAAAGGTCAGACGCTCGAAAAAATGTAAATAAAAATAAAAAAAAAATATTGGAATTATTAAAAAAAAAATACAACCGGCTTAAATTTAAATATTTTAGATTTTTTCGTATTAACTTCATTGTGTCGTCTTTTAAGTGGAACGTCGGGATAATATTTTATATTAATTAATGACGGACTTTGACATGTTTCCACTTCTATGCGGCAGACAATAAAGTATTAAATAAAATAAATTAAATTAAGAAAAAAAACTTAAAGATAATAGATTCCTAAAAAATATACATATTTGCAATGCAAAAATATATATTTATTTTATCGCTCGCTTATAAATACATCAAAAGCAGAAGATTAAAGTGAATAAATTTATGCAAATTTATAAGAAGAAAAAACAACCAAACTATTCGAAACAAAAGACCATAGCGGTGGCCGCCTCATTTATTATTTTCCAATTTTTGATTTGATTTAAACGGAACGTTTAATTCTATTAGCCAAACCAATTAATCAATGAATGCTAAATAATGATCTGTTCTGATTCTATTCGAATGGAGACTATACCTACTTACCACGGAATGACGAATAGAACCGGTCAAGAATAAGATCTCATCTCATAGGTATCTGCGACTTATGCCCGTATGCCACCATATTGCGTTGATTCATTGTCGATTATTTTAAATGGGAAAAAACACGGAATTTTAATTAAAAACCAGGGAGTGAAACTAAGCAATGATTTATGGCTTTTTAGTAGCAAAATACAGTAAGCTCAGACGATAGCACGTCTCAGTCAATTCAAAGAATCGATTCATTTCAACCGACGACGTTCAATGTCAAAGTGGGCTAAATTTAAAAATTAAAGATTCTAAGACTTATGTACGTACTTAAAATTTCGCGAAGCTGTTGGAGCGGCGGCATCCCTTTCATCGTATTTTATGACCGACGTTCGATCTTGCTGGCTATCAGTTTTGAATCTCTGAATTTGTGTCATTTAGCTGGACTGATTGAGTGAAAGTCTTTACTGTCGATCATAACTTTCATTGATTGATAAGACAATAAAAGAATTGTCGAATTGCTCTGTTTGACGTCACAGCGAATCTGTGAATTTAGAAGACATTCTTATCTTTCTCTTTGCCAATTGAACAAGTTAAAATGGATTTCCAGTTGCCTATGGATTGATTGACAGCTTTTACTGTCTCATTCTGTATGGCATCGTTTGGTACCGCCCTTCACGGCAGACACTTATGCCATCACGGGCAGAACTATTGAGTCACCGTAGCGCAAGTGGTTAGTGCGTCGGACTACTGAGCCAGCGGTCTTGGGTTCGAATCCCGCCGCAAACACCTAAAAGTTTTTTCACAGTGCCCACCTCTTCCGAATGCCTGACAAGCATTCAAGAGTATCATTTGTCATGTAAAGCTTCCCAACTCACCGTTCGGAGTCGGCACAAAACTGTAGGTCCCTTCCATTCGTGCAAAAATATAACGCGCACACACAAATGGTTGCGGGAAGCTAGGCTTGGTTCTACCTAGGACTTCTGAAGCCAAATATTTATTTATTTATTTTATTTTTTATTGAAAGTGAGCGATAATGATCTGCTTAAAACCTGCGTGATACAAATTTGTCAAAGGAATGTATACTATGTAGGCAAAAAAGTAGTAACAATCTGACTGTATAAATTTTTTATGAGACAATCTTAATCTAAGCCAAAGAAGACCGCGACAATCTTCAAATGGGGCAACATACCCTTGGCATCATATAATAATTTTTGTAACTGCGGGGTAGGCGCCGGAATTTTCTCGAATTCCTATCGCCTTCCGAATTTCGCTAGCATCTTCCAGGCGGAGCTAATAGCGATCCTCGAGGCCTGTCACTTTTTAATAAATAACCCTACACCCAAACATAATATCGCTATCATTACGGATAGTCATGCCGCAATTAAAGCCATGTATTCGGCATACACCTCGTCGAAACTTGAAGATCGATATCAGGAAAAACCTAATCGCTTGTGCAACCAGGCTAGAGTCACGCTTCTCTAGGTTTTAGGACATAACGCCATTGAAGGGAACGAGAGAGCCGCCGAACTTGCCAGGCGAAAGTCAGCCCTTTACGTTCATATTGCTATAGGTTCTGGTAAGGACAATATACCCTCACACTTCTTAAAACTATACGGTTTCAGGTGGACCAGTCTTACAAACCATGTCATATACAGAAAGATATGCCAAAATTACAAAACAAACGAACTGCTACAAAGAACGCGCGTAGAGATCGCTAGAGTAGTGGCAGTTAGTACAGGGCGCTGCCCAATAGTTTCTCCCGTAGCTGCAAAAATGAAAGTCAAAAAGAGTCACTTATTTATTGTCTGTGCAAATGTCCAGCTCTAGCGAGAGCCAGGCAACGCATACTAGGCAAAATCTTCTTCGACGACCTTAAAGAGATATCCGGGAAAAGGATTGGTGAGCTAATCCACTTCCTAAACTCCACAGGGTGGATATAAATAACTCAATATAACATCTGAATAAACGGGTCACCTAAGGTTGTGGTATCAAAACGGCGCCCTTTACGTGCTATTTGGGTTTTTTTTCCAACGAAACCAGCACTTCTACTTTCCTACCATAGGTATAGCTAAGCTAGACAAGCTGTCCATACTGACGTTTTGTTGTCGTCGTCTTTATTGTCCTTTTCTTGTTTTGGTCTTACTCCGAAAATTTGAGGTGGTCACCGCCTAGTAACCTCTCCATCGGCAGTTTTATTATCAGTAGTATCCCTACTGCCACCGATAATATCTTATCGCACTGAAAGCGAAGCCAACAAAGTCAGTTTCAACGATAATGATGGGCTAGCTGGTAAGTTGAGGTTTTTTTTAGTTAGGGCTGCTTCAATAGTTAAAGCTTTATGCCGACCCCTCTTAACTTAATGTACATCTCTACCCTAAATGGTACAAATTGCGAACGCTATCCGCTGAACAATAATAAAAAATCTTGTTAATTTCCCATTAATCGCTCCCACCCAACTGCTGCTGTTACTGCAACAAATTTCCACCCACTTCATATTGTAACAAAATATTGTCACGCTACTTAAACCGCGAAGACACAAAACCGAAAACCCCCCGTCAGCCGTTGAACATAATTCTTCCAAGATGAACAGGGATAAGGAAGAAGTAAAGAACTGCGAAGTTCACATTTCATAAGATCATTAAATGGTAGTCAACCACCCATGTGTCTTTGCCTATTCTGCCCGAAGAGAGGAGTATCTCTGTCACATCTTTGTCCGTTCTGCTGACATTTTCTTCATAACTTTTGTTACTGTCGTTCTCCACTCCCTGCGGAGGAGGAAGCTGGCATGGTTGACTGCTGCACCTTAGTATTCATGGGTAAAAGCAATGAAATTGGCCATTTGATGAGTACCCAGCACTGGATGGTAATTCAATGCCATAGAAACGACCGGCAGCGGGTTATGACGCGGTTGCGCTGTGAGAACGATTCAATTATGTATCTATGGTGGTTGTTGCTATTGTCATTCGTACGGAATTTCAACACCAAATTGCATAGGGAAGAAAGATGAGTCGGGTGGCATTCTGAATGCGTCATCATGGCCAAAGCTGTGTGACTGTAAATCGAGCATTAAATGCTGGTAAAGAATAATTTGATTGGTGGAAGCTATTAACAGTTTAACAGATTGTAATGTATGAGACGTGGCGGATCTATAACGCAGCTTTGACCTCTCTGACGCCCGCAATATGATTGCAGCTATAACGTTTCTAAATCGAACCAACTTCAGCTTTACGGCTCCGATTTTAATCTACCATTCATTGAATAAAACCATAAACAAATTTGGATGGACAGCAACTTAAATTTAAGCACCTAAAAGTTAACAACTTCAAGTGATGATACCCCATCGACTTCAATTGCCTTTGATACGAACAAATTGTACTCGTATGTATCTTTTCATCTTTTTCCGCTCGTGAACGTAGAAACATATCCAAATATGGTAAAAAAAAAAAAAATGCAAGAATAATAAGAAAACTCGCCAATCGTATAGCCAATTGGCAAAGTATAAATAAACTTAACCACTCCGCCAGCGAGCTTGAGCTCTCTATAATGACAGAATGAGTCATCGCCGCCAATGGTTCTTGTACCCATTGTCAGTGCATATATCTTGTATTCTCCATTCGCGGCTATGTGCATATATGTAGATGCATTTTCCCGCGGAAAATCTATTGAATTAAAAATAACGCAATATTCAGGTGGATTTATGGTGTGTAATTATCCACTCACTATATGTAGCCAGAGATCTTAATTAAGGTCATAAATAAAAATACAAATCAGATAGCGTTTGTTTGAGGTGTCGTGTATCTAATATACATCAAGTCTGGTGATTACATAATGAGACATATTGATTTGCGAATGGCACTTGAGGCAATATTAGGTGTGAGGTTCATGCATGGCACCTTTTTGTTGTATCTACAGCAGTTAAGTAGTATCTGGGGCAACTAAAATCGGAAGTGTAGAACTCTTAAACTCGGTCAGATGGAATGGGAAGATATCCGTAAGTCTTAACAAATTAGTGAAAAAAAGCAAAACAGGATATGGAATTGTAGGGATCCTGGGATCAAGCGAGGAAAGGCTACTATGATCTCCCTATATCAAAGTCTTTATCTTTAAAATGCTACAAAAAAAATCTTATAGAAAACCAGAAGAAATATTCAGCAAGCAGTCACAGAGAAGAAATATTAGGATCTAAGTGCTTCATTGTCACAGGACAACAATCTTTCATACTAGAGAGCTCAACCAGATCACTCCGTTACAAGTTACTTATTTTTTTTTTTTTTTTTGTACACTATCAGATTTGCGTCGTGGTGTGCTTAAAAAGTTCGCGGACAAGACGGCATATGCCGTCAATGATTGCGGAAAGTCATGACGGCATATGCCGTCAAAGAATTTTAAGTTTGTTAGAACAAAACGGGATGCCCCGACGAGAAATACAGTATACTTCCATATTCTAGCATTTTTTGTCCAACCGGAGACAAACTTTCATTTTACTGTGACCTGCGGAATCATTTTTATCTTTATACAAAATTTGCAAAAAAATAATATTAAATATCATTCAAAATGCCCAGACATGCGTGTGTCATTCTAACGTTCCCCACGGCCATTCGTGTGTCCGCGAACGTGTTAATACAAGCAGCAACCACAAGCAGCGATTTGCCAGGGCAAAATATGCATCAACAGTCTCACCATTTAGTGCTGGTGTTAGTGGTTAGGCTTACGCTACACATTACAGCACTACCACAAGCAATAAATAAACAAATAACACGAACAAATATACATTATTATAATAGTATTTATGTGTGAGCAATACATTTTTAAGTGTAATTTTGTTAAGATTAAAGTCAAGAAAGTTTACATTTAAATTAAAGATTTTAGTCATGGTAATAGGGAGTCGGACACAATCCCGAAAACCAAAATTCCGAAAGCCCAAAATCCCGAAAATCCAAAATCCCGAAAATCCAAAATCCCGAAAGTGAAAATAAAATTTTGTTTGCAGGAAAAAAAATTAGAAGAAATTTTTTTTCACATATTAAACAAAACTAGTATCGCCTGTGGTCGAAATTCTACCAATTGTGCGAGAGAATCGCACCTGGTTTTTACCTGGCTTAGACACAAAAATCAAGCGAATATGTTGTGTTTAAGGCAGTTAAAAAGCGGTTGAACTGTTTTGCATTCGCCTATTTATATAATGATAACAAACTTCAAATAAGTAAAACATAACAAGAAAGGTCAAGTCTTATTGACAAAAAACATTTAAGAAACGATCTATGGCAAAGCAATATCTAATACAAGTTCATATCGAGCACAATTCATATTAAAAAACTTATTTCAGAACGCTCGTTATGTGCCGCGTTATTTTTTTTTAAATTTTGTTTTTCTTAATAACGTAACGTTTTCTTATTCTTTAGTTTTGACCGGAAATTATTTTCGATATAAGTATTTCATGTTTTCACATTTCATCTCAAAGAACGATCAGTATATACGCCAATGTGTTAAACCAATCCATTAACTGGAACTAAAATCAAATCTATCAGCTATCACACTGAACGCACTTTTACTTAAATTTGAGGTTTTTTCCGTTATTTCCTCAATATATGTTTTTTGATTGTAATAATTTTTTTTGTAAATGTAAAATAAGTTCTCCAGTAGAAAGATATAACTATATATCACATCTCTGAATACCAAATTCTGTAAATTGTGCGATACACATTGTTAATTATAAACGAAATAAAAATCTAATCTAGTACCTCTTATTTTAGTTGATTTCATATGTCACAATATATTGTTTGCAGTTGGTCGATTCTGAAGGTGCACTCATATCGTATACTGCAGTGCTCTACTGAGACTTAGACCGCGCTTCGAAATGATTTGGGCACAAGTTGTAATGTACTTACTTACTTAGTTGGCGCTACAGCTCGAGGTGAACCTGGGCCTGCTTCTCGCAACCATTTGTGTGTGCGTGTTATATTTTTGCACGAATGGAAGGGACCTACAGTTTTTTGCCGACTCCGAACGGCGAGTTGAGAAGCTCAATCGTGACAAATGATACTCTTTGATGCTTGTCAGACATTCGAAAGAAGTGGGCACTGTGAAATACTTTTAGGTGTTTGCGGCGGGATTCGAACCCAAGACCGCTGGCTCAGTAGTCCGACGCACTAACCACTTGCGCTACGGTGCCCACCCAGTTGTAATGTACACTGCACGATAATCGTTTAGTTCCGCCCTGGAATTTGTTGATCAACATTGTTAACTTTTGTTTAATTGTCCTAATCTTTGTCGTATTTGTGACAAGAGATTTGATACTTGCCTGCGCAATTACAGGGAATTCTCTTGTTAGGTGTCCACCCATATATTGCTCTATTGCAAACAGAATATTTGAAGTTAAAAATTGAAATAACACACATTAACAATAAAACCAACAAAAGAACAAACATTTTCATGTTGTTATTTAATTTTCGGTGCAGGAGGAGGAGACTTTAACAGCAACGGACACAAAGGGATGTCATATCTTTAAATTCTTTCTTTCTGCAAAATAATAAATTTCCTATGATTACGCAGGCAATATTTGGGCAATCAAACAAAAAGAAAGAAAGTTATTCAATAATGTCATGGTGTAACCAAATGGGTGTCGTGCAGTATATTTGGAGTTAGGTTAGGTCAGGTTAAGAAGGGTGTGTGTTTGAATGAGGAATCGTTTCCACTCGGAGAGCCGAACGCCCCCTGTAAATCCTCTCATCGATTGGGAGAGTAAATCCTCTTTTTACCCGTAAACCAGTTTGTGCTCTTGATGAATCTTAGAAGATCCGATATCTTTAAATTTCCGAGCTCTGTTATGTCTTCCAAGAATCTATGACCCAAAGTACGAAGGTGTCGTTTTTGGAGGGCGGGGCAGAAGCAGAGTAGATGTTGGATCGATTCGCTTTTTTCCTCATCTCCGCAGCTTCTATACAGATATCGTTGGACTCAGGTAGCCATTTGCTTGTCATGTGACCTATGGAACAGTGTCCTGTGATTGTTCCGGTGATTAAGCATATGGAGGATTTATCCAGATGTAACATCGTCTTTGTCCTGTTACGATCAAGTTTCGGCCTTAAAGAACGAGATGTGACGCAGTGAGCTTTTTTTTGGTTATATGGTCGATTATGCTGAACAGTGTTATAATCGGTGGCAGTATGGAGATGTCAGCATCACTGTTGCTCATGGCTAATCCAGCTCTAGCTAGTTCATCTGCAATCTCTTTCCCTTCTATATTGCTATGTCCGAGTACCAATCACAGTCTAACCTTGTGGTACCCTATTTTGATTTTATATTGTTAGATCTTGTTGCTTTAAGAGCTGGTTGACTATCCACCAGAATGGCTATCTCCGACGGAGGGAGGTCGCTTAATTTTATGAATATTGCAGCCTTTTCAATCGCCAGTAGTTCCGCCTGGAAAACACTGCATGTATCCGGTAGTCTGAAAGATTCCCGTTCATTTAGTTCATATTTATATTTGGTATATTTGGTACCTAAGTCCATTTTTGAGCCGTCGTCAATGCTATTTCTTGGTACATATATTTCGAGTTCGTCCAGTAAATTTTTGTTCGTACACTGTATTCACTGAATTTAAATTTTTGCAATCGACAATCTCGTTTTATTTTCTTGTCAATTTAACCAAAATGTGAATATAAAACAAAATATTCGTTACCTGTATTGTGTACCCTTAGCCTAATAATGACACTAGCCGACCTTTAACATTGTAAATTACCCTTTATTCGATTTATTTATTTAGTTTTTGTTTTTTTACATTTGTAAATGCGCCACACCCAGCCACATTATTCTCATCCCTGAGACCCATCCTAATGGTGGATAAAATGTGAGAAATTACAAGAATTTACGCCTTTTTTTTCTCTCAGAGCTCTAATTAAAGACCTTAGCATCAAAAAATAAAAATAAAACTCAAGGTAAATACTCGTACATCGATGAAGTGTGTAATCCCATCCAAAAGATGCAACTACAATGAGCGGGCAACCTGTAATTTTCATCGGATATAATCGCAAACTCTATCTCAGCGCAAAGAGAAAAGCTTCGTGATAAAATGCCCTCACTTTTTTTGTTGCTGTCCTTCTTGCCATCCCGCAACTGTGTTCTGATGATCCTGCACTCGGTTCGTCATCCACCATTAAATGGTCGTGTGTGTGAAACTTGAGATCCGAACAAACGAAGAATCTGTAGGATGTTGATAATTATACATTATCTTGGCCAATAATATGGGCTTGAGTGCACACAGCAATATAAAAAAAAAAGAGAAAGCGACCGTTCTACGCTCTTAATAAAGGATCAGTCGCATTGTGATATTGATGATGATCGATGAGGTTGGACGATATTCGATGGGAAGACAATGTGAGGAGATGTAATTCGAGTGGTGGAATGCTATCGAGTTATTAAAATGATCACTCAGTGATTTTTTTTTTAATATCTTCATTGATTTGTAAAATGGAATTTTGCGGTCTCAGTACAATGTGCGCAGCATTATAAGACTGATATGAGCATATCTTCATAATTGGCCTTCAAGAATTAACCAAAATAGGAACTACTAAATGCGTCTCATGTCTCAGAACCTTAAGCGGACCTTCTGGTCTAGCGCCCTTGAATTTGACGAGTTTTTACGATTTTTTTTAATGAAAATAATGAGCAACAGTATTTAAACTTTGTAGATATATTTTATCACTTTAACAACATACAAAAATATTAAAAAAAAAAAATTAAAATTGACAAAATGGCGCGTTGTTGAAATTTACGTTTCGAAAAAGAGACCGTTTTTCATTCAGTAAGAAGTATTGAATGTAGACATTTTTTTAGTTCCGACGATAAGCACTGGTTTACTGAATAACATACTAAAATTTGAGACGAATCGGTCGAGTATTTTCTTATTTTTGTCTCACACCTTGCAGAAAAATATAGTTTTGATATGATAGTTTAAACTTTACTTGCTTCTTTTATCTGCTTCTGCGCTGACCTGCTAAATATGTTGTAGAAGTCAAAATACTGGAAATATTAATACAAATTTAACAGTATACTCCTAAAAGCCTATACTTTTGAAATATCAAAAAAAAAATCGATTTTTTGAAAAATCTAGACCAGAAGGTCGCCTGAAAGTCCGAAGCAGTGTTCGCTAAGTCTACATTTGTCACCACTGTAATTTTTTAGTCATCAGCAATGTCCTGCATGCATCATTGATAGAGAATACTGGACTTTAACGAAAAAAATCTAAATTATCTATCACATTGAATTATGGTCTACCACCAAATAGTCCATAGTATGGAGTCTGTAGCAAGCAATATTGTGATGAGGATTAACACGGCCAGGTAAAACCGCAGCATTACTAATTTTTGGATAATGGATATAGCTGAAGAAATTGATCCCACAAACAATAATAAGAAACATCTGGAAAAACTTCTGTGAATCATAAGCAATGACTTTCAATAATACACAACTCTCCAATTATTCTTGGCACCACCCATAGAGTTAGTTAAAACCTAACATCTTAGTTTCCTATCACTATGCCGATCTGCCTGTCTCTCGTTCTTGTCCTTCATGTGCTTGCGCTGTGTGTAAACATTACAAGGGTATTCATATTCCCTTTAGCGTATGTAAATTATGAAAAGGAAAATAGTGAAAATTCAAACGGAAACGTTTCGCAAAGCTCGTAGGTACTGCTTTTGGTCATTATCAAGCGCCTTCTCGCACAGATATACTAAATTTAATCGATTTAATTAAACATTTCGGACAGGTTAGTGATATGAAGACTTCAACTTGTATTCCTCCGGCAAGGTCAGCTAAAAAAAAAAAACGCCCCGTAGCCGAGAGTGTCACTGAACACCCAGGTGTGTCCATTTCGGAACAATCATATGAATTGCCAATTCAGAATTGGGCATATCCGCAACCAGTTTGCCACGCATTTTGCATAAAGATCTTAGCCCACATGCTTATAAGGTCCAGTTAACAGAAGAATTGACCACGCACAATGAAGTACTTTCGCTATTTATTTAAAATGACACCTCTTGTTCGATGGCCCTTCTTCTTCTTCTTTTTTAGGTTCAGGGTGAACCAGGGCCTTCTTCTCACAACCATTTGTGTGTGTGTGTGTTATATTTTTGAACGAATGAATGGGATCTCCAGTTTTCTGCCGACTCCGAACGTCGAGTTGAGAAGCTACTCGTGACAAATGATAATTGAATGCTTGTCTTGTCAGACCCTACCCTGCTTGAATGGCCCTATATCTTTAAATTCATAGCTAAGTGTGGCTCTCTGTTCTTCCAATGAAAATTTCATATCGCTGACTGAATTTCAGGTTTTATTCTGACTAAATATCCACACGTGGTTTTGTATCTCCTGAAACATTTTTATCTTGGACTTCCAGTTCCTATTGGAATTTCAAAACTCAAAGTGGGACTGAATTAGTACAAGGTTGGTTATATTAAAAGTACGATCCGGTCTATCCATAGAAATATGACTCGGCCAGAATACTTGCAATATCCGATACAACGACGAACAAAGGTCTCGTACATCTTCATGGAAACACTTTTCAATTGCTCAGTTATAACTTTTCTCGAACGGTTACATAAATTCAAATACCAACCACACGACCGACGAGCATTGCCAGTTTCGAAAACCGGATTATATCACGCTGGGTTGCGCTTGCTAAATCGGACAGCTTAACTGTTAAGCCAAATTAAGTCTCGGGTAGTACAGCGTCAAGCCGATGAGAAAGTACTACTCCTGTCAAAGTCTGATTAGGTCTGACAGTTTTTTTTATTTTGAATATTTCACTTTTTAAAGTCCAGGTTTAAATTAAAATCTCCTGGTTACAATTAGACTGCTTTCTGTGGTACAAATTGAACCCCAATAACGTTTTGCACAGAGGCCGCGCCCGAGTAACGCCCACCGCTAAAACGCTTACATGTCTACAACAAAAATTAATAATCAATTTCCTTTTCCCTTATTTATGGTCTTAATTCAATTTGTAATATCTTGGTTTTTTTCCAGATACGGATACAGCATAAAGGATGTCGATTACTCGCTTATAAACCAAGCTGTGAACATAAAACAACATTGCACCCATCTTAAGCGAAGGAAGCTAAGAAGAAAACAAAAGACAAGGAAGAAACAAGAAAAAGAAAAACAAGTAAGTACCAGTACCACCTTCGGATCATTTTATTTGTAACAAATATTGTAGCACTGAAATCTATTTCAACCATGCCTCAATCAATTGTATCGTGGAACAAATTTTCCATTTTCACCGAACATTTTGTTAATTTACTTCTTGCACCTTATCCTGTTGCACCATTCGTATACATTCCGCAATCGCATCAGCCTGTTGCATAGCAAAATAAATTTCATGTCGTCCAAACCGATTGGAAAGAGATTCACCAAAGATTCGCCATGGACTTCCTTTGTACCGATATAAGAAACAAATACATAATAACCATCTAGAACGCCCTCTTTTGAAGACACAGACCCTATAGCCAGAACGAAAAGAGGTCCGCACCTCTTCCAGCAATGGAATTTCAATTATAGTGCGGATTTTGTTTTCCTCTTTTTTATCGTCGGTTATGCATCGCAAAAGGATGCGGGAAGGTGCGAGCCGAGTGAACTAACCTCGAGGCATAAAATCACCACAGCTATGTACATACCATCTACACCATCATCAGCAGCACCGAACAGAGGATGGTTGAAAGAAGGTGCATTTGTAGAAGGTGTCCCGAAACAATTTCTGGAATGGCATTCATAAATTGCAAAATTTTTATCTTGAAAGTGTTCAAAGATACAATTTTCTTTTTCTCTATCCGTATACCACAAGAGTGCTCCCTAGGACCTGTGCTTCTTTAGTTTTTGTACATTTTCCAGCAACCGTTTTATTGAATTCCATTTGTTGGAGTTGAAATGGAAAAATTTATTGGCATACGGCATCGGCCAGGAATGCGGTGGACTCCATAAGATTGATTGTACTTTTGTATCTAAAGATACGTATCTAAGCCAACAGCAGCAGCGGCATCCGCATCCAGTTGCAATTGGGTACATTTTTTGAGAAGAAGAAATTCTTGGCCAAAGAATAACCGATGATAATGTGTGGTGGTGCTGATGAAGGCCGGGTGACCACGAACGCGGTGAGGATTCAGTAGCAGATGGTAAGGAATTGGTAATTGGTAATATTGTGGTTGAGTTAGTGGTTGTATGTTTGCTATTTCCAGGTCAATTCAATTGAACTGACTGTGCTCGTATCAGTTTTTAGCGGAAGCTAACTAGCTCGTAGATATTAAATAGATTTGTGGATTTCGAAAATAGTAACAGGTATAAGATAATAATGATGGGCTTGAAAACGTTGCGGTTGGCATGTGTGATTGTATGTGGTATATGTGACAGCCGATAACAATCACATCCCATATTACAGAAGCCAGTTTAGATAACAGTGGCGAGATATAAAACTTAAAGTACCAGTTCCTTATCTCATCATGCTGGTTCTATTAAATAAGCCAAAATTCTATGATTCATATTGGTACCACAAAGTACCCGGTATCTTATGCCGCCAGTGGTGCTTTCCTGTCAATTTGTCTCTAGTTATGCCGAAAGTCGTCGACACTCCTTAGTGTTTCCTTCTCAACTAATTTTTACTCAATTTTAACCGGAAGCTTGGACAATTTATATTCCTCGTTCAACGGCGAAGAACGTCTCAAGAACAGCAATTTAAAATTCAAATTCACCCGCCAGTGGTGGTACGATACGAACCAAAATCCTAAGAGATACTTCATACTCTCTCAAGTGCAATTATGCCAAATTGCATGTTTTGCTGTGCTGTCCTTTAAATTGCTAGCTACTTCTCCCAAAAAAGCGGCAGCAGCAATCAACCACCAGACAAGTGTGCGCATGCAAGTGCAACGTCTTCCCAATGTTACCCTTTCATTCATCATCTTAAGTCTCTCCACTGTATCCGTCCGGCAGCGAATTCCAGAAGAAAAAACAAAAACACCGAATTTGTTTTTTTTTTGTTTGTTTGAAATTCTTTTCCTTTTCAAATTCAGAACAACAGTCTGGAGGAATTGCGGCCATGATGATGAGTGCTGCTAACGCTGAGCTGATGAAGATGATTTAAGGTCAACGCACAGTTTTCACATTAACGCATCAGGTGCTGGACTTAATGAGTTCTCCACGTCTGTGTTCGTTTTGTATTTCTCTATACCAGAAAAAGAAAATGAACGAACAAAAAAACCTTCTTCTGTAGTAACACGCGATCAGAATAGCGAATACAGATTCGAAATCTTAATTTACTCTCAAAACAGATGCGCGGATAGTTACCAACCGAGGAAGGGTCGTTTTGAATTCTGACCACGATTATATGAGGACGAGAATGCTCTCCTCGCTGGATGATTAATTTCTGCACAACGCCGACCGACGACGTCCTCTATACTTCGTCGTATCGAGAAGCTATTAAAATCACAAAAATGAAATAAAACCAAAGGGACAAACAGTCAGATCAAATTATAGGGCCATTAACGGAGTGATATCCACTCACTTTAAGCCAGGCACCTATCCAGTTCGGTTGGAGTTTGTCGTTTTTTTTTACGACCCCAGGATGTCGAGTAAAACAGAATTTTTAATGGCTCTTCGTCGACAACCGACGCGACGCGACGCGGCGATGAGGTGAAAATTCCAAACTAAATCCAAGTCACCGAAAAGTGGACAAACATGAAAGGGAGGAGGAGCCGATCTAGCACACGCAACAGGTAGAGACAATTAAATTGGTTTTGTTATGATTTTGATTTCGTTTCGTCGGAAGAAATGCCCCAACCAGTCTGTCCTTTTATCGTCCTTTTACTGCTGGTGCTGGTGACTGACTGGTGTGAGATAAATGGTGAAATTTTCTTTCATTTTTACGAAACAAAATAGTGGTCGTCTATCTGTAAGAGGGGAAATATGAATGAATATTACTTATGTGAATTATGTGAGAATTCTTTCAATTTGAGAGCAGGCTTAGTTTTCACTAGTGCCTATCCTATTCAGTTGCCAGCACAGCTACCACCTGAAGACTGCAATTTAACTTTCTTATATCGTGATGGTAATTAATATTGTGATGGCATTCGAATTCGCTGTTGGAAACGCCATCTATTGCAAACTAAATACATAAATATTTCAAATATAAAAATTAGTTGTTGAACTTGAGAAATGTGTTCAAAGAGCGTACGCCGCGCCGGTTACATTGGCATTATACCTGAGTTTGATCGAGTAAACAAGGTCTTTTATTCACTTTTAAATCGCAGACAACAATTTAGTTTTGTCAAATGTCTCCATGTTTTTCCACAGCTTGACAATTCCAATAATCCTTTGGTTTTCATTATCCGAAGACTCTCCGAAATCTATCGTTTGCCGCAGATTTTAATGACAAAATCCGCAGTACGGAAAAAATGCATCATAGCTATGTGTGTAGTGTATATGTATTTATGACGGAAAAAGCAACAATTTGTCAATTGCTGTCTGTGTCATATAGCTATAGTAACTTTGCATTTATTAGACTAATATTTTTGTTTGATGCCAAATGTCTTGTTGCTTAAATCAAGAGACGCATTCTCTGTGTAGAGTTACTTAAGAAAGCTGATGGTACCCTCACAACGAACCGAACAGAAAACCTTGTTTCAGGTCCACTTCTCCGGTTCGTCCATAATAGTTTAACCATGAATTCCATCCTCACAGATCATAGGGTTCATCTCTCCAAGGATATCGCTCTCTGTGCTTTTCTGGACATTGATGGCGCCTTTAACAACACTGACTATGACTCAATTCTAAGAGCTTTTAGCCAAAGAGTGATCGAAGAATCGACCAACAGCTTGGTCAATGCTGAAAGGACGTATTATAGAATCCACTTCAGAAGATATATCGGTGGCGGTGACGGCAATCAAAGACTGCCCACAAGGGGGCATCTTTTCTCCTTTGCTATGGTCCCTCGTCTTGCTGAACTACACACCTCGTGCTATGAAGCCATCGGCTACGATGGTGTCCTAACCATCATAGTGAGTGGTAAATTTGACTCAGTCATCACGAGTGTTCACTACAAATCGTTTCAGAATGGTGCAGCAGCGAAAGATTCTCAGTCAACCCCTGGGTCCAATCATCCTGAAAGGTACTACACTTGAGTATTCCAGTGAGGTCAAATATCTGGGAGTTATCTTAGAAATGCGCCTTAACTGGAATTCTCACCTCAACTCCATAATAAACCGTACAACTAGGGCCTTATAGGCAAGTCGCCGACTGTATGTAATAAAAAGTGTGTCAACTAAGGACAAACTTGGCCTTATTAGAAATGTTAGTTGCATCTTGGACTGATTAGTATCTTTTGATACAATGGACCTCTTAGGTCGCAGTATCAGCCTTGTAGCAGAATCCGTTTATAAAAAATAGACGATTTCTGAACTCCGCTATGGCTTCCATCATCCATATTGCATATAAAGATCGCTTCTTACCACACAGATGCCAGAACACATCTTTTGATAGTCATATTTTCTTAAGATGATACTTAAGCTCGCAGTTGGGTAACCAGTTGGTGTCTTAAGTTTTTATCTGACAACGGCTTATGTCATCTTCACCCTTACAAAAAATGCCAAAATTCTCCTTCCTTTGTTCTTAAAACCATCAAACCATTAGACCATGAATCACTAACCTCAAATGTTGGTATCTACATCCTAATCGTTTCTATCGCACAAAATATCTATTTATGTCAATCAATATTGTTTTTTTTTTTTTTTAAATATAAATATTGTTTTTTTTTGTAACCCCACCTCTTTGATCTGCGCTCCAATATACGCAAAACGATCAAATCATACAGAGAAAAAAGAAAAAAAAATTGGAAAAATGTTTAACAAAATACCTAAAGAGCATCAAGATCGGATACGATCGGACATGAGAATGGCGGATCGGATCTCATAGCAAAACAAGACATGGATACAATTATTATTTTTCGAAATTCGATACAATGATCGGTGTTCCGCCCGATATCGCGATCGTTAACTTGATTGTTGTTGTTTTTTTTCCCAAGATTACCAACCGTACTTTCGGTTCAATAAGGTTCCTATTTGTTCAATCATCTAGAAAAAAGAGTTCGCTCTTTTTATGGAAATTTACAAAAACAAAAAGTATCTTTTGGATTGGACTTATACCTCTTTTTGTATTTACATTAATAACTATTTAATTTGCTAATTGTCTAAGACACACAAGTCACGCAGAGCGCGAAGAAGAAATATCGCGCTTCCGATATCTTTCAGTCTCACACATCTACGGTAGAAGTTTGTATCCATCTTCAAATGTATCTACGAGTTCGCTGAGTTATTAGGTATTAATGACGCGATCATTATAGCTCTGGGTAATTTGGGATCTGATTTTATTATCGTAATTAAATTTTCTATGGTTATTAACGTGAAAAACTTAATAAATTGTCTAGAAGATTTCACAAGTTTGTTGGTTTTGTTTTTTTGCCGTGACTGACAAATTGCGTGTGGTAGTTTAAAGAAAATCTCACCACGAGTGGGGAAAGTTTATTCGCAACCAGTTTTTTGTCATTTAATCAATTTTTGTATTTTTATTTGAATCACTGGCATCACAACGGAACAGGATTAAAATTCCATTGGACATGAGAAATGTCAGATTTAATTTGCTATGCAAAGATAGAGAATACCGCCAAGCATTTTCCATTCACCTGTGGGGAAGAAAAGGAGCGCGAAAGACTGGACTTGAGGTATGGCGTGTGTATTTGTACATGTGGTGTGGAGGCATTTAATCAAAATAAAATGGTCCATGTCAGTGGTTTATCAAAAAACTGGATTTAATTTCTTAATTAGTTTTTGCATTTTACATATTTCATTTGAGATAGAGAGAGTAAGAGATGGATTTTTTTCATTAGAAACTGGCGAATATATGTACAAATATTCTGGGACCGTGTGAAATTGCGTGTCCAATTTTTGAAATTACATATGTGATGTGTGACAACCGTTCAGCACAGCGGTTTCTTGATAGATTATTTGAATGGTCTTGCTTTCATATCAAATTGATTGGTGGTTATACAGGTTTTACTTGCATGCAACTGATCTAGATGCGATTGTATCTATAGTATTTGACTAGTTTTATCTGGATCTGGTTTTCATTCTATTGGTTCTTAATCAATTAATGATTAATTGATATGACACCGTAACCGCTTAATAACAGCGTGTTAATTAATTTAACGAAATTAGTAAATTCGAAAAACGTCCATGACTATCTAGAAGAACTAATCGTGTGACGAACTTTAAATGACTTCCTTATACTGTACTTTAAGAGAAGATACTGTCCATACAATGAGGAACATTGCTAAAATGCTTCAAATTAGCTATTCCGAAGTTAAAAACACAGTTAATGGAAATGGAATTGTATTTCAGTGATACTTTATTTGTACGAAAACGACTGGATGCTACAATAAGAGCTGAATGTACTTCGCGTGATTAAAAAAATATCTTTCAAATTGCCTTACAAAGGTACTCCAGTTTGTTTTATTTCTAGCTTATAGAGTCGTTTGGGGTAAGAGTGCGCAGCGGGTAAGAGTACGCAGTGCCATTTTCTCCATCTGTGAAAGAATTAGCAACAATCGGTAAATGAGTAAATGTGTGCTTCACTAACCGCCAAAGATGAAAAACTTCTACAAAAATGTTCCATTTAACAGTACAAAGAAAATCACCAAGGAAAAAAAAGCCGCATTTTGTTAAAAAAAAAGTTAATTTTTAAAAGTGTGTCAGGAAAGCGTGGCAACTCGATACCCCATCAGTAGTACGTAGGCATTAACAGTGTATATGTGTGTTTGATTAAGGATACAATTTTAGTGAATAATATTATTCGTTCTCAGATTTTAAATACAATAAAAAAAAAGTAGCGTCTAGGGAAAGAGTGCGCAGTCGTTCTGTGGGTAAGAGTGCGCAGTGCTTTCTTACCCAGTATTTAACTTTTTATAATAATAACAATTTTTAGGCTATAACCTTCTATCGAAAGATGCAATGAGCATCACAGTCGTAGGCGGTAGGTGGTATCTCGTAGCTGAACTATTTTTCTGTTTTTGTTTTTCCAGAAAAATGCCTCCTATCTACCAAACACAAACGGTAAGGAAATTGATAACCCAAAGTTGATTTAAAATGGAAGCAGCCCATGAAACGCTGCCGAAGAACTTGGTTTGAGTGAAAGTACAGTTTCAAGCCATTTAAACTACGTAAACTGTGACTTAAACTGGTTGCGCACTCTTACCCATACCTCTGCGCACTCTTACCCTGACTTCGGGGCAAGAGTGCGCAACTTGACTTACTTTGGTTTTTGATCAAAACATATGAAACATTAAAAAAATATAAAATATTTTTGTATAATTTTGTTCCTAAAATATAGAGCTACCAAATAATAGGCTCTTTTGTTTGTTATCTGTTGTAAGTTTTTCAGAATTTAAGCCCGAAGTCCAAAATGCGCACTCTTGCCCCAAACGACTATAAACATACGCCAACGACTTAACGTATCCCTAAAAAAAAACAAAAAAAGAAATGAGCGCCGTGGTGTAGTTGGTTGGACTACTACGCAATGCTGCCCGGGTTCGGTACCAGTAAAACACCTAAAAGTTTTCTAACAGTGCCATCTCTTTCGAATGTCTGACAAGCAATCAAAGAGTAGGTATCAATTGTCAAGAAGCCTCTCAACTCGCCGTTCGGAGTCGGCAAAAAATTGTAGGATCCCTTTCATTCGTGCAAAAATATAACACGTACACACAAATGGTTGCGAGAAGTAGGCCCTGGTTCACCCCGAACTGTAGCGCCACCTAAAGAAGAAAAAAGGCCGATTACGCCGCGCTGACTTCAAAAACTCCACCTCAAACAGTGAGTTTTTTTTTGTTTGTTAAAGCTCCTCCAAAGAATTTCGCATTGGTCTCGTGCCAGATCTGACAATTTTGCTTCCTTATAAAGCTATTCAGTCGGAAATGCTCTTCATCGCTGAAGAAGACTCTTTCACCAAAATTGGGATCCGTTTCCAGCTGCTCAAACGCCTAATTAGCGAACTCCGTCGCATCCTTGCTCTAGTTCTTGCCTCGAATGGATCTTCAATGGAAAGCGACTGAAGTCATTCCATCAAATTCACCCAGAAAATTCCAACATCTTTGAAACGACAATAAGTGGTTACGGTTCACACAGGTCCCACTTCCATCAACAGCAGCAATATTCCTGTTCGACCAAAGATTGCGCCTGTCGAAGTTCATGTATGGACTTTATTTTTCAGGAACCGTTTTCAATTTCTTAAATTAGTACTTGGCCTATTTCATTGCTCTTCAACGAAATTATGCCTTTTAAGTTTGATAAATAATATTTCAATTTTCCAGACCATTGCTACGAACCCTTACAGGTTTATGTTAGCTGAAACCATTTCACCTAAGAAAACTTGAAGTCTATATATTGGATATAGGTGTTTTAGGACAGTCTTGTAGTTTTGACTTTGATTATTCTCCGGCAACGGCCAGGTGTATACTAGGACTGCCTATTTTGACAACAGTTTTTTGACCAAATGTCCAGATGCTATTAATATTCAGGATTATTCTGAGATTAGTCAATCAATATGAGAATCTTCAATATCTGCTGACTTTAATCTTACTTAGGAAAGAAAAGTTATTCACCATTTATTTTTCTGACCTCTTAGTTTCTTTGTGCGTCTAAAAACATACTCCAAGGTTTATCGGCATGTGCGGAAGTTGCTTTATTTGACTTTCAATTAAGTAGTTTCTAAGAATTATTTACATGACTAGTGCCCTTTTATTGCTAAATTTTGTCATCGTTTTCTGAATACGTTTTCATTTGTTCAAATATCGTGAACACGTCTTCTAATCTTCAGTCATAACTTTCAACAACAATCGCTATCAAGAGTCGTAAATTCTTATGATTAGCAAATACCATACAAAAATCGAAACTTATGGCTTAAAGCTTCTTCGATTTTTTTTTTTAATAACCTATGTTCCACTGTGAAATCTGTCTAGGCGTCTATAGCTTCTATCAAATTACCATAAAACTAGTTGTCATAGTTTTATGGCTCCGGAATGACATAAAAACCAATTTTACAACCATCAATTGGTACCGCGCCGCATCAAGTAGTTAACAACCTGTCTTCAGATTCTAACCTTATATATGTACCTTTGTTCCCTTTGCCTTTTATTTCGACACCATCCCCATTAAGAATCAATTCACCACATAAATCAAATGGAATTATTCAACGAAACCACATATGGCTATGGCATCAGCATTTACAGGTCTATGTCGTACAATCTTTTAAGCCGCTGGTCATTTCGCATTCATCATCATCTAAACACCTCTTTGTCGAAACAATCACCACTGATTGATGCAAATTATGAAAAAATAAAATAATAAAAAATTCTACCTTTAGACCTCCGAAAAGGTGAATGCTTTCACAAGATAAAAAAAAATTGTTCTTCAATTAAAAACCTATCATCGGCAGTACCGCGCATCACTTCAGATACTCGGATACCATGATAAAATGATGTCACGTACTGCCAATGGCTTATGATCACATACAAACGTATTGTATGTACGAGTATGTGCGGGGCATACAAATGTGTGTTCGATTAAAAAAACAAATTAAATTCGACACATAAAATTACCTGGATTAACATTAAAATAATTGTGGTCCATTCTGAACGATGAACATGAATCGAGATGTGATTCGGTGACTAAGAGGATGACAGTGATGGCGAAAAGAAACAAAACACACGTCTTTAGTTTTGAATGCGTTGGTATTCACTTTTCAAATAGGGTTGAAAAATCACCCTAAAGATATCGAATTGTTTTTTTTTTACATCGATATCGAAAATCGCTGTAACAAAACAACGAAATTTAAAATTTAAAATTTAGGCATTGGTAATCGAGAATATACAAATATCGATATGTATTTAGAAAATATCGTTGTATCGAATTGCTTGAAAAACAATCAAAAAGGCAAGAGAGGGAGAAATTACAAATATTAGAGCTGATTCTGTGCATGTTTACATGTGTAACATACATATATGTACGAAAAGTATGTTCACCCAATGATGCATAAACATAGGGGAATCCCCGAAATATCGGAAGTACGTTCGTAAAAAAAAATTCCTTGCTCTCATTCTGTTGATGCCACAACACAAACCACAGTAGCAGCATTATAATTGGGACAAAATGATATTTGATCAAATGTGGAGGTTCTCTCAAATCGGGGTACCTCCAATTTGGCCCCCATTTTCTCGGTCCACTGGAGTGCCCCAATTAGGAGGTTTTTACTACTTTAGAGCCTTAGAATACCAACTGATGCTCCAACCCACTTTGTAAAACAGCTCTAATGTCAAGTCGATGTTTCGTTTGAAAAGCGAAATTATAGGCTGCCAGGACATCCAAAGGCGATTATTCTGTGATATTTTGACAGACCTTGTTTTGAAAGATAGTCTATCGTAACCCAGAGTAAGTCACATGGGAGTGGTGGGAATTCACAGTTATTAAAGTCACTTGTTCGGGTTCCAGGTCACGCTTGAATTGGGGAACTTCCAAGAGAAGCTTTTATTATTGGTTCATGAGTTCTTGGGACTCAAATAGACAAAATAAATGCTTTTCGGACACTTAGCTCTTATCTATTGATCTATATTTTAGTACAAAGAATAAAGTATGCAGTCTGAGTGTTAAAGCGAGTTGTGTCTTGACCTGACTTCTCGACTCGACGCTCTGGAATCGAATTAAATTCCAGAATATTATTCATATCAACCGTCTGCGTTTAAAACACTCATATCCAGCGAGTAAGGTTGCACTGGTGCAACAGAACATCGCTGGAGGGTAGATGAATTTCTCTTAACTCTTTTTCATTAATTTTGGCAGAGCTTTATCAGTTTTCGATATGATGAAGGTTACCGACTCTGATGGCATTTAATCTTATGACTCCTTCCTCTTGAGTTATTTCGATCCTTTTTGCATACTAATAGAAGAGTGCGTTCGCTGAGTCTAAGTGAGTATTTTATGACAAATTATTCAATTAAAGGTTTCTTCGGATATTCGTAAGAAATTGATGGGTAGCACGATACCCGACAGAAATAACCTCCTAAGTGATTACATTTTTTTGCACCCTACTGTATATTCCAAGAAAAAAACTGTGCACCTGATTTAGTACCACCGAAATCAAAAGGCTGACAGGTCACCAGTGTTAGCTGACCACCTAATTTTGGATCCAATTGAGAACCCTATCAGAAAAACATCACGCAAAACACATTTCGTAACAAATTTCGCGGCTTAGGATGCGAACGTGTTTCTGCGGTGATTCAAGACACCATTATGCTGTCTGAGCCAATAAGTATGAATCAGATCGGCAAATATCACATTCTTCTCTTTTTTTTTTTGTTTTTGTACAAAAGATTTCGCTTTTTTTTGAGACATTTTTTGGAGATCGGTGTTTAATTTTTTTTTTATTATTTGAAATGTTTGCGTGTTTGTTAGCGTTTCTATAATTTCATGGGAAATGCCAATGAGACATGAAAAAAATAGAAGAAGCTTAAAGTGACTGTGTGAGGAGCTACATATGTTCCAACATCAATTAAGGGCCGGAAGCGTGGCATGTAATTTGCTTTCTCTTCTCTCGGGAGATTGGTGAAGTAAATAATTATTTGTTGAGCTTTTGGCAAATTATAGATAATCTCATGGAAGTGCCAACAAATTTACATTAAAGTAATTCATCATAGCGTGTTCTCTTTTTTTTAGACGCATTAGCATTTTGAAAGCTCTTACCGCCAAAGGCAGGAACACCGTTTAAAAATGTTTCCAAATGATGCCTTGGAGTAGCACATGACATATTATCAATGAATTCAGCTGATCGATAGAGTTTAGATATTTAAATATGTATGACGAAGTGACAGTTATACGAATTTTGTTAAATTGTTTAGTAGTTTATTTTTTCTATAGAAAACAACATTTAATTTCTTTTAATTTCACGAGAAAAAAAATAGATTAACAAAAATTAAAAGTGTCATTAGTCATTAGTCTTTATTGTTAAAATTATTTTAATAAATATAAATTTTTAATATACTATATTTTTAAACGGGCTAAAGAGTATAAAATAATTTAATATAATCGATAATAAATAATCGGTCTAAATCTTACAAGTACATATTTACATAGTTATTCCAAATTGAAAATCATAAATATTCAAGATTATCTGTATGGGGCTTGGAAAAATGTTATACTTTTTAGTCTGTTTAAGAACGTAGTACATTAAAAATTTATTTTTATTTAGATAATTATTTTAGATCGGTATACTTTTCAGTCCGTCTTTAAATCGTGGTATATTAAAAATGTGTTTTTATAAATAATTTTTTTTATATTTGGCATGTTATTCACTCCCTTCTCGTTAAAACTCAATAATTAAAATACAAAATCCAAGAGTTACGGTAGGTAACTTAATTATTTATGTGTTATAGCTTAAAAGTATGCAATGCAACATTTTAAGTATAATAAAAATTAGGTAAACTCTAAATAATTGATTAGCCTAAAAGTATCCAATGCAAAATGCTATGTATAATCACAGAAATACAAATTACAAGAAAAACGTTGCATATCTAAAGGGTTTTTTTTGCGTTTGGAGTTCCGTACGGAACCCTAACGAACAGACAGACAAGAAAGCGAGTTAATATTGTATTGTCATCCAGTTCTGAGCTATGTTTAAAGTTTCAAGTCTCTAGCTCATCGGGAACTTAGTGTAAGATCAATTGTAAAATTTGTACCGAACAGACAACAAAGTGACCTAATAAAAACGTAATAAAAAGAATGAAAGTATTAAAAAAATATGTATCCAAATATAGGGTTTTCCAATGAGAGGTGTTATTGTGAATGGCCCGCTATTTCGGGAGCTGTCTCTTTTGAAGCTTTTATTCTTTGACATTGTCGCGTCTGGGGCTCGGAAAACCCAAGAGTTATTGTTGAGAAGCCTCTCCATCCTCAACGTGTGACTGTTTGGTGCGGTTTATGGTCCGGCGGGGTCATTGGACCTTAGTTTTTCGAAAATGAGGTTGGATCAATAGTTACGGTGAATGGAGTGCGCTATCGAGAGATGATTAATGATTTTTTATGGTCGGAGTTGGATGGTATTGATCTGGACAACGTTTACTTTCAACAAGACGGCGCTACGTGCCACACAAGCAACGAAGCCATTGATCTTTTACGGGAAAAGTTTCCGGACCGTGTTATCTCTCGAAGAGGTGATCACAATTGGCCACCGAGATCTTGTGATTTAAGACCTTCCTTTGGGGCCACGTGAAAGATAAGGTCTACACCAACAGCCCAGCGTCGATTCAAGACCTCAAAGATAAAATTCGTGAGGCTATCGAGGACATAGGGCAGCCACTTTGCGATTTGGTTATGGAAAATTTCATGAAAAGGATATGGTCCTGTATGCGTGCTCGTGGTGGCCATTTGGCTGATGTTGTTTTTCATTATTACGGCATACCTTCCTCTTTATTACGAAATAAACATCCGATCATTTATCTCAAAAAATTGCATTTTTCTTTGAATACCAAAATAACACCTCTTATTAGAAAACCCTTTATTTTACATAAAAAAAATAATAATTTCAAAATCTGTTAATGTTGTTAACATTAGTTATTGGAGTTATTTGAAGACAGGTTTATGCACGGCAAGCTATTGCAACCAGACTGAGAGGCAAACGTCCTATCTTCCCTGCACTTACAATTCGGTTAGGACAGAGTATAGTTGCTGATGATATTCAAGTATACCTCCTAACGGGTGGTCCACGGAGGTCAAATAGGTTTTCGACCAATTGTCTACCTTTTTTTATAATAATTATTATAATGAGGCGTTTTTCCTTCTACAAAGGTTCCATTATTCAAAATGTTCACCGAAAAAAATGTCACGTCGTATTTGTAAATTATGAACAAAAGGTAATGCCCAAGTTGTCCTAAAGCACCTTCATACTTCAAAATACCAATCTCACGCTGATTACTTCTATTTGATCTCGCGATGAGCTTCCAATCAACTTAAAGACACGTTCCACAAAAGGTTATCAATTCATTATGCGAAACATCAAAACAAACAAAAAGAACACAACTTAGAAGGCTTCACGCTCATAACTGATCTTTTTTCTTTTTCAACCAGCAAAAGCACGTCAATAAATGCAAATGACCTGACAAAAATGGGAAAATACCCCCCAGCGATACACAATAACCGTATCGAAGAGATACTTGTTTGTACTACTGCCTCAGAAGTATCTATCAATTATCACATCAATACACTAGATCACACCTCTAAATTAGCATAGTTATCACCTGCGCCGCCGCCACACACAGAAACGGCAAAGCGTGAACAGCGTACTGCGTCTCGTGAGGACCGTAAAGTGAAAGAGGGGCCACGTCGCCGTGGACGCAACGTAAAACATGACACTGACACTGACACCCCTCGCCGCTGTAGGTACAACGTGTTAAATTAATAAAATTACATTTTTTATTGACTTCCAATCGCAGAGTACAGCGGCGGTTTCGCTTCCATCAGTCTCTGTCAATCAATCTTTTAAGCGGGGTGCACACCCCTTTATAGGGTTCTTTTCGCGACCTCATTAGGGGAAATGTAATTGAAAACTCGCTGAAAATAATTGAAAATAACTCCCGAGTCGAAGAACAGTAGCCCGACTGGCCCCGATTGTTGTTGTCGTAAAAAAACCAAAAGAATAATGGCGGTGGCACCGCCGCCCGTTTACCGCCTGGCAGAAGATAAAATCACAAGATTGATGGACCGACTGAAGAGCACCCGAGCTTAAGGGGACGTGCGCTTGTTTTCATGCCAAATCCCTGGCGATCATGTCACACAAACTGATCGTTTAATGATCTTCGACCCTCGGTGATTGTCAGTAAGTTCATGTGTGTGTATGTGTAAACCGGTTCGACTGTGAACGAGATTTCTAATGAAATCTCTCTTGGTGGATCCTTTCAGTTCTCAAAACGTTGAGATTAATGTGAGCTCTTTGTCGTTGATTGGTATTGGACAGCGGACGCCTGCAGAGATGCACATTGCCAAGGTAGAGCTTGCAATGGAATTTAATTTAATTATTCTCCAAGTCTTAGCCATGTACACGAGTACGTAGATACATATGTGGACTTGTACCTCAGGCTCGTTAAAGAGATTGATGATCGGTGGTGTGGTTGTGTGGAATACCTGTTGTCTTGCAAATCATCCGCATGGAATTTAGGGGAGTGATTGGGTAAATAAATCCAACTAATCCTTCTTTTTGAAAGGTAACTCAAATCACGTGGACTAAAGGCAGCATTATGCATTATCTATTACTGTTGATCCTGTTTCGCTTGACAATTACCTACCTTAACTTAGTTATGATGGGTTTCATATATTTCAGTATCTGAAATTGTTTCCTGACAGTCCCCCCTTGGATAAAATAGATCAGAATTGTTAAGAATTAAAAAAATTAACTTTGTTATTATATAAACAATTAACTTTAATTTTTGTTTCATACGACACCAAGTTAAAATTGTCATTTATTAGATTTTTACTCGAATCTTTTGATTTTCTCAATTCCTGTTTATTAGTCTTTGAAAGCAGTTGTTTATTTATTAATCTAAATACATAAAATAAATAAATATATTTAAAACTTTAAAAAGGATTTTCATCAAGAATCTACAGGTTAAACGTCTTCTGGGCTCAAGTTTGGATGTGTTCATAGTCTAAGCCTTTTTCTGCTCAAACTACTGCAGATTCGTATTAGTCTGAAAAGATTCTTCCTTAATACATTAAGCTTAATTGAGTATGAGAAACTATATGTATGTACGTATCCACAACCCATTGTCCGATTTTGCTGTGACTGTTCAATTTAAAAAGTGTTAGGTAATTCAAGGATATTTTTAAAAGGGTGGGTCATCTGCTGATTTATATGTTATTTTAACACCAACAGCTCGTTCGTACCACAAGCAATTGATAGAAATGCAGTCTTATATCTCCACCGTAAATGGAAGGCATCGATTTAGGCTTGAACAACGCAATGTTGGGGAATGTTGCCATTGAAATGGAATTATTTTCCATAAATAAATCGCAAAGTAGGTATGTATCTTTAAAAAGAAAGACGATTTTTTAAAGCAATTTTAAAATGAAACCAACCTTCTATCTTATATGTACTTATAATGTAATATGTACATATCTACCACTTCTGTTTTGAAAACAGTTTTCAGCCTAACCCGTTTCGTTTTACTTTCAATCGTTTGCTATTTAGGGACTCAATCAACCAAAGCTTTCTAAGAAACATTTTCTATAGTAGTTTTCCCTGCCCTTCTATCTGCCGCCGTTTTTGAAATATAGCAGCTAAAAGCAGAAAAAATGTGAAATTTCAATTTTCTTATATTTGATATATCCGATATATCGGATCCGCCATCTTGGATTTTGCAAATCTGACTTCATATTCGTGATCAGCGACCCCAAAAACCCCTTTATACCAAATTTGGTCCCAATCGCTTGACTTTGTAAAAATCGTTATTTATGGCCGCCATCTTAAATCTTAGAACCGGCATATTGAATTTCCTTACTTTATCGGTCCTATCTTTTAGATAAATCGATTATGCCACCAGATTCGAAGTATTAGCCTCCTATCGTAGGTGGCTTATGTTAAAATTTACGATTGTTTTGAAAAAATAAAACAAGTGAAATTTTGCATTTTTTCTGCTTTCAGGTGCGGTACTGCAAAAATGGCGGCAGGTAGAACAATTCTGTTCTCGGATTCGGAAAGGGCAGAAAAAACTACGATAGAAAATGTTTCTTTGAAAGCTTTGGTTGATTGACTCACTAAATAGCAAACGATTGAAAACAGTAAACCAAATGTATGCATTTGGCATGAAACGGGTTAAATAGATTTTTGATGTTTTTGCTAAAATACCGACTATCTCTAGCCTTTCGGGTATCTCAATAAGTAATGTATATACATATGTAGCTATCTCAGAAAATCTCAGTGCAAAATTTGACAATTTAGCGAACTACTACCTACATTAAAGCCACTTGGGTACATTTTCGGCTACCATACATTTTAAGAAGCTTTCAGTCAAATCAGGAGCAAAGTCAATAAGACAAATGTATGCATCTCCAGACGCTTAAGATTCTTTTTAAATTTCCCATTATTTGATATTTCAATGCTGCAAATAAATATGACTTTCATTTCTACCCAAAGACGATAAAATCAAAGTAGAAGTATGGGTACCAAATGACAACCTACCGGCACATCATATTTGATTCTAATTCTACAAAAAAGACACCGCCATCACTAAAAATTCTGTTAAATAAGTATGTACATATGGATGTATGTATCTATGTATGTATCTATTTGTAATCCAGCAAAGAAGTGTCCTAATTCGATCATAACGAATCAAATCGAATGCACTTGTAACGATTTCCATTGGTAATTCCATCACGAACATCAAAATAAACTGTCAAATCAACTTGAATGACATTTGAGATACGAAATTACTTTTTTTTTTGTCTTCCTCTCTTTCTCTCTCTCCTTCTGTTTTTTAATATTTAATCTCCAATTCGAGTTTTTTCTCATTGTAGTATCTCAGCAGTTTTCTTTTATTCTGATTTCAATGGCGGCACGTACAGCGGCCGTCGCAAGTCGCAACTTACATTATCCCGCAGACAACAACTGAAATGCAGGTCCGTTTCTCTGTCATATAGTATGAATGCTGCTGATGGTGGTACAGGAATGCAGCATCATCATCGTCCACTCCACACATGTGCATTGTGCAGCATTCTTCATCATTCAATTGGCATGTGGACGAGTAAACCCTTCGTTTCTGTTTTCTTCTCTTAGTTTTCCATCCTCCTACCTCATATTCTTGTCCGTTGAGTGGATAAACAACCTGCGTACCATTACTCTTGTAATTCATAGATTCAAGATACTAAGCGATGCAATGGTGTGCCGACTCCAGACTACAGGTACCTACTCGTACCTACTCCAACGTTCTGGCCAAACAAAAAAATTCGATCCCAAAACACTCGACCAAAGGAAGTCAATTCTTGCGTCAGCGTCCAATGGAGAGTTCATTGGTAAAGTGGTACGGGTATAAGGTGAATGTGTGGCTTGGTATTTTATAGATGCGTGTGTGTACATGCGTTTGCTGAAATCTGTGTTTCCGAGATGCGTAAGCTGCGCTTTTGGAGGTCACACGCTTCAAGAAGTTTTTCTGCTTCTTGACATCCCAGAAGTATTAGAGTGTGTACTGCATACGCATCTGGAGAAAGATTTGGCGGGGTCTTAGAGAGCTAAATACCTACTACACACGTATTATACTTTATTCTTCTTATTTCGATCGATTCTATGGAATGTGGTTTACAGATACAATCGGCTTTTTGTCTTTCTTTTTCTGCGCAGTTTCTTGCAAGAGATCTGGTTCTGATGCTTTGGACATGGGTTCATGTGCCGCGATTCAAAAGAGGCAATTAGATTCGATGAACGTGCAGTAGAGATGGGCTGGAAAACAACATGCGTGGAGGTTGTGGGATGTTCCCGTTGAGGAATTGACGGTTTTATCTGCGGTCATGAAAGTTGTGGGTGGGTGGGCATGGACAGTGGTGATAGTGGGTCTTGGTAATGAATTCACAAAAAAGGAAAAATGCTTGATCGCCCATTGGCTACGAAATGGCACTGACCTGAGGCAACAGCCAGGAAAAAGTTGTCGTAGTTTTGAAAATTATTTTACAACATTCTCTGGCGATTTGAATAGCCCTAGTTAACTTTGGTTGTAGCAAGTAGATACTAAGCCTTGCTCCAGATGGGTGAAGCTTTGTGACCTGATGGTTGTATCCGTTAACAAATTTTGGATTAATTGCTGTTACACTAGGGTACCCAACCTCACAGGCATTTAACAGACTGCAGCTACCTAAATTTGCTTTCGATAATATTCTATGTTCTCCACTGTAACTGGAGAGCTATTTTTATTTATGTCGTTGCTTATGATTCAAAGTACTTTTTTCCATGTGTTTCTTATTATTCTCTTGTCTGTGGAATCAATTTCGGTCAAATATCATACTTTTGTTAACACAATTTACAGCTTTTTACCTAGTCTAATCATAAATACTGATGCACCACTAAACGCATTCATTGTGTATAAAGTATTGGACGCATCCATTTCATGTTGACTGCTTTAGCTTTTTGACATGTGACATTTATGCAACATTGCCGAATAAAAATTTGTTTCAGCTGCAGTTGCAGTAGTTTGTTGTTTACTTAGAGGTTAGAATCACGAAATGGCAATGGGGGAACATCGAAAATCGTGTTGTTGAAGTTGACCTTCAAAAATGCGACATAGAAAAAGGCGAAATCTTTCGAATCTTAAGGCCCCTTGGAATCACTCGTAACTTTTTTTTTATCGAACTGAGAAGTTGTACGAGAATACAGGAAACCTGTAAAGATCCGGCCGTCCCCGCACTGTAAGGACTCCGAGTGCCATTAAAGCCGTGCGATTTAGAATCAGACGAAAACGGCTTCGATAAGTAGAAATCTTGTCGCGGGAAATGAAAATTTCGCAAATATCAATGTCTTGAATTGGCATTGGCTCGAAAACATCGTTCCAGACCTCAACCTGTTGGATCACAAGCTATGGCCCGTTTTACGGGGCACAGTCTGCTGTCTGCTCTACTCGAGACCGAAATATTGAGGCTGTTAAGTGAGCCGTTTTTCGAGCAGTCGATAATATGGGTGCTGCGATAGATGATGCAGAGCATCTCAGGTCTCAGGGGCCCAACTATGTAACTCGATTCTACAATAAAAATGTTCGAATTCGCAAAATGCGTACTCTATAATTCTATAGCAAGCCATAGTATTTGAAAATCGAACGAATCTCGAACTTCATATTTGTTTTCGGAAATTTGGTACTACCTAATTCTAAAGTTAATGTCAAAATCGTTCGAATTCGCAAACAATCGTTCTAATGCAAATGTGTTTGCGAGCAAACTGTTGGACTGTGAAATTTTCAAAAACGTAGGTGACAATTTTTTTTATATTTTATTATACATTGCATAGAACTATTAAAATATATTTTGTGTGTAGCTAATTAATTAAATGAGCAAAAAAGACGTCTCAATTTGAGATTCTTGTGGAATATATACAAAGGATACTTGAGAACCCCGGAGGCTAGACGAAAATCCACACAGCAAATACAAAAAGGCATCTGTTGAAAGTTGAATATATTTTTTATTACACTAAAATTAAGTCATTTTATTACAAATGTTTTTATTATTAAATGTACATATTCTAAGCAAACACTTTTTCATTCAGCTCCATTATTGGATTTATCTCGATTTCGTCTGCTCAATTTAATCACTGCGATCCTGGTTTTCTTCGTTTAAAACCCAAAATACGACACGCACCATGTTAATATATGAAAACTATTATTATTTCCTGGTTTCACAAATCACAATTAATAATAAATTACTTTAGTTTTCGTTTATCTGTCAAACACAATGCGAGACTCGTTTGAAATTCGGAAATTTTGTGGGAAAAAGTTGGCATTACTAACGTTCGATTCTAATATCATACGTAGTACGGTTTGAAAGTAGAATCGGAAACAACCTTCGAATAGAATAGAAAGTAGAATTGAGTTACATAGTTGGGCCCCAGGTCCTGCTGGAAAGCGAATGGCGACCATTCCGAATAATGTGTTGTACATAGGTATATGATTTGTAGATATCCAATAAAAAATAGCTGAATTGTATTAATTCTTTCTCATTTGACATCAATTTTTCATTGCACCAGTATTTAATATTTATGATTAGACAAGAACTTGGTTTGACTTTTCTACATTAATTCCTTTAAACGTTATTCACTCGTGTACAATACCATATGTTGAACCTGAACTCGAACCAGTTCGATATCGGTTTGCAGTTTCTTTTTGTCGTAATTTTTGCTCATCCCATAAAACCATTGCAAATACGCACGAGATGCTTATCAGAATCACAAGAAATGCATTCTGCATTCCATGGGGAACTTATCAACGGTGCCACACATTTACGGCGGTCATAAAAAAACAGAAACACAAAAAGGCACCGATTAACCAAAACCATAAACCAGGACGAATCGTCCATTGGCATAGGCCTCCTGCTTGCTTTCTGCCTTCCTCTACCATGTGAGGAGTGCAAAAATTTTTAGTACGAACAGGTTGAACTTCGAAGATATTGAATTTTTCTCTTTTGTGGTGCCATCCTTTCACCGTTTTTCTGTTCAACGAAAAGTGCGCTTTGTAACTTAATACCCCACAAATTGCGCATGCGCAAAACTTGCGTGTGATTTAGCGATGGATGCGATCGCTGGTGGTTGTCCATGTCCATTTTTATTTTTTATTTGTTTTTTTTTTGTGTGCAGAGCAAGCAGCAAAAATTAATTTTCCAACATTGTCCATCCATCCGAATCTAAATTGAGGAATTTAAGGTTTTTTATTTGCGTTATTCCTTCGCCTGTCTCCTCGGGACCAATCTTTTGGTTTTATTTACTGCGAAACAAGAAAAATAAGAAACGAAAAAAATCTTAATGGAACGAAACGTAGCTATACTTGCATCCGTCCCAGGCACACAGCACAAGGTTTCAGTTATCGTTTTTAAACTAATAAGAGCGTACGAGCGCGAATTGAATTGTTGCAATGAGCTTTAAGACGGCTTTCAGAGAAATTCCAGAGCTTAACATAATCTGCGCTCTAAACGACCACTTACCCAAAGCTTTATGCTTTGGCAGGACATTCGATACAGTGATCCAAGACCGAGAAATATGAAACTATAAAAATCAAGCCTCAGATCTATAAGGTATTAAGTATAATACGGATGGATCAAGGACAGGCAGAGTGGTTCTGCTATATTCCCCTATTTAGGAATGAAATATGTCCCCATCCATATACTTGCGGACAGACAAGCAGCCATAAAAGCGTTAGGATAATCGCACACGAGATGATTTCTGCCGGCAGAAAACCGGCTTTGTAGGTGAAGGGACTTACATAGGTCTGCGGTAAGAAACGACTGAAAATCTTCCACCGACTTGGTTGAACGAGGGAGCAAACTAATACATACACAACTTTCAAAATAGTTTGGTCCCAAAAAATACTACCACAGTGAAAAGGGGTCTATGTACACAATTTTTTCTGCCGGCAGAAATCATGGCGTGTGCGGTGGCCCTTGAGTCCAAATCACTCCTGCAGTACTTCAATATGAACTCAAACTTTATTAGTTCTCTGGACACGAGTATATTCGAAATAAGTTAAGAGAGAACAGAGTTAAAACTTGGTTCCTTGAAATAGTTCCAAAAGTATGCTCCCAAAGGCTAATGTCGTTTAGAGAACGAACCAAACTAAACGAATTCCAATACATAATGTATCCTGAGTATTCTGTATCCTGTATCAATACTAACTGCAATTACAATGACTTTACTCTCCGATCGTCTGGAGCACCTCGTTGAGGAATCGGTGCCGTTTCTTTTTTTCTGCAGTCGTCGTCGGTCTTGATTAGTGATCTCCGTTTATATTTTTAATAAGTTATTCAGGGTCTATGCACAACAAACCATCAGCCTCGCTTCATATTGGTACATGGTCTATGTTCTTTACATGCTTGTCCCAAGTCTTGTCCCCTGTACTATCATTACGCATTCCAAATTTTCCAGAACAGTCTATCGGACCCAATTTTGTTTGTTGCATCCCCAATTGAAACACATTCTTGGCTTCCATTATTTATCGCTGTTTGCACCTGCAATTCTGGTTGCAATTGCATATTTAAACGTGAACCATCTCAAGGATACACCAAAGGATAAAATTCCTCCCAAGAAAATATGAATTCATTAAAACAGACAAACACCACATCACCATTCAGCCGACCGTTGGAGTCGAACAATTTCTTTGATTTATTGCACCATGGCCCGAATGTCGATGATCATGGAATGCATTCCTCTACGTTGCCCCTCATGCATGTACCCATAAACTTGTACTGTGCAGAGTGAAACCCGTTTTCCACTCATCCCTATAGCAAGTACCATTCTTTTGTGCAAACTCACGTACTTCATCATCAAACCGCCATCAATTTTTATAACATTGATGAGGAGCGCCATCATATCCACCACCGAAGAAATGCTCTGTCATCTCGCTGGAGTGGAAAACGTGTCCGTATGTGTATCAATAAATTAAGGGTCCAGTCCACCTGTCCCTGCTGAATAAAACGATTAAATGCCAATGCCTATTCCCATTCTCATCTCGATTTCTCTCTTGTTTCAGAAATCTGACGTCATGTTGAACGCCATAAGTTGCCACCTGCTTGCCATCGTCCTGCTACTGCTCCTGCAATGGACCACGCTGACAAACAGCTCAAGTATGATGACATCACAGCAGCCGACATCTCTGGGAGTTCACATGGTCCGATCGCCAGAGTCTATTGTCGCACCGAAGGGCGATGAGGTGCTGTTTGAGTGTGAACTAAATCTGGTTCCCGAGGCTTTGGATTGGCGCTTTCGGCACACGAATTCGCATGCCAGCGACTCGTTTCGGAATCTGACCAGCACAGACGGTCACAAGATATCCAATGAGGAGCGTGTTTCTAAGCTTCGCATCTACGTGAGTCCCGAAACCCTGGGTGAATATCAGTGCTTAGCGTGGTTTGGATCCGCCAAAATAGCCTCGGTGGCGGCACGTTTAACACTAGCATCGATAAGTGTCGATAATGCCAATGGATATTCACGCAACGCTGTTCGATGGAGTGTGGCACCTAAAAATTGTATACTCATTCGTTGTGGTGCTGTCACATCGAATCCCCCGGCAGTCTGGACTTTTTATCGCAATGGCATTAAAATTCACCAAACTGAGACTCTGCCCTCATCAGGAGCTCTGGTTCTGAGCTCAGTTTCAGCTAAAGATTCCGGTAACTACACTTGCTCGGCAATGAATGCAATCACTGGGTTCGAAGTACAGCTGCCGCAGCGCATCGATATCCGCATAGATTACACCGAACGTACGCCACCATACGTTCTCATTCAACCAGCGAAAACTGTGACATCGAAGCCTGGCGAGACTATTGTACTGGAGTGTCCAGGTGTGGGTAGTCCACCGCCTGAGGCAGTATGGAGCAGCCCGGATGTATTAAATATTTACAACAATCGTACCAAGACTTTAGCGTACGGACTGCAGATCACAAATGTCGCACCGGACGACAAAGGATCATATGTGTGTCGGCTGGACAATGGAATCTCACCTCCACTGGTGCACATGATAAAGTTGCGAGTACTAGAGAGGCCAGTGATATTGCGTGGTCCGGCGGCGACACTAACGAACGAGGGAGATTCGCTGGAACTTGAATGTTCGGCGACAGGAAATCCAATGCCAGATATATACTGGCTGATCAACGGTGAAGATACATCACTGGATAATGAGACATACCATGAGGGTAGGCGTTTGGTAATTAAACACGTTCAAAAGAGACATGCCGGCATTGTACAATGTTTCGCCAAAAATGAAGTGGGAGAGGTCAGTTAATTTCTTCATAGCAATGGGATATCTGATGTTGAAAATCAATTTCGATTTATTTCATTTCTCACAGATAAGTGAAAGCAATCTTCTTCAAGTGAATCCAAAGGACGTCCCAGGAGAACCGGGGTCTGCACCACTTGGAAACTTTCCCACCAAGCCGAACTATGAACACACCGGTAATAAGAACAAAGGCAAGCGGAAGCATAAAATGGGTGAGTCGAACTTTTCTTATTTTACAATTTAGTTTTGCCAACTTGTAGTGGGCACTAAGTTCACAGTTCATAAAAATGTTCGACGTAGCTTATGCATTATGTAAATTCATTTTGCAAGACCAACATCTTCCCTAAATACCAAAATATGTTAGCTGTTCGCTCCGCTTCCTATTTCTTATATTTGTATGCTTACCTTAACAGATAAACTTCATCCTTCTTTTTGTTAACTACTATGGGTGCTTTCACCTGAATCTGCCCCGCAATGTGCTAAATGGAACCAAATTTCTCCAAAATAAGAAAATCCATCTCTGGACATTAAAAAAATTAACTCTCTTTATTTCTTAGTTTCTTTTCTTCTTCGCTTAAAATTCTAATCTTAATCCTCATTTCGTCTACTTGCAACCGGTGCATCTCCTTCTGGTGTTTGAGCTCTTCCTGCATTCTGGATAGATCGATCCGCTTCTGTTCCAACTCAAGCTGTACTTCTTTGTAGCGCAGTTCAGCCTCTTTCAACTTGAAGTAATTGATTTTATCATCAAAGGACTCGGTGACCATGTAGCTGGTTGTGCTGCCTGAGGCATTAGCCTGTCCAATGTTCGATGGGGTAGCAACTTGAGGCAAGTGTTGTGTTGTATAAGTACAATATGTCGAGTTAGCCGTATTGAACTGATGCTGAAGTTGCTGGTGTTGTGCCAACTGCTGCGATGTCGTTGACTGATCCTGTTGTGTCTGATACTGTTGCACTTGAATGTGTTGCGTCTGTGGCTGTCCTTTAAGCTCACCGATAATCTGATTGTATGTAGTCTGCTGATGGGGTATAGTGATTCGTGTTGGTGAAGGAAGCGTTATTGAACCATTGTCGGGATGTTTTATTTGCAAAATGATCTCGTCGCGAGGACGAGCGTTTTTAAAGTGAAGCAAATCGTTGAGTGTAAGTTTATCTGCACTGATCTGATCGACATTAATCTGTTGAGCTTGAATCGTGGTTTGTTGTTGGTGCTGTTGATGTGACTGTTGCTGGGTGATTTGTTGTTGAATTTGCTGATGATTCTGTTGTTGCATTTCCGTTGATTCGTCCATAGAATCAGCATTAAGTGGATCGCTTACTGATGATGCATGTAATTCAATTTCCTCATATTCATCAGCGTTGTGCGGAGAATCGGGAGTATCGCTGCGTGTCAGAGCATATTCGGGTTCACATTTAATAGGTGCAGGCACTTTAATAACAGCTTGTGGTACAACTGCAGTAGCAGAGTCGACCGCGACAGTAGTAATGGTTGAGGTTCTCCTAGTGGCTGCAGATTTTGGCATCACCGACGACGGTTTAAAGGGATATTGTTTGCGTAATCTAGAAATAGAAAAACGTTTTAATTGAGATTATAGTCGCCTAAAGGATATTAGCAGTTTTCTGTACTGTATTTAGTAAGTGACAATATTAGACTTATAAACCTTGAAAACTACAACTTAAGCCAACGCTCGATTCGGGATTCAGATCTTATTCTTCCTTCAGTTCAGGATTCAATTTGTTAATATAATTCCTTTGCAGTAGGAACACATACATATATATATATATATGTTTCAATGTAATTCAACCATTTTAAAAGGTTTAAGTCGAATAGATGGTAGGCAAATGGGAGATTTCATTGGTCAGAACCTAATCTGCTGTACAAATTTAGAAAACAAATTAATTGGAAGTTGTGTGACGATTAGAAACTAAGCTCAGCGTGTCGTTTATTAACTAAAGTTCATAGAGTTCTGACAAATATAAAAGAAACAGATTCTTTTGTCAAGTTACCAGAAGCCTGTAACCTATGAGCAGCCCTCAGTAAGTTTTAACGAATACTCTAGCATGTAGGTACCTACTTAGATGTAGGTTATTCTTTTTTCAAATTAGTTGATGTTTTCCCCCCTGTACTGGTAATCTACATTCAATTTAAATTTCTTTGAATATGCTGAGCCTATGTCAGTTTTGAAAGCTTCAGTTTCGATCACCCCAAAAAGAAAAACAAATGGGTTTGCCGAGTACACTTAACAGTCCTGAGAATCTAATGGAAACCAGTTTGAAAAACCGCTAGCCGCAGTTACGTCGCTTGCTGGTAATTCGGCCTGATGAACTACATAATGCGATACTAACTCGTGTTATATCGCAGATTCTAATATTTTTCTCACACAATCGACCGACACTACACTGAACCTTACTATGTATTTACCTTAGCGCGTCGAACACCTTATTATTTTCAATTTTTGTAAACAAACGTCAAATATTGTCTAAACACGCCAATAACTTTGCGTTTCGATCGACCATATAACGGAAAAACCATAAACTTGACATATCGTTAATTATCCTTAGATCCCAGATCGAGTTTGTTTGCCCTTAAGTAAAAGTAATTTGTTTCCACTTTCAGTCTGTTTTTATTGATAAACCGACAGGTGAAGTGAATACCATAGAAATGTGTCTAAACACATGTTCTGCACATGTTATCATTTTTTCACTGGCCTTACTGTGGATTTTTAAAATTTCCCTTTTGAATAGTCATATATAACTAATCGCCACAACCAGATGGCGTACAATTTTGTCTGAACTGTCAAGAGCCATTTCGCCATCCGTCTCTGTCTCACTCATATATAACTCAAATGGCTTACCGCCATTTTCATTTCATTACAAATTTTTCGAGTGATGCTCAGCTTACCCTTGCACAATGCACACGCAACATGCAAGTGAAAGAAAACAAAAAGGTTTTTTCCAAAGAAAACAAGTGTGAATCAAGGACGTCCATTTAATTTCCTTTACCTGGCATTTAACCAAAATTTCTGAATTTGCTTGAGGTTCCGCTGTGTTCCAACGTTAGGGTGTCCATTGAATCCATCGACAATTTGTTGCCAAGCGTCTCGCACTGAATATTTTCCCTTCTGTTTTTTTCGGTATTTAATATCGATGATCTCCTCGTGCAGGTGGAAGAAACCATAGAGTATTTCCTTTTCTTCGTTAGTGAATCGAGGAGTTAGCGAAACTGCAGATGCGGGTGTTCCACCACCGCTGCCATTTGGTGTTGTTACCGTAGCAGGGCCAGAGTCGGAAGCACCCTTTACGGCACTACGGCTACTATTGCTGCCCGCACTAGACATTTTTTTTGCACTCAAAATGCACAATGTTTTGAGTTACTCCCAATCGAATTTGGAATCAAAAATGTTTATTTGCGGTTATTCCACTTGTTCTCATTCAATGCGCTTCGAGAGGAACTCGTTTTTTTTTATTGTTCTATATTTATATTTATATATAGAATGAGTATGAGTCGATATGTGTATGAAAATAAACACAAGTAGGGAGAACTGTCAATTTAAATGCAAACTTTAACACCACTACAAATTGAACACTCGACTCGGAACGGAGCAAAACACGACGTTTCCACTCACTCCGATTATCAATGAGCAACTGAAGTTAGCCAGCGTGTGTAACTTTGAGTTGAGTGGTGCGCCGCTGCCGATTTGGTGTATTTTTCTTAAGTTTTTCGAAATTGAGTTTAAGAGAATGTGCTAATGCATGGAGAGTATGTTCTCTTTTGTGGTGAGTTTTAGTTGGTTGGAGAATTAGATGTGGTTTGTTTGTTTCGTTGATAGATGGCGTCGACTCTAGTTTGAATGGTTTATGGAAAACTTTTATAGGAGGTCAGTCGGTTTATGGCTATAAATTATTTGTTACCTTTAATAACTTTTTCAATACTTTTTCAAAATGTTTGGTTGCAAATATGTCGCATAAGGGCGACATCCACGCTTTTGTGGCTCGAACCCAGGGTAGAAAAACCCAATACATTAACCCTGTAGGTATAATCCAGAATCCAGTTTAATTCGGTTTAAGAAAAAATTACTTTGGGAAAAATTGAATTTGTACGCCGACACAGAGAAAACACATATGTGCGTCCTGCGTGCGTATCAAATGTTTACTTTCAAATAAATTAAAATTGAATTAGGTAAACAAATATATGAAATTGTGAAATGGAAATCTTTATAAATTAAATTATTCATAAGTGAACATTTCACACATGATGTGTAGGTATAGGAACCATTTTTCAAAGAAATGACAAGAATTAACTTTAAACATCACAACTTTTGTATTACCTACAACATCAGTGTTTGCAATCACGATATGTGCGCTATTTAATCTTTTTGAGTTTAGTCTTCATTTGAACCATTTATCCACATTTTTTTTACATTACATATTGGAAAAGCGACGGAAGTGCCTATGAAACCGATAGGGCGATGTAAGACGCTTTTTTAGTTATTTATGACGTCATCACGCTTACATATCGTTTAATCTTGGATTTTCTTTGCGGACGTACATACATACACACATACATACATATGTACATATACGTGGCAATTTTCATTTATTAATTTTTTTAAATGTGAATATACATATTTTTGAAAACGTATTTGTTTTTAAAAATGTAGCGTTACCGTAGCGCAAGTGGTTAGTGCGTCGGACTACTGAGCCAGCGGTCTTGGGTTCGAATCCCGCCGCAAACACCTAAAAGTTTTTCACAGTGCCCACCTCTTTCGAATGTCTGACAAGCATCAAAGAGTATCATTTGTCACGATTGAGCTTCACAACTCGCCGTTCGGAGTCGGTAAAAAACTGTAGGTCCCTTCCATTCGTGCAAAAATATAACACGCACACACAAATGGTTGCGAGAAGCAGGCCCAGGTTCACCTCGAGCTGTAGCGCCAACTAAGTAAGTAAGTAAGTAAGCGTTACGATAAATGTGTTATGATATAAATGTGTTAGATAAATGTGTTACAATAATAATCCCACTTATTTTGAGATTCGTTTTTATTCGAAAGTGAGAAAAAGTCGAACGGTGGGTATTTTTATATTCGAATGTATAGAGGGTTTATTTTACGGAACGAAAGTTCATTCATCATTTTTATTTTGAAATTCTATTCCTTCGAAATAACTGTCATTATTCATACGTTTGCAATTTTGAATTTAAGTTTATTTCATGATTTCCTTCGTTAATGAACTTTATTCCTTCGAATGTCAAAATACGAAAAAATCATTCGAAGGAATAGACGAATTGACTATTCATTCGAATCTCAAAATAAGGCTGAATGCGTTACGATAGAGGGGAAATGATACAGGGGAAATATGTACATATATAGAAAACATCAGTTGTCTGTCTGTCTGTCTGTTTGTCTGTCTGTGTCTCTCTGTCTACCTTTTCACATCTAAACCGCTGAACCAATCATAATGAAATTGGGTAGGTATAGAGATAGTCTGAGACCTGAGGAAGGACATATGCAAAAAACTGCCCGCTGTCTGTATGTGGCGCTAGAGTCAAGTTATTGACAACTTCTATATTAATTGGCCGCAGCTGCTTCTTTCTTTGTCCGCTTGTCCGGATAGTTGGGTGCGAGTGCGACGAAATTTGGTCTGTACCTACCCAGCGGGAAATTTGGGAAGCGCTCCTCCGAGAAGGTATTTGGAAGCAATGATTTTTTAGGAAAACATTCTATGCGATGTATAAGTGATGCATTTAGAAGCAATCACTGAGATATGCTTCCGAAAAAATCTTTTAAAAAGTGTGCATTGCTTCCCTCTGCGGACCTACTAATGTTAAAAGGATATGGAAGAGGATACGGAGAGTCATGCCTTCTAACCTTCCAAGGAATCGCTTCAGCATGTATGATTGTATGCTTCCATTTCCCGCTGGGTATGTATGTTTGCAGCAGTGTGTAAGTACTGTCCTCTGTTAGTCCACTCCACTGTGTTGGTGATCAGTGTATGTGTCTATCTTCCATTTGTTGTACTGTTCCATCTGTGTTGCCAGATCGCCTGCATGGCATCGCTGATGGTGCTCCTTTTTTAACACGGTTCCGCGTTGCGCCGCTGACGTTTTCACTTCTATATCGATAGGCATTCTGCCCGAGATTACATTGATTGCATCCGCCGACACGGTTCTAAAAGCGCAGCATACTCTTAGCGATGCGATTCTGTGTGCCGTGTTCATGCATCTCATATAGGAGACGCATACATAAGCATTGACTTGCTTACCATTGCTATGGCAAATTTTATTCGAAATGCGCTTTAGGTACGCAGTTGCAGAAACATACTTCGACTTATTGAATTTTGATTCTCAATCTGCCGTTCCATCATCAGCATCTAAATACTGAAGGTACCTAGTTTGCATTACCCCTACCACGATTCCAAACACAGTCCTACTCAGATAATCCCTTGTCCTTGAGACCCCTTATATAATATACTACATTATGTACATATATGTATGTATGTTCTTACAAAAGCTGTAAGAAGTCAACGAAAAGATATCACTAACCTTAAAGTAGATTCAAAACTTTATTGTAATCGAAGAATCAAGTAGAAGAAGCTTGTCTGCGATGTTACTAGAATCGTTTCTTTCGATATGCGCCTCGGTTCTACATAATTCCAGACTTGTTGTTGTTCCAGAATTTTTGGTTTCACTTTTTTTTTGTTTGCCAAAGAAAGGTTCTAGATTAACCCTCCTCAACTGCGTTCGGTTCCTCATGATATTCTTCATGATGTTCCTCGTTCAGTTCGTCTTCCACTGTGGAAACAGCTGCCAGATAAACCTTTTTCAATATCTTTTGCACCTGTGGTACTAGCATTTCGAAGTTGGCTGGAAACTTTTCCCTTCTCGGCGGGCCCTTATCAATGCCAGACCAGAGATCGTGTAACGATGTCTTCGCGGTCTGGGAAAATGAAATTTCAAAGCTGCCGGGCCTTCCGACTTGCTTGCCATTTTTATTCCGTACGAGTTGAATTATTTTATCTGGAAATTCTAACTGCAGGTATGCCCCCAATTCTATTGCTTTATCCCTGTAGATCGGGCACTCCTCTGTGTGCTCTACGTAGACGATGGCGCGATTCTCGTTAAAGTACTGATCCGATGCCCAATCGATATCCTTTACCTTTCGTCTAGATTTTCCTTTTTTTGACATTTTTACTGCAAATTTTGATTATTTATTATTTTTTTGTTTTTAATTTACAGCTAACATGATTCCGCCTAGCCGCCCGAACGTGACTCGGTTGTCAGACGACTCAGTGATGCTGCGATGGAATGTGCCCCGGAATGATGGTCTGCAGATACAGTTTTTCAAGGTTCAGTACCGCATGCTGGGTGACATCTCAAAAACAATTTCTCGGGAGAATTGGCAGACAACCAACGAGGATATTCCGTATGGAAAGCGAGACCGCAATCATGATGGAGTGAAGAACTTCACCTCGTCTGTGTCTGGTTTGAAGCCGGATCGTTTCTATAGATTCCGCATCATTGCCGTGTATTCAAATAATGACAACAAAGAGGGCACTAGCTCGGGTAAGTTTCTGCTGCAACGTGGTGCAGCTTTGGGGCCTTCTAAGGGTCATCTACCACCGCCTGTACTGACCGAAGTCGAGGCAATTTCGGAGACCGTGATTATGTTGCACTGGACATTGGCATTTAACCGATCCAACATGGTGGATGGGTTCTATGCGTATTATAGGCCTGCATCCACTGCGGGTGAATATCTGAAGGCAACGGTAGATGGAATGAATACGAGGAAATTCAAGATCGACATGCTAGAGCCAGGAACTGCTTATGAATTCAAGTTGCAATCGTTTACAGCTTCGGCGGCTTCGGATTTTAGCACGATCCTACAAGGAAAGACAAAGAGTGAGTCAGAAAGGTCAAATGTCCGGTCTTAATGTTCTAAAAAGTTTGCCTTATTCCAACAGAAACTCCCACAACGGCGTCACCCATTACTCCATCTGTTATACCAACCACCAAAGCGAATGAAGAGGACAACTCAATTTATCCAGTGGTAGCTGGAGCTGCTGGTGGAGGTATTCTATTACTCTTGGCGACAGTGGCAGCATGTCTATGCATGAGGCGGAGGAAAAACTCACCAACAGAGGGTGAGTACATGGGTAATCGAGTACGACCGCTCTTTCTTACAAACATCCTTTACCTACAGATGAAGATAAGCCTCAGTTAGATCACATTCAAGCTGACTTCGTGACACCTTCTGTGATCGGCCCACAACATCACAAGCCCAGTCATCGTATGAATGGAGTGATGCCGAGAATGAACATCACACCAAACCCCTTAGCACATGAAGGTGACAAGGTAGCCAGACAGCCTGATTTACCCCTATTTCCGTATGAGTAACAATTTAATTTTATTTACAGTCCCATCAGCCAGTCACAACAACAATGTCCACTCCGCCATACCATCATCAAACCTCTCCGCCACCCAAATCGCCGACAATGCTGCAAAAGCAAATGCACCATCACCAGCATCAGTTGCAGCATCAACAGCATCCACCACCGGTGCCGCCGCATCAAAACAATAACCATCATCCACCAACGATGCACTATCAACCTCCACCACCGCCTTTAACTCCGTCTATGGAGGCCCACCGACGTACTCTGGAGCGTAGTGCACGAAACCTCCACTATCCCCAGCCGGGTGGTGGCAGTGGTGGTGTGACACCCCATGATTCTGCCATGAACATCGATGGTCTGCCAACACGGATACCCTCGCTAAGGCGGACCCCCCGACGAACAACCGGCAATACAAACAACAACAATGGTGGGGTTGGTATCCCCATTGTGGTGCCGGGCAGTCCGCGTGTTCAGCGTTCTCCGATGCCGAATCGCGGTGTCCCCGGCGGTGGTGGGATGATGAAAAGGAACCGCTTGGGTAGTCATACGGAAAATATGTCATCGGGCAGTTTGAACAGTATTGAAGTTTAAGAACGAGCAACGGTGTGTGATGGTTAATTGTAAATTTATTTTTTTAATTTATGTAGAACCTAAGAATATTCATTTAGTGTTGTAGTGTGTGTGATAATTGGACAGGAGGAACCATTCATTTAAATTTGTTAAAAAAAAGCAATCACTACGTATGTCAGTGTCCGTAAATATGGGAATACAATTCGTATGACTGTTAGAATAGGATTAACTCCTCGGTAAATTGAAGAATGAAGCCCTAAATTATTTAGTAGCAATTTCTGTTTTGCATCGTTCGTAGTTTGCAAGCGAATACTCTTAAGGACTTGTCTTCTTCGGGAGATTCGGGATTCATTTTGATAATATGTAGGCAAGGTAAAGTGTATCATAGTCAGCGACTCCGGAACTATAAGCTAAGTACGAAATACTGCATGCATTAAGATTTTTTTATAGAATAAGTACGCCCAGAACTACTTTGAGTTCTTTCGTTCTACATACATTATCTTCTCGTGCATCCTTGATTTCAATCAGCTCTGTACAGTTTAACTTTCTCTGGCGCACTATCACATATCAATGATCATGAAAGAATTGTTCCACAATTGAAAATCTAGTGAAGCATAGAGTAGTTATATTTGCCACGTGGCAAAAGAATTCGAAGCACTAGCCTCCTACTAGTAAGGGAATCTTACTTTTTGGGAGAGAGTTTGGCAGGTGAATAAAAGATGAAACGTGTCATAGTTTCCATCAGAAATCAGACTAAAGCTACACACAACACTTCATACCGATTCATTCTGTTTGTAAGTTGGCTCTGTTCCTGCTTCCAGCTAATTTAAATTAGTTTTGTCTGGATAAACTCCCATACTATTTTACCAGTAATTCTTGATGCCGTGATGCAACTGCGTAAACCTTTGCATATTATTTCTTCTATAAGTTTTAGGAAGTTACTATCGCCAAATTGGTATCTAGATTTTGCGAATCTCCTCTGAATGTGCATTAACCTTCAACGGATCCTCAATTTTTTTTCCCTTATCCAGATTAGCATCAGAAATGACCCTGCATCTTAAATCTGAGTTCAGAAGATACGCGAACAACAAAATCAGAAAATCAGAAAAGCACGTTAACAGTGCTCACAAGTAATATGTTCTTCTCACGGCGCATCGGAAAAACAAAATTCTTGCATTTATTGCAATTGGCCGAATGTTTGTTGGCGATAATCAAATGCGGATAAATGTTGCATCGACCACGTTAACGTCATTTTTATTCAACTGATTTTACATGTACGCTTCGCAAAACATGTGGTTGATAGTCATCAGCGCAACATTGGTCATTTACGAGCAAGCTTGCCACCTTCGAAGCTAACTAGATGTGGACAAATCACCATTAGAGTAGATTGCTACTGCATAGCTCCCATGCTATGTATCATCTAAATAATGTACGCGTTCAGTGCAGATATGTCCAACATATACATACGAAACCACTGGCCCTGAGGTGTATTCGATTTTGCCTTCTTTCGATATACACAATACAAGAAGAAGCCTCCAACATTGTTTCGTCCAATTATTCGTTTGCACCTTTTTCCATTTAATAATGTTCTGCTTCAATGTCTGCAATTTTTGCTGCTATTGGCTCAACAGGGCTTTGTCATGTTGGAAATTACTGCATTCAGATTTAGTACAATGCAATGCAATGCCGCTTCCACTTCATTTCAAATGTTTCTAAACTCAAACTTAAATTTGATTTTAAATATGTGTATGTGCGCGCGATTGATTTCAAACAAACACATCACCATTCACGCTTAAATTTTTTAGATGCTCTTTCCATTTAGTACTGAAAATACACGTACAGTCATTTCCGATACTATGGGGACTTTATAGAGAAACACTTTGGTCTAGGATTCCGACCCCGTCCATCGGAGTCATCTACCGAAAGTGAAAAACGACGTAAGTCACTAAAGCTCTGCGAGCAAAAAAGTTGTTCAGTTTTTTTTTTCACGAAATAGTATAAAAATTGATACTAGTTCCGTCGAGGGTTAAATCGGCTTTTTCCGAAATTCCGATTTTTAACCACCCATTATGTCTTCTGATTCCTTAGGTTGTTTCGACTCGTTATTTATATTTGCATAAAGAGTGATCCATATTATTAATTTTACAAAAAAAAAAAAGACGTTCTTATAAAACGCATTACGTGGTAATATGATAATAACACTGCATCATACTCTCTAGAAATGAACAGAGCTGCCATTTATTTACAATTATATAATTCATTTCATTTTTATTAAGACTTAAAGAAAAATATGAGTTTATATTAATTTCAAGTAATACTAACGGTTTCAGGTCCTATACATATGTTTTGTTACATCTTAACTCTTCACTCAGTCACAAATGAAAAGTAAATAATAATTATTTTAATTTGTATTTTATTTTTCTATTGTTTTATGAATTACTACATATTCAGTTTTCCGTCCTATAATATTTATAGTAGATAACATTAAATTTAATGTACAACTAATAAAAACAAGTGTTAAAAGTAAAATTAAGTTCTTCCTTCCTCCCCATGACTGGCTTTATTATTTTTTTTTTTGTTAATTATAATTATACCTACTACTATAATAAATAAGAATGAATTATTATTTTTAGTTTTAGTTTAAGTTATCAAATCTTCCTGTTGAAAGCAATGCTTCGTTATTATTGTATACAATTTTTAGTTGTATAAATATTAAATGTATTTATCTTTTTATTATTGTTTTGTTTAATTTAATATGAAACATTAAGACTTTATATACAAAAAAAAGAAAACACTCGAATGTAGAATACAATAACAATTGTATAATGTAATATTTAGTTTTCACCTTTGTTTTATTTATAAATTTCGTATTTGTAAGTTTTTTTTGCAATTATGTATAAATAATTAAATAAAACATTTTTTTGTTATATGAAACACAAATAACTGATAACTGTTAATTTAGTATCTATATATTAAACAATTAAGCACAAAATAATAAAACAATATCGTTTGAGTTAAAATGAAATAGAAATCATATAAACCGAAATCGTTGTAGTTTTATTACATACTGGACATGTGGAATAACCTCTGTTCCTAAAGAATTTAATATCGGTCTATCGATGCCGAATAATTTTTCAGTTCTTCCTAGAAGACTATTTAGATGACAAAAATAATAATAATGTACCCCACTTTGCCTAAGTCAGATACCAAAACGATAATTACTTGCTATGACACCTAATTACTTACTCCCTTCTTTAACACTGGCAACTCTGTCTGGCTCCTTCCCAACATACAAGGTGATTCCCCTTAATTATTTGTAAGTTTTGTGTAGTTTTATGTAAAAGTGAACGCCACCCACCGATCGATTCGATAATCGGGACATTCCCTACAAATAGTATATTTGTTTGGCTGGAATTCCCCTTTGAAGCGCACTTTCTTTTCGTTTGGGACTTAAAATAAAATCTTAGTTGTTCTATGTTCTCAACTGTTTTCAGTGTAAGAATATAATAAATACATATTATGGGCCCCATTATCCTAAAGTGCCCATGGCCGCTAATAGGTATAAGACGGTCGGCCCTGGGCACAACCAGCTGAAGACAAACAACAATCATCGACATTCATTACAGAATACAGACCAGCGTTGCCATTGGGCCAGCTCAGTGGCCATTTGGAATTTATTTTTACTGCTGGACAACCAAGCCTATTTTTTTCAATGTGCTCAAAAAAGGTCGGACCTCCATATCTGCACTTTATGTTGTAAGAAGGCAATGCATTGTTTGCATAAATAAATGAATATTACAATCAAAAAAAAAAAAATAAAAAAAAATACAGCCCTTGTTACCTACAGCGCCACTTAAAAGGATAATTTATTAACTGTCCCTGCTCTTTGCCAAAGTTATCAACATTTTAAAAACCTCGGCTATTTCTTTTTTCGAAATTTAAACATGAAGTACTAGTCGCCCATCATTTTGTAGCAGGCATTTCGTCTTCCATCCTTTTCTACGGCTAAATGTCATTTTTACTTCTCATACGTTACACACATGCAATTATCACCCAATAGGCTGACTCATTTAAAGTGTGGAAATCTAAATCCAAAGCGCCTTCTTTTTTGGCGAAATTAAGAGACACCCGCAAAAGAGATCTGATGAGTTTAGTTAGACTGCACGTACACAAAGAAAATAGAGCTTTTGCTTTTTTTAGGGGGCGTGTTTATTTTTGCACAGGAAAATAAGAATGTGATCGCAGAAAGTATACCTTCTACAGATTTATGGGCGACTAGTGCTTTATTTCATATTTTGAACTCGGAAACTCGAGCGAAAGAAATGGCAAATTGCATAATCTTACACAAATTGAAGGTTCTAAGATGCGCGGTAGAAGGATTATAAGTCAAAATTTGGTCAAAATGAGATAAGTATACCATTCGATTGTTAATTTTATGTCATGTTTGGTAAAGGCGGTATAAGTCCATTGCACACACAAATGGTTAAAAAAAGGCAGCGATCAAGTAGCCTTATTGTATAGCAAGGCACATAGTTTATGTATTTCCCTCTTTTTTCCCTCTCCTGAAAATTTGCAATTTTGGACTTATAAATACTACTCCTTCTGCCGCGCACCTTAGAGTTGTAGGAAAAGTGACTTCGTCAAGCCAAAATCTACCAAAAAAAATTGAGTCTGCAAGAGAAATATACATACATTTGTATGTACATATGTAGTTACTATGTCAGTCACCATTTAAGGGTGATAATTACCTCTAAAGTTCAATATTCACTCCAATTCTCAAAGTCGTAATTGCGAGTCGCATACGACCATACTCGTAAAAAAAGGTGCGTGAGATTCTCGCGCGTAAGAAGTGAAACTAGTTTTAAAACCAATAAGCCATCGATGAGTTACTAGTAGGGCTGTGTAATGACAGAAAATTTGATTTTCTGCCACTTCGATCTCAAATTCTCAGCTCCTATAAGTAATGGACTATAGTCTGAGTACACCCATAAATTCCGCCAAAAAATGCAGACCATAGCTAATAGTGAAAACCGCATCTAAATCCGTTTAGTAGTGGTTCTCGAGATTAGCCACATTTGGGGACCTCCTTTTATACTATGTACAGTATTGTTCGAAAATACTTAAAATAGCAAAAATGCACACACATGCACACACGTTGCCCCCGCAACGAATTTTTGAAAAATAGCCGTATTTTTAATCAAAAGAATTCTGCTAATGGAGGTTAAATTCAAAGGCTAATAGCATTCTTAGGTTATTACGCTCCGACAGTTGGAAGTTTTCTTTTTGAATGGGTAGAAAACGCTAATTTACTAAAGCATATCATATATGATATACAATGCAATAAAGGGTTAATAAAAATAAGATAATTTTTATTTACTACATTAAGTACTGGGGTAGATATAGTAAAAAAAAAATCCAAAATCAATTCATTCAAAGTAAATTGAAAATTAAATACAAATTCATCTCAAAATACAGCTGTTCGAAACATAAGCAACTTTTAATATTCATTGTGATAACCCTTATTTCTGATTACCTTCGCACATCTACGGGGCTTAAATTCAATTAATTTTCAAACATGTCATGAGCTAATCCCTATTTTTAAAGCGCTGAGTCCCAACTCTACGCTTTAAGATGCCAAAGAGATTTTCCACGGGATTCAAGTCGGGGATCGGGGCGGCCACTCCAAAACTTGTATCCCATTGCTTGATAACCACTCTTTGACCACTTTCGATGAATGCTTCGGGTTATTGTGGTGTAGAAACACCCATCGAAGTGGCATGTTCCATTTGGCGTATGGTAACATTCACATTTAAGATGTCTCTATAGACAAATCGATCCATTAATTTTTTTTTTTTATGAAATAGTCCAAGTCCAAACGCTAAAAAGCAATTCCATACCATTATTCTTTTCCTCCATGCTTTACTGTACCTTTGCAATACCGAGGATTCAGCTTTTGACTCTTTCCTTTATGAACGTGACAGATACCATCTGAGTTAAACAAGTGAACTCCGATTCATCACTAAAAAGAACAGTATTCCAATTGTCTGGGGACTAATTAATATGTGCTTTTGCTAAATCTAATTTACAAATGTATAATATTTTAATATTCTAGAGTTCTAGACAGCAAATTGAAGTTCTTTTAAATGTACCTACATTTTTAAATGCTTCTTTGCTAACAATAACATTTTAAATGGCCAATAACTTTTTAAGTAGTTTTCAAGTACACTTTTTTTTGCAGTGCTGGAACTCATATTGAGTTGCAATTCATTCCAAATGTCGCTCGATGACATAAAAGGGTCCTTTTGGATCAAATCGACAATTTGTCTATCAGTTCGACGTGATGTTTTACGAGTACGTCCACTGAAATGCGCTTTTCCGGTTGTTCCAGTTGCTCTATATTTCTTAAAAAGCCGTGAAATAATAGACTTGTTGATATCACACTTTTTAGCAATTGAGATCTGGGATTTACGCATACCACAGCATTCAATAATTTTAGATTGAAACGTTTTTCCATACTGTGTACGCGGTTTAATTAGTTAATAGATTGATTTAAAAAAAAAAAGTGTTAAATTGGAATTTATTTATAAGACAAATGCTTTAAGTTAACTGAAACAAAAAGCGTTGCATGTAAAATTGCAAAGAATTTAAAAAAAAAAGTACCGTAAGATACCGTTTCTCGCTGAACAATTGTGTTTACGTCGAAGTTGCTTAGGTTTCGAACAGCTATATTTTGAGATGAATTTGTATTTAATTTTTTATTTATTTTGAATGAATTGATTTTGGATTTTTGTTTTTACTATATCTATCTCAGTACTTAATGTAGTAAATAAAAATGATCCTTTTTGTATTAAATCGAATTAGTACAAAAATATTCGACTTTGAATAATTCAGAGGAAAAAGTTGCTTAGGTTTCGAACAATACTGTATAGATTTTGCTGCCAGTTGAAGTTGGAGAAGGAGAAGCGTTTCACTTTTCATCTGATTCCGACAAATTTGCCCTACCGCGAAGTTTCACTTCAAAATGTAACGTAACGACCCGTATTCAAACTTGCTTTCGCGAGTCGAATGCGATGCTTTGCTTTTGACAGAAGGCAATTAGACATGCGAGTATATTCGCAGAGTACGACTTTGGGAATAAGAACATTCGACTAGTAGGAAATACGACATTGGTAATTGGGGTGAATAACAAACGCTTCAAAATGTTTGGCCCACCACATTGAGATTGACAAACTATTTCTATTGTCTTTAAAAAACCAGATCACCCCTATTTTGAAAGTTGTATGTGTGAGTCGCATACGACCATACTCGTTTTTTGTAATGTATTTGTCATTATATTTATACACGAAATTTTGTTTATTGATATTTCATATTTGACACTTGGTATTTGACATTTCAAATGTGTGTTGGAATGCATTCCATGCGATGGGTTGTCGTATACATCGCATTCGACTTCAGGAACACCAATTCGAATGCGATACGATTCTCAATACGACTTTGAATACGGGTCGTCTCGTAGTACGACATTGGGAATTAGGGTGATTATTATTATTATTTTTTAAAATGTGTTGAACAAAACAACACCAAGAAAATATTATGCTTCGACGAGCTTTCATTTGTCATTCCAAACGATTTTTGTCCTTCCCATTTATCCTCCTCAAGCTAACCGCTTGTCAAAATTGAACTTTTAAAGTTCAATTCTGTATTTGGGCCGCGATTTACAACTGTTCGAAATTCCGTTTGCGTCAAATAGTCTAAGAGAAAAACGCGTGTGACAGACAGACACCGAAGTGATTTCATAGGCTTCCCGTGTTGCCGATTTGGGTACGGGGCACTACAAATATTATCCCGCAAGCTAAATTTTTTGACAATTTGTCGAATGTGTGTCACTACTTTCATAGATCGACTCCGATCAAGACGAGGTTCCAAAAGATCGTGTAAGTACCTATGACTATTGGAACCAAAGTTGACCATGCCGGTAAGGTTCATCCATGTTGAAGGCTCAGCAGGCCGTTCTCAAATAACCTTTTTTTCTTATTGTTGAGGGCATATCATAAGTAAAAGCAGGCAAGTATAGAAATGTTCGTCGATAGAATGATAACCTCTGCTCTGAAAATGCCTTAAAAACACAAACACAAACATTTATTATTTAGGAGAGTTTTTTTTATTTTCATATCGACTCTTTTGTTTCTTTTACCTTTTTAGATTATTTATCTTAAAAATACCTAAAGATATGTACAAAAAATTAATATTGTAAAAATTTTAACATTACACAATGCATAAGTAAATGTATTTAATTTTATATCTATATTAATATTTATATTTAAACTAATAGTTAAAGTAATTCATAATAATTTAGGACAGAATATATAGCATTGTGTCTAGGAAACGTAAGAGTAAAAATTGTTCTAATTTTATTTATTTAATACTTTAATATTAATTATTACCTTATTAAATGATGATATATTAAATCAGCACGATACATATTTATTTATATAGAGATTCTTATTTATTAATTGACGGCATGATTTAAAATATAAATACAAAATGGGGAATATAATATGTATATGTATATAATTTATTCACTATAAAATATATATATCACCATATAATTTGTGCATACACTACAGTCTGTTTCACAGGACATGACTTGATAAAAATTTGAATTGAAAATTTGATGAGTACAGTCATTTAATTTCGATGTGTATAATCCGCATTTTGATTACATAAAACGGTTTATGTCAGTTTTGGTTTGAATTTTCCAACAAATGATTAAGAACACCTCGATGGCCCCATGCAAAAAGATACTAAGTGCATTTTTGCTATTTTTCAGGAGAAGCGTTTAAAGTTATTTGACTATAACTTCCTTGTTTATTAACGGATTTTTAAGCTGAATGCTTTGTTACTCTCATAATTTTCATACAATTTTTTAGAGATGGAGTTAGGTCTGCAATATTGTGGCTTATTATGTTAAATTGCAGTTAGTATTATTTTGACGATCTAATTCAAACTTTTGAATATACTATCTATTTGATGTTAGTTCTGTTTAACACGGAACAAAACATATCAAAAACTATTTTAAGTGCACTTAGTATTAATGTGGCTGGAAATCTATACACTGAAGAGTATACTAAGATACACTTAAGTGTCATCTTCTTTTTCTTGCGTACAGACAAAAGTATACTAAAAGGCACATTAGTGCATCCAACTTCCAAAAATTCCATGCAAAAAAATACTATGTCAACATAGTATACATGCGTTTATTGCAAAATTTAGTGATAAAAATATTAAGAGCGCTTAGTATGATTTTGCTTCGAATACGTGTTTACATAAGACATTATAATAAGTGCTATTATAGCTCTTTTTTTAAGGTTTTTGGTTCGATTCACACGAAAAAAATTTTAAAAGTAAAAGACAATGTGGGGATTCTTATGGTGTACATAACTCAAAACTATACTAAGTGCACTTAGTATCTTTTTGCATGGGGCCATCGACCTTTAAATGCAGAAGTTTGGATGTTTGTTAGGTACTCAATCGCGCCTTAACGGGTTCACAGATTTGGATGAAACTTCGCCAATGGATTAGAACAAATAATTTTAAATTTTTCGAATCTTGGCAATCACTATTATCGTGGGTATGCACAATCGGAGAAGTGAAATCAGAAGTACATTTATCTAATAATGATGGATGGGGAAACTGGTTGAGTTCATAATTGTAAAAAAACGCAGCAATGCAGATATGTATACAATAACAATCGGTTATAACAATACCTGTAAGTGTTGATTTTTTTTTTTCAAACAAAGGGTGCTTGGAGATAGTTCTTAATATAATGACAATATATTCATAAGTGAAAGTTATTTTCCTTTGCCTAACAATATGATATTATTTCAAGAACTGAAAGTGGTGTAAAGATTTACTGTACCGGATATAACGATAAACCGACTATAACGATGAAATTTTGAGGTCTCTTCGACATTGATATAACCGATTTCTACTGTATTACGTTAACAAATGTAGAAAAACGGCATTACCATTGCAAACGTTCCGGCATCACTTATGTTCATAAATGTCAAATTACCGATTTTGTTTTGCAAATTTGCAGCTGACTTTATTTTGCTGCACTCCTGTGACATGACTGCTGCAGCAGCACCAACATATGCAAAAGATAGATTACATAATGATTTTCTCATAATGCTTTTTTTAAAGGCGGATTGGTTTGTACGTCAGTTGGGCTGCGTGTTAGTCCGCACTGTTCTTTATAAAAATTGGTGTGACCAAGTTCAGTTTCGTGAAATAAATGGTTTCGTTTATGGCTTTTAATAAAACTAGTGTGCCCTTGCGAGAACTCTCGCAAGAGAAAATCCAAACCTTCCATCCAACATCCAAACTTCCCATATGATTTCCATCTGTCAACTGATGGAAATCCCATGGAAATCATATGGGAAGTTTTTATCCTTTTGGGAGTTCATTTTGGTTAAATATTTGTTTTGATCGATTTTTTAATTTGTTAAAATTTATAAAGTGAAAATGCAATTCGTCACTGCTCCAGGAAATTCTCTTTCTTTTGACGCCTCATTTGCTAAAATTGGTTAAGTGTGAGCGCCGCAAATGGTACCTATACTACAGAAATAATATACATATGAATTACATTAGATTTGAATCACTAGCCTAAAGTATGAAAATGAACATTCGTAATTTGCGATTACTTCTCTAAAACTTAGATTTAATTTTATATTCAACACTAAAAAGCTAAATTTAATAGTATCTTGTCATATTAATTATGTAGTCACACTGGGGTGGGGATTGTTTATGTTTCCTATGCAGGTATTTTTAAAGGCGGGTTGGTTTGAATTGTCATCAGCTGAGGAGCGAAAGACATCGGCATTGTCTGGGTACATATCGACCTGTGTTCGCTATTTGTATGACAAAATTTGAGTACAAACTATCGAGCAAAAACGAAAATGCCATTGATTGGGCAATTGATTTGATATCCATATAATTAATAAAACAATTTTCGGAGCATAGCACAAGGTCCTATACGATGGGACACAACTGAACAGGATTGACCATTTCCTCATTAAGGCGATTCGAAGGCATTTTGCGAGGGCGATTACCGACGACAATAACCTGATCTTCGGGGCTTATTACCCTAATGAAATATATCATGAGACTTGAGAGTACGCTCCTATCGGGCTTTATCCCATCCATATTGATGCTAAAGGGTTACTTTAGAAAAGGGATGGTATTCCGGTATTGTACCACCGCCATGCCACCTTACTGAGGACGAGGTGGTCGATGACGCTCTCCCAGGTCGGTGCATTACTTTTGTAACAGCCTAGATTTTAAGTTTAAGTTAAATTGGATTAGTTATGTAGGTTAAGGTAAGCTGGTCGTGGAGTAGCCGGGCCCGCTATAACGATGCGTCGTCTCCGAGAGGTGACCGACGTTGCGGTCTCGCTCAGAGTCTCGGTGCAGCGAGTGGGCGTCGTAATGGCGATGGCCAAGCGCCCGAGGACGCAATCAGGATGGTGACCACTTGAAGCACAAGGTAACGAGCGCTTACAATCCTGATTACAGTTAGTTTAGGTAAAGCAGCTTAGGTTATTTTAGGTAGGTTAAGTTTTTGTGGTTTTAAGAAACAGTAATAAAAATGGTTTGGTTTCCAAGCTTTTCTTGGGATTTAAGTGTTAAATTAGCGTAGTCTCAGTACAGTCAGAGTAAGGATGAAATGCAATGGTTTATAAGAATAGTGTTAAGCCCAGAGTGCCCCCTAAGGTCCGGTAAGCTATATTAAGTGATATATTATGTAGTTTGATTTTAAGGGGGCAATCCCTTTAGAAATTTAAAAAAATCAATTTTTTTCTTCTTTCATATTTCGAAAATATAATGTTTTGAGAGTATATTGACCCGAGAAAAAATTAAAGTATTAAATATTTACAGAGTTATCGCACATGCATATAGTCGAGCGCATGTAGTTGCATATCGCAAAGGCCACTAGAGGGAAAATGGCAAGAGAGGAGAAAAGTGACCCAATATGGCGGAGGTATGTTTCGGCTATCTCTCTCCCCATAATAATAATAATAAACAGGTAGAACAATTGACATATGTATGTACATATATAAACGAGGTGAAAAACGGAATGATGGAAAATTTTTCAATTAAGAATAAAAGAAGCACAAAGAAAGCATTTAACGGTCACATTTTGTTTTCACCATACGTCGTTGGTATATATTTCATCATTAAATTGATGTGTATGGGCTGTGACGCATACTTTGGGAGTTGATTATTGTCATCATTTGTTCCTTATATTAAACAATTACATAAATAATTTACGCCAACGACCATACTACGCTGAAATTATCGGTCGTCGGGCGCGGTTAGTACTTAGATGGGGGACCGCTTGGGAACACCGCGTGTTGTTGGCATTCGTTAAATTTTTTCCTTTCATTTATCGGATAACGACAATTATTTTATAGCAAAATTTTTGGTGTACACTGTTCACTGTTAAAAAGTACATAGAATACATTTTGTACATACTTCCGATGGTGGGTGCCTTGGGAACGTTGTTGTTGTTGTTATGTTGTTGGCATTCGGATATTTTTTTCTTTTATTAAATGATAAGAAACGACGATTATTATTTTATAGTAAACTTTTCGGTAGTAAATACTTCCGATGGTGGTGGGTGTTTGAGGAATACATCGTGTTTTTGAAATTCGGAGTTCCTTTTAATTTATAGGATGATATGTATGTAGGGTTGTCAGCAGAGACTTATGAACTATAAGGCGCTTAATGATTTGCGTACGGAAATCATTGCGGATTACCGAGGGGACCAAAAAGGACTGCTTTTATACGAATAACCGCTATTTTTTGCAAGGGACCGACAGTTTATTTCGATATAAATGGGGTACGAATTATCGAGATTATACTGTGTAAACAAATGTATAAGAAACAGTTCATATGTTTATGACCATATGTATGTATGTATGTGTGTAGATGGTCTAGTCCTAGTGCATCATGTATCATTAGCTAGCATACCGAAAAGACCACGAAAATTCGAAGTACTTACTTGGCCTAGTGTGAGATCATTGTCTCTTCTCAACTGGAGGTATTTGTGATTACGTACATATACTGCATATGGTAAATAGAAACTTTTAAAACGATTATCTCGAATCCGTATTTTGGTTGAAATTTTGTGAGGCCTCTCTCTATATCATTTCCGGAAGGATAAACCTAAAGTTTTAAAGATTTCATTCAAATAAACTACTTTTTGAGGGTGAAAAATGTCGAAAAAACCGTATAAAATTTGAAAATTTTATTAAAGAGCGTACAATTTTTTTAATTTTAGACTTTTTTATGATTTCGTTCCTTTTTCCTTCCCATGCATATGTCGAAAATAGAAAGTAATTTTTTTTTTGGTAAAAAGATAAATAGAGAAAGACAGACAAATGCAGCACTTTTGGACCTTGCATTAAAGGGAGCGTATCGGAATCCCGCTTTTAAAAATCCCGAAAAAAAAGTTTGGAAATACCGTCTTCTAAGATCCCGTTTTCTTAAAATACCGCGTCTTAAAATCCCGCTTTTTAAAATCCCGTTTAATCACGCTTTGACAGTTTCTCAGCATCCCAATTTTGTATTTCAACAAATTTATCTTTCAAAATTTAATATTGCTTGTTCCATTTTCTAGGAAAGAAATGAGAAAAGTTAATTTAAACGAAAAAATAAACGGAAAATTATGAAATATTTATTTTTTTTATTTTTAAATGAATATTATTAATTTATTTGCATATTCGTTGAATTGTTATACATATTTGTTATTATATTACATTTATTGTTTGTTGCAAATAATACGAGTTATTGATAAAAGGTTAGCGTATTATATTTATTACCTCTGTTTTTATTTCACTCATTCCTATTTTCTTTTCAAATCTCGCTTTTGCAATCAGAATGCAAAAACGAGATTATAAGAAGCGGAATTATAAGAAGCAGGATTATAAAAAAGCGGGATTATAAAAGCGGGATTTTAAAGTCGAGATTTCAAAAAACGGGATTATAAAAAGCGGGATATCGTACCTAACCCGCATCAAAGACATCTGAAGAGAAATTGAACTGAGCCGCCATTTTGTGACAAAAAAATAATTGTTTTTATATTTTCATAGTTCAAATAAAATGATTTTACAACTACAAAATGATTCAATTATTTTAGAACATTTAAAAACACTGTTAAAAAATGAGTTGTTTTAAAGCGTTCTAAAGGGATTGCCCTCCTTAATTAGATTGAAGCATTTTTGTCTAGCATGTAAGTTTATATCGAAAACGAATTAATAAAAATGTTTTGAAAAAAAAGTAAGGCTATGGAATGGAAATGTTCACAATACCGCTGAAACGGTGGCAAACACTTTGATCAATGACTTTTTAATATATGTATATATGTACATACATACGAGTACATATGTACATACAATTTTTTGGGACCTAATGGATTATAAGAACGGTCTATCTGAGTCTTCAAAAATATGTGCATATACCTACATACATCAACTGGTGATATTATATTGGTGGAACGATGGTTACAATTTATGTGTGAGTGGAGTCATTCAAAATCAATCACTCTCTGTGAAAAGTCGACCTACAGACTCCAAAAAAAAGTAAAACCACAAAATGTATACCTAGTAATTTTTTATTACGCTCTTTCCTAAGAACGGACAGTGGCAAGCTTCACTTAAAAAAATCCTGTGTGACAGACTGTATTATCTAAAATTGTTATCAATCGTTATCCCTGTATTTTTTAAAACATCATTTAGTTAGTTTTATAGTTTAGTCCCCTTTTTACGTTTATCATTCGTTTTATTCGGTTTAGTAAATATGATAAATTTATAATTAATATATGTATGTATAACTTTGTTCTTTTAAATAATATTATAAAAAATGTAATCAAAAACTTATGTAAGTGATACTTCGTTGAATATATAATGTACATACACTCTGTATTAAGTTGTAAATATTGTAAATATTCTTTATTTTTCAATTATTTTTTTATTTATATTTTTAAATAAACTTTTTCTCTGTATATGTATCTAGTTCGTATAGACATTTTTGTTTGCTTTACGTATAAAAAAAAATCATATTTCTTGTTTATGCTAGAAAATTATATATATGTTAATTACGCTACAGCATTTGATTTTGTTGTCATAAATATTTTTTGAGGCATTTTTTTGTTTGACATCACACATTTGTTCTGTAAATGTATAAAAATACAAAAAAGATACAAACAAACAATAAAAGAGAGAGAAATAGAAAATAATTTACAAAAAATTAAATTAAATGTTTTCATTAGAATTTGTTTTTGTAATTAAAAATTGTATAAGTTGAAATTTAACAAAAAAAATAACAGAACTATGTTTAAAAATAATTTCTTTTGTTTTTTGCTAAAGCTATTGCCAAAAGCAAAGTGTTATTTTAGTATTATTAATAAAAAAATAAACGTGAGAAAGAAAATTTGTTAAATATAAATAAAATAAAATATAATCAATTAATTTAAATAGTAAATATTGCCGCCAGATATGTAAGGGGTACTTCTTTTAGTAGGGCAAGACTTTTACACAACACTTGAAGGGAAAAATTTACAGAGGTTCTAATCTGATACTGGAGACTATATTGACTATTGTGTCAGAGCTCTATAGGATGAACATGTATATGTTTGTATGTACCTATGCACATATGGTAGGATTCTGAGTACATGCTATAAACACTTTTTAATCAAAGGAATATTTACCCCCGATGGGGGTGGGAAAGTCAACCACAAAAAGAGAATCCCAGGTACCAATAGGAACGATAAGGCGCAAAATGTTTATGCAAGCATGCAGCAGGGTAATGAAAGATAGCGTAACCTTGGTACGCTAAACAGACTTGGGCTCAGCTAAATCGGCGCAAAACTTACAGCCTGCTAAAAATCAACAGAGCACATATCGGCACCCTGGTTGAGGTATTGACAGGTCATTGTACAATAGGTGCACAGATTGGGAATCTTCTGTCTCAGTTCATTTAAGAGGAGGTAGAAGAACGCTGCTTTCAGATTGTGAAAAAACGTGCACAATTTTGCAAAAGGTCAAATATAGCCTATTTTGAAAAGTCGTAAGATACTCTCTTGGCGACAAAAGAGTGTTAAATAGCGTAATGTTATCTTATTTCACTCAATCGAAATGTTATTTTAATGTATGTAAGTATTGTCAAAACTTTAAACGCGTTTTTCTCCAAACCATGTTTTTGAAATTTTGGGGAAGCACTGACTAAAAACTATTTAACCGATTTGGCTCAAAATTTTACAAGTTACTCAGACACACACATAGCTAAATGCCTAACGTTTAAAACATTCAAGTTTTTGATAATAAATTAATTTTTTTAAACAATTTTTCAAAGAAAAGCATTGGATTTTGAGAACTTTTAATATGCATATTATTGGTTAGGCATTTAGAATAAAGTCTACAGAAAAATAATGTCTTTGATTTTTTTATTTTAGATGACAATTGAAGGCTGTGTGCTTCCCCAAAATAGCACATCTTTTTTGTGAGGACTCCACTTTTACATAAAAAATGTTTAAACAAATGTATGTAGAATGGAGTTTTAATATACTTTAAAGTTCTAATAAAAATATGTAAAAATTATTTTTTTATTTTTTTGATGAAAAAAATTTACGAAAAAACGTCGAAATTTCAGCCGTCACAGTGGACTGCAGTCCTGCCAATTTTGCGTCCATTACTACAAAAGAATTGCATAATTGTTGCATGATCTCCGCAACACTTGAGTTCAAAAAAGTGAAAGGACATCTAGCAGCAGGCTGGCATGCGTTTTCGATTTGTAGCCACATTGTAGGACAGAAAATTAAAGTAAAACAATTCGAAACTAACTTAAGTCGTATTTGACCAGCTTCTTTTTTTGTTATTATAAACTTTTTTTCAAATATTTTCCAGTGTTTGGGGACTTAAATAAATGATTGTAGTATGAAAAACAAAATTATTACTTTTAGTTTTGGAATTATGGACCGCCTGAAAATGGGGCGATAAACACATGAGGGTACATACGAAAATAAGAAGACACCGGTTATAATTTAGAATTTGTTTCACACATTTTATCGGAATTATGGCCTTCATTAAATCATGTGAAGTATTCGCACGAGATTCATTACCACTGACCTTCCGCGACTCCTAAGTCCGGAACAGTATTGCCAGTTGCAACACCTTTATACGGCTCAGCCTGCAGGAGGTACCCAGGCCAGGTATCCATACATTAACATTTGATTCCAAAGCGAATGGCTTAACATGCAAGTGTTTTTTTGTGCCATGATGACCATGGTATAGTACTATAGACTCGTCTATGCTTACATCTGGGTATTTTGGCAAGTAACGCATCCACTTTTTATTGAGTTTTTACAACAAAGGTTGATTTTTGGAAATTGATCCACGGGTTGCATTACACGGGGTTGCCAGATGTCAATAATTTGGGTAAAAGTCACTGTAAAACAATATTTAAACTATGCAAATGCACCAATTATGCAGAAAATACGGTAAATTATAAACTGAAAACAGTGCCCCAGAGTTCATAAAATGATTAATAAAATCTACAATTTTTTAACAAACTCAAATTGAACATGTACATTTTATTGCACAAATATTGTTCAATAAGAAAAATAAAAAAACAAGAATTTTGTCGAAAGATGAATATAATTTCTAACTTTTGTTTTAGGGACTTTGCAACTTTTTATTTTTTGCACTTCACCAAAGAAAAACTCACTGACTAAGTAACGAGTCATTTTAGTAACCGGTCCAATAAGTGTTGCCAAACTTATAATCTTTAAAAATAATACTAATACAGAAAGAAAAACACACTACTTTATTTTATTTAATTCATATAAGGGCCCTTGAAAAATGGGGCGGTGAGCGCATATGGGTTAAGATCTCACAGTGATCAAGTAATTATACTGGCCACTCTACTATATTTAGATTGCAATAAAAACTCCACTAGACATAACTAGCCTAGACTGGGTCTCTATCGCTCTAACTACTTTCTATCATATAAGTACGATTATTACTGCCTTATAGATAAGTATGCATCGCGTCCTTCAGAGCGACAGAAGTTGCAGAGTTGAAGAAGAGGGAGAAAGGCAATACATATCCAATAGACCTAAGTAATATTGGAATACCGGCAGCCACTGCCCCCTAACCTAGCCTAACTGAACCAATGCATGACAATTCAAAGAACGGATATAAAAAGTTGATGATAACCGTCGTCCTCATTATTTGGAGAGATGAAAAAAAAAAACTCAGAAATAAAGTGGTGCCTTGTATAAGTGTTAACCCCGCTTAGATTAATTTCAAATGTTGAAAGAATGCTAGAATGACAGAATGACATAATAAACAAAACCAGAAGAATGAGAAAAAAATGATAAAACTTGATTTTGATTATTGGGTTATTGAAATGATTCGAAAGACCAATGTTTTCGTTTTTTTTTTTTTTGTTTTTAACAACAAATTACATTTGTTCTTTCTTCTTTCTTCTTTAGGTGGCGCTACAGTTCGGGGTGAACCAGGGCCTACTTCTCATGACTATTTGTGTGTGCGTGTTATATTTTTGCACGAATGGAAGGGACCTACAGTTTTTTGTCCACTCCGGACGGCGAGTTGGAAACTACTCGTGACAAGTGATATTCTTTGTCAGACATTCGAAAGTGGTGGCACCGTGAAAAAACTTTTGTGTTTTGTTGGGATTGAACCCGGGCAGCATTGCGTAGTAGTGCTAACGCACGGTGCTTACTCTTACATTTACAGAATTTAATTTCTTTTGAAATATTTTTATGTTTATGTTTTTAGTCTGCCAGCTCAAGGCCTCAAGAGATCAGAATCGGGCTTCATACTGTTCATTGCAACTGAAAAAAAATTTCGAATAGTTGAGATATAACAATATATGTGTAAGGCATGGTTTATATTGGCTAGAAACACCGTATTAGTGAGTACGTCATGGAAGAAATCTGCTCTTGCTTCTAGAGACCGTGTATGCTAAACAATGATGAATCAGTCAGCAGAGAGATATCTTTCATTAAATTGATTCATTATGCGGGAATGACAGGCAATAGCTAGATACTACAAGAAAATCAAGAACCCGCTAGGAAAATCACAGAAAACTCCAATCAAGTGAATGAGTGAAGTCTGCAGAGATGAAAAAGTTTGCTAAAGAAGTCTTATCTAATAAGAGATTCGTCCTCCTCTAAGTTCTACCAGTGTTAGTAAAAAATTAAAATTACTGTGACATTCGTGCAAAAAATATGTAAAAATAATAACAAAACTATTTACAATTAAATTAAAACTAATTTTAAATGCCTAGGCTAGTTGTTTTTCAAGCGGTGTATATGTTTAGGTATTTAAAGTGACAGTTAAAAATAAAGTTTACGCTAAAGCTTTTTTTTTTTTGTAAAAAAAAGCGAAACAAAATTATGAACATCTCAAAAAAGTAATAGAAAATAGGAACTCTTGCTAATGCGTATAATATATATGTATATGGGCTAGGAAACTCTAAGTAAAATAGTAACAACAGGTCAACTACTGCTCTGACAACTCAAATAAAACTGACTCGGATGGGGCTGCTGTTGCTGGCGGTACTCTAAGTACCTTTTGGCCACGAAAACACAATGACATCATCCAATTGCTACGATCGTGACGAATCCGATTGTTTCGTATATGCGCATGCGGAACATATTGTGTGGAGTGACGATTGTTATTGCTGTTATTGCTACCATTGCTACAACGTTGCGATGGTGAGTCATTTCTAGAGAGAAGAAGATCAATAATCATAGTTGAGAGAGAGAGAGAGAGAGAGAGACCATTTGGGATCGGTACTTACCTAGTTGAATCGTGTACGTGTCCCTCGGTATCCGGAGCGGTATTATAGGCAGCTGAGAACATTGAGGCACGACGTGGTACCCAATCAGGGTGGCCACGTAAGGACATATATACCGTTATACTTTTTAATAAGGCAGCACGGACCTACACCAGATAAAAGATGGTTATAAGAATTCAATTGACTTACGAGTATGCTTTATACCTCTCCGTTTAGGAAACAGTAAATCATTGCAATAAAGAATCCTTGAAAGGACGTTAGAAAATGCGTCACATACGACCATAGTGCAAACTCCCAAGCAGTTCGATTGATAGGTGCCTGAATAATGTGCAAGAGATTCGTGATGCCCAACAAAGGTAGTAGAACAGCAGCTGCACGTACCGCCTTTCGGACTTGTTCAACATCGCTGGTCTTACTCTGACGCAGTTTTACCACCAGCACCCGAATGATGTTCAATAGAAAGAAAAAATTGAACTAGAAATAGATAGAAACAAATGAGACTATATCGGTCAGAGTAAATTATTTATCATACCAGTATCACTGTCAAACGGGGTCCCTCCAGTATCCAGTAGTACGGTGTTAGGTTATAATTCCACCAACATGTCTCGTTCGATTTGTAATGGGCTGTGACAACAGCCCACGTGGCTGTCATTATAACGGGCACACCCCAGCCAATTATCGAATAAATTGTGTGTGGGAAGCGTCCTTGGAACACCGTCACAGTGACCACGTTATGCAAATATAATCCTTCGATGAACATCCACATAAACATTGCAGTGCGTGCATATTCGAGCAGAACGTAGGATGCTTCACAGACATATGGCTAACAATTAGCCAAAATGGGTGTGGATAAAAGGACGAAAGGATAGATTACATTAAAATAGTTTATTTGTAAGTACGAGTATATGGATGATGGCTTGTGTGACGCTTGTAAAGGCATGCTATTGGATGCTGTTGCATCGATTTTGTAGCAGAAACAAGGCCACCAGCGGATTAAGTGCAAAGCGTTATTTGTTGCATAAGCCGGTAGACATTTAAAATAGAATAAAAGAGTGTTTAAATATGAGCTGGAAACGATTTTCGCTAAATTTGTAATGGGATTCGCTGCCGAGAGATTAAAAGGTGGACTCGCCATTTAAAGGCCGCTAATTGGCAAACTTAAGCTGGTTTTCTGTTGCAGGTGGCACCGCTTTGCAAGGAGCACTGTACAACTATATTCAGAATCCTTATTGCATCTAGTTATTAAATAATAAAGGTGTATCACAGATAGTAGTGCATTTTAAATGAAGCATAAATAAGTTGTTTGTAGTTTTGTCGGTAGCAAAAAGCCGCCGATTTCGAAGACTTATCGACTATCGAATAAATTTAGCGAACTGTCAGATATAAACCGACCATCGCATAGACAGCTTTGTTTACTATTCAAGCTCTCCACATTAAAGCTCTGGCCGTTTTTAGGTCCTCCAATGAAAATTCATTTATCATGGTTCGATAGCGCAATCCATTCACGATCACAAAGAAATAGGGCCTAATGATGTCTTCCCAAAAAAACCCCACAAAACAGTTACACTCGGTGGATAGAGTGGCTTATGACAATCATTCTTGACATTTTTAAACCACAAATGCGGCAATTCTACTTATTAAGAAAACCTTGAAGATTGCAGACATTTGACAGCACAATTTTTGACAGTTGGCAGAATAGCGGGCTATTCAAAATAAAATACCTAATTGGAAAATATAAATAATAATACAAAACTCACCGTATTTTCAATGCCATTCAGACTGGAGTTTCCCGTCGATGATCGACCGCCTCGTATCACTGCCTGATCCAAATATAGCGTCAGTCTAATTATCACCTGTATTACCATTGCGATGAATAAATTCTTATGGATTTTCGTGCGATTATTTCGCAAGCAACGAAAATTACAAAATATTAATAAAGACAAAAGCAGCGCACACAGCGACAGCATAAGGCCAACTATTTCCAGTATTCGAGTTCTTTCGGCTACAGCGAATTTTATCTAAATAACGGTATTCAATCGGAAAGAGAGAATACAAAAAAAAAAAAAAACAAATTAATAACCATTCCAAGGCGTATACCAAGTACCTTAACAACTTCGGAATTTCCTCCAGAATAGAACTGCTGCATCAAATCTATCACATCGGGCTTAAAGCAGGGCGTATAATTTGTCCAACCATGTGGATTGTAGACGGTGTCATTTGGTTTTCCCGCCCATCGGCCATCATGAAGGCATGATCGTTCGGCGAATTCTGTATAAAAGACAAAAAAAAAGATGGCGCTATGATTCCATGGACACCCATCAGTAAATGATGCCAATATTGACTTAATTTGGAAACGTGTATGCATTCCTTTGACGAATGTGTCCTCACCAATTACCGTCATCATTTCTATTACCAATTTGCATCGAGGCAAACAGAGGCCACGGTGATAAAATTTATCCGAGCGATAAATGCAATTCACACATTTGGTCCGTTGTTTTTTTTTAAAACTCCTTTGGCTGCTGTATAACGGGAACTACTGTCGTTGGTTGGGTTAATTAACCCTTTCTATTCTCTCGTTGTTGGTGTCGCCTTAAAGTGGGCCAACCAATCGACTTTCATCCTTGTGACACAATATGTCCAACGAAACAACTGAATGTGGGTCGAGTGTTGTGAATCCTTTCTCATTACTATTTTGCATACGAGTACACATGCATGTGAGCTATGTAATGATGAGAGTGGCTGTGCTCCGTCGAGGACAAGGCTGTTCGAGTGGTGTCGACAGAAGGGGAAACTCAAAACTACCAGGTGCAGCTGTGTATGTATGATGTACGTATCGGGCAGTATAAGAAATGTAACGGATCATTGGATTCTTCTGATTGAGGTTAGAAGGGATTTTAAAATGTGTACAAGTGGCAACCTGCGAAAGTCTAAAGTGAAAGTTATGCAAGTTGTCTAACTGTATTTAGAGACAAACTATTTACAAACATGAGATCCGTATGTAAATATTTAGATAAACTTTGATGTGAAACTCTGTAGAAATGTCCGCGTACTGAGAGGGTTTAAAACAAAATTAAAAAAATGGAATGTACTTTCATTAATTTTTCTTCACACAGAATTTCGGCTTTTGAAACAATAAAAACTGTCAAAAAATGACAACTCAGGAGTTTGACAGCAAAGGTAAAAAGAATGACAACAAGTTCTCTGAGAGCATATCAGAGTTTACAAAATGGTAATTCATATGGTATTTAAAAAAACAACAAGAAAATTGATTAGTTTAGTTTGACATCTCCTTCGTAATAGGTACTTCAAATTTTGACTTTTATTTTTATCTCTGCGAAATCATTCGCGTGTTTTACTTTTAAATAAGAGAATCTTCTCTCGGTTTTGGAGATTAGATAATTTTCATTTGTTCCCTCAAAAGAACGCAAACGGATCTTAATACGCATACATATGTGCAGTTTAAACAATCCTGTCAAACTTGTCAAAAAAGTTTTAAGACAATTTTATCATAATATGAGTGAGAGGCACTCGCATGCAATCGTTAAAGGTGCAATTTTCTGAAAAACAAACGTCGATGACATTCAATTTATGAAAAGGAATATCTCGTGGTACTATACTTAAAAAGCGAGATTCAAACATATGTATTTCTATTAAGCATGGCCAGTTAAGGTAACACAAGCTCGAATGGCAAAAAAAAAGGTACATTGCAACTTTAGTTTCTTTGAGTTTTCGTTGACTTACTCAGATATACATATGTATGTATGTATGTATGTATGTGTGAGGGCTGCGAGATAAAATTGTATTAAAATCAGGACACCATCGGGACAAAATTAGGACAGATATCCGGACAGGATTCAAAAATGTCGGGACTGTCCCGCAAAAATTGGGACGTCTGGCAGCCCAAATATATGTGCACTTAGGCGTAAGGGCTTAACCCTAATGCGCATAGGGAATCATAAGCTGATGTCAAAATTGAACGAAATGTTCCTATATGTTTCCCAAAGTACACGGTGTAGCCATGACAGCTTTTGCGTACATGGCTTTCTGTTGAATCTAAATATATAACATTTTTTCTCTCGAACTCTTGAGTTGTCTGTTTTTGGTTTCAGGCTATTTCCTCTCACGACTTTTCCTTTTTCATGCCGTTGAAATCAAAGGTGTCTCTTTTATCGTAAAGGTAGCTGTTTTGTCTTTTTGCATTCAATTAAAATGTGAACAAGTTCGTATCCTTCTGAGTGAGCTGGCGGCCATTAGGTATGGCATATGGGCACTCGCACAGCATGCAATTTCTGTGTATTCGTATAGTTTTTATGCGTGGATATGTACGTAAATGCTTTCAATCTGATTCTATATTCTTCTAGGTCGAACCTCCAGTGCCATTGCGACATAGGTACTATGTATTATTTTCGATTTGTTTTTATTCACAACTTAATTACACTGCTGCGGCCGGTTAATCATAATTTGCAACGAGTATATTGTGATCAGTACACAAAAGAAGATTATTGACGATTCCGTTAAACTGGGCTACTTCTGGGAAAATTTAGAGACAGACGTGGATTCACAGACAGCTTTGTTTTACTCCCACGAACATTGGTCAGTTATAATACCTTGCGGTTAAGCAGATCTGTCAGACATTTCTTCCAGAAACATATTGTATCCACAGGTCCACAGAGCTCACCATGACAGATGAAAGAGAACACGATTTGGGACTTGTTGATTTAGTCCCAATGCTGCTAGCTTTTTGTAACTTAGGTGTTGTATTGTAATTGTGTAATGAACATCGCTCGTCGTTATTTAGGTAGGTAAAGGATATTTGCCTTATAAGCCAAGCCTCGGGCAGGTTACCTTTCAGTAGCTTGTCGTAGAGGACTTAGGCAATACCGTTGAGAACATTTATCGTTTACCTGAGATCAATTTCTTTGAGTGCCTACTCGTATTCCAATGCCATTATGCATGTTTGGGGATTCCAATTCAATTGAAACTGCATTTACTCATCCTATAGGCATTAGGGTAAAATTGAAAAGAGAAATAGAACTTTAGTTGAAACACCCTGCCATTGAAAATTCTATTGTCACGTTCCTCATGAGCTAGGGAGAGTTACGAGAATAATGAATGCGAATCGTATTTCAAGGAAACAAGAAACTACGTCATAAAGAAAATTATGCAGGAGGATAGAATTGGCATTTATGAGAAAGTTTCCATCAGATGCCGAGTATCACGACCATGTTGCCTCAAGTGGCTCATTGAAAGTTATTCTTTCACAGAAAATAGTAGAAAAGTTCAAGAAAAGATTCTTAATTGACTGCTGGCTAAATTGACAGTGCAGTTCAGTGAAATTGTGTGTTTTCTTTGTTCCCGCTTTCCAATAACTTTTAACAGTTAGCTAACGGTGGCGAAATTCCCCCATAATTCTAAATTTTCAATGACACAGTCAATGATATGTGTTTAGATACTTCAGTAGGGAAGTGTAAAGCCGATGAACTCGTTCAATAACGAAGATCTCTGCATAACTTGCGCCCTACGCCGAAGTTAAAAGGAAAGCGATATATGAACCTGTCCAGACCTTCGCACATAAAAGGAAGCTTCACTTAGAACCCGGACATATCAATATCGAAGGGAACGAGATAGCAGAGGAACAAGCTAGAGCTGGATCAGCCATATGAGCAAGAGTGCTGCTAGACCTCCATACTGCCACCCATTAAAAGACTGTTCAGCATAATCGACCATATAACAGAAAAGCGACCAAGAGACAATTTCGTTCTTTAAGGCCGGACCTTGATCTTAATAGGACAAAAACGATGGTTCATCTGGATAAATCCTCAATACGGTTAATCACCAGAATAATCAAAGGACAGGGTGCCATAGGTCACATGAAAAGCAAATGACTACCTGAGTCTAAAGATCAGGTCATAGATTTTTGGAAGACATAACGGAACTCAGCAATTTAAAGATATCGAATCTTCTAAAATTCATTAAGAGCACAAACTGTTTTTTACGAGTTGGTATAAAAGAGGATTTACTTCCAACTAATGAGGGGATTCAGAATGGATCTTCGGGTCTCCGAGTGGAAATGATTGCTCGTTCAATCACACACCCTTCCTAACCTAGAACCGGAAACCTAACACACCTGAAGCTTCCAATAGTTTTAAGGCAAGTTCAGGATATCCCTATAAGAATCGAAATTTAGATAACTTATTTTTCTAGCTATTTTTCCTGAAAAATGTTCGATCGATCCCCACCCAGAGCTTGGTTAAAAAAAGCACAGTGGACTCACACGTTATTCTAGCGCACCGCTGACTATTTTACGTCAACCATCTACCAAACCTAACCAAACGGTGCCAAATCTTCAAATGTGCGACAGTCATTGAAATTGCTAAGTTTTGACATATTATTTCATCTTTTCCTCATTGACAAAGTGGCATTCTACTTTAATAGAGCCTCGAGCGTTCTCCATTAAAATCCAAGATTAAGTGGACGTATTCAGCAGTTACATGGCGGAGTTCAGCTTCATACGCGGCATCGAAACCAATTACCTAGGTCATGGTTGATGTCAAATCTGGTTATTGCCGGTTGACAATAATGGCGACATATTGCTCCGAAAAGAAATTTAAAGACGACAATTTTGACGGATCCGAAGAATTCTAATTTTAATAGTGAAGTGGACCATTTTCTCTGGACCAAAAAAGTCTGGTATGAATGACTGACGTGTCAAAGAAGCACTCTGGAGTCACTGTCACTATAATTATTACCCCGGCATAATGGCTGGCTAGAGCTACATGCTGTTTCATTGCGTAACAATCGAATAAGACGGATAAAGGTGAAGACAGTGAGCTGGGCAAAGATTGGTTGAGCAGTAATATTTATAGGCCCAAAGCCTTTGAAATTTTTCGTCAAGAGAGCACACGACAACCGATGTAATTCTATCATATGCGGCAATACAACTCGAGTTTGTGGGTTAAAGGAGTGCCAACGTATGCTCAACTTTGTTGTAGATTAAAGGATTATATTTTTCGAAACCCATACTTTGAATAATGTCCATTGGCCGGTGCCTCATTTAGATCTATATGTGTTCATATTTGCTTCAAATGATCATTATGTTCATGCGGCGTATGATAGGTGTTCACATGATATGAACACTTTCTCCCAAAGTTGCAAATTTTTGGGAGTGTTCATATGAGTTCAAATGCGTTGTGTTCATATTTTTTCTGTGCATATGATTGGTGTTCACATGATATGGACATTTGGTTCATATGACAGATATGTGCACGAATATGAACATATGAACAAACGATTTGTTCGATTTTCAATTGGTGATGTAGAAACATGTGCTTCGTTTCTGTCTATTAAAATAAAAATACAATAAAATAATAGAAAAATTTAACGATAAAATGGACGCAGAAGAAAATTTTCTTGCGTCATTTTGCCCACATGTATTCGAAGGCAGCGACAACGACGGCCAAGGCGATCAATTAGCACGGAAGGGGTGCAGCGTTTGGAAAAAAATTGGATCGAACGTCGGGAGCGGAAAATTGTACCGTGAATTAAGGCAAGTAGAGCCAACATTGTATCACAACCCTTTGCGCAAGATATCCGATCAACTCGATCACTTGCTTTCTTTGCTCATTGCCAAAGAAGATACGGTGATGCGCTCAGCTTCAGATCGACTCATATTGACGCTTCGCTCCTTGGCAACCGGCGATAACTTTCGTTCGCTGCAATATCTTTTCGGCAATGCGGCGAATACAATTTCGACCAGAAGTGCGCCATCTACAAAATGCTTGTTAACGCCAATACGAATACCCCAAGGTTTGTTTTAACGTAAAAAAAAAATCTTCAACCTTTCAACCTTTTCTTGTGTGAGTGGCAACAAAAAAGTACACTTAAGTGTACTTTGGTACCCGGGTACTACAGTATATATCATATGGTATTTATGTGTGTTAATTTATGAATTATGTTCAAAAACATATTCTTACAAAGTAAATGTTTATAAAAGATTATAAGTTTTGAATTAAATTTTATTTGGAAACAAATAAGTAACAGTGATATAGAAACTTTGACTTCAACTATGGTTCGGCAGCAATGCACTTTGCCAAATTTTTACGCATACTGGCTTTGTGCACCACATATACTACTTGCGTTTTTTGCGCTTATGACCTGAATGAAATACAAATGTAACAAGGCGACCATAGCGTCGCGTCGGCTCCGCGTTCTTGTGTAGCTTGAGCGGCCATAGGTGCGTGAATTGACTTAGCGAGCGAACCTGGATACGACGTGGAGGAGTTGGTCATCACCAGGGACGCCAAAATATTCCCGGAAAAGGTGTCAAAATATGCTCTTAATATTCCCGGAAAATGAGTTGAAATATGCTCTTAAAACTTCCATCAAAAACTCTAGAAGTCTAGAACATTAAATGTAAATTAGCGCTCACATCAGAAAAATACCGAAAAATATATTAGTGTAGTTTTTTTTAATGATTTATTGCAATGCACACATATGAATATGAATACATCCATTGTACCAATGCACATATTTTATTGATCGTCTTCTAACTCAGCATTTAACAATAACACCAGGCTTTAAATTTTCAAAAATGAATTTGTGACGATTGTGACACAATAATGCTTTGTATTCACTGAATACACTTCAACTTCAGCAGCTAAAGTTGGGGTAAACTCGAATGCCGAGATTTGCTATAAAGTATATGTAGGTACTGTTTCAAATTCTCCAGATTACTTTCGCCGCACTCAAGATGCTGCAAATTCGACTCAATGTTTCGAAACTAGTTGTTTCCAATCCCGAAAATCAATTTTGTAACGCTCTATCTTTGAGGTGGCTAAGTCGTTTACAAATGCTGTTTATCAACTCAATGGAAATATCAATTGACATACCTACAGAGCGTTTTTAATTGATTAAATGCAATCGGTTAAAACGGTTTAATGCCGATTGAATGCTCTCGAACTTAGAAATTAAAAAATTAATATGTTCAAGAATTACATGCGCAAAAAATTAATCTTTCGACGACGAAAAGGACAAAATATTCTCTGAAAGCAAAAGTGGCAAAAATATTCTCTAACGCTGAAAAATAGCAAAAATATGCACGGAGCATATTCTTTATGCAATATTCCCGATTGGCGTCCCTGGTCATCACTCTCGGGATCCTCAACCGCTCTTCTATACCTAGAAGCATGAGTTGTTTCGTCATGTTGGGCGAAAAAACCTGCGCTTATTAGTAGGAATAAACGTTATGTTATGGCTAACTGAGCCCACCAAAGTCAAATTTTAAGTGAAATGGTATTTGGCGAGGTACCGGTACCGGTACCGGTAATTACATTTCGGTTTGACCCGTCGTACATCCATATTAATCGCTCGACTACGTTTTCTCCAACGTTGGTCTGGCGTGCTACACCTGCCTCCTTTCCAGTATTTTTTTTTCGCACGCAGTGGATTAAAGTTTGACACATCGCAGGGCACTAAACCTTTAAGTGCTTTAAGCCATATTTGTCTGGTTCTGGGGGTATATACTGCGTAAATTTAGAAGGACCTCTGTATAGAAACAGCTGCTCATCGACTGTGATGTCTGTCGATGACTTGGAGTTTTTATGCAGCTTTTCGTTCATTAGGTTCCAAAGATCACTATTTATGGCGGCATTGTCAGTAAACATTCGATCAACTCTAGTTGGTATATTGTCGAAGCGTATAAAGCGCGTAATTGCAGAATATTGGCAAAGAGCAATTGCAGCACGAAAATGTATAACAGCGACCATGCTACAGAGGACCGATGTGTGCTCTCCACTCGAATGCACCCAGGTACCCAGGTACTTTGATGCCATATTCAAGAACATGTCAACGAAAAAAAAATGTAGGCTAAACATATAGCTTGATTTTCGACATTAATAGCGCATTTGACGCAGAAATGTTTTTTAGGAAGGAACTGAAAATACTATTATAGTGGTAGCGGTCGAAATTTGTTTTTTTTTTTTTGAAAATTGGGTTGAGAAAGTACCCAGGTACCTTGACACCTACACAAGGGTTAAATAGGAATTTGTGACAACGCAATTTTAAAATATCAAATTGGAAACAAAAAAAAAACAAATATCTACTGCAAAGTGAGCATACATTTGGCATATGCACATAGTTGAAACTTCAAAAGTATTGAAATGGGACAACGTGTTCATATCTGTGTTCATATGTCAGAATTTGCGCTGTAGTGTTCACATGGTTCCAAATGAGTGTCCACACGGTACACATTTTCATACGTATGTTCACGACGTGTTCAAATGTGAGCTTATGCCTAGTTTTCATACGTACATATGAACACAAAAATATGGTGTGTACACGATATGATCACTTTTGGGACTTAATTTTACTCAAATATGCACACAAATTTGCTCAGTGAACATGTCGTCTGCACGTCCTACAATAGAGGGCAGTATTCACAAAAGTTGATTGGTATTCAATAATGCATAATGCAGAACCCTTATATGTCAAACAAGGGATGCCAGCGACTTGGTAAAAGTCACTTAATGAAACACTCAGTAGACCAGATCTAACCACTTTTGTTGCTCTTAAAGGGAAAACTTAACAAAGTTTCTAAGAAAATTATCAAAAGAAACAAACCCACATAATTTACTCGTACTTAATCTCCAGCACATACAAGGATTCCCTGTTTGATCCTTTGCCACACATGCACAGTACGTTGACTTGATGAAAACTTCTTTCCCCGAGGTGTTTCTTAATATTTCAATTAGAAAGTTACTGAACTGCACTTTGAAATTTGCACCACCTGCAGCGGGTGCTCATTGTTTCGAAAAGGACACATGACTTCAATATGGTTTCTTGATTATGCAATCAAGTAGCTTAACAAAGGTGCACTCCACGTGGAAAATTGAGACTCATGCGTGGTGAAGAATTTCATGAATATGAAATGGGCTTAGTCCTGTCGAATCAAATCACAAAGATGATGGCAGAATATTGTTATGGTGTATTCAACTTACTTGTAATATCGATTCCGTGGCCCACAGCAGGACATCGTATTCGTGCCAATGCACCAGCAGGTGTTGGTGGCCAGCATAGAAATTGATCCCATGTCCAATTGCAGAAGATTCCTGGAATGGAAAATTGTAAATACATTATTCATCGTTGATTTAGAAAGCCTTTTTAAATCTAAAAGATATCCTACGAGAACTCGTTCATCCAGTTCGAATGTACCCGCATTCTGCGCACTAGTAACTCACTTTCGAGACTTAAACAACTGATCCCACACACTTCGAAACTCAAACTGAAAGGACCTGCATCCCAAACCATTGCCGAAGTCACTTCATTCGATTGAATTGATTGATTAAATATTTACAAGGATTTTACCTTTCCAATTGCAGTTTGTAAACTATATCCGTCCATCCCATTGCCTCGGACATCGCCTCCGCTGGCGTTCGGCCCTTCATTCGAGTGCAACAATAGCTAAATGAAAAGCAATGAAATCATCCTGACGTCAATAACAATTTATTACAGTGCCAGCGCGTTAGCCAAATGAAAGTTCATTGACTGAGCTGTGCAGTAAACGCACCCAGTTGTACAGCACCTACCACCGCATTCGAGAAAGGATTAACACACTTTGGGCGAGTGTGGTGTGTTGGTGGTGTTTTTCTCTTGAGCAGCAGGAATACCATATGTATGGAGAAAGTGCAATCGAGGAGAATACCATTGATTCAAGGATTAAATTGTTTATTTAATTGAATTTTGATTGGATTGGATTTAGTCATATATACCCGACACTGAGTGGTGTTGGCTATTGTTTAAATATTCACGTGGAGTGAAACTGCAATCGAATTTTCTTTGAACTGGACTCTTGCGGATATTTACAAAGATGATAAGGGTTCGGACAGCTATGGAGTGGACTATGTGCTAAGTTTGGTTGGGAATTCTATTTTAGGGAATTTTATTGCTTATTCAATTTACTGCTACGACTTGTTTATCTAGGCACCTTTCCCCACCTTTGTGGGGATCTCGGTTTTAGGGATCCCTAGAGAATTAACTTAGTATTTTGACTTAATGAGGAATCAGCTATATGTAAGGTTGTCCCAAAATTTACGCAAGTTTTGAAGTTTTCGCCATTTGCGCGGTAAGCCGGTTGTTACTGGTTTATGTGGTTTATGAAGTCTATCGAATTGAACCAGGTAAAATTACCACGGAGCCGAAAATTGGAAAATTTTAAAGGAAAATTCGGGAAAATCGATTTTCCATACTTACATTTTGTACCTATGGGGATCTTTTTTTTTTTTCATTTTGATCGTAATATTACAGTTCAAATGGTTGCAAAAGTTCAACATTGGGAAAAGTTTCCCGGAAAATCATATTATTCTTTTTGACGTATTAATACAATGAAAGTGCCAGAGCTCCAAATTTGGAAAATTTTTAATGACATGCTGCCCAAAACTTTGTGTTCAAAAGGAAAGAAAGAAACCATGTGATAGTGAAGCGTGTTACACTATCACATGGATTCATGGATAGGAACATTTAGGCTCTGCCTATTTTTGAAAATGCGCGAGCAGAGGAAATGCAAGTTTGCCGACTAGTATAGGTAGTCTGTGCTTTTTACATTGCACTACTGATGCTAGAGTTATTTCTGCATTAAAATTACCTAATATCAGACTTTCAATATTCAAATTGTGCCAAAATCATTCGTGAATGACTACTTCAATTCAATCTAGTGACTCACGCAGTCCCAATGCACGGAGGTTGGTGATTCGCCAATGAAAACGAACTCAGGAGGAACGAGAAGCACACGCAGCTGCTGAACGACTGAAAAAGCAGCGCAATCGCGATCTGCATCGTCAAGTTGAATCAAACACCAATCGACGAGTGAGAATGTCCAATCACATCGCGCCGCTTTTCAATATGACTACACGATTCACTACAGCGAACTGCCGTGTGTTACGATTGGGCCCATGGATGTGATTTGCTAATATTGCAATGCGCTGAAATTTCATTCGGAGACGGCCTCATCTGTTATCGATCGCGAATGCTCGAAATTATTTCAATTAAAAAAACAATTTTGGGTGGGACGAAAATCGCCGGGTCCGCTTGTTCTTATTATAAATTTAAAATACATTTTTTTTCTGAACAGCCAGGCAATAACTGTGGGGAAATCTAGAGAGAAACACATACTAAAATAGATACATACCTATACCTATAGCATTTAATATTTTCTAATGACACTAGCATACGTTCAGATATTAGGTAGCTGATCTATGTCCTTTGGCAGCAAACAAGACTAAGCTAAGTCAATGTAGATTCAGGTAAACTTTTGAGATTACGTTAGTATATCGTTGATACGATATAAGTAATAATTGGCAAACAGTGGTAGCACCTATGTATCTAGTTCTTCTAGATGGCATCCGGTTTAATCCTTGAGTCTGTCAATTTTTTTTATTTGAATTTTCTTTAATCAACAAATCTCTTTTCAAGATTCGTATTCACTGGGATTGTAAGATGTTTCAGCACTTTCAGCAGTTATTTTTACTTATTACACTTTTTGAAACCATCTTGACAAACGTCACATATTATGAATCCATGCCAATAATTTCGGTCGCAGGTCGCAGCTGCCTGGAACTCTCCTACTAAGGAAACAGTATTCTGGAAGAATTTTTCTTAATAGACCCACAAGGGATTTTTTCTTAACGGATATCAATAAAATATGGAAAATTATTTAACTCTTAAAATGGTTCCAAGAGCACCGATAAGACGTGGCAACATAATCGACTTACTTTGGTTTAAGTGAATCCTACCGAGTACGGTGGGTAGCCACCTAGCCTGACATAACCTAACCATAAGTCCCATATATCCTGATATAAATGAAATGATGTTAGGCTATCCAAACTTAGTTACGGATATGGCTGAGCTCTCAAGACCATTTATATATACGAGCGATTTTCTCTAAGAATACTTTACGTATAAGCTCCTCACACAGCCCCTCTTGATATGAATAGACTTTACCAACGTTTACGTGTCTGTGTAATGGTGACAAAAAAATTTTAAGAAAAGCCTTACTTCAGAAATTACATCACATTTACGAGTGCTTTTGGATTTCATCCAGGATAAGTGTCATGCACTTCCAAAATCAGCCATCTAGGTACTGGCGTGCGAAATAACCAAAAACACATATTTTCAATTCATTAACACGACTGAATTCGCTGTCAGTAGTCGTTATCCCTACAATTGTCAAAAGGTAAGGACTCAATTAAAAGTAAGTGATTAATGCCCTCCCCTCAATCACAAATCACCCTCACTTACCATGTTGCTGTTGATGCTGCAGGTAGCTGAAATCTTCAAAAGCTATCGAACAGTTTCTCTCACTCGAAACAGCGGGCGATGTGCTGGGATATGTGATGCTCTGTCGTGGCCCATTTGCGAAGGTGGACGTGTTGAACGCCAACGCAGTTGCTGAATCTGTTGCACCATTTGGCGTTGTCGTAACGTTGCTATTCGTAAATGCCCCCAGTTCTCTTGTTATAATCGAACGAATAGACGTAATGGTTTCTGATGAGTCCACCACAGTAGCAGCTCTTATCCTTCGTAATCCTTCGTAGGTGCCTGTTATTGTTGACTTTGCGGTGTCAAACTCCGCCATTTTTATTGTTTCAATAAAATGAGGCACCACCACCACTATCAGCCTCTGGTGGGTGTAAGGTGCCAGGAGGTTATAAAAGGATATTTATTTCGTAGTTATGTCGTACTCCAGCGCCGGGGCGAGTGAAATGACAATTGAATTTCTTTCTTGCATCGATGCCAAACGTGTGTACAGAGGCAGCTGTTGTCAGTTCAGTTGTTGCAAGTGCACAGGGAAACAACTGTCATAATGTTGTTATATTTATTATCTGCCACCGTAGTCGCACTTGACAATGGCAAAGCCAATGACAGGAAGGCACCTGAGTGCGAGTGGGTCCTTGTACGGACACAATGGATCTTCAATTGTCAACATAATAGAGTTGTGTTCATAATAACGGAATATATGAGTAATGAATTTTTTTTATTTATTTTTCCTCCTCTTCCGCTGTTGGCAGCACGAAAGCCACATGTACATTCAGATACATGTCCGCTGTACTGTGCACGAGTATTGTTTGCCCTGTTAATATGGGGGATGATGATGAATTTTCAGTGTCAAGGTTAACTCTTTTTATTGTTTCATGTATTGCACAGTTGAATGGGATTCATCGGCTTAAAGGATCTGTAATAAAAGAATTGTGAATGGAATTAGCATATAGGCCAGTTTTTATTAAAAAAAAATGTTAATGCGAGTGGGCTATATGAGCATGTATATAATATAGGGTGGCTCTATCAAAATTAAAGTCAACTGTTAAAATGGCATATATGTTATAGGGTTATTCATTTCGTTGTTTTTTTTTTTTTTGTTGTTTATATACATACTAACAAACAAACGAGTGTATAATGTTTGCACATAGCGCGAGTAGGTGAAAGACAAGAACTACCCAGCGGGAAATTTGGGAAGCGCTCCTCCGAGAAGGTATTTGGAAGCAATGATTTTTTAGGAAAATATTCTAAGCGATGTATAAGTGATGCATTGAGAAGCAATCACTGAGATGTGTGCTTCCGAAAAAATATTTTTAAAAGTGTGCATTGCTTCCCTCTGCGGACCTACTAATGTAAAAAGGATATGGAAGAGGATACGGAAAGTCATGCCTTCTAACCTTCCAAGGAATCGCTTCAGCATGCATGATTGTATGCTTCCATTTCCCGCTGGGTAGAGACAGACCGATCGGCGTAGTGATACGAAACGCAGATGTTAGGTTTCAACTAACTCTTTGAGTGCTGTCCAGGATAACTGGAGAGTTGTGTACTATTGAAAGTTTTGTCGTTGCTTATGATACACACCTCATTGGATTTTTTTGGTGGAGTTATGCTTAAGATCGTATCTATGCAGGCAATCTCTCAACATTATTATGCAATTTAAAAACCGACATCAGTGCAGTTCTGGATATAGAAATGTGACGAGAAATAATCGAAAAGTCATCGAAAATCTCAAAAGAATCAAAGTTTGCAAAAACTTCCGTTGCAGCTATTTACCCGATGTATTCTTCATTTCAGATGGCGCTACAGTTCGGAACGAATCAGGCCCTGCAGTTTACTGCCGATCCTGAATGGCGAGTTGAGAAGTTCAACGTGACAAATGATACACTTCAATGCCTGTCAGACATTCGGAAGAGGCGGCATGGTGAAAAAAAATGCATGCTGGGATTGAACGCGCACAGCATGTGTAGATGTCTAATGTACGCCAAAACCGATGTATTCGCGAAATTTAAAATTAACCTTTAGTGGGTAGGTGGGGTGCTGACAACACCTCAAGCCATTATTTTTTAAAAATATTATACTTTGCGACTGACAACACCCGTTGTCGGTACAGTGCCTTCCTGTTGTTTTCTATTATACAGATTTAGATGGTTTTAAAAAAGTTTGGTTGCACAAGTAAGCCGTGACAGACTCTTCAAGCTGCAAGGGTGCTGTCAACACCCCACCTACCCAGTTGTGTAATTTTTTTACTGGGTGAATTTGTATTGGTAATTTGAAAATGTTATTTGAAAAAAATCAGGAACGCATTCAACTGTTATTGACACTATATAAGTGAAGATTCAAGTGCAGAGCCGGACTTAATTGATACGGATGATGGCGAATTGGTTAAAACAAAAAATTGTTTCAAAAATTAATACAGAAAAACTCTATAAAGGGGTCTCAAAGTCTTTTAACATTGTTCTACCCCAGAACGATATCACAATGACAATTCCACCAGGAAACCACTTACCAGAGGAAAGATAAGCGTAATAAAGTAAAATTATGCGTTGGGTGTTGTCAGCACCCCACCTACCTCCTTACGTTACTATTACTCACCTACCTACTTAAAGGTTAAACATTTGAATAAAATACATCGTATGTCAAATCGAAACGAAGTAAGCTTGCAGAAATTTAGACGCGACTGGCAAAAAAGTTAAATATATACAAATTGAAAAATAAACGACAACCAAACATTCATTATCCTTTTTGCAGCAATAGCATCTCCTGCATACAAAAGAACGTACGTGAAATGATTTCTCTGCATTTTAATGTTTCAACATGCATGACGCGGAAATGCATTTATCGCATGTACATATTGCTGATGGCGTCGTTCATAAATGTACAGGAAAAAGTTATTTTTTTTAGCAACAACTACGAGGACAACTCATTTCTTAGTGCATGTGTTCACCTTGTAGTGGATAGTAAACAGAGAATAGAATCGATTCAATTTACATTATACGAGTACTCAAAAATAGTATTATATTTATGGACGCACTAATGCAAAATAAAAGGATTTTAAGTTTACCAAAGGAATAAATTTAAATTGAGAATACAAAATAAAAGACTAATTGTTACATAAACGGCTACTGTCTTAAGCACACGCCCAGACTTTATAAGCCAAACTACTTCATTTTGAGAAACGACTTACTTACTTCGATAGCATTTGAAAGGAAATAAAAACAAAAGGATAAAAACACTACGAGGCATTTCTTCGCCTTTTCATTGCATCTTCATCTTTGGAAGGAAGGCAGCTTTTTTGTTATGCAAATGCAATCTTTTGCTCACCTTTCAGTTGGATGGAAGCAAATATAGTCGTGAAACTGAGGATATTTTCAATTTGCTTTATGTACATAGTCTCAAATACTGCATACACCCTCCAAGACTACTCACTCATCCATAGATTTATGAGAGAAAATCCGATTTTTTATATTTTAAACTCCCGATAGACTTATTTAGTCCACAATTTGAGCTGCATCTAAAGTGGATGGGTATGTAAATGAAGCAGAAACGGTCCAGTTTTCCAAAGAAACCAAAAAAAAGTGTTTTGTCGGCATACATATATTGTTATGCAAAGATTTTCAATAGATGGTTTGATGGGGACCTGTTATCCTTTAATGTTCTGTATAATATGTACATATATAGCAAGCTCTATTTTTTTCTACTCGTAATTGCCTTTATTTTGAAGCTGGTTGCGATTCTGGTACTCGTAATCTAAAGTGAGTTGTCCTATTACGGTGGCGAAAGGTGGCAATTTAACCTCAACTAAGACTTTTGCGATCATAGTTTTAATCAGAGATGTGATCCGATACGAAATTGTACTATTTGGTACGATTCAAAACAGTTCCGGTTCACGAAGCCATTGTCCGAAACTGGTACTGGTACCGGTACGAAAATAGACACTAAACTGAGGTACGATATTAGCTGGTACGAAACTGCTCGCCACGGTAGTAATGCTGTGAATAGTTTAGTTTCAGTTCACCATATTATCGAATCACGAAACTAGTAAGAGTAACAGTTTTCTTTATCAACTTTGTTAACAAATTTTACTTCTGTAAATGTTTGGTATAACATCCGAAATTATGAAGGACATTTTATTATTTCAATTTCAATTTATTTATTTCATTTATCATACACGTAGACATATATAAATCCATTGTTGTGCAGAGATTATACAGCGGAATAATTTAAAGTAGTTTTTTTTTTAAGAATCAAAAAATAGGAAAAGAAAATAAGAAGAGAATCCCTAGTGCCCTAATCATAATGTTAGCTTACTCTTAAAAACAATCTATAATCCATAAGCTCTCAAGTACTCAAATGCTGTCTTAACCGTCTCTTGAAGTCACCGACACCTTGACATCTCCTTATATTGGCCGGAAGCGAGTTCCAAAGTCGCACCGCATAAACAAAAAACTGTTTTTTGGTTGTGCCATATTTAAAGGTGGGCACGATGAAAGCTCGACTTCTTTCGGAAGTTGCGAACTGAAGTCTATGAAAAAGGTACTCCGGCATTCTGTTCTCTTTGAGCTTAAACAAAAACGCTAGGACGTTAAGATCCAAATATTTTTGGAACTCCAGACCAAGGAAGTCTCTTGCATATCCGGAGATATGATCATACCGACGTACGTTATAAACAAATCTCACAGCACTATTGAAAGCCACTCTTAATTTACGTGAATTTAGACTGCTCACATCGCAAAAGACCGGATGTGCATAAAGCAGGATTGGCAGGATTAAAGTTTTCACCAAGGTAGCTTTCACTCTGGATGGGAGACAATGTCCGGATTGGTACAGTGCGCGTAAGCCACCATAAACCTTGCCTACAGTTATTGTAATGTGATCGTCCCAGGTAAGAAATTGGGGGAATTGCACTCCTAGATTTTTAACCCTCGGAGAGTACTGTAGAAGAACACTATTTATTTCGATAGGGGGAAGGCAGGACGTGTCTAATTTTGCACGGCTTATAACGATAGCTTGGCTCTTTTCAGTATTAAGTTTAAGTTGGTTGGTATGAGCCCAGTGAACAACAGATTTTAAATCTTCGTTAATGCGCACGGTAGCATCTTCAATCATGCCAAGGGGGTAGCTGAGAAATAGTTGGACATCGTCTGCGTACATTTGAACTTTACAATTGCTTAAAATTGATGGTATGTCGTTGTTAAAAAGAGAGAAGAGTAAAGGTACCATAATAGATCCCTGAGGGACACCGGCCTTTGATTCAAGAAAGTCCGATATTCTACCGTTAAAGGACACTGCATGAGTGCGATTCGTAAGGTAGCTTCTTATAAGCTTAATGGCAGTTACGTCAAAGTTGAAATAGTGTTTGAGTTGAAACAAAAGAAGTTCGTGCGGAACGGAGTCAAAGGCCTTCGAGAAGTCGAGCAGAACCAGCGAGGTTAAATCGTCACGATCCATCGCAGAGCGAAACTCGTCAACCAGACTCAACAGTACAGTGATGCAACTATGTTGTTATCTGAACCCTGATTGAAATGGTGAAAGGAGTTGAAATCGGTTCAAGTATGTGTACATTTGGAAGCTCATTAGCTTCTCAAATACTTTAGAGATGAAAGGGAGTATAGAAATGGGGCGATATTCCTTTTCTTTGGCGACCGTGCCTTTTAAAACAGGAATTATTTTCGAAGCCTTCCAGGATTTCGGATACGTAGAGTAGGACAGAGCGTTGTTGAAAATATACGTCAGAGGAGACAATACTTCAATGATTTTTTCAATGAAATTTTGAATGCATAAAATCCAATCCAATGGCTTCTGATTTGACTGCTAAGACAGCTTTTAGAACGTCCGGTTGATAGACTCTACTAAACGCAAAATTATGAGGCGTATCGGGAGTCAACAATAGGTTTAAGGCTGTTTCTTCGACTTCACCTGCATGCTGGCAGCCTGGGATGGTCGATGCAGCAGAAAATTTGGCATTAAGGATACTGATGTCAATTTCACTATCGTTTGAAGTCGGGTCCCTGCCAATGCCCAACTCTTTAACATTTTTCCAGGCTTTTTTCGTATTTAACCGTATTTATTTAGAGGCAAGAAACTTCGATTTCGATAATCTGATATCCTGCTTGACACAGTTTCTACTAGTTAAATGTAGCAGATTATTTGAATGAAATTGATTTCAAGGTTTTTATTTCTATGAGTCATATACCAGAGCATTGTACCTGTGCAACAACTAATAAAAAAGAAACAAACATAAGAAACTTTAATTTTATTCTGATACGAAAGTGGTACGAAAGCCGGTACAAAACGACAGAAAATGTACGATCCGCAACTTAAGTACTCAGAAGCAGTTCACGAAATGGTACGAAATGTAACAAACAGTTTCGGATCAGACCGATACGCAACTGTGCTTAGACAATTGAGTTAAGTTTCGTACCGGTCCGAAACCAAACAATGAGTTTTATACCGGATCACATCTCTGGCTTCAATTTCTAGATCAGTACACAACTGTAAGAAACCCATAATTTGCGTGCATTCAAATTGAAAGTTTCAGACATCTTTAATGCTCACCCCATGAAGCTCCTCTTAAAACCTCGCCATTGGTGCTATTAAAGTAATAAGTCCTTTGCCAGTACTGAAATTGCAACTTGATATAGCAACAGCATTTTCTTTACCTTCAAGATTATGACCGTTACCCTACCATTAAATTACATTACATCATTACCACTACTATCTACATCATTGCACTTCCATCTGCATGTGGAACGGAAGTCACCACACATCAACATGACTTTTCCACTGAATGAGAGATGACGCAGCTGTTAATTAGCTATATCTCCGAAGAGCCGATATATCCAGTAAGCTTCACTCAGAATAAAGGTGCATACTTTAGCCAGTCGCTGTCCATGACGAGTGTTTGATCTAACCTCTGACATTGGGTTTTATAAACTGATTATGAAGCGTTCTTCCATCTGGACTTGCTTCAAAGGGAAACAATCTTTTCCCTGTAAAGCTATTATCGCTTACTATACAAAGTGGTGGCCTATAGTATCGGGCATTGCACGATAACTCTTGAGTCAAGACTCTTTAAAATTACTCAAGCGTAAAAGGGGAAAGGAGATGCGAATAAAAAATAACAACCCGGAGAGTGCGGCCGCGATTATGGACTCTGCACATTTCGATGTTTTCGATATTGCTTCATTTCAAATTCCATTTTGTTACCATTATCATCATTCCCAACGTCACACAAAGAGGGCAAACAGAACAATACCGAAGAGCGTCTTTTAAGCGAATGTCAAATCAAAAGCTATACAAAAAAAAAGACAGTTTATGTGAGATTTCTTAGATGGATATTCATATGGACAAAGGAGTCTGTGATGCGCACAGAGATTTCTCGGTTCCTGATACATTTTTTTTAATTCCCAGGTGTCAAAATATTCCGTATAGAATTGGGTCGCTGTCGTCAACGTTATTCTGCCCAGGCTATACGCCGCACTGTAGAAAAGTTTGTTTGTGGGTTCACTTTACAGGACAATGAGCCACCAACAAGACAACGAACAGCGCGAAGTGACGTAAATATCGTAGCTGTCAGAATTCCCGATGAGCCAAGTTTGTCGATTTCTCGGCGATCGAAAAAACTGGGTCACTCTGAGAATCTGAATAAGGATTTGGGGCCTAAATCCTTACAAAGTTGCATAGACTCAAGAGCTAAGGCCAAACGATCATAGACTGCGTCGGCAGTTTGCTGATTGAGCCCTTGAGCACTTGGAAGATGATTCCGATTTCGGCCGAAAAAATCATTTTCTCAGACGAGACGCATTTTTAGATGAATGGCTAGTAAATGTTGGGCAGGGTGATCAAAAATTGGAACGATCAAGTCCGTCAGTGTAAACAAAGCTGTGATGGACATTCGAACGATATCATGTTCCGAACATTTTCTTAGCTTCAAGGTTCAAGGCATAAAGCAAAACCTAAATTGATACGTCAAACTGTTGTTTTATTTAAAACTAAAATCCTATCGCCTTTTACAACTTTCAACTTTTTTGAATGATGACACTAGCCAACATTATCAGATGACTCTTGTTGACAGAAACAATTGACAGATATGTACGAGTAAAGGCGGATACAAGCCATCGATCAAGAGTGTTATGCGAAAAATTGCCACTGAGTGTCAGGCAGTAGCAAAAAGGTTTCCGAGCATCAGTCTTGAGTGACATGCAGTTGTAAATATCATAAGTTTTGGATGATAGCCATAAAAAACGACGCTATTCTGGAGAGGTGTGTACCCGCTTCAATAGACAGCATTCTACCTCCTTCGGCATCAGAGCGATCTAAGCCAAAGAATGTCGCGTCATCTTTAATTACTTTAGCGGGTGTGTGGGCACCGTAGCGCAAGTGGTTAGTGCGTCGGACTACTGAGCCAGCGGTCTTGGGTTCGAATCCCGCCGCAAACACCTAAAAGTATTTCACAGTGCCCACTTCTTTCGAATGTCTGACAAGCATCAAAGAGTATCATTTGTCACGATTGAGCTTCTCAACTCGCCGTTCGGAGTCGGCAAAAAACTGTAGGTCCCTTCCATTCGTGCAAAAATATAACACGCACACACAAATGGTTGCGAGAAGCAGGCCCAGGTTCACCTCGAGCTGTAGCGCCAACTAAGTAAGTAGGGTGTGTTTCGCATACGTGGAGATATGAACCCAAAAGCATCACTATTTTTCTTTTCACTCTCTCTATCATATGTACAGTTCGATGTGAAAATAATGCTGTGCCATGCACAGCCAAGTACACTTCACACTTTGGATTTGCATGAACTTGTAACTGCACACATGAGCACTTGCGTGCTTACGCGAAGCACTTTCCGTCATAATAGGTCTGTTCCCGTACCTGTCCAAAACAGCCGAAAACAGCCGAAATCAGTCAAATCCTGTTCCCGTACGATGACTTTTCATATGTTTTGACAGAAGAGAGTGTAGTTTTCGGCTGTTTTCGGCTGTTTGCAACAGTACGGGAACAGACCTAATGATGGCTCAGGTTATCTATTGTGTAGCATGAGCCTGAGTATATCGTTTCATCTTTTAATGTTTATTTTAGTGGATTATGTAATAAAGGAAATAAAGTACTACCCGTCTTTGAGTTTACTCGGCGATGAAAATCTTTTCATTTGATAGCACAGCTTGGACATGATTTCGATTTCAAAGTGGACCACTCGGAGAACTTTACAAATGATTAATTTCCAACTCCACAGCTCTTTGCGATGCCGTAATCCATAATAGGACGTAATTTGCATATACGAGTTAGTAGACGTCAATATCAGCAGAGCTGCAGTATCTGCCCCCAAAAGGTCATATCCACTACCACCACCCCAAATCTGAGTTCACTGATGCTATGTGAACAACATTACATGCTGCAGTAGATACACACATGCTCGTATCTCTACTGGCATCAATCATCGTTAACATACGTCCAGATGGTACTACTGCCAGCGAACATGATGCCAAGAAGCGACACAGAAAATCGGAACTCACTTTAAAGCTCTGACGGGTTCGAGATAGTTATCTCCTTGGAAGTGGATTTGCCAGCAAAAAAAAAAAAAAAAAACAAAAGTAAATAACTTTGGGAAAAACTTCCTGCACACATTCACCAATGAAGCTGGTCAAAGTTGTTTGGGGAAATTCTTTTACTCCTTTTATTATTTGCAAAGCGTAATTCCATTTTGGGGTCACAACGTTAACGTACTCGTATGAGTTTGTGTTTGTCCTTTCGGCAATGTATGCATCGTCAAGCGTAAAAGATTGACCTCCAACAGCATGCAAATTCCAGGAGATGCTTTGGCCTGAGGAAAATTCACAACGGAGCCATAATATGCTCAGCATGTCCGGACCTTTGGTCCTTTTTTGTCGGAACATTATTAGAATGCAATTTTCTTAAGGAAAAGTAGGACACATACATGCAAACGTACTTTTGAATTGAAAAAGTAACTAAAATTCTTCACTTTGTGGAATTCATCTATCAGCAAGGATGCATGCAAAACTTTTTCTCTGTCCATTGTTCCTTTTGAACAAAAAAAAAAAAAAATAAAATAAAATACGATTCCTTATTATGTGCAAGTTTACAAGTACCTCGCTGCATTCGCAATTCGCAATTCGCTTTCCATGTCACTCATTTAGAGGGGCAAACAAAAGTGGCGCCCAAGAAGACGACAAAGTTTTCATTATCATCTGTCTTGAAGTTTCACTCTGAGAATAGTTGTTTTGATGGTTTTGTCCTCGCACAGACAAGAAAAAGGGATGCGAAAACAGTTTGTTTACTTTTAGCGTTGTTTTGCATTCTCAGCGCATTCACATTCACATTTTAACAGTGTGGACGACAAGAGAAATGTAAAAGTTGCTGGTTACCCGCAAAAGGTTAAAGATTAACAGATGCTTATCCGGAAAGCGTGAGATACACACAGATAATAATTGAAGCGATAATACAGGACCAGCATGCTCTGATTTAAGCACCGCCAAAATGCAAGTTTTGACAGAGATGACGAGGTGACTTTTGTGACTTTGACAGCTTTTCAGAGTATCACATCTTAAAACGACTAAATTATTTTCTGAGTCAAGGAAGTAGACAGCAACACTTCGAGTTTGATGTGCAAGATGCGGAGAACCAGGACTGCACAAGTCCTGTGCGTGCAACAGGACCATCTTGAGACATGAGACAAGGTGGGTCGCTATCACCTCTCATGTGCAGCATAGAAGAGGACACATTCCTGTGCAAACTCACAGAACATGACTAGAAAATTCTAGGGTACTGTGTTGTTCTTTTTATAGCAAAGCTTTGGTTCCTATATCATTGGAGCGTATAGCTTAAACATTTCTGAGTCTAAAATTGGTAATAAGTTCTTATTTCGATGAAAGCATGATAGGAGTGCATCATGAATACTTAAAATAAATTCACTCCCACAATGGAAATAAGAATCTGATTACATTTAGTTCAAAGCATGTTCGATGTGCATAAGCTCTGTTCTATTCAAAAACGTTAAAGAATTCACAGGTTTTAAGGTCTCGTATGGTAGAACTCACTTAATGTAGGTACAAGATTGAGAAGGATGTTTCATCGCAGGTCTAACGACAAATACAAACAAAATGAAATTAATGCATCTACGCGAAAAAGAAGAAATAATCGTTAATAATAAGTCTGTAGTATATGTCGAAGATGGTGTGCACCTGGGCCAATTCATTTCAGTGGAAAATAAAGAGAAAGCAGTTTTGGAAACAGAAATATTTTTGATTCGAAACTATCGAAATATCTCTCGACGCAACTATACTACCCGTCATGACATATGGCTCACAAACATGGATCGTCTGCACCTCAACCCAATCTGGCAGTAACACCAAGGATAATGGAACAAACTATTCTTAATGTATCCAGTCGACATCAAATTGGAAATAAATCAATTCAAAATATGATACATTTTTCGAATGTGACTACAAAGGCAAAACAACAAAACTTGAACTGAGCGGTTCATAAAGATACGTATAATGTGAGACAAGATTATTTTTGTGTGTTTCAGGTACTATCTAGTCTATCACAGCACTCAGACTTAATACTGGTCCATTGAACTATCGAACAGGATCCCGTAAGTAACCAAGCCCTGTGTTAGAAACGAACCCACAACCTCTGCGTACTAGAACACCGAGGCGGACACTGAGAGGTGGACACTGAGAGCGACTGAATAGACTCCTAAAGTCTAGAGATGAGACAAGAAGGATAAGAAGACAACTAAAATCTTGGAGAAGAATATTGTAAAGAATAGCCAACGAAAAAATGATATGGAAAGCCCTGGGCGAAGCTTACATCCATGTATAATTTAATTAAAAACTGGATTTATACTGTAACATTTTAAGAACATTTTCCAATTTTTCAAATGAAAATATTATTTTGTAAATGCTCTAATGTCTAATCTAAAGATTCACAAGTTATGCCAAATGAATAAAAGTTTAATTGCTCTGCGTTGGTATCAGGCATAGGTAACCCTAACCATCCCATTTAATTTTAACCAAAAAAACAGGTTTTTTTTTTAGAAAATATCACCATAACGGAGGTTTATTTTTTCCAAAAAAGAAGGACGAAAGGAGGATCATTTATTTAAACGTAAAAAATGTATTTTATTTTATTATATTTTTTTATATTTTGATAAATTGAATGCAAAACTAATTGTAATCCATTTATTTCACGCCAGGGGCCCAATTCCGTAAGCGTGAGTTTTGCTGTGTACACGAAAAAATGTGTACACTGCCTTGTTTCGATTCCGCAGTGTACCGCATTTCGTGTACACAGGTGAAGAACTCACGTTTGCGGAATTGGGCCCCAGGATTCGAACACGAAAGGTGGATGATTTTAGGGTAAAAGGAGGATTTAAACTAAAAAAAAGAGTTGGGAAATTTGGGCTCAAAAGGGAGGATTGTCCAACCCAAAGGAGGACAGATAGTATGGTTAGCCATAGATGATCCCTATATCAGGAGCATTTTCAATTAGTTTTTGCACAAAAAGTGATAAGAAACAGAAATATTACATACATTATATTTGTATATAGACATCGATCCTATTAGATAAGAGAACGTCGTTTACTTTGTTATGCTGCATGTCTTCTTCCTCAGCAGTAGGTCAAGTCAATCAATGGCAGTCTAATGGATATCAATGGTGCATTGGAAGCCTTCAGAGCTTTTTAAAGGATTTAAAGCGAAAGGTTCTGATTGATATTGAATGCTATGCAGGCTGTTACGAAGGACCAAATAAACTGAATCTATGAAGCAGCAAATGGTAAATACGATTTATATAGAACCCTGGTTATTTATACTTTTTGGCTGGTTCTGATTCTTGGAATTGTTGCAACTTGTAAGAATCCTCTTTTATAAATACTGTAAAGAAACCCCACGCATCCTAAAATGTTTTAAAAGAGCATGTTGTCTTTGATTAAAGCACGTTCCTAAGGGTCACGAAGGACCTAGTCCCTTGTTCTGCTGTGTTCAGTCACCAGAGCTTTCTATAGGAAAAAAAAACATACATATATAAAGGAATAAGAAAAAGGACACCCAGGGAGATTTCGTAAAAACACTTTCTCTTTTATTTTAATTGCAGCAGATTGTTGAGAGTGTCCTTTTTAGCATGAAAGTTGATTTTTTTTTTAATTTTATTCTTTTATTTGATTTCCTCGTAAGATTTTCAACATCAGCATATCTCGCTTTGTACTCACTATGCTGATGAGATAATGACAATGGTTATGTTGATTTAAGGCATTCTTTTCAGTCAGGTCCTGCAATTCATAGACGATTAGGTTTTCCTTTCCATCATTTGAAAAGAAGAAATCAATATGATACATCTGGATAATGTGAAGAGGAGGCTTTGGAACGTGGTTTTGAGGCTGTGTCAGTCACATCCTCCAAACGGGCCAGACAAAATAAGTTAGCCATAGAGGAAATTGATGATACCAATCGTACTCGTACGCGTAAAGCGTATCCTATGCCGATGCAAGCGTTATTGAAGGAATTATCCTTATTAAATTTAGATGAACTCTACGAAGAGCAGCCACTTGCTCAATATCTTATCATCTTCTTAAGAATACGACAATGACCTTTAAACGATATCACGTCTGAAGAGTTTCTTGACAAAAGTGCTGACGACTCAATTAATTTCTCTCGCACAGAACTTTATTTAGGAACTACATATTTGCAACGTGGATGCCACAATAAAGTATTTCTACCATTGTCCTTAATTACAATAAAAGAATGGATAGTCCCCTTCCCACAAAATAAGCAAACATTTCAAAATTGAACAACCTCCTCTTGAATGTAAAAATTATTTTGCCGACAAGCATACATTTCTTGTTCGAGATACAAGGAATCCTTTTGTTCTCAAAGCAGATGAGTGCTGGTCCTGGCTATGGTGTCCACTTTTTATGCTTATTTCGTTTTTTTTTTTTTTTATGTTTAAAGGACGACCAAAAAGCTCATTAGTGGTGCTACTAAGTATACATAGATACTATTTATGGACTATGAGTATGGGTACGTACGGCTAGTCACTATATAGCCTTCAGTTGCAAGTGGAGAGGAGTCCCTAGAGAATAACTAAATTATTTATAAATATTAATTAAACAGTATAAGCGGGTGAAAATAGTGTCATTGTCGCCACGGAAGACTACATGTTGAGATGCATGGGCAATGCGAATGGGCTGGTTGGGGAGAATAATTAAATTGCAGCTGTCACCATACTGTCGCCGTACCGCAACTAATGAAGCAAAGTGAATTAGTAATTTTTAATTTCAGTTAATTACTGGCCGGGGAATGAAAAATGGATTTTAAGGGATTTGTGTTTGTTTACATTGAATAAATAATCGTCGTTCACAATTGTGGGCAACCTCGCGACCTCAATTTGTTGGCTGATTAAGCCCTTAAGTTCGCAGTGGATCTCAGTTCATCTTTAGCGACGAACTGAAATTTTGGTTGAATGGCTATTATTGCTATGATTTCAGATAAAAACACCTTTGGGATAAAACTCTGGAGAGGAGATGTACTGACAATCGGAAAGACCGGAAATAAAGATGCTTCGCTTAGGTTCCCTGAAATCACGCCAAAAGAAATTACGCCAAAAAAAGGAAATGGAAAAAAAGTCCGAAAATCTCCATACAAAGTTGTGGCGTTTTTTCCTAGGAAAAATCACCTAAATAGTTTGGCGTAAATGCTGAAAATTTTGGCACTTTTTCCAAATTTTTTTTTAGACATTTTTTCCATTAATGAAATATGAAAAAACGCAAAAAAAAATATTTGGAAAAAACGCCAGAACATTTTTTGGCCTTTTTTCCAAATTGAAAAAGGAAAAAAAACCCCAAATAAGTGATTGGCTTTTTTTTCTAAATAGAAAAGAAGAAGAGGCGTCAGTACCAGGTACTCGTGAAATTTGATGTGTAAACATAACTATTGCTATTATTACTATGTGTGAAAGAGAAATGAACAAAGAGAATCATATACAGTGAACGCACTAATACTAAGTTTGGTTACGCACTAATACTACAAAGATTGGTTACGTGTTACGCATGACGGTGATAAATTCGTGAGGCCCATAACCGAAACCTAAGATGTTTACACATCAAAAAGCGCCAGAAAATTGTATTCTATGACTCACTATGTTGTTTTGTTTTGCCGCAAAATAACATAACTTCACATGATTTTACAAACATACTCACTTAACCCTTTCGGGACGCGCTGGCACATATATGTATGTACCACCAAAAATATAAACATTTATAACACCCTAACTTTTCCTCAGATTTGGTTGAAATTGGTACCAGATCATCTTCCAACATTTTAGTAACGGTATCTTAACCCGTTTCAGCCCAATTGGCATATATTTTTTTACTGTTTTCAATCGTTTGCTTTTTAGTGAGTCAATCAACTAAAGCTTTCTAGGAAACATTTTCTATCGCGATTTTATCTGCGTTTTCCGAATCCGGGGACAGAATTGTTCTATCTGCCACCATTTTTAAAATATGGCAGTTGAAAGCAGAAAAAATGTGAAATTTTAGTTTTTTTTTCCAAACAATCGTAAAATTTAACATAAGCCACCACCGATGGGATGCTAAAACTTCGTATCTGGTGGCATATTCGATTTTTCTAAAAGATAGGACCGATGAAGTCAGGAAATTCAACATGGCGGATTTAAGATTAAAGATGGCGGCCATAAATGACAATTTTTACAAGGTCAACCGATTTGGACCAAATTTAAGATAAAGCGGTTTCTGGGGTCGCTGATCATGAATCTGAAGTCAGATTTGCAAAATCCAAGATGGCGGATCTGATATACGGATATATACGGAGATATGCGGATATATCAGATCCGCCATCAGACCAACAGCCTTTAGATAAAATTATAAAATTTTACTTTTTTATATAGAAATAAAAGTAACAAGCAAACAACGAAGCACTTTGAATGTTCAAATTTCTAAGATATTTAAATTCCGAGATATATACAGTCAGTGTAAGAAGTTTGCGTCCTCTCCAAGAAAAACTCATAAAACACTCATATTTAAAAAAAAAATGGATATTTATATGTAGGAATGCCAGATGCTTTTTTAAGCACACTATTAATTTCCATGAGATTTATCATTTGAAGTGAAAAATTCGTAGAGTGTGTGTTATTTTGTTGTTATATATTTTAAGTGATTTTTGAATACTTTAACTATGAACAAAGAAATTTCGATAGATATTCGAGAACTTATAATAAAACTTCGTTCGGAGGGCCATACTTTAAGAGCAATCAGGCAGATAGTTGATAAACCACATTCTTCTGTTCAAAGAGCTTTGGAAAACAGCAATCGGAAATTTTGCTTCAAAATACAGTTGCCGCAGTTACTTACCAAAAGAGAAAAACGCTCTGTTTTATCGGCAGTAAAAGCGAATCCACAAATAATTGTTCCGAAAATAGTTAAGATACAGTACGGGACAAATTTGACAAGGCAATAAGTAGCGGTGCCATTAGAAATGTGCTGAGAAAAAAAGAGTATCATCGACAGACGGGAAAAAAACCATTCATTTCGAAAATCAACAAAAACCATGTTAACAACAAGACCCAAAGTTTTTAGAATAATTAGTGTTTTTTTCGGACGAAAGGATATTCCGTATTTTTAGACTTAACGGACGCGGTATTGTGTGGAAAAAACCAGCAACTAAATGGAATAAAAAAAACCTATTCCCATCAGTGAAGTCCGGTGGCTGTGGGTGATGGTTTGGGTTTGGGGTATATGGCGTCAAATGATGTCGGGTATTTAAAATTTATCGAAATGCACGATGGATACATTTCAGTATAATTTAAAAAAAAATATCCTGAAAGTGCTACTAAACTCGGCTTGGATAATCATTTCATGTTCTAACAAGATACAAATTTTCTATATTGTATAACTGTATGAACAAACTGTTAGCTACGCCCAATCATGATATTCGGAGCTTTGTGATACTTCCAGAGTTATTTAACACCAAAGTCTATTGCAAATATTCTATTAGTCCGGATTTGTTTTCCATATCGATTCATTTTCTTCTTCTTAGGAAGCCCCCGATAGATAAACTATAACATTGCAGTCACTAACTTTAAAATCCATTGAAATACACGACGCCTCTTAAACGCGCATCAGCACATATCGCTTATTTACAGGGTGTGTGATTCGAAGCATCAAAGAAAATCAGACCACAGCACTTGATTTTCTTGTGCTGCTACGTCCCGATTAAGGTGAACCCGGTTGCAGGAATAAATTATTCACTTAATTGGATTGCGATGTTTTCGTACGGATGTGTGCATTTTGTACATACACACTTGTACATCCACTCTGATCTCTCACCTTTTGGTTGAGCTTATTATCCTGTTTGTAGTATGCATATGGCGTCCGCATTTGTAAGGATTAGCACGTCATATATGGAATCCTTTCTGAGTTGAGTTGATTATTTTTACCAACAGACAATTGCAGCTCTTAACTGTCAATCGATTTTCTTCTAGAGGATGGAAACCACTTCTTTGCCAGGTTTTTCGCTGTTCAATTGGTATTGACAGTTAAGCGCTTGAATTGATATGCAAATGGTTGTCTGGGATATCCTGCCGTGTATCTGTTTTTAGATTTTATGACGAAAGTCTCATCACTTCCAAATTCAATCATCGTTGTCAACGTAAGAGGTTATGCAACGCTAAGGATATAGACTATATGCGTCCATATGCCTGTTGACAGGATACCACCCGAGGCGATTGCGAAGAAGTGATGTAAGTTTGTCTGGAACTACCGTTTAATCGACAATTTGCTGTTAATTAAACGAATTTGAGGACTAAATTAATAAGACTTTCATCGTTACAAACCGGAAAAAATGTCCTTGGCCCGATGGCTGTTTGTGCAATGGAATTGCCACTTCGAGTTAATTGGCAGCAACCGGTTAATATCTTCCTTAGAATTGGATTATGCGCTTAATTAGAACTGGATTCAAAGCTAAATAAAACGAAACGAAAACCTTTCGGTTTAACTTTATACGGTAGAAGCGGAAAGAAGTCTTAACTGAACTGAGGATAGGAATAGACTATACCTTTTTTAATGTTTCTTTCTGTTGAAGTTAAATCAAAAAAGTTGAGTTTAAATGTACGGAGTAATGGAAGAAAATTATCCCAACATTTGATATGAGTACGAAAGGAAATTAAACGTCATTACCAATTGCAACTGGGAATGGTTTAGCGGTCGTTAATGGAAACCTATATATATATGCACATACTCGTACATCATAAGAACCACATAACTGTTAGTAGTACGTCTGTTTATCCTACAGCATTTTAAATAAATTCACAGACAAGCATCTACCAACTCGAACATCGATAACAGAATATACAATCTATGATAGCAATGAGGTAAAGCAGATGACGTGGAAGCCTTATCCATCAGTGCTAACAAACCTGATGCTCTCCAGAACACCAATAAAGTCTGAACTTCTAATAAAATAAATCTAAAACGTAGGTGAGAACCGTTCGGCTTACCTTCCTCAATCAACGAAATGAAAACCAACCGAATAACTGGTTCTGATGAGAAGAAAAGCGACACCCTTCAAGTGCAGAGGAGCCTGAAGAATTACAAGAACACCGGCTCTGGACTACCAGCAGAGCTCTTCAAATACGGTGATGATGTTTTGGTAGAGTGCATGCACCAAATCGTCAACAAAGTATAGGAGAATGTAAGTAATTTGATGACTAGACAATCAGCGCCATATGTTCCATCTGCCGAATCAACGATTCTATGTTCGCTAAGAACTACAGAGGCATATCCCTGTTAACTGCCGCGTATAAGATCATATCCAACGTAATGTGTGAACATCTGAAACCTTTCTGTAAGCACTCATCGGCACGTACCAGCTTGACTTCCATCGCGACAGATCGCGAATAAACTAAATTTTCATACTAAGACTAATCCATGAAAATATCAGCGAATTTCGAGTCAACAAATCCATCCAGCTGATGGACAACATCGACATCGCCGTCCAGCGTGTGAGAACGAAATGAGTTGGCCTTGAAGTAAACGAGGACAAAACTAAGTATACATACATGTATACATGTTGTAGGACAAAACATCACTGTTGACTACAGTAACTTTGAAGTCTTTAAGGAGTGCACCTATTTCGGAGTTAACATCAACTCCACGAATGACATCTTGGTGGAGATTCGATGAAGACTTATCCTAAAAAACCGTTGTAACTTCGGTTTGGCAAAACAATTGGGTTCAAAACTCCTAACTCGGAAGACAAAAATCATCATCAAATGCATCGTCGGATATTTGGTACCATATGCGAGGAGGGCGAATTGGGGGGAAGATATGTATGTTATAAAGGAGAACTCTATACGATGTATCAAGATGTACATAGGTGTAGTCCGAAACAAGTCGACATCACTGACACTGAGGAAATGGACAATAATGATTCGGCTAAGATGATTATCGAATCACAGCCCCAGGTTTGAGACGACAAGGAAGACCGAACCTTCGTTTTAAGGACCAAGCTATTGCGGATGCCACAGCGCTTGGTTTGGAAAACTGGCAGAAGTGTGCTCAGGACCGAACAGGATGGAAGGCTGCCGGGTCTCAGCCAGGGACTCTCCACGAATTGGGAGCCCATTTAGCAAGTAAGTGTGGGTGGCTGTGGTGTAGTGGTAGTCGTCGTCGATTGTCACGCTGAAGGTTCACGGTTTTAATCCAGATGTCTCCGAAAAATGTATTTCTCATGAAATAAAAATGTCGAAAACCTACCGCGAACGCGAAGGCATAACACTGGCAGTAGGATGGTGGTATGACCATAGAAATTGATCATGCAAACTATGAATAATAAGAAACATCTGAAAAAATTGTCTGTGAATCATAAGCAGTGACAAAATTTTCAATAGTACATACAGAACTCTCCAGTTGTCCTGGACACTACCCAAAGAGCTAGTTAAAACCTAAAATCTGAGTTTCCTATCACTACGCCAATCTCCCTGTTTCTCGTTCTTGTTCTTCATGTACTCGCGCTGTGTGTAAACATTACTCGTATAGGCCCGCATTATGGATGCTTTAACAGAAAATTGCTAAATACAAAAATGTGATATGATAACTATTGAAAGCCCAAGAGCATCGCATTCTAGCTGTGAGTTAGTTTAGATACTCGTACCAATAAGCGACTTATCTAAGATAGCGATATTCATTTATACAAAGATTTGTCTAGCTGGCTGGTTTCCTGTTCCACAAGAGCTATCAAGGCTTATTGGTGGAATAAGACAAACAAGCGCTTTAACATAACCTTACCTGATGAAGCTGCCTAAAAAGATTTGCTGGGTAAGGCGAGTAAAATAAAAGAGACCTTTATGCAGTTCTTTTCGATTTTGTATCTGAAAAAAAACTATCAGCTTGACAGCCCACATGTCCTCTGATTCGGCTTAAGTTTCCCATGTTATTCCATTCCAAAAACTTAAATATCCTTGACCAACATGCTTAAGAAAATCCATAAAAAATTCAATTTTAGAGTTTCAAGCTGTCAGCTTTTGTCGGATTAAGAAGAATGGGAGAGAAAAAAAAAAACACAAATCAGGACATCTTTATGTTTTTCCCAATCCGCTTTCTCCATTGCCCGCCTGTTAATAAAGAAATAATAAAACTTATTCATCCTTATAGACCAAAGCAAACAACAAATAAGTGCAACAACCGCATCTCGTTAATACATGCATATATACTATGTATATTCATGATGAAGAGCCTTGCACAAGGACAAGACAAATCTAAACAGAAACAGGACATTTTCCTGCCATGAAACAGGAAGTGGTGTCGTCCTTCTTTTTTTTTGTTATATAATATTGTTAGTTAAGAATACCCAAAGGCCTTGATCTTGTGAGGGTGGACATACTCTCATGGAGGCTTCTTCTATTCTTTGCGTTTTCATTATGCAAGCAAATTGAGGTGATGTGGTGGTGTACGAGTGCATGTATATGATTCATCGATTTTTATCCGGCTGTCCTCAGTTGGGTGCCTATACTCCGATACTATTGGGGTATTGCCACAATAGCAGCTGTGTGGTATGTGGGTTTGAGATGTATGAAGATTGGTTTGAGGCCAAATTGGTTGGTGCTCTGCCACTAATTGCAGTTTTTCACTATCGATGTCTTGCCTTCCGTCGAGGGGACGACGGGAATGCAATCGAAACCAATACCATAACTAATTAAGATTAAGTGTGTGTTGAAAAACCTCAGGCAAGGCATCAGGAATTGATGTTTTTACATACATAAAAAAATAATTTTCCTGGATCCCTACGCCACCGCTCTGCAGCGTTTGCCTATCGCTGCAAATAAGAAGAAGCGTTTGCATTGGGCCCAGCAACACCAAAATTGTAAACTAAAGGCCTGGAAAAAAAATCTGTGGAGTGACAAGTCAATGGTTGAAGTTTTCGGTTCAAGGCGAAGAGTGTTCGTAGAAGGTCAGCATGTAGGCGAACATTAGGCAAATATGCCTTCTGTTAAACACGGTGGAGGTTCTTTAATGGTATGAGGTTATTTTGGTCTACAGAGTCATAGGAATAATGAGGAAGGAGTAATACCGAGAAATTCTTGAAATCGAAATTGTGCCATCTGGTCTACGTACTCGTATTCCTGGCCAAGGAGTCGTTTTGTAGCATGATGATGACAATAAGCACTTCTTCTGTAGTTATCACATACGAAACCCGTGTATCAGGGAGAACACAACGTAGAGATTATGTCTTGAAAATTAAGATGCTACTGAACATTTTATCTGTCGATGTCATGTTTTTAGAAGGCTAATACTTCGCATTTTGGGTTCTGATTTAATGGGGATGAACACGGTCTGCTCTCTGCCTAACTGAGATTCTGCGTGCTATTAAGGGGTTAGGCCACCCTAGAGGTCGAAAAAATAGGCTTTCTTATGATTTTTTTTTCAGAAATACCACAAAGAAATCGAGATTTTAATAAAGAGTATTTATTATACATATCAATGACTGATTTGAAGTGATTAATTTCAAAATGGCGGCTGTGCAGCGTTTTTCGATGACGTATCCGTTTTTTTAAGGTTCCACGGCCGGAAACAAAACTCAGGCAATTTTCAACTGATCCTACGTACTTCTATAGACAATGTATTTTTCAAGATATATTCAAAATTTCAAGTAAATCGGTTGAAAATTGTCTGAGTTATTTCCCGGCCAACTTAAAAAATGCAGTTTTGAGATACACGCGTTTGAAGTTTTGATTAGTAGAAAATCATTAGGAAAATTTGCAATACCTTTAATTTGCGATGGCTGCACTAAATACTTAGATATTTTTCCCGACCATAATCTTTTGGGATATCATTTTGAGGTCTTAGAGTACAATTAAAAAAAAGGCCTAACCCCTAAAAGAGACAAACCTATTTGTCTAAGAGATTCTACCTACATATGTAGGTTCTGAGATCTGGGTATGGAATTCCCTCGCCACACCAACAAAAATAATAATGAGATACGGAGAGGAAATAGTGACACCCTATTAACCACGAGAAACGATGGTCGCCATAAAATTTTCTGAGGAAATCGACATAAATAAGTAGTACATGCAATAGCATGGTACGATACTATTAACATGGCAATGCTTAACCCCTTATCGCGTGTAACAGTACAAAAACTCTTATACATATTTGGGATTAGAAATTCTTCCGCATCCACGGTACTATCCAAGCCATGAAATCCTAAAAAGATATCAGTGCATTGAAAGTTCAGAAATTCTTAAAATAAATAATACTTAACGTTTAACGTAGGAAAAGGGTTAAAGATACCAGAACCTTATATTTTGATTAAAGATAAGCGTATTAAAAAGTATTATTACGTTCTAAAAAAATCAATCAATCAATCAATTATGCTGTTGTTTATTCACACTTTGAACATTTGGTGTGGTTCAACAAGATTTGTCGGATTTGGCAGTTCTTATTTCTACCCAGTACCATTTCATTAGAGCAGCGTAGCCTTATGAGTAACGCCGGGCAGGACACCTTGCTACTAAATAAATACAGATCTTTAAAACTTTTCAGGAAGTGTCAGTGCTCAATTTGAATTGGAGAGAGAGAGCTTATTAAATAAGCAGCAAGATGATGATGATGAATTATGAGAAATCATTCTGATTTGAAGAATTCCCTGTGAGGATTTTCATATCACGAAATAATAGATAACTGGGCTGTCCACAATGTTTTAGGTATATTTTTTGTAATTTTCTGTATAGTACTTTTGTTCACATAAACATGAAATATCCATATTTCGAGTAAAAAAATACAACATTGAATAATTTTTAGGAGACTTTTTGAACAAACATTGTTTTTAAGTAGAATATATTTCTGAGAAAACAATGAAAATATGTTCTTCGGGACTCCACATGGATTACATAGCCCATCATAGAACCAATAGTGAGTCACTTTTCACGACAACACGGGGTGATGCAGAAAGACGAAACGAACAGCTGGAAGTATACGTATATGTACATACTATAAACTCGTATATTTGTATGTTTGTATCTTTGTAACTGTCAACTATAAACCAAAAAAAAAAATAGAACAATTATTTAAATTTTGATAAATAAAAATCGCAATTGTTATGAAATACCAGGTCTAAGGCACTCTCCGGACCGTGAGAACGCGTCTGCAAAAGCAGAAAGTGTGCCTTTAAATTTGAGTCTAAACTGCGATTTAATATAAATGTGAAATAAAATGGATCGCAATACACAACCTTGAGGTACTATCATTTTAAAAAAAGACCAATTTTGCTCCTAGTTACCACACGATTTTGAAACCAAGAAATTTAAATTCTTAATTTTATTCAACAGCCATATCGAATGCATTCTTACTAATGTTGGTCCAAAGTATATAATTTATATATAGTTTATTAACTGGATGACACCCCTATATCCGAAATACCGGCCAAGTGCGAGTCGGACTCGCGCTTAAAGGGTTCCGTGGTCTTAAAACTAGTTGTATTTTGATTAAATAACTGTTTCGTTTCGTTAACACAAAAAACGAAAACGTCCCACCTCTATATTTACTTCACAAACTTATAATAAGTAGATTATATTATTCACTATGAGAAAATTGGATAAGCATTAAGAACGCGGCTAAGTGTGTAGCACGTCCATTAACCTTTTTGCACTGCACCACTGAGTTCAAGCGTCTCAGGTTCGTTTCCTGGCAAAATCTATATTTTTATATATATTTTTTTTTATTTCTTTTGTATGGCAGCACAATTTCGGATAGCCTTTAATTTTCTCAAAATTATTTTTAATCGAATAATGCTTATTTCTTTAAAATTAGTCCAGTAGATTATGAGTTAATCGGTTGAGAAGTTTAATTTTTCGACATAAAATTGAATTTTTCGAAGTGAATTTCTCAAAAATAATACAACTTACGAGATCCGTTTTATTTTTCTTTAAAAATATAGTTAATCATTATACAAACTATGATTTTTTCATATTTTTGACTTCAGTAGTTTCCGAGAAAACACTCTGGTCCTTTTTGTATGATATTTTTCAAACTTTTTTTTAGCAATAACTCCCAAAGTTTGGAACGGAAAAAATTAAGAAAAATTTTTTTGGAATCTTTGTTTTGAGTCCTTTCGAATGAAAATTTTCAGAATTTTATTTTATTTTTTTGAGATTATATTTCACCCACCCTATATAGTTGTTTCACAATATTTTGGAGTAATTTGTTGTCCATGTATGTGGGCCACCGTAATGTATAAGTGTGCCAGATTTCAAGTTTCTAAGAAGAACGGTTTTTGATGTTTTTATTGTGACAGACATTTTTGAGTTAGAGCGAACTTATAATGGTTTCGTATTACCATATGGGTAAGGAACCCTAAAAAGCAAACTTCTCTTTATTACACATGCGGATATGACCTATGATATGGCGCACAAATCCCAATTATTTTTGAAACCATGTTAGCATTTTCTTACTTCCCTATTGTAAATCCATATTACTGTACAATGTATCCATTATATCAACTTCAAAGCAAATAAAGAAAAGCAACCACAACAAAGGCGAGTCTATTTTTTCTCAATATTTATGTAATATCCACTTCGAGTGAATCCTCATTCTTACGTCCACAGTGGACGGATGTTGGTATAACAGAGATATAAAGAAAAAAGTAAGTGAAGCACGGAACAGTCTTACGATGCCCTGAGGCAGTTCACTGGAAAAGAATGAACAAACAAGAATGGATGAAAAATGTATTTTTAGTTTGCCTTCTTCTAAGATGCATCCGTTCTACTCACCGACTAATACTCAGTGCTAACGGTGTCCGTATGAAAATAGTTGGAACGGAAAAATGCCGTGTTAAACATGGGTTTATTATCATCTAACAGTGCACATATTGCGTAATGAGCTTCTTATTCATTCGTTGGTGGAAACATTTTGCACTTATTATCTCCGTTCTGGCTGGGTAAGGTGTGAGTGGATACTAGAACTGACCTTGTAGTTTTTTTTTTATGCTTTTTTCCACGGAAGAATTTATAATTCCACTTAACGAATTTAATTAGGCTCTAGTGGAAAGAAAGGAGAGGCGTATATTGCTTTAAATACTTTGTGGGTGTTGCACAATGTCCAGAGTTGGACGTGCACCTTGACTCAGATTTCCTGTATTTATTTTTACTGTTTAAATTATCTTATAACAAGGTCTACGTTAAAGTAAAATAAGGACTCGACATACTTTTCGCCTTTTAGGACACTGTAGGCGTTTTTCCAAGTATCAAAGCAAAGCCCTGAATGGTTTAAGTGGAACTCGGTTGGGAAATAGACTTCCCTTATTTATCAAACATCACTTTCGACATATTATAGCTTATCATTAAACGTGAAGCTGAGTTCTATAAGATTCTTAGAGTTGGGTTTACAGACGTAGACGAATTGCAAGTCTTTTTAGTCACAGACTCTAGCAGAGTTACGAAATTCTCTCAAGCTGAATGTCATCAGTAAACGGAAACTATTTCAGCATTTGGGTCTATAGTTGGAAAAGTTTCCAGCTTCAATTTATACCCATTTGTCTGACTAAGTCCTATAAATTTGCCATAATTAGGCTTATCCCCTCTATCTGGAGTAAAATGAGCACACCAAATTCGAGACGTTTTCACACTGACAAATGAATCTATTGCTTCATCAAGACTTTGTCTTTAGGATAGCAATTAAATCGAATAGGATTTTCATTGCCCACCCCCCATTATTGTTATTACAGCTGAATATCGCACACCTCTTTTTTTTAAATCCTATATCTTCACAATACTTTCACAATTTCTGGCGGAAAACAATGGTTGGTATGTCACCAATGACGTCACCCAGCTCTCTCTCAAAAATAAAAATTAACATGGTGGACATGCGCAAAGCGTAATCTTTTATTGTATCATTCCTGGTATGAATGTGTGAACAGCCAACGCACCAAAAAAGTAGAAAGTAGATCTACTTTCTGCGTCGAAGTTCATACATATGTAACATATATGCGTTGATTATAGGCCACCTTCCATAAGAATGCGTGTATTCTATCGAGCTATCAGTTAAAAACGATGCAGCAATACTCTAACTAACAAACCCATTCTACCGCTATATTCAGAAGATTTGAAAACAATCCCTTCAACTGGTCGTAAATTACTTATGTCAGTAATTTTGGCATTTCGCATTTACTCGGCTTTTTCAATTTATTTTCCCGACAGCAAATCTTAGCAGTGATAGTAATCAGAGCTCACATCCGCTTTTCATCAAAGCGAGTTTCGAGAGGGCGAATCCTTTAAATCTCCGCGGAATAGTCTGAATCCTTTCACCGATCTGCTTTGCATTTAATTGCTATGAGTCTATTTTTTTTTATTTTTTTTTTTTTTTTGTGTATAAAAAATTGAAAAAGGAGGCTATCCTTTCTATGGGTGGAATAAAGAAAACCACCAAGCATGGCAACTTTTTTTGCATTCCCCATAGAAAAGACGACGGAGGCTGCACATAAAAAGAGGGGAAAAAATCGTTTAGTGCTGCAGCAACAGCTGCAATGCTCTCAGTGGCCATAGTAGCAGCAGCAGAGTAAAAAAAAAACCTTTGCTCATAGTAGTAGCTCGGTAGAATAAAAAAAATACCCTTTGCAATGATTTTTAGTTGGCACTGGTATTAGGCAATTTCTAAGGGTGGGGATTGTGTTTGGGAAACGAAGCCCAGCTTAATAAACGCCGTCGAATTGGGTTAAATTTTCATTCATTGGAGTGCTCTTACATTTTTGTCTATGAATAATTAAGAATTAATACGTTTTCTTCTTTAAACGGTATTCGCTGACAGTGTTGGTATAGTGTGCATATACCATATGGAGAACCATTGAATGGCTGTATAAACAAAAATTGAAAGAGAGTTCGTCAGGAATACAGGTATGCATAGGTTAGGTGAACATAGCTCCTGACCTTTAACTAAAAGTCGGTTTTTTAAGGTTTTATGTAGATTCGATTTTTCATAAAACTGAGAAAACAATAGGCGACCATAGGGTGTATCAGACAGTGGCAGTGGATACTTGAATTGCAAAAGTGTTTGAATCAGGGAAATCTTTGTCGACCTTATAAGAGTCCATAAAGTTGAAAAATTCTCTTCCGATGGCTGACACCGCGACCATAGGGTGTATCAGACAGTGGCAGTGGATACTTGAATTGCAAAAGTTATAGTGCTTGTCTACTGAAATTTTTAACTTCTCATTACAGCCTTACTTTGTTGGTAGAATAACCACGTTAATGAGTGATGCCTGAAATTAACGTGGCATAGATTCTATTATTAAGTTGTTTGCAAACTGACTGTGGAATGGATTTTCAAACCCCTTTTCACGATCTTTCTTCTAACATGTACCCCTTTGGCAAGTTATCAAAAAGGACTTATGTAGATTCGGGTCACAAGGCGGCCAGTTCAAAAAAGTTAACATATTTGTCGTCGAATCTCTTTTCATTTTTTTATCTAAGCCGCCCCGCCGTGTACCTCGGATCGTTATCCTTTTGAAACTTCGAAATTACTCATATGTTCTCATCCGCATCTTTTTTGTAAATAATTTAGTCACGCTAAAGGGGTTCTGCATGATGAGCACCACCGTGGCGATAAGTACGTTAGACTACCACGCAATGCTGCCCAGATTCAATCCTAGCAAACACCTGAAAGTTTTTTCACGGTGTCACCTCTTTCGAATGTCTGACCTGCTCAACTCGCCGTTCGGAGTCGGTAAAAAACTGTAGATTCCATCAATTCGTGCAAAAATATAAAACGCACACACAAATGATTACGAGAAGTAGGCTCTGGTTCATCCCGAGCTGTAGCGCCACCTAAAGAAAGAAATGAATACCCTAATAATGTTATACATACCGCGAGTACATGAACGATAGGACAGTGATACAGACACGAGATAGGAAACTCAGATGTTAGGTTTCAGTTTCAACTAACGCTATGGGTGGTGTCCAAAATTACTGAAGATTTATGTAATTGGATTATTTTTTTCGTTGTTTATGAAACACAGTATTTCTTACCGGAAGTTTTTTTTATTACTCATTTCTTTGACCAATCCACCATCCTACTGACAGTATTATACCTTGGCAGTAGGTTTTGGCATTAACTTATGAAATTGATTCACTAACTCCTATGGCATGTTGCCTATGATACCCTTAACACTCTGAAGGACGCTTCAATATTGTAGCTGTAATTCCATGACGCGAATTAAACCAATGCAGTGCCAAGATATTGTGAGTCTCTTGGATTGATCTCCTTAGATTTAAAACATCGAACATACACATTCCCATCAAGTGTAATCAAAAAAGAGCCCAGTTTTCCACTGAGCTATAGTTCAAAGCTTATATTTATGAGCTCATATTATATTTTTTTAAATTTTGCGCTGTTAACAATGGCTTCTTCCTGGTTATGCATCAAAAGAGTTCTGTTTCGAGTATTGAAAATAACGCGTATGAAAAACAACGGTTATCGTTTATAGATATATTTATTTTTTCGTATAGTCTTCTACCAAGTTAGCTTATCTGAACCCGGAATATGCTTGGTCTTATTCCGACAAAAATGCATTGAATGCCATTACCTCGCTATTGTCTTCAAATTTCCTGCCCCCGAGCCGAGGAATGAGCTTCAAGTCAATGAGAGATCTCGAAAACATGTAAGACGGGTGTTTGAACAGTTTAAAATATACTTCGCGAATGGCAGCCATCGCATCGCTTTGCTGGTGCGTTGTCCTGGTGAAAAAAAAACTCTGCCCTGCGTGACTTCTCTTATAGCCTCCGCATTCTTCTTATTTGGTCTCCCTTTTCTAAATACTCACATAAACGGATGTCATAACATCTTCCGCTGAGCTTGACACTTGGGATTCCTTCGGGGATCTTGAGTCTCATATTTATCTATTTTTATAGTATTACCGCCTTGAAATCGCTTGCAAAGAAACATCTTTTTGCTCCAAGGGTTATTATATTAGAATATCAGATCATTGCGCACAAAGGATATATGGAAAAATAACTACCTATTATAGTCGAAAATTCCACTCAATTTATCATTGCATTTATGTAATCACTAGCTGACCCGTGCTCGCCTCGCTTCGCCCACCTGCCACTTTATACTAATTTGCAAAACCTATTTCCTCAAGAGCGCTTTAAATGATTTTTTAAATATTCTAATATTCTAAAAAGCTGAAGTATTAAGAAAACATATTTTTTAACTTTCTAATATACCAGGAAATCGGAAGTTTTAATAGACTGGTACGATCACAAATTAATCTGCGGGCCTATGCAACAATTTTATCAATTAACTACCTGAACCCGTGGTCGGCTTGCTTCGCATTCGCACTCTTAAGGCTTTCTTATGCATACAAAATATGAAATATCGGTGGGAGCGAAGAGACATCAAAGTATTTCTGCAAGTCCAGAAAATTTTTTGTAATAGATTTTGTTGATTAATTGGATTTTATCAATGTCGTTTCAATGTGTTTCAGCTCCTAAGGGCAGATTCCATAGTTCTCAAAAACCAACATGCTCTAAAATGTTATAAGACATCATCTACTATAAATAATTGATAATTGCTATATTTTATTATGGAAATATTTTTTTTACAAAGTTTGAAGTTGCGTTGCCTGGTGCATAAACAAATACATTTTTACTTTCGCTGACATAGGAAAGAGACACGAATAATTGACCGTGTAAGAAGCAGTCGGTGGTGAGGTCCATGCCCGCGGTACACAGTGTTTGTCCCTGCGCCTTATTTATCGTCACCGCAAAGCAGACGCTGATATTTTGAGTTCCGACAGTATTGCATTCTTAGTGCGATATAAGAACCAAAACTAACTCTTAAAACAACAGGAGTTCATTTTGGATAGTTTCGGTTTTTTTTTTTAAATATGTTAATAATATTTAAAAACTGAAAATGCAGTTGCACTGCTCTAGAAAATTATCTTTCTTTTGACGCCTCATTTGTTAAAATCGGTTGAGAATGAGAGCCGCAAATGCTTATGATGATTGTAGCACATTGAAGTGCAAAACAAATGAACACGTCACGCTGCACGGCTGCTGGCAGTGGTCTCCGCTGAAAGAAAATTGTGGGCGATGCTTTGAATAATTCTTTTGAACATTGCTCAGCTTCAGGGCAACGCAGAAGGGTGTTTTATACCTCAAATGAATCAGGGAAAAATCTACTAAATTCATCTGTCTTTTTGTTTTTCAATCTGATAAGCCATTATTGAGTAAGTGCTGAATAAATTTAATTTTCGTTTCAAATATGCAGTTTTTTCAATATTTTCTTAAAACCATGCCATTTTCCGGTATAAAAAGTATAAATGATATGGTCCAAGAACATAAGCAATCACTATGTCAATGTTTCATCAAAATCCGTCCAGTTGTTCTAACGTGATACGCGAACAAACAGTTTTTAATCTACAGTTTTATTATATGTATAGATTTATATTCATGTATTTTTCTATGTACTCACACATTATTCATTATATTAAACTGTTCTAATTGTATGTATTTATTATCATAATGATCTGACTATAACTGTTTACCTTGCGTTAAAATTGTAAAATAAAGAAAGAGAGTTATCTTTGAACTCGACCGTTGAACGAACAACATCTTTTATTCTACCCGCTCTGTCATTCCTACACTAAACATACCTATCCTCAGGTATCACTGAAAAGTCTCTATAGAAGCATTGGATCAACCGAATATTTTAAACAGAAAACCAAAATTATCAGGAACAAAACGCTTTCCCCTTTAGCTACAAGTGAACGCACTTATTCATACAACAAAGTTGGTACAGGCAGTAATCTTTTAACTTTGCCATTTGCTCCAGAAAACACCATTCACTCTTTTTAACCATCTGACGGACTTACATAATTCGTTTAGAAACAATGATGGGTGATGGACGCGAATTGCTAGGAAACCGCATTGCCAGAGCTTATCTGGTCTGTAAATTTTTAGTTATCAATTTTAGATTCAAATACAAGGTGGGCTTTCCATCCTTTTATAAGCCTCAGTATACCCAGCATACATATATTGTTCTTAGGTAATAAAGTAACGATATAAGCCTTTTGGAGTGTCTCAGCAACACACTCCATGACCTGGCATTGTCATTCATTTTATAATCGTGAATTAAATTTCTTTTCCCTCGTGAATGAAATTTTTCAGAATTTTATTCGTCGGCTGTCGCATCTATAGCAACCATATTAATAAGGATACAGGATACTGGCGGCCGGCGTAAGGATAATTATTTGTAATGGTATAAGGTATATCTTATACCTCATCATTATTTTGAAGTAAAATTAAATTATTCATGTAAATGACCATGAAGTTGATAAGTCAATACGAGCTGTGGGTTGTACATTTAAAAAAAAAAAAACATTATTAATTTAATAACATTCAATGTCCATATCTGTCCTTCGATGTCAATTTTAAATATATCAATTTTGTGTGACTGAACGTTTGGTACTATAGAACCGCAATCAGGATGTGTATTGTGCTGAATCATCATTGTCCTTTTAGTCATAAAGTTAATTATGATGACAAATTGTGTTAAATGAATTCTAAAGATAGATGCCTAGAATATGAGACGAATATGCTGTTGGAACTAAAAAATTATTTCATGATACAAATTCCCAAACACTGATGCACTCAAACACAAATATTACATGGGATTCACTGGAAATGTGATTTTAAATGAAATTTAGATTCAAGGAGTGACACACAGTCAGATTTAAATATTTCATATAACATCAGGCTAGCTAATTAACTTCGGAATGCAAAGAAGCACCAGTCGGGGTGGCTGATCGATTTATACATATTGAAGCAATAAAAGTACGAATGCGAGAGGAATCCTTTGAGAAGCAGACATACTCTGTCTGGGCTGGATTATTGACTCATATTTAGTTGATGAGTCAGAGAATCGAACACTATGACCTTAGCGCCGTCGAAAGTTAAAGCAGGGATTTTTTTTGTTTTCGTTTATAGTAAACGGTTTTCTTAGAATGGATACGAGTAACGTTATCATTTTTGAAAATTTATGAACAAATTGTTTGAAAACATTTTGCATATGGACGACAGTAATATTAAAACTGATGAATATTTTATGGCAGTTACGTGCTGTGCCATAAGGTCAGGATTTCTATTCTGGATTTCCTATCAGAACGTATACAACTACACATATACGACATACTTTCATACAAGTTTGATGGTGAAAATAATGTGACGTACCATATACGACAGAGATTTTGAGTTTTAATTTTCGACTTATTTTCGATTTATTTTAAAAATACCAAAAAGGCGTAATGTATCGTTTTCTAAACAGTTGGCTTATTTTATTCCAGAAATTTAAAGGTTTAGGTAAGTATTCATTGTCAAGACTTTCGCAGGGTAAGTGGCTGGAGTACGACAGTTACAACATATAAATGTCAGTGATGCATAAATCCAGACTATTTAAACACAGTGTTTTCTTCTATTCTTCTATTATATTCTATTTTATTCTTCAACGTCGAATAGCTCCACATTTTGTTTTGGCGTTCGCTTCTTATATCTAAGTATTTCTAAAATTTTTGTGAAGGAAATGAGAAATATGTATTTTTAAACTAGCTGACCCGCCCGGCGTCGCCCGTATACGCAAAGAGACAGGTTACTCATGTCGCAGATAATTCATCTGGTAATCTGGTAATCTGGTTTAAGATAAAAATGATAGCCGCCAAAGTAAAATAGGTAGAAACAGTTATTTTTTTATGTTTCCTACAACAAAAAAAAAAAAACCTATAGCCCTTCGGCATAGCATAGCTTTGTGTTAGTAAAAGAATTTTTGAAATCGGTTCAATAGATCCAGAGATTACCCCTTATATGCAAACTTTTCCTCTTTATAATAATAGTATAGATAAATAAAAGCCAATAGCCATCTCCATTTTATTTAATTTGGCTCCTTAGCTTCCACCTTATTGGCTTCTAAAAGCCTTAATAGATAGCTCAGCAGGCGAGATGGCCCAAACCAAAAAATGTAGTAATATTCTTAGGATTGGGTTTTCTTTCCTCAAGCGATTCAATTCGCATGTTGCCAAACGTCATTCGCAATTTTTGATAATAAAAACATAAAATGTTTCAAACAAAAAAAAAAAAATTACAAAAAGTGAGAAACGTTAAAAACTAACCAAATTTGGGGATCAAACATTAAATACTTGCCTCTAGAAATATGTGAATAGTTCTGAAAATTGTTGTCAACTGAAAAAAAATTAGGACTGTTTGCCCAAAATTCCGAATCGCAATTCCATCTATGACTGGGAGTTTCGGAAAAACTTTGGAAATGTTTTGAGGCTATGTTAGTAGTCGAAACTTTAGAAAAGTGAAAGTCAGTCGCATTGAGCTTAACATTTTATATTTATATATCTTATTTAGTTTAGTAAACCCTTTACTTAGATTCTTTGCATAATATTTTTTTGATTCCAATTAAATATGGATATGTTTTCACTGTACTACTAACATTTTTAAATTCTAAAATTTCGATGACCATCTTTGCATATATGTAAAAACGTTGCTGCAAAAACTTTAACATAATGTCTCTTAGTTTCCAAGTGTGAAATAAAAGTAAGTAATTTCTAAAAATATCGAATATCAAACACTCAAAAAATCTTATCCTCAACAGGGCCTTCAAAACATCACTAATCGGTTATGAGGTCAGAACATTAATTTAAATATTCGAATTTTTCCATACAATTAAAAGATTTTGTTTTAGAAATCTTAAAATTTTACGACTTTTCTTCAGGCATTAATCTGTAGCTCATAAAACTACCATAGAGATCTTTGGAGGAAATAAATCAATGTTTTTGTTTATAATAAAACAAGAAAAAAATTCCAAAATTTAGAATCTTCTTAAAGACAACAATTAATTTTAAAATTATATTTGTTTTACAAGTTCTCGTATAATTTTCAGTGAGTTATTTCAGGAACGCAAAATAAATATAACCAACATGCTTGTGGTAGACTTTTTGGTGTGAAGTGTTAACTAGTTCGGGAATAGACTAAGCGAGAAATTTCAAATTATTATTTTTTTTGAGTAGCTCCAACTTTGCCAAGAACTTCAATAACAGATTCAGTACCTAAAATGAAACTTATCTACAGATGCCTGAATGCTGCACTCTATACGTAGTTAAGGGATACTCTTGTATTGTATTGTATTTAAAAGGGGGTTATCTCGTAGAGACAACAAGCACGTAGACCTGTAGGCCCATTGTACTTTGGTGAAGTATCACCCCATTCGCTAAATCATTCATTCGCACATCTCGCAAAGGCCCGAGCTTCTGATTCCAATTTTGTTCAGGTGTTCGTTTAAGGGAGTGAGCTCAGTGACCAGTCCTGTGAGGATTTTAAAGTAATTTCTGCTAAGGTGTAACAGAAACTTAGTTCTGTTTGCCCTGGGCGCGTCTACTAACATTCTGCCCTGTCGGCATGACCCAAGCTCGTGCCAATGGTTATAGTGCTGTAGTCGCTTTTAATATAGGCTGAACTGTAGCCAATAACAGGCTGAGGACCAATAAAAGGGGTTACTGATTCAGCTCTAGCCATAGCATCAGCTATATCGTTTCCCGGGATGTCAGAATGTCAGAATGTCAGAATTTGAGTTGATCAACGCTGCTGAAAAGGCTTTAATAGCTGCTTGGCTATGCGAGCAGATGTAGATGGACTTGCTTTTCCATCTCTTGTTAAGTGCAATGTGCGCTATACTAGCGATAGCATACACCTCTGCCTGAAAGACAATTGTAAATCTACCCAGTGCAATAGATTGCTCAACGCTGCATTCTTCTGAGTAGACACCTGCTCCGGAGAGCTCAACCATTAAGGACCCGTCCGTATAGAAAACTATACTTCCTGATGGGATACTTTTAGTTCACATAGATAACCTGCTTTAGTCTGGTTTCTAAAATTATACTCGTAAAGCCGACGATACTGCGATAAATTCACCAAATTCGTGTTAAATTCACACTCCTGCACATTGGACGATAAATAACACTGGTCTATAACGAAATCGTTGTTTCAATAAAAACATGATCAGTATAAAGAGTTTAACATGCTGAATCTAAATGTGGCAAGAAAATTGCTCTAGGATGTCAGAATTTTGAGATATACCAATCTCAAAGTGCTAAAAACACAGTTTTTGGGGATATTAGAAGTAATTTTTTGAGAACAACAAATTTTTACAGGTGTTTCTAACTTAAGCATCCTTTAGTACTACTCTTTCCCTTACAATCCCATTGTAGTTTGTTTCGCTACAAGGTTTTTTTCTCAAGAATCAAAATCAAAAATGTACCTAACTTTATCCCAATGAAAGGGTTGCTACACACTGAGAAGTTCACCGTCTCATCCTCGTTTTAGTTGTTGACAACCCTCATCTCTAACTGTCGAGCACGACAGGTGCATGTAGCCTCAGAAATTAGGTGGGAGTACCACCTTTGCTAATCTTTTGATCTGGGACTGTGACCTAGTCTTGACTTCGAAATAGCTCTCCCTGTAAAAATAAGACTGGATAATTATACAGGCTAAGGTTTTGTTGTATTAAACATTGAAAACATGTTGCGGAAACATATTTAGCCTATATAGATTTGAATAAAAAAAAAACACGCCTAATGATGGAACCCAGTTATGTCCATGCTGACTCTCCTAAGCCTGTGTTTCGAAAATGCCTGTGCTAAGCAGAGTTGTTGAGGCAACCGCTGATTTTAGAAAAATGGGCTCTGAACAAGTCAAAGCGTCAGCAAAAGACTTCTCCAGATACAATTTACGATAACGTGGGAAATACCACTGCTGGTGCTGAATCATAACAGAGTACCTTTGCGAAAAGCATCCTTAACTTTCACTGCAAGAACCAGTCTAAAGACTCTGCTTCTAGTTTTTTAATGTATGAGAACACGAGTTCCCAAACAGCGAGTGAATTTTTTTTTGAATTTTTATTTTTGCACGTGTTCGTCCGATGCCTCGTGGCATTATTTTATGTGCCGGAAAAAGAAAAGAACATTCTTTCTCTGAATATCGACAGACACATGTCCGCCATAATTAAAATACATAAGTTATTTACTCTTCGTAAGTTTTCATGGGTAGAAATTTATTGTGTTCTTCTTTAGATAATGTTTTTTTTTAAAAGTTCAGTAAAGCAAAACAGAAGAACTCATCCGTCTGGCGCAATTACTCATACCTTGAAAAAACATTCCATTCTAAGTAAGACACCCGGTTAAAACTAATGCAAAAGGCGTACGTGCTCGCATATAACTGTATTCATTAATTACACTGAGGAATAACATCCCTGGTGAGCGTTTCGATTGGCTGCAGAATGGGTTGGTGCAGTTAAATGCATGGAGAACTGCAATATATACCAACACTTCCGCATGCTTTAATGACGACCTTCCCGATGTAGATACTCTTTGACTTTCAGGTGTTTTTGAATTTAATGCAAAAAATATTACCCAGACGCCCCTGGACTTGTTTACATAGTCTGTGTCCGGAAAGTTTCCATCAAAGAAATACACCATATGGATCATTGCCCAATAAATGGGATTTATTTTCATTACAGCAGCGAACTTTTCAATCGAGTGTGGGAATATTTTGCGATTTTTATCTATAAGTTCTGTTCGCTTAAATATTTTAGACGAGGAAAAGGAGGTGAGTAACTATGTCTATGAATTTCAAGATCTGATTCATAATTCAGCGAAATGACCTTTTTGTGCTGCCTCTTTGCCAGGCCCTCCCTTTTGATAGGATTCTGTTTGGCTCTCTGTATTTACTTCTTCCTAATGAAGCAATCAATAAAGCTACCACTCGCTGGATCCATATGGATATATGTGTAATAGCTAGAACTCTGTGGCTAGTACCAGTACACGACGAATCGAAATCGGTCTCTCTAATTAAGCCGCCAAGACATCATTCTGATATCATTACTGGGCACTGTACGATTGACACTCATGCTGAACGTCTCGGAATCTATCACAATGACTTTCGAACGAATAAGAAATTGAATCTGCGATTGAATTGTGACTGTCCCGCCCGTGCTGACAGAAGAATAAGGACATACCCAGAGAGTATGTCGTAACGATCCATTACGTAAATATGTACTTGCCAACTAACATTTGATACTTTGAAAACATGTGCTTATTAATAGCTGCTTCTTTTACAGTGCAGCCAATATAGAAAGCTCAAATTGGTCGAAAATGTCCCGGATTTTGGCAACAAAATCTTCGAAATTTGACAGGCTACAAATATTTGGTGCATTGACGTTTAAAAAGTGAGCCACTTTTAGTTTACTTTTTACTACTGAGAGAATTCGACCCGCGTCTTCAAAAGTTGACAAACTACTAATTGTCGGCAGCATTGCCACTTCAGGATAATATTTTCGCAGTAGATTCTCTAAAAATGCAGTAGGTTGAATTTTTTCGCAGTAGATTTGTATTTCAACAGAAAAACAAGGTATTTTAACATAAATCTGTGGCAATAAGTTAAAATAGCTTATGTCAATTTTGGTAATTTTTTCAGTACAGCAAAAATAAGATTCAATAATATTTTTTAAAAAAAAGTATCAAGGCTAGATAAATAAAATTTAGCGCAAATAAATAATGTGTATGTCTATTTGTATTGGCGTTGGGTTTTTTTTTTTATTAAAAAGTATCAACAAAGCCGCTAAAAATCTATTTTAGTAGCTCAACTTACTTCAATAAAATATATCTTATATGAGAAATATGGCTTAAGTAACTGCTTTTGCCGCGGCAGAATTGGACTGCAGCGCAAGTGGTTAGTGCGTCGGACTACTGAGCCAGCGGTCTTGGGTTCGTATCCCGCCGCAAACACCTAAAAGTTTTTCACAGTGCCCACCTCTTTCGAATGTCTGACAAACATCAAAGAGTAACATTTGTCTCGATTGAGCTTCTCAACTCGCTGTTCGGAGTCGGCAAAAAACTGTAGGTCCCTTCCATTCGTGCAAAAATATAACACGCACACACAAATGGTTGCGAGAAGCAGGCCCAGGTTCACCTCAAGCTGTAGCGCCAACTAAGTAAGTAAGTAAGTAAGAATTGGAAAAATTGCTTATGGTATGTTACTTAAGCTACATACAAATTGGTTTTTGATCAATATGATTTTTTTTAAAGTAACTTAAGTCGACATAAGGAGGCGAACAATTAAATACCAATTATAAAAAAAAAGCTTATGTCGACATAAGCACCTAAAATTACACAAATGCAATAAGCTTTATAATAGGTTTTGTGATAACTTAAGTGGTTTTAACAAATCGAATTGTATTCACCTGCTGACTAAGGAAAACAATATGTAGTTGTTTTTTCGGATTAAAATAAACTCAATTTGGACGGACCAGACGGTTACAATATTTATTTCCACGCGCATTCGTGACTGGTCCAAATTGGATTTATTTTCATCCGAAAAGACAACTTTGTCCCAGTCATTTAAAACACCTCTAGTTTGAACAACCCTTATCGTGTGATCTTTGTTAATTGTAGTCGCCCTTGCTTACGTGCAGAACTAAGCAGTGGTTTTGTTCTTAGTTTTCTTATCTTTAAGTATTGGGGACTCATGATCGCACGACGAACAGTTGATTTGCTGGCAGTAACCCCAGCCAATGCCCTGATTTTGTTTGTGAAGTGAGTCGAATTGGATGCTCACCTCTGAGGTTTCCGCTTGTCCTGAGGCGTTAACACTGTTTTAATTCCTTCCTTGTAATTGCTTCTATAGGAATAGCGATGTTTAATGTACTTTAGCACAGCATGTTCACTTGTGTTGTGCGGTTTGAAAAAACTCTCTTGCTCTTTCATCTAAGGTTAACGGTTTTTTTTACCATTTCTTTGTTAAATGAAAGGCAATCACTTCCTCAATCACAAAGTAATATTTTACTGTAGTTTGCTCGATCACTTTTTGCCTACTAACCAAATTTACCAACGCGTCTAATCAAGTGAACCGAAAAAATGCTGCTGTTTTGCCATGATTGAGAAAAAAGAGTACAGAAGTACCGTTAGTTGTCTCTCACCAAGCATGTTTTTGTGTTTATTTTACAGAGTAATAACTAACCTCTCTGCTGAATGCAATTACTTACTTAGTTGGCGCTACAGCTCGAGGTGAACCGGGGCCTGCTTCTCGCAACCATTTGTGTGTGCGTGTTATATTTTTGCACGAATGGAAGGGACCTACAGTTTTTTGCCGACTCCGAACGGCGAGTTGAGAAGCTTAATCGTGACAAATGATACTCTTTGATGTTTGTCAGGCATTCGAAAGAGGTGGTACCGTGAAAAAACTCTATTAGGTGTTAGACCCGGCCAGGAGTTGAACCCGGGCAGCGTTTGGTAGTCCAACGCACTAACCACCACGGCCACGGCGACCACCACCACCATGAATGCAATTGTTTGCCTATTAATGCAAATAAGAGGAAAAAATCAAGATTAATGGAAATATTTTAAAAGCGTCTAATCCAGTGAATCGCACTGTATGTATGTACATATATTAAAATGAATATATGTATGTAAATGTATGCCTCTATAGACTCGGACAAAACCCAACCGATTTTGCTTAAATTTTCAGAGTACGAGACGTTTTGTGATTTAAAATAAAAGATAGCTATAGTGCGGTTACTCAACAACAGGTGGCTTTGGTACCTGTCATTCAAAATTTCGTAAATTCAGGTGAACATCGGAAAATTTGTATGGGAGGTAGCTATGTACCATTATTTTTTATTTTATTTTTTGATGAATAATAAAAAAAAAGTGCATTGATTTGGACTCGATTTTAATTGGAATTGGAAAATATAACACGCACACACAAATGATTGCGAGAGGTTCACCCCGAGCTGTGGCGCCACCTAAAGTAATGTGAATTTTCGCTAAATTTGTACTTTAGGACTCACCTTTGTACCGACGTAATTTTAGTGCAAAAAGTTCTTCAACAAACTTTAAAGGTTTTCCTTTAACAAAAGTTCTGAGGCCAATGATTTCTAAACTCTCGACAATGACGTTTTTTAAAAATGAAGAGGGTCGAAGGGTTAAAAAAGTTCGTGGCAAGTTGAAATGAATCTCTGTTAAGGGTTGCAATCGGCAAGAAGTTTTGAAATAAGTAATTCTAGCTACTATATAATTCAAACGTCCATACTGTCACTTAAGTAAATGTTGCTCTTTCCATAGCTTGAAATATCCAGCAAATCTCAAGATTTAATATTAAATTCCACTTTATGTCATAAGTTTGTATGTAAACCACTACTGTAGTATGACTGTATAGATAAGATATATGTATATGTACATCAAAGCAGCATCTGCATTCTAAATTGATTTGGAGTAGTGAGAGATGGATTTACTTCCAACCAACGATTGGCATTAAGTTTGGAATATCCTGCTAATCCAAATCCCTCCTTCGCTTGAAGTCTTTTCTCTTCCAAAAACTATAATCCTTTTTGCATTCAATTCACAATGTGCAGAGATATACATACAATGTATGTAGGTGCAGTGCAATTGTCAGTTTCTAGTCAACGACACTGGCACCACTTGAAATGTCTGGTTATCTTCCAGAGACACCTGCTAAAAATTAAGTACAATTGATTTTGATCGAAATAAGCGGGAATTGAACTGAAATGACTTTATTGAAACGAAAGGCTGCAATTCGGCTTTAAATAAAAAAAAAAAAAAAAATAATAACCCAAAGAGCCTAATCATACCAATGACAGTGCAGCAACACAAGCTCAAGGCCAAGTACAAAAAGATGTAGGAGCAGTAGTAGAAGGTGGTTGGGCAGGAGCGCAGAGTGGAGATGTAAGTAAGTACTACAATCCACTCACGATACAAAGCCTAATGCGCTGTCCTCCTTGCGATTGGTGGGAGGACATTTTTTTTCCTTCTTCTATTTTTTGCAATCTGCTTTCGCCTGCCATAATGATGGTGGAAGTGACAAGTGCAAGGAGAACGATTTCTAGTTCTCGGGCAAGAAAATAGAAATATTGCATGAAGGTACACAGGCATTAAAGTCACAGTGTTATAATCTACAGGACGAAATTTGCTTGAAATTTAAAGAAGGAACTTTAAGTTCGATAAATCATAAACGAAAACCACGACGATAGTGAATATTTTTTTTTTTTTGCATGGCAACGTGAAAAAAGTTCTCTTGTATACAGTTATCTATTAGTCCAAGGGTCTTCCTAGTATGCCCTTGGTTGACAAATTTTTTAATTAGTTAGGATGAAGATTGTGAACACCGTGGTGGTGAGTGTGCAATGTTGCCCGGGTTGAATCCCAGGAAAACACCTAAATGTTTTTTCACGGTGCCACCTCTTTCGAATGCCTGACAAGCAATCAAAGAGTATTATTGGTCACGATTGAGCTTCGCAACTCGCCGTTCGGAGTCGGCAAAAAACTGTAGCTCCCTTCTATTCGTGCAAAAATATAACACGCATACACAAATGGTTACGAGAAGCAGTCTCAGGCTCACCCCGAGCTGTACTGCCACCTAAGGAAGAAGGATTAAGAGATTCTTTATAGATGGCAAGCCGCCTGATCCTGCAATGTGCCTGGCATACCGAAAGGACAAGTTTGGCTGCCTCGACCTCTTCTAAACAAAGTTGACATTCGATCTCGCTAGATAGATCCAAATTGCAAGGAAGTTTGCTAAATACCTAATGTCCTTATAATGATTACGAAGTTCACTATGATGTGCATATTTGTATTTTGCTTAGTTAATAATTTTTCTTGTTTGAGCCCTGTTTCTCTTCCCAATTATTAACTAAGGTTGTAGTTGTTGCCCAGTTACCTAAGAATTTGGTAGTTGAGCCCGATGGGGTCATCTAAACTCCCATTGATAGCGGCCGATCAGATTATTCATAAACGGCATCATACGTTCACACAATATGGCAGATACTTATAAATAAAATTATTACTAACCCACAATGCTGACTTGCGTCTACATGTGGAAGATAAAATAATTAAGGCAAAAACAGCAATAAACCTCATGTGGGCAAAATTTTATTACAACAAGAAAGTGGATACTGCATCGAAATTTAAGATTTTCAATGCCACTATTAACGCTTGTCTTTGCTATGCAAATCAAATCTTCGGATTTAAACAAATCGAACAATTTGAAAGTTTACAACGTTTATTTTTTAAACGCATCCTTAAACTCCCTACAACAGTGCCTAACTATGCTATTTACGTAGAGTCAGGAATCCCGCAAATCTATTATAAAAATCTGAAGGCTAATGCTGACTATATTGTTGAGGTAATGAACCGTCATAGCACCAATCTCCAAAACCAACTACTAAGATATGCTTTCCGCTGTAAATTAACGCCTTTTAGTGACTGGATCGATCTTGCAGGAGAATATGATGTTGAACTAAACCTAACACTAGGAAATGTCAATGAATGGCAAAACAAATTTTACCAGTGCATAGCACAAATAGATGAACGTTTCTATGAAAACTGCCTTAACAGGGCGCAAGCATCCGCATCTAGAAACCTATATAGAACGCTAAATCATTCACTGACCACTCATAACTATTTCAGTAATGAATTGACAACTTATGAAATTAGCACAATCTTCAAAATCAGAACAGAGACATTGGGCCTACATTTTATACCGCACAGACAGGATCTTCGAACAACTTGCAGCCTCTGTAACTTAAACGTGGCTGAAGGTATTTTCCACTTCCTTGCAGAATGTCCAATACTTCTCGAAATTAGAAGACTGTATTTCTCCAAGAGCTTTCTCACACTTCAGGAATCAAAAGAGTTGTTAAACGGTTTGTCCAGTTGGAAACTGCTCTCGAAATATATTATGCATGCCTATAAGTATCGAAATAGCTTTATGAATTTGTAAAATTGTAAAAATTGTAATATATCAAATGCGGAAGTAACTTAAACAAGTATAATCAGAACTATTTTTTCTTGTTATCCATGAGTTGTATACCAAGTAAGCTTAATGTTTTAATTATATCTTTATCTTTAATTTATGAAACGAATCATGAAATGTCAAACTATCGGCAGACGGCAATATAAAGCCATGCTTTTTTCTCTTTACGTAATCTTAACTAGTATGTACTATCATGTAATTTATACCAATAAAAAGATGAATAATAATAAAAAAAAAATAAATAAAACTATAGCCAACATTTTACCGCTACCGATCCCTTGAATTCCCAGTTTGTTATGATCGAAAAAAAAAATAGCTTAGTATAGTTATCGTAGCGACGCTGGGTGTGGATATGCACACTGAATTAAGAAATCTCAAAAAAATCTAAGGACCACTCGTAAGAAAATAATCAATAAACCATGAAAAAAGCAAAAAAAAAAAACACAAAAAAAGCGCCCATACTTAGGACGTACGTGTGTGCTAGTATGGGTGCCAGTGCACGTGCTGCAGTCTTATCCTTTGCTGCCATTGTAATAGGTTGACATACTTATACGGTTATAAATCCATGTGAAGTGAACGACACTCATGTCTAGGATATATCTTTGGAATTATTTCAGGACAGGATATTTTTTGGTCTAAATTTGCTACCGAAACAGCGTTTCTCGTCCGTGTTAGTTTTGTGATCAAAACAAAAAAAAAAGAATCATTGCCCATGATGCGCTCATTAAAAAACAAACAGTTTTCCAATTAAATTTCGCCGGAATTGTTGTATAATATATTTTTTTGTTTAGGTTTTGTTTTATTTTTCTCGTGATTATGTGAGCCACTAGCCCACATTCGGGATAAATCTCTTTTCACACAGTGAACAGACAAACGAGTGAGAACGAGAGTATGGATGGTTTGAGGTTCAAGGCTGCAAAAGTATTGGAGTATGGAATAATTGGTTAGACCGGCCTTTCGTCTACATAGTGACAGTGAAAGAGGGAGAGAAAGCAATGGCGGTGGGAAATAAACGACGATTGGATTTATTTCCGCAATTCCAATGCAAATATTTGCATTTTTTTTTGTCTGCTTATATACAATTTTTGTTTTCGAATTGTGTTTGCGTATGGCATGACAATGACAATAAAACGACTCAGAGAAATGGCAGCGATTGATTGTAGATGGCCACGATGATTGTGGATAAAAATAAGTGGTCCATGGAACAAAAGGCGATAACGAAAAAAGCCGAAAGCCATTTTGCAGAAAACAAATTATGTCACTACAAGGAACGTTTACTTCAGCCCAAATGTCAAGGTTCAGTGGTGGGCGGTGAGTAAACTTCCCCTCTGGTGTTTCAACGATGAGCAGCCATATATTCAATAACAATGGCACAAGTTGTTCAGTATATCCACATATGAATGAATTGACCTTGTTCTGAAATAGTAGGAATGGACAAAAATGTATGCCAACCTGTGGAGTAAATACCAAACTAACAAGTATATTGAAACTGTTAAACAATTATTGAAAAAGCCTAAACAGTAAGAAAGATGATCATCTTTGTGTTTATAGACACATAGATAGTTAGATACATATCTACATATACACTTCTCAAATCGCCTTCGCTCGTCTCGTTTCGAAGACGGCAAAAAATTCTAGCTCCCTTGCATTCGTGCAAAAAATATAACACAAATGGTTGCGAGAAGCTCAACATGAAAATGGTTAATTCGACTTTTCTTAAATTCATGGTATCTTTACCCCTAAGAGGAATATCATGATAATTCTAATTGGAGTTAAGCACCAAGACTCTAAGGTATAGGACACCAAGGATTTTATTAAATTTCGTACAGAGGTTTGAGAAATAGAAGAGCATTGATTGCATCCTACTATTTCCTTTCTTTCATATCATATAAGTAATACGTCTGTTTTAATGTACAGACAACATCTAGTTTTCTATAAAAAAAATTTTTTTTACAAGCTTTATTTCAATTTCTGTGAGGGCCAAATCTGCGAAACGATCTTACACCCACTTCCAGATATCCGATCGTGCTGAAAGTCCGTGTATAAGTCCGGTGACAATGCAATATAGTATATTTGATGAAGTTTTCTTAAAATGGCGGACGTCCTAAGATGGTGAATTACCGTTAACTTCACGAACTCCTTAATATGTGTATCAAATGATAGGGATTGACAGGTAGAATCAGATTACCTAAGTGACTTTATTCTAAACTAGCTGTTGCCTGCCCGGCGTTGCCCGTGCTTTAAATCAGTAGTAGATTGTAGTATAGTTGTTTGATTGTAGTATGATAGAAAGGAAGTAGTAGGAAGCGATATTATTTAAATTAAGATTCTAAAGAATTCTGAAATCAATACATTATAACCTGAACTTAGTGGCTGTTCCCTATAGATGAAACGATTACATAAAAAATTAATGGAAATGTAGTATACCTGTGTACAAACACATCTACACATATATGTACCTGCATAATATGTATTTTATGGGCATCAAATAATGGTACTTTCTGGTTTCTTATATCTAAGAGTTGTACTTAATGTTCATAGTTAAAGTAACATTATGTAAACGCCGAAGATATTAGGCTTTGATGTAAGCAATAATCGTAGAGTAACTGGTAAGGTTTGTCTAAAATCACCAACTATTTACTGATTTTAAAACTCAGCAACGCCTACCTACCCCTACTACAATATACATATGTATTTGTGAATTGAAAGTGTGAGGTGAAACTTTATTCTAAGGTATCCACTGACTCAACGACTTAACCTTATGGTAACCAAATACCGCTGTAAAGTGACAAAAAGAAAGAAAGTAAAACGAATCGTACATTTCCCCCATTCCGCCGGTCTACATCCGCGCGCTGATGAAGCAGAAATATAACTAACTAAAGTCGGTAGCAAATATCAGCAAAATCATCCCCCCTCTACACAATCCTACAAAGCATTAATATAAACACGAACAACCCTCTCTCAACAGAATGACGATCAATGGCAATGGTTTACCCATCATTCAATGCGCGTATGGGTAGAAAGAAAATAAAGAATAAGCGATAGCGATGGATTTGTGGCGAAGAGAAGAGCATAACATCTACAAAAACAACCCTCTCCCAACAGAGTGCTGATCAATGGCAATGGTTTACCCATCATTCAATGCGCGTATGGGTAGAAAGAAAATAAAGAATAAGCGATAGCGATGGATTTGTGGCGAAGAGAAGAGCATGACATCTACAAAAACAACCCTCTCCCAACAGAGTGACGATCAATGACAATGGTGTACCCAAAAATAATGACCAAATAATAAAAGCGGAAATTGGAATAACTCGAATTATGGAATCAAGGAATTGTTTTGTTTAAAAAGTAGCCTAATCTCTAATCCAGGAAGTAGACTATCTATTCACGAAAGTTTCATTCAAGTCTGTTAAACCGTTAAGGTGTTATAGAGCAACAAACATCCAAACATCCAAACATCCAAACATCCAAACATCCAAACATCCAAACATCCAAACATCCAAACTTTCACATTTATATATTAGTAGGATTCAATATGGTGGACGCGAAAAACTTTTTTTCTTCATACCCCCATGACATGGGTATCAGATGAAAGGGTTTCACGAGTAGAATCTCAAACAGTCTGAGTAATTTTTTTCATATCAAACCCATCTAAGCCAATATAAGGTGCATACGTACCGACGTAAATTTGTTGAAAATTGTACATACTAAAAAGTGGAAAATAACTATACAGATACATTTTTTTAAAAAGCAAGCTTTAGTGAACTAAAAAGTAGGTCCGAGTCACCAATATGTGACTATTAATTTAAAGCCTGGGTGCTTTATCATCTTAGTCTGAAAATAAACTGAGATAATCGGACTGAATTACTGGCATTATGACCCAGATTGGAATAAACTCATCACTCATAATGGATTGAAAGCAGAAAGTCAATGCCACTGCAACACATAGTAGCTGACTGGAAAAAAACAGGAAAAGAAGCAATAAAATAATAACATGACGATGACCTCATTAGTTTCTGGGTACTTTTCCAGGCAATGATCATTTTTTTATAGAAAATGATCAAAACTTTGGATTAACGTAAAGGTTGGGCATAAAAGACCCGTCGATCATCGTAATTCAAAAAGATTCAAAGTAGTGTATCGCTTGTTCACAGGCCCAAAACTTAATATGTACTCGTATCGCACAGACATATTTGTTTTGTACTGGTTGTAACATATGTATTGCGGTTTTTTTGCTATACCATGCATATCTCTAAACTTATGCTAAAATCATTGTTGGAGTTAGAATTTGGGATAGAATGCTCGTCCTCATATAGCTAGGAACTGTATGGTCCTTATTCTCTAGCCTTCGATCCAAAGACTGCAAAACTTGATGTCAAAAAGGCATTTTGACTGACGAATTTGTTTCGTTAAAGCCAAAAATTTAGTTAAGTGGCGGCGAAAGGTGGGTAGAAGTGTTGCCTTATGAATGAAGTTGCATTTTTTATTATTTAATTTACAACCTAATAAATTAAACAATTTCTAAAAAAAATAGCCGATATGTCAGTCCCAGGGGTTTCTGTTCTTTCTGATTTGGATTCGGTCATTGCTCCGTGAAAGCTATATTCACGCCTTAAATATTTAGCTTATCAATATTTCGACGTTCAAAATTCCAAAAATAGATTAAGTACAGACGGCCACTATCATCGATTGTATTTACATTCGGGGCTTTGCCCTTGAACTCACCCCAATTAAGTATCCCCACGGCAACAGCATCTATCGATAAATGGTGACGGTTTTTATTTAAGATTGGACATTGAGCGAATTGTTACCACTGGCAGTTGTTTTGGTTTTATTTTTAAACATTCTATGCCGTTAAAAATCAAACAAAAAAATCAACTTAGCAAATAATCTGTATATCTGCGACAATATTTGCCAGAAAACTCGAAATCGATCTAAACAACATAAGACTTTGGCTGATTCCACCCAGAATTTTGATCCCCCGAACCAACCCTTACCACCTATCAGCCCATTATCGTGGTGATTTTAATTAATTGGGTGAAATAAAATAGTGCTTATGACTCATTATCGTTCCTGTCAACACAGCGAGTGCTAATCGGGTAAAAGCAGATGACTTTTGAACTCTAAATTTGATCTACCATTGACAATAGCAAGTTATTGGGTTGTTTATTAAAATGTGCGATTAGTAAATAAAAGTTATTTATCTCTTCACAAAGTTTGTTTGATGGTTTGTCATAAAATTTTTGGGATTCAAAAATGACAAGGAATCTCGAATAAAAGAGAACAAAAGTATGACTATGTTTTTAAAACCATCTATAAGACAATATGTATGAGCACCGTGGCGTAGTGGTTAGTACTTTGGACTACTACGCATTTTGCCTCGAGTTCAATCCCAGCAAACACCGAAAAAGTTTTTTCACTGTGCCACCTCTTTTGAATGTCCGACAAGCATTCAAAGATTATCATTCATTTGTCACGACTAGCTTCTCAATTCGCCGTTCAGAGTCGGCACAAAACCGTAGGTCCATTCTATTTGTGCAAAATTATAGCAAACACACAAAAATGGTTGCGAGAAGCTGGCCCTGGTTCACCTCGAACTGATGCGCCACCTAAAGAAGAAAAAATATAAGGCGTGGGTGGTCGTCGGCTTATTGGCATAAATCTAAGACTTCAAAAAATCCAAAAAAAAACTGTAACGACGGCGTTAAATGGCGTGATCTGGGCGACCAATTCTGATTACCAAAAGAGGAAATTAAACGAACAGGAAATGACTAATGCAAAAATTGAATTATTTCTCAGGCTATATGGCATCGCATCTTCTTCTTAAAATAACATGACATCCGCATCCATATCTTAAAATGTAGGCACAACACTAGGTTAATAATGTAATAGCAATGACCCATTAGGCGGTGGTTATGTATCTTACGTGAATTTGGGGACACCCTTTGGGTCTTATTTTTGATATATAATCAAAATCATACTAAAGAATCTACGGTATGTTTGTACTCATAGATATCTACTACATAATAAAAAAAATATTGTAAGTAGGAAAAGATACTCTTGAGTTTAGGTCAGGATCGCCCGAAGTAGATCGGATCCGATGCCAATTGATATTTTTGGCATTTTAATATAAAATCTCAGAACCTAGGTATAGGTAAGCCCTGCGCGAGTTTTTCGGCTGAACGAACGTGTACTGATGATTTCACATCTGCTATCACTTTAATCGCCAATAAACTGACGTGGCATTCTTTTTTGTTATCCACCAAATATCCATGAAATATGCGTTTTAATTTTATTTTCAATTAACACGTTACAAACGCACATTTTCCAAAAGACCTAAACTAATATCTATGACAGTGTACGTGTGGATGCAGGGGCAGTGTACGCTTTGTGCCTTCATTTCCTTTGACAGAGGACTACAATAAAATCAATAAAAGGAATTTTCCTACATTGTACAGGTGGATAATTGCATTCCCATTTAATGAAATGATCTCTGTGGCACTAAAATTGAAACAATTCGTAAAACCGACAGAAAGGCTGTTGGATGGGCAGCCTAGTCTATAGCACTTTATTATGCTGCTATCGAATTATTTGCTGATCCATTTGGCAGGTGGTATTTTTATTAAAAATTTCAGAGGATTTTAGTATGATGTTCGATTAGTTTTGGTGGTGTTATGCTTAAACCATGACCGCACTTGTCTAGCAATGCCGTAGAATGTTCAGTATAGGTGGTATATTTATTTTTGTTGGAAAATAAACCATGTTATGGTCTTTGGTGGAGATTCGACAAAGACCAATCATTAGAAATGTGTAGTTGTTATACTTAATCTAAAGAATGCCCGCATCAATCCGCTTCATAACAATGATTAATTACAACTCACTGGAAATAATCTCACCCCGAATCTAAGGCTACCAAAAGGTTCAGAATTGGATCTTTATAAATTAGCCACTGTCGGGGGTCGGAATCCTAACCGTTCAATAGTATTTGAAATGTTGACTCCACTCCTGGACAGTCAAAAACTGCAGCTGTTTAATCTCATTACAGTGCAGTACAGTGCATTCACTCAAAGAAATATATGTAGCTTACTGCATCAAGACCACAGCTCCCCAGACGGTAGTTACTCTGGACAGAACCAGATACTTCTATCGAAATGAAATGGACCTAGTGGCATGCAAATCACTGATGCCCACGCAAAAGCTATCCCGCCAAGTAACCCCCACGAGGATACACCAAACATCGTCGATGACAGGGTCCCCTGACCATTATTGCATTGCCTCGGAAACATTTTAAAATAATGCTATAGTAGGGAGAGTCTTTGAAGGCTCTAGTTCTGAGACTTTAAAGAAGACTGACTCTAACGCTAATGGCAATAACTTAAGACAGTAGAAAAATATTGTTGCCCGTCCAAGGCAGACTTACATTTCGTTTCGTAGGCCTATTAAGTACATGAGCACCCTATTAGGGTATCAATTGTGGTGGCCAGCGATATTCATTGTGAACTTTTGTAATCAAATGCAGAAGGACACAGCAATGAAAAAAGCACATGCTTCCACCGAAAATTTAGAATTTTTTTTTAACAAAACTGTAACTTTTTTTATAACAGTGACACTAAGATCTGTGTCATGGTGTGCTTAATACAAGCAACAACCACAAGCAGAAATCATTTAGTACTGGTGTTAGTTTAATGGTTAGGCTACGCTACATTTCAACACTACCACTAGCAATAAATGAACATATAATGAGAACAAATATACTTTATTATAATAGTATTTATGTGTGAGGAACTACAGTACGCAATACATTTTTTAGCGTAATTTTTTAGTGTAAGAATGCCATTAAATTCCAAGTAATAGAGTGGAAAGTACTCACAGTCAGGTAGAATAATTTGTGAAAATATGTGGAAGCCAAACATTTAATATTCACATTTGTTTTGAGTATACCGACACTTCGTAGAATACTTAAAGCTACATTTACTTAGTTGGCGCTACAGCTCGAGGTGAACCTGGGCCTGCTTCTCGCAACCATTTGTGTGTGCGTGTTATATTTTTGCACGAATGGAAGGGACCTACAGTTTTTTGCCGACTCCGAACGACGAGTTGAGAAGCACAATCGTGACAAATGATACTCTTTGATGCTTGTCAGACATTCGAAAGAGGTGGGCACTGTGAAAAATGTTTAGGTGTTTGCGGCGGGATTCGAACCCAAGACCGCTCGCTCAGTAGTCCGATGCACTAACCACTTGCGCTACGGTGCCACATGCTACATTTAGCTTCCCGTATTATAAATTCTCACTTTAGCTAGGCAAATCCGCCAAAGGTAATCTTCAGTTACAAAGCCGCTAAAGGTAATATTCAGAAACAAAGCATCTACTCCTATTTCAATATCTGACTTAAGGGCTAGCAGTTAATTATTTTGAAAATAAATTTATTTAATTTGTTCGTTATTTTTTTAAATAAAATGCTTTTAAAAAAGCTGTGTTTGTTTCAGGTATACCTGCCTACATGATATACAAAAGTTAATCGTTAAATACATTCTTAATTCATCACAAATGTATTCTTTTTTTATTATTATTTTGCTGAAACCAGACTAATCCAAATATCAACGAAAAATAAATAAACCAATTTAGATGCTATTCAATAAACGTAAAACTTAATGAGGAATCTTGTTCATTCGTTGATTAGTTCCCGTTTAAGCTATAATAAAAAATCTTGTTTCTTTGTCAATTTTAAATAAATTAAGTTCTATTTTTATAAAAAAAACTAGTAAGAAAGAGAATAAAATATGAGTAAGAACCGGTCTGATGCATTTTTTGGCCGAAAACGTGTGTTAAATTAAAGAATAAAAAAAAATGGTGGCGTATACGTAATATTTTCAAAAGCACGTTTGTAGTTCACAGGGTTGCATTTTAAAGATAAATTTTGAAAAAAAAAGGTTAGGGTAATTGTTTCTGTAGTTAGACTATGGAGTACCGTGACGCGGTGTTAGTGTTAGTGCGTTGGACAAGTACGCATGCTGTCCGGGTTAAGTCTCAGCTAAAACCAAAACTTTTTCACGGTGTTTTCGAATGACTGACAAGCATCATTTGATGTAAGGAACTTTTCAACTCGCCGTTTAGTATCGGGAAAAACATGCACACAGGATGCGAGAAGCAGGCCGTAGTTTACCCCGAATCCTCGCGTTACCATGTGAAATTAGTTCTATAAGGGTTGTGCTACCGTTCCAGAGACAAATTATTTTTAAAATTACGTTTTTTTTTTTTGGATGCACATGGCATAATCTTCATCGATTCTTATCTGCAGAAGGGAAGAAATATCACAGGAGAGTATTATGCAGCGTTATTGGACAAACTGAACGACGAAATAAAGAAAAAACGTCCGCATATGGCGAAGAAAAAAGTTCTGTACCATAATGATAACGCACCGACACACACGTCTTTGAAATCGAAGGCCAAATTTACGATTCGAATTGGTTGCGCACATTCTCCCGGTTCAGCTCCCAGCGACTATTATCTGCTCCCAAACCTCAAGCGGTGGCTCCAAGGAAAGAGATTCAGATCGAATGAGGAAGTCATCGCAGAAACCGAGGCGTATTTCGAAGACTTAGATGTTTCGTACTACAGAAAGGGCATCGAAATGTTGGAAACTCGGTATACCAAGTGTATTGCTCTCGAAGGCAACTATCTTGAGGAATAAATAAAACTTTGCCTAAAAAATGCTTGTTTCCATTAAAAATCTCGGGACATAGTAGTTCCTGATTTTGATTTAAAATTAACATAACATATCAAGTGTTTATTTTGTACCTTCTTGGAGCTATTTATTTGTATTAACGTTTTATAATATCGATCTATCGAATGGCCAAAATAGTGTCAAACATTTTAAATTACTTGAAAACTAACATTTCGCGGTACCTTTTAGTACAAAGTGCGTTTCATACAATTCAAAGCGTTTGCATTACAGCCTAGGCGCTTCAAAACCCAATTCATCTTCAGGAGCTAAGTATCTATATTCGAGCACACTTTCTCTTTAAAGACAAATGCTATTAGCAGAGACAAATGTCATCCTAATAAATCTGAACAACATATATTGTGAAGAGTAGATAGGAATAGCCAAGCTAAGCTTGATGAACCATTTTACCATTCAGAGTTTCTTTTATTAGACGACTTAACTTAGTGAGGCTTTCTTGAGTCTGTGATTATCAAGACAAGTTTTCAAATAACTTGCTAGACAGGATCCAGGGGAGGATCTGCACTTTTAATCAGTAGTTTCATTTATTCCTCCAAAATTTTATAAACAAAAAAAGGTAAATAAGAAATATACCAGTAATTGACGAACAATCCATGTACATACATTCTGCTGTCTATCATTAGTGTAAATGGACGCCAACTTGAAGACATTCTCAGTAGCCACAACATTTTTACTAATCCACTTAATATGCAAGCCATAAGCAATTCAATCATTTGCAAAGACAACAAATAGGAAGACCAAACTGCAGAATACCTTCATTCTGGCCAGTTTATCCGTGAGCAGTGACAAAGCCGCATACAAAAGGCTTACATTCCCAAATTGACTTAGAAGCTATGTACTTCTCAGCATCATTCGTTGTATTTTCAGGCAAATTAAAGCAAACTTCAGTTTCATATCGCCAGAAAAATAATGTCATGATAGTATGGTCAGGCATCTGTCTAACACACTTACCCACTGAGACACAGTGTTCCCGAAAGAGATGAAAAAATTCGATTAAAACTATTTGTTGTGACCTTTGTAATTTACTCAACTTATTTAAATTTCCATATGACATGCCACTTAAACAAACTTAATTATTTTAGAAATAACAATATTGAAATGAACTCACCCCTATGTGTATCACGTGGCACTGCCAGTCACCGCTTATTAAAATCTCCGTACAGCTCCTATCCTAGGTATGCACTTGATCCCGGGTACCTCTATCAATTAAAGGGTAACGAACTCCGGAATTGACAAACACTTTATTTCACTTTTTATGAAAGTGATTTATTTATTTTAATAATTATCTTTGTTAAATAATTTCACTATTTTATTTTGCTTCTTTAATCTTGTATCAAACAAAAATTAATCAAAAAATTTAAAAACACTTAAATATTAAAAAAATGAACCAATAAATTGCCACGGTCGGGCGGCGGCCGGCGGTCGGTTTGTTGTTTCCAATCAAATGTAGGAAAAAAAACATACACTCACATAAAATGTTTTCTCAGGCCGCCTCTACTATCCACTGTGGCTGATGAATTCTGATTCTACGAATTTTTTTTAATTATTCAATTGACCAGAGATGACTGTACGGACATCCGCCGGCCGGTTGTTTTTGTCACCGACACACAACGCACCATAAATTAAAATTCAAATATAAAAAAACGGAAAAAACAGAAAAATATGAAATATTGACCGTTTCTTCTTCGAAAATAAACAAATGAATATGTTTGGCTATATATAGATATATTTAGTTAATATACTACTTCGGACTTAGGAAGCCAGTGCCTTCCAAAGGACTTTTCTATTGATATGTTGAAATTGTACCAATCTATATTAATAAAAAAAAAACCAACCACGTGATATACCCGAATCTCATTTAAACCGATGAAAATGGTCATGGCCGGATCTTACACTGAACCAAATGGACTGGAATAAAGGCGCCAAGAATACAGTAGAAATCAGTTATTAATTGTGGAAAACAGAAAGTTGTAATAAGTTCTATAGGTTATAAAATATCACGGTCCAGAGGTTCTGCTGCACTAGTTCACGTAGAAAAGAAGGTGCAGGGAAATAACTTCACATGGGAAATAACTTCACCTCTAGTGGGAAATAAATGCACTTATTTGATGTGATGAAGTTATTTCTCACTGAAGGTGGGCAATAACTTCACATTTAATGATTATTTAAAAATTCGCGCGAAATGTTCACTATTACTCTATCTTATGCTCATAAACTAAGGATTCCATTTGAAAATTAGATATTTAAATTTAAAATTTGTCTTGGCCATGCAAGCTAAAAAATAAAATATCTAATTTTGAAATGGAATCTTTAGTTTTTGAGCACAAGATAGAGTAATAGTGAAAAAGTCGCGCGAAATTTATAAGTAGATAAAGCCAAATGCCAAATTTTTCTTCATTTGGCCTTATTTCCATTTTAAAATAGAGATAATGCAAAATTCAGCCTAATTTCTCTCGACTTTGTTCCACGGTACCCCTGTGTTTTTCGAAAAAATTATAAGTGGGAAATAAGTTCACAAGATTTCCCACCTTCAGTGAGAAATAACTTCAGATCAAAAATGTGAATTTATTTCCCACTCGAGGTGAAGTTATTTCCCATGTGAAGTTATTGCCCGTGATGTTATTTCCCTGCACCAGAAAAGAACCATAAAAGTAGTGCCGCTGAAAAATGTGTAATGAGCTCAATCATTGAATTTGTTTTCTTAAAAGAAAATGCAAAGCAGTTAGCTTTGTGTGATTTTTCGTTCGTTAATATGGTTTGGCGCTCATTATTTAACTTTGAGTTGCGTTACTTTTTTTTGCTAATGACATAGGCAACTATCGTCCTGTAACTGTTACTCATACGGTGCACATTAAGCTCCTCGTTGTTAGCTATTTTGTTGTTTTTACTCATACTCAGCACCGCTTGTCTATATTTCAAAGAGAATTTCTATCCAGCAATTGTTGTTGTTGTTGTCCAAGCGACTTCAGGGCGATTGTTGTAATAAGACGTAACATCACTTTAACTCTCCGGCAAGAACACCAGCAGTGACAGAATAATATTTGATTACCAAATACGATTCGAACGTCTGAATAACAACATTATCGTTGGAAGTAAGAATGCGACATTCAGAACGCTGCGCAAAATATGCAAAGGACCTTGCTCAAAACGATCACCTTTCTTCACATGATATGTATAGAAATGGTTTACTTGACAGCAACGATGGTGAACCTTATCCCCGATAGGGCAAATGACGGCTTCGCCTCTTCAAGATCTAACAAATTGTTTCCACTTGTAAAGGTGAAGCTTAATACATTGGTGGAGTCTTTTCTATTTTTGTAGCCGAATTTCAGTTATTGCGAATGTTTAAAAAAGCAGAGACCCACTTTCCAGTCTACAAATGAATACATTTTTTTTTTTTTTTTGTAGAAACGCAATTTCTCTGTTATCACTCGGAAGTCAGAGTAAAAATATAATAATAATCTATCTTCAGTCAAGCAATCAGACAGTATGAAAGGTGAAGCTTAATACATATAATTCTGAATGCAATTCCAAATTTGCTGATAAAGAAGCCAGACATTTAATCTGACGTGAATGGAAAGTGTAGACACCATAACAGTTGACATGTTGTTTTATTACAAAAAAAGTGAATCCATGCCAAATGAATCATGAGTACTCCATCAATGTTTAGGTTATTGATGCGAAAAAATAAATAAATAAAAAAGATTAATAAAAGTGGTTTGAGACTCAGCTTATGTGAGTTTCTGTCTACTCAAACGGTGTGGTTCATGGCTAACCGGGGAGATTTTTTTTTACTTTTTCCTCTGTCTGGTTATGATTTCTAGGTAAGGATGCGATTTTATTTCTCTTCACACTTTCCGAAGATTGCATGATTCTAAGTGAATACTTAAGTCAACACTAAATTTAAATTAAACATATTTTCACTTAATATATAGATTCAAAGCTACTGCCTTTACCACAACCATTGTTTTACAACTATCACCATTGTCATGATGAATCCCTAAATGCATGATTTTTTTTATCTTTAATGATTTATTTATGTGAAATTAATCTAAACTCAAAAAATATATAAACAAAATATCCATTCGTTTTTCCGGAAAATCGCTATGCATTTACGTTATACAAGCATGAATTTGTATGTAGTTTTCGTTTCCAAAGACCATGTTTCATAAACCTACTGTAAATGCATGATGTTGCAGATATGCATTATTTTATACATAAAATACAAACAAAAACTATAAATACCTAATAGAATAAACAAAACTGACATAATTTTTTCACTCGATTTTGTGATTTTGAGTTTTATTTTTTCTGCCAAAACTAACACACAAACTATTTCCAGGATTGAAAGTGATCGCGAAAACAGTCAGGGAGGGAACAAGATAAAAATTAAATAGATAGCAGTTTATATTCTCTTTCGAGGGTACATATAAAAGTATGATGCAGATATGCAACAATATGCATTACAGAGTTAAACTTATTTTGCCGACCATCAACTGATGAATCTCCAACTTATGAGATTCTAATAGAGAATAGACTAATAAGCTTTACTATGTAGGTGCAAATCATTTATTTTTCTAGGTGAAGGAGATGGTCACGATTTGTACCTCTGTTGTTATTACAGTGAAGTCTCCCTTAGGCGGACAGTGACGGTTTTTTTCGTCCATCTAGGGGAGCTGTCCGTCTAAGGGATAATCACTTTTTTAAATAAAGTATGTATGTATATTGTGTATATTGAGAATCCTCGCTGAGAGAATATTTCATACCCCTTCAAGATAATTTCTCAACAAATATCAATAAAATATGGAACTGTACCTAACTTTCAATGGTTTCAAGAGCACCGATAAGAATCGGCTCACGTGGCAACACTTACTTAGTTGGCGCTACAGCTCGAGGTGAACCTGGGCCTGCTTCTCGCAACCATTTGTGTGTGCGGGTTATATTTTTAGCACGAATGGAAGGGACCTACAGTTTTTTGCCGACTCCGAACGGCGAGTTGAGAAGCTCAATCGTGACAAATGATACTCTTTGATGCTTGTCAGACATTCGAAAGAGGTGGGCACTGTGAAAAAAACTTTTAGGTGTTTGCGGCGGGATTCGAACCCAAGACCGCTGGCTCAGTAATCCGACGCACTAACCACTTGCGCTACGTGGCAACACTATGGACCTACTTTGGTCTAAGATCTAGGTGAACCCGTACTCGGTTGCCACCGTACCTAACCTAAATACGCAGGCTGTATTCACCATATTTGAGTATTTCAGATTTCTGCAATGTGCTTCTGCATGCATTCGGTATTTGTTTTTGTTCGGCTACCCAAACGATAATGGGTTTGGGTATCTACAAAATACAGAATATCTTTTAAAAAAAATACATCATACACATTGATTCATATGGGTGAGTAGTTTTACTACAAAATTGGTACATATTTACCATTGCCGCATAGCTCCCCGCCGGCCGCTCAGAGAGTACTGTACTAAATGTAATTGTCATTCATTTTGTATTTTGTTGGCATCTGTTGCAACTGTGAGCAAGTAACTAAAATTCAATGTGAAGCTACGGAAGACTTGTTTGTTTTCGTCCGTCTAATGGAATTAAATTAAATAATTTCTAAAAGATATACTAGTCCGCGTCCGATCAAGGGAATATCTGGCTAATGGAACGTAAAATGTATGATACCTGAAACATAAAAGCTTGGTTCTGGAAATTTGTTCGTCTAAGGGATCTGTCCGTAATGGGATATTTCACTGTATTTAAATGCAACGATTCGAAATTATAACTATTCTTGCTTTTGCACGAAGGTATGAAGTTTCACTTCTATCGCGCGTTATACCTGCAAGAGTTTTTTTTCACACAGAAGTGAGTTAAGATTTTTCCTAAAATTCCCATACCACAGGTTATTGCAATATAATTGTCTTCGTGTATATGCCAGTTAAATTCCCGTCAAATTAAGTTGTATGTATGAAATATTGAAATATCCACTAACTTCAAGAAAAGATACACCAACGAAAACAATTGGCTTAATCTTTGTTAACTGAATAAATTTGCACTTATCACTGAAAAACCAACTAAAATTGACTTGAGACAGGGATTTTACATAAATAATAATTTTTTTTCTACAACAGATCTTGAATCTATCAAAGACGAATATCCTTTGAGCAAATTTTTTCACAAGCTCGGTGGAATTTCCACTCACGAATGCAATTTCAAGAAAAGGTAACATAAAAACAAACAAAAAATAAATCGCGAAATTCTAAAGAAAATTCTATTGACTTCAAATAGATGCTATGCAGCTATGTACACAATGTCCATTTGTAAATGTACATACATACATACATACGTAACGGATTGAAAGGACGAATGGTTTCTTTGCCCAATTTCATCGAAGGTACTGACAATACAATCGAAATAGGAACCGAAAAAAGTTAAATATTGTTTCTTGACTATTTCACTGTAAAACACTTAAACACAACACGGCCGAAAATTGCAAATTTATTCAAAAATACCTAAAACCGCTTGAAATCAATGTTATTGCTATCAAATGCAAATTCTAATCGTTATCTAATATTAAAATGGTTCAGAACTGGATTTTCTACTATTCACCAAATGAAAGAATTCAAATACCAATGGTACGCAAAACAGTTCAACTATTCATAGCCAAAGTCTATAAAAATCCAAAAACTAAGATACGAGTTATCGTCTTCCGAATTGACTTTGACGAACCGCTCGAATTGACTTGCATTCGCGAAATAAACTCCTGTGTTCAGGGGCACCTTATGTTATTCATTCTAGCAGCCAGTGTAGACTCAAGAAATTACCAATTGGCTCATGTTTCTAGAACAAAAAAAAAAAAAAATACCGAATCGTTATCCCATCGTGTTAGACACGCAGACGCGTTCTCGATAACAATCTCAGATATCCCAAGAAAGCCACGTGACTTTTACGATAAGGAAACCCTCTTCATACAAAACGTAAACAATGCACTGCTTTGCCTGACAGATTTATACTTCATCCCCTGAGGTATTTGAATTTGTATCCACATTCCACATTCCATACTCCACATTCACATAATCACAATCACCTCGGCTTCTCCGTTTGTTTACGTTTCTTTTTAATCTTTTTAATCTTTATATAAACACCGGTACCGTCGCAGAACGATGCATTTAATATGCTAGCGGAATCTAAACTGCCGAACGGACAAAAAGACTAGCGATTGCTCCTACTCTGGACGCAGTATTTCAATCCAAACCAAATTCATTTTTGCGCGGTTAAGCTTTTTCGGAGTCAGTTTGTATGTATGGGTTGCTTGCTAACAAAAAAAGCTTTCGGAGTAATTTATTTCAAATTGAGAAGATTGCAGGTGCAAATTATCTGAAAAGATACTTTTTCTGTTTACGCATCTGAGACGATACTAATTTGCATCTGGGTACACAAAACACATGTGGACTTGACCTTCGGTGGGGGTTGCTGCCAGTGCGTAGCCCAATTAAAAAAAAAACGATTTAAAGCATTTTATGTCGATGTGTAGCGATGAACGTATTTGGTAGTTTAAAATGAATGCTAATTGTAATTACGAGGAAATCTTCTAATTACTAGTAGGGCTAGCTTGTAATCGAGTGAATGGATTTGAGTGTAGAAGTGCGAGCATTTTATACACCAATATCTATAAAAATGCCGATAAACTTGACTGAAATCGGGCGTGGTGGAGAATGGTAGCTGGTTCGGTAATAGAGTACACTTCGATTGGCACATATTCAGTGAAGATCTAACTCAGCCGGATACCGGATATTCGGCATGTAACAATACGTTCTGCGATGCGTACATTCACATTTTATCCCGATTAAGATACAAATTAATTTGGAAAAAGAAACTCGTCCATTCCATTGGCTGGATGTGCAAAGAGACTCTTCGGAAGCAGATATCGTTTACGAAAATAACGGTAATCATTAATATCCATTCAATGCAGAACCATTTGTTTTGATCCACCGTAATTTGCCCTTAATAAACCTTCAGTACCTACCAAGGACTACATATCCGGCGTTTGCTTTCGAGATTTTTAAAATCTCTTCAAAGTGCAAAAGTAACGGGTTCAAAAGGTAAATTCTGTAACTTTTTTAAAAATATGCAATAAGAATTAACTATTTGCAACAAAACATTTTTGAGAGTTGAGAAGCTTCTCATGACAAATGTTACTCTTTGATTGCTTATCAGACATTCGAAAGAGGTGGCGACTGTGAAAAACTTTTTTAGGTGCTGGACCCGGGCTGGGATTGAACCCGAGCAGCATTGAACATTATAAATGCATTGATACTAGGCGTGTTTTTTTTTTTCAAACCTATGTAGGCTAAAGTGGGCACCGTAGCGCAAGTGGTTAGTGCGTCGGACTACTGAGCCAGCGGTCTTGGGTTCGAATCCCGCCGCAAACACCTAAAAGTTTTTCACAGTGCCCACCTCTTTCGAATGTCTGACAAGCATCAAAGAGTATCATTTGTCACGATTGAGCTTCTCAACTCGCCGTTTGGAGTCGGCAAAAAACTGTAGGTCCCTTCCATTCGTACAAAAATGTAACACGCACACACAAATGGTTGCGAGAAGCAGGCCCAGGTTCACCTCGAGCTGTAGCGCCAACTAAGTAAGTATATAGGCTAAACATGTTTCCGCAACATGTTTTCAATGTAAAATACAAAAAAACCTTAGCCTGGATAATTCTCCAGTCTTATTTTTGTATGGAAAGCTTTTTCGAATTCTATATAGATTTGAAAAAAAAACGCGCCTATTTTATAAATATCTGAAACTCAATTTGTAGGCAATGCCCCTTAAATATCCCATACAATTTTTTAGAATTCATTTGCATGTATGAACAGTGAATCAAACACTTTTCTATACAAACAAATCTAGAATTGATATTATTTTTGAGACAATGGTAATAATTCGATTTCTGTTTTCTAGATTTTTGCTCTTCTAGATTTTTTTTCGAGATATTAGTTTCGAGATTTTTTTTTCAATGTTCTTTTTTCGAGATATAGTAAGCCCGTATGGGATTCTTATTGAAATATTAGCTTGACCTGAGTCTAATGCCGAGCCTTTTCTAGCATGTTCGTCAGCCCTCTTGTAATCGGACATCACTTTGTGTCTGGGAACCTAGCGGATCTGTACATATTGCTGTGTGCGAACTTGTTGTTCGAGTTCAAGCTTCGATTTTAATAAAAATGGCAGAAATTGCTTTTCTTGCAGCCCAGGTGTCAATGGTAGGTACCCGAATCGGAAGGATTCATGTAGCTGGAAGTCATACCTAAAGCCTTGTCATTCAAACTAATAAACAGAAACTTTCCAAAGAAACAAGTAAACACATATTTGGTTAATTGGCAATATGAGTATGTGGTATTGATTGGTCAGTGCCAAACAAATTGACCCATAAACACTTTAATAGTATTTCTATCTTAAGTGCTTTGAAACCAAACTGAAATTTGTATCATCTGTTATATCAATTTATGTCTTATGCAGCAAACAACAGAACGATGATAAATCTGACAGCAAATAATTGAGAAATTGCCTTTTGTATTTGTTTAATTGCTTAAAATAAACGTCGAACCCTTCTGGAATTTGTACTCTCTATGGGGCTTTTGGCGTGTAAAATTGCAATTTGCTTACTCACATAGCATAATGTGTATTTGTATTTCTTCAATTCATACAAACGCCAAATAAATAAATTAATTAAATTAACTAAACAAAATACTATAAATTTGATGTGGAGTAACATCGGTTTAACAAGATGTTTGTTCTAGAACTTCATTGATAAAATTAATATATAAATTCAACGATACAAATATACACTTGACAAAAAAAATATTATAAATTGTATAATTATTATAGTTTGCTAAAATATAAATATTGATTTACAAAAGTTTTTATGTTGTTAGTGATTTAAATTTTAATTTTATTATAATACTAGTGGTTACCCGGCGTGCTTCGCTATACCCATTGAGGACAGTGGTTATGTACAAAAATGTCATGAAATTTTTTAGAGTGACTTTTGGTACACCGAACGATGCCATCTGGTAGCACTAATGCGAATGGTATTGAAGAAATCCTTGGAATCGGATGTGTAACTTGAATGTATTTGACTGAATTCAAATTTCGTCTGTTTGATATACATATTTATATATGTACATATATATAATTTTGAATCAATTTTCCTGACTCTGGTGGAGAATTAAATGCCGGCAACACAATTTGGATTAAGAAAACTGTCCAATCAATAATATCCAACTTTTTTGAACGAGTTTAACTGAAGTATTTTAAAATTCATAATAAATTTTTAAGTTCTGTACATTACTTGCACGAGATAAATATTTTAATTTCATATAAATCATTTAAACTTTTCGGTTATAGGAACAGGCCCAACAATCATTAGTTAATATCATATAAAAAGTTAAGTTCACAAAACTAAAACCCGACTACTAAAAAAATGAAATGAAATGTACGAAACAAGATGAAACGAAATGATGATTTTCAGAGTATAGCCGTGATCACTCAGTCATATCAGATCGCTCTTTTAAGGACAATAATGCCAATCGATCTTGTCTTATAGAATTGTTTTTCAGTGCGGATATGCGAGTCGATCTTTTTAAGTGAGTTTCTAAAACTCGGGTGCAATCGCCATACATACATATATTTGTTATTCATCTTAATTTGTTAACCCCGTTAATGAACTTTGTATGAACGATTACTGCTAATGGCAGATACATTACTGACTGCTTAGTTTATTTGGTACACCAACAACATTAGTAAACAATCAGATAAATATGCTGCCCTCCACTGCCCGAGACCGCCTTTAGACGGGCTTCCCTAAAATATATTTTTATAGATTTTATCCATTTATGCCCGATACCGCATTACTGCTATACTTTTGGCATTATTGCATTACTTTATTTAAAAAAACAACTTATTAAGTTTTGTTTTGAATTCTTAATATTGGGTTCGTGCTTTTCACTTCTAAGTTATTCTATAGGAGTTTTTATTTCAGCACCATCAAGAATTTAAAAAAAAAGCTACGCAGTAGAGAGGTAGTTTGCCTCCATAAAAACAATACATCCAATATGTGATATGATTTGGCGAGTACAAAAAGTATAATTAGAACATTTATATACTTTCACATACCTTACGTATTAGACTGCCTAATCGTTCAATTATGCAAAAAAACATTTTGTGTAAGGTTTATTGATACATACTCCAAATACTGAAGTGCATACCCGCTTGTGCATTGACATTGGTAATGGTCACCACTGATCGTTATCGCGAAAGCATACAAACAATATTTCTTTATGTTATTACCAGGGAACGGATTTTGTTGACTTTAACTTTTTTGTCTTTTTTTTTTACTCATTATTGCCTTTTTAGCTTATTTTAATCCACACTGCCTTTTTGAATAAAATAACATTCTATTTGCAAATAAAAGTCGGACAAAAATGAATTTTAAGGTAAGGTAAGGTACGCAACAACTTGCCAAAGTTTCATCGCAATCAGATGAACAGGGAACACAGACATCGATTTTTATATAATGCGTGTAGATTGACCCTCTTGGGGGTGGCATTCAAAAAATCCTATCTTGAACTTTCAAAATTTTAACAGCGTCCTCAGATCTATAGATAAATAAAGTTTCACTTCTACTACTCCACAAACAGGTTGGTCTCACTTGAATCAGTTGTACGCTCATCAGATTAGATAAGTTTCCACATTCTCTTTATATTTCCATTTGAAAGTACCCCATTACGCAACTTTATCTACCCGCACGACATTTTTTTTTCTTGCAGACAATAAATTGCATCTGCTCAACCAGAAAGTGCTCTCACTCTCCTTTCACCGATGCATATTCATACTAACAAGGAACTTATTTGGAAGATTCCAAGCGTCAAAGTTTTACAAGAGCTGTTCTCCTACCCTTAATTTAATGAACTCCTATCCGTGCAATTTCATTTCACTTAAATCCATTCGCACATAATCACATATGTATGGTATGGACTTGGCCGACTATTGCACTTACATACATGCATATGTATTGGGGAAATCACACCAATTGATAATATTCATAGCGATGTGAATGCCACTTGACTCCGGAAATAGTATCGGGGGCGGAATGCTTAAATGTACCCTGTACACTCACGTGTCCAAAGTTCCTCCACAGCTGACTTCTAAAGCCATGATGACAAGTTTCCGAATGAATACGGCTGCTGGTGCCTAGAGATAAAGTTTCAATTACCCAGAACTGCTTGAATTGACCAACCGACTGATTTGTATAGTATCTAGATATGATGGATTTTTTTTATCCGATGGCAGAAGGGAATGGGGACGGAGCAACTATCGCCAACAGACTAACTTTCAGAGGAAATAAATTTCCGTTGATTATTTGCTATGCAAACATGAAAAATAATCCCTGCTTCCCTTGGAGGATTCCATGACACTATGGTGGCACTATCAACGGTGTTAGACGATGACGAAGTTGCGCAACATTCAAGTACAATCATGAGCTGGATTGTGTATCTTAGCAAGTATGTATACGTGTATCGTAGCTGATACCGGAAATGGATTCTCATATGATGTAGTCCTTTAAGTTTTGTTTTCGTGCTCCCCAAACAAGTACTTCATGGCGTCTTGTATGTATGCACCGTTTGCAATTGGAAATTTTGAAGAGGAAAACGAGGATATGATAGAGCAACGGTAAGTGCATGTGAATATTCCATTTATGGTCCAGGCTGGTGTGTGTTTAGATGTGATAAGGCACGTGCCACTGAAAACTATGTGTGTAAGTGGTGTACACAAAATCCAATATAGCTGTCGACAATGACTGTCCAAGAGGAACTCGACAATGTAAGTTTTCACGTTCACACATTTCAAACTTTAAGCTGCATCTACCAACATTCACAGATTCCACATACGATAATCGTTTTCGATTATCGTTTAAATCCACACTGTCATGGTTATGTGGTCATACATACTAACACGAAGTCGTGGATCAAGCTTAAAATGTAAGCAATTGTCCGAAGTTTCATTTATTTGAACTATGTACATATGTAGATACATTAAAAGCTTTAGTTCAATGAAAATATGAAATATAAATGAACACAATAAATTGTTTCTAAAAAATAACCATTTTACTTTAACTTCATGGAAGTATCCTCCTCGAGTTCTTATAACTTCTTTCTTCTTTAGATAGCGAAAGAGGTGGCACCGTGAAAAAGCTTTCAGGTGTTTGCTGGGATTGAACCCGGACAGCTTTGCGTAGTAGTCCAACGCTCTAACTACTTCACCACGGTGCTCACCAAATTTTTGAAAACAGTTTTTTTAAGGTTGTATATACATACATGTGTATTTACATACTCTCTACCCATTTGCCATTATTTTGGTTTATTCTGGGATTCCAACGATTATCTCGTTCAGTCAACAGAACCTTTCTGTCCCTAAGTGATCCCATAATTATTGCTCAGTACGGTTTAAATTCGGCGACTCTATTGGCTAAACCATGTTAATAAAAACTCAATATTTGTTCTTTTGAAGAAAGCGTGAACACAACTCTGAAGAGATGGTATCTTTGAAATTGAAGTAGAAAATTGTTTAGTTTCAAACACGAAAGATATTGTTAGCAATTTTAACAACTATTTCGTTTCGGCTGCCAGAAATCTGAAACCTTACACACCCGAAAATAATTGCATGTGCGACCTATATCCGAACCTAGTTGATGACAATTTCCAAATAAATAGTTTTGTTTTTGAGCCTGTAACCGCGCTTGAAATTTATAAGCGAATAAACAGCCTCGATAACAAACATTCCTGTACATCTGACGGTATCACAAATCTTCTTCTTAAGCGAATTGCTCCATATATTATTGACATTCTGGGATATATAATAAATATATGTAAGTGTAAGCCATGGTATTTTTCCGTCTGCGCTGAAAGCTGCTGAGGTTATACCTGTATTTAAAAAAGGTAATCCAAAACTCATGAGCCAATATAGACCGATTTCGTTACTCTCAACATTCTCAAAACTTTTTGAAAAAATTATGAAGGATCGCTTTACATCTTTTCTGAACAGAAATACATATCTTAGCACTAATCAATATGGCTTTCGTGAGGGAAGATCTACTGAAGATGCCATACTAAAATTATGTAGCGAAATTTATGATGGTTTTAATAAGGGTGATAGCGCTATAACATTGTTTATTGACATGACCAAAGCTTTCGATCATAACTTATTGTTGGATAAATTGTATAAAGCTGGGTTTAGGGGTTCGGTACACGATTGGCTTGCATCATACTTAAGAGGAAGATCACAAAGAGTTAAACTGGATAGTATTTTTAGCGAAGAGATGGAAATAACCATAGGGGTACCCCAGGGCTCTGTCCTAGGCCCATTTTTATTTCTCGTCTATGTAAATTCCATATTCAAACAAAGAACTTGAAGCAAAATTACAGCCTTTGCAGATGATATGGCATTGACTTTTGTAAATAGGTCTTTATTCAAATCGGTCATAGATCTGCATCATGACTTAGAAATCTTAAGACAATGGTTCGCGAAACATGAACTTCTAATTAGCGAAAAAACGAAGGTTATGGTTTGCAATTTAAAAGGAGATGATGTGATTGACTGTGATGTATTTTTTCACTCAACTGCATGTGCTAAATATAGTTTCTATAATCACAGTTGTGGTAGAGCCAATTTTGATGAAAATGCCCCGTGTACTGCAAATTGTTTTAAAATAGAGACTGTTGACAACTTCAAGTACCTAGGAGTTTTAATGGACAAGAACCTAAACTGGAAGGCACACGCAGCAGGGTTGAAGAGGTACATGATGGTTGTCACTCGAAATATATTTATGTTAAAACCATACTGTTCGGAGAGGGTATTGTTAACAATTTATTATGGACTCGTGAATGCAAAACTGCAATATGGCATCTCAAGTTGGGGAGGAGCCTTTTCAAATACCCTTGAACCCTTGATGTTAGGTCAGAAACATATCACCAGAACTATCTGTAGGAAAAATAGGATGACTAGAAGCTGGCCTCTGTTTTGTAGACTTGGTATTTTGCCTCTGAAACACTTATACGTTTACAAAGTACTAAAGTTGTTTTTTTTTGCGAAGCGGCTATAGCATAAATTTGAGAAGCTCAAGTATTTTTAATTTGCGAGTTAATACTCAGGCTTTAGTTAACGTCCCGGCTTCAAAAAAAAAACTATATTTTCGAATTTTTTCACTGTCACAGCACCTACGCTTTTTAATCAGCTGCCATATGAGATAAGAATTTTAAAAGAAACGCATCGATTCTTAAAAGAAATAAAAAACTGGCTTTTTACTGTGGATTGCTCTGAGCTTAAAAATATGTTCGTTAATGTTGTTTAGTAAACTTAATATTCATTATGTAAAGTAAATATCCTTAATATTTTTGTATCAAAAGTTAATATGTATAATGAAGATTCAACTTGTATACTACCCCACACCTATAAACTGAATTGCTATTTTGATGGGGGGTCGTCGCCTCTAGTACTTAATACTACAGATTGACTCCTTATTGTTCTTTTTATTAAATAATAATAATAATAAAATTAATTAAATAAAAAAAAAAAAAAAAAAAAAAAAAAAAAGTATGTTCAGGTTCGATATCTTGTCACAAGACAAATAATCTCCAATTCATCTCAAATGGTTCTATAGCCCTCTTGACTTGGCGTCATCTCGAATGACTTCTGCAGAAGCTGTAGAGACGAAGGGGACGAGGAAAGTTCAACACCTCTCCTCTGCTCGTGCCCGGCTCTTTCTCGTAGTAGAAAACTACACCTAGGAGAATACTTCTTCGAGGATCTAAGTGATCTAACACAGAAAGACGCAGGAAGCCTTCTTCGCTTTGTATAAAGCTCCAAATTGTTCTCTTGAGTAGCGGGGTAAATATGCCCAAGATCCTTGGTATCAGAATGGGCCTCTACAGGGCTAAGTTTGCTGGTACTTGTTTCCGGCACCCACTGCTACCTAACCTAACCTAACCATAGCCCTCTTTCTTTCAAATACCTTCGGCATGGATGATATCACTGCAATAAAAGGCTACCCAAACAAAATAAATTCACCATTATGCTTCACGGAGGACACAATTGGGGCAAGACGGTTCGTTCTGCGGAACATCGAGCAAAAACTCTTCATACCAAACAGCTCGAACCTTAATCCATCAATCCAAATCAAATCCTCAATACCCATTTTTCGTGAGCTCTGGCCAGCGCAACCAATATGCGATATAAATCTACATATTATGTTGCCATTTCTACTGTCAGAAAGATCGGGCGACTATACTTCCAAAATAATGAATTTTGGACGCATTTCGAAAATTATGGATTTTTTTTTTTTTTTAACGCTGCCAAACAGATTTAGCTCCCAAAGCAGCCTTTCTTTTGATTGTTGTAACGGATTCTGGGATTCTGTTTATCACTCCGCAGATTTCTAAGAAAACTTAGACCACTTTTTCTACATATGTATCTATTTACATTAATATTTCTAACCGCTGGAGGTTTGTTTGCAAATTTGTGCGTTTCAAAACTGTTACCAGAAAAACATGTACATATGTGAAATTGGATGCTGAAATTCTAAATCTAATAGGACTGTAGCTCAGGGTATGGCGCGTCGGCCTTTCATCTTGTGGGTCCCAGTTTCGGTTTCTTTCTTTTTTTGGTTTTATTGTTTGTTTTTTGTTTCTTTTCTATTTTTCAATCATGATGACAGAACAGAAAGTTGTTTCCTTTGATTGTGATGTTGTTTTTTGTTTCTTTTCTATTTTTACCCGGCTATGGCAAAGCCAACCAAACACGAATAATGGAACTGTAAACGAAACGGGGTCTGGTATATTTTGTATGAACACAGAGCTAAATGTATCCTTAAGACTCCCGGATGCCTGCAGCCTCTTTCAGGCAGACGTTCTAGCCATATACTTAGGGCTGCAGAGGTTCTCATAATGAAACGAATATCCGGCAGGGATATTGTTATTTATATTGGCAATCAGGCTGCGCTTAAGGCGCTAGAATCGTTAACTACCAAATCGGCACTAGTCAGGAGCTGCCGAATAATGTCAAGAGCAGTTTGTAGAAGCAGGTAAGACAATGCTGGGTGCCTAGTCAGTCTGTTGTAAAAGGCAACGAGTTTGCCGATGAGTTGACAAGGAAAGAAGATTGCCGACTACGGGAAAAAATATTTAAACGGCTTGTAGCATTACTCAACATGGAGCTATAAATGGTTAAGTATGTCTGCTCTGTTGATCCGCTATACGGCAGTGACCAGTTAGATTTCGATTCAAAAATGGAAATACTATTTAAACACTTGCTGTAATCAACAGTTAATTGGCTTGTGCCATGACTAAGCTCCATACTGACTGTGTTGTATCTTTCGCGGTTAGTAAAGAATATTTCAATTACGTGAAATTAAAACGCAATCATTTGTAAGCAAATATTGATGCAAAGATACAAAGGGAAATTCTTTTGAAATTCGAATCAAATATGAGCTTATTAACCCATTCATTCACTCAATGAAAACGGATGGAGAATTCGAGTAATTTTGTAAATAAATTTGTATCTATGCATTTTGAATACAAAAAGAATTATTTTTCTTTCTGTTTATAAAACAACCAAACTTGGGTGTGGGTGGGGAAAATGACAGACCTTGACTGGTAAACAACTAAATTAATCTATCTGCGAGTATACAGTAAGATTTATGTATTTGCAGAACTACGTGTAGATTACGTCACATTTGATACAAAAATATGTTCCTTCTTTGTTATATGGTTTAAATGTAAACACTGCTGTGTTTTGTTTATTTATTCTTAATTCAACAATGCTTCTTAACACATAAATAAGAGTAAGATAAAAAAAAAATGCTCCCAGACCGATTAAGTATCAAAGTGATAGCCATCTAATTAGCAACACTATTTGTTTTGTTTTAGAAAGAACTCCACAGTGACCAATTCTCAAGACCTAGGGTAACAATAACATACTTAGATAACGCTTATCCATATCTCTTAATTTAAGGATAATCTATTCCAGCCACGCCCATTCCTCTCCTACCAAATTTTCTATCTCTCATATTAAGTTAATTAGAAATTTAACAAAACAAAAAAAGTACATACCTAAAATGGGTGTGAACTTTGTTACGGTACAAAACGAAAGTAAAGTTAAAGTTTTTGGTACCGTAAAATGGAGTGACTAAAGTAAATATGCTAAAGTGGAAGTATCTTAGAGTTACAAAAGAGCAAGCCATACGTCCTTTCTCCAAATAGTTTTGACAATATGTTTCTAGGCAACTATCAGAGGACATATTCTAACTTAATTTGAATTGAGCCGCAATAGACTGTTTCCAATAGTTGACGAGAACAAAGCAATCTTAAGTGCTACATTATACAAGAGGCCCTAAGAGGTATTTTCTAAGTTGATCTTTATGCGCACACCAATTTAGTCCACTATCAATTCCTATACCCAATTACTTGTTAACTTTGACTCTTTCAATATTAAGGCATTTGGTGAGCAGCTTACATCGGGGTTATACGTACTAGAAGAACTAACTAGACCACAAATATACGGACAACATGTGTTGACAATTAGTTCTATGGTAGGTAATACTTGGAAATGGGGCTATATTACTTGACAAATTAAAGAACATAATTTTAGTCTTGTCACTTATGACTAGACCAACAGTTATGAACAATATCTAAAAAATAAATAAATAAACGGCGTCAGCAGTCCTATACAGAACCAAGCCTAGCTTCTCGCAACCCTTTGTGTGTGCGTATTATGTTTTGCACGAATGGAAGGGACCTACAGTTTTCTTTGCCGACTCCGAACGGCGAATTGAGAAGCTTCTCATGACAAATGATACTCCTTGTTTGATTGTCAGATATTTGAAAGTGGTGGCTACCGTGAAAAACTTTCTTAGGTGTTGGACCCGGGCGGGGATTGAACCCGAGCAGCATGCGTAGTAGTCCAATGCACTAACCACCACGGCCACGGCCGATCAATATTTGAGTTGTTCTAAATCATGGCAAATATTTGCAGATCGAAAATGAAATAGCAATGTCATCTGGACCCTGTCCGCAAACCTTTCAGATTTACGCTAAAAATTGAGTTGATATAAATCAAGAAAAGAATAGGGCCAATTACAAAACTTTGTGGTACACGAATCCGAATATCTTAACTTTCACTGAATTTACCAGTAATTTAAAGAACTTGTTTCCGATTACTGAGATATTATGAAAACCAGTCAAACATAAGCTTGTTCTAATTTCACTAATAAGAGATAATGGGCAACGGTATCAAATGCTTTCGTAAAGTCAATGAAAAGCGCAGCAGTACATTTTTTATTATTTAAGCTGTCATAGCTCATAGTTATGGCTACAAAACTGTAAGAGCGCATCTTCAGATGATTTACCTGTTTGAAACCGAAATCGATTCGGACTAAAAGAGGATGAAAGGACAGAAAGATTGCCAAAAAAAACCTGCAGATAATTTCGTGTTCTTTTTTTTTTTTTGCTTAGAACACTTTGCTTCAAGTCCAAAGTTCTAAATCTTATGCGCAACACAATAAGAAATTTAGCTGATGTGGATGTTGAGTTAGGTAGCGGTTTGTTTGTGATGGTCTTGACGTAACAAGACTTGATGTTATTTGTATTAATCCGTTCACCTAAACCGTCTGACATGAGTTTGACAACTGAGTCCAGAGCGTTCTTGTTATCCACATTGGAAACCCCAATAACATCAACACACTTTAGCAATGTTTTTTGCTAAAGGAAATTTAAAGTGCTTTGTAGATTGTTTACCTTTGTTGATAATAAAATGTTTTCTTCTTGCAGATGGTTAAATTGTGACAGTGCGGTAAGTTATGTTTTTATTTCTTGTAAAGGGTGATTCAATTTAGACTCCTAAGTAAATATGTACAGTAAATATGTATTCAAAATAATAGTAGTGAATCATAGACTTTTCTAGTGGATCATGCAAAGCTTAGATTTATTTAAACATATTTATGGTAAAAACACTATGCCCATATAATTTATTTATTATTTCAAATTCAATACAAATGATTACATAAATAGTTTAGGAAGAAATAAATAAATTATAAAATTAAAACAAATATGTATTTGTTGTTCAAAATAATAGCAATGTGCCAGAAAACCAAGTCAAAAACACCAAAACTCATAAAAATAAAACTAGCAGGCAACTTAAGTTTACATCAATATTTTTTTGAACTTTCATTGTTGTTTAACGCCTTGCACCGACACGTTGCGACGTGGTTAACCGTAAAAACCAGCTCTTCAAAAGAGCAAACGTAGTTAAGACCGGAAGTAACGCTTTAAGCAATCGAAACTGCAGTACCGAAAAAGTAGCTTCCAACCCCGTTACCAGTTAAGAATTTGTAAAGCTTTTTCAAGTGTAAAAGTTCTCTTGGAAAAGTAAGGCAAGCGTAGAATGTAGAATGGTTTAGAGAGCTATAAATATGTCTTGATGTGAATGACAGAGCCCTTCTTATAGAATGCTGATATTGCCTGTCGTCTACATAATTAACATAAATAAACACAAATAACTTCATGACAAAACTTTACAATCAAAAATACTTTATTTTACACACATGTTCATTTCATAGTTTAGTCTCTGAGATCTTCATCTTCAGGCTTAATGCTCTCATTTTGCATATTTGTGTTCAATATATTGCCTCTTACGTTTAGAAAAGTGTGTCCTTAAAAGTAGAATCTAGTCAACGCTGTGTTTAAAACTTAAAACAAATAGATGTGTCCTTCATTAACTGATTCGATTTGCCCGTTTTTGAAAAATACAGATTGCAAAATAATTTGAAAGATGCGGATTGATAAATTGTTATCGACTTTTCCATCCCTAAACTGTAGGTCCCTTCCATTCGTACAAAAATAAAACATGGACACACAAATGGTTGCGAGAAGCAGGTCCACGTTCACTCCGAGCTGTAGCGCCACCTAAAGTAATGTCGCTTTTCTATTTGATTATCCGAATTATTTTTTGATCAAATTTGACTTTCAAAATGACTCTCGGTCGCAATTAGTCTGAAGCGAAGCTTTGGTATGTATTTAAGGATTTTTTGTTAATTTTCGAATTTCAACCGACTTTCCAGTAGACTCAGAAGAATTCTTTCTTATTGAATAACAAAAAAATAACAATGGCCATACACATTCAGGCACTCGTATACAGACATAGCAACAGCAATGCTGGTTCCAAAACCGCTTAAAGATTTCGTTCTTTCTTTCACAGGCGACCTTCTCCTCCAGACAAAGCAATAGTTGCATCACATCACCACTGAAAATTGAAAACTCGTTGAAGTTGAGAGGTCCTTTCGACTTAAACGAAGGAAAAGATTGTGCAATGAAGTTGAAATTTGATGAATGAATCCTTTTCTGTTTGGTCTTTTATTGGATTCCTCAAGACCAACTTCTCTATAAACTGGATATAAGATGCTACTGTCTGGTGCACTGACGATCCGCCACAGTACATAACAGTGACGATGAACAAAAAGAACGAAAAATAAGGTAAAAGAGACCAACGAAAGGACTTTGAAAAACAACTTCTGAACAAGGTAAGTTTCTTTTTCTTTGTCAAGCGCTGTATGGCCATACTATTTTTTATGTACCTCACGGGTTACAATTATTCTTCTATCGGACACAGTGCTGATAGGACAAAGGATAAGGCAAAGGATACGCGCAAAAGAGTGATACATATTACTACTTATGATTACACAAACTCAATAAGAAATTGAATTCAATAAAAATGGCTGTGCCACGTGACTTTCATTATTCATCCTTGTGCTGCATCCTTTATGTAGTATATGGGATTTTGTTAGGATTTACGTAGGATACCACGTGACTTGAGATATGAATGTGTGTGTGTGTGTTAAAGTTGTATTCACGGATTGAGGGAAAATGGACTAGAAATAATAGAAGCACCCTGACTTGGGCATCGATGACGCAACATGGTGATTCTCATGAAAATGTCAGCTTTTGAGTTGAATTTCCATGGAAAATGGGTCGTTTGGTGTAACAAAATGATGCCATTAGAAGAAATCGGAATTGTTTTTGATCGTTCAAAGACAATATTTATATTTTTGGGGAAAACAGATAGTGAATGGTGGGTTCACTTATTGACAGATATTCAAATAACGTTTTATGTTATTTAAACGTTATGTATGTATATCTACGTTTAGGTAGTTGAGAGTAAAGGTACTTCAACACGTGACCATAATATACTCAACTTGGTTTGACTACGGCTGTCACTGTGACTTGTTACTTGAGTAGAAAGAATTTGTAATTTAAGGCGGTCAAGTACGAGTATTCGTTTTTGTTGTTATTTATAAATTATTTATTTAACCAATTTAGTTCGGAGTTAACGGGGCTAATCCACATCAATTTTTGGAATGGGGTATTTCAGGTTGGCATTCCGATTAATTAGTATGGAACAGTCTGTGCTTAGATACAGAAATTGCGCGGTCATTTGTATCCGCTTGTATAGATCGCGCCTTGTATCATCAAAGCGATTCAAGTTTGGCTTTAACTTTGATTTTGATGTGACTCACCTGAGATTCATCATTATCTCAGGAAAGAGAAAGCCTTCGGAAAGAGTTGCGAAGTGGTGTTATTAAAATACAGGGCATCAGAATCTAAATAAGAAACATATTTGATGATTCCAGTTTATCGGCTAAAGTCCAAACATATTTGATGCAGGTATAATCTCTCTACTGCTTCTCAAAGATAAGATGATAGGAAGAATATAAACTTTCTGACATCAAAGAGTATAGTCGCTTCATCGACGCAGCACGCCGCACCGCCGGTTAGGTGCATATTCCTGCCATGCAAAGCAGCACTCTTGCTAGCGAAGCTCTTGCATCGAGTATCAAAAGCAATGCACTTCTGAAATAGTAAACGATTCGTGTGGTCAAACTCGATGATAACATTGTTTTGAATGAAGCGAAACCGTTTTATCCGTATCACAATTGAAGCCAATCGAGTCAGTCGAATACAAACGCTGACCATCACCAGTCCAGATGTTCACATGCAGCGTAACTTTAGATCTATTGTGCCCCCTACAAGTCCCAGGCGAAGGAACATCACTCTCATTACTATTCTGGTTGCAACTAGTTACACTGAGCTTAACTCACACTTAGCTATCTAGATGAGAACTGTTTAGGTTATAGCACCTCTTCCAGACCAATTTCCTCGAGAAATCGCAGAAGAACATCGCGTGCAATGAGTAGCAGATTTTCTGCTGTAATCTTTTCTGGGTTAACGCACCATATTCCACCACTAGGTGGTCCGGATTTCTCTAAATCATAGACTTGTGTAGCTTCCTGAGCCGTCTCTTGAGTTAACAGTATCCCGTAAGGAGCGCAGTTAGGATGAAGAGTTTTTTTTTCTGGTAAGGCTGATGCAAGCTTTGAACCTCTTCTTCACCTGTCTTAGACTCTGAGCTTTTGTCCAGCATTTAAAAATATATACGGCGTCAACAGTCCTATACAGAACCAAGCCTAGCTTCTCGCAACCATTTGTGTGTGCGTGTTATTTTTTCCACGAAATGGAAGGGATTTACAGTTTTTTGCCAACTCCGAACGGCGAGTTGAGAAGCCTCTCATGACAAATGACTCTCTTTGATTGCTTGTCAGACATTCGAAAGAGGTGGCAACCGTGAAAAACTTTTTTAGGTGTTGGACCCGGGCTGGGATTGAACCCGAGCAGCATTCGTAGTAGTCCAACGCAATAACCACGGCCATGGCCATCACACCAGCACTTAATCCTGTTAATCTTCTCCAGTATTCGGAGCTCCTCCTTCACAGCGTATTCCCGCTATGCCGCAGAATGTTTAAACGATTATCAAGATTGTTGAGTTTGGCACATCAGTCAATAGTGCAGATTTCGTCTTCTCCAATCCATGGGTTCAAATAGTTTAGTTTCGAGCCCAAACACTTCTGCACCTGTTCCTTCATCAGTTCTTGAAGCATCCGTCTACCATTGAGTGGTATGAGGACTCAGCATCTAGATTCTAGACATATTGCTCCAGTTTTACTTGTCACTGAGTTTGATGTGCAAGTTTTTTGACCAGTTAAATTTAATAATGCTACTGTCATGAAGGGAAGGCTTATTAGTCATTGTAGCGGGGTCCTTATTGCTAATGCATTTTCCTTTTCCGATGCTTTCTTTGGCCATTTCTAGAAACGTTGTATTTGCGGTTTCTTTTACCACAAGGTGTAGTTCTAAAAGCACTGCAGTTGGACAGGCTCTCATTGCACCTGTTATGCGCACACATGCCAGTCTCTGCACTTTGTTAAGTGTATTTCTCATAGTTGTCAGACTGGTGCTTTTGCTCATGCTATTGCCCCATTGGTGATCACAGGTCTCACAGGCCTGTGCATTATGTATTATGAGTGCACAAATCGCTCTTCTGTTTGCTTTTTCCAGTTGAGTTCACTGTCAAGGCACAGTCCTAGGTATTCGACTTCCAGCATAGGAGTGATAGCTGTACTAAAGAGAGTAATAGTTTTCAGGTGTAGAAGCTTCGCCTTTCTTGTAAATGGTACAACTTGTACCGTATAAGTGTTGCCTTGGCCAGATTGGTGTTTAGTCCCGCTCTAGTGCACCATTCTTTGGTCACTCTTACCCGTTTTTGTATTATAAGTATAATACTCGTATTTCCCTCTTACAATTAAGACAAGCAACAGTCTATGTCGAGGCTGTCTAGCCTTTTTTAGTTAATTTTTTAATACGGTCATAATCGTAACTTGATCATAATTGATCCGTAAATTGTGTTACAAAATGCTCATAGAATCATTATACTCGTATCTGCTTGAAAACGAGAAACTTATCGATTTGTAGATGTAGATTTATCGTACCGTTAGATTCATAAAATTTCAGTTCAAAAATAAAATGTTTACCATTTAAAAGTTTAAAAAAAAGATAAAAAATAATTCGAAATAAATAGATCTTCGCAGTCAAGATCACTCACAGGGAAACCATTGAAAAATTATTTTTTGTATTTTTTTTTCTACGTGAAAAAAATTGCATCGTAAAATCGTCCATCTAAAAATATCTGCAAATAAAATATTTTTTTTTTAAAACACCTGAAGTTTTCGAACGAAACGTCACTCTCAGCGGAGTAAAAGTTTACAAACGTTGCCATCGTGAAGAGCTTTGAATTGTTATTAATTTATTTTGTTTATATTATTGAATGGGGGTTTATTGATGTTTTATTTTTTTTTTTTGTTCATTTTGCAAAGAACAACCTAAAAACTGGGAATAAATAAGAAAATAAGAAAGTAATAAGGTAGGTGATGCATCAAATGTGTATTTAGACAAGGCGTCTGCTTTCAATAAACATTTTGATCATTAGGTACTGCGAAAATAGATTGCAAATATTCTGCGTGGATGAGTGACATCTAGAAGCGATTAGTGCCAAGAGGAAGGAATACGTATTCCTTTGTAACGATCGATGTTTGGGAATTGTATAACAAACTTATTCGATTGTCCTGACCTAGAGCTTAGATAAATAAGAAACCTTTAAGACGTAAAGTTGTAAAGCTGTCGCTGTTAAAATGATAAAAAGTCATTTTTTTCTACCTTCTCTCTAATAAAAGTCTCTGATTCATCATGATTAAGAAGGTGTTATTGGTGTGGTTAGAGTCCCACACTACTCTGGGTTTCCAACCCCAAGTGTCTTTTGAGATTTTCATCTTCAGTAAAAATAAAAAAGGATAATCGTTAAAATAAGTAGCACATGGAAATATTTTATTGCTATTTACGCAAATATAGAAATTTGATGGTTTTGATGCGAAAGATTACCAAAATTTCACTTCAAACTACACACTAATGGATGAGCTCTCCGGAGCAGGTGTGAACTCAGAAAAATGCCACGTTGAGCAATCTATTCCACTGGGTAGATTTACAACTGTCTTCCAGGCAGAGGTGTATGCTATCGCTAGTACAGCGCACATTGCACTTAACAAGAGATGGAAAGGCAAGTCCATCTACATCTGCTCGCATAGCCAAGCAGCTCTTAAAGCCTGTTCAGCAGCGTTGATCAACTCAAAAATTTTTGAGGAAGCTGTCAATCAACTGAACCAGCTTGGGGGATGTTATAAGATAACATTGGTCTGGGTCTCGGGACATTCTGACATCCCGGGAAATGATATAGCTGATGCTCTGGCTAGAGCTGGATCAGCGACCCCTTTTATTGATCATCAGCCTGTTATTGGCTACAGTTCAGTTAAAAGCGACTACAGCACTATAACCATTGGCACGAGCTTGGGTCATGCCGACAGGGCAGAATGTTAGTAGACGCGCCCAGGGCAAACAGAACTAAGTTTCTGTTACACCTTAGCAGAAATTACTTTAAAATCCTCACAGGACTGGTCACTGAGCTCACTCCCTTAAATGAACACCTGAACAAAATTGGAATCAGAAGCTCGGGCCTTTGCGAGATGTGCGAATGGATGATTCAGCGAGTGGGGTGGTATTTCACCAAAGTACAATTATGGGCCTACAGGTCTACATGCTTGTTGTCTCTACGGGATAACCCCCTCTTAAATACAATAAAATACAAACACACTAAATTTAAAGGCGGGAGTCATCATTAAAGCTTGACTTGAAGTTCATCCGAAAAACAATCTTCCGATTTGGAGCCAATCGGCTACACTCGTAGTTCTGTAAATTTACGAGGTGCTTTAAATAAATATCCCTCGGAAACAAGTTGCGTAATTGAATTAGCTGTTCTGCAACTGTCAACAAACTGTCGGCAAACATATCAAAATCCCGAAAACTAGCGAAAAAAAAACACTTATTAGTTTGTTAAAGGAGACTTCGATACAAGATTTTTTTATTGGAGCTATTCAAATCTTTTGATTTCAATTTTCTTTTCCACCTCTAGCCTTTTTAATTCAAACAAATTCAAATTTGACAGCAGTGTAATTTTCCGACGCTGATTTCCGAATCAAAATCGTCGCAGAAATGTACGGGGCTCTTGTAAAGAATTTTTCATATAAAATTTGACAGTGCATTTACGCGATTGTAAATTTATACGGTTTACGTAGTTTGCAAGGGTTTTACGAGTTTAAGTGAATATCCTTACTATCTTATATCCAAGTAAGAAATAGAGCGCAAAATATACTTGTTTAAAGAATGGCAGATAATCGGAGACTGGGTTCATTTTATCTTCAACGCAGGTAAAGGGTGGCCCAATATGTATTTCACCCTGAGATTCATTGTTTTATATTGACATCTGTCATCTACAGTCATTAACAAGTTTTCTCATGGATATAAAATTTGGTGGCACAACGTGTAAAAATTATCGAAGCTATAATGCAAATGACAAATTTCAAATAAGAGTACAAGGAGTTTATTATTATTTATAATTATTATTATTACCTTGCTTTAAGTGCGATGCTTAGAGATTCTCTACCATTACTCCCACTCTTCCACAAATCCATACAAATTATTTGAAATGGCTTTGTTAATATATCCCGAAACCAATAATAAACGGTGATTCAAAACCCACGCTACTCATTCCGCCACACATTCCCGAGTATGGCGGAATACTTAACAATTTGGACAAAGACACTCTACATACAATGACATGATCTAAATCTATTTTTGGCGTCTTCTTTGACGTATCAGTTGCTGTTACGTCTATGTGATTTTACTGTAGACGGTTGATTAGAAAAGTTCAAGTCGATAAACTCACTGGATCTGGATTGTATGACAATGACGTGTATTAGGTTGCTTCAGCATCGCAATGAACTGTTATGACTGTAACTGTATACACGTATTGGTTACACAATTCAGTTTTATTTCTGAGAATGCCAAAAGTGTATTTACACTTGGCATTTTTTAAACTGTCTTATAAGGTAGCAGATACATTTTATCGATGATATGTACTACAAAGTCAGAATGTTTGATAATAGTTAGGTAACGTCATAGCGCTACTCTGAGAGAACTTAAAATTGGAGACCTCGATAAAACGAATGACGTTCTGGACTTCGCTACACCATATGAAACGCTGTACCCGGAGAGAGAAGTCTGGGGGAATACATCGCCTACACGGCAAACACACATTGCGATTTATACGGATGGGTCGAGAACCGACAACGGCACGGGCTCGGGTATCTTCTCAAGAAAACCGGAGCTAGATGGACACAATGGTGGGGGAATTCCACCAACAACTGAGGAAAGGATCAAAGAGGTAGTTAGATCATAAAAGGTACAGTGGGCCATCTGGTCCTTTGCACCGTACAAGTCACCCGGCCCGGGCAAGTCACCCAGCTCCAGACATAGTCAGGGAAAAACCCTATGGAGATTTTTAAGCTCTGCCTTAAATCAGAATATGTTTCCCTAGCGTGGAGGGAAGTGCAGGTAGTCTTCATTCTCAAAATTGGCAAGCAAGGGCACACTACCGCAAAAGATTTCAGGGCAGGCCCATTAGTCTTTCATCGTTTTCTGTTAAAGACATTCGAGATACTTCTAGGCATTCACATCCGCGGCAAGTATGCTAAAATGCAAGATGCAACTTGATAGAGCCCAACATGCTTATCTGAAAGGTAAATCCGGTGAAACAGCTCTACACGAAGTGGTAGGAAAGATTGAAGATAGTGTGCATCGCAAAAAGTATGCCATTGCGGCTTAGATTAGGTTGGGTTTAGAAGGGTGTGTGATTAAACGAGCAATCATTTCCACTCGGAAGCCAAAAGGTCCATTGTGAATCCCCTCATAAAAAAAAAATAAATAAATATTCGGCGTCAGCAGTCCTATACAGAACCAAGCCTAGCTTCTCGTAACCATTTGTGTGTGCGTGTTACTTTTTCCCACGAATGGAAGGGACCTACAGGTTTTTGCCGACTCCGAACGGCGAGTTGAGAAGCTTCTCATGACAAATGATACTCTTTGATTGCTTGTCAGACATTCGAAAGAGGTGGCAACCGTGAAAAACTTTCTTAGGTGTTAGACCCGAGCTGGAATTGAACCCGAGCAGCATGCGTAGTAGTCCAACGCACTAACCATCACGGCCACGGCCGCCACGAATCCCCTCATAGTTTGAGAGTAAATACTCTTTTTACCAACTCGTAAGCCAGTTTGTGCTCTTGATGAATCGTAGAAGAACCGATATCTTAGAATTTCCGAGTTCTGTTATGTCTTCCAGGAATCTATGACTTGAGGTACGGAGGCGTCGTTCTTGGAGGGCGGGACAGTAGCAGAGCAGATGTTGGATCGATTCGCTTTCTTCCTCATATCCGCAGCTTCTACAGATATCGTTGTACTCAAGTAGCCATTTGCTTCATGTGACCTATGGCACAGTGTCCTGTGATTATTCCGGTGATTAAGCGTATGGAGGATTTATCCAGATATAACATCGTCTTTGTCCTATTAAGATCAAGTTTCGGCCATAAAGAGCGAGATGTGACGCAGTCGGTTCACACGAGCCATAGAGCGTTGGTCTCTTTTTGGATTATATGGTCGATTATGCCAAACAGTGTTTTAATCGGTGGCAGTATGGAGGTGTCAGCATCACTATTGCTCATGGCTGATCCAGCTCTAGCTAGTTCGTCTGCTATCTCGTTCGTTTCAATATTGCTACTGCGGCTTTCTTAGATGTAGAGGGAGCCTTCAATAATGTAGAGAGGACAGCAATCAAAAACGCTCGAGATAAGGTAAATGTGAAGCAAGCAATATCGTGCTGGCAATAAAAGATGCCAGGCACCAGAACTATTAAATCCACTCTTGGGCACAGTTACATAAGGAAATTGGCTACCAGGGGTACTCCTCCAGGGGGGGATTCATATCACTGTGGGTGCTGGTTCTAAACGATCTCCTTCAAAAACTGCGCTCTGATGGAATCAGCGTCACCGCTTCACCTTAAAGAATGGGACTTTCAAACACGGACGAATGCAGATACTGCAATGGCATAGGTACAGCTGAGGATGTCGAACACATAATTTGTTAATGTCAGGCCGTTGCTCGTCCCCGTAAGAAATTTTTAGGGAGCTACTTCTTTGATACACTGGAAGAGGCTGGCCAAACTGGCTACAATCAAATCTTAAAATTTTACAGGGTAAGTGTTCGTTTTTGTAAGTGCACCATTATTTGCAATGAACTTAGCGCCAGCTTCAGTCGAAAGCCCTCAAATCAAAATATCAATATATAATATCTTACGTCTGTCTCAATTTAGATGCAATCCAACATCGTTTGTAAATAATTATCTCTTATTTAACGGCTCGCCGATGTTACGGATTGATGCAGCAGGTTCTTTTGGTATCTCTTAGAGGTTTCTTGCTGCCACCACGTATCGGCACTCCCACCCTTCACCTGTTTCAAAGATTCTTTAATTTTTCCAAGTGGTTTCTTCAGAAAATAAAAAGTAAGAATCTACTCATTCAAGTTTATTTTCTGTTTTGTTTACTTGAATGGGTGAACAGAGTCGTTTAAATTTAGAAAATCTTTTCGAAACACTTTTGGGAAGCACTCACAGAAAATTGAATAAAAAAAATTTAGGGGTTGATATGAATCAAATACATATAATCGTTCAAATGACACACAACTTTGATCTTCGAATGGGTAATGATTTTTAATGAATTTCTAGTGAACTAATAAACAAATTGTATGACAATTCAATTGCAATGCGCTCTGGTTTGGGAGTGTATTGAAAATGTTGGACTATGAACCTTAAAATGTTCAAAGTCATTTCATTTCTTTTCAATTCGTTGATAAAAGGATTGATGTAAACGGCTTCTTCTTCTTGGTTTACCTTTGTCAAAAAATATAAGCAGACGTTCTTTTTTTGCACTGCTTAAAATCGTGACTTTGAACTGCGTTATATATATGGTTGATAGACCTATCTATGTAATCTCATATACTTACTTACTTAGTTGGCGCTACAGCTCGAGGTGAACCTGGGCCTGCTTCTCGCAACCATTTGTGTGTGCGTGTTATATTTCTGCACGAATGGAAGGGACCTACAGTTTTTTGCCGACTCCGAACGGCGAGTTGAGAAGCTCAATCGTGACAAATGATACTCTTTGATGCTTGTCAGACATTCGGAAGAGGTGGGCACTGTGAAAAACTTTTAGGTGTTTGCGGCGGGATTCGAACCCAAGACAGCTGGCTCAGTAGTCCGACGCACTAACCACTTGCGCTACGGTGCCCTACTCAATCTCATATGTCATCCCAAAAAGATCTATTGTGAATAGCCAGCTGAAAGTTTTTGTCAAAATTCGGCTTCGGTACCGATATAATAACTTGACCACTGTTTAATGGCTTTAAGCCTTATGGCAGCGCTTGGCACCATTTGATTGCCAATTGCATACATCAAAAGGATGCCTAGTGCTGTAAAGGGCGTTGTTCTTAGTGCTCCACTTATACACAGCCAAGTTCATCTTTGCACTTTACCCAGGATGTCTATGGTGGACAATAAACAAATTAGCCAATTTGACTGCATTTGGGTTAAGCATGTGTGACATAATAAGATAGCTCTTTTAATATAATGTCTCTACTACGGGTTTGAATTTATTAAAACTTGCAAAACTGAGTACCGTTCTATTGGCTTTCTAGCAAAAAAATTCCTTCCTCATGAAGGTGTCACCTTAGGTGTGATGGAATACGAGAACAACTATGCACATACAGTACAGTACGTGAAAGCATTTTCCCTATATTTCGTACCTCCATTTTATGTGCTCACCTGCAAATCCATATCAACGCAATACTCGCACGACTTTCATGTGACTAGTATTGATTCCGGGTTAGATTTCATTTCGTCCTTTGACTGCCGTCATCTGCTTTGCTGTCGTCGTAGTTTTTCTATTATTGGCATCAATTTGCAATTGAACGGGTGTTGCATCGCTAGTTGATTAGAGGAATATGAAACCGTAGATTTGTTAATTTAAAGGTACAGCTAATTGGCATTGCAACGGGACAGATGGGAAGGGGAAACCCTATCAAGAAGCTGGAGATATTGTTTCGTAATATATTCTTAAAATGTGTTCATATAATTGAAAAAGAAAAGTTTTCAGTTTATGAAGAAATTGACTCCTTTTTGCGTGAGGAAATGAGACACACCGTCCATTTATAGATGCCAGACGATGGCTTAAATTTACTACGTCGCAGCTTAAACTTTACTTCTTCTTTTCAGTTTGGCTGATTTTTTTTATCATTGTTAGGAGTCCACAGGCTTCTTATCATGCTTAGCAGTTAAGAGCTTATATAGGGTATTTTTTTTAGGGGTATAGAACTATTTTTTTTAAATAAAACATAACAAATTCATTGGAATGAACCACATTGTGGCTTTATTAGCTCACAAATTTCATGGCATTTACTGTTTAAAAATAATTTCTGGCATATGACCTCTGCGACTGCGCCTTTTGAACGCCATCCTGTCGGTCCAATTCTGCACCACTTTTTCGAGTATACCTGGTTTTATTTCGTCAATAGTGCGTCGAATGTTGGCTTCTAAATGATCAATCGTTGCTGGTTTATCAACAAGTCATGGTTGCACGCGCTGTATGGCATATTGCGCCATCTTGTTGGAACCATTTCTCCTCCAAATGATTTGCAATGACATGAGCAATAAAAAAATCACGAATCATTTGCCTGTAGCGTTCGCCATTCACGGTGATGTTAGCACCGGTTTCGGATATAAAGACAAATGGGCCGATGATGCCTTCGGCATATAAACCGCACCAAACAGTGATTTTTTCGGGACGTAATGGAGTCTCAAGAGTTTCATTAGGATTGTGCTCACTCCAAAAACGACAATTCTGCTTGTTTACATACCCATAAAGCCAGATATTAGCCTCATCGCTGAAAATAATTTGACGGTAAAAATCTGGTTCAAGTTTGAACGCGAATTTTGGAAATAAATTTCCACGATTTGTAAACGTTGTTCTGGTGTAAGTCTTTGCATGGTGATTTGCCAAAGTATAGGTACTGAAAAAAAAAGTCAGTACAGGAAGCATTTGATGGTCTTGCCTTGAATGTTAACATTTCATGCAGCAGTCCTCTTTTAACGACCCGATATGGGCTCCAAGGTCAAGGAAAATATTTTTGTCTAGGAGCTTTCTATAAACTAGATACATTCTTGATTTCTGTTTTAATTTTAATTCTTTCCTTAGGTAAGTAAGGTTGCTTCTTGGGCAAACATGTCAAGAGACTCGGACTCACAGGCACGGATATTTGCAGATACTGCTGTATGATATAGGCATAGCAAAGGATATCGAGCATATTCTATACGAATGTCAGGATATAGCACGTTGTTACAGTAATACTTAGTGCAGCTACTTCTTTAGTAATCTGGAGGAGGTAGGCTAAATTTACCATAGACTCGTTCTAAAATGTGGCAGGGTGATAAAATGCTTTGAGGAAATTGTGGCGGTTTAGGCGCCACTCTGGGATGGATTTTTCGGGGATCACATAGCGCTCTGGTGCTTAAAAGTATTTTGTGATGGCTCAGCCTTACAACCTTACCTTACCTGGGTAAGTAAGTCATTCCATCCAGAGGTGCATTGAGTATTAGGAATATAATCAGTACATACTATTGTGAATATTGCAGAGTTAAATTAAAAAAAAAAAAACGGAATGGAAATGTAAGGCTTCCGACGAGAAGCTGTTCTTCCAAACCTGCTGCAACACTGAAATCCAACAAACTATTCGATCTCGGTCAGGAAAAACATCGAAAGGACATGTGATGCTTCTATATCCAGGAAAACATCAAAGGGGGTATTCCAGTCTAGCGGTACAAATTTTAGGAATTTAGGAATTTAGGAATTTAGTTTAGTTTATTATTATTATTCCATCTACTGAGCTTAACTCTAACAGATTTGGGTGGTTTTTTAAAATTTGATAGAAAAAAAAAGAATATTTTTAGTAGTCATTTTTTTATAAGATATTTATTAATATTTTAACAATACAAATTAAAATTAAAAAAAAAATTCAAAAAATTACAGGCTCTTAAAGTGGGTGGTGAAAAATAAGGGTGCTTCGTTCTTGACATGATTCAAACCCTCCTGGTGATATGAAAAAAAAGATTCTTAATCAGTAAGAATGTCGCTATCGTTTAGAGTAAACTGAGCTTCACTGCACACTAAACATGAAAACATATTGAATACGTTACAACGACCTTCATATAATGACTTTCTGAGAATGCATGTCTTTTATGTGGAATTTCTGTAGGATAATTCATCCTCAGGAGGTCAGGATATATTTTTGAAGGTCTAGTCTTTAAGAATATGATGAAAAAAAAAAACGATTTTTTTCAAAATTCTAGACTAGAATATCCCCTTAAGTTGACGAGTGCTGCGTTATTTTTCCGCTTCATGTCTGCGTCTGCAGATTTGTACTGTTTACGACCCACAGTACCTTCCTTTCGTTTACTTCTTCATTTAAGACGAGTCATGTATGGATTTGAGAAAAGGTGAAAGGATCCCGGACTCGACATAATTTTTGTTTTGTCAGATTTATAAATTTAGCTTGACGCAGTAGGAGTATTTGACAAGAGCTTCCTAATTCGCTTCACTATTTTTATTCTATGTTAGAGCAAAAATATTTCAAGGACTCTTGTTCTTGATCATAATATTTGTAGCCTCTTAAATATTCTTTATATTTTTCCCAATTAATGCGGCTATTTGAACCCAGCGCTAGTACTATAGATGAAGGACACAACCAAAAGAGAAATCCCTGTTGCTGAAATTGCTTAAGATAAATGCGCAGGCGAATGATTTAAGAACGAATGAATCCAGCATGCTATTGAGCATCGAGGTTCATTAGATTCTTTGATAATTCGGGGTTATCGAACAATTTACACTACATATTTACACCACCCACTATACTAAAATACAAAGCAACGTCGTCCCTTACGCTATCGCTATGTACACATTCAAGGTACCATTCTACAAAACCAAGTGCAGCTGTTTCATACTCTCATACTTCCCAATGTTCTGGCGAAATTAATTAACATAGATGAACATTATCAAGGAACCAGCAATGGTTGCGCCAGAAAGTGGTGTCAATTGACAGTTTCATTGTTTTACGATAATTGAAAGTCTATAACGCTGATTTACTACGTATATACATACATATTATACCGTTAAAGTTCGGCAAAGACGAAAGGAAATAAATTGAAATTTTCTCAATGATCGCGCTCGTGCAAATCCTTCGATAATTATATTGAACTTTTAAATTGTTTTTCATTGTCAAAGGAGGTGGCAGAAGGTTACGACCAGGTACGAAATGCAATTTTTGGCATAGAAATTCTCAAGGACTTTCTTAACTCATTCCTTTGTTTATCAACTTTTTGTCTGCATACACGTAGTTCGCAAAAGGATTTAGAGTGAAATCGAATCGAAATTCTTGAGAATTCTTCAGGATTTCACATTAAAGGACTTGGACATGGAAAGTAACAGTTGTATATCTACTCGTATATCAGAAAATAAATAAATAAAATTGCTAAAGAAGTTTGGCAATGCAAGATTTAAGTTGTGGAGTACTTCATCGAAATATGCGCATGGCAACCATCACCATCTTCTTGATGTCCTTTTTTGTATCTAATTTTCTTGAACTGATGAAAGATAACCTTCTCTCTGAGTCCTTCAATTGACTTACGTTGTACTTATGGTAATATGGTAATTGTAGTGACAGTCAATAACTTGATTCCATTTAATCGATGTTTTTTCATGTAAAGTTCCTTGGAAGTATTTTTTTTAAAGCTAACAACAGATACATATTGCTTTTTTCTGCTGATGGGGGAAGTCGTTCTATCCAGCAAAATTTAAAGCTACGACACAAGTGCGTAACAAGACACAATTCTCAAAACGTGTTAATAGTAATTAATTTCACGTGCACACATAATGCAACGCAACGAATCGTGATATGAAAATGAAGCAATACATTTCCACCGGCAACAAAAAAAATGTATGTTACATATATGTATGTAAAATTTTGTGTGATGAATTATTTATTTAAAAACTAAATATGTTATATAGAAATACTTATTTGCAGTAATTAATATTAGTAATTAAAGCAATTTAGAAATAGAAATATTAATTAATATTGACTTAATTTGTGCCAGCAGTTGCGGTTGCACAAATAATTTGAATGAATATGAACATTTTATAAACAAATGTTAAATATTTAGATATGAAACTATTAAAATAATTTATCAAGTGACATATTAGCTCTTTCGCTGCCAAACTCAAAATCGAATTTTGAAATGCCGCCATTCAAAAATTCCACCTCCAGGATGCGGTTGGCACTGAGACAGAAAAATCTGTTCTAGGTACCAGGCCCGATACAAGTCGGGGTGCCAATGCCAATGCCAACGCATTGGTTTTTATTTGAACCTACAGTAAAAATGCACGGGGAGTCTCGGGTCTGGCGCCAAAGGCACAAACTTCCAACCCCAGAATACCCGGGCAGGGAAAGGGTTACATTTTTATTATTAAAACTAAGATTAGATACCCTATTATTTAAAATATATTAAAATTTATTTGAGTAGTATTATATAGGTACAAGTATGCCCATTCGAGACCTCTCGCAAACGAATATCCATACCCCAAAATCCAAACTTCCCATATCATTTCCATCTGTCAACTGATGGAAACCCCATGGAAATCATACGGGAAGCGTTTATTGTTTGGGAGTAGTTTGTTAGAATTTATAAAGTGAATTTCTTCTTCTTTTGACACCTCATTGTTAAGATTGGTTAAGAGTGAGAGCTGCAAATGGTAACTTTACTACAGAAATAATATACATACATATATGATTGTTGAAACTTTTTGAAAATTTAGCGGTACTATAGTCTATTCAGAGGAACTTGTTTTATAATCGATAATCCACGATGTATCTTGCTTAAGATTGTTTATCAATTTATATATCGCTGTTGTTAGAATATTTTATAAGAATAATAATTTTCTATATTTCATATCATCATAAAATTAAGGTGTAGTTTATTTTTATATAAAAATAGCTGTTGCCCGCAGGCTTTGCTGTTGTGTGTATATATAGAAGAAGAAGATAAATTAAGGGATTTTAATTTTTCGAATTCACCCACTTAGAGATGTCATTTCAAAAAAGATGTATATGTCATGTCACTATGTCACTGAAACAGTCGCGTCATTGTCAAAAAATGTACATCATTGAACGACACACCCTCCCGTCGAAGTCTTATACTCTACCACCTATTAAAATTAGCCGATCTCATCTACGGTTGACCAGTTTGACAAACTGTCATATCCAGAAAGATATGGTCAAACTATGGGAGGTCAAAATCAATTGAGTTTCTATAAAGAACTTTCTTAAATATCAGCCAATAGGGAACCATATAGTCGTTTAGGGCAAGAGTGCGCATTTTGGACTTCGGGTTTAAATTCTGAAAGATTTACGACATATAATAAACAAAAGATCCTATTATCTGGTAGCTCTGTATTTTAGAAACAAATTGAAGCAAAAATATTTTATATATTTTTTAATGTTTCACATGTTTTGATCAAAAAACCAAAGTACATCAAGTTGCGCACTCTTGCCCCGAAGTCAGGGTAAGAGTGCGCGCAGGTATGATTAAGAGTGCGCAACCATTTAAAATCACAGATTTCCTAGTTTAAATAGTTTAAAACTGGGCTTTCACTTAAACCAAGTTTTTCGGCAGCCTTCCGTGGGCTGCTTCTATTTTAAATCAGCTCCCTATCCGCAGGTTTGCTTTTGGGTTAACAAGTTCCTTTCCATTTGTATTTGGTAGATACGAGGACAAACAAAAACAGAAAGATAGAGCTACAACCTACCACCTACGACTATCCCCGTGTTTTATTATGCTGATTTGATCCGGATCAGATCACGGGCATAAACAAACTGGATTACATTGCACACCTTTGTAGCTCAGACATAGACCTTTTTATGACACAACCTTTAGCCGCATACAAATATTTAGCAAGTTTTTAGCGCAGGTTTCTACCACGGATACAGACATTTTTAGCAGGTTTTAAGCGCAGGTTTTTACCGCAAACACAGTTAAGCAAAGTTCACAAGCGGAAGTGCATCCTAATGAGAAATAGCCGAACTAATTTTTATATCACGAAAATTGATCCTGATAAAAAGCTAGATCACGTAGTGTTGTTGTAATGCATACAAGTCAATGATTTATATGGATCATCGGCGATAATAAAACACGTCTGTTGTTGTAATGCATACAAACCAATGATATATTTGGATCATCGGCTAAAATACGGCTGTTGTTACAAGTTGCACTTGTGGTTTAGGGTTTAGGTATTTACTACACGTATAATTTCGAAACATACGACAATAAAATAAAGTGAAAATAAAATAAGCATAAAATATGTACCTATATATATAAAATAACTATCTCATTTTTAACCTTTAGTCGGATAATGGCTATTGTTCGTTTTGACCACTCTTAAAATGAATTTTAATTCAACTGAACCTTATTCCTCGAATAGTTTTCAAAAAAGCTTAACAACGAATAAGTCTGTACAACATCCACATAAATATTTCCCTACTTTTCGAATATTACTCCCAGTATATGCTTTTAACACGAGCATTCAACTCTTAGAACCAATGCGGAAAGGAAGCTTTTCACATCGATTTCGGTAAATTCATAGTAAAAGCTTTTCTCAGATAATAATTTTTTTTTTTGAATTTCGAGATACGTTAGAGGTTAGAATATCCTATCCTACCCCTGCTAAATAATAATTAATTAATAATTAATCCTATTCCATTTCCTAAATATATAAATGCGAAAGTTTGGATGTTTGTAACTCAACCATGCCTTAACGGCTCAATAGATTTAAATGAAATTTCTTCCAGACAGAATACTTTACTGGCCAAGCACAATGGTGACGCTGTAGTGGAAGTATGACGCGCTGTCAAAGTTAAAACACACGTAAACCCTATAGTGCGAACACAATGCGAAGCTGATGCAGTAGTATGAATTGTATGGTGAAGCGCAAACTTCAGCCAATGTCAACTTTCTACTTCCACTATCTCAAAGATGTTCATCAAGTCCTTGCTATGCCAACATTGCCTTAGACTTGGAGATTATTTCCAAATTTATTTCACATCTGAAAGATGATTACTGACAGCATTCATATGCCGTTGAATTTTCTTTTTGAAATCTCCATAACAAACTGTAGGTACATTTTCCTAGCTTGTAGAGGCAATCGGACCAATTTCAAACCTTTCATGCATGCCAAAATTATTTGAACACTTGGTGTGTGATTTTTCACTGTCGGGGTGTTATTTGTAAAGAACAGCATGGATTTGTCAGAAACAGGTCTACTCTCATAAGCCTGTTAACATTCTTTCATAACTGGTCCGATGCCTAAGAGAGTGGTCATGAGTTGGAATCCAAAGCTGGATCAGCTTTCTCATGATATAAATATTTACAAGCTCGAGGCGTTAGATTTTCCCTCATTATTGGTTTCATAAATTGGCTCTTACCTCAACCAGAGTTCATGTCCACTTTTTTATTCTTGCTATTAATGATGATCAATCATAAAATATAGCAATATACTTATATTTGCCACGATATGAAGAGCAGTAAAGCAACAACAAGCATAAATGCCTTTAAAATTCTGCATTCAGATGTTGATAACTTCAGTACCTGGTGCTTTGAAATTGGTTTAGTCCTTTACCACTAAATTAGCTTATATCGAATCACTCCCTCTGACAGGTTTATAGTTTTAACCCTTACATACGTCTGTGAGACCCCGGAACAAAATTATTCGTGTTTGTAAAATTTTGTCAATTAAGTTTTAGTTTTTAATTAAAATCAGTTAAGGAACATATTAAATTATTTATTAGAATAAGATAGGCACAGGAAGATCAACATTTTTGTTTTAAATCTTAATTAAGTAGTCAACATTTCTTTTTTTATATTTATAAACTAACACATTCGGAAAATTAGATTCATTATAATAATCACATAAAGTAGATACTTCTTTGTTCTTTTTTCTTAATAATTCAGTAATCGAAAAACATAAATAAAAATAAAAATTCTCAATAAAAACAAAATTTAAACGAAATTGCAAGACCTAAACTTACAGTTTTTCATGACAGTGAAAATACAGTTTGTGTGAGCATTTCAGGCAAGTTCTTGACAAAATAATTCTTCTTTCAGGGTCTCGATCGCAGTTGAGATAAAGGCATATCATATTCAGATGAGAATTCTTGCTCATCAGGTAAAGTCGAAGATAAATCAATTTCGAGAGAAGCATTTTCGTTATATTCCACTTCATTTTTCTCTTCGCACTCTTAGTCTGGCTCGCAAGATTCTTCTAACACGTGCTCTATTCCTACATCGGCCTCAATATCGCTGCATTCATCGTTTGGTATAGTTTCGTCGTCTAACAGATCTTGTTCCAACCCCCGCTGGATGTTTCAACATTTAAAGCCATTATCAATTAAAACAATAGAGAAACTCGAATGTTAAAAAGTCACGTAACCACCTAACAGGGGTCTCATAGACCGCCGGCAACAGTTTTTTACTTATCAGAGACAAACGCGCTTACGCCCGACTGTGAGGAAAATGTACAAGTGCGAATGCGAACACGTTTATACGAAGCTCAGGCGCAATAATATTCACGCTTTGAAATTCGTCGGGGTCTGTGAGACGTATGCTAGGTGGTTAAGGGTTAAGGACCTCGGTGTTTATTTTAGCCCTAAACTTGATCGCAAAGAGCATATATGTATAGGTACGTGAATCACATTGTGTATAAATCGTTAGGTTTCGTTAAAAGATGGTGTAAAGACTTTAAAAATCATTTTGTCACTCTCTCACTATTTATCAGTCTTGTCCAAATAGCATGGAACTTCTTGCGCACGAGTTCGTTGTTCATTCATTCTTCGTTCGTTGTTCGGTTTTATAATTTTCACTTTCACTGTTCCGCATACATCTAACAACGAACAGTGACTATGACTATGGCTAAGCCAAAAGTAAGGGTTATGATTTATGAATCTTACAGGCTTGAGGCTACCAATTTAAACAAATAGAGTGTCATTGGACTCGTCTTCATCGGAGTATGTCTTAGGCTATATGACGTCACAGAAAATGTACCCTAAGACTTCAAATTTGAATAAAATGTATGCTATGTATGTAGTTAGTTTTTTAAGCACCTTGATGTAGTGGTAAGTGTGTTGGACTACTACGCAATGCCGCCCGGGTCCAACACCTAAAAGTTTTTTCACGGTGCCACTTCTTTCGAATGTGTCACAGGCAATCAAAGAGTATCATTTGACAAAAACGGGGTCAAAGGATGGGGAACCAATTTCAAGATATTTACCAGCATAAACGGTAAGTGTCGAACATGCATTGTAGCAAACAAATCATTAAATGTCTTCTCTATCCCCCAGATGAGCACAGGAGACCTCACGGTCATTAGACTGGAATATAGGGAAGGGAGCGGGGCAGGCAAATCCATCCTGCTATCGTCCTGTTACCTTCCCTATGATTCACCAACCCAACCACCCAGCGAAGAACTATTCAACCTAATAAGAAGTGCCAAAACATCAGGCGAAGGACTCATCGTGGGAGCGGATGCTAACGCACACCATATCGCCTGGGGCAGTACAAATACAAACCCAAGGGGTGAGTCTCTTTTTGATTTCTTAAACATTGAAAATCTTGTAACTTTCAACTTAGGTTGCACTCCAACTTTCATAAACAAACTTAGAAGGGAAGTTTTAGACATAACCTTTTCTACCCCAAACGTCACTCATCTAGTCTCGAACTGGAGGGTCTCTAACGAAACCTCCATGTCCGACCATAGGTGGATTTGTCTAGATCTTGCCATTGGGCGTAAGACTAGAACCCTAGTCAGAAACCCAAGGAGAACCAACTGGGACCTTTACGTCTCAACCCTAACAGAGAAACTAGGTAACCAAAGGCCTGAAGAGATTCAGAACATAGTAGACCTAGATAGAGAAGTCCTTCGTGTACAATCCAAAATAACCGAATCCTTTGAACTAGCCTGTCCACTTAAAGCCTGCGCGGCCAACAGTAAAAATAGATGGTGGACGAGTGATCTACAGGATAAAAGGAAGGAGGTTAGGAGATCTTTTAACACTTTCATGACCAGTAAACTAGAAGCGGACTGGGAAATTTATAGGAACAACAGACGTAGTTTCAAAAAATTAACCAGGGCTGCAAGTAGAAACTCATGGAAACTTTTCTGCGGTGAAATAGACAGCACTAGCGAAACAGCAAGGCTCAAGAAATTCCTCTCCAGGGAGCACACCCAACCACAGCTTCTTAGAGCTAATGGTGGGGCGGCTACCTCAACGGAGTCACTAGAACTGCTGTTGGAAAAACACTTCCCAGGTTGTCTTCAGGCCCCTGCTGGACCAATTCAGCTAGCACTAGCCGGTACAGGAACAGTTAGGGAACTTTGGGATGAACCTTACGAAGTCATAGATAAAGATAAGATCAGGTGGGCCATAAATTCCTTCAAGCCCTTCAAAGCTCCTGGCAAGGACAAAATACAACCCATCTTCCTCCAAAAAGGCTTTTCTGTATTGGTGCCGCATCTGGTAACAATTTTCAGAGCCTGCTTGGCCCTAGGCTATAACCCTAAGTTATGGCAAGAAGTCAGGGTAGTTTTTATACCTAAACCGGGAAAAGATCTTAGCTCAGCAAGTGGATACAGACCCATTAGTCTCACGTCCTTCTTGCTTAAAACTCTAGAAAGAATTTGCGATGAGAAGATCAGAGCAAACCTACCTTTGTCTATACGAAAAAGCAACCAACACGCATACATGAAGGGTAAATCCGTAGAAACAGCCCTACACGACATAGTCAGCACTATCGAAGATGCCTTTACATATAAGGAGTCCGTACTCGGCGTTTTTCTAGATATAGAGGGCGCTTTCAATAACATTAAAACTCAGGGCATTATGAAAGCCCTCTCTAAGTACAACAAACGGAAAACGATAAATAACTTCATTGAACATATGCTCTCAAACCGTACCATTTTTGCCGATCTCGGCTCCGAAAGCAGGAAAGGGAACGTCCGGAACGGGACCCCCCAGGGGGGGATTTTATCCCCTCTCCTATGGGTACTGGTCGTAGACGAACTCTTAAAAATTCTTGCAACAAATGGATTTAAATGTATAGCATACGCAGATGACCTCGCTTTGCTTACGAGAGGCAAACACTTAAGCACTTTAGGGGAACTCATGCAAACCGCTCTGCAGTTAACCAAATCTTGGGCAGACAGCAACGGACTCGGAGTAAACCCAGAAAAGACCAATATGGTGCTGTTCTCTAAAAGACTTAAAATTTCAGAATTCAAGGCCCCGTCCCTAGGGGGAGTTCAGCTGGACCTAAGGGACCACGTAAACTACTTAGGGCTCATACTTGACAAAAAGTTACTTTGGAGAAAAAATCTAGAAAATAGAATTAACAAAGCCAAAAGAGCTTTCTGGATTTGCCGGAGAGCTTTCGGCAAAACGTGGGGCTTGAAACCAAAACTAGTTCAATGGATCTACTCTTGCGTAGTCAAACCCATATTACTCTACGGAGTGTTAGTTTGGTGGCCAGTCGTGAATAACAGCTACGCGAAAACACTACTAACTAACCCCCAGCGAATGGCCTGTCTGGGGATAACTGGTGCCCAATCCAGCACACCCACAGCAGCCATGGAGACGATTCTCAATATTCTTCCTATGGAACTGGAGGTCAAAAGGACAGCGGGGCTCTCTGCAATCAGATTGCGGACCCTGGGTCACTTTAAAGACCAGAGCCTCACAGGACACAGAGCTATCTGGAATGATGTTTCAGAATCCTCTGGACTTGTCAGCAATCCAAGCGATCTCATAGAGAAAGAATACATCTTTAAGACCGACTATTCAGTCGAATTCCCTAGCCGTGAAAAATGGCGACAAGGCACAGTGTTTGCCGAAGTAGAAGGCATTGTATTATACACGGATGGATCACACATTAACGGAGAATCGGGAGCTGGTGTACACTGTCCAGATCCTCCGATAAATATATCCATTCATTTAGAACCCTCGGTGACTGTTTTCCAGGCGGAAGTCTTTGCAATTCTCAGGGGCGTAGACGAACTCGTCAATGCCGATACCAGGGACACTTGCATACACATCTGCTCGGACAGTCAGGCTACACTTAAAGCACTTGCGAACCCACTAACAAATTCCAAATTAGTGAAGGAATGCAAAGAAAAACTCAACACCCTTGCAAGATCCTGCACGGTAAATCTGCTCTGGGTACCTGGCCACAACAATATACCGGGGAACGAAAGGGCAGACGAACTGGCAAGAGCGGGGGCGGAAGACGTAGAAAACCTCACAGTAAATACTATTGGTACGGCGGTACAAGCAGTGAAAACTGCCTATAGCCTGTCTTTTGCAAAACGCCACGCACATATGTGGAGTCAGATCCAAACATGCAAGGCTGCCAAAGAAATGATGGAATTTCCAAATCCACTGCGGGCTAGGAAAGTACTGAATTTGGGCAGAGCACAAATTAAACTGTTGATTGGCTTATATACGGGACACATCAACTTAAATGAACATGCCAACCGACTGGGACTAGTGCAGCACAGCACCTGCCCGGGTTGCGAAGAAGAAGACGAAAGTATAAAACACTTCCTCTGCGATTGTCCTGCTCTATGTTCAATAAGACATAAATACCTGGGAAGACACATCCTACCCGGGCTGACATCGCTCAGATCTATCGATTTCTCGAAAACACTGGAGTTTACACGACACACAGAGCGTTTTTCTTGAATTCATATATTCCTTCCAACCTTTTCCATTCCACTACTCTACCCCTTTCACTAACACACACCCCAACCCCTTCTTTCTCAGCTCAGTTCCAGAGGGGAGCACAACGGGCCCGACTTGCGGCCTACGTGAAGAGGAGTAATCCTCACCCTCTTTAACCTAACCTTAACCTATCATTTGACAATAAGCTTCTCAACTCGCCGGTCGGAGTCGGCAAAAAATTGTAGATCTCTTCCATTCGTGCAAAAATATAATGCGCAGAAAATGGTTGCGAGAAGAAAATCCCAGGTTCAGCCCGAGCTATAGCGCCACCTAAAGTAACAAAAAAATCTTGCATTTTTGTATTTTTTTTGTACACGCAAAATAACACTGATTTGGCATCACTGATATCAGAAATTCCTCAATTAAATAAAAGAACCCATTTTATAGTTAGGGGGTTTTCTGCCACTCTACTCCAATATCTAGCGTTGCTATTTCCATTTGTCACGCGTGTGTTCCTACAAATTTTAACATAAATAAAAATCATATCCGCTGAAAATTTCATTCAGTTGTGCACGATCAATTGGTTTAGTTGAGTTAGAGATCGGTTTCTTGTTGGGTCATACCTAAGAAGGTTTTTATCAGGTTCCAAAATATTAAAACGAATTTTTCGGCGCATTACCAGGCGATTATAGTTATTTTAATTTTTGTAACGAACACATTTTAATCTTAGAAAAGTTTTTTTCTTTTCGTTATCCAATTGGAGAAGATCATTACCACAGATGGCGCTGCTATTGCATTTTTTGCCAATATGCATTTTATTGCAATCTGTTGGAGCATACGCTGGATACGCTAAGGTGAGTAACTTTGTTGGGCACAATGTGTACTAATTCCATGTTCATGTGGCGCTTTCGTTAGACCCGATTTAAACTCGTTAAATCTCAATGGCATTGTTGTTGTATAATAATAATATAATCACTATAATCACTATATAATCAATATAATATACGAACGAGGACGCTCGCTACACGTTGGCGCTATTTCGGGAAATTTCTGAAGAAAGTGGAACATGGAAGAGGTTTTCAAGGTGACATAGATCTAACCAGAAAAATACATATCAATTCTTACACATCGCATCAGAAGATACACTTTTAAGTACATTAAGAGCGAACGAAAGAATTTTCAAAACAGTTTCCAAGCCACAACGCCGGAAAACAAGATTACCCCAAAGTTCAAAAGTTCAAAAAGTTGTTACGGTTGAGAGCCAGCTCCACGAATCCGTAAGTCGTGAATTATACCCGACTACACCCCTTGTAATTAGGAGTTAAGAACACTCGAATGTGATTGTCAAAGGTCGCATTTTGGTAGTTTTGAAATATTTCTAATCTTAAAAAAATCAATGGGAACTTGTATAGAATAAAGTCGCAGGTTAATTTTTTTTTAGAGCAGCTTCATCGGTATTCATTGACTTAAGTAACGACTTTCAGTATTTGCGTTTTGAACCGAGCACAGATGTGAACTATTGCTCTGATTCCATCTTCTCTTTAAAGTCATTCGAAATTATCATTTCTTATTTAAGCGTTAGCACAATTTGTTGCGGCATCAAGTCATCGCAGATTAAAGTTCCGATGAATCGTTATCAACTCTTTTCATCTCAGCGAACATCAGCAAATCGCAGATAACGTTTTGACTTTGTCATATTCAATGTGATTTTTACAATCTTTTCCATCACTTTTCTTTGATCTTTTTAATAGAACTACGTGTTGCGCAGCAACAAAGAACATTTAATCCAATATGATCAGCCCTGGAGATTCATGTGGAAATCAGTGGTCACTGTTTTTCTTTTTTCGCGTCGTTTCGAATTAGATTTTTGTTTTACTACAGATCGTGCAGCTCCTAACTTAGCTTTGCTTTTCCAAACTTAGTTGATTTTGATGGTTTTTTTTCACTTTTACCTTTAACCTAAATCCGAACATCATTCGGTACGAATCCAGCTTGGTCTTAAAGTTTCGATCAATATTTTGAATCCTTTTATCTGTATTTAATAATTGCGAGTTCATAGTTTAGTATGAGGTCCGAACTTTTGGCTACAATCCTCATAAATCCGACATTTTCACAAGGGGTCTTAAATGGCGTTTACTCCGACTAATAAGTTCGAGTGGGTGCTTTTGCAATTATCTGGGTTTAGATTGAACTGCTATATTCGCTGGGTTATGGTTAGCGTTTGAAAAACGTTGTTTTGAACTGTATGTAAACTGTAAGTGTGGTTATACTTTAAAACTTGTTTTCGAACAATGTGTAGAGAGATTTGCCCACCTCAAAATATATATACTCCTACATTCAAACGCTTGTAATTTCTCTACCGTAATATTTTTGATATTTTTTTTACAGAATTTCAATACAAATGGCGATGAGATCGGCGATGATTCACAGTGGCTATCCCCAATAAATGGCCTGCAAAATGCCAACAAAGCCGGTCCGTCAAAAATGTTAGTAAAACAATTACGATCAAAGCGACATGATTATGATGAATATGATGAATATTTAACTGACCATGAACCTGTTCCAAATATCGAGGACATGTGCTGTAAGTTGATTTTTTATATTTTGTAATAAATCAAAAATGCTTCTAACAATGTGTTTCCTAACTTTTGCAGATGCAGTAGAGTTCATCGCGAATGTGATCTGGTCAAATGAGTTGAGTAGAATAGATAGTCATGAATACACGAAGCTCTTTTGTGATCTGTGAGTTGGCTTCATAGATTTGTTCACGCAACATCCTGGTTTTGAGAATATTACTATTAAAAACAATCTTAATATTTCGTACGTTGGATGAAACGACTGAGAGGAATTGGTTTTAATTCAATACTGATTTCTTTCTTACCCTCTAGTCCTACAAACGATCGTTCTAAGGTATTCATAAGTCTGAAGATTTACCTTAAAGTTACTAAAGCTTTGGATGATGAGGACATCGACAACTATTTAAAAAATCATATCTCTGAGTTTTCAAAAATTGGTTCCATCGCTGTTGAGTTGGATAACAACTATATCTGTCGCCGTATTTCTTTTTATGGTGAGTTTTTGTTTTTGTTTGTTTTTTTTTCGCGATGCAATACCTGGTACAAAACTCTTTCATAGAATTTACTCCAACGTTTGGATCTAATCTTTACTGTTTGGAGAATTTAAACAGAACCCAAAGTCCGCCACCTGCTAATGATGGTCACGAAGCAGATTTTTCTAGTAGCAGTACCCGGATTCTACCAGTTGAACACTTTCTTCTCTTGATATTTTTCATTTTTATAAGAAAGCTAAAATAATTGTCTATAAAAAAAAATGTAACAAAATTAAATGTCCATAAAACTAAGAATGTCACCGATGCACATGGAAAAGTAAAGAGCTTGCCTTAAAAGCTTTTTGAAACGAATGTTTTTTTTTTTTTTCCTTATTAAAAGTCTCTAATATAAAGCATCGTCTCGAACTTGACAATATGCTTATCGATTCATTAGCTTCCACCAAGATTTGGAACAAAATACTTAAATCTCACAACAAACCATTAGGATTGGATTACCAAACACTAGAGCTACTGTCACTAGAAAGCAATTGCACCTAAGAAATTCACTCGATCTAAATTGCTCCTTGTTAAATGAAAACTGAAAGAAACGATTCTGGTGGATATCAATGAAAACGAACGCTTTCGGTGGAGATTGGAAAAAACGTCGAGGGTTACCTCTTCATTCATACGTTAGCTACTAATTCCTTACACACTGCAGAGGCTTAGGTAATTCTATTTTACTACAGTTCTATGTACAGTACATACGTACGCTGCTACAAAGAATTCTACATCGCAAAAGTAGTGGCAGTAAGTACAGGGCACTGGCCAATAGGGGACCATGCAGCCAAACTAACAGGCTGTTATTATGGATGTGCAAGAGAGTAGCTTATTCATTGTGACTGAAGTACGCAGGACTATTGAGTTAGGCTTGTAGCCAGTAGGTTCGAGCAGTTTTGAATAGCATAAACATTACTCCTAAAGGAATTATTTATTAAATAATGATAATTACATTAAAATATAGTATTTCTCAAGTTAAATCGCCTTAAAATTAAATTTGTTGATGCGAATTTTTCAAAGTTGTGACCATCGCTATAGTTTTCACTCATTAATTAGCTTGACATTTACAAACCATGAGTTTTTCATATTTTGTACCTAAGTAGATTCAGAGTAAATGTTCACACATACTCAGCTACAGCTCCCAAAGTTTCTTCCAGAATAAATGATGATCTCGAAAGCTTATCAGACATTCGGAGAAGTTGGCTCCGTGAAATTACTTTTTGGTGTTTGCTGGGATGAAACACGAGCACGCGCACGCGTAGTATTCCAACGCACTATCCAATACGCCATAGCTGTCTTACAATATTTGTATACTTACATATACATACTCACTTAGGTGAAGCTACAGGCCGGGATGGACCAAGGACTTAACCAACAAACTTTTCCAGTTAGCCTGGTCCTTAGCTAGTTGCCACCAGTTGGGCCTTGAGGTCCTTTTCAACCTTAACCGAGATCGTCTTCTGTTTCTCTAACCCTCTGGATTGGAGTCGAATTCTTTGCGGGTCAGAGCGCTGTTGTCCATTAGCTCTACAAGTCCTAGCATGATTTGTCTGGTAGCCCAAGACTTCGAATTACTCAGAATAATTTTGGATTTAATTGAAACATAAGAAAATAAGGCTTAGCTTCGAATTAAGAAATTCCGCTTGATCATCAAGCAAAGCAAAATTTCTCAAGTAATGAGTTGGAACAGTTGTGTTAACTGGATATGGAATATTACATTTTACATATACATATTTGTTATTTTTAAACTACCCCAATTGAAAGAAAAATGTTAAAATGAGCCACTCAAAGTAACGTTGATTTGGCACAACTGGTAAAAGTAATTCCTCATTTAAAATACATATACTTTCTATGTATATGTAGTTGAGGCTTTTAGACTCGACACCACTATCCAGTGTCCAGCGGTGTGCAGCAGTATTGCTCTCATGTTTCCATTATTTCAATTAGAGTTTCCATTAGTTCTAACTGTTTTATGTGAGGCTCAACCGCCACACACTAGCCTAACCTAACGTTCCATTAGTTCCATTTCCATTAGTTTGTGTGTTTTTCTTTCAATATTTTTACGATTGCAAATGATTTGGGTGAGAATTTCATTTAGTTATCAGCGATCAAATCCAACTGTTGGAACAGAGAGCATATTTTACTAATTTTTCTTGCCATTCGTCGGGATATTTTATAATTTGGATTTGGAATATTTCACCACGTTCTTAAAGTCTGAAACGGTTTGTTTGTACAAAAGAAATGTTTGTTTAGTTTAAACAAACAATAGTTCAGTAACCAATTTGTGTAGATCATCTGCACAGATGTCGATGCTATTGAAATTAGTGCCAATATTTATTTTATTACAATCCGTTGGAGTATACACTGGATACGTTCAGGTAAGTAAGTTGGTTGGGCACGCATAATGTTCTTTAGTCTTCTGAATTGGATATCATGACTATTGAGAAGCTCATTGACAAATGATACTCTTTGATTGCTTGTCAGACATTCGGAAGAGGTGGCACCGTGAAAAAAACTTTTAGGCATTTGCTGGGTTTGAACCCGGGCAGCATTGCATAGTAGTGCTCATTATCTTGAGTACGATTATTATTTTTATTTTTTATATTGAATTCACATATTATCGGTTGAGAGTGCTTTAAAATGGAATGGATTACCAAGTTGTATGAAGTACCTAGAATCTAGGCACAACAACTAGCGAGGTAGAAACGATTTGCAATGTATTTGCTAACTATTTTTTATTGTGTTATTCTTTGGATACTCTTTCTATCTGGGCCTTTTCATGTGTGAGTAAAGCCATTGAAATTAGTTCGATTGTTACAAGTCACAAGTGGGCACCGTAGCGCAAGTGGTTAGTGCGTCGGACTACTGAGCCAGCGGTCTTGGGTTCGAATCCCGCCGCAAACACCTAAAAGTTTTTCACAGTGCCCACCTCTTTCGAATGTCTGACAAGCATCATTTGTCGCGATTGAGCTTCTCAACTCGCCGTTCGGAGTCGGCAAAAAACTGTAGGTCCCTTTCATTCGTGCAAAAATATAACACGCACACACAAATGGTTGCGAGAAGCAGGCCCAAGTTCACCTCGAGCTGTAGCGCCAACTAAGTAAGTAAGTTACAAGTCCTATGGAAATAGAATAGGATTGGATGTAAATAAAAGGGTGACGTGAAATAAGGCCCAACGAAATAAGACCAAAACTTAAATTTGGCCAATTTGGCATTATTTCCATTTCAAAAGCGAAATAAGGCCGAATTCAAGTTGGAAATAAAGCCAAATTATTTTGTTCGATTGATTTGCCAACAGCATCGGTTTCAAATTTGTATGCATACCTAAACAGTGAAATATGTATGAGGGGGCATGCTGCCCCCCTGCAACCGCCCTGCTTGGTCGCTGTTGGAATACATACTTATTTCACTGTTTATGCACAAAACCTTGCAACCGATATTAACTGATGAATATCTAATTTTTAAATGGAACCTTTAGTTTTTGAGCATAGCATAGTATAAAATTCGACCAAAAAAGAAAGGAACACAAAGTCCGTGAAAACGAAACAAGGCCATTGGCTTTATTTCATTTTGAAAAACGAACGAGTAGCGAAATTTGACTAATTTGGCTTTTTCCCATTTCAAAAACGAAATAACGCCAATTTTTTGCAATTTGGTCTTATTTCATTGGGCCTTATTTCACGTCACCAAATAAAAGTGAAGGACCAGGTGGGATTCTTGGTTTAAAAAAAATGTGCAATCGCTATAAAGTCGGTGTCCATAATTTTAAATCTTTCCGTTGCCAAACGGCAGTTGTTTGATGGCTGGTAGATTTATTTTTTAAATTAAATTAACTTGGCATGCGACCATAAGTGGCTTGAAATTCATCTTATATTTGACAAATCAATGGGCAGTTGCAGTCAAAATTCAAAAGCTATATTTTCAATTTTAAGTATAGTTGTTGTCTTAGATACAAAGGAGATACAGAACATCAATGTATTCATTTCGAACAGAGGACAGACGAACTAATGCCCTAATTGCAACTACTCTTTAAAGAATTCGAAATAATCATTTTCTATTTAAGCGTAAACACAATTTGTCGCGGCATCAGGTCATCGCAGATTTAAGTTCTGATGAAGTGCTGAGGAATCGTTATCAACTCTTTTCAGCTAAGCCAGCATCAGCAAATCACAGATAACATTTTGACTTTGTCATATTCACATATTTCAATGTGATTTTACAATCTTTTCCATCAGTTTTCTTTGATCTTTTGAATAGAATTACGTGTCGCTCAACAACAAGGTACCTTTTATCCAATCTGAGCTTCTCTGGATATTCATTTGATCGTGCAATGGAAATCTGGGAGCACCATTTTCAGTTTTTCGCATCCTTTCGAATATCCGCACTACTGTCGGGGGCGAACTGAAAAGTTCGCGCCTAACTCACCTTCGCTTTCCCAAACCAAGTTAGTTGAAATAACTTTTTTGCGCTTTCCACGTTATTCTGAACCCAGTTTTCAGAACGGAATGCTGGTATGGCTTTGGTCTTTAAGTCTCGGTAAATACTTTGAAGCAGACTTCCTTTAATCTGCATTTATTAAATTATAATTCATTGTTTAGTACGGAGTCCTTTATCATTAGTCTGTATTTTTGGCTGCAATCCTCATTAATCCCAACATTTTCAGAAGAGGCCTTAAATGGCGTACTCCAGCTAACAAGTTCGAGTAGGTGCTCGTGCAATTATCCGGGCTTAGATTTAATTGTGGTAACCATATTCCCAGTGTAAGGGTTGGCGTTTGGAAAAAGTAGTTTTAAGCTGCTCAATGCAAGTACGATTCATCTTGTAAACTTTTTTTCGAACAATGAATGGAAAGACTTTCCCACCTCAAAATAGTCGTACATCCAAACGCCCGTAACATTTTTAATTTTTTCCCACCGAATTTCAATTCAAATGGCGATGAAATCGGCGATGTTGATTTCCAAGATTCACAGTGGCGATCCGTAATAAATGACATTCAAAATGCCAACGAAGCTGGTCCGATGATGATTTCCAAAGAACGAGTACGATCAAAGCGACAAGATTATGATGAATACGAATATCCCACTTATGAGGATGTTGCTCAATATCTGAATTTTGAAGAGTACGAGTACTGTAAGTTGATTACTTGCCATTAAATAGAATGTCGTTCTTATAACATGCTTCTTTATATTTATAGATCAAGTAGAGTTAATCGGGAAAGTGAACTGGTCTCATGAGTTAAGTGACAGAGAAAGTGAGGAATTTGCCGAGCTCTTTTGTGATCTACAACATGACTTCAGAAACTTATTCGCGCATTACCATGGGTTGGAAAGCAATACCTCTAACGCCTTTCTCATTAATGTTTCGTAAGTTGGATGGCAGGTTTTTCAGGAACTGAATTTATTTCAATAGTGATCTATTTCTTACCTTCTAGACCTACCAGCGATCGTTTCAAGGTCCGTCTGAACATATATCTCGAATTCGCTAAAACTAAGGGTGATGCCTTCAACAACTACTTAAAAAAGCAGATCTCTGAGTATTCCAAAATTAGTTCTGTTGGTGCGGAGCTGGATGAAAACTACGTCTTTCGTCCTATTCGTTGTGAGTTTTTTTTTTTAGAAAAATTTTACCGCGATCCTTACACGATAAAAACTTTGTCCACAGATTCGGAATTTTTTACAGCAGTTAGAGGAGATTTAATGTATTGTCCGCGGTGGTTGGCTCACAGCAGTGTTTTAGTGTCAACTGATGATGGCGCTGAAGCCGAGTTATCTGGCAGTACCCGGATTCTGCTGATTGATAATTGTGTGCTTTTCATATTTATAATTTTTATGATAAAATCATATTTTTAGTTTTAAAATAATTTTTAATAACATCCTACGACCCATGTCTCCTGGAAATGCCGTCTGACGCAATGACACCAGAATTGCGGCAGCTGTGTACATTGTAAGTCTACTACCTGATCCTGGATTGCAATATAGTCATATCTTTACGGATATGTCCAAATCCGAATATGGATGAATGTGGCTTTGGTGACTTCACGGAATACGACAACATCCGACTTCACTACTTTAGGTAAATATGGATCTGTTGTTCAAGCGTCCGTCCACTTTTTTATAATTTACACACGCTAAAGAGGTAATGAAAACCCTCATAATGTTTACACACAGTGCGAGAACATGAAAGACAAGAATGAGAGGTAGACAGATCGGGGCGGCCGGCCGGCGTGGTGATAGAAAAATCGGATACATATTAGGTTTCAACTAACAATGGGTGGTGTCCAAAAAAAACTGGAGAGTTATGTTTTATTGAAAATTTTGTCGTTGCTTATAACTCACAAAAGTTTTTTCAGCTGTTTCTTATTATTCATTGCTTGTGCGATCAATTTCTTTGGCCAAACCACCATTCTACTGCCAGTGGTGTGCCTTCGCAGTTGGTTTTCAACATTGAATTCTGAAACTGGTCAACTTTATTTTAATTCGTGGAAAATAAATATTTCGGAGATATGTATTTGGATCTGAACCGTGAACTGTGAACCACTACGTCACAGCTACCGCAAAGACCTTTTAAATTTTGAAATTAATCCTATTTTTACGAACACATAAACCAGTTTGTGCTCTTTGTGAATAATTTCAAAGTTTTCAATATTTCTGAGTTTTCCAGCTTCGAATGTTTTCCAAGAATCTTAGTAGATTTCTTACTCGTCTTCGCAGCTACTGCAGATATCGTAGCAGAACATACGACTTAGTTATAGAGTATACTAAAGAGGATTTATCTAGTTATAACAATCTTTGTCCCATAAAGATCTAGTTTCGGCAAAATGAACGAGATGTGACGAAATCGCTTCTGGCGAGCCACAGAGCATTGATCTCATTCTCAATTAATTCCTTGTTGCTAATGGGTATGTCCGATCGCAGTTTAGCTTGTTCATATGCTATCTCTCTATATTGCTATGTTTGGATACCCAGCATAGTGAATATGAATACAGTGAAGGAAATATGAATAGCCTCAATGAAGTTTTGTTGTATAAACTACATTTTATTTTTCTGATCAAATTATTTATTTTATTTAGTGATTTGGGATTTATTGAACTTATTAAAAATTAAGAACACAAAAAGTTGGAACAGCTCATTTCATAATTATATGCGATAAGGTGCAGAAAAACTAAAATTTAAACGGAAATACGGTTAGCCTCACTATTAAAAATAATGAACTTCTCTTACCTGTGAGATAAGTAATGTTAATTTTTATGGTTGTTATTGTTTTTTAGTATGTGGTGTGCTTTCCTTTGTTAGAAATACCTTAAAAAATTCGGTCATTCATAGAATTGACCAAGTTTTCTAATTGTTCGCATGAAATTTCATTCCAGACTTCCATTTTTTTTTCTTTTAACTCAGGAATCGGTTGAAACTGTCCACCATTCTGGTAAACTTTCCGGGCTATAATTATCCATACGTTTTTTATGGGGTTTAAGTCAGGACTACATGCCGGCCACTACAGTACTTCTATATTTATCTCTAAAAGCCACTCCATTGATATTTTTGCTGAATATATGGCCACATTGTCATGCTGAAAAGTAAAGTTCTCCGCTATTACAGTCGCAGCATGTTCGATTAGACTAGTCTCCAGCAAACTGATGTAATTTTTCGAGTTTATACCGGGGGTAATCCCAGCTTATGGCAGTTTTCCCTTAAAGGAAAAAGCGCCTCATATCATGACTGTTCCACCTCCGAAATTGCGGCTTAGTCTGGTGTCTGGTCCTTTTCTCAATGCATGCTTATAACTTTGAAAACCATCCGGTCCAGATTGAAGTTCCTCTCATCGCTAAAAATGACACTTTGCCGCTCATGGGTTCACGCCATGTACTTTCGGGCGAAGTGGGGACTACTTTCGCAATATCGCTTTGTGAGCTTGGGGTTTGGTGCTCTTTTTCGCTATTCTGTTTGAGAATGCTTTTGCGGAATTTGTCGAACACATCTGGAGGTTACTGGCAACTCCAGACATGCCTTAATTTCAGAGACTGTCATGTGATTGTTCATGGCGCTACTAACAATACGACGTATTATTCACCTTTTGATTTGGATATTTCTTCCCGTTACCCAGTTTTTACCCTAACTTTGTTGCAATTACAAATAATCGTGAAAAGCTTTAGGAAATCTTCCAATTTCTTGGGCAATTTGGCGGTTGGAAAGTTTACATTCCTTGTAAGCCTTAACTGAAGCAATTTCTTCAGAAGTTAGAGACATTCCACGTCCCATTTTTAAAATAAAAGTGCAAACTAAAAACAAAATACCCATAACTAAAAAACAAATCCAAACAAATATTTTTTGTAAGTTACCTGATCAACTTTTGCTCAGTAAATAAATATAAATTGTTATGAGGCTAACCAAATTTCCCCCAAAAAGTCTTCCATCCGAGTAGAAAGACAACTCAGACGCAAATGAAATTATTCATTTGGCGGAAACTTTTCTCAAAGTGTTCAACTATTTTGCAAAACTACCGTTTTCTTATAAAACGCCGAGAAAATAAAAGAGAAAAGCGCGATTCCCGTAAAAAAGTTGAATGAGGCTATTCATATTTCCTTCACTGTAGTAAGTATAAGGATTTTGCAAGTGCGTTACTAATTCTTATAGCAAAAAAAACGATCCCAGTTATTAACAAGGTTTAAAAGGATGTACTCATAATCCAACAACCATAAGATGGGCAGTATATGGGTTCCAAGCTCGACTTACTTCTTGGATGAAATAATAAAAGAATATAAGGCTAGGTGCAGATCAGGAAACTCACTGGTCGACATATTTGTTTTAACAGGTATCTCAGAGTCATTTCTGAATCAAAATAAAAGGATTTTTACTTTATTCGTAAATCTTAAGACAGCCTTTAACACCGCTGACCGAAACGCCCTACTTTACAATTGCATAGCATTACAATAATATCACTGGAGTTTGGAAGTGTTATCGTAAAGCAAAAGATTGGTGTCACAATTCACAACCCGCAAGTTACATTTTTTGGTGGGAGTGCGAAAGCTCTTATTTACTACAAGCAAAAAATAACTTTGGAACTAATATTAAGAAGGGTGAAGGACACCGAGTTTAATACGGTGAAGTCTAAAGCGGTAAAGTTTGAAATAACAATCCACAGCATTTGAGCCTTACGAGGTGATAGATAGAAGAAATGAGGGAATGGCTTATACGAAAATATTGTTTACTTGAAAAAAATAGAGCTGTAAAGAGATGCGCAGTCGACCGAACCCGAGAGGAGTCTGCTACATTCCTGCGATTCTCAATGGTTTCTCAAGGGTGATGTTAAAGCGGTCTTGAAAGGCAGGTAATTTAAAAGGGTCTTACCAGGATATGCAAATCGAAGAAATCGACGATGAATGCTTTCGATTCTTGACACATGAACTCGCTATAAGGGGGACCATACTTTACTTTGATACTCAAGGAGAGGACCAACAAAGGTAATGCAGAGGGATCTGGTCACGTAGAGAATTCTTTGGATCACCATTTTGATAAAGCCCAGTGATGAGTTGGGTTTTAAGATTATTTCATTGATATGCGAACGGAAATCTGACTCCTTGTCGCAAAATATGTATGCCAAAATTGCGAAGAGGTTGAATAGCGGATATATGTATGTACATAGTACATATGTTGACCGTGAAGAAGATAAAGTTGGGAGAAGACTGGTTATACTTACTTGACAAGGTTATTCATTGGTATTGGTATTTGGCGATGTTGAGCTCAAAGCAATTTTTACGGGACCAAATAGAAAAACTATCAAGGTTTTGTTGAAGGAGGCTTGAGTCTTGGGGTGAAGAAATAAAAATTTGGTATCGTCGGCAAAGTGGAAATGGCCATTTCAAGATCGTTTATAGTTAGAATGAATGAAATGAATGAAACCTAGGAAAAACCAGAGGTGGCAAAGAAAAGAACCGAGAAGATGAACCTGAAATTGATATAAAAACGAATTTTAAGATTGTTGGATCTTGTGGAATATTTTCTCCCTACCCAACTCGTTTTTATTTGTGAAATAAAAAGGAACGGGCACATTTCCAATAGTCTTCTCTTAAGTATCACGAAATCGTTTTGGGTGGATCGGCAACCAGAAATTATAACTATAAAATGATGACTATATAAAGATTAAACGAATAGAACAGCTCGTGCCAAACACTCGAATCGTAATGGCGTCGCAATCTTTAAACACTAGACGGGTTTTGCAAGGAAAAACACTCAGCGAAATTATTTGACAACTGACGTAGAGGATTTGACAGTAAAGGTTAAAGCTACTGTCGAAATCCTACGTTAAGTTGTCTTCAGTAACGTCAATTGCTCAAGTTGCCCATAGGAGGAGTATGTTAACGGAAGCGATTGTCAATTAGCAAAATTAGTGAAATCGAATGGTTTCGCTCCATTCGTAGGTGAGCAAAGTGAACGAAAACTTAACGAATCGAAGCGACGAGCTATTATTATGGTTGTACAATACAAATTCCTTGTGTTCGCACAGTTACGTACTTACGTCGACACAAGCACCCATTTTACTATTATAGTTCAGCCTTAAGGAGTTTCACCTGTGATCAATGATTGCTTCAACCCTTTTAATATGTTTGACAAATGACAGCCTGTGAATGATATATTTGTTAAGTGTGCACATTATCATATCGCGCAAATAATAAAATATTTTTTATGTACAATTGGGAAATTTGTTCCACCCAAAACCTGGCAGCACTGGTTTTCTATGGGATTCCACGATTATCAATAGCTTTTTATAATTAACCTTGCTCTAGAGACTAGTCGAACAAATCGCTTTCTTAGTCAGATCAGTTGTACCACAAAATGGAGTGAAGAGTTCTTTTCTGAAGTATCTCTCTTCACTTTTAGGGAGCTCTCGATGATTCAAATTCAAACCTCTAATATTCGAAAACCTCTATAACCATGAGATTGTTTGTAATAAATTGTCTACCGGAAGAAGACTTCCAGATAAATGCTACATTTGTCCTTGCACCTTAAAATATAGCAAAAATCATTGCTCCACAATTTGCTAAGCACCAAATGAAGTCATAAAGGGTGATTTTTTAGCTGGTTTGGTTTTGGCAACACTGGTTTTGACAGCTGACGTGTGTTTAGTACCTTGTGTCACTGTCAAACAGCTTCAGTTTGGTTTGCAATTTAACCATGGATCGTCTTACAAATGAACAACGCTTGCAAATTATTGAATTTTACTATCAAAATTCGTGCTCGGTTCGAAATGTTCATCGCGCGCTGCTTCCATTTTATGATCGGCATTCTCGACCTTCTGAGCAGTCTATTCGGAAGATTGTGACCAAATTTCGCACCAAATTTACTTTGTTGGACATTAAACCACCAACACGTTTACGTACTGTGCGTAGTGAAGAAAATATTGCGGCCGTATCAGCTAGTGTGACAGAAGACCGCGAAATGTCGATTCGGCGCCGTTACTGTCAATGGTGAACGCTACCGAGCGATGATAACAAACTTTTTTTTGCCCGAAATGGAAGTTCTTGACTTGCATGATATGTGGTTTCAACAAGACGGTGCCACATGCCACACAGCACGCGAAACAATGGCGCAATTGCGAGGCGAGTTTGGTGAACAGTTAATTTCACGTTTCGGGCCGGTCAATTGGCCGCCTAGATCGTGCGATTTGACACCATTAGATTATTTTTTGTGGGGGTATGTCAAGGCTAATGTCTATAGGGACAAGCCCGCTTCGATTGACGCACTGGAAGCCAACATCCATGCATTCATTCGTGAGATACCGGCCGATATGTGTGAAAGAGTATGCCAAAATTGGACTCAGCGGATGGGCTACCTGAGACGCAGTCGCGGTCAACATTTGCATGAAATTATCTTTAAACATTAAATTGCAAGGTTCAAACTATCGATTCAAATAAATATTTCATTCATTTTTTCGAATTTTTTGTGTTTTTTTTTTAAAAAAAGTTCTCAACCTCTTAAAAAATCACCCTTTATAATAGTTATTATAGGATCGTATAGAATAGACTGAATGAATTGCTTGGACAAAGGATTTTCCATAGATATTAAAGAAAAAAGAGGCTGAGGTGGGTCGTGGGTTAGCAATTTCTTCCAATCTTACTTTTCCGCTTTCTTAAATATACAGCACGTTATTACCTCCAAAACATCGAAACAAAATACATACATAGGTACCTGTATCTGTTCCAAGTCCTGCATCTACTTAACATAAAAAAAATGCAACTAAATTTATCCAGATATTGAATTAAAGATGATCGAATAATTACAGTACAGTACATACATATTACTGTCCCGACACAATGGTGAAGCTGCAGTTGAAGTATACATACAGCGTTGTCAAATTTAAAATACACGTAAACCATATAGCCATATAGCGCGAACACAATACGTAGTTACAGCAGCTGTAGTATGAATATATACGCTGAGGCGCAAGTTGACTCAAGCCTAGTATATGCGGTTGTTATTCACCAAAACACCAAAAACATCAGGTAATATTTGCTAACCTTAACAACTATTGGTGTATTTACCGGAATACCAAACAGAACTTTTTATTTGTTTAATACCAGAATTGTAATCCTACTTTGAGCATGTAGCAATTATGCACTGGCAGCTGTGTAACTTTATTATTTTTTTCTTAAATAAAACACACCCACATCTGCTTCCAACTGTTTGTGTTATGTATTTACGTTTACGAATTCGGCAAGTAAAATAAACTATAAAAGCCTGCATCTAGACTTATTCCAGTCAGAAGTAATTCTTAATTAAATGGCATATAAGTTTGGTTTAGTTTTTGGGCTGCTAGCTATTTTGATGGTAGCTGACGCGCAGTTCCAATCAGGAAGGAAATTTGGACCAGAAAATTCTGGAAGGATCAGTCAACGAAGGCCTGATACAGTTACTCTTCCGACAACACCACTAGCTACACTACCGACAACTACACCAACATTACCGTCGACGATTTCTGAGGTAGATCCACCAATAACTCCACTACCTGATTTAGCAACAACTCCAACAACACCATGGCCCGCAACACCATGGCCCACAACAACTTCTCTGGTAGATCCACCACTATCTGATTTACCAACAACTACACCAATAACTCCTCCATAAAGTGAGATGTGTCATGTGAGCTAATAGGTCTGTTTGGTGACTTTTTGTGATCAAACCGCGACATAATGTCAAATAGTAAATAATTTTTAAAGTGGGGGAAAATCATCTCTTCTTCTTTTTTAACTATTAAATATATTCACGAAAAACTAATTTTCTTTTCCGAGCCGAAAGCCCTCGCAGCTAGAGCTCTCTCGATTTTAGATGTATTTATTTTGTAATTTACTTACACATAAATAAAGTTATAATAATAATAAATAATAATAATTTTCTTTTATTTCGCTAACAGTGATTGACATTTCACCTATGCATTTTTTGACACTCTCATTAAATTTGCTGACACCTCATTTGGCTCTCTCTTCTCTTGAATTTTGGCAGTTTTAAGAAATTTTACGAAAAACTACCAGCCACCAAACAGACCTAATATTGATACCTTTTTTTAAATAAAATGTGAGGCTCATTTCCTGTGTATAAGGGAAAAAAAAATACGTTGTATTTATTGTCGAGATAGGTACTGATGGAACAATTTACGTGAAATTGGTTCACCTCAAACCAAGTTAAAAAAAAAAGTCACATTTTTCAAAATAACCTGATCTCTGGAGTAGACTACCCCAATCAAAGATACCACGAGAGAGTGCGTCTTAACGGCTTTGTCCCTCCAGAGGCATTTCTTTCTTTCGACGAAGAAGGTCTAATCCAGGATATAGGTTAGCGGTGCCATTAATTAAAACTAGTTGTTAAATTGTTAAGCCCGTGTAGGGCCAGTAAGTTAGTTATGTCTTGTTTAGTTAAATAAGCTAGTTTTGAGCGTTTTTTATCTATCATGTTAATTCGAATCAGCACCGTGGTGTAGTGGTAAGTGCGTCGGACTACTACGCAATGCTGCCCGGGTTTAATCGCAGCCTGGGTTCAACACCTAAAAGTTTTTTCGCGGTGCCCCTTCTTTCGAATATCTGACAAGTAATCAAAAAGAAGTATCATTTGTCAGTGAGCTTCTCAACTCGCCATTCGGAGTCGGCAAAAAACTGTAGGTCCCTTCCATTCGTGCAAAAAAAAAAATAACACGCATACACAAATGGTTGCGAGAAGCAGGCCCCGGTTCAGCCCAAGCTGTAGCGCCATCTAATGTAAAGTATGTAAATTCGAATGAATTCTATGTTCTAGGCTATGTTTTAAAAAAAAGCCCTTCTAGTCAATATACGAACCCACTCTCAGGATCAGAGATAAAAATAATAAAATAATATAAAAACGTACGCAGCCCGCGAGTATGCAATATTGTTCTGCAACAGTAACAGAACAGTAAGAGCCAACAAATATGCTAATCATTTTGGGCACCCCACCAACGGAGTGCACCACTCAAACTTTCAGCAGTGTTCTAAGCTATGATTTAAAAAAAAGCCCTTCTAGTCAATGCACGAACCCACTCTCAGAATCAGAGATAAAAATAATAATATAATATAAAAACGTACGCAGCCCGCGAGTATGCAATATTTTTTTGCAACAGTAAGAGACCAGTAAGAGCCAACAAATATGCTGACCATTTTGCGCACCCCACCAACGGAGTGCACCACTCAAACTTTCAGCAGTGTATGTTAGCCAAAATAAAAAATAAGGAAAGGCTACAAGAAGTATTAATGCAAGTAAATTCATGCGTTAATAGAAGCAAACAATGTTAATAGAAATTTAACTAAAACAATATACGATACATAAAACCTTTGTATATACATTGTACAATGTATATACAAAGATAAAACCTGGAATACAATATATTAACTTGAAAGAACAAGCATTTACTAAACAGCCGGAGGATATTCCAGGTATTCACAGTATACCAACGCAAAATGTGTAAAAAAATAAAGGGTGGATTAGAGATAAGAGTAATTCTCTGTCTTGTCAAAAGTAAGCATAAAAAGCGCGATTCTGTAGTCCTCGCCTTCAGACTGATTTTCTCTTTTGTAGATATTCATGGCATGGACAATTTTGAAATGTCTAATTTTTAAGAAGAGATGGGCGCGACCATTCTTATCAAACCATTGTCAAGAACAAGCAATGAAAGAATTATTAACTCATTTTCGGAAAAAAAGTGGACACAGACCAATCATGCTTTCCGCTGACGAGTAGACATCTCTACTCTGATTTGGACTTCATCATCACCGGAGCACAATTTGAGAGGTGGTGGTGGGAATCACATCATTACTGTGAAATACTTTTTTTCCTTCATTGATTTGATTTGATTTTAAATCAAAAAAGACGTAACCCTGACAAAAACGTAAAATATTGGGCATGTCTGCTTGTAAGTGCCTTCCAAAAAATATTGCATAATCTAATTGACGATTGTGCTTTTATTGGTTTCATAGCCATAAGCTTAAAAAGAAGAGAACAGTTCTAGCAGTGGGTTCGTGCATTGACTACGAGTAGCCCACTAGCACTCCATGTACATTGTACAGTCGGTATCTTATGTGAGAACCATGAAGATAATTAATCACCACAAATAGCGCTAGTTTCTATAGAATGAAATATCATACTTGTTCTAGTTGCCACTTTAAGAGTGCAGAGCTAGTGGCGTTTTGAGGCATATTTTCTCTTGCAGGAATGTTTGGGAATGGCATTTTACTGGCACTGAACTGACGACAGTTCATCCATAAATAAAGGGTCTTTCAATAGGGGTGATAGCTTTTTAAATTCAAATAGAGATTTATCTGTTTCTGAGATTTTTTTTATACTTCCACGTGTCCAAATATTCAGTATAAAATAGTTTTCAGTTTCAATTAAACAATTGCAGTTGCTCTCATACGAATCCACTGTCACACAATAGGCGTTTTTTTTTTTAGTTCAGAGCAGAGTGAGTTGTCAAAAAAAATGTTTGTGTTTCTTTTTTATCTCAGTCAGTGTTGTGCTGAAGTAACTCAATAGGGTAATTCGGCTCAAGTATTTCTGCTTTGGCTTAATGCTCCGAGCCACAGAGAAATGGCTAACATTTGGCTCATTTGGCTCATTTGGCTCAACTTCATTCTCTTAGAAAAATATGAAAAAATAAAGAAAAACGTAGTCAGGAAATAAGAACTTACTCTTTAAATAATATTGAGACAAGTGATCGCTTAAATTATAAAGTCATTGGGGGCATTCCGAAACTTAGATACTTGCAAATGCAAGTAGTTTAAGCCCTCTGATTGGTCGAGAGCCCGAAAAATTGACAGAACATCTAGTCTACTTTCATTGAGGTCGGGGACTGGATTTTAGTCAAGAAATTCTTGACTAAACGTCGAAAACAGCTGACTTATTTGTTTGAATATATTGCGTGGCTGTTGTTTGCTTGTTACAAAAGGCGCGTTTTTTTGCAAATCTATATAGACTTCGAAAAAGCTTTCCAAGTAAAAATAAGACTGGATAATTATCCAGGCTAAGGTTTTGTTGTATTTTACATTGAAAACATGTTGCGGAAACATGTTTAGTTTATATAGATTTGAAAAAAAAACACGCCTAAAATGGGAATTTAAGTAAATTATGAAGGGGTATTTTTATTTTTTTAATTTTTCACTCAGTTCATATACCTACAATCGATGAACTCTGCAAATTTGTAAATTGTAAGTTTGTTTTTGTTCTTACTTTCTTAAAAAAAAAAATAATTTGTTGTGATGCAATCCCAATTCTCCAAACAATTTCAGAGCGAAAATAGAAAGTAAATTACGTTTTTGACATTTGAACTGTCGACTAAATATTTTGTCATTGGGGGCGTTCCGAAACTTAGAAGGCCGTAAACTACTTGCATTTGCAAGTATCTAAGTTTCGGAATGCCCCATTCATTCACTTACTTATGAGTTTTAACGTGCTTTTAACAGAGTTCTGAACAGAAGACAGAGCGCAAATCGAGCACGCTCTGAACACACCCTGAACACTCTGAGTTAAAAAAAAAATAAAGTTTATAAAGGGCGGTATTAAGTGAATAATGTTCCTTATTTTACTATTAAATTGAATTAAATTTGACGAAAAAAAATTGTATCCACCAACTTATTTATGAGCGCTTGATAACTACCGGCCTTACTTTCAATGAGAACAATGCCGATGTGAAACTGTCAAACGTCAATTAGCATAGTCCTGCCAAGTCACTGTTCAGCGTTTTTTTTCTCATTTTCCGCTAAGCCAATATAGATTTGAAAAAAAAACACGTCTATTATTTTTGTTCACACAACATTCGTACATGGTACAACGCATTTTGCAAAGTTTTGACAACAAAGTTAATTAAATAATATTGAAAATATTAAAAAGATCAAAATTACATGCAAATAAAGTTCGCGGGGGTCACAGTTGGCGGCCATCTTGTTCAATTTTTGACAGATGGGAGAACTTGAACGAAAATAGTCCATCAATGGAATACTGCACAACTATCTGGGACCCGTACTGCGCAGATCATATTAACAGATTGGAAAGAGTTCAAAAATCATTTACAAGATTCGTTATTAAGAACTCTTATCAATAAAACTTCTTTAGAAAATAGACGTAAAATTCAGTCCATATTCTTTGTACATAACCCATTTTGTTTTCAAGTTCAATGTCCTGAGATTCTTTCTTTTTTCGATACATATGCGCCAGAAAGAAACCTTAGAGAACGTCCATTTTTATGTAATCGAGGTTTTAGGTACAAGTATGCTCGCAATGAACCAATCTCTAGATGCTCTATTTTATATAATTCAGCAAGTAACATAATTGACTTTAATTTAAATAGTAACCAATTAAAATGTCGGCTTGAAAATGAAATTCTTCTTAATTAAATGATGTATATATGGCTAGTTAAGAACAGAATTGATGATTTGTGATTATTGATATAATGACCAAAACGCGTTTTCTTTATTATTACAATTGTGTGTAATAGATTTATTACAATATGTTTTTTTTATCATAGATATTAATGTAACTTAATCTTTCCCATCATTTTTCTTTTTACACTTCCAAAATTGACGAAGTTTTTGACACTTTTATGAACTTGGATCACTTCTGCTTTTATTAAAAAATTATAAAGTGGAACAGAAATGAAGTAAACGAGTTTTTATCGGAAAATAAATTTTTTATTTCATAATAACAATGACAAAAATATTCACTTTCATCGCCCTCTACATTTGGTAGCACATCTTCCTCATTTTCGGCTGCATTGCTCCTTCTACTTAGGTGTTGTAAGTTTAAATAGAATTGATGATGACAGGGTGGCACATAGTGTAGCATTTTCTTTAAGTCCTGCATTTTTCGATGGGTGAGTGGCTTTGTTGACGTTTTTTCTGTCGGGGTGAACGACTTAAGGGTATTTAAAAATAGGGGTCTATTCTCCCCTTTGTCTAGATTAACAAAGTCATAATTTTCCGAGTAGTCTTCATTGAAGTAGATTCTACTAACTCCTTTACAAATTTATTTTTCTCATTATTGAGATTAGGATCCGATTCCCTTTAGCACTTTGCCCTTTTTTGTTCGTCATTTTCTCCAAACCTATACAATCAATAAATTTTCCAACCATATCCGTCACAGCATATGGTTTCTTCTTTCTACAATTACGAATTATGTCCATCCATTCTTGTGGAGTGTATATGTGCTACTGTTTTTTTGGGCTTTGGAAACATCTGAGAAATCAGATTCGTTGGGCAGAAAAGAGTGGCCGCTTCCAAGATAACAAACAGTAATCTCTGATATGTGTTCAACGTTATTAACCATGTAAACCATGAAGAAAAACAGATTCCAATTACGGTTTTGTCCCGTACAAGAGTCACTGAATGTATAGAGAAACGTTACACTGTCACTGAAAGGTTCTGATTCCGTTTCCGAAAATTGGACTTGGGCTTCAAGTGCTGCATTTTCAATATGAGGAACAACATTCATGCTAAAAAAATATTAAACACTGTTAACGCTTCCCAGTTAATGAGACAAAATAAAAACAATTGACACTAACATACCTTCGATTTCAGGAACATTATTGGAATGCTCTGAGCCGACAATTTGAGTTTGAAGCACTTCAAACCTTGAACAACTTGCTAAAAAGTAACCAATAGTAATGATATAAAATAGCAATGAAAATGCTATAATGTTACATTCCCTCTAGTCCAATAACTTTATTTAATGGTTCCGGTATAAAATCTGCAGTGTTAGACACCAAATCCCTTGAACTTCCTTAAAAAATAACCAACAATCAGAACAACCATCACAAACCAAAAGAAAAACAAAACAGTATTGTACTTAAGAATGTACTCACTGGTTGTTGGTGCATTATTACTCGTAATATTAATTCTATCTGGGTTTTCAACTAAAGCAGTTTGTCTTGCTAAAGCAACTAATTTTTTAGACCGAGAAAACATTTTCACAATACAACACAAGTAACACTAAAAGAATCTTTTAGTTAAATCACAGACAAGAGAATCACAGCAAACTGCAAAAACTCAAACCACAGCGTATAAAATTGCAACACACACTTTTCTGAAATAATCAAAAAAGAATAAAATATTGATCGAAGTGACTTGTGTAGCTTTAGATTACCTTAGCAGTATCGTTTTTTTAAATAAAAAGTGATCTAAGTGACAAAAACCGACTTGGATTATTTCTGCACTTAGTTAAAATCAACAGTGGAATGATCCAAGTAACATTCAAGTAACTTAGATCACATCTGCACTAATAATTTATATTTTTAACGCAATACAGAAAGGTTAAAAAGTAAAATTTGTTAATAGAACACTTGGATCTAACTAAATTAATGTCTTAGAAGTCCAAGGACATACTCAGCTCAGTTTTCCTAAAAATGTTTCTTGGATCAATTCTGTTCTTAACTAGCCATATATCTGTAAGCAGATGTTTTCAGTAGATAATAATAAATAAATAAATAAATAAATAAATAAAAAAAAACAAACTGAAATTACCAAACTGTTTCACAGTTTTACATAAAAAATAACATAAAAACATAACTTATAATTATTTTCGGTGTTAACGCCTTTGTTTGTAAATTATAGTTCGTAATTTGTTAATGGAAAATACGAAAAAAATAAATCAACATTTTTCAAACTCGTATGAATTACATTTCTTTACATGGGTAGTTCTTCCATCTTATGAGAACACTATTCTATATTCGATACAATTATAACGCAATTGGCACACGGCCTTACGCTGGCAATACACGATACAATCTGTAACCCTTTTCCAACGCGCGCATTCATCATCATACCAAGGGCTCTTTTTGGGTGGTGACTGGGAGCTTATGGTGGTCTCTGCTACCCCTTTGATGATGTCACGATACTGGTTCCACAGATTGTCGCCATTTGTGGATTGTGAATGCACAGATTGTGTTATTTAAATGGATCAATTTCTTTTCGATTTTATAAATGCTAAGTTTAAAAAATTCTTCTTAGTAAAAACGCATACATTTTGTAGTCATAGTCTTTTTTTATTGCAATTTAGAAGCACCGTGGTGGTGTAGTGGTAAGTTGGTTGGACTACTACGCAATGCTGGCCGGGTTCAATCCCAGGAAAACACTTAAACGTTTTTTTACGGTGCCACCCCTTTCGAATGTCTGACAAGCAATCAATGAGTATCATTTGCCACGATTGAGCTTCTCATCATGGTGAGTTGAAGTTGGAGTCGGTAAAAAACTGTAGTTCCCTTCCATTCATGCAAAAATATAACACGCACACGCAAATGGTTGCGAGAAGCAGCTGTAGCGCCACCTAAGGAAAGAAGAATTTAGAAAATATAAATATATACATACATACATACATAGGTAGTACGAAAATCAAGGTGTTCGATTATTACTTTGACCCACTATTTATCACATGTTTGCAATTTTAAAGTCAATCATATTGCCTTGTTTCCTGCCAGGAGGAGTAGAAAATGCAGGAGTGATGATCAAAGCCCTTTTATTCGCAGACGACATAGTCTTACTGGCTAACTCCCCAGAAACCCTACAAATGATGATGAACTGGCTTAGTGATTACTGCAGGCTTTGGAACGTAATCGTTAACTTGGATAAGTCTAAGGTAATGGTGTTCAAAAAGGAAGGAGGCAGATACTGTGCGAACGAGAAATGGAGATATAATGGGGAACTAGTTGAAGTGGTGAGCAAATATAAGTACCTTGGAGTGTTTCTTACTAAAAACCTTAGCATGGATATTCATCTTCAGGAAAAATTAGCAAAATCGAAAACAGCCATTAACCTAGCTTGATGGAGATGCTTTAGCAACAAATACATTGCCCACAGCGCTAAATATAAAGTTTTCGAAGCAGTGTCTGAGTCCATTCTTTTCTACGCAGCACAAGTATGGGGATGTAAAGAGTATGAAAATGTCGAGAAATTATTGAGATATTACCTAAAAAGGATAACGGGCCTTGCACCACTCTTCACCAAAACGCTTAAAATTCAAGAAGATTATGTTCTTAAGGTTCTTACCATGCCAGATTACCGACTTCCGAAAATAGCGGCACTGCAAACAATAAATAGTAGAACTGGATGGTACAAAGAATGGTTGGAATTAGCTCGTGGCTGTGGAATTGAAATAATTCACGATGATGCAAGGTGCTTAAGAGGCCAGCTGTACCAGCTCATCGAAGAAGTTGAAGTTCAGGCTAGAACCAGATATTTGGAGGAAGCTTCAGGATCGTTACATAGAACGATATACAGCCGTTTAAACCACAATTTGTTTGAAAGGAATTACTTTCGGGATGAACACAGCATTGACGAAGTAGCGATGATCTTGAGGCTTCGGGGCGAACTCCTAAGACTTAACTATGTACCGCACAGAGACGATTTACCCCTACTATGTAGTTTGTGCAATTCGGCAGAGAGGGAGGATACCATGCATTTAATCGGAAAGTGTCCAGTTTTGAGAGAAACCAGAAGACATATCTTGGGAAGCGATGTCCTATCGGAGACTCAAGTCTTAACACTTCTAAATGAAATCAATGTTCCTAACTTGATCCAGTATTACAAAATCGCTCTAGAATATCGCGAAAGAATTTAGACTGAAAGTTTTTAATACCCTTTTTAAAAAAAGACTTATTATTTTAAATTATGTGCTAGTAGGTATTTTTGTTGGTATTAATGAAATGAGCTACTTAAGTATGTTAAATTATTGTCAATCAGGCAGACGGCAATGCCATGCAAACTGATTTTTTGTAAACCATTATGTAATGAACTTTGAAGTACACAAATAAAATCAAAATCTAATCTTATCTATTGCCTTGTTGCAGATATCTCAAAATGGGAGATTGTTTTCGAAAATTAAGTTTTTCTTCCCCACTTCCAACAGCAATGGTAAAAATTAACCACTGAGTAATTTTATTCTTTTATTTCACTTAACCTAACATGTACCAAATTTATTTCGTATAAAATTTAATTTTACATTTCTCGTAAGAACTCTTTTTTATTTTAAGTATGAGGTGTCATTTTCCCTAAAGAGGGGGACACATCAATTATATTATTGTAACGCTTGTTAGAGGGAACTCTCCCTAAGTAATAAATTAAGATGCCATTTGTGTGCCTTAATTTATTGTCGCCCTAAATATCATTCAAAATTGTTTGCATTTCAATGTGACAAATTATTAAGAAGCAGTTCAAAAGTCGCACTGTTCTGTTTAAACAAATAATGGGTCAATCAATTTCGGGATACGAGCAAATGTGTGCAGTCAGAAGATGTGGGTCGGCAATCGGCGGTACTGGTTTCTTTCGAAACAGTCAATTGGAAAGGGAAAGAAAGGGAGCAATGTCAATTGCATAATAATGTATGATCACATTTCTGACTGTAAACAATAAGGAGAGTCATTTCTTATAGATACGAGTTGAATTGCTGAACGCACGACGCGACGCCTTGAACAATGCTTAGGGCTCGCGGAAGAAACTTTTTGTAAAGTGACTTTTGATTTCTGATGCGTAACTCTTTACTGGTTAACCTCTTTTAAATGGTTCATCAGTTGGCTTTATGCATAAGGTCAACTGGCAATTGTTGTTGTGCTAGTTGATTTTCATTTTGACTTAAGTTACATACATTAAACGTTGCAAAATTTGAAAAAATGTATACAGCCACACCACATACCGATAAAGTATTGGCACATTAGATATAATTTCAATCAAAGATCAAGCGGAACCAGTATTTGTTGAAAATACCATTCCACCGAAACTACTTTTTTGTTTCGGGGTTCGCTTACAGGAAAAGTCATGGAAAGACATTGCAGAGTCGTGCACGAGAGGGAGCCTTCTGCAGTAGTGAAAGACTTTAGTCCAATCTTAAGAAATCTCCTGAAGACTGACCAACTCCTGGGCTCCAGCGTCCTATCGGTAGAACATAGAAATTGTAAAAAACGACTGGACATTTGTTTCCGTGGAATTTTTTTGTTATATTTTGAAATGGGGCATGCTATGACAGTTTAAGAATAAGTTAATACAGTTTTAAGTGTTTAAGTGAACGTTTTGTCTGTGAAAATTGCAAAAGAAACAAATGTACAGTATTTTTTGAATTGCCATGTTCTACCGGTAGGACGCTGAAACCCAAGTGGTTAAGGAATCACACATAGTTGTTGAACTAATCAGCAATTTAATTTTCATTATATAATTATTGAATTAGTAACAAATTCCAAGGATTGGAGCGATACAAAATAGATTATCTACAAGCGATGGTACGCTAGGACCACTTATAATGTCAGCATTATACTGTCCACCAAAGTTCACAATTAGCAAATAAGGGTATGCTGACTAAGTGACTACCTATATCAATTGCCTGAGACCACGTTTAATGGCAGGTGATGACTTCAACGCAGAAAATACGGACTGGAGCTCAAGACTGACAAATAAAAAAGGTAGAATTCTAATAGACGCCCTCACCAAGCATAATTGTAAATGCTGAAGCACGGAAGAACCTACCTATTGGCCTACTGACACCAGGAAAACTGCAGACCTCATCGACTTCTGCATAACCAAGAACATTTATTTAAACCAACAAACGATAAAATCTTGCCTTAACCTATCCTCGGATCACTAGCAATCATCATTGACTATCTCAAAAGCGCGAACTACAAACAAATATTGCACCTTTGACAAACCACAAAACCGACTGGGATGCTTTCCGACATTATGTTGACGTAACAATTGAACCTGAGACTTTATTAGAAACCAATGAAGACCTTAAAAGTGCAATAATTCATCTCAATGACCGTCTGTACTCTGCAGTCTTAAAATCTACGCCTGACTTAAAAACATTAAAAACCAATCGAACACTGTCATCAGGAGTAATAAAAGAATAAAATCAAACAACAATTCAATTCGTCTTTATTTAGACAATTTCAAAACATATTTACAATTCTTCCTTATTTTATAATTTTGGCCGACTCTTAAAGTATGTCTAGCTGGCTTGATAATTACATATAATGGTAAATCGTTGATATTATTTCAAATCTTAATTTATATTCTATAAAAGAATTGAATATAATTTTTAAGGTGTATGCTTGCTCCCGACATACAACATCAACTTAGCTTCAATTAGGCTGGGCAAAGCGAAACTTAACAGAGCGACGAAGGAACATACTTAAAGAACACAATAACCGCAGCATTAACATCTACTTATCTAATCTCACTGCAACTCAAAACACCAATAATTCACAATGGAAACTAAACAGAAGACTTAAAAACGGAACTACTCATCAAACATCTATCGCGAACGCTGACAGTACTTGGTCTAGGACATCTTTGAGCTAATTAAAAGCTATCTGGACGACAGGCACTTCTACGTCTCACACAGCGATGAGCTACGCCTAATAGACGCAGTTGTCCCCCAAGGAAGTGTTCTAGGACCAACGCTCTACATTATATATACAGCCAACATACCTTAACCAAAAAACTTTATGATAACTATTTTTGCAGACGATACGGTAATCCTATCTTCGAACAAACGCTTAGATCTAGCCACTCAACAAGCCAGAATAGCACTTGACAGGACAGTAGATTGGTTCCGCAAATTGGGAATCAAGATAAGTGAGGAGAAAACAGTACAAGTTGTATACACTACAAAAAGAAATTATATTACAGAAAACATCATCCTTAACAACAAATAAATTAACGATTGACAATGAAGCTAAGTACCAGGGTATGCTTACACGATAGATAAAGAATTGACTTGGAAGTCACACAAATTATATAAACGGAACCAAATGAAATAAAACTTCAGGCTTCTAGAGAAGATCTCAAGGTTATCAACAGAAAATTAACTTCTAATCTACAAAATAATAATAAAACCAATATGAACGTACGGGATTCAAATCTGGGGAACCACCTCCTTGACAAATATTAATATCATTCAACGACTTCTAACAACATTTTTTTGGACTTAATGCACCATGGTACATAACCAATGCAGATCTACACCGTGACCCCAACATCCTCACTGTAAAAGAAGAAATACAAAATAAATCAGCAGACAACATCAAAATAGCGCTTTGTGACCACACCAACTCTCAAATACGAAGCAGGAAATGAATTCAAGAAGACGACTTAAAAGACGCAAGCCCGTAGACCTATAAAATATTTAAAGTAAACCAAAACCTCGGTCTGCGCCGTTTCGAAATTGCGTCGTTTAAAAATTATCGTGGTTTCGAAGCTGCGTCGTTTTTATTTAATTTTGCGTTGCTTACAAAATGATGTGGTTTCGAAGTTGCGCCGATATTATTTCGATTTGCGTTTTTGTTATTTCTTTTTTTTTTGTAAACTTATTTCATAGACAATGGAAATGTTTTCTGATAATGATCCCGACCCGACGGAAAACGTAGTTCAAGAGTTAGAAAATCTGTGACCGTCTATGGAAAATGTGACTGTCTCTTCCCCCCTTTCGACTTTTACCTTTTCCAACAAAGACCCGTCTGCCCACAGTTGTCCGGGCAACATGGTAGATTAGCGGTACTGCTGATTTGTCATGAATCAGACCTTATTAGCCCAACTTACGGAATGCCTCTGGCGCACTCTTTCATGAAACGTGAAATTGGGGTTGTAAGCCCCGAAGATAAGGTTATTCATTGAGCTTATTGTTCTTGCAATGTGCCTTCGAGTCATATTGATCAGAAAACTATCCATTCTGATTACGTTCACCCTGTTGTACAGGACCTCATTAGCATAGTACTCGGACTCTGGTGTTCTATATAGATGAAGTATAATATAAGCCCTCTTAAACACCCGAGTCCTTTCCATCGAACTTGATCCCACGTTGAACCACACAGGACATCTATGTGCTAGCATTGGCTGGATAAGGGCCATCTAGCAGATCCCTTTCACCTTTGCATTGAGTTGGCTGCTGTGAAACAGTCTCTTTGTATGGGCAAATGCACCCCTAGCTTTGGCTGAGGCAGTATCTACCTATGTTGGTTAGTGAGGGTGAGAACAGTACCTAACTTTAATGTAAAATTACATTATTTTGGCATAACTTGCATTTTTTTTTTATAATCTACACACGCTAAAGGGAATATGAATACTCTTTAAATGCTTACACACAGCGCGAACACATGAAGCATTATCAAAAGATTAAAATTTGAACATCGACTTTCTTCTATTCGGCAAAATTGGAGGCTTTATGCTCGACTGGTTTTCTTCATATCTCAGTAATCGTAAGCAAGTGGTTAAAATTGCAGGTAAATTCAGTCAAAGTATTCGGGGTTACAAGGTTCTGTACTTGGCCCCATTCTTTTCTTGATTTATATCAACTCAATCTCAATTCGGGGTTACAAGGTTCTGTACTTGGCCCCATTCTTTTCTTGATTTATTTCAACTCAATCTTTTGCCAAGATATGGAAGGTATGCAGACAGGGTTCGCGGATGACATTGCTATTTCATTTTCGAGTAATTCTGCTTTAGATCTAATTGCAAATATTATGCACGATTAGAACAAATTAGACATTGGTTTAGCATGCATAAACTAGTCATTAGTGACAAGACTAAGATTATGTTCTTTAATTTGTCAAGTAATATTGTCCCATATCCAAATATGTATTACGTACCATACCACTAATTGTCAACACATGCTTTTATGTCCGTATACTTGTGGTTTACTTAGTTCTTCTAGCACTTATAACCCCGATGTGAGCTGCTCAACCAAATGCTTTAACATTGAAAAAGTCAAAGCCTATAAGTACTTGGGTATAGAAATCGATAGTGGACTAAATTAGGGTGCGCATACGGATCTACTTTGAAAATACCTATTAAAGGCCTCTTGTATAATGTACCATTTAAGATTGCTTTGTTCTCGGCAACTATTGGAAACAGTACATTACGGCTTAGTTCAATCTAAGTTACAATATGGTTTGGTGTGCTGGGGCGGTACGCACGCTAATAAAATACAGCCTCTTATAGTTGCCCAAAAACATATTGTAAGAATTATTTGGAGAAAAGGACGTATGGTACATACTTTGTAACTCTAAGATACTTCCCCTTAAGCATCTTTACTTCTACAAAGTACTTAGAGTTTTTTTCTAAGAAGTGGATACAACTGTATATGGACTCCGTAGCAATGATCGTAATCTTGCAACTATTCCACCGCATCATACGACGCACTTCTTAAACTTTTATACCTGTGTTGCACCTAGATTACATAATATATTGCCGCCTTCATTAAGATGCACAAGTAATATAAATATTTCTTTTCTCAATCGGAAGGTCAAAAAATGGCTTTTTAGCTTTGATCTAAAATTAATAAATAACCTAGTCAGCTTAATTCTTTAGTTTTTTTTCTTTTATGATTATGTTACTGTTGAATTATAAATTTGATAATTGTACGGAAATTGTTTCTTTCATAACTGCGATCACACCACTTCCACCTTTATTTAAATTAAATGTATTTTTAAAATTTCTTTGTTATGATTCATTCGATACTAGTTCTTTGAACTACAGAATGTATCTATTATATTCTTCAACTACATATTTATGTAAAACACTTAATATCTCTCTCACTAAGTTACCTTTTGATTTATTTGTGATTAGCTGAGAAATCTATCAAGCTTTTGTACTGTTTATTTAAATCCTTGTACTCATAATATCTTTCCTCAGCTTATAAGCTCTATATAATATTAAGTATTAATGAATAATGTACTTGTTATATTTTTGAATTGAAGAATTGAATAATAAAATATAAAAAAAAAAAAAAAACATACTATGAAAAGAGTAAGAGGAAATCCTACATAGAATTGAAGCAACAGAGTTGGATGAAAGATTTAAAAAATGCAATTAATGCGTTTGCCAAATCATTGTCAGTGTTGTTGATTTTGTAAAATAAATTGGATGAGTTTGCGTGAGACAAAGAAAAAACGTCCTGTAAGTCATATGTTATATCAAAATGGTTTGATCAAATTGGTGGTGGTGGCCGTGGCCGTGGTGGTTAGTGCGTTGGACTACTACGCATGCTGCTCGGGTTCAATCCCAGCCCGGGTCCAACATCTAAAAAAGTTTTTCACGGTTCCAGTTTTTCACAAGCAATCAAAGAGTATCATTTGTCATGAGAAGCTTCTCAACTCGCCGTTCGGAGTCGGCAAAAAACTGTTGGTCCCTTCTATTTCGTGGAAAAAAGAACACGCACACACGAATGGTTGCGAGAAGCTAGGCTTGGTTAGGATTGCTGACGCCGTATATATATTTTTTATTTTATTTTATTTTATTTTTTTTTTTTGATCAAAATAGTCTGTCGGATAAATGAGAATACATGTGACAAGCTGTCAAGGAGTGACAGCTTTCTATTCGAAATGTCATGCTGTCCGGGGTGAATCCCAGTAAACACCAAAACGTTTTTTCACGGTGGCACCTCTTCCGAATGTATGACAAGCATTCAAGAGTTTCATTTGTCGTGAGGAGCTCTCTAAAATATAAAACGCACTTACATACATACATATAATTTAAAAATACAGCGCAATTTAAAATGAAAGCTATTAATGTAACCCCATTCACTTTTAAATTTCTAAAATAAACCTTTTATGTGAGTACATATTACCATAATTCCATTTTTTGTTTTAACTATTTTATGTTACTGCACTGCTACGACCGAGCGCCCATAATAGTTGATATGGAATGCCTTCTTGACTCAATCCTTCAACTTCACTCAGTCGAGCTGCATGTGCAGAAATAGCCTATTCTAACCAGGGATGGAAAATGACATTTTTGAATTGTACTTAAAACTGTTTTAAGATTGTACTGAAATGGAGCCAATTGTATTGAAAACTATTTTCCGCATGAAAAATATAAGGTGACCTCAAAATATTTCTTTTCCAAAAACATTACCAAACGAAAATAAACTAACAATACATTACCATATATAACTTCATAACAAAATGTCTGTTCAGTGAGACTGTTCTGGGCAGAAAAGTACAAGGTTTTGTGCTCAGTGAGAGGAATTTCTGTCCAAAACTGATCTGCTTTGTGTTGAGTGAGGTTGTGTAGAAATAGGTAGCTGTGATTGCATATTTGATTTTTGAACTCAAAGTAAAAACTGAATCGACGAGAAAAGTTTACCAAATGGAAGATCACAAAATCAGAGTTTATATAATAAAATTATCGATTTGTTATCCAAATAATAATGATTATCGAAATTCAATCGGAAAAGGGGAAACGAGTTGTTGGAAAACGCTATAAATAATTTGGAAAACATAACACATACATATGTAAGTACAAAAATCGACAATGAAATCGTCGTTTTTGACAACTAACATATATGGGCTGTACTTTTTGTGCTAACTTTGATCTGACATTTTTCACGAATCTGTGATTTTCTGTTCTAATTGTTTCTCACTGAACAAAGCTAAATTCTTTAAAAAAAGAAAACACTAGTTTAATGCACATGTTCAGTTCACAGTCAAGTTTATGAACTCTTCAGGATGAATGCTCTGATTTCGCACATTTGTGCTCAAAATATTGCCACGTCATGTACATCAAATTCATAACAGGATGAGTTCCTTATTAAGTTTTTTATTTCGCAAGTTTCGACTTGAAGTCAATCCAGTTAACGCTTTGTGTAAAACTTAAAGCAAATATATGTGTCGTTTTTAATTGATTCGATTTTTTTGTAAAATACAGCATGCAAATGAATTTGAAAGATACTGATTGATTAATTGTATCGAATTAGGACAAATTGTACTTTTGTACTTGAACAAACTCATTTGTATCAAATTCGATACAATTGTATCCATCGCTGATTCTAACTAACGGATATCAAATAAGCAACTGGGACTTTGCCACTCATTACAGTAGGGACGTGAAGTGAAGACCACTGTTGGTTAACATGAGGATTAAACAACATTTTCTTTACAGATATCTCGACAGGTTTTCCGAAAATATAGGATATCTAACTGAGAAGCAGGGAGAACATGCATCAGAACTTATATATCATGGCGGAGCGATATCAGGGTTATTGGGATTCACATGATGTCGTAGGCCAAAAGTCGAAAAATTAATTGTAAAAGTTTTCACCGAAAACCACTTAAGCTAGCTGAGAACAACCCAAAGCTAATATTAATGAGAAAAAAAATGATCCGTTAAGTCAAAACCGTTTGATTTTCATCTCCAAAGTGATCTCATTGCAAGCCCATCGCTTTTGAGTTTTAGTGCTCTGCAAGTAAGCGTCACTGGATTTTCTATTTTTCATCTACTTTCGTTAATGCAAACAATTTTTTTTTGGAGTGGATCTATTAGTAGAAGGTAATAATTCCGTTGTGGGGGGAAAAAAATCAAATACGATTTTTTTCATATTATTAATCAGTGAATCAGATCCCAAAACATATGTATCCCAAACCGGACCACCCTGTATACCGTACCGTACCGTACCGCACTGTACCGTTATCTCGAAAGCGTGATAGAGTAAAACGGATTGCAGATTCGGAATCAGCTCCCCTAAATTAGTCTAACTCGAATTCATTTCGGTTATTTTTCAATGTGCAAGTAATTATGACCTCCTTTGTTCGAGAGTGGAACCACTGTGCGATGTGACATTTAAAGGAAGCATAGGCCAACTTTTACTGAATAACTAGATGAAGAACTAATGCGATATCAGATGAACGTGCTGTTATTAGTCGGAAACAGCTGAAATATTTGAATTAAGTAAATTAAAGACATAACAGAAACCATATGCAATCGAAATGTAATCGTATTGTCTACAGAAGGGTCTGGCATTCATATTGTCTAGGGTTACCTTTATCTTGACGAATATAGATTTCATAACCTCATCTCTGGTGGCATTGCTCTAATTTTCTTTCAAGGAAACACTAAACTGAAATAGTCTTTCACTGTTTAGTGAATCAAAAATGTGTAATCAAAATCACTGAATTAAACGATAACCTAATGTCACAAGGATTTAGAATGAAATAAATTAGAAGCACTACACTGGAAATGAATAAGTTTTGAAACACTTATACAATATACAAACAGAGCAGCTAGGCCAAATAATCTTCCCAATTTCCGCAAGTTAATTTCGAAACCGATAATCTCTTCACCTACACCAAATTGTTTCTGTTTCGGTGTTATCATAGAATTTTGACAATTTCGAAATACAAAAGAAGAAAACAAATTTTTTTTTTTTGGGTTTATTGTTTTTTTTTTTGTGTTTTTTGGCAACATGGTAGAATGAGCTTTACTGTAAGTGGTGCAAGTTATAGCGCATGCGTTGTCCCACCATCCAATGGGGTGTCGGTGTTTGCAGATTTTGTCCTATGGCCACCAATTAAAGGATATCCTCGCACAAACTGAGGATGATTTATTGGCATTAGTTGGGTTCTGGGTGAAAATAACATTTTGTGGTGAGATGAAGACGCGCATGATCCATACAAAAACTACCCAACAACAATTAGGAGGGGTGTGTTAATACAGGCCAATAACCTAATAGGCTTTTTTCTAAATCTCACATCCTACGACATGACGTCAGACATTATTCGGAGATCATTTAACTTTTGGCGGCCAAATTTTAGAGGTCGTACTTATCAAGCAGTAGGCTATCACTGACAATACTGTCTCGAAGCAATTGTCCAAGTCCATTTGACGGGGTAGATTATATGGGAAAAGCTCGTGTTCATGAATTAACAAAATGATACCATGAATAAAAATTAAAGTAAAATCGTGCCTTATATGGAGGAACTGTTCTAAAATTAATCCAACTGGCTCCAGTGGTATGAATGTTGATAACCTTGTCCAAAGCTATCGGCCGGCGGTCGATTTGGAAAGCAAATATGTCAAAAATGATTTGCCCGCAATATTTGTAGGATTGAATGTGAATATTCGACTACAGATAGCAATGCTTTGGTTCGTTATTATAGTTGCTGTTATGATTTGTTTTTCATTCAGGTGCTATCTATCAGGTACATTTAGGGCTCTTTGGACTAATGTTTTGAATGATAGTTGCCGACAATTTCTGCCACTTGTTGTGAACTTGTTAAAGAGTAAGCGAAGTTAAGAGTGCTGTCACCCACGAAGGAATGGATTTGGAATGCAAATAAAAGGCCATTGATATAATGATGATGTTGGAGAAAGAATACAGCCCTGTGGAATACCAGCATTAGTTCAGAAAGTAGTTGCAGTATATTCATCATCTAAAAAAAACTCATAGACCATTTAATCAATTTCACGAGGGCACTATGTTCACTTGAATGTCCTGGAGACTGCATTCACTATTATGATGAATAGATGGGTTTTATTTTTTAGACAAGTACCTAGACCATTAGAACAATCATGGAACGCTGTTTCTTGAAACCATCATTGAGAAGATGATTTCATTCTTCATAACTCATAAGATGGCGATTGACAATGCTCTTCTTGGCCTTAGAAAACACTGGCATTAGAGTCACGGATTGGCGGCAAAAGGGGAGTTGTTATCGCCTTTTTGGAATCATTTAAACATACACAAGATTTCACAAATCCAGGAAAGTGGTGCCTATGGAGTAGGACAAGTGGAAGAGCTTAAGTAGCGATTCGGCCAGGGTAGAAGAACACCGCTCCAAAACAATGGGAGAAATCCTATACCATTCCATAATGACTCTCACTACTGACTAGTAAGAAAGGCAAGGTCTGTGCTCATCGTAAAATCGTTGAGGAGCCTCAGTCTGATAAATCTAAGTAGTCTTCTTTGTTAAGCTCAAACAGCTTTTTCTGCTTTGCCACGTACTGGCTTGATAAAATTGGATGACGGAAAATTTGTACAAATGATTTCCTCGCAATAAAATGGGGGCAAAGTTTACCGCCAAAGTTTACATTTATAACAAATTACGTCTGTTGTTTACCTCATAGGAAGGCTTTAAATTAAACGATTTACTCATGTAACCTCACTGTAAACTGATTTCAGTCCTCTTGACCGTCTTTATTTGCATCAGTCTTGTCCGATATTTACTTGCCACTGTTGCACTTGAGAGATGAGTTCTATCGGGAGTATTAGCCCAATTGCAAACTCATTGGCTATGAAGTATGACGTCCAGGGGTGGAATCGGCTAACGCGATAGTTGATAGTTGATAATCAAAATCAACACTTTTGCTCTGTGTATCAAATCGACAATCGTTTTTTTTGCGTTCATTTCAGGTGGCAGCTATTTAGGTGTCGTTTTCAGACATTTATGTCATTTTCCATAAGAATTTTGCTGCGGTCGACTTCAAACTGGTTAATATATTAAGAAAAAATGCTGTTTTGAAGATTGACATATTTTCTATAAAGTAAATTATTTCAAGTGCAATGTTAACATCATTTGCAATTTTCCAAAACGCGAGGACGAGGAGCGTGAGGAGTGAAAATAATTATAAAAATGTTCGACTGATAAGAACAAACCTACGAAATAGAGCGAATATTTTGGAACTACCTTGAACCTTTGTGTGTACGAATCTGTATGGATATCCTTTAAACCATTTCTTAGTACCTAACTCCCAACTTATAATGTTTTAGATTTTTGAAAAACTTTCGTTTGCCAAAAGAAGTTTCTCCATGTATTCGGAAAGAATCGCGATTTGATGTTTTGTTGAAGTAAACCTACGAAAAACAAAATTGTTATTATTTTTAATATTATTAAGCGTTTTCAGATAGAATCTTATTAATATATAAATCTCAGTGTGACGCTCTTATCTGTCAATCTTACGGTTAGACAAACACAAAAACTAATGCACACAATGAAGTAAAGCTTCGTATTCCAGTTCATTAACATCCTGTGCATATTATAGGCCGATTTTTAAATTAAGTTATTCGCAATATTATTTAAATTAATGCAAAAATAAAAACACTCTAACAAATGCCACTTTTTTGCGAAATGTAATTTATTTAAACTACAAGTACTTAGAATCCACACTTGTGGATTGTATATATTGATAGACTGCAAACCTTGGGGTGCGTTCCCACTGTCTTTGATTCTTCGAACAAAATGACAATGTACACAGAGACCAAAAAGTCTCCGTACAGGTATCACTTCTTACTTCTCAACTCATAAAAACATCAAAGCACAGTGACTTAAGATAAAAGTTTCACCCTAATTTGAAGAAATACATCTGACGAAATAGTTAGTTAAGAAAGAAACAATATTTTAATAAAAAAAAAATTTATTAAATTGAGTGCTTGAATAAAGCCAAAAAAGTCTCCGTACAGTGGTTAATTTTCTTAAAAATATAAATAAATATGAAAAAAAAAATAACAAATTAATACGTAGTTGGTCGGCTGCTATTATGGATGACGTCTTTTAATTGGTTTCACATGGAGTTAACCAATTTGGATGTGATGTCTTAGCCATTTTTTGTCCATTCATACAGTAAAATTGTTTTGTCTAATTTGTTATGCTTATAGAATGCTGGCAACTTTTATTTTAAGTAATTCCACAAGTGCTCGATGGGGTTCAAATCAGATGACTGCGCTGTGTGTTTCAGCTTCATTTGATCATTGTCAAATAACCAATCTCTTTCCAAAACTGAGGTGTGTTTGGGGCCATTGTCTGGTTGGAAACAGAAAACTGTTGCCAGACCTTGATTTAGCTGTGCTTAAATGTAGATTTTCTCTGAGTATATTTAGAATTGTACATTTATCCACTCAGCAATCGACGAAAAGGAGATTTCCCACGCCGGAGGAGGCCATGCAACCCCAGACCATTTCGTATCCACATCCGTAATTTACTGTGGGCGCTAAATGCTTGATATCCATTTCAGTGTTGGGCTTTTTCCACACCATACGGCGACCATCCGATCCAAAAATGTTAAATTAACTGTCATAGCTGCATATAACTGTGTCTCAAAATGAATTATCCCTGTTAATAGTCTTAATAGCGTACTGCAATTTGGCTTACTAGTTCTATTTCTTGATTAATGGTTTCCTGCTGCTGACCCGACCATTCAAACCATTTCGTTTCAACCCATTTCTCAAACAATTCTTATTATCTATTCACAAACATTAAGTTCATCACTTGTTCGAAGATTTGCAGCTATTGCACAGGTACTTGTTTTCAAAACCTTGTTCACTACCCTCATAGTTATCTTCTAAAGCGATGGTATATTTTTCTAAGTCGTCCAGGATCTTGGTTTATTTGTTATAGTTTTGGTTTTTTTTTTTTGTAATAAATGGATGACATATTGCACCGAAGAATCCATTTTGTTAACAATATTTGAAATTTTAGCTAGAGATTTACCATGTTTCTTTAGATAAACCATATTTTTTAGTTGCGATAGAAATTTGGTTATTTTTTTCCTCCATATTAAAAAAAACTCACTTTTTTAACCTAAAATGGGAAAAACACAATTGATCGTTTCCGAAAAGCAACTTTCAGCATGACTTGTAATTCAGAAAACACCGTAAGATTCTAGTAACGGTAGCTGTACGGAGACTTTTTTGTTCTTCAGAAACGGCCGTACAGGACGTTTGCGTTCGTAAACTTCAAGTTATAATGTGAAAGTGAATAAAATTTGGTAGAAATAAAGAAGAAAAGATTCTCTTTCATAGAAATGTTTTTTTTTTTATTTAATCATTGTATTTGGATCTCATTGAAGCATTTATTTCGGGCATGTGCCGCTATACGGAGACTTTTTGGGCTCTGTGTATGTATTGTAAGTAAAACTATATTTTTTAGACACGGGCGCAGCCGGGCAGGACAGCTAGTACATAATACTATGTACTTATACATCTTTGTAAACAAATGTTGTTGAATTTAGCTTTCAAATTCAAAACAACACAATTCGAAAATGACATTTAATTCTTGACAGACTTAGAAGTGATGCCAATAAATTAACAGTTTTTTGCGATCGATTTACACAGAGCAAAGAATAGTTGATAATCAAAAACGACAATCAAAAAAGGGACAGTAAATTATCGCGTTAGCCGATTTCACCCCAGATTTCTTCTTACGAGTCGAGTAGCCTTTCGTAGTCCTTTCAAGTAGCCTCAGGGCGTTCAGCTAGAGTCCGGTGATGTTAACAGCTTTCTTTTTAATGGCTGAGGCATTCCGTCATTAGGCGCAAATACTCTTAAGAAACAAATTCTTAGGGGATTCGAGTAAAGTCAGCCAAATGTCATAATACCCGAGATGTTATGTACAGAATTGTTTGAAAAATCGAAAACCATTAAGAAGTTATGTCAGATAGTCTCTTAATCCCAATATTTCTTCATCATAACGTCTTCCCAACGACAAGTGTGACCTAATTACCACGCTGACATGTGTGGAATCAACCATCTCCAAAAGAGGATATATGAACATACTTATTTAGCGTCGCATATTTTTTTCTGTATCGTTTTATCATAGCCACCGGATGCAAACGTGCCCAACCATATGTATTTAATTTTTCGCCAGAATGCGTCTTCTCTGCAATGGTTGGGGGGAAGCGACAACTGCATTAACTTCGGTCTGTTTTCATCTGTGTATCTGCATCCATGACAAATTGGTCCAACCCACAGCCCTATTCGGAGCCCTAACACACCTTAATCGACTCCACTATCTTCATATTTGCAATATAATTCGCAAATTAGATGTGGGTTCTTTACTTTGAGGCCAAGACCAGGCAAAGAAAATTATAAAAGATACTTTTTTAGTACACCCCCATAGAGTAGGTGTGTATACGAGATTTTGTATCTATGAGTTGTCTTTTGTTTGGATTGGGGTTTTTTCTTCTTCTTCTATTCGTATGTTTTTCTGTGTTAACATTTTTTGTTGCCCTTTCTGTTTGTTTACCTGAGGTTTTTTTTCATCTTCTGTTGGGACAATAAACTCGTGTTGATTTCTGAATGAATGGAAGATACTTCAGAGCACACACATTATGACTTTGTCTTCACACAATAAGCTAACGAACTTCGCTTTTTAGATTTGTTTTTATTTGGTTTACCGGTATAGTAAATAAATTGTTTTTTTTTTTGTTGTCTCCCGTGTATTTTTTTTTCTGTCTTGTTTTGATTTGGAGACACGCGGGAATGCCCCACAAAAGTGTGCAGCTAAGGTGGGCATGGTTTTTAGTAGAGTGTTGGCTCGAACTTCAAGCAAAACGGAGAAAGAGATATGAGTAAGAGTGGCTACGTGGAGAAATTTGTCTGCAAACGGAGTATGCGCCTTGGAATGTTGTCGAGAGAGATACCTTAGATGAGTGTTGCCGTCGTTTGAGGACTTTTAAATTCAGAATATTAGGGATGAAGAAACAATACTTAGAAAGATGTAGGCAGATGTCTGGCAGTGGCAACTGTGCTCAGCTGATTAGGAAAATGTTGCTTGTTCAATGGTCATGCGAAAGTCTTTACGCGGTTGTACTTCATTGTGTCAGTTTCTTACGCTATATGGCGGAATAGTTTCTTTTAAGTCCAAAAGGAATTGTTTACACCGAAACTGAATCTCTGATAGTAAAAAACGTAGACAGTTTTTGGACAAAGAAAATTAATTAAATTGCCTCGAATACAACTAAGTTTATAACAAGCATGATCTCATGCAAAGCCCTATGGACATATAAATTTAATGGTATGCTCTGTTGCTTCAAAACTTCAACATCACTGAAACCCTTCTTCATCCACCGGGAAAGCCGTGGAAGTGAGTATTCAGATAATAAAAACCGTAGATTTGTCTTTTTTTTCAATTTCGTTACAGTAATTTGAGTCATTCGTTCGTTTGAATCAATCTTTTCTACAGTTCTGCATTTCGAGTAAAAGTGGATTGAAATCGAATTTGGAGTTCACTCGAAATGGAGTGAATTCGAATTTTTGGAGTCCACTTCGAATTCATTTGCTTGAAATGTCAAAATCAGCTGTAAAATCATTTCAAAATTATTTAACATTTTCAGTTCTATGATTTTGTTTGGTGAAACTGAATTAATAGTTAACCTACAAAAAAATTATTTTACTTAAAATTGATTCTATTTTGTTTTAGGGTGAAACCCCCAGTAGCGAGCCCCCTTAAGGAAAGTTTAGAGTTCCTTGCTCTCTTAAAATGAATTACTTAGATATATGAAAACAATTTTACCATGTAAAGAAAGCTTGATGTATTACTATTTGATATAATTAATAACTTTTTAAGTATATAGGAATCCATATAATAAATTTAAATAAAGTAGAAAATGAGACATGAAACAGTATTGAGCCCACTCTGTTCCTCATTCCAGCCCTTAGCATTCCAATGACGAGACCCCATATAAATCATTGCTTAAAAATAAAATCATCGTTATTTTACTGTTAATTTATTTAAAAGTTAAAAAAAGAAAATTATTTTTTATATATAAAACAAAGTCGGGCTAGTTACACCATTTATAACTCAAGAACGGCTGAACCAATTTTTATAATCTTTGATTTGTTGGACGTGTCTTCGTCCCGAATGGCAGAATAACTATTAAAACATTGGGAAAGTTCATGAAAAAAAAATGTTTGAAGAAAATTCATTTTTTCATATATTTTGTCACGGATTTCTATGAATTTTTTTTTAGTTTAAAAAGCTATACAGTGCGAATAGTGATTGGAAAAGTTATTATAAAGTGATTAATAAAAGGGTGAAGTTGTTAGAGAAAGAATTGTGTTTAAATGTTTCGATACAGAAAAAGGTTTTATACAAACGATCCCTTTATTTTTTAGAAAACTCATGAAAACTCACGTGCTTCACTTGACTATACTCAAAGGATATAGTTTTACAGAAAGTAGTGCTATAATGCTACGCAAATCATTTCAATTCATTTCAATAAAGCAAAATGCCGCGTGAATTACATTCATATCAATGTAATTAAAATACATTTCATTTTGATTTTTGTACATACATATATAAAACATTTTGAGTATTTATTTTACCTTAATCAAAACTGAATTTAATTCAGCTAATAGGTTGACACAACGTTTATTGATTTTGAGGCGGTACGAAGCTCCCCCGGTAAGCTGGTTCTTATATATAAATTCACCACAAAACTTAACATGAGTCAAAAACATAAAAATTGGTACTTAGCTTTGTAGTCGTTATGAAACAGCATCAAATAGGACAATTTTAATTCGGAAACATAAAGGTTTTCATACATAAACATCAATTGTTTGCGTTTCCGTTGACGGGTTCTTATAAATATCTAATTTGATCCTGAATCTAATACGATCAATCTAGGACGGTCGGACAGAAATGGCATTATCTTGGTTATGAATACATATGTACCTAAACAGACTTTTACAGTTCAAAGAACATTATTTCTATATGTAACAACTTTTATGGCAAAGCATAGAATTAATATACTTAAATACTTATCACATATTGCATAGAAACAATAATAAAACAATAATAAGAAATGTTATTAGTAAAAAGCACATCTACATAAAATGCCGTATTTGAATTTTTTGTTGAAAATCGATTGGGCTCGGTGCTGGAACTTGATTTTTTTTTGTTAAGCCAATACCGATTTATCCTATATGATTAGTGAAAACCGCGAGGCTGAGGGATGTTACGAAAGGTCAGTGGGAAAGGATTTTGATCTTGGCCTTGGTAAATCCACGGTCAGCAAAGTTCTCGGCGAGATGTTGTAAATTTTTCAATACAAGTTGTGTTCGAAGTGGACTAAACTGCAAAGCACGCAGATGGGAGAACAAAAGGGATTCCGGAGATTATAAGATTGCTTGGATGGTATAAACATTCACTTCCACCCCTTTAAAAAATATAATGTTTAATTTTGTTATTTAAAATTGTTAACTACAATTTCTTATCTGATTTCAACTTCAACCATTGTACTACCTTGCTCCACAAATCCTTAGTATACGCTTGGTCCCCTTTACCAAAACCCTTTGCAAAATCTTGATTTTCTTACATGCAATTCAAGAGGATACTCTCTTGCCTCTAATTTTTGTGGTTTTCCCCATTAAACAAATCAATTATTTTATTTAATACACTAATGGAAAGTCTTATTTTTTTTACTCACATCATATTAATTAACTAATTCACTTTATAACGGCATGTGAATTCATTTAACGTTAATCAACTCAGGTGAATTCAATTCAACAAAGGATTTTCGTAATGCAGAACACGAATTTAGTGGAATGTAGAACACCAAAATGTTTACTTTCCGCAATTCATTATTTCGTTCGGAATACAGAGGACCTTATTTCACTTTTGGTGTTTGAATTCAATAAAAGTGGGATGCACAACAGGCCGATCTATCTCTGTTTGTTTAATCAGTTTTTTTTTTTTTTGAAGCAAACAATACTGCACTGGACACATTTAGAAGAATGGATTACAAAAACGGTTATAAAAATCGTTTTACAACTACCTCATAACAGTTGTATCTCTTGCTGCGACAACGTTCATTGGTAACACTATCATTTCCACGTGCTTTTTCCTCTCTTAATTAGTTTCCACTTGTTTTGATTTCAGTTTGTTGCCGGTCTCTCTCGTTCTCTCTGTTCAGTTGAATATGATTGGAGCTTCTCTATCGTATCTCTCTCCCACATATCTCCAATGCACTACAAAGCAAATATCGTCAACTCACCGTCAACAACTTGCACCACCAGCAACAGCAAGCAGCAACATCCATCCATCCAACCATCCACTGTCCCAATGCTGGTTGCGTTGTGTCTGTGTTGTGTGCGTTTGCGAGACGAAATCTGAATGAAGATGTTGTAGGTCGGCAGAGGGTGGGTGGGTGTAACTATCGGGATGATAGTGGGTCCACGGTGTTGGTGGCTTTTTGGGGTTTCGGGCTTCGCTGATAATGAAGTGCGCGAAGCAAACTAATCAACCAAACATGTGGCGGCGTTGGCGTGCACATGTGTGTGTGCAGAATATCTGTGTGTTTGCGTATGGGGGGACTACATAGATTCTGGTAGATACTAGTACTTCTTTCTGTCGGTTACTTTTTCGTTGGTGGTATCGCTCGCTGCTGCTGCCTGCTGCCGTTGTAGTCGTCGTCTTTGGCTGATGTCAGGTTTTTCTTTCGTTTTCGTTTGCTTACGGTTTTTTTCACATTTATTTTTTCGTGTTTTCATTCGATTTTCTACGGGGAACGAGAACGATTTCAGCTGAGAATTTCATTCAGTTGCGCGCCGTCAAACGGTACGGACGCAGATCGTTCGTTGTGGATTCGTGGTAAAAATAAAAAAATAAAAAGATTCACATAACAGCAAAGAATAAAACGAAAGTAAAATAATCAATCGCCGGGCTATCTTTAGGCTATCTTCAAGTTTTGATCCTATTGAAGATGTTAAGATATTTTGAATTTATTTTTTTTTAACCGGTGTTTTGCGATTGAGATACTTTTTTATTTTTGTTAAGTCCGTCAAGTTTCAAAGGACGACGAAGGAATGTAAAATCAAAAGTGGACCGCGCGATTTAATATTATTTTTTTTTTCTTTTTGCTAAACCTGCAGAATCACAGAACTACTCGCATCCGGTATCCGGTTCGCGTTTTTCGGTTTTCATAATTCGGTTCTTCTTCTATTGCTACTTTGGATCGTGTGAAAAAATTTAGTTAGTCTGAGTGATAACGAATAATAATTTTTTTTTCTTATTTTTAGCAAGATTAAGTTGAATTTTTTTAGTGACAAAAAAGTTTTTCAAAAAAGATACACATTTAGCCAAGTGGTGCTGAAAAAAGTGCAATAAATTTTTTTTTTTAAATATTTTTTGTACGTTGCTGTGAGAATGGGGTTCATACCCCATTTGGGCAGATCATCAGTATCGATGCCCTTGCTATGGAAATTATTGGCGATATGCATTGTTATACAATCAGTTGGAGTATACACGAGTTACGCTAAGGTAAGTGAGTTTGCTCGGATTATGGGTTCTTCCTTTTTTTGCAATCCGCTTTACAGACGCAAAGATACTCATATACACTAAAGATTGTTTTTTTTTGCTAGTTACTTTTTTGTTACTTCAGCAAGTAAGCACGTTTTATGGTAGAGTTGTCGCCGCATTGTGGTTTTGTATGACGAAAAAAAGGGAGAACGCAACAACGAAGATAACCAAGAGTGATCGTGGGCAGTGAGACACGTCTCCTGCAGGCATAAAAATCCATGGATTATGCATTTATAGTTTTGGTTTCTTTTTTATGTCTTTTATGCGAAAAAGGGAATGAAATTTATAAATAGGATTTGGAGTTGCCGTTGAGCGACTGAAAGATACATAATTACAGCCAAAGGAACAATTTTTTTAGATTTTGTGAGACCTTTTGAGACAGTCTGAGACTCGGTTTTGGATTACTCGTAAGTGTGAGAACTGACAGGCACTCTATATGTACATGACTTACAGGAGGTGACTGAAAAACATTGACTTGCGTTTTTATTCAGGTTGTAACCTACTAGCGTTTGATTTTTAAAATAATTGAGGTTTTGTCTTTCTCTGTTCTTGTGGCATCCTGATATTTTCATCGATATTTCGGGCGATATTTCTGCATCTTTTTTTTTTATTTTATTTTTTAAGTAAACGTGAGCCATTAAATCCGGTGATTTTACAGGTAAACGTAGATCAACAAGACGATTTGGATGCTTTACGTCCAGAATACACATTTTCCACGCAGCACCACTAGGAACCATATTGGACCCATCACTGGAGCCATCTATTGATGGTACCTAGACCGAAACATTTCCGTCTAATTATTCGATTTCCCTGCAAAATTTCAAAAATTGGATTGTGGCTAGTTTTTTGCGCGAACGAGCAATGGCAGGAAGGTAACGTTAGTAATGATGCATTTCACCCCAGTGAAACCGAATAGATTGCTTGCTGTTGGAACTTAGATTTGGAAATTTGTGCATATTTTAAAAACACGACGTTTCCAAATGGGCCTCAGGTACACGATTCTTTACAGCCCTGCTTAAATTACACAATGCTGTTTGGAAAGTAATGTAAAGATACGAATCTATGACGTTCGCTTTGTAGAAAATGGGTCACATTGATATTTATGCTACAATGTTCTGTGTGAGAGATTGAGATTGCTTTTGCAGAATTGAAAATGTTTGAGTTTGCATCAACTATGACTTATCTATTCAGATCCCACTGCTGAAAGAAAAGGATTTTTTGCAACGAGTGTAATATAAATTTATTAAAAACACATAAGGACCCCTACAATGTCCCTGGAACTAGCAATGGAATGTTGGAGAGATTTACAACGTCTGAATGTGTGTTAAGCCCTCTTCTATTCAGTTAAAGTTTCACAAAACGTCAAAAAAGCTAAAGTTTTGGTCACGGAACTAGAGTAATTGATGTGAGAGTTAACGGATAAATCATCAGATGGTTGGCAAGGTCATCAAAAACGGAGGGAGCCCGGTAGGTAATGGTAATCAACTAATAGAATTGCGCTGCTAATGTAGATTGTAACTGATCGATATTTGAAAACAAATTTAATTTATGAAGCCTTGTTGAATTATTGTGTAACAACACTGAAAGTGTAAAGTTATGAGCATAACATAATTACTTTTTCGGTCGAATGTAATCTCTCCTTTCAAATTGATGCACTTTTCCCAGCGATGCTCTAACCTCTTTAGCCCTTTCCAATAGTAGTTTTGTTGGCTTCTTGCTCCGCAAAGTTGGCCTTTACGTATGCGATGACCTTTATTGTTGGATCAAAAACTCTGTCTTCTAAGCGTGATATTAAGCTAAGAAAACTGGAAAAGTCGCTGATGGCCAAATCTGGTGGGTGGTCAACCAATCCAGTTCGTGAATTTTGGACATTGTAAATATCACGTTACTATATTCATTTTTTTTTTTTCAATTTTTACAAAACTACTGACATCGACTGACGCTGGCAAACAACAACTGAGTGTCCAAAACGGATGGAATTGGCCAGTACCAGTAGTACCAGACCACCTTCGTCTTGTTCAAGCTCAAAACAGGCTGTCCTCGTAACTGGACCCTCTCAAGAAGTTAAGGGAAGCAAATGCATATCTGTTGTGGAAATGAAATACCTGAGAAGGGTGAGCTGAAAGTGAAATTCGCTTAAAAGACTCTAACAGAGAAAAAGCAATACGGAAGGAGAACTGAACAGAGGAAAACCCAGAGTAATTGAAAAAATGATAGAGAAAGCTGGAACTCGACAAAAAAGCGGCCACAGATGGAAACCACTACTGGAGAGAGGAATACAGATCCTCGACACCGTTGTACTCCTACGATAGGATTATTTGTAAAAAAAAATAAAATAATTTTAAATGATTTCAAACCTTTTCTAACCAAATAAAATAAATTATTAAATCTAATTAAAATCGAAAATTATCTAGGGATTTCCGAGCCAAAACAAATAAAACTAACGACTAAACTACGAAATGTATAAAATACAAAAAAAAAACAATACCAACATTTTCCCTTTTCAATGATAGTATATCAATTATTAATTGCTTTAGATAAATTTATACGGTGTGCACCGCAGTGCGTCATGTTCTTACGTTTTTATTTCCTTATTGATCTGATAAGTTAGGAATTTGTTTTTTCATTCAATGTTAAATGTTTGCTACCTTACGGTACCTATAATGTTATTTTTTTTTTTTAAATTGTATCTAACCTGGGTTTGTTTTAAAGTCCAGTGGACTTTAGTGGCCTTAGGTTTAATGAGGTTCTAACTCATTTAAATCAAAAATTTATTGGTTTTTTAATTGTTGTTATTTTATCTCTCTTTAAGGTCAAATTAGGAATTACACAATCGTTAAATATTCGTCACATATGAACCGCGTTAGTATATGCAGTATGTGTGTATGGTTTGGCAAAATAATTGTTAAGAAATGAGACTTTTACTGATAGACTGTTGGACGCATAGAACTGGTATCTTTTAGTGATTGTAAAAATATATCACTATTTTGACAATATGTAGTACATACATACATTTACATATACCATTACTGTATACATGTGAAAAATTGCTTTTAAAGCGTTGAGCTTAGGTACAGTGGGAGAAAAGTTATCGGATCCACTGCTTATCAGTACAAAGGATATGTATGTATGTGTCTCAAAAAACTCAAAAACTCACAGGGTATATCTGCCGATACATTGTAGCTACTGTTGTCAACTATAACACGAGTATATGTACATATGTATAAAAGCAGACATTGAAACATTTTTCCTTTGACTATCCAACTAAATTGGATCACCGACTTTTAGACATCAAGGTACAACGTTACAGGAGTTTCCCAGAAATCCATTCGTCTAATCAAAGCCAATAACCCGGCATTTGAAAGACCAAAGATCAAAGTGCCTGTCTAGAATTGTAATCTTCTGCATTCCCAAGCGAACGGATAATGTCAGTTTACCCATAAACTTGGATTGATCCATCAGTAAACCAGATCATAACTCACACGGAGTTTTGGGATCACCTTTAATTTTGAGTACTTTGGATCCATTCCGACAGCACAGAGCTCCCAGTAAATTTACTTTGTGAATCCTAAGGAAACCGGCATTGTCTTTGAATAAGATTGTTGTTTCGCAGTTTGGAGTTCACTTTTAAAAGTCGCGTTACCCAGTGTTGCAACTTTTCCCGGGATATCCCTATAACTAGGAACCCATCAGAAGGTGAATGTGCATCTATTCGATATCTCTTCTTATGATGAGCGACAGTCGTAACCAATTAAGATGACGTAATTATTGGTAATTCGAGTGCACTCGGCTGAAAAGTTCGTATCGTTAAAGGAAAAACCACTTTTTTTGAAAAATTCGAACTTATTATTCAATATAGTGGCCATCGAGGGCGATACACTAACTATACCGCTATTTCAACTTTTCGAAACCATTTTTGTAGTACGGTTTGTCTTTTGCTTCAAAATAGGACTCAGTTTCGGCGATTACCTCTTCATCGGCGCTAAATTTATTTCCAGCGAGCATTCTTTTAAGGTCTGAGAACAGGAAGAAGTCGCTGGGGGCCAGATTCGAAGCCCAATTCATACAATTGCCATCATTTTCATTGATTTGTGACATGGTGCATTGTCTTGATGAAACAGCACCTTCTTCTGCTGCAAATGGGTCCGTTTTTTCGCGATATCATCCTTCAAACGCTCCAACAATGCTGTATAATTAAAATTAAAGAAAAAAAAAATCCCACGCGCATCCCAAAATACAGACGCTATAACTTTGCCAGCTAACTGTTGAGTCTTTCCACGCTTTGGATTCGGTTCATCGCGTGCAGTCCACTCGGCTGACTGTCGGTTGGACTCCGGAGTGAAATGATGGAGCAAAAATTCGGGTTTATTACGAAGATCATCAATTCGTTGTTGTTTTTGGTCGATTGTGAGCTCCCGCGGCACCCACTTTGCACAGAGCTTTCGCATATCCAAATAATCATTAACGATATGTCCAAAACATTCCTTTGATATCCTTAGAGTGTCAGCTATCTCGATCAAGTTCACCGTCATCCGAAACTATTTTTTGGATTTTTTTGATGTTTTCGTCCGTAACAACCTCTTTTGGAAGTCCACTGAGTTCATCGTCTTCGGTGCTCATATGGCCTGGACGGAATTTGGCAAACCACTTACGAATAGTTGCTTCGCCTGGCGCAGAGTCCGGATAATACTCATCAAACTACTTTTTGTTATCAGCAACATTTTTTTCATAAAAAAAAAACACTGTTTCATTAACACACGAAACTCCGTTTTATCCATTTTTTTTTCAAAATAACAAAAGTTGGTTCACTCAAAATGCTATAACTCACAAACTAATAGTCCGACAGCTGTCAAATTTATACACGTATCTTTTGTAGGTTCGATACGAACTTTTCAGCCGAACTGTTATTTATAGTTATAAGATGTTCGATTTTCGATTGAATAAGATCGAGCTATCGGAGTTTTATTGCATCTTATATTCTACTTTAGCCAAGGTACATACGATACGCCTTGTTCAGTTTTGTCAGACTTTTGTATCTCTATACATATATAAAACAGTTAACTAACTGACGCACAGCCCATATAGCTGGACCTAAAAGGCTAAAATTTGGACACAATATTCCTATAGTGACATAGACATCCGCTAAGAGGGGATTTTTTGAAATTCCATCTCTAAGTGGGTGAATTCGGAATAATCCTTAATCTTTATATGGAAAAGAGTTTAGTGACCGACTGACGGATAACGTACAGACCAAACAGCTGGACCCAAAGGTCTGAAATTTGGACAGAACATTGTAAAAGAGGATTTTTTGTAATTCCATCTCGAAGTGGGTGAATTCGGAAAAATAATTCGGGACTCATCTCCAATGCAATTAATTGTGCCTTAACAGAGGCAAGGCGAGCACGGGTCAGCTAGTACCTATATATTTGCGCTCAAATGAATGAAGTGAACTCTATCTAGCGGTCAGGCGAGATTCATTAGACTTCTAGTACAAATTATGATTTCGAAGCTCAAAAAAAAAATTGACTTGAATGTATAAATTGGCCGTTTAGCCCTTTCTAATTGTTTTAAAATATTTACGAGTAGGTAATCTCAAAGGTGGTATTATGCATAATGCCATTTGTCTTAATATTAAATAGATTCATTAAGTGTTAAAACGGATTGTGTGTGTTTTTTGTTTTTCTTTAACTCTGCAGAACCTGTTCATTTGATTAGACGTAGATTCGATGGCAATTAAACTTCGAAATCATTTAAATTTCTCCTTAAACTCTTCACTTACCACATTCGTGTGCTAAATAAGTTGGTAATTAAGTTTTAAATATGCATATCCGAGATAAATCTGTCAAAATTTCCAAAAACAAAGTAGCTGATCGTAAGCGCGATCTTCCTTAACTATTTCGTTTGTGTGATAGGCCGATCGTATTTTTTTTTTTTGTGGGAAATCGCAAAGTAGTTCACGATTTCCTAATTTAATTGTGGTGATAACCTTTTTGAACAAATCTTGGGAAAAAAAATTTAAAAAAAAAACGGAATGTATCTCATTGGTAGTGTAATCTTTCCGGTTGAACTTTCGCACTTCATTTAATTTTTTTTTCAGCACAGAGACGTTTCTGTTCCCATTTATATATGTGTGCTACGAGTATATGGGTGTGCTTGTTCTATAATAGTTTAAGATTTCTGTTTTGTCTAAAGATACTTTTCTTTTCACATATTGAAGCGATTGTCCTTGGAATGGAAATCGAAACCGGGTAGTGATAGGAACGGATGTTTAATTATTTATATACATGATGACGTAAGTTTGCCGATCATAGGTTTATTTGTTCTTCTTTTTCTGGAGCGATAATGCTCATTTAAAAGAAGCACTTAAAAATATGTCTTTCTTTGATTCCCTGGAGTCCAGTTAATCTCAAAACTTAGCCTGAAGTTGTTGTATAAAGAGATACATACATAATTAAGATACTATCGCTGATCAAGAAAACTAAAACATTATAGGTACATCAAATAAATCTCAATAAGAAGAGCGTAGTGCTGAAGTGCTAATTAAGTTTTGTTTAACGGTTTTAATTACTATATAACTATATTTAAACTTTAAAATTAATATGTAGATCAGGACTTATTGTCATATGACCAGAAGTTGCATAGACCATGGCATATGTAGTACCTACAGAAAGACCTACATATAAATTTGAATAAGGGAATATACAACTTTTTTTTAAATTGTTTTAAACTTTGGACTACACCACTATACTTTAAATTTCTGGATGTATTGCAGTTAAAACTTCACGAAAGTTATCTGCACGATCATTAGCATAACCACGCAAAAAAAGAGATCAGATCATATGATCTTAGTGGCGTATTTTCGTGTTGCCAAAACTCGAAATTAAACGGCCGCATTTGTGTAGGTAAAACAACATATCGCTCACATCAATGTCTTGAATTTCAGGCTGAAAAGATCCTTTATTGGCGACACACGGATGATTGTAGTAAGATTTTATTGCCTTAAGCGGTGGTTGAACCAGCAGGCAAGAGCTTACTTCATATGTATCTTTCACTATGGATGACAGATGTTAAATTGCAGAGATATTAAGGTCCACCACAAAGAGGCAAAGTTCAAAGTTTAAACCAGTAAAAAAAACTATTGAAATCCTTAATTATTCTTTTTACATATTTTAATTTATGATTTTAAAGCCCCGAATGAATAATCAAGAAATTCGACGCACTATGACGATGGTACTTTCGCAAGCGATCTGATTTTTATCCAGCAGATACATTGTCAAGATGTATACAAGGCAAAAATATTCTCAGCAGATAATCAAATAGCTATCACGCACTTGTTAGATAAAAAAGACAATTTTTGAGTTTGGACGAAAGTTGTAAACAGGGTGCACAATATTTGACTTTTTGTTTTTATAAATGTGGCAAACATTTCTGTGATCCAAATGCCAAAAAAAAACCCTGTCAAACAGGAACTTCACTTGGTTTTGTTTAAATTTGTCTATGTCAAGCATTTGATATTTTGGCAATAAGTGTTATCTTATCTTAAAGATGTGTACTTTTGTAAAATAGTAGGTAAATAGATGCACGTGTTTCTTTAGGTCTTATCAACATTTCCACTCTTTTGAGTCTTTAATACTCTTCTTTGCAGTAAAAAGTATAAAAGAAGAAAATTCCGGACGCGATTGAAAATCAATACAAACAGTCAAACAACAAACTCGATGCTTGCGCTTATTTTGTTGAAAATATGTTTTTGTTTTTGTGAATTTACCTGACGTCAGATTACTTCAAAAAATCAAGCGATAAAATGACAAAACGTAAGTCACAAAGGTTGTTGATCCCAAACACTTAATAATTTGTCACCAATTAACAAAACGCTGGCACTTTAAAAACTGATCATGTTACGTTCGTACAAAATATGTGTCAGAGTCATCGGGTGTTTTGAGACTTCATGGATCGATTGCAAAAGTAATGCAGGCAGTTGATAGATATAAGAGTGTAGTCTCGTGCTCACATCGTCAAGTCATTACGATCAAATTTTACGTTTTGGCGACAATGAGGCGATAAAAATATTATCGATAACATCTGCGATAGCATAGCAACAATCGAATCAGACGGGTTATAATTTGCTCGCAATATGATAACAGCTTTTGGTACAAATTCGAATGTGAGTGGTTCATGGCTCGTCAATGTTGGAAGCAATGTGAGGAAGCTTGCTTGGAAATGTTGTGATTCATTGACAGCTGTCAAGTGTAAGTTTTCTCCATTACAAGTACACTTGCTTAGGTTCGTTGATTGGGTATGGGTATACAAAGAAATTATCTTAAAATGACCTCTAAGGCAAGTGTCAAGAATTCTCCACCACCCGCAGCTAGTGCCGTTCGGTCTTCCGACTGATCTCAAGGCTTCCGCCTCGGTCCAACTATGCGCGGGGATTTTTTTTCCAGTAATTTCCTAATTATCTAACGTTTACATTGGCTTCTAACTATTGACATCGAAGAATGCCAGATCGCACCTATCTGGCTGCCAGCAACAAAAAAAAAACAAAAAAATCCATTTTGCAGCACACCGGCTTAACAGACCTATCGCCGAATACTCGTTGATACTTAGATCTCAAAGATTTAATATTCATCGACCAATATTTGCTTCTTCTGATGATAAGGGGAAGTCGGTATATAAATACGGTTCGCCGCTGGAGACATCAGGTCGCCAATTTGATGTATAAATTTGCCTAACTATTGAATGAATATTTCAATTTATCCTCATGCAAGAGTAACTGCGGGGTGTGGTGGCAATAATATATGCTAATTGCTTCGCCGAAGTTCAAAATTATAGTAAAAAAAAATACATCTTTCGTTGTAGAGGACCTTGAATCAGCGGGGATACTTACATTAGATCACTGGTGGTCGCCTATGTGTTCTTTTTTTCTCTTTTTGCTTCAAAGAAAATTGATCCGTAGTTTATTTTCTTTCCGTCATTCCATTTGGAATTACTCTGGGAAAATCAGTGCTCCCGCAACAGTCGGTGATATTTGCCATATTCTACGGCGCCGACCGGCTAACACGTCACATTCATATACATACATACATACATATATCAAACCAGACTGATCACAGAGGCCAACATTCGTACATCGTCCACAGCTAGATCGTGTGTCCATCAGAGTATTCAATTTGTTTAAATAAGAAAACATTTTCATATAAATGTTCCGGGAAAAAGGAGCTTTGTGGGGGATGCATGAGTAAATGGCTATCGTTGGCTGCCTGTTTTATTTACATTCTTGTCGTCTGGCACCCGTTTTGAATTCCTTTTTTTTTTTTGTTATCTTATAAGTGAAATTAAACTCATCAAAATCTTTCAAGACGATCACCAGAAGGCATGGTGATCGGTGATCCGAGGGATCATGGTGATCTTGTAAGCAAGCATTCTGTCCGCATATAGAGTACGTGAACTTTTTTTTTGAAAATGGCAAAACAACGAAATACGAGATACATGCAAATGCATAAGTATTGGGAAGTGAATGCGCATCATGTCAAGTGCACGACTTGGCTGCATATACCTGATCATACGGGTATATAATATGGTTAAACATCCATATCCATATCGCTGTTGATAGTCAGGTGCTTAAGGCTCTACTAGTGGAATATAGAAGTTCATTAGTATCTCTGTTCTAAAAATAAAAAAAAAAAACAAGTGCACAAACATACATATAATACGAGAAAGCGGAAACCTAAAATAAAAAAAAATGTATGTACAGTTAAACCTCTATCGGACAGTGACAACATTTTTGTCCACCTAAGGGAGTTGTCCGTTCAAAGGATACACACAATTTTTTCTCTAAACAAATTGGCGCAAATTCATAGTCAGCCCATGTATAATTGTATAGTGCTTATAGCCGACTATAGTTACAGCCGGCTATAAATAAAAAAGCCGGCTATAACTTTTCGTTATTCATAAACACATTTGTGCCTGTGTATTGGTTAGTATCGACTTTGGTATGTTTTTGTAAAGTGATTTGAACGAACAAACCCAAACGTCAAAATATTATATGAGAAATTTATAGCCAACTCTAATTATTTAAATGGACGTTTGGGTCATTTTTAATTTCGAGCCGGCTATAAGTTCAAAGTCGACTATAAGGTGACTATGAATAGCAAAAAGTGAATTAATTATTTTATCGTCGGCTCTATCTATGAATTTGCGCCATTATCTTTATTTATCAAAACATAAAAAACACGTCAACTTTATTTGAAACGATTAGGAAAATAAAAAACGAAAACCAAACGGAACAAAGATTGGGAATCTTCGCAAATAACTTCTGTCGTAGCTGCATGGATGAGGAGGAAGTAGAATCCCATATCACCTCCTGTACAGCTGCCCGGTACTCTCACCCTAAAAAATTAAAAAGATTCTGGGAGAATATTTCTTAATAGTCCTTAAAGATATTTCGTCAATAAAATATGGATATATGGAGCCAGAATGTATCGTACTGTACTAAATATGTGCGTTATTTTTGTTGTATTTTCTCGTTTCGTTTAAATCTGTTGCTACTGTGAAATAAAAAAAAAAAAAAAAACGGTTTGAAGCAACGGAGGATTTTTTTGTTTTTGTCCGTCTATTGGAATTAAATCAAATTTCTGATAGATATACGTATCCACGTCCGATCAAGGAAGTGTCCGCTTAAGGCAACGTAAAATGAATGCATCATAAAAGCAAAGTTAGGAAAATTTGTCCATCTAAAGCAGTGGTCGGCAGAATTTTTTTTTCGTGTACCACCTTCGCGTACCACCAAATATTTTCTTTTTTACTTTTATTGATTTTATTCAATCAAATATGAAATGCAACAATAATAATGTTAAATATGTATAATGTTGATATTGATATGGCAATTTGTATTAAGTGTGATTACGTTTACTAACTTTTTTGGTCAGTAAATCGAAATGGCAACTGCGTGTGCATTCAAACACTTTCTTTGCTCAGTTTTTCTCAAAGCCATGGTTGAGAACGAAGTTTCACACAAATATGAACGAAAAATGAAGAAGAAATTTGTATGGCAGCTTGGCACCATTCTTCTCGCGTACCACATCTGGTACGCGTACCATGAAATGCCGACCACTGATCTAAAGGATTGGTCCGTCAAAGGGAGTTGTCCGTAATGAGAGATTTTACCGTAATTGGGCAGAAATATGTCTTGCAGATATGTATGTCCATGGAATTTATAAATAGATAGTGCTTCCAGCTTATTCATAGGTCAAACCATTACCTAATTCAAAAATTAGCAGCGTTAGCTAGACTAAAGTGGTTTGTATACAAATGATCAACAAAATTATGTCGGCAAGTTTTTGCTTTTTAAATAGCTCCAAGCCTTAAATAAATTTGAGTCATCTACATCATTCTTCCATATGCCATACAAAAAAAAATGCAAACAAAAAAAAAGAAACAATAAACAATCAATTAAAAGCCAGAACCCAGAAGACCTCCAACTCGACGGAGTCACTTTTCAGCACAAGTGAGATATTGCTTCGGGTAATTCGCCAAACAATTTTAGATACTTTTGATCAATAGTATCTGCACCAGATGTTCCGAGCATTGGGTGAGTTCTTTGTACACAGATTTACAGTATATTGAATGAGTGACGATCGTTTTAATGAAAATTGATCGACTGGCGAAGATCAATAAAGCTTTTGCGTACTCAATTTGATTAGATTCGATTAAGATGTGAAACCACCGTTCTATCTCTAGATGCGACTTTAATTTGATTACAAATACGAAGGACTTTTTTTTATTTTGCAAGGCCAACAATCAGGAATGCCATAGCCAGACGTGTCTAAATATAACTCGCTTGTCTTTTCGCAGAAATCGATCGTAAAAATTTGTGTATCTTTGCGATCGTGCCATCTATCAGGCAACTTTGTCTGAGCTTTTATTTATTGCACTACACCCTCACCGCGCAACCTTTTGTATCTCTATATTTTATTTCATGGCTTAGATCACTGTATTTCCAGGAATTTGGTGAATACCCATGATGGCATGGTTGTGTTGCCATTGCCACCCACAATGATCTGTTTTCTGTTGTAAGGAGATTGATCGTTTGCGATTATGCACATTTTTCTGGATGCACGCTGATACTCGTCCGCGTTCAGGAAATCAGGAATTAAACGCTTTGCGATGAAGGAATTAATAAGAAAAGAAGTGGGAGTCTTGAGTGGATTTACAGCTGAATAAGTCTGTAAATGAGGGTAGAAGTCGCACTGAAACTTGTGAGCGAGCCAACAAAACGCCAACGTCAGTTTCCAGACAGGACTCCTGTCTGATTTAAGTTTTTTTTTTTTAGTTTGAATTTATGTTAAGAGGGGAATAGAAAATCCTGATTATTTTTTTTTAATGAGCGTGGGTTAGTACAAGACAGACACAAGTTGGTTTGATCGAAAATAATCCTGAGCCAGCAAAATTATCCAATCAAATGGGAATCTGGACCGGTTTTAGAGCAAACAGAAGTATTTTGTGTTCATTTGTGGGTAATTATGTGGAATAAGGGTGTTGGATACGTTTTGCTGTCAGCCTCTGATGGGATTAACTTGGCTTGAAGCGTTTTCGTAGTATGGACAATTCGTTTTCGTATTTCTCAAACAGTTTTGCCACATTGAACGTAAGTTGGGAACAAAGTTGCTACTATTTTGCTCCCAAATGTTGCTTCTCTTAACTATGCAAAATCGCATTTCATTTGTTTTTCAAATTCAGTGCAGTTTTGTTGGCTATGCTTTTAGTTGCTTAAGTTATTTGGTAGAACTATCCACCATCAACCCTCACTGTGTGTATGGAATATATGAACATAAAATCAGTGTTACCATTACAAAATTAAAGCAAATCGTTACAGCTTTTCCTGTGGTTTTCGTCAAAGAGCTTTGGGATTTTGTGCTTTGTGAACCAATAAATGAATTTGAGTAGGAGGGGTGTTAACGCTAATTTTTTTGTTTTTTCCAATTTCTTGTTTTTCTGGAGAAATCGCTAAAATACATTTAAATTTTTTTCGAATATTGTACTTTATAAGCTTTATTTGCGAGAGGTAAATGTTGGGTGCTGAAACGAATAGTGAGTATGGAAACGAATACCCTACGGCCTACGGGTATTGCTTTCCGATCTTCGGCGATTTGTCATAGAACATTTTAAGTAGTTTTCGTGCTCGTTAACGCATGTGCGACATCTTAACAAAAAAATGTTCATAACTGTTTATGTAGGTCAAATTGTGCCCCGGCAGATAAATAAAAGATGTTTATGAAGTTGTCTTGCTCTTCCATAGTTTGAAGTACCGATAAGCACATTGACTTCAAGTTGCTTGTAATTTTCTTATGAGATTGCTAATACCCACTTAACCAGATAACCTCCTCGTCGAATCAGAAGGATTCTATTGTATAGCGGAAGCTACAGCGCGAGTAGTTTCTTGTGTCCTCATAGTAGAATTTCGATGATACAGCCTACTTTGAATCGTCCCACGCTTGGCAAAGACCGATCTGTAAAACAAACAAACAATAACAATGGCACAGAATAAAGTTCTGTTGTAAGTTACTGTCACGCACATGTATGACATTCAAACATGTCATCGTCACAAGGCATAAATTAAGTCTAAAAGACATGATCTCAGAAGTTCTGGCTGCACTTGTTGATCTGTCATGACATTTCATTTGTAAACATGTCATTGATTCATCAACACTAAGAGCAATAAATAATTTGAAAAATTATTTCCCCTAAATTCATTCTGTATTCGTTCAAATGACCGCATAACTACGAGTATCTCCTCCAGAGAAGAAATCCATGGAGAAAAAAAAATTGCAACATAAACATACACATTCCGGATTCTCCTCCTAGTGACCCAGTTTCTATCTTCAAACATTAATTTCAATAATATTTACATCTTCTCTGCGATTTATTGGTATTTTGCTCCAGGCCACATACATACGAGTATGTATGTATGTATGTACCTACCTATTCGCTTAAACAAATAAATTTATTAATAATTCTCAACCCATTTACGGAAAGATTCCATCGAGATAAATTCAGAACAAGTAATAAGAAAATATATTAATTGTATCTGTGACTTTGATTGAAAGCACGTGGATCAGGGGAAGCAGGAGGGTTTTTTCGAACATTTTCAAAGTGCGTAATGTGAATCGAATGATCAACGATGAAACCGCATGCCGCCACACTAGAGTATCGGGCCTCATCAAAACTTTTACTTCCAAAAATATGCCGATGAGTGGGGCGTACGGTTTTTTTTTTTTTTTTTGAAGGGCTTTAAGGGCCCTTATCGGGAATATTTTTCGATTTATTTTCTGTTTTCTTAATTTTGAGTTGGTATTTTTCATTTCTGCTTGATTAGAACATGAGTGAATTATAAATTTTGTGCTTTGTGCTTTTATCTATATTTCTACTTGTTACTAATTCACGCCATAATTTCGTAATCGAAATGGTATTTGAAAAAAATAAATAAAAAAAAAAAACCATTGTTTTGATTTATGTACGCATAATATCTCCTTATGCGAATAGTGGCGGCGCGAGTTAGTCACACACGGATGATCGAGTAAGATTATGCTGGTTATGGTTGGCACTGTGTCACACTGTCTGCCACACACTGCAATTAAGCACAAATTGACTGTCCACAATGTAATTCAAGAATAATCTATTGGGAAGCAAACATTTTTTAATAAAATATCATGATGTACAATGTTGATCTCCATCTTAAATGTACATGTATGTACATTTGCCTCAAAACAACTGTCAAACCAGTTACATATTTCAAAATGTATGCTCTGCTTAATAAAATACAGTAAAAGGTTCCATAAGCAGGCACTCATGATCCTCTAATTTTTGTCCGGTTATAAGAGCTGTCCGGTTAAGAGAAAAAATTAAAAGAAATGTTTTTTTTTTCTTAAACAAATATTTTTAGTAAAGCGCGAACGGATGACTTTTCTTTATCCGAAACATAAACTACTTCCTTTCTCATTTTGTTGATATCCTGCAGCGTGCTTCTGTTGACATAACCCAATGAAATGATATAAGCGCAGAAAAACAGGTACAATGCAGGAATGCAGGGGGGGATCCCATAATGAACTTAAACATCGTTCTGTTCGGTTATTAAAGCTTCGCATCTTTCTATTTCAACTGATCATATGTTACAAAAATAAACAATTTTTTATTAATTCACTCATTAAGTCCGAATTATTTTTCCTTAATACAAACGTTCCATATTTATAATAATATTTTGTGCAAAGTTCAGTTTTTTTTTTTTTTTTTTTTTGTCTAGGGATCTTAATTTTATGAGATGATCTCGTTTGAGATCGCTGGGACAATGCTGTAATAGAAAAAAAGGGCTAAAATAGCAACAAAGACGATGCAAACAAGTGAGATGAAGAAATAGCGGTATCAATTGAGATCAGTGAAGTTAACATATAGATATTCACGCTAATAGTACACATATTGTATGGTAATTTTGACAAAATCATTTTTAGTTTTGATGGGTTACTCGAAAAGTAAAATATGCGAAAAAATTGCCTGTTACCTAATATTCACTTTTTATAAAAAAAAATTACAGAAATCGTTTTAACATGCACTAAGCGATAACCATAAACCAATATAATGACTCTAGTTTAGTGGAGTATAAACTAAACAAATATACTGCTCTAACGGTTTCATTTCCGCCACTACACAAAAAAATTTAAAAAAAATTATGCTTGCATCGATCTCAGAAAAGATCGCTAGGACGTAATGAGTTTATGCGTCCATTTAAATGAAATGAGTAAGAAAAAGTATCCACGAATCCACGTCCGTTTGACAAAGTGTCTGTTTATGTGAACGAATTTTGTCTGAGAAATTAGAGAAAAAGTTGGTTTCCAAAAATGCATCCGTTTAAGTGTCCGCTTATCGGAACTTTCTGCAAGAGCTTTCACTACATACCCCGTGTAATTAATTCTGTACAGTTCAAAATGAAATTTCAAAAAGCTGGAGGCAAGTGCGCAGATGTACATATTCTGTCAAGGCACCTTACGTTATAGTGCTTGATAGTAACAGATAACTAACGAAACATTCATTTCGAATATGATGTGAAAAATAGTAAACGTTTTTTTACCGTAATTATTAATTTAATTAATTTAAAGTTCGACTCCTACTGACTGCTGTAATCATATTTCGAATACACTCACCACTGTGATCAATTTCGGTCGAATTCCCATCCGCTCAGTTTGCAATGCTTCGGGGCTGTTGTTTTCCCATTTTTTTGAATTCATCCCTTCTAATTCCGTTCGTTTTCAATCCGGTCGGAATTGATCACAGGGGTGATAATGTCGAATTACATCACGCATGCCATTATATCAAAATCGTTTAGAGGAGCTTATTTAAATAAATAATTAATTTAATAAAAATCTATTGAAAAAAAAAAAAACATAAAATGAACTCCAAAATCAATAAGAAAACGAAACTTGTTGCATTTCTTAGTTATTGTAGAATGTGGGTCAAAAAGAATGCGCATCTTGTTTGTATCAACGCATTACCAGTTTCGTTCCATGTACTTACCTTTGAAATCCAATTTTCTGTGTAATTAGAGGGCCAAACCTTTTTCATTGAGAAACAGTTTTCAAGCACACATCAAAATCGTGACATTTCAACTAATGTCATTTAACCGGAAGTAATGAAAGTCGATAATTACTTTTCGATGATGACGTGAGACATTTTAAACAGATTCTGATCACGAAGACGCCGACGCATAGGTGTAAAGAAGTGGAATAATAGCCCTTTTAATGAAGTAAAGAGGTCAATGTTCAATGAAATAAATAAGAACGGAAGATTTATCAGTTTTATGTTCCCTTCAAATTATTGTCTTTGGTGCAAAAAAGAAGAAGACAGACAGCGGATATGGTGTTTAAAAACTTATGCCAACTTGACAGCAGTGGTAACATGATGGCATTGCATTTTTGAGAAGTTCCCTGTACAGCCATTAGCAAATACATACATCATTTTCCTCAGGTGGCGCTACAGTTTGGAGTGAACCAGGGCTTACTTATCGCTATTTTTGCACGAATATGTGTGCCTCTTATATTTTTGCACGAATGGAAGGGACCTACAGTTTTCTGCCGACTCCGAACGACGAGTTAAGAAGCTCCTTGACAAATGATGTCAGACATTCGAAATAGGTGGCACTGTGAAAAAACTTTTCTGTGTTTGCTGGGATTGTACCCGGCAGCATTGCGAAGAAGTCCAACGTACTAACCATTACACCATATGTACATGCCTTTTTCCTTTTGACGTTTATTTACAAATGTTAGTTTTGACATTGCCAAGTATGTATTTGCAAATACAATTCCAGTTCTTAAACTAAACAATTTTCACTCCATCAAAAAAAAAAAAAAAAAAAAATCCGAGATTAGTTGTTGATTCTGTCTCTGTAAAGCTGACGAATTGAGATCTATGCGGTTCTCAATATATGCGGATATGCTCCAAATCTACTCGAGAGGTAGTTTAAAAGGACAAAAGACTTCATACTAATTGGCAGTTATTTGAGCATTTTCCAAGCTGAGGTTCGCATGTTATCAAAAAAATGCAATGGGTGCCGGTAGGCGTTGGAGTGGAGGGCATTACAGATGCATATTATATACTGGTTAAAGTAGGAGCCCCTAAAGTGGGTACAATCTTATTGCGATAAGGGCAAAAACGTCATATTTTAACAAATCAGGCAAGAGGGAGATGGCATCAGAACTAGACTCTGAAATTAACTCCTAGGAGTTCCTTAGTCCTAGGACTAAGAAAATCCAAGATCTTACTCGAGAACTACAACCGTAAATGATACGTCTAAGCACAAATAAACTAAGAAATAAACATCCTGACAGGCATAACAAGCTGAAAAACACCTAAACTGGGATTAGGAAATTAATCCCACAGATACTGTAGCGAGGAAGAGCAAACCCCAGGCCACCTTATAAGCAGATAGAAACCCCTATTCAGATGGAGAAGGAGATGGGACTATCTAGAATCCTACTCTGTATAAACAAAGGAAATTCCCTTACTAGATCCCTTGAAGATACTGAGATTCATCAGAGAAATCGCCCGCGCCCGGTGGAGATTCTAAAGACCAAGACGCTCGCTGATCTCTAGTTGAGGAACACATTAAATTTCTTCATTAATTCATTCAATGTTTTAATACCCGAAGTCGGCCTTAAGGCTTAAGCCATTAGTTTAAACGATCGATGTTTTAAGATTGGAGGTCTTCTCTCGGACATTGTTTAAATGTCCTGATCCTGAACATAGAATAGACGGGGGGTTGTAATGGGTTAATAAAACATGTAAATTACCTAGGCTTTGGAATCTACATGTTTATATGTAGGTATATAGAGAGAAGGATTCCCACCCAATCAGGTTATTTGTGCAAAAGTCTGTAATCTTCCTCCCGCCAAATCTTGTATTTGTCATTTTTACAAAACAATATCTTCAACTGATCAAGCTCTGCAATGAAACCAAGCCTTCGGAGCATGTGTGTGTGCATTTGCATGCACCGCGCTCATGTTCGAATCGAATTTTACTCGTACTTCTCATTTCGATATTCATGTTGCCTCCTCGTCGACTATCTCGTTGCGTCGTGAATGAATGCCTGAAGATGTGAACGAAAGAAATAATGAAAAACTGCCTGACATTCGAAACTAGGCAACAAATTTGTTTGCGCTATGTAGTGTCTGACTGATGCTTGCTTTGCTTAGTGTCGTTTCATGTTTCAGTTTCAGTTTCAGTTTCAGCCGTAGTCTTAGGTACTCTAAATAGTGCTAATCTACTGTGTTACCACTTAAGTTACTGGGAAACACAAACAAAAATGCGAGTAAATTTATCTACAAATGCACGAACGTCCATCGTACAGAGGAAGTACACATTTACACAGACTTTGGGATATCTGCTACAAGCTGAACAAACTTTTATCTTAAAAAGAAGACGAATACTTTATAGATCTCTAGGTGTAGTCAGTTGTTATCTCAACTATTTGCGTAACGTAATACCTAAGCTTTAGCCATGTAATCGCAGAAGATGAAGAGCTATCGGAAGTGGGAACTTCATATATTTTTTCTCCGCAGAGATAATAGTGAAAGAAACCGGATCAGATTATATGAGATCAGCAAAATACGCCATCTGATGATTAATTTGTAAACGGAGTAACGCACGTGCAGTGTACGATTAGGTTTATTTTTGAATCTGTTCTTGACATATGAAGGGCGTTGGTTAAGAATTGCTGCTGTTACTTCTTACCGACCTTCTTGTCCTTTGGACCTATTTTGTATCTGTGAACTAGAGTCCGGATATGGGGAGTTTGACAAGACCTAGCTTGATACTTGACAGAATGCCATAAGTTAGAAGGGCTGATGAGAATAATTACATCCTCATCACTCTTAGGTCCATGTGGAATCATTGTAATACCCATGTAAAACCTACTGTTCTCTGCTTGGAGATGCTGTCGTTGATGTTGTCGCTGAGATGGTTGCCAAGTATCTTGCCGTGTCTTAGGCAATCACTCAAAATTTGAACGTATCAAGAACGCAATTCAACGAATATGCACATGTCAGTCTAACCGTATTAAAAGTATCTTTTCGTGACAGAGCCATCAGTGTTCCAATATCCTAGCTTTTGTGATACTCTAGGTCTAGGATATCAAGATTATTTTGAAGTCGTTGCTCTCGTATTCAGATTATATGAAGTGGAAGATTATCAACCAATACTGATAGCCTGATGTAGAAACTGAAGATGAAGAATTACTCACTTCACTTTTTTGTTTGGATTTGTAAAGCTGGAACCATTCTGAAGCTAGTTTCAAAAAGACTGGATTGAGTTTGTTTAACGGATCCTGCTGATACTGCGACCTAAAAGATCTATTGTGTAAAAGGATACTAATTAGTCCAAGAGGCAAATCACCTTTCTAATAAAGGCAAGTATGACCTTGGCTAGCGAATTTTTAATTCGTAAGGTTTAAGGAGTTCGATTTCACTTTTTTTTTATTTTGAGAAGCTTTTCTCATCAGCGAAAATGTATTCAGACAAAGAGGCTCCATACGTTTACAGAGCATTAACTGATACCATTATCTTTAACGGATGTAGAGGGATGAAAGAGTGTAGGGTTAGAAAGGGTCAATGAAAATTCATTTAATTTGTTTCCATTTCCATTTACAATTTTACGAATTAGTCGAAAAGAGGTATGTAAATGGAAAAAGGTGGCTTGTGATAAAGGCCTCACACAGAATCAGTTGGATGAATCTGAATGATCGAAATTAGAGAACGTTTTCCCCACCAACATTTTGAAATTTGATTGATTTGTGTTTGGCCAGCCTCTTGCAGTGTATTAAAGAAGTAGCTCCCTAAATCCCTTTCTTACGAGAACGAGCACTGGTTTGACATTCACAAAGGATATGTACTTACATATGTTCGACATCGTGGAATTGCATGGCGAGGAGTCGCAATTGTATCGCAATTTTGTCCGAATGTGGGCCACTCAGTTCGATCATTTGCTTGCTTTGGTAACGCCGTACATTAAGAAAGATAGAGTTATGCTCGCCAGCATTCCGGCATCTGCGCGGCTGGTCTTGACGCCAAGATTTTTGGCCTCTGGGCGACCATTTCCGCTCGTCCCAGTATCTTTTCCGCATTCCACAGAATACCAAATCCACCATTACTCTGGAAGGGCTGGATGCAATCTACAAACTTCTTCTAGACGACTTCCTAACGGCGAGTGCTTTCACCACATTCTTAATTCGAATTGTCATTTATCACTTTGTGTCAACTGACGCCGACAACACCGGCCGGTTCGGAATTACACATTACCAAAGTGATTCTTTTACGCCTTTCCATGCTTACCATCGCTTCCTTTTGGCATTACATCATGCATCATGCATTTAACGTAGCGATGTCCTAAGCGGTAATGTCATCGATGCCAGGTGATTCAAAAGTATGGTTGGAATTTATTATTTTAAAACAGATGACGACTCGCTACCTTGTTTCAGGCTAAAAAAAGGTCATTCCCAGAGAAGCGAAGTTGTAAAGCATTGATGCTCAAGTTATAAAAGTAGTTAGAAATAAAACAAGAGCCATCGCTTCCTCGGCATGATTTTGGGAAGACACCAAGGCCTGGTGAAATTGCCAAAAATTCACTACTGGGATATTGACTATAACTGAACTCTCAAAACCATTTACGTATGCGCACGAAATTTGTATATGCATCAATTTTCAGAATACACAAACGATGTGACATACACAAATGTGCATAGATAGTCATAAATTAATTTGTGCAATGTGACAGAGGAAAAAGGAGCTTTATGAGACCACCAGTTTGGGTTAAGAAAATCGCGCTCACCAGTAGAAGGTTGAGATATGAAACCGAAAATGGAGAAAAGTACTATAAAGTCTCCGCGGGAGTCCCACCAGGATCAGTACTGGGCCTCCTTCTTTGGAATATCATGTACGACGGAGTTCTGCAATTTAAATTGCCACCAGGAGTAAAAATAATCGGATTCACCGACGACATCGCCGTTCTTACGGTTGCAAAGAACATTTGCGATTTACAGTCAGCTACGAACGACATAAGAGTAGGAAATAAAGCTATCAGATCGAAAGACTCTATAAAATACTTAGGTGGACAATAGACTTAGCTTTAAGCCTCACATCGACTATTCAGTCAAAAAGGCATGAAAGCTTCAGGCAGCACTTTCTGGAATACTGCCAAACAACGGAAGACCCGGATATGCTAGCAGAAACCTTATATCCAAGGTATTAAACTCAGTCCTAATCTAACCTATCGACTTAGCGCACTAAGGGTAATCAGTGCGTTCACAACGATTTCGGACGAAGCAGCCCATGTCATTGCAGGAATGATCCCTATCGGACGAGATGCACTCCCACTCCCACTCCCACTCTCTCATTTGTATACATATACAGACGTGAATCGATAACCCGAACCCAACTACAGAAATTGAGAGGTTGCCATACAGTGAACAGTGAGTTCAAAAAAACCTACATCTAGACTTATGTTCTGCAAGACTTTTGTTGTTAATATAATGACCGTTGTTCTTATATAGATACCTCTATTTAGATTTACCCGGCCGAAACATACTTTGAATTAAGAAGTAGATTTGAGGTACTAATATCGTGACAGCTCTAATAAGTTCAAATAAACGAAGGCTAGTACCAATATTCAATATAAGTGTTTCATTGGAGTGTTGGTCACCCCTACATGGTGGTGACCATAATACAAAGTTGTGTAATCCAAGTAAGACTATATTATAAAGCATCATCGAAGAGGGTACTTGAAATGATTGCAAATATCAATCTCTTAAACCCACTCCTAGTGATTGAAGAAGTGCGATGTCAATCATGGTAGCCGAGGTCAAGAAGTTAGTTTATAACTTCAAGTTATAAACTACTTTCCTAACTAAACTATAAAGCTGCAGATATTCACTATACTGCTAATTTATTCCTTCTTCTTAATGAAACAACTTTCAATTGAATCCATCAAACTAGCTCTGCTATTTATCTCCAAGTCAATTGAGTGAAAGATTTAGAAATGAGATAAAGTTTTATGATCTTCATTTTCTTTATGCTCGAACCAATCATCTCCACGATCACCCTGTCTAGTCTTCTGACTGTTTGCCGCCCATCTGCATGGGTTTTGATAATTCTCGCGCATCATAAAATTTTGTTTTTCCTCATTCATTGGATCTCATCTTGGATCTCTCTCTATTTGTGTTAGCATTTAATACGGAATGTAATTATATTACACTTTTTGTGTATATTAGTTTCTTTTTTTTTATTTTTTGTTAACTAAAATTAAGCGATGATGTACGAGTATATGTTGACTTAGGCGAGACCATAAGTAGGACAGTGTTGTATAAAATTGTTGTTTTTAAAATATTCTATTCTATTTGTTTAGATTTTTAATGTTTGCGCGGTAGACGAGGCGACGCACGGATTGTACTCGTATCTGTATGCTAAATGAATGTGCATCTGTAAGATTGTTCTTTTCGTATTTTAAAGATTCTATTTCAAATTATTTTGTTTATTTTTCTGCAAATATTCTTCTGTTGTTTATTTAGTTTCAGAGAAATAACATTAATATTTGATATTTGATATTTAAACAATTTTTTTTATACATTTGACTTTTAAGAATTGTAAATTCTATTTTATGTCAATTTTTCTACGTTTATTGTTTAAGGTAAAATGAAAACTTGTAATTGAATTATTTTTTTCTTTTTTTTCTCTTTCAGGTGAGCAACAATCTAAGGTTTTAAACAATGAACAACTTTAAAACCCAGTGGCAAAGTGTGTAATTGGTATTTATGTAATAAGTAAGTGTATTTATTTCTACATATGTAGGGGAACCTGGGGACACTTGATCCCTTGGGAGACTTGATCACTGGCTATTATATAGATGTGGGAATTTTATTTTTTTACTGCTCACTGGCAACACACTACTTACCGTTGGTTGGAAACGACAAATATTATCTTACAAACCACTTGCAAAAAGCAGTTTTGTGGTGACGTGTTTTTCATTTTTAGTTGTCAAATTGTTTTTTCATAAGTATTTTAACAGTTTTTTTTTAACGTACATAGGTATTGATAATTAATACAAATTATCTCTAAAAAATAATCGAAAATTTAGGACTTAGCTTCGTAGGTTTGTTTTTGAAAAAGATATCGACACGTATTAGAAAAATCTTCAATAGAAAATTATGAGCCCAGGGTAGATTTTTGATCCCCATAATGTAGGGGAGACTTGTTCCCGAGATATTGTTCTTCTATAAGCACAATATTTCGCAGTTTTTTGAAAATTTACGCTTTATGATGAAAAAGTTTGAATTTGAGGGCAGAATCTATATGGAACATTGACGAGACTAGGCTAACTACAGTCCATAAACCAAAGAGTGGTTGCTACCAAGGGGTAGAAACAAGTAAACAAAATGACGTCAAGCGAGCGCGGTGAACTGGAAACTACATGCTGTGCTATACCTAAACGCAATGGGGAAATATTTTCCGCCCTTTATGATCTTCCTACATAAGAAAATGGCAGGACCGTATATCATAACCAAGTCTACCGTTAGCCCGGATCAAGTCACCCTGAATAGAGGAGACTTTTGTGGATAATTTTAGAAAAACGACAAAAAATATATTTTTTCTTAATTAAACTGTACAATATGATGAACCATTAAATTGTATATTATAATCGTTAAAATAAAGATGCAATTAATGTTTTACTTTTTGAGATATTTGACAAACTAAAAAGGGGGGACCCCAGGTTCCCCTATGTATGTACATATACATATTTATAAAAAACAGCTTAGCAGATGATCCTTACATCATATATGTATAAAACACATAAAACTTGAGCAAATGAGCCAGTTTTTTTTTTATTCGATAGATAATAATTTATTCCTGAGTAATGATTCCTGGAGCTCAATTTTTGGCCCACTTTTTCGAGCATTTAAAGCCGTATTTTACGAATGGTGTGCTCGATGTTGGCTTCCAAGGCTGGAATTATTGTTCGTTATTATTAAAGTATAATAATAATATTACAAGCGAACCATCTTGTTGAAACCCAATGTCTTGCAGACACGGCTCTGTACCGGCCACCATTCACGGTGATATTTCGGTTTTATTCACTTTGCGAGGTGCTTCGGTAGTTTATGAATCAAATTTGGATTTTACTTCGAATCATTCCGAATTTGCGACAATTTTGCTTTTTGTTTGGATATAAATTTCCACAATTTTTAAATACATAATGTTGGGTCGTAAGTATTTCCATGATGATTTGTCAAACTATACTGAATAAAATAATGTCAGATAAACTATCAGCTTTCTGGATGTGGGTGCTCCCCCTCCTAAAACACACCCTTAACCAGTCCAGAACCATATCTGGGCATAAAGTGAAGCTTTGTTAAAGGTTATGGGGGTATGGTCCATAGACAGAAACTCGCATTGGCCGTTGGGAATCTACTACACCGAAACTGCTAAAATATATCTACACATTGAATATCCTTACTTACTTACTTACTTACTTAGGTGGCGCAACAGCTCGAGGTGAACCTGGGCCTGCTTCTTGCAACCATTTGTGTGTACGTGTTATATTTTTGCACGAATGGAAGGGACCTACAGTTTTTTGCCGACTCCGAACGGCGAGTTGACAAGCTCAATCGTGACAAATGGTATTCTTTGATGCTTGTCAGACATTCGAAAGAGGTGGCACAGTGAAAAAACTCTTTAAGGTGTTAGACCCGGCCAGGAGTTGAACCCGGGCAGCATTGCGTAGTAGTCCAACGCAATAACCACCACGGCCACGGCGCGGCGACCACATTGAATATCCTTGCATTTCTTAAAGACTCTAGTGATCTGACTTCCTTAAGCGTTCGGAATGACTTAGAAAGCTGTTGGCAAAGGTTGAACTGGAGTCTTATTACAGTGTAAATATTAGGGAAGATCATCACTCAAGAAGCCAAAGTTATTTGGGATATTCTATCGTAAGAACGAAGATGAAACTTTATTTACAGCTCTTGTTGCTAACAAAGCGTCTGACTTTTATTTTACCTCATTGATGGTGCTTTAATTTAAACAAGCCAGGTCAAGTGGAAACACCAAATCTGGTTTTGCCGTCTGTTGTAATGAATTATGAGGCGGTTGTTCTTTGAGGTTGGTTGATCGCACCCCGACTTTAAGCATTCTACAAATGAAGCAAGTCTCCGTCTGAATTAAATTCTAAGCGGATCTAATCATTTCATTTTCTGAGCGCATCTAATCGTCACTTGAATGTACATAAGCTTTTCTAAGCAGATTAAGTCTAAACCCTTAACCACCGACCATTTACATAAAAACCCGCAGATCCAATTTCATATATCGCAACCCAAGCCAATAAATAACTATGTTACAAAAACAGAAAAAAAAATTGCACCCGAATTCGTATCCGTATGCGGAATTTGGATGGATTGGCGATGGCTTATGTTTGCTCATCGTCTTGGAATTTGGTGGACCTTTTAAACGATTTTCTTCTTTTTTTTTCATCAACGAGTGTTGCAGGTAGAGACACGACTGACTATACTGGAGGTCGATGTGTATCTAAAGAAATAACCGACCGGTTTCCCTTGTTAAACCATCTGACATTGTGCGCAGACCACTACCGTCTGTCTGGACCAAACCACAGATATTCACTCACTCCCATCTACAGATTGCACAATAATGGGGAAACGGCGCACTGTACTGCAGTCATGGAAATCGATACAAGATGAAATACATACATATGTTTGCATGTAATTATAAAATTGATTTAATGTATCCGAGCTGAGCAGCATCCATTCCAAAGAAATTGAACTCACACTCATGGTCTCGAGGCGGAGAGGTGACAATTGATAGAAATTCACTTTTATTTTCGGGGCCGAACTGGCTGGAATTTTATGCTAATCAATGGAAATTCAAAGTCAAAAACCGGTTTCGGTTTCGATATCTGAGGGCACTATCAGAAGCGGGACCACGGCTGTAATCGAAATTAAAATCGAAAGTGTTTTCGAATTTTCTCCGTTCTATTGTTTCCTCTGGTTGATCTGCTTTGAGTGGCTTTTGTTTCCAGTTCCTTTTCTCTGTTTGTATCTCGAACATTTGGATTTGTATCTTTCCTCTTACATATACAAACGCACATATTTGGAGTAGGTACTTCAATTGAATGTTAATGAGATGGCGGCAGATTGTTGGGGCGGGTTGGTGGTAGTGGTAACTTCATGATTGACGAAGTTTGTTTTTTACGTTCAAGGTCATGACGGTGGGTATTATGTTTTCACGTGCTTAATAAAAATGAAAGATACTCGTTCCGTATATGGATGGGTGGGATAGTCAGTCATTTTTGGGTGCATGGTTCTGTTTTTGTTTTTTAATGTTTGTGGGTGACATTGATGGAGACTTATGAAAAGGGCTGTGGAAAAGGTCGTAGCTGGCCATACCTCTTTTGTGAATGTTTTGTAATGATTTTTTTTATTAAAAAGTTAAAATTAAATTACGAAATCTTAGTGGAATGTAGTGATGGGATGTGTGATGTGTGATGACGAGCGAAAGATTAACGGAGATCGTCACTTGACTGCGTCTCAATCAATTAGCATATACCCACAGCCCTTTTTTCTCACGCTAGCAATAGGTATCAAAGAATTTACGACATCTTCCTTAGCGGTGGCTTTATCGAGTTTTAGTGATACATTTTTTGTTTCACTCTAGAAGTTGTATAAGATATTCTTTGGGTGGATGACAGAAGACTTTACTTAAGGTTATCGGTTAGTCATATAAGTTTGAATCTACAAGTTGTCATCTTCAGTCAAATACCCGAACTTTTCCAGCTTTTCTGGATTCTCCTACAAAGTGGGACATAATTCCGCCTTTGAAGTACTCGAATTCTGTAAATGTAGAAGGTACATGAGAGTGCAATGTTTTAAATAAACTGACCGATCTTTGCCATATTTTAAGCACTAAACTGGATGTTAGATGCATTACAATCTTTGGGGATACGGTTTGAGGAACTTTCTTCACTTTCCTTATTTCTTCTTCGAATTCCGCGCTGAAAACTAAATCGACTGCCTTAAATACTTACATACGTTTATCGGATTAGCAATGTGACATTTACTGAGGATCCGATGTCCTTCAGGTTTCCTTTTGATAGTGTGGATGCCACAGAACACCAACATACGGCAACACCAACATATTTAACGTATTGGAAAGTCTTATTTGTGAGGCATTGGTGAAACTCTTACCCAAAAACGGAACACTAATAAAATCAGTTCGGTGTCTGTCCTGCTGTCTGTCACAGTCTCTTTTCTCAAAGACTATTAGACGGAGACTTTTGAAAGTTATAGCAATTAGTGGCCCATATACAGACCGGAAAAGCTGAAATTTGACTTTGGTGGGCTAGTTTTGGGGAGTTTAATAGGAAGTTAAAAAAAAAACAAATGTTGAGGTAATCGTGTGGAATGTCAAATGAAAGCACGTTAAAGCACGAATTCAGAAATGTGTGTAATATTGTTTTGCGTTATTTTTTTCTTAACACTTTTTCAAAAAAAGCTTTAAAAATTGCTGTCCCCCTACCTTATCTCCAAAAATAAAGCTCAGAAAAATCTGAATAAAATCATAAACATTGGGAATAAAGTGTAGATTGAACCAAAATTATCAAGACTGCGTTACATTCGACAGTTTTCTTTATCAATTTTTTTTTTTGTAGTTGCACGTTCCCAATTGTTTACATATCCAAAAGTGTCATTACCCTATTACAATATTACAATAAGTATAGGAAAATGCGTGATGTATGTGTGAGAGTAAAAATTGAATAGTTGATCCTAGAAATATACCCCAAAAATTCGCTTCCGGTATAAGGTATAACCATTTAGCTAAGACTTAAACCAATTATTTGAAGCACATAAAGGGATCTTGATGGTTTCATATGCATTATAATATGTGTAGGTGTCTGTACTTCTACTACATTGGGAAAAATTGAATTTGTGTACAGACACGAGAGGGAGATAAATCGCAACATTCACGCAGTTAATACAATTCAACGAGTAACGTGACGAAGAATGAAAATTGATGCACATGTGGATGTATTTATATTGTATAATCATTCTTCTGAGCGGATGAGAAAGGGCATCAGATAAGCAATTTTATCAAGTTGCTTACTAAATCTATGAATATACTCGTAAATCTGTTAAATATGTTTCTAAAAATAACTGCAAGTACGACTTGCACTTGACCGGATTTTTTCTTTGAAAATTTGCAGGACATTCTTTGTTAGTGCGGAAACACAATCTTGGCAACATCACACAAACTGTCAACTGAATTCCTTCAACTTCAATTTAAAAAGCATTTTTTACCCAGCTTCATAATGGGAAATTCTGACTAATAAATCTATTTTCGATTCAACCACGAATTCTTCTTCCTTTTTCTTTGCGTATACAATGTGGTTGCATCTGCAAATCACCATCAGCAAACCAAAATACGCACATGTTGTGATTCGCACCAAATGAGTACATCAACCTAAATAAAGTTTGCAACTTGTAGGATGAGTTCCTATGAGTATTCCCGTTCTCATCCCATTTCTTAGGCTAAATTATTTTTAGAAAATCATGAGGACACTTCCGCGATTTTTTGTTTAATTTTTTGCCAGCAACATTCTTGTTGCCAATTGCCAGGCCAAACCCGAGAAATTGGAGCAATTTTCAGTTACAAAATTTGTTACAATATCCCGAATAATTTGTTTCAATTTAACTGCGAGGCAAACAGCGACGAGAGTGCAACTGTTCAATTGATCGATCGTAAAATAATTGGAGTTAACCGGGGAACCCCAAACTGCCGCTCACTGCATCTCTCCATCAGAATTGACAGATTTATTTCGAAATTTATTTACTTGGTATTGTTGGCCCATTTCTTGATAGATTCGCTTCGTAGATGTGTCATAATGTCTGAGGCAGTGAAATTTGTATAAAACGATCCTCGCGATGATCATCAGCTCGTAAAAATGACATCACCCGCATGTAAGAAGAGAAAGGATGACTGATCGTTCTTTGGGGTCATAAAAATAGTCTCTGCTTTGTTGCAAAATTTACGACTTCACCCAATTTCGGTCAAACAGCAAAAAAACAAAAACAAAACAGCAAATGATGGACGGGCATAATCGCATGCACTCACTCATTAACTTGTCAAAACAGATTATAGATCGTCATCGTTGGGGCCGGACCACAATGTGGTGAACTACTTCCGTATCATCCCCGGTCATCGCAGTAAAACCATCAATCTTTCGCAGATGGCGTCTAAATATAGTCGGAGGTCCTTATGGATGCAAAAGATCTGTTTGGTCATAAAATTTAAACAATATAATCGAACGGATCCTTAGGGGACATTGCTTAGACTTGACTTGTATGAGGAGTGCCTCCACAAAAGGTAATAAGAGTCGAACGGCTTTGCCGCTTGAATGTGGAAGCCGGTCATATAAATTTGCATCACTGATCGACAAGACGGCATAAACTGTTTGTGATTTAATAGCTTTGCCTTGGATATAATTGTTAACCTTTGGTTTAGCGAAGAATGCCGGAAGTCAATGGGAATTACTACGTCGTAGGCGGTGATGTATATCAGTAGTCAGAAAAGGCCATAACTATTCAAGAGCAAAAATAATAGGTTTGATCTTTTAGCTTGTGGGCATGGATGCAGTGATGTACAAAGCGTTCTTTTCTACATAAGAACTCAGAACTCGTCTTGCCAACATTTATGGGTCAAGTATTTGTAAGATTTTACGAGATTTTTTAAACCCTAAGGCTTATAGAATTGGTTCGACCAGAGCTTCTTTCTAAGCCAATAGGTCGTTTTATTCTATCGAGATAGTCTTTCTGGCGACTTATGTATCTAAGAACCCATAACACCTTAATCTCTGTCGGACATTACTCCATTGCCAGTTGCCAAGTAATCGTAGTCATTTAAGTCCTCCTCATGTGCCATATTTCCACTGCACATGTGAGGAATTCCAAAAGCGATAAAGTAACAGTCTACTTGTAAATACATATGTACGATACGTACCGCGCTGATAAAATTATCCACAAAATTATATGATGTATTGGTTTTTTTTTTATTAATTAATCTACTGACATAATTTCCAAGCTGATAGCGCGTTACACGAGAGAACTGTCATTTCATGCTCTCACCTACTTTTGCGTCAGGCGATTTGTTGTTCTGTTTTTTTTTTTTTTATTTGTTGTTGTTATTTCATAATTAGGAACCGATAATGATTATGAAGGTAACTGAAGTTTGCTGCCAAACGAACAAATCGGAGCTCCTTGGAGTGCATTGTATTAATAAAGCTGCGCGTCTTTGTGCCGTTGAGACTCGAGTGTATTTGATGTTTTTTTTTTATCTAAACAGCTGTGGTGGCTGATGACACAGATAAGTTATAATTTTTGTAACAATGCGTATTGATACAATACGTGTCAACAATAGAGGGCGCTGCTATTTTTTCCCTTGCCAAGTCGACGTCTTCTCTTGACACACATCTGCTTGTGCCACGACAAAAGTGATTGTAAATTTTGTAGTAAACAGTTTCGAAAATTTGCGAAAGAGATAAGATTAGATTTTTCAAAAGTCCATAATCAACGTTATCCTAACAGAGGAGATATATACAAGCATTTCAATCAAAGACCCAACCAAGATATTCGCGTGTCAAAAGTGACACTTTAATCCTTACAGCGATGGTGATCGGTGATCATGCAAACATAAATTATTATGTTTGTATGTGCTTCTCGCGGCTCATCGCAAAAAACTCCACTTGAAAGTACTCATGCTCGTATGATAAGACCAGGGTGATGTCATTGTCAATGAAATCACCGTCTCCCTATTTACGCGATGCGTTCATCCGTTTGTTCGCGTGAACTTAGTCGTCGTCGTTGTTGTAATGTATCTGCGAGTATATTTATCGAGAGCCTCATACAATACAAGGCGACGCATTCGACAGCAAAAATTGCGGCAATTACGAAGCCAGATACGTGGCCAGCAGCTATATAAACACAACGCATAAAAATCCAGCCGTCATGTGAAAACGAGCATAAAATGATCACTATGCAATCAAATGCAGTGTAGGACAATTCGTTTGGGGGTGTGTGTTGTGCGGGTACATAATGTATGGAGTATTGGGGGTAAAGACGCGTCAGGGTACGCATAATATGCGCACATATACGGTCTGTCGAACGCATCGTAAGTGAGACACGCGTGCTAAATTTGTGGCATAAGGAAAAAATAATTAATTTTATTGCAACAGTGGTGTTTGAAAGTTTTGTTTCAGGAAAATACATTTTCGTAAAAACAATTTATTACGTTTTTTTAGTAAAAATTGACCGAAAGGGTTTTATTGATGCGTTGTTTTTTATTTTTTATTTAAAACTTACATTTCATGTTATTGAAAAATAAGAAGTGAAGCGCAGCAAGAAGGATTTTAATAAAAGCCTAAAATATAGTAGAACTAAAACGTGAAAAAATTATGAAAAAAACACGAGCTTTTATTGACAGATTTCAATTTATAAACTTAGTTCAGGCATTGATACGAATCCTTTATAGTTTTTTTTTTATAAATCGACATGATTAGAGGGCGTTAAAATGTATTTTTGAATTCGGATAAATAAGGCTGGAAGATTTTATCAAATGCGAATCAATCAGTAGGGAGGATACTTGTCTCGTTTTAACCCTTGTTCAAGAAATTTAGATTTCTGGATGACTAGGCTAGCACTTAACTTCTTCTCTTGTAATATTTGTCTGCTTTGAAACGTATCGTTTAGCTCATTATAGAAGGTTTCACTTACTTACCTACTTAACGGGCTCCCGACCCGTGAAGAGTCTCCGCCTGAGACACGACAGCCTTCCACTCTCTTCGATCCCAAGCACGCTGCTTCCAGTTGTCTAGACCAATTGCACTGGCATCCGCGATAGCTTGATCCTTGAAACAATGGTTCGGTCTTCATTGTCGTCTCGAACCTGGGGGCTGTGATTCTGTGGCAGAAGGTTTCACCTTATGTTGATTGAAAACCAGTCAGAAACTTGGTCCAAAATCTTTTGGGTTAGTCCCTGTCGATTCATATAATTCAAATCTTATAAGTACATATGTATATTAAACTACTGGAGCTCTTAGCTTATGCATTGGCAGAGTAAGTCGGGATATACGACCCTATATTAGACAACTTTGTAAATTGTGAGAGTGCAGAGCTTTTGTCAGATTGTCAACCTATTCCGAAGTAAGAATCGGAACGATTTTTGATCGTCTATGCGATAGTTTTGTTGGTTACAAAGTTTGATGAGGAAGCTGCGGAGATGAGAAAGAAAGTGAATCGATCCAACTCTACTCTGCTACTGCCCCGCCCTCCAAGAACGACGCATACGTACTTTAGGTCATATATTCTTGGCAGACATAGGAAGGCCTGGAGGAGGATCTTCTAAGATTCACCAAGAGCACAAACTGGCTTACGAGTTGGTACGAAGACGGTTTACTCCCAATCTATGAGGGGATTCACAATGGACCTTCGGGTCTCTGAGTGGAAATGATTGCTCGAACAATCACACACCCCCCTAACCTAACCTAACCTACATGTCGCAAAGTTTCTGGCATTTTCCTAAAGGCAGTCAGTGGCATTCCACCCAACGGCCAGATTTTCTGAAATATTCCTTTTCAGCCGACTCAGTATATCACTAGCGTAGCGTCGGCAATATAATCGATTAACCTACAATTATTTGATTATTCGGGCGATCTTAAGTGATCACAAACTGGCAGCTCCCACTGTATGACGAATGCAACTTTTACATCTCCATTTTTTTTTTTACATAATTGCGGATCCTTAAACCTTTTAACTTAAAAACAAAACAAAACAAAATTAAATAAATAAATGATTTCATATTCTGTGCACGTACTTTGCGGCGAATATTTTTATGTTCGCTTAGCATTTTTTTTTTTTCGTTCTGTTTGTTTCGGTTTTGTTTTCATTTTAGCTACGCTTATGTTGATAGAACTATAAGAACGCGCGGTATTGCTGAGAAAACATTAAATAATGACGATAAGAGGTGTAAACGTTTAGAAGAATTCGAATGTAATAGGACGCGACCGACGACGGCGACGCGACGACAACGACTTACGTGTAATTGACTTGAGCGTTAGTTAATTGATTGATTACGTCCAAGTGTTATTCCTGGAAATTGACATTGACTCTGCGCTGGTCGATTGTTTTCCTGGAGCCAGGTAGGGCTAGTATCGAGATTTTAAATCTCTATGATCGGGGTTAACTCTCATGCGATCAGATTGAGTGGGAAGTGGGGTTTTATTGCTCTAATTTGAGAGCTAATGAAAGTCATGCGAAAGTAAAATGCCTACCTACGTTCATTGACGTAACCTGGAAGTTATGACTATGCCTATGCGACCAGGTACCGCCATTGATTTTATTGAGGAAGTCGAAAAAGGGCTAAGGTTTTGCGGTAGGGCTTTTGAAAGTTTTTTTTTTTTAATAGTCGATGCTATGCTGATGGTCGTAATGGCGACTTAATTTGCATATTTCTACTGGCGTCTATTATGATTATCTTTAGAAAACTGCAGTTAAACCTGTGTATCTGCAGAGACGGAAATACTTTTATTGCCCTCGAATCTATTTGAAATAACATTTTAGGAATTTTCTGGGCTAGTTCGTCATGTCAAGGCAGGTATTTTTTGGAGGGGATATGAAGGGAAATGATAAAGTTAAACGTCTGAAATGATTCAGAACTTCTCCAAAGGGGCGGGAATTTGTTGAACTAACCGATACAGCTCCATACCATGATCTTTAAAATATTCAGCCTTGGTTTAGATTGATTTAGTAATCCTACAACTATTCGAACTTTTTTTAGCCAGCTACACAATTCTGTAGTACCTATGTATTTTGATAAGAAAGCAGCTTTTAGCGCCATAGATCTGCAACGTATAGAAAGCAAGATACATCCTGAGATGTTGTTGACAACAGGTTTGGTCACTTTTCAGCTTTTTTACGATCCATCCTTTTAACCCTGGTACCGAAATGCTATGTTATCTAACTGACGTAGACTGCTGTAGTGAGACTTAGAGATACCAGTACAAAATCCATAGACAATTCATTTATTTTATTGTTATTTATACATGTTAGACAAGCTACAGTTTTCTGAGAATACTCTTTACACACTGGTTTCGGACAATCACCATAGCATTGCTTAGAAGATCGTCGTTTTTCATAAGGGCAGCAGTAACAGCCTCGTATCTTATGTTATTGTACTGCTGATACAGTCGAAAATGGATTTGATGATCAGTTTCCCAATGGGCACCTCGTCTATCGCAGCTCTATATATGTATACGTTCGGAAAGACTACGGCCTTTGCTAGTTCTTTTAAAAAAAGTTTTCGGCAAGAATTTTGTTTCGCCCGAATTTACGTTTGCCGCAATACCAAAAACGTCAACGATGTTATAAAATTGTGCGAGAAGTCATCTACGCATTTTTCGCTTTACAGTAAAAGTCTGACACATTTGATCTAGCGTGTCTACTCCTCCCTTTGTACGGTTATAGTATACAAATTTATTTTAGATTTTCTTTTATTTTGGACATCTATTGCATTGGTGTGAAATAAAGCGACTCAGATTTTCTTCGGTAGATACGTAGCTAACGATTTTCATACTTCGATAAAAGCCGAACATAATACTTTCAACCTACCTTATTCAATGAGCTAGAAAGTGTGCTGGAATGCATCTTTTACTTTTTCGTAATATGCCGACACACGTTAGTCCCTTCAATAGCAATGTTTTTGCTGGGTCAAAGCAAATTGTCGAACGCCACGTTCCTGTTTTTTTTTTTTATTTTCAAGAGTTTGAGATAGTATCTTGACAACCTGAGTAGATAGATTGATTCGCTTGTCCCATCTTTTCCGAGGTACGGACTGAAATATATAGCTGATAACTGGTGCTTGAATCGCAAATCAACCAAATGTTTATTCCATATCTATCCTAGTTGTTCATGTTGTTCATCTATTGTCAAGTTACTACCCGGCATGCAATGTTTTCGCAAATATTCTTAGCTGACAGTATTCCAATTATCCCTTATTGGCGCGAATCTATCTTGCGCCTGGCGCCTGTCATCAAAAGGCAAATGACGCAATAGTGGAATGAATCTAGTACATATTTTTCGAATAAAAACCCGATAAATTGGACTTCCAAATAAAGGATTCCAAGATTCTTTATATCCATTCTTTGCGTCAACGCTACTACCCATGCAAATGTTCCTCGATTTTATTCTTATAACCTTTTCTATTATGAGTGCCGGTCGGCCGCGGGTTGGAATCGGACCCACAACTTCTGCATTTCGTGGTATGCATCGAGGTCGGCCGAGCTGAGACAGCTATGTAACTACGCAAAAAATGTCGTGGTTTCGTACAGCCGTACGAGCAGTACGAGATTGTCTTCTCATTAATAACACGGGAGATCGCAAGAACGACATATATGTAAGAAATGCATCTACATACATATTCACATAACGCACCACTCAAAACACTTTTTATCTGATGAAGAGGCTGAGAAGACTTTCACTCGTAACAAGCCAAAATAGCCAGAAGATAATTTCCCAAATGCTAGAAGCCTTCCCATCCAGTATATGCCATCTTAAACAGTATCTCATTTGACTAGACGAGGAGAGACTTAAGCTGCAACTTAAAAGAGTTAACAAAAAACTCCTTTACAGAAGATATTGTCATAAGGATTACTTTCTTAGAATTCCACCATGATCCAAGCCATTCAATAGATATTTGTTCAATAATTCAAAAGATTTAAACTTACATTTAAAAGCAGAACCACAGTCATAAAGGCTTATCAAATTCTATCACTCTCACTTCTCCTTCGAGTAAACAAGTGAAAAAGATACAATTATCTCTCCAAATGCCGAGCTCTAAAACCAAGAAAATAAAAATAGATTTTTTCAATTAACAGAGTGAAGGTGACCTGGCGGTAATTGGGTCCATAGTTCTAATAGAAATCCCTTTTGTACGTAACCACACGGTAACGTCCGACTTCCATACCTTACCCAAAGCAAACTGACACGCTATTTGAACCGTTTAGCCAAGAATTCTATTAAATCTCACTGCCAAAGTTAATCCTTTAATTGCTTAGAGATACCCCTTGACGGCGGCTACTACGAGCTATGAGCCACTCCTCTCCTTGTTCATTTAAAAATATCATATTCCGTTGAGCAATTATATTTTTGGAAAGTATCTGTAAAGATTCGCCCTTGCTGGCCACAAAGTAAAATACGATTTCCATCATTCCCAAAATTTTCTCTTTAAAGTTTAATATTCTCGAGTTCATCATACGAACATATCCATTTACCCAGAGTACCGTAAAGTAAATTAAAATATCCGACTAACAGTACCAGAAAAACAAAACGCTTCCACCACCAGGTAGACACAACTTTTAGCCTCCCTCTGCACTCGGAATCCTTAAAAAATATCAAATTATTCGCAAACTTTCGATGTGCAGATGCAGATACGATAAAGGACCCGAGAAACTAAGAATGTTGTGCATCAGCAGAATGGCGAACTTGCATGGATTCAGTTGCACGCAGAGCGTTTAAGATTAATCTTAAAGAGCATAACACTGATTAGATGAAACGTTGAACATGCTTGCGCTCGCATATAGAAATTATGGGCGGTTGCTGTGATTGGGTCAAGGCTTACAGTATTCTAGATTAATTGACTGGCATAATTATTTTATTATTAAGAACAATTGATTAGGGCATTTGTAGTGAAACAGACACAAGCGGATGTTCACGCGACTCTACGAGTATAGTGACAAAAGTTATTTTTGTGCTGTGATTTTGATTGTGCATAAAGTGTGTGTGTGTGTGTGTGGTTGTGGCGACGATGTCAAGATGTTATCTGACAGCTTTTTTTTTAGATGTGCGGTGACCTGAAAATTATTGAAGTATAATAATAAATTGTGTTTTCGAATGAGAGTGCAATTGGATGACGGACTATTATTTTGTTTTCTTTAAAAATTAATTTTTTTTGCTTGAAAAGTGAAAACGATGCTGACCTGCCATTAAGCTACAAGTATGAACATACGTACATACATGTGTATATAGTTATGTCCTGTACAAACGTACATACAGTGCCGTTCCAAAAATGTTGGTCAAACTATTTTTTTTTTTTTTTTCGAAATTGGCGAATTGGTTGCAATAACTCCATATTCTGTAATGAAGTTTTGTATTCTTAGGCATTTTCAAACGCTTCATGACACTTTTAGAGTGCTAGAATTTTTTACCTGAGGTCAACGAATCAAAATGTTTTAAGACCGAAAAGACCGAAGTCTTGAACCAATGCCGATGACTTTGGAGCACAAAAGACGATCTTCCACTTCTTCCACTGGGGTCATCTTTTTGGCCTCTCTGAGCTTTTCCTTTTGCTGGTATTTCCGGTCTCACGACATTTTTTTAAATTCTCTGCCACAGTTCATTGTACAACATTGTCTTTCAGAAATTTGACGGGTTGTCAAATTTGGACGTGCCAGACACAAAAAAAATGTTTCTACTAATTTGGTTCATCTTGGTCGGCTATCACGATCTAAATGCACATCTCATGTTAAAGATTTAACGTTTTTTATTGAACATGTACATGTATACATGTACAATTGACTTTCTAAAGATAAACTAACAACTAAAAGATACAAAATTCTTGGCAAAGAAGGGGCCTTCCCTTATACATTGGCTTTCCACAGATGTCGATTGCCACAAGATGCACTCAATCGTATGATTTTCCAAGCGGTAATGCTTCCAACGATTATATGCAAGTATTAACGGCCTCCATTTTCTCGGATACGTCATTCAGTTTATTGATTCTAATTCTTAGTCATAAGATATCTAAGTATTCTTGATCTTCATGAATTGACATGAAATGTCAAAAAATTCAGAGATTCGGTTAGCTAGCTGTTGAATGTCCTTGTACAGTTAGTATCTGCCCCTTGCTAGCCTACATATTTCTCCTTAAAAGTGACAAACTCCCAAGACTTAACCACCATCATCACAAAATGCCATCCAGTGAAACTCAATTCTCTAACCAAAATCTTCGTATACCACCCAAACTACATGAACCAGAAAAAAGTATTTCTACAATACTCGTAAGTGGCAAAATGTTCAATAACGTGACCAGAATATCATACAACCATACATCAGAATCATTAGACTGTCCTATGCGAGATGCTTTACCATTTTACGCGCTCCGAGTATCCTTTCTTTGTTCCTGCTGCCTTCTCACTATCGTTCTCGGTCGTGAAGTGTTCTTCATCTTTGCCTGTTGTCTCATGTGGTAGTAGGGGCGGGTATCTATCTCATCACATTATTATATTCGACAGCAAAGTATCTAAAAAAAGAAATAAAAATTTGCAAGGCAAGTATCTATCATAATACGTGGATCTATAATGGCAGATAAAAGAAGCAGGAGTAGGAGTTCAGCAAAAATGCCCGATATAATGGGATCAAATCAGACCAACATTATAATGGCTTCCAGAATATCAAGTTGTTTGGAACGTTGCGCTGCATACGTACTCGTATGTATTCAAAATGATGATAGTTTGATGCTTTTGTTGCGGCGTAACCTTGTTTATGATGATTATTATGATTATAGGGATTGCGCTTCGAGAGTCATTTCGAAAGCGATGGTAATTAAAGGTAATGACTGGGGTAGTTAATATAGGAAATGCTCCTAAACAAGAGTATAAAAAGTTGACAAGATTGTTTCTAAAAATTAGCCTATCAGCTATCACATATCAATATGAACAGGTACTGAAATCTTTTCTTTAGTTCCTGATTAACTCAAATTTAGTAACATGTCAACGCTTTGCAAAGAATTCGAAAACATTACAATCATTAAACGTTACCACCTCGAAATGATTACAATCTCTTTTCATTTCGTTAAATCATATACAATGGAGCTTTCTTTAGTCGGAGTTCAACTGACGAGAAAAAAAACTACGAGTTACGATACATAAACTTCGTGTTATACAAAAAAAAAAGTAAAAAAAAAAAAAACATTTTAAAAAAATTAGCTATTTACTTTAAAATATTCTGTAATTTTCTTCAGAAAAATATTTAATTATAACGCCTTGTGTCTGAACCACAATTTGCATTGGAAACACGGATCTCCAAAACGCTTGTTACTTGACAGATATCATCCAATATCAATGTTTTGTGTTGGACAGTTAAAAATGCTTCAAAGGTGTTTCTACCACCGAAGTCCCCTTTCCCGCGTATGATTTCAAAAAGGTGCGAGTGGTACTCGCGCACTCAGGTTTCCATCCCGTCCATTCCATTAATGATTTTTATATTTTTTCCTTTACTTTCTGCCATAAGACCTGACATCAAATTTCAAAGTTCTAGGTCAATGGAGAGTACCTTATACATAGGTTTTGATTTATATACAATAAAACCTCCTGATTGGGACACTCTGTAATTGGGGCACCTCCGAAATAAACCATACTTCATGGGGTCATGGAGCAACGATTTCGTTAGAATTGCTCGAAAAACAACCTACGAATTGGGAAAAAAAGCAAAGAGAGGGAGAAATTACAAGTATCAGAGCTGATTGTGTGTATTTATGCATGTACGTGCATACATATGTATGTGCATTGTGCATGCCATGATGCATAAAAATAGGGAATTCCCCGGGAATATCGGAAATGCAGTTCTAAAAAAAAACCGGCCAAGTGCGAGTCAGACTTGCGCTCAAAGGGTTCCGTAGTCTTATTTTTAATGAAATTAACGAAAAGGTAAAAAATATTGTAGTTTTGCTCTTGGCAATTTCATTAAAAGGACATAATAAAGAATGAAAACATGTCTTACTAAATCGGAAACAAATTGGTTTGTGATAGCATAAAATGATGTGAACTATGTACATATACAAACATGTACAGCATGTTACATACATACTTACATACATATTTGTACATGCATTAGAGTTTTTTGGAATAGTTTCCTCTTGGATAGACAGAAACAAGATCACTGCTCCCAAAACCATGCGCAGGACCACTGAGGTTGGAAGTTCGAGTCTCAGCAAAATCACTTTTTTTGTTTTTTAATTTTTTTTAGTCAACATTTCTTATTTTACGTTTAAACTAACACATTTTGAAAAATCGTCGATTTCTGCGAGAAGTATGCTAGGTGGTTAAGGGTTAACAGGGTGTACCTACTTATTTAATAATTTACTTATATTGGAACGTTAACACTTCAGAAACATTTTATTTGAGGACTATAATTGGGACAAAATGAATTTTGGTATAATTTGGAGGTCCTCTCAAATCGGGGTACCTCCAATTTGGTTCGCATTTTTCTGCGCCCTGGAGTGCCCCAATTAGGAGGTTTTACTGTACATAATTATATAAATTTCGACTTATAACCTAAATTCGTTCCTGATAAAAAGGACCTTGGGGGAGAGACAGACAAATAGACAGACGGACAAGAAAGTGATCATATAAGGGTTCTACAAATGTTAACCTAAATCAGTTCAGGAAATTCCTGACAGGAATGCGATCCAAAACAGATTGTAGTCATAATAAATACACATAATTAAGGCGCCCATTCATTTCCCATTATAACATCCTCTAAATTTAAAAATCGTTCAAAACCCAATTCCACCGTGTTACGTATTTCTACTTCTTCTCTTTTTGACAAAGTAAAATATTCTCGACACGTTCTGTTCACGCAATTTAAATGCAAAAATGAAAAATTAAAATGAAATTAATTAGCAGGTAAACTACACGAATAAATATGTAATTTTTAATCAAGATTAATATTCCAAGAGTGAGGTCTCACCATAGGCAGACACTTCTGGATATAAATTGCTAATTATCTACATATTTATGTGCGGGATCATTATTGAAAGCTTAATTTTAGTCAATTAATTTCCATGTTGATGGTCGTTTGTCGTTGACTTTACCTTTAAGGTAAAGCTTTTGTTTCTTGGAAGAGGGTTAATATTTTTTAATTTGGTTTAACACGTTGGGTACGTAATTATGCGTGGTTTCCATTTCGAGGAAGGAGTTGTAAATGGTGTTGGATCGATCGCGATATACTCCTTAACTTAAAGTCTTTTCTATTTAAAGCTTTATTAATTTGCAAAATGCTACATATTATGTGCCTTGATCAAGCATTTTCTTTTCAATGACGCTCGCTGTGGTTCTATTCTATTTTTTGGATCCTTATTTTCTAATGATACTCCTCATGCTTCTGTGTCTATCAGTACAGCGGAGTTTTACCTTTGGAGATACGGAACCCTATAAGCAGGGCTAGATGTGTTGTTCTTCTTAAAAAAGCGCCATTAAAGGAATTGCATTAAGGGAAACCCGTTTTTCATTCGAAATGTGAATATCAGGGTATTCGATGCGTCGCTCCTAGGAAACGATTCTTTTGGTCCACAAACTTTTGTTCTTGGTGTGTTAGCATGTGTGCTCTCTTAAAACTGACCTAAGCTACAGCTTCGCGGGTGTCTTTATGTACTCTTGCTTAAGCCTTTCTTCAACCACGTCCTTTAGCAGATAGTATACAGGGTGGTTATGCAACACAATCTTCTTTGTGCATGTCCAGCTACTCTAGCCGACTTTTATTTTAAATGAGTTCTGCATGCATTCATTTATCTTTGTCTGAAGCAAAGAGTAGAAGAGAATATTCAAAATTCTAGAAAGCTCAAAATAGATGTTAACAGATTAACAAAAAGTTGGATATCGCTAAACAAATTTCCACTATCTATGGTATCGTGGGTGATAACGCAACGCAGTCTGTTAAGTAAATAATTATTGCGAATAAAATTCAAGCACGAGCTGCATATCTTCAGAGATTTTGGTGATAGAGGCACGATTAGCTTTATACGTCGACGGATTCTCCAAAAAAATTTCAAATAGCAAAAATACTCCCGAATTATTATATCATCCGACTCACCAGGAAGTATTCGTTCAGTTTATTGTTCAGTTGAACACAGAACATCATGCCGAATATCAGCCAATGTCCTACCCAACGAATAAGGCTGTTGTTAACATGGGACACAAACAATGCTTGGAGATCCATTTTGAGAGTAGTAAATCGGGCTGAGCCCAGGGTGGTTCTCTGTTAATTTCAGTTAAAGCCATGCACAGGCAAAGGAAGCTTCAGTGCTTTTAATAAGCTATCCAGTGCTTTTTACCAATAAAAAGTAATTTTTAAAGAAGATTTTAACCTCCTGCCTTTCATTCTCTGGAGCAATTTTATCAAAACTAAATGGAGAAGTACATGAAAATCCACAGTAAAATGTAGTAAAACTTAATGAAAGTGTAAATATGACCCCATCACCTTATCGTTCAGTGAATGATAAGAATTTTTGCTATATTCGCCAAGTTCTTTCCACTGATTTACCCCCGTTCCTCTCATTGTCTATAATGGCACATTCCTCAACGCACGACGTTACTAAAGCTCTAGCATTACTGGGTACCTACTGCTCTAGATACATAGGTATGCACATATACATACGTGTATGGTATCTAGAAAACTCTGTTTTATATAAGCACGGCACCCCTTATCTAAAAGTAAACTTTGTTCTGAAGGACAAAGATAAAGATACTCATACAAAAGCAACAAAAATGTTGTCCGCTATTTATAGGCTTTTCAACATTTCATATCTTTTAGGTCAGTGACTATTTTTCCTGCTAAATTTGACGCTCTCTCTCTCTCTCTCTCTCTAAAGATTCTGACGTAAGCTTTTAATTAAAATTTAGGTATCTTTCGATAAAATTCAGATTAAAGAACTGCAACCTTTTTCGTATTCATATCACGTTTTCGCAGCTACATATGTATGCGTATCCGATTGGTATCTGTGTCGTCTTCCTGTTACGAAAGCCAATAATTAACCGATTAACCAGAGGATTGGTTCATAATTTGTTTAAACAAAAATAATATTATGCTGCGGCTACTTCTTCGTCTGTCCATACATAGGTTGAAGGTTGTTAAAGTTTATTACCTCGGCGCGATCGTTTGCCTGCTTTTGGCCTAAACAAATAGTCACACAGCACCCGACTTGTATACTCGTAGAACGTTACAACAACTCAATTAAATGCTGATTGCGATGCGTCAGTTAGATGGCGGCGCGGTAGACTTACCTATTTTTATTTAATAACAAAAAAAAAAAAAAACGATTTGCATGAGTGTACATGCGGTAAAGGACAGACAGACAGAAAGTGCATCGCTGTCATTAGTCATCGAATGCAGTTCTATATTTGGAGTTGAATGGCTGTGTTAAGTTTGCTTGGGACTCAAGTGTTGACGAGTTCATATCGGCGGCGTCCACTTCCACTGTGTGACATAATTGAACACACATCCAACTGATATGAAGAGTTCGATATATGAGCTTATAGATTATGTTTGTCGATGAGGCAACAATGAAATTCACGAAAAGGTCATCGTTTCTATTTTAATGGACTTCGTCGATGAAAAAGCCTACAGAGATAGAGAACATGACTGTAAAATATCGTGTTTGTTTTTTAACTTTAACACTTTTGTGTCATCTCTTATGTCATTATGGATGCAATTATGGCATTTTAGACGTCATAAAAATGAAATGAAAATTACTCGCTATCGCCTCACATGCTAATGACGTTCCATAAACTTTGTAAGTGAATTCACTTGGGCTTGAGATTTGTTTTTTAGTATATTTTTATTTTTATAAATTTATTAAGTCGTTGAAAATTGGAAATATTTATGTACCTTTGCTAGGAGAAGTCATGTTAAGTTTCATAAGAATCAGAAAGCTTTTTAATATGAGTGATTGCCTTTCTCGATCAATGTGACAACATTTTATTTTGATAACATGGAATTACTCAAATTATGCTTCATTGACAAGTAAAAATTGCTAAGTTCTATATAAATGCACGAATCAGAAATATACATAAATTAGATATGAAATAAAAGCAACTAGTGAGCCCGTGCGAGAACTCTCGCAAGAGAAGATCCAACCCCCAAAATCCAAACTTCCCATATGATTTCCATCTGTCAACTCATGGAAATCCCATGGAATTCATACGGAAAGTGTTTATTCTTTTCGGAGTTCATTTTGGGTAGAATATTTGTTTTGATAGATTTTTTAAATTTTTAAAATTTATAAAGTGAAAGTGCAATTCGTCAGTGCTCCAGGAAAATCTCTTTCTTTTAACACTTAAGTTTGGTTAAGTGTGAGAGCCGCAAATGGTACCTATACTAAAAAAAAAATATACGGCGACAGCAGTCCTTTACAGAACCAAGCCTAGCTTCTCGCAACCATTTGTGTATGCGTGTTATTTTTTCCACGAATGGCAGGGAACTACAGTTTTTTGCCGACTCCGAACGGCGAGTTGAGAAGCTTCTCATGACGAATGATACTCTTTGATTGCTTGTCAGACATTCGAAAGAGGTGGCAACGGTGAAAAACTTTTTTTTGGCCTTGGACCCGGGCTGGGATTGAACCCGAATAGCATGCGTAGTAGTCCAACGCACTAACCACCACGACCACGGTCACCACCTATACTGCAGAAATAAAATATATGATGATTCATTTGATATTCTATTGCTCATCTGGAAATCAGGAATTTACAGGTTGAACAGACATTATATCGGTCACTCAGAAGTCAGAAGAACACACTGACAAAGCCTCAAGGTCTCGGAAAGACAAGGGATCTGAGACCGGCAGTTGTACACTGCGATTGTAGACCAAACTTTACATAACATATGCATCTGTGATGCAACTATACTCAAAACGCTCGAAGCTCCCATATAAATCACTCTAAAATATTGCCAATGAGTGTCAGTCAGGAAAGACTGAATGGGCTCTCTCAAAAAACTCGTGTTTGTCTTATATGGGTTTCAGGTTACGCGGAAATACCGGGTAATGGGACCGCTGATAAACTGGAGAGTTTGGGTTCGAAATCTAATCGGTTGATGGCCAGTTTTGCGGGATTTCCTCTCATTTAGAGCCTCCTGCAAAACCTCTCTGTGTTTCTTGAAGAGGCCAGATAAAGTTATTGCCAGAGTTTTCCTCAATGTGGGACGTAGAGACTGTCCTGACCTGATCAGGGCTAATTACGAGATATAGCGCCTGTAGTCAACTTGCACATCATGCCTTGAAAATGGGGAAAACATTTCCTATGTCAGTGTTCCCTTCTACAAGACTAAGACTTCACATTACAGGTTCTAATGTCATTGGGATTAACACGGTTCATTATCTTTTCTTAGCTGGAACAACAATCTATTCTGAATATCGCCACTGTATATTATTTATCATTTCTGCTATAGGTTCATCTGAATAGCTCTCTGAAACTGCTTTAAAGACCTGCATTATACTCGTAGATATACCTCGAAAGCTTTGTTCTTAAAAATGTTTTCAAGTCTGACATTGTTCTTATTGGGGAGACCTTAGAGCCTATGCCTATTAAAGTACGGCAGTATTATTTAGAGTCAATAAGTTAAGATTCTAGCTGCTTGACTATCTGAGAGCATATGGATGGGGAAACCTTTCATTCCTGAATCGAAGATGTGATTGGATCACACCTGATAAAGCATACTTTATAACAGCAAATGACATCGAATTGACTGTGTAGTCTATTGACAGGTATCAAAGTTACCGCTACAATAGGATTTTCTTCCTCAATACTTTTTGAGTTGGAAATTCTGTCCAGATGTTTTAAATCTTCTTTTTTGTTCTTGAATTAGTCGCATTAGTCAACGAAAACTTGACGAATCTCAGCTCCGCTGACATTCTTGCGTTCGTTATGATGCGAAGACCAAAAGTGATTTACAGTTGTACCCCAACCCGTGGACCTATCGCAAATGATATATGTATGACCGTTAAGTCGTTTAAAGTTCGAATAGTAACTTTCACAACCAAGTTTAATTTATTGCGAAGGTGACATTTCCGATGCAACTCTAACCCCAACGTAAACCAATACGAATATGCACACAACTCAAATTGTGTTAACTCGTATTTCTTCACGTCTGCCCTCATAGATAGCCGTAAACGCAATCAGTATTAGTAAACAAATTAATGATGTTGACTAGGCGGACATATCTCATGTCTCATCCCACTGCGAATGTCATAAAACATAAATTATATGATCCTCCTACCGAATGTTTACTCCAAATGTGTGAAGTGTGTTCGAAGAGTTAAAACATAAAACCTGAAATGGGATCACAACAAATCGTTAAAAATCCCATCGAACAACGCCCTCACCGTATACGTCAAAATACCCGCATCAAAATGTCATTCCAATTACGGTGTTTGTTTTACAAAATTCAACAATGATTAGGCCTGTTTTTTTTTTTTTTTTTGTTAACAAATTTAAATGCGCTAACAATATTAATTGACAAAGATCGGCCACCCACATGGATGTGCTTAGAGTTCGCATTAATAAAATCTTTTCTTTCCAAATTTTACCGACTCTCAGATAGACGGATAGATTCGTTAAGTGCTACTGTTGTGCCTTGTCGCCTGGACGTGCCGCATAGCGAGTGGGCTTCTTCTGTATTTCACAATAGCGGCCCGCTGCCGTTCTAATTGATTAGATGGTGATTTATGGATTTCTATGGCCAGTAAAATTGGTACGATTGTGCGTAAATTTTTATGGAAATGTTTGAATCTTTTCATCGACGAATGGAAGATGAAACACGTTGCGGTAGACGAAGATAGATGAAAAGAATTCGAAAACCAGTTAGCCAGTGATTGTTAATAATTAATAGCATTACGATTGTACGCTTGAATGGGATATAATTTATTTAATTTTTGTTTTATTGATTTATTAATATTTATGGAGATGAACGAGTGGAACAATTTAATATGTTTTTGTTTTTACAGAAATGTAAATTTTTGTTGATCGATAAATTTGTCATTCATTGTGGCAAGGGCAATCGGCTGTAAACTTGAAGTTTCAATACTTGATCTAGGGATTAATGTGTGGGAATTTATATGTGTATTTATTTAAACTTCAGAATGTCAATTTAAGGTTTCGACTTAGCAGTACACCAATAAAAGAGAAAAGAAAAATTAGTAGGTTGACTTAACAGTTAACTTCAAATCCAGGTTTTTTAGTCCAGTCAGTTCATGGCTGTTACATAAACTTGGCCGCCATACTGTTGCAAGTAGAATTTTGAGAAGATTCTTAGCCCTACAACTGACGATGTTTTCCTATGCGGTTTAGTTGATTCGTTTACCATTAGTCATGATTATTTTCAACACAATCTAGAAGGAAGCTTAAACAATTTAATCCCCAAAATTAGAACATCGACCCATCGCCAAACTTCCTTTCCTTTTCTAAGCGTTCAAACCAAGTTAATAAATCGAGTCAAATAAATTGTCAGTGTAAGTCTAGTTGTCAAAAGTCACTGATTACATACGGGAAGTTACTGACCAAGATAAGGTAACTCTAGCTGCTTTAGTTGAATTTTCAAAAGCTTTCGACTTGGTCATCCGTATAGGGTAAGCAATCCAATGCATGCAGGCATGCAAAACTTTAACATTTTTTTAAACAAATATGATTGTTTTTTTAATATATTTATATTATTTATATTTTCTTAACGGTGACAGTGTTGAAATATAGATTTGTTATAAACGTCATTACAAGTTCGCGCCTTTTTGTAGTGAACGTTGATAAAACCGTAGAGTAGTGCGTGGCAAAGGACTGTATTTACTATTAAAAATCGGCAATCCCTGATTTTAAAAGTGCTTTTTCCCAAATCAGCATAATGTAAATGTGCGTGTTAGATTAGTTAAAATAAACGTTAACGTTATTTACTTTTATTTATTGGGTGTGACAATTAATGGCAATGAAAAATAACTTCCTTTCTATTGTTGGCACTGCCAATCATTACTAATTATTGGTAATGATGATAAGCATGGCGCCAATCACCGGGTTATTGGCACCATGCCAATCATTGCCTAAAAATGACAGCTTCACATAATTTGTATTTTATCTAAGGCCGTTGTCACATATCTTAACAGTAATTTTATCTTGGTATAATCAGGGTTGATGTATTTTAGATGCCGAAACTACCCAAAAACATTAAATATTGTAGAAATAACAATGAAGAAGCAGTTAACGAGGCTTAAGAAGCAGCTAACGAGGCCAATATCTGGCAGGGTCATTAATGGCGCAGAAGACTGCCAATAACTAGCAAACTATGCCAATAAATGGAAAAATGGAATTCTATTTTGTTTCGTTAGTTTTATGTTTTTTTTTTTAAAGATTCTAAATCTTTTGATGTTATTTGTTTTTTTTTTATGTTTCTGACAAGACAATGAATTAAAAAAAAATAGGTAAAATACCTAAAGTTTGTATTTTAGTTCGATCTATAAAGGCTAAAATTATGGTGAGTTTTCTTAAGGTGCCAATTACTGGGTGGCTTACCCTATTCTGAGTCAGAAACTTTTCTCTTATTTTCATTTTTCTGTAGATTAATCGTGCCTTACATTACTATGCATCGATATAACGGTATTCACCGATGGCTCAAAGATGGACTGCGGAGAAGGTGCGCGAATTTTCTCGCAAAAACTCGGTATATCAAAATCCTATCGCCTTCCGAATCTCACTAGAGTCTTCCAGGCGAAGCTACTAGTGATCCTAGAGGCCTGTCACAATTAACAAATTGGAAACCGTATGTTGGCCTTATCGTTTATGTGTATTTCCTAATTTTTAGGACACCTTCGATTTAACCAGCTATGATTCCATAACAAGAGGCCATAGGTCGCAAATTGATTGCGAATTTGAAGAATTTAATCTGAAGCTGTATTATTGTAGTAACTATTTAAATGTGTATTTTCGTTCACCTTCACAGGGCATTAAGTCATCGATAAAATCTGCTATTTGATCTTTGAAGTTAAGGTTACGTTCTAGTATTAAGGCTGTTATTGCAGGAAAAAAGGCAAGTTGATCTTGAACCAACTATCTTTAAAAGTAGTGCTTTTAATTCTCATTTAAAAGCTATCTTTGAACGCACTGCTGAAATTATAAAACTTATGGTCTTACATCAGTCATAAAACATTGCTGCTTTGTTGCCTTACAGTATCTCACCAGACGGAAAAAGGCTTTAATTTATTGAAATTAAGGCATAAGATCGCATTACCATTTCCTGGGTAAGAAACTTTTAGCGGCAAGCCAAATGATTAATTAAAACTGTCCCTTCAGACCACTGGCTGGCACTGTGGCCAACTGTCGTAAAAGCCTTTTTCTCACGATTTAAGTATAAATTCAATTATCTATTTAAAAATATTACAAACTCTACTTCTGTAAATTTTCAACAAGAATTCTACAACTCTCACGAAAAAAAATAAGAAGACACCTCAAGGCTTCTTTCACTCACTCATTCCTTCTTACATAAGTGCACTTGCTAGTGCAAGCCTTGAATTCCCAACTAAATGACAGGCTCTTGTTTCTATAAGAGAATTGTGTGACGCGTGGTAGTCCTTTCTGCGGAATAGAAAAGTCTTCCTTACCCCTTCAACATAACCTCACTAAAATGTTGTCTACTATAAAATATTTTTTATTTAAACACAAAAAAAAAACAAAAAAATAAACATAAATATAAGTAAAAAAAAAAAACTGTAATTAGAAGACAACCACAAGTGGGAATGAAACGTACCTACTGTCAAGTACCGCCACTTGACAGTCTGTTTATAGAGTGAAAAAAAAATCGCATAAGACACAAAATGTATCTCAGAACGAGGAGAAACGCAATTAGCGAGCATTGTGACTGAAGATCTAAAATTATGTTTCACACCGTCACAAAAAGGGGCTGCTGCACCACTAGTGTCAGCCTTTCGGTGGAAAAGAAACGAAAACATAAAATGTAAAAACGAATCGTGTCAGTAGAACATGAGTGAGCGTATTTATTTTCCTTCGAAGACGACGCGCGACTTTCTGTGTTTATTGATTCAGGTGAAACGAATTTATGTTTCATATTTGAACGGCGGAGTTCAATGCTGGTCATAAACATTATGTCAAGTCTTGGGAAATTCTACATAGATACAAGGTTAAGATCACAAAAATTTAAGTCTGCTTGCATGACTGTTGCATTGAGGCAGGCACTTATCTTCCTGATTGAAGTGGCCATGGTGCTGAGTTCCTTGAAGCAAAGCTTTGTCAATTTCTATGCTTAACAACGTTCATATTTTATCCACTTCAAGTATTCGACTAGTGATGTGAAAGTTTAGCCTTTTAAGGGTTTTGTTTCAAGATATATTCAAAATTTCAAGTAAATCGGTTGAAAATTGTCTGAGTTATGTTTCCGGCCGTGGACCCTTAAAAAAATGGAGACGTCATCGAATAACGCTGGGCAGCCGCCATTTTGAAACTAATCGCTTTGTATACTGTAATTGATATGTATAATAAATACTTTTTTTAAAATCTCGATTTCTTTGGTGGTATGTTTGAAAAAAAAAAAAATCTGAAAAACGCCTATTTTTTCGACCTCTAGGGTGGCCTAACCCCTTAAGAATGGAACAGAAGTTAAATGACGGGCCTTTTGATCTCAATAGAAAAGTACAAATTCATTGGCTAAGATGCGGCTAATATATGTAGATCTAATAGATAAAATATATAAATAAATATTTGGCTTCAGCAGTCCTAGATAGAACCAAGCCTAGCTTTCCCGCAACCATTTGTGTGTGCAAATGGAAGGGACCTACAGTTTTCTGCCGTCTCCGAACGGCGAGTTGGGAAGCTTTACATGACAAATGATACTCTTGAATGCTTGTCAGGCATTCGGAAGAGATGGGCACTGTGAAAATCTTTTTAGGTGATTGCGGCGGGATTCGAACCCAAGGCTCAGTAGTCCGACGCACTAACCACTTGCGCTACGGTGCCCACTAATCTAATAGATACCTGTTCGAAAAGCCTTAGAATACACCGGAAGGACAACCCGGCAGAGGAAAACTTAGCCTCAAATGGTGAGACCTATTGGAAGGGGACTAAAGAAACTTTACAAGTTGAGGGCCAGGCACCAATTTCACCCCAAACTACAGCCGCCAGCTACTAAAGCCAAGAAAATATAGGCAAGTTAACCAAAGAAAAATGCACAATCTACTGAACTCTCAACTTGGAAGTTGTTCGCGTACTTGTCGGATTTTCTTTTTCTTTTTCTTTGTGATGAAACTAATCCCATTCCATTAGCACCTTATCCTTAGGCTGTCTATTTAAATGTCTACCAAAAAACCGATTTAAAGTTAAACTATGCACAGGCGCAAACACATTTAACGCTTCATTACTATAGCTAAATGTTGACATGAATAATATTAGCCTTCTATCTTCGCTTTCGTTTTGAACAGACAAATGACAGACGCTTGCTGATTGCAACTCGTTTTAATAGCCAACCTGAGATGTGAATATTAACTTGGTTGACATAGATAAATGATTTGTACTCGCAATGGCCTCCACAAAGATTTTTCTATTAGCTTTGATGTATCTGTGTATAGTTTACAACTTTGTAGCTTATGACTCATCAAATTTACGAGTATGCCATAGGGGTTCTCATATGGAAGTTAACTTTATTAAATATGTATGTACATATGTATGTAGATACTTGTTCACTTACTATGTTGTTTTATCATCCTTAAGCTACGAGCAGACGATATGCAAAAGTCGCATATATATGCGAGTCTGACGTAATTTTTGCGTCATCATATGCGATTAATGCTCGCATATCGTCTGAACACCAATTTAGGACAGCCCGCATATGCTCGCAAAGCATATGCGGACGATATGCGACACCCAGTTCGCAAACCAATTTGCGACTTTTCCGCATATCGTGTGAACACTTTCGAATATCATTTGTGACAATTTGCGAGCATATGCGATCATTTGCAAGCGTCCCAACCATATGCGAACGGACGAAAACCTTACATTGCATATGACCGCATATTTGCGAACAAATCCGAGATCTCAAAAGTTTGAAAATTTATTTTGGGGTGTGTGTAGGTACCTTTTTTTTATTTTTATCTTACATTTTGCTTTGGTTGGGTTGTGTTGTGAGTTGTGACAGTTAAATTGTGAAGATAATTATTAGGTCTGTTTGGTAACACGTTACTTTTCGTAATACTTTGTAAAATTACATAGAATCACATGAATCTGTGTTTGTTAACTCGAAAAAATCACGGTACATCGCAAGCTGAGAGCAAAATGAGAGCGTAAAAAATAAAGAGCGATGAAATTGTACGCAACATCTTTTTCTTGTGATGAGCTGGACAACTCTGTCAAATCAGGCCATCTGATAGCTTATGAAATCTCATAAATCTTCATTGTTAGTGAAAAATAAAAACAAATCGAAAGGTTTGACCAAAACTGTGTTAGTTTACTTTTGTGCAAGTTTCCTGTCTTTGAGTTATGCTCGCTTGTGCACAAAAAAGATACCAAACAGACCTATTATATGTAATTGTGCAAGTAATCAAGTGTCGCCATGTAATTATAGTCGAAATAGTAGGTCTCTTTGTCTTTGGTAACTTTTTTTTGCACAAGGAATTGAGACCTGTCAAATAGTAACATCGTCTCAAAGATAGAAAACTTGAACAAAAGTTACCAATCGCTTTTGAAACAACACTTGGTAAAAAAAATTGAGAGCCATGAAACTGTCATGATTCTATGAAAGTTTACATAGTAGGTTCGCGTACTTTTTGCACTTAATATGGGTTTTCTGTCAAATCTCGAAGAGTGGGGTTAAAATTCTCTCAAAGACAGAAAAATCACGAAAAAATAATCGAACGCGTTAACTGGAATACGGAAATGGTATTGCAAAGACCAAACATTTTCGTCAGTGGACAAGAAGCGCAGCATCAGCAACGGGCCATCTGACGCGGGAATGCTTAATCGCATATTCCTGTCCGCTGTTTGTATTCGCAGTTTTACCAAACTTAGTAAATGACCAAATTGATCGGACGACATGCGAACGAAACCGTGATATAATTCCGGTTCATCGCCACGCAGTTCTAGCAACAATTTTGCACAAAAGCCTTCAGTCTCGCGAAGTCGCAACCAATCTTTGGCAAATACACGACGAATCCTTTGCACTTGCACACTCGCTTCTTCGTGGCTTCCATCATCGTCGTCATTTTCCATCATATCTATTGCCAAAATAGCAATAGCAGCCCATTTCCTTTTTGACATTTTTAATATATTCCCACACTTTAAATTGTCATAAATCACCAACACATTACAGAAAATACAAAACGTCAAAAGATTGATAATGCTCGCAAATCTGCATATTATTGAAAATATGTGATCTGCAAATTGTGTCGCATATCGTGTGAACACATCGCATATAGGCCACAACATTTGCGACCACATTTACAAACATATCATATGCGAACATCATGTTCGCAAATGCATTTGCGAGTTTTGGGACAAAAGTCGCATATCGTGTGAACACGTCTATATGCGAGTTTGCAAGCAATGCCTACTTTATAGCATTTGCGATAAATTTGCGAGTTTTTTCGTGACGTCCGCACTCGCATATATATGCGACTTCTGCATATCGTCTGCTCGTAGCTTTAGCCGTTCTATAGATTAACGTAGTTTTTGAAAGTTGTACTTAGTTAATTGTTGCTTCTGATACTGGTTCTAGCTCTGACAAAGGTTTTTAGTGTTCCGTACCCAAAGGGAACACTTATGGACTCAGTTCGGTGTCTGTCTGTCTCGCAGTCACAGGAGTTTTTCTCAGCGACTATTTGACGTAGAATACTGAAATTTGGAACAGCTGTAGCAATTAGTGGCCCAAACACAGATCAGAGCTTAAAAAGCTGAATTTCGACTTTGGGGGTCTAGTTTTGGGGAGTCAAATGAAAAGTTAAAAAAAATAATTTTGAGATCATTGTGTGGGGTTTCAAATGAAAGCTCGTTAGCAGGAATTTAAAAATAAATTTTTAAAGTTAAATTTTTCTCAACACTTTTTCAAAACAACGTTTAAAAATTGCTGTCCCCCTACCTTACCTTTAAAACCATCGTTCAGAAAAATCTGAATAAAATCACAAATATTGATAATAAGGAGTAGATTGAATCAAAATTATCAAAACCGGATTGCGTTCAAAAGTTTTTTTATTATTAATTTTTTTGTAATTTCACCTTCCCAAATGTTTACATGTGTGTACTCAAGTGACGTAACCCTTCACAATCATATAAAAGTGAATACGTGAAAGGAAATTTGTATGTGTGATCCTAGAAATATGCCCCAAAAATCAGCATTGAGCTTATACTTAAACCATATTTTATTCAACATAAGGGGATCTTGATAGTTTCCTTTGCTTATAATATAGGTGTCTCTCCTTTTACTTCATTGGGAAAAATTGAATATGTGGACAGACACAGAGAGAGACAAATTCCACATTATGCACATGCGTGAATTTCTTCTATTCTTTATTTGTTGCATTGTGTGAAAATATGATGAGCAGATGAGAAAGGGCATCAGATAGGTATTTTAAAAGCAGCAAGTACAACTATAATACAACGCACAGAAAATGGATATGGAAAGCACTGTATACCATGTAAGAGTAATCACTTCCCTTGCAGAGGTTCTTCTAAAATGACTGCTATCTAGTTTATCTAGCTCAGCTCTTAACAACCTCAGATAATACAATATCTTCTACAACCTCTGAAATAGTAAAGATCCAATTAACTCGTGAATGCAATATTTTTTTGTAAGCTATTTCAGGCAGTAATAGAAAGAAAAAAGGAATTTTTGCTGTACAGGTGTTTGGAACTTAGGTGGTGGTTGCTTGGTGGGTGGCGTCCGAGCAGCGAGAATTTTCACAAATTCCTTTTTTTTTTTCAAACATAAATAGGAATATGTATTTTCAAACCGAATACGCAACGAAATTAAGTTGACCGGAGTCTCTATCTATCTCTTTTAATATTAGATTAAATTATCAAATTTCTAATTTCTATTTTCTGATCGGACGGATGTATTTCGCTTGGTACCTAAGTCTCTGTTAATTGTCTGTTCGAAAACAACTAGAACGAAAACGTTCAAATACAATTACAAATACCGCTCCTCATTGTGAATATATGCTCCACACCTGATCTAAATACATATGTGTTCTAGATTGCACAAGGCCGATAGTTCCGCATATGTTTTCTTAAAATATTTCTACTCCTGGCTGCCATTGCATTGTTTCAATCGATTTATAGAAGAACATATCCAGCTGTCTGGCCTAATTCGCGTACAACAATTCAAGTGAGGGGCCTCCCGCAACATTCGAAATGATGATTCTGATATCTATCTACCGGAAATTAAAAAAGATACATAGGCATACCGATGATGAGATGAGATGTAAATCTTTGATTGCCATACGGAACGGGTCAAATCATATGCATTCCACTCTCATTCAACGAACAACGACTCACTTGAAACAAATCAAAATGCACTTTATGGCCAAAGAGGAACATACATGTCTGTATGTACTTGTAACTTCAGATGGAATAGTAAAAGATACAGATATAAAAAGCTATACAGATGTGCAAAAGACAATGGAGAATCTAATTTTCCAATTGAAATCGCCAGCGGTACAGGAAAATATTTCATAATCGTGTCATAATCTCGGCTGGCCCGTAGCGAATTCTCATTGTCAATGTGGTTTGATTCTGTCAACTGTCAACTGTCATCCCCCGCGAAAACTCATCTGATCTTGAGATACACTACACACCTCAAAACTGACAAATAGACTCGATGGAGACAGACGAATACATACTCGTACTCTTTCGTCGCTGATACTGATTATGCTCAGGCAGTGGGTATCTATCGGGGTCTGTGGAGCAAGTGCACATGGCAATTGGTGTAAATTACATGAAAAAATTGTCTAGATCCTTAGCTTGTTTGTATGGTGACCTTGTTTAAAATTATTTACTCATTTCGCGAAACTTATGTGTATGATTGTGGAAATTGTTATGAGGAAGATGACGAAAAACAAATGTAGTGCTAATGCAATTTTAATTTTTTAGAAAAAAAAAAATCTGCTTATGCAGTTCTATGCAATTAAATTACACTGATTTCGAGGAATTCACATTTTACGGATATGACAGATGATTTTGAATGGAGGCTGGAAGAAGAGTTTCAAATGAATGATGTCAGCGTTAATTAGATCAAGTTCTGTTTTTGTTGAAATTGTAGAGCTTGACATAATACATATATACATATGCTATGCCCCCATATCGTAATGTTCGAACTTCTTATACTAGTACCAGAAAATTGAATGCCAAATATTTTGGGTTCTGTTCAAAGTTAGGGGAAGGAAATAGTAAAGAAATGTTAGAACTTCAGACGCACCAAAGTAGCGAAGTTTCACACCGTTCTCTTTTCATTCCTTTCAACTTACGGCATTTTTAGGTTGCTGAAAATGATCACCATCTGAGGCTTCCCAACATACATACATACTTCTCAGGAATATCTGTATACTACTTACTTAATTGGCGCTACAGCTCGAGATGAACCGCCGGGGCCTGCTTCTCGCAACCATTTGTGTGTGCGTTTTATATTTTTGCACGAATGGAAGGGACCTACAGTTTTTTGCCGACTCCGAACGGCGAGATGAGAAGCTCAATCGTGACAAATGATACTCTTTGATGTTTGTCAGACATTCGAAAGAGGTGGTACCGTGAAAATACTCTTAAAGTGTTAGACCCGGGTTTAGATTGAACCCGGGCAGCATTGCGTGGTAGTCCAACGCACCAACTGCCATGGCCACGGCGACCACTATACTATACAGTGTACATATAGACTCAAGGCATTTAAATGCGTCATATTATAAAGTATTCATAAGAATACCCAGAGAGCAGAGAGAGAAGTTTTTGACTTTTTTGACAGAAATATCGCTCCAATTTATTCGGTAGCAATTTGCGATGTCACCTGTCTAGAGGTATTCTTATGTACTTCCTTCTCAGTGAGTTGAAAGGAGTTGAATTCATGCATTCAATGTTTTAACAACTTGATTTTGAATTGCTTTGGTATACAGTCAAGGACGATAATAAGGAACTTGATACGAATCGATTACTGAAACCACTCTTAGACTTAAGGCAAAGGGCTAGATAACAAGTTAATCTTAAGCATTTTTGGGACCACTAAACTAACTTCCGTTGACTTTTTAGAAATTGACCAAAATAGGCATTAGGACAATTTCGGAAATGTTTTGATTCCTGTGCTTGAAAGGCTTTTTATCTCTTTTAAGGAGGGGAATCCCTATAAAACTAAGAGTCTACAATAACGTAAGGTATTTTGTTGACACTTTAAATACATACATACATGAGTATTATGCTGAAGTAGACGACAATAAAGGAGATCGAACAGTTTAACTACCTGTGAAGTTTTGTATGACCTGATGGCGGAACGGACCTTAACGTTAAAAGTAGAATAAAAACAATTTACACTGCTTTTATCATCCTATCTCCATTTTCGATATCCGCTCAAATATTAAGACTCTTCGAATCCAATGTAACAACTTTGCTTTTATAACGACTCGATAGAATTTACATGCTTTTGTCACTGTTTGCGATATATCCTAAGGATTCACTATCTAATTAAGAGCTATAGCATAAAATTAGTCAACGCTGTTCGATACCGATATTAGACAGTATGCTAGATTGGTCACATACTGAGGAAGCACGGCGGGTTGGAAGACCAAGCACCACAGGGAGGACCACAGTGTTGGCTGAAATAACGTCATAGCTAAAATAACCAGATACGGACTGAGAAAGACGGAAGAGATTCAAATAAGGTTTAGTTTATGCAATGCACAGACCTAATTGAACATTCTGAGTATAAAACAATTCAATATATTTTTATAAACAAAATCAATATTCAGAAATAATAAAACGTTTCTTTTCTTTTTTCTTTGCAGGTATATCTTCGATTATATTATGTTGGACACATAACCCGCTATGGAACAATAAGTATCAACAAAATTATTAAAAACCCTCCCCAGTAGTGAAATCACATGACCGAAGTTCTTATACCATCTCAGTTGCCATTACCACGGCTTCCCACCCATAAATTATTGTTTATTATAATTTTCAATACTTAACGTTCGACAGAGTCAATTAGGCGCAACCAAAAAATAGGCATCTATTCGATTAGATACTTTCAACGTCCAGAGCTTATAAATCTAAAGGCTTTCGCTCGCAGCAATTCCATAGCATAATGACTACGCTAATTAGGTCTCATTTGCCAGAGAGTCCTGCCGCTTCAAATTATCCTAATATAGACAAATGATAGTCGAACCTCCTTGCAAGGTGAGAAACACCCGGTCCACACGCCTGTTTCAGCGACGACACAGGACACTTTCCATCATAAATTACTTTTTCACGTGGTGTGAACCACACTCCACCACACTATCTCGAAGCAAGTGTGAAGTGAAGTATGTCACCGCCAAAATTGGTGAACCCCGCCCACCCCCACACTTGCCAGACATACGAGTATAGGAAGGACTATAGAGGAAAAAAAAAACTCTGAAAACCAAGAAAAACTTTTCCAAAGTCCTTGTTTCATTGCCCATTAAAGAAAGGATTTGCCTGCGACTTTTTCTTCTTCTTCCGCAGTTGTTTTTTTCTTTTTGTTCTGTGTGCATGTTCCATGAGAAATTGCTAACGCGTGCTTGGAATACAATCCTGTGGTGATTCTCTGGTATATCATCCTGTTCCTGTGTATATGACACTGATACAGTCAATGAAGGGATGTTGCTTGGATGCAGCCTGCATGTTGGTGTGAAACAGATTTTTTTTTTCAGCTCCATGCTTAAGGGATGAAAACATCATATTGCGGGGGGGTTCTCCCACCGGCTCCTGCTCTTGGTGATGTTTAAATGACAATAACAATAATGACATCATTTATGCGGTGTCAAGTTGTAAAAGTCTGCTTTTATGTAGTGATTTGATGTTAAGCATCACGGGGGGAGGGGGGGGGGGGGGTGCTTTGAGAGGGATGATGATTGAAGGGAGATTCTGTTTTTTTTTTGGTATATGCGTTGAAGATTTGATTTATTTGCTTTTGTATTCACAGAAACAATGAAGTCAAAAGTGGGGGTGATCTGAGGGGTAAAGTAAGTTCCTTAGGACTGAACGATGAGATGGCTTAACTCGTTAAAGTGGCAGTGGTTTGGCCGAATAAAAGGAAATACATAGATTTTAAATGATTGCGCATGCAGTAATGTTAGGTTCGATTAGCTTTATAGTCCATTTTTAGTCTCAAATATAAATATTACGATTTATGGCTGTACAATTGCTTAAAAATAATTGTAGAAAGTGTCTTTGACTGCCGTATGTATAGTATTTACTGTGAGATTTTCTACGTCTTCCGCCCCTGCTCTTGCAAGTTCGTCCATCCTTTCGTTCCGCGGTACATTATTGTGGTCAGGTACCCAGAGCAGATTTACCGTGCAGGATCTTGCAAGGGTGTTAAGTTTTCCTTTGCATTCCTTCACTTCGTTCGCAAGTGCTTGAAGTGTTGCCTAAATTAATTATTTATCAGATATATTTATCAGATGATCTGAAAAGTGTTCACCAGCTCCCGATTCTCCGTTAATGTGTGATCAAGCCGTGTATATTACTATGCTTTCTACTTCGGCAATCACTGTGCCTCGTAGCCATTTTTCACGGCTACGGAATTCGACTACATAGTCGGTCTTAAAGATGAACTTGGATTGCTGACAAGTCCAGAGGATTCTGGAACGTCTTTCCAGATGGCTCTGTGTCCTGTGAGGCTCTCGTCTTTAAAGTGACCCAAGGTCCGCAGTCTGATTGCAGAAAGCCCCGCTATCCTTTTAACCTCCAGTTCCATGGAAGAATATTAAGAATAGTCTCTATGGCTGCTGTGGGTATGCTGGATTGGGCTCCAGTTATCCCTAGACAGGCCATTCGCTGGGGGTTTGTTAGAAGTGTTTTTTGCGTACCTGTTTTTCACAACTGGCCACTAAACTAACACTCCGTAGAGTCATATGGGTTTGACTACACAAGAGCATTTTAATATTCTTTACTTTTACTTAACTAGGCCGACAAACTACTCAGATTTCAAAAGGTTGCCTATTTCGAAATCGAATCCTCAAAGACGTAATTCAAAAGTCAAAATTGGAATCACTATAATTAAAAACGACAACTTCTCTCTTGAAAGATTTTACAGCGAAAGTTTGGTCGATGTACTCGTACATGTGTATCAGGCTATTCAGAGTACAGTGACTGAAAATAATTTTTGGGTGCCCTTGTTGAAATCTTTTGAAAAATTTGGTAAATGGTACACCAAATAATTATAACACACATTTCATTTGGCAGTTCTGAAGGTAGGTCGTGTTTTTTGTGGATACAAAAAAGGTTTTGTGTTACCTAGGAAATTATATTACAATCGACTCTCGATAAATAAGACTTTTGATAAAATGATGATTTCTTCGGTTATTTCTTTGGTCCCGTGAAAATCTCTCGGTAAATTAAACGAACACTTTGCTTTTATCTACACTCGTTAATTTACGGTCATTGTGCTCGTCATTGAACACCGGAAGACTAAGTTACTTGTTACTTGGCTTTTTTCCTACCCATTTCAGATTGCATTTGCTCGTGATCTTGGTTTTAAGTTGCATTGATTAAGTGTCGTGAAAAAAAATGATCCGAAACATAAATATGAAATGATTTTTGAAAACAATTACTCTCTATAATTTTACTCTCTATACTTATCCACAAACAAAAGCTAACATAACATGACGTACGTACAGCGATCATAAATCTGCCCAAAGAATTTTCTTGAGCAGCATGGGGATATTTCTTACTCTCTGGAAAGAAGAACTACGAAATTGCTCCGTACGCAAACAGGGGCTGAATTCCAAAACGCAGTTCTTCCGCAGTACTGCAAAGTCAAGCGTTCCATATCGTCAATATATAGCAGTGATGCAATGTATCGCGTTCCAAAACGCATCACATAAGCAACCACTGCGCAAACAAAAACAAACAACGCATCATTGTTTATTGTGATGCGTTGTGATTTGAGGATTTTTTTTCTTATTGTGACAAACCAAAATAAAAAAAAGACACCACCATGCTTATTTTAAGTTTAGTTATTTGTTATTTTGATATTTTCTTGAACAATTTTCAGAAAAAATGGACAGAATTTCTTAGACATTTTTATTGATGAAATGAAATGAACAAACCGTTCCAAAAAGTCAAAAATTTTAAAGCATCATGATGCATTGCAAAATGAAAGCATCGTAACATCGCATAAAAATGGCAGTGATGCATTCCCGATGCGCATATATTTGATGTTTTGGAACTCAGCCAGGATCTCGTAGTATAGTATTATTAAAAAAAACAAACCGCATAATGATCACAGAGCGGTCTGTTGTAGCATATACTTTGCTTTAGCTTTTCTGAAATTCGAGGAGCAGTAAGTTGTTCCTTGTTCAGCACAGACTATGGCAGTATGACTATACAGTATGGCAATACGCTATCAGGAATACCTATATTTTCTCTCAATAAAGTGATAAATTATTATCAACTGTCCCAGTTCTTAGGGGATACCCCAAAATATATGGGAAGAAATATGTAGCGTCGCGTCGCCAGCTTCCGATAACCTACTGCTTTGAGATAAACTTTTCATGTATTCTAAGTCTAAGTCCTTATGTATGTATAGATTAGAAGAAATGTATTAAATTATGCAAATGAGTATGAGAACAGTGGTCATACATTCCGGTTATTATCTCGAGCCACTGCATGCGTTATACTATTAAAGAAATAACTTTTCAAAATCGACACACATCCGAAATTTAATCGACGCAATTAAAACCGTGTGGATCTAATTATTATACGTGTAAGAAATAAGAATGTACTTCATCAAGTCCATTGCAACTTTTATAACGGATGTAGAGGTACTATCTTCAAAAATTATATAATTAAATATTTCTTTCAAATGTTGATCGTAACCGCGGCTAAAATGGTCCATTCTGAAGTCCAATTTTCGATTACGCGTACGAGAATTTCAATTGATATTTGACGAATGACGTAAATAATGTTGGCATCGATATCTTCAATCATAGCCGGCTTATCCATGTAGCCCCAAAGAAAAAAGTCTAGAGGTGTGATATCACATAGTCTAGACGGCCAATTCACCTGTCCGAAGCGTGAAATTAACTTTTCACCTAACTGTTCTCGCAATAAAGCCATGGTTTCACGAGCCATTTGGCAAGTAGCGCTCTCTTGTTAGAACAAAATGTCGTCGAGATCACAGGCCTCAATTTCAGGCAGCAATTAGACTGTTGTCATCGCGTAATAGCAGGAGCCATCCACATATGTTTGTTGTTACGTTCCGGTCGGCCTCATTTTATTAAGAAATATGGACCAGCCCATAATCTACACCAAACCGTTGTTTTGTCTTGATGTAATGGCAGGTCTTAAACATCTTCGGCCCAGCCCAAATACGCCAATTTTACGTAGCCATTAAAATAGAGAGAGCCTCATCGCTAAATAAAACTTTGGTGGAAAACAGTGGATCTTCTTCAAGCTTTTTAAGAGCCCAAATTCTGAAATTGTGACGTTTCGGATGGTCGGCTGCCTTCAATTCTTACACGAGTTGAATTTTGTATGCTTTTAAGCAAGGATCATTACGTAAAATAAACCAAGTTGTTGCAGACGACCAGCCAAGCTATTGAGAACAGGCACCGAATCGATACACATCACGGTCATCGCGTCCACTCCCAGATACCGCCGCGCCGTGAGTATGCAGCCGAACTAGCGATCCCTCATAGCAGCGTCTGCCGTAGCTGCAAAGATGAAAATGAAAAAGAATCGCTTATTCTACTTTCTGTACACACGTCCGGCTCTAGCGAGAGCCAGGCGAAGCATACGGGGCAAACTTTTCCTCGACGACCTTAAAGAGATATCCGAGGAAAGGATTGGAGAACCGATCCTTAACTCCACAGGGTGGATATAAATATCTCAAAAATACGTTCAAATAAACGGGTCACCGTATCACAACGGTTTTCTTCGATCGAAACCACCTACCTTCCCTAAAACACAACAGTTTGACACGACTCCCCCGTGATCTGTCATAAAACACCTACTTAAAAAAAGAGCTCTAAATGAATCATCCCTTATATCTTTCTGCATATTTTCTGTCTAGTCTTTACCAAGATCTTGTGTTGACTCCCACCTCATGGAATCAGAACTGTCAAAAAGCAGTCTCTCGTAAGACATTCTTTGTAATAAAAAAGAGGCCGATGCGGTCACCATTATTTTTCTGAGTAAAAACAATCTAACCACAAGCTATATCATAATCTTTGTGTGAATAAATTTACGAATGACGTGATCTGCAATCATAACTTTGATTCCTGGAATGATTGTGTTAACACAAAGCAAACGGAACATTTATGTAATGATTCAGTTTCAGCGATTGGTGAACTAAACTCCTTCTTGGAACTCCTTCGATATTGATAAGAATATTCCTACAAAAGCCCAGAGAGGTCATGTTACGAGAATATAACTCATCGGTGCAACTGGCATTGACAGCAGCTGCTTCTGCAGATGATCCGCACTGTACACTCACACCAAACATAAACAATCCAACAATGCTCAACACATTCTTTGGCACTGAATCAACTTGAACTTGTGTTCAAATTCTTTCGTTCTCATCGAAAATAATTTAGATACTTTCGGCTTGGTAGGTAGCCGACGACGAGGCACGGTGTGCGGTGTAAGAAATTTAAGTTTATTTTTTTTAATCATTTAATAAGACAGGGAGTATCTTCTCGTAGTTGCATCCCTCGGTCCTTTTCGTTCCTGTTTTCCACGATGAGAAAAATGCTGACAAATGTACAACACAGAGCCTGCAACAAGTTCCCATCTGTGGTCTCACTCATCATTGCACCTTGCACAGCGAGGGGGTAGTGAATAGGTACTCAATAACCTCACACACTCGTACAAAATGTTTACTTTTGCGGCACCGTAGAGGTTTCGTAAATTTATCACATCGTAACCTAGAGCCCATTACCACTTTAGCAAGTGTGTAAAATTGTACGTTACACCATTACGCATCTTTAATGTATCTGCGCCAGTGGATATGCTGTAAACAATCGAAGTGACAGTTTCTGGCGGAGCTATGTATTTTTTTCTTATGATGATACATTCGCAATCTGGAGATCATCGTTCCTTTTATCTTTATTTAGATGCAAATACAATCCCGACAAACAAAAAAAGCAAGGAAATTCCAAAGAATTACTGCTGAATTTAGTAAGGAATCCGGTTTACATTTCGCTTTAAGCTACAAGTAACGCTGCGCTGTTGAGGTTCATTAGCTTTCGGTTAAGTCGAAAGCTGTGACATTTAAAAATATTTCAGGACAATAGCTAAATATGTTCCGCTTTTAAAGAGGCAATTGTAATATTTACATCAAACAATGGGATTAAAAATGTTCATATGTACATCTGTGGAACATGTGTGCAAATGTGAAAGAATTCTCAAGTGTTTTGTATTATTTCTTTTTGTATCTATGAGTAGAGAGGATGAAATCCTTTGGATACATAAACATTTTAAAGTTCAACGATCGATGCAATAGTATTGTGGGTACATTGGCGCTATCCAGAATAGGTGGCGTTATAGGAAAATAACAAAGTATGATATGTATACATATGATGTATCTAGATACTAAGAATATAATCGCCGTTTATTAACTTCGTATGTCTATAATTCTATATAACTTATTACTAAGCAAAGGCAGGGAATGGATTTTGTTGACCCACAAAAGCCAAAAAAGGAACAATTATACCGCAAAAAATGCAAAAAAGGCATTTAATAATGCATTATTAGTCGTGTTTTTTTTGTAACCGGTATAGGCTAAACATGTTTCAGCAGCATGTTTACCCATGTAAAATACAACAAAACCTTAGCCTGGATAATTATCAAGTCTTATTTTTACTCTGAAAGCTTTTTCGAAGTCTATATAGGTTACAAAAAAAAAAACACGCCTATTGTTAACATTGTGAAAGCACTGAACGATCAAAAACATTTTGAGGTTCTCTGGTAACAGTCGTCTGCGATTGTCTCTCAGGAAAGCCTTGACTGAACTGAAGAATCTCTCAACATGGGCAGAGATAAGTGGAGCCAAGATAAAAGATGTCACGTCGTTGACTTTAGTATTTGAGTCCAATTTGGAGTTTGCAGCGCCATTTTCTTCATTTGCTAAAAAAACGGAGTAGAATTTCTTTTCACATCCTCAGCTATTGGCCCTTTAGCTTGTTGTAATTTCTCCTCGATCCTGTTCAAAGTCATTAACACCTCTTCAATAGGCTTTCCTAAATATTATGCATTGCAATAAGATCAAATGTTCAAATAAAAATACACTTACTAGGACTCACCTGGTATTTGCAATTTGCAAGCTGTTTAATATGTGCTCTTTTTCCAAAAATTGTTTTTCCAATTTCACCACAATTGTGAGCGCCGCGGTGTAATGGTAAGTTCGTTGGACTATTACGCAATGCTGCCCGGGTTCAATCCCAGCAAAACACCTAAAAGTTTTTTCACGGTGCCACCCCTTTCGAATGTCTGACAAGCAATTAAAGAGTATCATTTGTCACGATTAAGTTTCTAAACTCGCCGTTCGGAGTCGGCAAAAAACTGTAGATCACTTCCATTCGTGTAAAAATATAACACACAAATGGTTGCGAGAAGCAGGCACTGGTTCACCTTGAGCTATAGCGCCTTAAGTAAGTAATTTCACCACAAAATTTTGCAATTGGCTTGAATCTCTTCCCGGCTCTTAGGGAGATAGATAAGCACACGCAATATTCAACAAACTAGCACTAAGTACATAATTATGTCACGGAATATGAAGCTAGATGAAAAGGCGCATACTAACGAAAAAAAAATTTCACTGATGTCTAACGGTTTTTTTTTTTCAAATGAAAAGCTTGTAAATAAAACTGCGGCGAATGTCTGAGATTGCACGTACGGCACAAGAAGAAACGCGTGTTTTTATTTTTTATTTTTTGAAGGGTTCTGCCAGTTGCGGAGGGCCAGTTGCCAGTTGCCAGTTGCGGAGGGCACCGCGACCTCAAAGATCTATTGTATACCACAAAGTCAGTTTAGAAAACCAGAAGAGGCTCAATTCTTTTGATGAAGTTGAGGATCTCACTGGTGGAGATTTTACGAAATTCCATGGAAGTTAGGATTTCTCTGTGGAAATGCTGTCATCTTCCATGCAAAGACGAGATTTAGTTTCTTGAATATGACCTATTTTGTTTAGATGATATCGAAGATGACAATGCCCTGATAGAAATCCCACTAATCTCCTGATATCATTTCTACTGAGGAGTAGGTTGTTTCTGGATTTATTTTGCAAGCGTTTAATGTCTCTTTTAGCCTAACGACGACCCTGGGTATTTTCCCAATAAGAGATACACATGTTATTTTCCCAACTTCTGATTTTTGATTTAATAGCTGAATTTGGAATGTAATAAAACGGTTCAGGGCCAAAAAAGGATTCAGCCGAACCTTTCCTAGCCAGTACGTCAACTTTTTCGTTTCCATAAGTAACCCCATGTCCGGGTACCCACCAAAGTTTGACTTTGTTTCTATTGGAGGTCTCCGAGAGTATTGAAACAGTTCAGGACTGATTTGGAGTCAATCAGGGTTGAGCCTAGTGCTTTTATAGCTGCTTGACTATCCGTGAGTATATGGATGAGGACACCTTTTATTCCCAATACCCTTGGTATTGATATTCTAGTGTTTAGTCTAAAAATACCAGCACCCACCCCGGTGTCCAGCTTTGATCCATCCGTATACCACTTGTTACTTATAAGGTCTGAGGTAGGATTTTTATAAATAGTTCCATGCTTCACGGCTTGGGATCACTGTATCGAACCTCCTGCCAAAGCATAAAAATGTTTGGTAAGCGGTAGAGAAGATTCATCTGATCTGTGTGATCTACATATGTGGTTTGGTTTATCTCTCCTGTGTGCAGTAGTCTGACAGTGCCAACCTTTTTATGAAGAGGTCGAGTAGCGTTAGGCCAATGAGTTCTTCTACAGCGGCTGTGTGGCAAGTGTGCATAGCACCTGTGGTGCCGAAAGGGCAAATTGTATAGTTAAGAAGAAAGTGCATAGCAACGTTGACAAATAGCACAAGAAAGCCTAGAAAAGGCAATATGAGTAAAAAAAAACCGTTCCCTGGTTATAATAGTGCAACACATACAACGCTAATTTTAATACGAACCTTATGAGCCATAGTCTTCCTGGCACTTCTAGGACTCCTCTTTAACCAAGTCATATGAGTACGGCCCACTTTTTGCTTTGTTTCGATTAAGTGGACTAAGCGATGCCTGTTGAATAGCTGGAGATCGTCAACTTTCAATTATATGTTTTTCACTAATTCATAATTCTTCTTTAAAACAAAAGGGCTACATTTTTTTGTCATCCGCGCACATAAAAACAAAAAGATTTAATATTTGTTCTGATTTTTAGCACTCGCAACTGTTGCAAGAATTAACCAAAGGTAGAACGTCGGTAGGTATTATCGTCCTCTTAATCCCTGAGCGCTGTAAGTTCTTTTTTGGTGCCTCAGCTGTCCGCGAAAATGCAATGTCATGACGGCTGTTCTAAGGGTGTTTTATCAGCTTTTATCAGCTGAAGGATTTAAAACTGAAATAAAACACGCAGAAGTTTCATTTTATGGCATTAATAGCCAGCCGTATTTTATTATTACCGTGATCTGATCCGGATCATCTTTTTACACGCATTACAAAAACAAAAGAAGATTTTCATTTTTATCTGGATCTCTTTTCATGATCTAGTTTTTAGTTCACACTATTCACCACTAGGTTTCATTTTTTTTTTTTTTATGAGGGTTGGTATGTTGTCAAGGGATTTGTTAAACATGAATGAGTGTTGCCCGATCAGAATTTAAAATATAAATTGAATGCAAAATGCTATGAACTTTTGTTTTATCAGTTTATAAATTGTTGCAATATAATGTAAGATATTTATATGCAACGAGTAAAGTACAGGGTTTTTCAACAGGGACGCTATAAAAGTAGAGCGACAGCGTTCTCAAGCGTTGGGCATCTCTGTGACGTCGTTGTGGCGAATTTTGCGAAAAGATCTTGGCCTACATCCTTACAAGATTAAATTGACGCAAGAACTGAAGCCGCTTAACCACCGGAAGCATCGTATGTTCGTGAATTGGGCTGAGCAACAACTTGAAAATGATTCGGATTTTCATCGAAAAATTATCTTCAGCGATGAGGCTCATTTCTGGCTGAATGGCTTCGTCAATAAACAAAATATGCGGTACTGGAAATTGCAGCAGTATCGGCCGATTTATGCTTGAAAACCGTCGAAAATTGGGTTCAGCGTCTGGACTTCTGCAAGCGTGCCCGTGGTGGCCATGCAAAAGAAATGGAGTTCCATACATAATGGCATCGAACGTACTTTCACAGAAATAAAGAATTTCATTAATATCCAAAACCGTTTTTGTTTTACTTAAAAAAACTTTTGTAGCGCTCTTATTGAAAAACCCTTTACAATAAATAATATTGATGTTTACTTAGTCCACTTATTTAAAAATATTTTTTTAACTTCCCATCAGAAGCGAAACGTCAAAAAAGTGTATTCCATTTCTCCCAGAAAATTTGTCAGCCACTGTCAAATGTTTTTTCAGATATGCCACACTTCAAGAGTTAAAATTACTATTGATGAAGTTTGTTTTATTATTGTGATCTGATGTAGATCAGATCACGGGCATAATTAAATACGGCTAAAGATGACGAATGATTTTGGGCAATTAGGCACCACGGGACCGTCTCAGAAACTGCATTCTGGAGCTTCAGTTTTCAAGTATTTTATCGCAGGAATGGTGCACTCGATGTTGGTTTCCAAGCTTGTTAGCAACAACTTTAAATATACCCACAAAAAAAAAGACCAGCGGGGTCGAATCACATGATCTTGAAGGCAAGGAAATAATATTATCATCGAACACGTTCTTCAATAACTCGATAGTTGTGCTGGTAGAATGGCACGTTGCACCATTCTGTTGAAACTAAAACCAAAGCGTCTTCGTTAATGATATTTCATGTCAAAGAAGTTCAGTGATCTCAATTTAAAGGCAAACATACCGCAAGATCTGCTAAAAACATTATTTCAAAGAAAGTAAGCAAATCCTCCCACTACCACGCGCCGGCCCACATTGACCTTTTGTCCAATCCTTTACGAATTGAGCTCCCATCAAATTCCCCGCTCTCCGATTTTCTATGAAACCTAAAACAAAAAAACAAAAAATAAAATACAAAACCAATGCAACTACAAACAAAACAATCTCAACCATCAAAACAGCACACAATTCAAACATCTACATAGTACCTACATAACTATCAAACAATAAAGATACATAACTGATAAAAAAAAAAAAATACAAAACTTCAAAATGTTAATGCTAACACATTTGTCCCACTTTTTAATGGGTTTTTATCTTGACAATTTAACAAACAGTAAGTATCCATCAACAATATATCTGGTTGTTCATACAGTTTGCGCTATAACTCCACCCCGCTCCGAGCGCCGGTTGCACCGCCTTCACACACTCGCTTATCACTGTTCACCCAGAAAGTCAATGACTTCGGTGAGAGTGAAAAAAAAACTGCACTACGCGTTCCATATTCACAGCGCCTACAGGTGTCTTACAGATAACGAAAAAATATCGGATTTAGTATCTACGAGTATAGATCGATGCTATGGGGTAGTTTAGATACGTTTGCGACTTATGGCTATTCACACGGAAATGCATTTAATTGCATTTCATCAGACAACGTGAATATTTCAAATCCTTCCATATTATCCAGGTGGAAGTGAACACGACAGTAAGGTCATCGCCTTGAAAAAGGATTCTAATCCCTGCATAGCGAGAGGGGGGTTAGATACCAACGTATCTATTGGAAACGCTTTTAATTCAATTGTTTTGCTCGACTAACGTAATAACGCTGGCTGGCTGGCTGGGGAAAGTTTGGCAGGTAACTACCTAGTCAAGATGCATGTAGGCAGAGTCATCGGTTGAAGTGAATGGAATATTGGCAACAGGCTGGACAACAACGATGACAGTGACTCATGCCGCTTGAAAGGTTAAACCACTGAATGTCGCATTTTACCTCCTCGAATATTTAGTGCTGCACTTATGTATACTCCTCACATCACATGTGTGTCCTTGAAGTGATGAAAGGAAATTTCGTTTTAAAGTGGGTGTGAGGGTATGAGAATACTTTTACGTAAGTCACATTGGTAGTGGTCATAGTACGAGTATCTACGATCGATGACATTTCTACATGACAGAGTTTGTGGCCCAAAATCTTTTTCATTAACCTCACCATCGTTGGACAAAATTGATACAGTCATGTGCTGTGCTGTGCAGCGTGTACGAGAGGATATGTTTGTAGATACATTTTGGAAATAATGCAATTATCCGAAGTCATTGTTTGCGGATAGTAACTTTCGAGTGACCACTCAATCAATGATGTAGTTCGTAAATTCAGTATTGAAATATTCAGTTCGATAGTAAAGGTGGATATGTTTATAGATTTATTTGAAATATTTATTTATTTCGCAAATTGTCTGATCTACGAGGTTTGGGATGCAACTCTTGGAGTTCCTCCCGTCCTTGGTAAATATCGTAAGCTAGGGTAGTTTTCAATAGTATATAATTTAACGCGAAGTCCATGATAACAGACAGAATTTTAGAAAAGAATACCAGAATTTAAACGAATCGAATAAAAAAATGTTTTGACCCAACTCTGGCCGGTTGGGGTCAAATAAATCCCAAAGATACTTTTGATGTATTTCTTCGCAGCGCTCACGTAGACTCTGAAGTTTATTTTATGCCAAGGTACTCATACCCTAACTGGAGCAGTCAGGCTCGACTCGGCGACATTGTACTACCAGATCGAGAACCCAGTTTTAGTGTATTTGTTTCGTTTTTCGGAGAATGGTGAGTTTAACAGCAGTTACCACGTCAGTACCAAAACCTTACTATCTAATCCGGGCGAAGGCAGGACAGTCACATAGGAAATGTTTCGCAGTATTGTCAACTTCTCCGGAGCAGTCATAGAGAGATGTGCCACTTAAACATGGCCCGTAAAAAAGCCACTGACTTATCTACAGTCTTTTCTGCCGAGTGATATCAAAAATGCTGTGGATTTTGTTTTCACAGGAGACCCAAAAGTCAATGGACGCACAGATCGTAAACACTGGCAGACCCAACGTGGGTTCTAGTCCCGCGAAATCCTCTACTGAGCCTTTTCCAGCAAGTTCGGCAGAGATTTTATTGTCTGTCATTCGATTGTATCCTGAGACAGGCCCTAGGTCTTTCAGACCGCTCATCGTAGATTATTATTCCATCACGTACACCACTAAGACCACAGATGCGATTTTTCCATACCCAGATTCCTGGATAGACTTATGATGTGAGGTTATACTAACAGTTGCAAGCATGCTGCTATTGAGGGCAGTGGCAGCCTTACTGCTGTAGGTTGATCTGAGTAAATATAACTCTAAAAACTCTAACTCTAAAAATTGATAGATAATGGGGTTTCTTTACGACCGTTATTCGCATTACTTGGTAATTAATCGGAATGAGATACTACCAAAGTGTAAATAATGTGGCATGTTGTAAACGGTTTCAATGGTCTTGGCAGAACTCTTGTCTAAGCCTACAACTAAAGAAGATCCGATTTCATTAAGCCGCAATACACGCGGTCGCCCAGGATTCGCAAATTCATCTGCAGAAGTTCCAGGATTCCCCGGTATCCGGCAGATGGAGCGTATGTCTGTTTATTTGTCCTGAAATCCCTTAAAAAAAACGATTCCCAAGGGTGCGATTGCCGGCACCAAACTGCTGATCCATACAGAAGTCTTCTGCGTCGAGTATTTCACCATTAATGTTCCGCACTTCATTTCATATACTTCGGCATGTATGCAGACATTAGAAGTCTGCATACAATCCCCGTCTCATTCTTGAATTTTATATGGAACCCCTTTTTTCGCCTAGTATCCCTTTTAGAACCCTTTGCGGACATTTTCAGAGGTAACCCTGATCCTGAAATTGACATTAGAAGTAGGGGCTAGCTCCACAATGTGAGCACTCCGTGACTCTGAAGTTACTCGTATGCTTTTCAAACTGAAATGACACGTGTACCTACTTTATTCCAAAATGATTGATGGGTGGATTCGCCCCATTTTTCTTTAACTTGACAGATGTACAAATAATGAATTGTAGCTAGAGTCGAATTCTTCGAACTCTCTTTAACTCGAAACACAATGGACCTTCGGGTCTCCGAGTTACCGAGGGTTACCTTTGGGGCGCTTTGCGGTCAAATAGAACCTTTTTTGATGGCACGGACACCAGGACCCGCCTTTTTGAAAATCATCGAAATTTTTGAAAAAAATAGGACCCTTTCTGTAAATTGAGTAATAATTGATACATTCAACCGAAAACCCCTTCACCTCTTTTAACAGACATCGCCATCGACAGCAATGTCACTTTTGCATATACCCGATTTCTATCTATGGATGTACCGTCAAATAGCCATACTTTGAACAGTTTTTTACGAAAAACCTTTGCGGTATATTTGTGTGCAGCAAGATCATTCGGATCTTAGACTTATATTGTTGCGCGATGAATTCTGAAGAAAACTAAGACTTTACCTGTTTGTACCAGTGGGGGAGTTTTAATCGCTAAAAAACATCCTGGTCAAAGTTTTACTTTGAAATTTTTGACTTTGACCCGTGCAATATACAGGATACTGAAAAATGTTTATTACCAATAATAAATAACAAAAAATTACAGATCTTATATATTTATAAGCAGGATCTAAGTATACTTATTTAGATACCAATAAACAAAGCATTAGTTGTAACATCTTAGAGGAATATACCTCTGATTAGACATTTGAACCCAAATATAGTTGACTCTGTATTAAAAATAAAAATTTTCTGATTTTGGTCAAAGTAATCATCCGTGGTCAAAGTTAGGTAACGGTAAAGGTATTTTTCTTATTTGTATAAAATTAATTTTATTACACCTATGACTATAAAAAAAATTACATTTAAAAGATATGATGTTAGTCTATATAGCTGTAATAAATTTGACTCAACTAAATAGCTTAAAACACAAAATATCGGAGCCTTTTTTAGGAGCTTAAATCACTAGGTACCTTAAAATTGCACTACTAGATCTGACGATTATATTTTTTTTAAATATTTTCACTTAGTTGATAAACCAACCTTTCAACTCACACCAAATATGTTGAAATTACCCAAATATAGTTGACTCAGTATTAAAAATAAAAATTTTCTAATTTTGGTCAAAGTAATCATCCCTGGTCAAAGTCAGGCAGTTTTACGGTATTTGCCAACGCCAAATAATAGGTGCGTTTTTTTTCAAATCTATATAGATTTCGAAAAAGCTTTCCATACAAAAATAAGCCTGGATAATTATCCAGGCTAAGGTTTTGCTGTATTTTACATTGAAAACATGTTGCGGAAACATGTTTAGCCTATATAGATTTAAAAAAAAACACGCCTAATGTTAATTTCCCCTGTCAACAGACACATTCAAATAGTTAGTGCGTTTCGTTACTCATTCTTCATTCCATTTACATTTCTCGTAAATTAACCGATTTTTTATAAGCAAACAAATTAAAAATTAAAAAATAAAATTAATAAAATAATACTAATGCAACCCCCGTCTCATTGAATTTTAATAAAATAAACAACCAAAAGCGCCTAAATCTCACAACACCTCATCTCACAACCACAACTTTTCCAGTACTCGAATCATTGACGCCGTAAATGGTTGTTGTCAAAGATAAAAGCTATCATAATTCATTTAAACCAAATTTCCCATCAGGGGGAAATTTGAATCGGGCAAAAGTTCACAATCGCCAAACCAAGGGAAATAATCTTCGAAACCAAACAAGAATGAGCTTTACTATCGGAAAGATGATTTCTCTTATTTCCTGCCGTTGGAAAGGGAATTTATTCAAATTGAGATTCAAATGCTACGAGTTGAATCTACCATTTGATATTAGCTGCAGCTCCTATCGGCGTTTTTATTATTTTTATGTAACTTGACCAATAAGCAATGATACTCGGACTCAATACGAAAAATAAAATATTTGCTTTAAACCAAAAAAAAAAAAAAAAAACTAAGCTTTTATTTTTATTGACTCTTTCAGCAAATCAATTCAAATTCCGATCTGATATTCGACGAACTGGCCGATGTCGATATCAAGGATTCACAACTGAACGACGAACGGTGGCGAACTGCAGCAAACGCCCAGCAAAACACAAACAACGATGAACTGCTGAATGTATCCGATTTACTCGAAGACGAACTACAGCCGGTTGAAGATATTGACGAGGATATCGAGAACGCCGTTGGCGATAATGCCGACGATGAAGTCGACGCGAGTAGCGACAGCTGGCTGATGAAGAGCGTTAAACGAGTTCGACGTGAGTTGAATCGTTTGCTTGGTAGTCGAGCTGAGGATGGCGGTAAAGAACGTACTGCCAAGGTAACAGTTCCTAAAAATAAATCCAATCGAAGACGTGCCACAACCACTAAGCGGGATGAGAAAAAGAGGCCCGCTCATGTTGCTGGATCGACTCAACCAAAGAGGTTGAAGAAATCGGGTCTTTTGAAGATGAAAGAACCGCGTTCAAAGCGCCAAGACAACTACGACGAGGATTATGGTGGCTCGGGAGAAGAGATAAATGTCGATCCTGATACAGATGTGGATAATGAAGTCTCATACTGTAAGTTTAATTTTATTTGTTTTTTTTTTTTGTCCTTCGTTTGGTTATGTACTCATTCCATTTATTTATAGACCGAGTAATGTTCATTGCAACCGAGATGTGGATTGATGAGTTCCGTATGAAAGACAGTAATGAATTCCTGGAGTTACATCGTCAAATAGAAATTGGTTTCAGGGACTTGTTCCAATCCTGGAATGATGCCGGGGATGAGGATGATAGAATTAAAGCTACTCTCGTTGATGTTTCGTAAGTTTTGACGGTGTATTTGAAAAGAATTTCTTTTAATATTGAGTCCTTTTCATGATCCCTTAGTCGTACAAATGATCCTTTCAAGGTCCATTTGACGGTACAACTTGAAATCAATGGCAATATGGGCGATGACTTCAACAATCGAATCGTAAATCAGATCACCGAGTATTCGAAAATTGGTGAAATCGGTGCCGAGGTGGATGACAACTATGTCTACCGTCATATTAGTGGTGAGTTGTAGTTTTTCACCTTTACGTTTTCACTAGCCCTGTTCATGATTCCTTTGTGATAAACAAAACAAAAAATCCTTGACAGATATTCATAGTGTTCCTCCGCCCAGCGACAATGTGTACTTCGTGAAGACCTCTGATAGTACTCAGAGTCCGCCAGTTGCACCCGTTGATTCTGATAGTGGTTCAGATACACCAGCAGAGTATCCTGTTCCGTATCCCAATGCAAATGAGGCTAATGCTGAGGAAAACGAAGATGACTATGAAACTGTCACCGAAGGGCAAAATCCAAACGACTGTCAAAATTTCCCTCTTAATGGATATAAATGTAATGATGGTACAGTCATTGAGTGCAATCAGATATGCGATGGTTTTGCCGATTGTTCAGACCGTATGGATGAGCTTAACTGTGAAGCAGAAGGTATTGCGTTTGGTTACACATACGTGTTTTTTTTATTGTCCTTATGGGAATTGTATTCACTAACAATTGTTAGTTGTTTCATTATTGTTTTTCAACTAACATCATGCTCGTTGTTGCTACTAACATAATATTGTAAATTGCATCGAACTAACTTCTAAATAATATTATTTTCAAACAAAAATTCAACTAACTTGACTTACTCTTGCGAGTGTAAGTTTGAGCTTTTTTAAGTAAGCATGGTTTCAAAATATTTTGATCTACTATACACTGCTCCCCACTAGATGGCGCTGCATTGCAAAGCCGTCTAATTTGCCGGACCCTATTTGTTGATTTAATCTAGAAAGTGAGGACAAATGGCAACTCTGTCTTCTTGTATTCTCACAGAACATAAACCGAACGATAGAAACATTAACCAGATGACTGTCTCTTTTTTTATTTTATTTAATACACACTCATTCCAAGTGCTAGTATAGAATTCATGCAGCTAGGCTTTCCTAAATACTTTATTTATTTCTTGGATAATTAGAGTTTTGCAAAGTTCGAATTGTACGATATGTTTGACAGACATCATTTGTGATAACATGTTGAACATGGGGGTAGGTATTTTATTTACTTCTTTATTTGCAGCATTATCGCCTTGGAAATCCAAATCAATAGTAGATAATCCATTCATTTCTATTTCCTGGTCTAGGTATTTGGAATCTTAAATCTTTGAAATACCAAAAATTCCAAAACATTTTGTCTGCGCTCGACACCATAATTTCGATGTTTATTCATTGAATTCACAAACATAAGTAAGAAAATAACGTGAAGACAAGTTCACATTGAACGATATGTCTGTCAACCAAGGCAAAAAGTTCAAACATTTAAAAAACCATACGATAAGTTGGACGACTTGCTTGAACGCCGTTCGAATTGAACGATTTGGTCGGTCGTCCAACAAATCTGTCAGACAAATCGCTCAATGTGAGTCCCGCTAATAGGTCGAAAGCTACGTGGATTGAAAATTTATGCTATTTCACTATGGACACTTAACACTTTAACGAATTGTCCCATATAGATTTTGCGAGCATACCCTTATTTCAGATCGATATACATAACATTGTTTTTCTCCAACTTTTGCTTGCTTAAAACTCATTTCTGTCAGCGCCGTGGAGTAGTAGTAAGTGCGTTGGTCTACTAAGCAAAGCTGCCCGGGTTCAATCCCAACGAACACCTAAAAAATTTTCATTGTGCCACCTCTTTCGAATGTCTGCCAAGCATTCAAAGAGTATCTTTTGTCATGAGCAGCTTCAAAACCCCAAGCAGACATATCAGGGTTAAACGATGTTGGGTACCGGACACTCTGGTGTAGAATGAAATTAGCTCCCGGATGAGCTAGTAAGAAATAGGGGGAGGGGGGGTACTGCCTATAACCGAGATGGTGAACCTAGCACAATCAATCAAATAAAGAATACTATCGTTGACGGGCAATAAATTATCAAGAATAGAGCGACATAGGATTTCCAAGGCTCTTTGGTAGACAAAAGGCAAAAAGGTTTAAGGGAGTTACTTTTTTGATACATTAGGCGGTCCAAACTGGTCACAATTTAATTTTAAAATTTTGCATGGAAATCAAATGTTTAGACGGAAATGTTTCGGTTTAGGTGCCATCAATAGATGGTTCCCGGGGATCGCGATGGGCCCACTATGACGCCTAGTGTTTTGTGCCTTATAATCCCGTTCTAACCTAACCTGACCTAACCTTCATCGTATATCTGGTTGGACAGACTCAGCTGCAGGATTGAAAAGTTTAAGAGTATTTCTCTATAGGTACTCCATTTTTCCATTTACCGTTAATGGATCCCCATATGCTTTTTAAAAGAAATAGGGCCCTTTGACAGTTTAGCCGAGGTACCACACCCAATCGTATGTAACTCAAATTGGTTCATCTGTCAGTCACGCAAATTTTGCTTATTGACGAAGCTATTGAATTGGAAATGGGCTTTGCCTGACATAATCAATTTCTCCAACAACAAAAAATAGTGATCTTGATATAGTTTTTCTGGCAAGTAGTACTTAGGGTGGCGCTACAGCTCGGGATGAACCTGCTTCTCGCAACCATTTGTGTGTGTAACACACAGCACGTGCTATATTTTTCCACGAATGGAAGGGACCTACAGTTTTTTGCCGACTCCGAACGGCGAGTTGAGGAGCTCATTGACAAATGATACTCTTTGATTGCTTGTCAGGCATCCGAAAGAGGTGGCACCGTGGACAACTTTTTTAGTTGGTGGACCCGGGCTGGGATTTGAACCCGAGCAGCATGCGTACTAGTCCAACGCACTAACCACCACCTGTCAAAATCAGAAGAGTAATCTTAAATTTGTTCGAAAATATCGCTTCGTTCCAAAGCTATAAAATTGTCAAGTAGGGAACTCAAAATCACCAGCTTCTTGGAGTTGTTTCCATTTGTTGAATAGACGGAACCCATGATTCTTTTGACAAAAAAAAATTCGCAAAACATTTTAGTTCTAGCGGGAAGCGGTAACGTGTACCCTTTGCAGGAGAGATGATAGTAACATGTCCCAAAATGTGTATATTCTAGTTGACAGAGGTTCACATCTTAATATTGAGGAGTTAAGCGCTGTATAGGCACATTCTTATAACATAATGTTTTATTTCTGACAGCACTGCTTAGAAATGACACAGCAGAGAGCTAAGAAAACATTTAATATATTTAACTATAAATACAAATGCTTGTATACGAATTATAAATTATATTCTTAACTGCGAAGTGTAAATTTTCTAAAAAAAATATTTGGTGGGCTTTAGCTTTAAAATACCTTTAAACGTTAACTAACTTTAAACTTAATCATAGTGAACTACTAATAATTACAATTTTATATAAGAATTTTAGTTTTAAGAACATATGTACATCATTTCTGTGTATTGTTTTTCCTTGTGTTTGCTTTTATTTCTAAGTCCTTGCTGAGATTAAGAAGCTCTCTACTACTTTGCTTCCTGCTTAGTTGTTCTATCTGTTATATGTTGTGTTTTGTTTGAGAACAGTGTATCTCCAAGGTGACCTGCTGAACTAAAATATCCGTTTATGATTTATATGGATCGTCTAAATGGGCTTCTAGTCGCTACAAAAATAAAATATGTTAACTTAAATTGGTGCAAAGTTCTTATCATCGCTCCTTGTTATGGCCCATTGCATATATCTTCATTTTATATTCATCCTCTTGTGTTGTCCCGATGCAAACAACTGCTTAAAGATCAACGCTGATGTAGTCCTCCAAATTTATAATTATATTTTTCTCTACAAAAAAAAAAAAAAAACAACGAAATGAAAAAAAATGAAACAGCCGAACCAAAAGAAGATACCACCGTTGAACCACCTACAAGCGATTACGATTACCAACCAGATCCAAGTCCAACACCAACTGAAGAGGAAAACGATAGAACGCCTATCGATGAAGGACCATTCGATACAGAAGCAAACACCGAATATCCATCTGGAGGTGGTGAGATCATCTCACATGGCCCGCCAGAAAATGAACTCCATTGTCGAGGTGATCAATCATTCCGTTGCCCCGAAAGTGGCCAGAGAATTTGTGAAGAACAACAATGTGATGGCATAGAAGATTGTCCAGACGGAGAGGATGAGGTCGACTGTCCTGAGGATAAATCAGATGGTAGTTATTATTATTTATTTATTTTGCATTAAATTTATTTAGAGGTTTTCAGTTTTATTGGAATTATTTGCAGTAGGGATATTATTTTTCTTTTGTTTTGTTTTAGTATTGAAAATCGAGTTTATTCATATAGCGACTTATTTTAATAAAAAAATCAACGAATTCTTATTCCATTAAACTCCAAACGTAGATAGAAAATTGTACGCTTTTATTAGTTTGTCTACAGTTTAACTAGGGAAACATTGTAAATTATGTCTTTCTGTAAATAAGTACATTCTTAAATCGTACCATTAAAATACTGAACCTTACACTTAACACTTAAAAAAAATTAACTCATAAATCAAAACATAACTTAATTTAAAACACGTAAAATTATTAATGACTCTTTTGCAGTTTTTTTTTTTTTTTTTTGTAACAGTAGATTAGTATAAATACATTGCATTCTCAATTTTTGTACAAAACAAAAACAAAAACATAATAATTATCACTTTTCATTAAAACTTTCATAACACTTATACAATCAGAGATACTTAAACATAAAAACTATACTTTTCCTCGTACCTATCTAGAATGCACGTTAAATGAGTTTAAATGTGATGAGACATGTGTGCCACTGTCGTACAAATGCAACGGTCATGTTGAATGTCGTGATGGTACCGACGAGCAAGATTGTAAGATAGGTGAGTGCTTTTTCTTTATTTTATTATTATTATGTTTTTTAAATATTTTGCTTTTTTTCTTAAATGTTTACAAATATTTTGTTTTTCATTTTTACGATAAATGTCATGGGTAAGTTTTTTTTTGTACAAATGGGAGAACTAGTCTTGATGGTCTTCTAAAAATTGTGGCATGTGCCAATTTTTCAAAAGCTACATTGGCTGCCATGAACTTGGAACTATATTTTCAATGTCTGTATGAAGATAAACACGCTTAACTAAACTTACCCACATTCTCCTTTTCCCCGACACCTATGTAGATGCAGTATTTACGGGAATCGTCCACCTAACCGACACTTTTTCAGTTCAAGAGTCATTAATTTTAAAGTGTACTTAAAATCAACGTATACTTGATAACAAAAACTTTTCTCACTTAATCTAAAGCTAAAAGTTCTGACTTAGCGAATACAAATTAGTAAATCAAAAGATTCACTTACAAAGGTTAAATAAAAAGTTGCAGTTAATATCTAAACAGAGGCTTGAACTTGTGGGTTCGAAGACCGTCTTTGCTGGTTTTAAAAATATTGTACTTAAAACTTGAGATTTTTCGGATAATTTTAATGCATTTGACTGGAATACTTTTGTAGGTGACGTGAAAGAACCCCCTACGAAGCAAGGCTAAAAATTGAATTTGGTCTTGTTTCCATATCAAAAGTGAAACAACATCAAATTGGTCTTATTCCTATACTAGCACGGAAAATAATGCCAAACAGCATTATATGGAAATAAGGCCAAACGGAAACGGAAACAATGCTAAACATGTTGTTTGCAAATATCAATACTTGTGTGGCTGTAATCTAGATGAACAAATTGCAAAATTAATCTGGACCATACAAGCGCCAAAACTAAATGTCTAACTTTCAAATAGAAACTTTAGTTTTTGAGCATAAGATAGAGTCAAAGTATCAAATTCGCGCGAATATATAGATAGCGTACCGACTGCAACTATTGGCATCCCAAATTTTTGACCCAACTATTGGCACCCCATCATTCAACAGGGATTTTCTAATTATCCTTTAGTTGGACTAAGTCCATTTAAGGTTTTTTCAAAATCAACATCTATTCCTCACATTTCTGTGTCATTATTTTAATGATATCGATTAATCTTTAATAGCAATTTATTAGTGAAACTTTGTGCACGTAAAAAAAATAAAACTCTCGAAATTGCGAGTGTTTTGGTTAAGGACATATGATTTGGTAAGCTATTTTTGACCATTTATATCACTATTTTTTAATAACAACTGTATTTATTTCACATACTAATGTATGAAATAAGATGTTTTTAAATAGTTTATGTAAATAAATTCAATGAAGCGTAAATAAAAAGGGTGTCAATAATTGGTTCCAAAAAAAGCATGGTTGTATTATTGGCAGGAGGTGCCAATAGTTACATCGTATTGAGCTATAATGATTGGCACTGCCAATAACTATACTTTTCTTTGGTGCCAATAGTTATATCGGGGTGCCAATAATTGTAGTTATTGGTAAGCATATTTTAATTTGAATTGTATAGTATATTTTTATTTACACGTTAAATATTTAATAATATTAACCAACAAAAAATTGTTTAAATAATACGCTAATATAAAAATGTTTATCATAAACTCAAAAAACAGTGTGGTCAATCAAGGTCAAAATTTCCTTAAAGGTGCCAATAATTGTAGTCGTTACGATAACGGTAATATTGCCTTATTATTTGGAGACTTTGTATCTCGTTATTTTTTGTGCTTTGAAATTATTGACAAAGGCCTCGGGCATTATTTTTTTTAACCTTGTTGATGGAAATGAGTTCAAATGCCAAATTTTTCTACATTTTGGACTTATTTCCACTTAAGAATAGAAATATGTAATGCCAAATGCGGCCTTTTGTAGTCTTCTTCCGTAAGTAGGTATGTATTTGCCTAGTGTTTTGTCCTGTTGGTCCCTTTTTTTGGCAGTAACAATATCCCAATTTGGAGCCATATCACATAATAGACGACCCCAAGGTACTTTTGTTCTTTAACATTTTCAAGAACTTAGTTTTGCCAGTATCATTTTTCAATTACCATTACAGACTATGGTTCCCTATTAATGGAGTGAAAGGTGGCTTTGAAATTCCCGAAAATGCCGTACTTTGTTCCATAACCCATGTCCTGGCAATGTTTGGCAGCAAAAAGATGCTGTCCACCGTTAAATAAACTTCGTGAAGCCGTTTGACTGTACCCTTCAAGTCATTTCAAAAGTATACCCCTTAATATTTTCATCACTGCGTTTAAAGAAGAGATATCTCTATAGTTTCACGGATTGGAGCCATCTCCCCTTTTAAATAAGGGGAAATTATGTCCTGTAACTAGCTGCCACCTCACTTGGGTCTAAACTAGCGCTGTAAGCAAGTGAAATTTTTTCCAGAAACTCATATGCAGCCTTCTCCAGTGGCATCGATGGTTGACTCCACAGAGACAAAGTGCAGTTTGTTTGCATTAAAAGACAGATCATACAGCTGCTTAAAGTATTGTACTTAAATGAAAGATATTTGTCCTCAATCGCACGTCACAAAGACGCACATATTAATCAAATTGCATCTTAATGTACACTATGTCTAAGACACTAAATTTATTTAAATCTATCAAAGCACACCCAGATGTTTTGAAAGTTAAAAATACCACACAGTTGTTATTCCAGTGATGACACGCAATCTTATTGCAGGCAAAAAGTCCTCTCTCTCTCTTTCTCTTTCTGTGTAATTCTTGTCTAAATGAATTCGCTTATGTCATTCAGTTCAAGGCTTAATGCGATCAAAAACGGTGAACAAAAACGCAATCAGATAAGCGTCCCACTAAACTTAAAAATATCATACACACATTCAAATTTCAAATCTATACATACGGTGTTTGGTACCTATACCAATCTATGTGTACACTTTGTTTTCGAATCACTTGAACGTCTATCAGGAAAAAAAATGTTTTCCAAAAAAAAAAACCGCAGCGCCGCGCCGTTTGCAATCGGCATCACTTCACTTATTTATATCAATGTCGGAATTGAATGGCATTTTGATATTTGCCATTGTTTTAAAGTGCAAATGTAGAATGAGGAGCATAGCAATGCATTTTTCAGATACTCACCAATTGTTTAACCGACAAATAAAAAGTCAAGTGATATCCAAATATAATTACAAGTTGTCTGCCAGCTTTGCAGCATTGTAAATGATGTGATTAGTTTCTAAAAATCACGCGCACTTCAAAATATATATATTTTTTTTATTAATTGGTCAAAACATTTTTCCATTTCCCCTTCGTGTCTAATTTCTGTTCACAACAATTAACACATTTTTTTATCTTCTTTATTATAACTTTAATTAATGTTTTCTATAGAAATGGTCTACGAGTTGGTAGAAAAGAGGATCAATTCCCAAACTATAAAGGGATTCGCAATGGACCTACAGGTCTCCAAGTGGAAATTTTCGTCTACACAATAACAAAGTCTTCCCAAACTAGCCCAACATATTCTAAATATATGGGAATCCTAGGTACATTAAGTTTATGCGGGGAAAAATATCACAGAATCGGCAAGACTTAGAAAAGTTCTCTGTAACTAGCTGGGCTGAGTGAAAGACCCCAATGGCAACTTTTGATTAAAACAGGTATGCTAGAACTCCCTGGCGAATTACAATCTCAGGACTGTTGGCCCACTCTAAACCTCAAGCGCAATGGCAGTCCACAATGGACAGTACCGCGAGAAGTAGTTAGAAGTGGTAGAAAACATTTTGGCAATTAGCTCATTCTTACCGTACAAATCTCCAGGTATTGTTGATATCATCTTCCCTATGATGATTAAGAAATCAGGAGGTAATATTACATCGATTTTAGAGAACCTTTTTCTCGACCGAGATTTCAGGTTGGTTTCAGAACCTTTAAGCAGAACATCGATCCAAGCGTTGAAGGAACATTCCTCTACATCCATCTCCATTACTAAGTTAATGCGGTAAAAAATAGGCAGTTGCTGCCTACTAGTACCAGCACACTTAGGCCTAAAGAGAACCATTATGATACCAAAGATCTTGGTGATATTTTACACTGCTAATGATGAGACCCATTTGGAGCTTTGTATAAAGCGAAAAAGGCTTCCCACGTCTTTTTGTACTAGGTCACTAAGATCGTCGAAGAAATACTCTCCTATATGTTGTTTTCTACTACGGGAAAGAGCTGGGCATGGACGGAGGAGATTTGTTCGGCTCTCTTCCGCTTCTTCATGTCTGCAACTTCTACAAAAGTCATCAGAAATGATGCCAAGCCTAGTTGCATGCTTCCAGCTACCGCGGATGCCAGTGCGCTTGGTCTGGACGACTGAATGCAGCGTGCCCGGGATCGAAAATAGTGGAAGGCTACCGTGTCTCAGGCAGAGACTCTTCACGGGTCGGGAGCCCGTTAAGTAAGTAAGTCGTGCTTATATGTAGTCTTTTTAGGGACAGGAGGTTTTTGGAGTGGTTTCGGTCTAGTCTAGGCCAATCTGTTTGGTGCGTTGGTTTTGTTGACTGTACCAAGTTGGAGTGTTAGCTTGTAAGTAGCGAGGGGCATACCTATGTTCTTCTTATCGGGAAGGATAGGTATTGTTGTTCCTAGCTTAGCGAGCTCGTCAGCTTTTCAATTCCCTAAAATGTTTCTATGCCTCGGCACCCAGCAATGGGGAATATTAAACTGCTTAACAAACTGCTGGACAGCAGTTGGAGGTGGTCTTAAAAAAAACTTTTGTTCTGCGTAAATGTGTTAAAGAATCATATATGAAATCTATGATTTTAACTTCTCAGCAACGTTTATACGAGTAGAAGCGTACTTTGTTGGATAGAATCCCAAGCAAATTTTTAGAATAACTTGAAGTGAGTCGATATATCTCTTGACCTTATCCATATATGTTAATATAAGTATAACTGAATACCGACCAGGATTATTCTTATTCGACTACATTTTTCTCATCAAACACAACAAGGCCACTTATTTTGTTGGTGTACCACAAGGATGCATGTTCTCACCTACACACTACACTTTGTTTCTAATCAACTTTTAAAACAGATATACTCAGTTTTTGATCTTATTTTTCAAGATTGAGATTGAATTGCAGATGGATGATTTACCATTCGACATTCTAAAATATTTCGGCTAAAATTAAAGGTGCACTTAAATCCTTAAATCCTTAAATCCACTCCTGTTCACTACAAAAATCAATCCAAACGCATTCATTTCAATTTCTAATTAAAACCAAATGTACCCCTAAACCATGCAACTAGATTTCCATATTTACAGCGCATACTTTCGTGTGAAAGTCCTTGGTATTTGTTGAATACTCTCGTACCCCGCCTTAGCAAAATATTTATATCAGTTCGCTTAATTTAAACTGTTTCGCAGTTGTTTAGAGGAGTTTCTCTATATTTTTTTTCTACCCAAACCAACACTGTGACTTTCAACAACACAAAAAAAAAACAACAAAAACCGTCCCAATGGACTGAACATACAACATTGTTAAAGGACGTGCATAGATAAGGATGTGAGTTGAGTTTCATTTTCCACATACACACTCCCATTGTACGGCTACTGGTGTAACGAATTACTATGTCAGTCTATTCTCTAACGAACTTTGTTTTGATTAAATTTTAGTATGCATTTTTTACATATGCAAATTTACTCCTTCCCCTTTCCCCCGTTCTCCGGTACCCATCCTCATCTTTGTGGAAAAGAAACAAAAAAAAAACGAACGCGAAATGAAAATCCCTCTCGAGAGATATGAATGTCTGATGAGTAATCTCACCAATTGAGGATGTAAGAGTCTGCCGCTGAGCATGAGAAAGGAAGACTCTATAAGCACTGCATAACAAGGACACACTTCCGAAGACCATTTCAACGGGAAGCTGCCTCTCCTATGGCGGGCAGCAGTAGTAGCATTCTCATCATTCAACCGACAGCGGTGCTGGTATGCATTTAATCCTTAGAATCCTCGACGAAAGTTAACTTTCACTCTTGTCGAGTGGTGGTAGTATACGAGTTTGGTCCTCTCGGAGGGTTGTAAACGTCATCGCTTAAACTTAACACTTTGACAATACGCTAAGGGGTGATTTTAATCCGGTGTACAAATTGTTTTAACATTTTTCGGGTGGCAAATCTGGTTTGTCTTCTGTGGTGGGATGCCAAAATGCAGGTTAGGGATTATTGTCAATGGATTCGGGGGTGGGCATCGAGGGGGATTTGGTGTGAATTGAGGGCGTGAAGGTTAAGGATGCACACGGGTTTTATGTATGATTTATAATTTGGGAAAATTAATTTTGTTGTCTGTGTGAACTGGTTTTTTTTTTAGAGGTGAACGTTATGGTTTGTAATAATTCAGTGCTCTGTGGGTGGATTGTGGTTTGGTTTTTTTTTTTTTTACGTTTTAAATGAGAGTGGGTTATTTAGTGGACTTTTCGTGAACATCGAAGGCGAAAGTGTTGGACTTTAATGGCACTATAAACCTTGTGAAGGAATTGGAAATTTTTATCGCAACACTTTCGAATACCAATCATTGTGTTTCATTATAAACTTAAGGAAGCTGATCACTTATGTAAGTAGGTTAAGTAGCAGTGGGTGCCGGTTACCAGTACCAACATACCGAGGCCCATAGAAGCCCAATGTGATACCAAGGATCTTGGAGATATTCAACTTTGCTACTCATGAGAACCATTTGGAGCTTTGTATAATGCCAAAAAGGCTTCCAACGTCTTCTTGTGCTAGGTCACTGAGATCGTCGAAGAAGTATTCTCCTAGATGTAGTTTTCTACTACGGGAAAGAGCTGGGCATTAACAGAGGGGATGTGTTGGGCTCTCTTCATCTTCTTCGTCTCTGCCACTTCTGCAGAAGTCATTTGATATGATGCCAAGCCTAGTTACATGCTTGCCTATAAAGCAGTGTCCTGTAATGACACCGATAGGTCGTGCTTATATGTTGTCTTTTTAGGGACAAAAGGTATTTGGAGCAGTTTAGATCTAGCCTGGTTTTATTGACTGTGTCAAATTTGATTGCTAGCTTGTAAGAAGCGAATGACATAAAACATATGTAAGTAAGTATCTTTGATTTTGAAATTGTTGTCAAATCAATTATTGGTATTTTTGTGAGCTCAGCCGCTATGGAGCTTTATCTCTATCCGGAACAAAATGGCAACTAAATGTCTTCATAATGGACAGTTTTAGAGTTGCATCTTCTGAGTGGAAGCTTGCTGATCCATTGCTCAAGAAATCAAATTTCTAATAACCATCTATCCCTCTGTATTCACTTATATTAGGTACCGTAAATTTACGGATTATATCGGATTATACCGGATTAAACCAGCAACTTTGATTGAGATTATCTAACTTTAAAGGACCAAACCTCTTGTTCTTTGCTCATATAACTAGAGATTCTGATGACTTTTTGCTTCTATGATTTTATGTGGTATTTTCAATGTTTCAATCTAAGTACTATGTAAGTGCCATGTCAGTATGGTGGTGGGTGTTCTTACATTTAGCCATCCCAGTGGACTGCATTGAGAAATTTAACTTGCCTTGAGAAAGCTGCAACAAGGCTGATAGTTGTCTTTATGAAGGAATCACTGACTCACCAAGGTCAAATTATCTTAGGATATGTCTTGATAAGTTCCCACATACGTTTTTGAAGAATTATAGCTCGTTTCTTCTGTCAGGCTTAAACTTCAACGATAATATGAAGATACGCGCGGTCATCCAATGCGCCCTTCTACAGCTATTCACTATATTTTCTTCGTCTTTCGCAATTTGTCAATCACACATTTACATTGGAGCATGCCGACCACCAGCATCTATTCCTTGAGCTAAAATTTATTACCACGTCCTGGCTCATTAACGTGGTTCCAGAAATTTCTTTGCGGCCATAAATTATCCCAGGAATTATGCAAGAAATCATTCTGGATACACCCCAGAAAATCAAAAAACATACCATATCGCCTTGCAAAATTAAGATGCTTCCGCCTTGCGCAAAAGGATTTATTTGTCTTTACCGCTGAATGACGAGTACGCCACGCTATGTGGTGCAATCGGTTTTAATTAATCTCCGAGTATCTTGCAATGCCGCTGCATGAGGATTGATGCAACCATGAGATAGAGTTTCCAGAATGCGTCTTTTTCCTCTAAGCACGTGTGGCAATAGAAATTTTATTTTATTTCTTTTTCGATAGTTTATAATTTATATGTATGCTGCCAGCCACGCGAAATTGTATTTTAAGTTAAGGACCGACACTTGGGCACGCACTCTTATACTACATTCACATGATTTGTTCTCTATTAGTGCAGAGAGGAATGTTTTCCAACCTCATTAACTGTGGGTAGTTTGATTTAATATTAAGAAAAAACTACTCTGAAAATAGTTGCATTTTGGTTTCGAAAGTGGAGCACAGGGTGCCACGGATTTGTAGTAACTCGGAAAGCCAAGTGGTTCTGACGAAGCATGCATTTCATTCCACGTTTTGCTGTTAGGAAAGACCCAGCTAAGGCAAATATGGTTACTGTCGAGTATCGACTTTAATAGAGAGTAACGAGCGTGTAAACTGTAGTTAGATACAAAAAAAGACGGACAAGTGCGAGCGAATAGGACTTGCGCCATGGGGGTTCCGTACCGACCGTTATTTTATACGAAATAGTTCCACATACATAGAATCACAAATTAATTGTTTTCAGATTTACTTATGCTATGAAGGCTTCCTTTGTGCCAAATTTTCTATTAGGGCTTCCTCTTTTTTACGGAACGGAATTGCAAGAATAAGGCGTGCTTAAGTTCTTCCGGAGTGCACAGATATTAGTTCCTCCAGAAAAAAAGTTTGACTTATCAAGACTTCGAGTTATCTAAATTGCGTAAAACTGAAACATTTGTTAAAATGAAACACTTTAGTATTAAAAACACGTGTTTTTATTTCGAGTTTAGTTCGAGTTATAAAGAAATTCGAGTTATGCAAGTTCGAGTTATCAAAGACAAATTATATGGAATTTACAATCTAAACGCTGCTGCCACCCAATTTGGTTCAAGTTATAAGAAATTCGATTTACCGAAGTTTGAGTTAACGAAGTTTGACTATCTTCAGATCAAAATAGTGCATTTATTTCTCACTTGGGGTGAAGTTAATTCCCATGTAAAGAAAAAAAAAAAAAAAAACATTTTCTTAATTGATATTTTGTTTGCTTCAAGAACGCTCTTAAATTTAATTCAACGTTCATTTTCTCAACTCTTCAAAACATTTAAAAGTTAATGAATTTTGAATAGGAGATTTAAAAACGAAATCTTTAAAATATATAATCTCTTTCGCGCCGTAACGTACACATAGCTAAATAAAAATAATAAAAAATATATAGATACATTTTTTTTAAAAAATCAAGCTTAAAAGTAAAAAAAAAATTTCCGAGTCGCCAATATGTTAGTCAGAATGTTTGAGATTCTACTCGCCCTTTCATTTGATACCCATGTCATGGGGGTTGTGAAGAAAAAAAAGTAATGCGCTATCTTGAGGCGTCCACCATGTTGAATTTAGAATGAAGTCACTTTACTTTACTTTAGATGGCGCTACAGCTCGCAACCATTTGTGTGTGGGTGTTATATTTTTGCACGAATGGAAGGGACCTACAGTTTTTTGCCGACTCCGAACGGCGAATTGAGAAGCTCATTGACAAATGATACTCTTTGATTGCTTGTCAGACATTCGAAAGAGGTGGCAACCGTAAAAAACTTTTTTAGCTATTGGACACGGGCTGGGATTGAACCCAAGCAGCATGCGTAGTAGTCCAATGCACTAACCACCACGGCCACGGCGACCACAATGACGTCACTTAGCTAATCTAATTCTACTTGTCAATTCCTTTCATTTGATACCCGTATTAAAGAGGTCATGAAGATAACGGTTATATACAATCTAAGAGCGTCCGCCATATTAGATTTAAAACGTCATCAAATATACTACTATATTGTATTGTCACCGGACATATATGTATGTACACGTGTGCACAATTTCAGCATGATCGCGATCGAAAGCATCCGGCATATTGGATTTATATTGTCATCAAATATGCTTTATTGTGTTGTCACCGAACTTTAACACCTGTGCAAAATTTCAGCACGATCGGGTATCTAAAAGTGGTTGTAAAATCGATTCCCAGATTAGGCCCCCACAGAAAGTGAAGTTAATATGTATAAAGCTTGTAAAAGTACTAAAATTGCTGAATCCTGAATCTTTTACATAAATGTTTCTAGTATGTTCATGATCGGGAGGTAAACATGGATTTAAAAAAAGTTATATAACAATTTCGTAAAACTACGTTTTAACTTCAATATGTACTCGTATTCCCGTAAGCCGAGTCTTAGCTCACATCACGTAGATCATGGGTGGGCAGACTTTTTCATGTGGTGGGCTACTACTAACCTTTTACAAAACGTAGGGGTCCCCTTTGCAATATTGGTCCTAATATTTTATTCAGATTCTTTTTCTTTTAATTTTTTTTTCTTCAGAAATAAAATGGTATTTTTTTATTTGTTTTTTTTTTTACATCAGATTTTAAGAAATTTACAAAAAAAAAAATGGATTAAACAATTCAAAAAAAACATTTCTGATACATACAGCAGAAAAATGAAGAAATTCAGCAGTTCTTAGAAGTTGAAGCATATAGCACTGCATATCGTCCAACGTCCACTATATTTGAAAACTGAGGCGTGTAATTGCGTATTGCTAATCTCAGGCAGGCTTCCAAGTTTTCATCAGAAATGCAGTTACGATGTTTTGTTTTTATAACAAAACAAGCAAACTGGTCGGACTGTACTGCGAAAATGTCAACAATCGCAAGCAACTATGTGTGCAACAAGGTTTTACAGCCATTAGAAATTTGCCTCTGTCACCTCACAAAACAAGTTTGATAAGCGCAATGATGAATGTGTTCAAAAACAAAGAATAATAATTGGGTGCGATAGTAACAATGAGTGCGAGCAAGATATTTTATGTTTCAGAAATAAAAATTCTGCAAAATAAAGAAATTTAAAACAAATTAATTAATAAATTTCATTTGAAAAGATTTCATTAAGGTTTTTGCGCGGCGGTCCCCTCAAAATTGCTTGGCGATCGACCGTTTGCCCAGCCCTGACGTAGATAATTTGAACATAGACGGCTATTGCCTTCGTTATATTCATACATGTTTTGATATACCTTAGAGAGAACGTACACGGTATGGAAATAACTACCTACAGATTCGGTTTCTGTCGACAGCGCATAGTTAGTTGTACAATGTACAGTAGGTACAGGTAATTGCAGGTAATTTTGGAATTAGTTTGAGAATATATCGTTGTTGGTTAGGTTGTGACCTAATGATTGATGATATTCGGTAGATTCACGAGGAGAGGAAGAAGACCAGTGACAGAAATGTCCAAGGTCCCCAAACGGTCCAAGCTTCAGGTGTTAAAATGCAGGGCAAACACGAAAACTTCACTGGACACCTTCTCGATATTCAAATACTTATCGCAATATGGGTCTTCGAAGATTACTGAAAGTAAACAGCTCCACCTCGTAGACACAACACTAACTACATATACCTATACAATATATATTTTGTTTTTTCGAAACCTAAATCCCGGCACCAGTTCTTAAGAGTTGAAATGAATCTTATTACAGATGAACTCTGGTAGTCGAATGATTTCAAGAAATTAAATCTTCCCCTCTATTCTTAACTCTGGCGCCACCCTGTAGGTATGTGTAATATGGAATTTCTAAGCATACAAATTACATTGTATGCAATTACGACAAATTGAAAAAAATGCTTGCTATAAATTAAATCAAATGACATCATGTGCCAAGCATTACACACTTTCCACTTGATGATTTAAATTAACGCGTTCATGCCTTCATGGCAAAGGAATAGTTTTCCATTGCGCATGCTTAATCGGTTTGAAAGTGTTAACTACCCAGCTCCTTTGGGCGATCAATCAGTTCAAGTTATTAATATCCAAATATAGGTTCAATAAAAATTAATTTCTCCGTCATACCTACGGCCAACGTTTCGTACACATATCGATTCCACCCCAGAATTTAATTTGAATATTTATTTATTAATTCCCTATTGATCAATACTGTTTTGCATATATCCAGGGCTAGTAACCACCATCATTGTCTCGATCCATCCCATCTGGAGCCTGCATCTTTTTTTTTTTGTTTGAACAGCCGAAATTCCCAAAATCTAGATATGTGTGTAGCATTGGAGGGCAAAAGATCAGGAGCAGTCTGACTGCGACATCGTTTTACTGTTGAAAAATTAAAAATTAAATCTTCATCAATAATAGTAATAATTCTTATTTTGTTGTTGTTGTTGTGGTAGACAGAAAACATTTGATCGGTGGCGGCATACATTCTCTGCGATCATATGTAAATACAGAGCTCAGCTGCTGATCTCACCGAGGCACAAACTCGTATATGTTGACTTTTACGAAAGGAACGCCAATTGCTTAACACTTTTCGTGGAGTTTTTTAGTGTACATATATTTGAAATAGGGTCCAATAACAATTGACTGGTGGTGCAATAAATTACTTGTTGAATACGAGTACTTCAGTGGATTCGTAGTGCGATCGTAGACATGATCAAATGTTTTGACAGTTAAGAAATCCGCCGAATCTGTTTGCCACACGGATACATACAAACTTTTATATCTTACGATTATATCTGGCAAGACATGGGATGGAACTTTATTGCGTGTGACTGTGGTAATGGCTTGAATATCGGTATCAGAGAGCCGCACTAAGCTATTCCTGAGTTTTGAATGTTAAATATGTGACGTTTTTAATCGATCATAGCCTTCAAGGTTTAAAAAGGCCTCAGGTCTCAAAATTCTTTTCTTGCAATCGACGAAAGTCGTTTGACAGTATTAGTTAGATCTGATACATAAATCTATTGTTAATAGGTTAGGTTAGGTTAGGTTGGGTGGCTTTCCCCATTTTGATAGGATTCACTTAGACCAAAGTAGTTCCATTTGTAGCCGCATGAGCCGATTCTTATCGATGCCCTTGGAACCATTTTGAGTGTTGGATGAATTTCCATATTTTATTGGTATCCGTTGAAAAAATATGTATCTTGAATGTCTATAAAGAAGTATTCTCCCAGAATCTTTTTTCTTAAAGAGGAGTGTGCTGGGTAACTGCATAAGAGGCGATAGGGGACTCCTCCTAATCTTCACCCATGCAGCTGTGACAGAAATCATTGGCTAGGATTTCTAGTCTGCTGGCATGTCTGCCTATTGCACAAATGACCAGATGCTAACTAGAGTGCCGATGTTGTTATCTGCTAATTTTTAGCAGTCTCTCTGGCGTAGCTACACGTGTACAAATTACGCCATCTTTCATTAGCCTGTTGCAGTGCTTGCTAAGAGATTTTGTGTTTTAATGTTTCCATTCATACATGGAGTTCCAATCTGTAATAAAATTACCCAATTCTGTACCTTTTCTGGCTAGTTCGTTTGCTTCAAAGTTACCTGGCATATCACTATGACAAGTAATATAGCACAGCGTGAGCATGCATCTGCTCGATATCTCGTTTTGAGATGCGCGGTAGTGCCTAACCAATTTTGATCTTATATTTGGTGATTTGAGTGCTTGTATAGCTGCTTCGCTATCGATTTAAATGAGAATGTCACTGTTGTACATTGATTTTATCGAAAGCCACTCAGCGGCTTCACGAATAGCCATCAGCTCCGCTTGGAAGACACTGCAGTGATCTAAAAGTCTCAAGGACAAGTTCAGGCTGAGCTGGCCTGAAAAGATACCTGCTCCACCCGCACGCCATTTTTGTTGCTATGTCCCTACCATAAATGTCCAACGGAAGCATATTTAACATTGTTCCAAGAGCGGCGGTGGGTGTGGTTCGCAGATGCAGGCGTTTTGGTATATTTACATACAAAGCTAACTTTTTCTAGTGCTGTCCACCAGACTACAATTCCATTCATAAGTATGGGTCTGACCACTGCAATATAAAGCCAGTGCATAATCTGTGGATCTATTGTTGATAATCCCATTTTGTTTATTCGACATCTGTGAAATATAGCCTGAGACAAATAAGTTTGGAGTGAAATTTAACATATGTAGGTATAACCTCGCAATGAAGGTGCCTCTTAATAAAGATGGACCAAGAAAACGCAGAGAGCAGACGTGCTCCAACTGATAAACCTTCTAACAAAAGGCAGTTAGTTGATGACATACCTTGATTACCTTTCCTTCTTCTTTAGAAAAATTTCCTTTCTGAACTAAAATTAAAAAAGAATCTTACGATAATGTAGGTTGTAGAACAACTCAAATATTCATCATCCAGCAATTAAGTTTACAGCACAAAAAAGATACAAATTGTAAGCGAATGAAAAATATTATAACAATCTCTCTCACCCAAGTTTAAAACCGAAATTGTTGTTCTCTCCCATTCCAACATGTAAACCCATTGTCATGCCATTATGTAAATTGCACCTTTTAGTGTTAGATACAATTTTCTTGACTTCTAGATATACATACATCATGATTTGTACCCCTATTGCTGCGCTAACTGAGTGTGACCGGCTTCATTGCAATCAGTACAAGGAATTTTCATTTTAATTGGCATTGGCGCCTATTTCTATTTTACATGTCGCATCACTTATTAAAATTTACCAATGAGACTTGTCATTCATTGAAAATAAGATAGGGAAGCTAACAAGTGTAATTTTAATCTATTTCAACAACTAAACAATCACCACAGAAGATATCCATTCAATTGCAAGGTCGAGACTACCCTGTCCTTTAATTTGAATTTGAATTTAAACTCGACAGGTCCAAGCTTTTACTGTACAGGTTGTCAAAAGAAAAGAGCTTTTATTAATTTCCGCTGCACAAACACCACCCACCACAACTGTATAGCGCCATACCACGTGCTTCATACAAGTTGCTTGAGCTCACCTCAAAAGTGGTACGAGTATCTGTGGGATACGGCTTCCACAACAGATACTCACAACACAACACTTCCACACTCATTTCAGTTTGCCTGCTCCAATCTCATACGCCGCGCCGCGCCGCAAAGAGTCACCAATGAAGCTTCGTCTGCCAATGGCAAGTAAGCGCATTGAAGCGAAAACAGTTCTTACCAACATGTTTGATGTTGCCGATAGATAAAAAATGTATCTCGAACTTGTGCATTTTCGTATGTGTAAACATATTTTATGTTTTCTTATTAAATTCACCCATGCATCACACAACATATTCTTTTGTTGCTATTGTCGTCATCATGTTGCTTGCTGGTTATGCCTTCTCCATCTACGCTGCTGCATACGAGTGTATCTATATCTGTTTATGTATCTCCACGTCAAATGAGCGCGAATAGATTTTCTATAACGACAGTGGAAAATAAAATTTTCAGTTAGAATTCAACCGCTAACGAGTTAAAAGCTCCTTTCCTATCGTGTGCGGGTGAATTTGAAATTTGTTTCTCCTGATTTCTTGTAGTTCTTTGGATTTTTGATTTTATTAGAAAATCAACCGGGTATTGTATTTTTGATCCTTATACAAATGTGAAAAATTTGAAAAAATTAAATAATTCTCATTAAAAAAATCGATAAAAATTAAATCAAAATCGTATCGACTGGCAAAAAGTGATAACAGTGGAAATAAGCAAACAAAAAAATATTTTATTTTTTTTTCAATGCAAATTTAATTGGCAGATTGCAGTTTTTTTTAACAAAAAAAAAAACAAATTGCTGTGATTAAGTGAAGAGTTGTAATAAATCAAACATAAATTACTGAAGTCATCCAAGAATTTAAACAAAATAAAAAAAAAACTTGGATCAAGAATTAATATAAAACACTTAAATATTTAAGGTGTTAAATTATATTTTATTTAAGGGAACTATTTATAGTCTTTTTATACAGAGTTTTGAATTTAATACATTTTTTTTTTATAAAAAGAAATTAAAAGGATATCGTTACGATCTCTAAACTCCCCAATTGCCTCTCAGACGTAATAAAAAAAAAGTGGATACAAGTGCATAGGTGTAAACATTTTTAGAACTCCTTTTTCGAGTGATCAGTAATTTTTTTTTTGTACTATTTCATCAAGTTAATACTCTTTGTGGTCTTTTTTACGTTTTGCGTAAAAAAAATTAGCAGCATTATATTAATTTTCTTTTTACATTTAGTGCAATCTAAATTTTTTTTTACGATTTTAACGTGTCAAAGGCTGAGATATGTTTACATTCCTTTAAAGAAATAGCTTCTAATTTTTGCTCTCTTGCAGTTGTAGCAATATTTTAAATTTATTTTTAAATTTAAATAAAACCTAAGCTTAACAGATAAAAAAAATTTCAACGAAAAATAATCAGTTTTCAAATGACTAAGACTGAAATGAAAATATAAATTCTATGACTGATCAATGAATCTCCTTCGAATTTATTTTTTGGTGTTTCAGAAAAGTGTATTTTCCGACGGGTGTATTGGCACAAAAAAATCGTCCATAATTGTTTTCATGTATAATTTTGTTTTATCTCAAATTTCTATAAAAAACATTCGTATATTAAATATTTATTGAGACTTCCATTTTGAGTTTCCCACTGACCGTAGTTAGATCACAAACTTCTGATCTGTTGGCTCAGAACTCGGGCCGAAACCAGAATTTTTATTTTATTTTACAAATTTGTAACGAATTTTTAAATCAACCTTAACTTGATATTTAAGGCTGTAAATTGAATTACTTGTATTATAATTATTTTTGCTTACAATTCATTTCTTGGCTACAATGAATCCTTTTTGCCTTTCGCTGAAAATTCAGAATCAGTTTTATTTTTCGTCTTTTAAATATTCCGTTCAACTTTGTGTTCCGTGTTTTCCTAAAGCATAGTTCAAACATTTGTAACGTACCCAAGATCAGTACTGAGTCCTCCAATGTTTAGTTTGATCACAAAACCAGAAAATAAAGGAGTATTTTCTTTAGTTCCTCATTAATGCTATAATTGTGTCAAAGTGTTAACCAACAAAACTCAAATGTTCTCTATATCTTCAACTGCTTGCGGGATGTGTGTGGCTTAAACCGCTCCTCTTTTATTTTTTATAAAAAATTCTGCTCTTATGTCTGTGTCACATAGTTCCTGCACCTTTCCAAATAATTACATATTTTTTGTTTTCTTTTTGATAGCTTCAGAGTCGGTTATGATAAATTCATGAGATCTTCTACATAATCTCAACGGACAAAAAAATAACCATAGTCAGCTTAGGTATCGAATTCAGTCACACCCTTTTCGATGAAATATTTTAAAAATAAAAATAAATTTTTAGATGTTTGTTCTGCAGTATTTATTCCTATTATGAAATCCTTTTATAGGTCTTTAATTTGAGTCTAACTATTGCGGTTGGCGCTCGTCATTAAATGCCTTGCACTTTTATTTTTACTTGTTGATTCAAAGGCTACTGGGCCAGTTTCACCAATGGAAACAAAGTTCCTCAGAAAAGAAAAGATGGACATAGAATTATTTTCTCTTCAAACTAACTTTAAAAAACAAACCAACATCTTATTGGACAAGGTGATGCTGAAGTCAACATCCTATGTTCTTGGATTATTAATTTGAAGAAGTGATTTATCCACCTTGATCCCGTCTTGAACTACTACGCAATACTTCCCGGGTTCAATCCCAGCAAACACCTTAAGTTTTTTTTCACGGTGCCAACTCTTTCGAATATTTGACAAGCATTCAAAGAGTATCACTCGTTATGAGGAGCTTCTCAACCGCGAGCCGTTTGTAGTCCGCAAAAAACTGTAGGTCCCTTCCATTCGTGCAAAAATATAACACCCACACACAAATGGTTGCGAGAAACAGGCTCTGATTCACACCAAACTGTAGCGCCACCTAAAGAAAGGAGAAAGAAGAAGATCCCGTTTTGTCAAAACCACATACATAAGATTCCCCAGTTTGGGTTCAAAAGTCGATAAGCTCGCTTTTTTTGAAAACAAATAGAATTTGATTTCCATGTCGAAGCCTTTAAATCCGATTTTAACTTATGTTTTATGGTTAACAGTACAAAGAGTGCTTGAAAATCTTCAATCGAACGGGTCTTCTACAACCAAGTGTAGGTCATACAGTTTCTTCTTCTCCCATTATTTGTGCTCTTGTTATGTTTTCAAATAAAAGTAACAAAATCCATCTGGTTTCTGCTTTAAATTCCCTTCGCATTCCAAGTTTATAAACAAATCGGGAAAATATTTATCCACAATGCTCCAGCCTCTCCTTAATAGGCCAAATGCAAATCAGCTTTGTATTTCTCACGAAAACAAAAGAATAAACATATAAACAACCCAAGACGGTCTTATTTACGATCACAAATTGGGCCATTATAAATAAATTTTAACAGGTGCACCACATAGAAAAGTGCTGCATCCATTATATTGCGCATCCGTTCTATGTATCTATCAGCCCTAGATGCAGGTATCCCACTTTTAAAGTTCTTAAATGGTCCCAAATGAATTGGCCCATTATTGTTTTTGAAGTCCAAATGGACGGCAAGTGCGCCCTGGATAGGTTCCAAAAATTGTTTCGCATAAGAGCAGATATTTCTACACATCACCTGAATGTATCCCCATAAACCACCTAATAAATCAAACAGCCCACCCTTTTTTTATATTTCCCCGGTCTGTGTAGAACAAACGATTATCCACTAGATCAGTTGATCCTCAAATTTAAAAATACAATTTCTTTTGTTCTAAGTGCGGAGTTGTCTTCACTCCCTAGTTAGTTGCATTTTAAAAATAAAAAAAAAGACTTTAATAGTTTCCTCCTTAAAACGCAATAAACTTCACATTCTAAAATTTAGTACTATATTAAGTGACAATGTTCAGGAGGAGGTAGTAGGTACTTTTGGGATGGGGACGATTCCCTCTCCCCGCCTCTCTAGGCAGGATAAATTTAGAATGCGTCGTGTCTAAATTTGGATTCCATTAAATTTTGTTCGACGAATTCGCTCGGCAAGTCGCCTATTGACATGTTTTTACAAAAACAAACCAGACATTGGGAAAATATACCAAAAAAAAAAAGTAGTGTCAAATGATTTTGTAGCGGTTCTTGTTGTGGTTCGCTGCGTCTTGCTTTTGGGTAGCATTTAATGGAATATTTATTGAAAGAGCATTGGGCAGTTAATAGAATGCGGTGAGAATCATTATGGATAATCGGTGAATGCTAGTTCCGAGAAGAGCCTGATGTTGGGCGCCAATTTTATATGAGATGAAAATATTTCAGAACCATCACTTGATAGTAGTTGCTACTATAGAATGCCTAAATAAACAAGAGCTCATCACGTTCACGGTCGGAAGCCAACACAAGGTGAAGGCTTATGTCTTTTTAAGCAATAAATTAATTAGATAATACCCCTAATGGTATAAATTTTAAGGAATCAGAGTCTCGCTATAAAGTGGGCTACCCCTTGGTATTCAATAGATTTCAAAATGAATCTCTAGCATTGGCAGGCTAAATATAGAAGAGAATATGGGAGAAGTATGCACTCAGAATAGCATTCTTATTGTGAAAGTCACTACAGCCACTAACTGTTCTAATAATTTAATTTTTTTTGTTATTTTAGGAATTTTTTTATTTTTTGATGAGGTTTTTGTATTTAAATATATATGACAGTGAAAAGTGGTTTCAGTGGAGCTAATCTGACACTTAGCCGACTACTTGCAATGTGCTATTTCGTCAGGTAAATAGTAACATGGAATTCCATTAGTGGATCAAAGTCGAGCGACTCCATCCTATCCCTTTGGATATTAAAACAAACACTCATTTAAATCTTTGCAAATTCTTGAGAAAACGATCTGATTACCCCATTGAGTTGGCCTAAAAAGTTCTGTGTCTTTCCAATAATTACTCAAGAGCTTTTGCGGAAAAATTATGATCACATGAGTTTATTTTCACACGTGCTACAAATTGACAAAGCTAAATTTTCTGCGACAAAAATTGTCAGTTTTTTCATAGAAAAAATATCATGTGAATTTTAAATGAAAGCTGTTATTAGAAAACCGCTGTAGTCTTGGATGAACATGGAATTAGCTTCCTGCTTGGTCCGTACAGTGGTCAGTAGTCATATTCACTACTCAGTAAGCCACGGCATCTACTTACCGAGAGTTATACTCCTTCCTTGGACTACAACCTCCGTGCAAAGAGTCGCAACTTTTAGTTTAATAAAGGGTGACAAGAAAAGAACGATAGGAAAAAAAAATTAAATAAAACAACATCGGTGTGAGATATAAAATTGATCCTGGCTTTATTTTTAAGCTGCATTCATGCCGTTATGTGGAGAATAGCACATCACTAAAATGTCTTCCTCGGCTTCGCGGGCAGTGCTTCAAGCGGTCGGTCCAATTTTTGACGAGTCGGTCCAATATATTCCACGTTATTCCGGCAAAAGCATCTCGAATGTTGGCCTCGAGCTCGTCCAAAGTGGTTGGCTTGTAAGCGTAGATTAAGGACTTGACGTAGCCCTAGAGAAAATAATCGAGGGGTGTCAAGTCGCATGATCGCGGCGGCCAATTGATGAACGCTCGCCGTGAGATGATCCAATCGCTAAATTTCTCCTTCACAACTTGGAGTGTTGCGTCACTTGTATAATGACATGTAGCGCCATCTTGTTAGAACCAGAGCTCGGATATATCGATCCTGTCGAGCTCTGGCCACAGAAAGTCGCTTAAAATCGCTCCATACCTCCATATGCCGAATCAAACTTTCTGGGACTTCTTCGATACTGGCCGCTACGGCGGCTATATTTTCTTTATTTTGCCCTAATCTATGTTTGGTTGGTGGCTTAAGGTCCAAAAGTGTGTACTCACGCTCAAACGTTTCCACGGTGCGACGAATTGCCTGCATCACCATGTTGATGACCGATCTTACGACAAAATTGTTGAACTGGCAAACCTTACTGAATATTTTGACAGCTGGATGTCATTGGTATTTGACAGCTGCTAAAACATATCGACTGGAAAACTATCATTGCTATCTGGTGCTTTGTCGTCTTAAATTACAAGCGGGTTTTTCGCAATTCCTTTTGTAGCTTAAGAGTTGTTGACAAGTTTCGATTTGTAATTTATTAGCCTTCTCCAGGATCTATCTAAGTTACATACATAGATCTATTCCAATTTTCGATTTGTCGGTCTGAGAGAGTTTTTGTTTTCAGTAAATAAGACATCCATTCGGATAAATGAGGTCAAGTCACATATATTACAGAATAATTTAGAAAGCGATATGATATTCTAGTTTTCCAGCTGCTTACAAGAACTGATAACGTTTTTCTGTGGTTCATGGTCTCAGAGAACAAGCTCCTTCAGCTTGCACTATCACTAGAGAGCCGTCAATTGTATACTTCAATTTAACCCCGTTTAACCGAGATATGGCTGTTTAGTAGGTAATAACGGGCACAGACCGGTGGATACCTTATCGAATCGTCTTTTTTTAAAGCTTCAAACTGAAACTATGCGGACGAGTGCATATCTTTTTATGGGATAGGTTCTTGAAATCTCTGCATTCTAATACGACTAGAACGTTTCGGTTCGCCTATCTAGATACTCAAAGCAGTTTTGAGTACACTACAAAATAATGATTTTTACACGATGCACTAAATAAACTGCAACTTCAGTATGCGATGGCTGTCCTTTCTTTCTTTCTTTTTTTGGTATGCGTTTACAACATACTCGTAGTATACTGATCTATAAAGAAAGCTGCGGCAGGAAGAAAACGCAGAGAATCTTTGCCAAAGGTAATATTTTCTGAGATAGCCTCTTTCGAAAAATCCTAGATGGTTCAAGCAATTCTTTTCGATAAACTTTTTTTTTATAATATGCACACGCTAAGGGGGATATGAATACCCTTATAATGTTTACGCATAGCGCGAGAACAAGAAGATCAGATCGGCGTAATGAAAGGAAACCCAGATGTTAGGTTTCAGTTGGCTATACGAGAGAAGAGATCACTAGTGAGTAGGGAACTTTGTGTTATTCCACAGAAGAGCTTATGGTTGATTTTTTACGCGTTGTAATAAAACTTCCAAATACCTAGAAAATCTACAACGGAGACTTGCATCCCTTTTGGAGATACACAAACCCTTCCATGAATACATTTCCAAGGAACAATGGCCTATCACTTCTACAGCTCCAAACTGGCATGTAAAACATTTCCTTTCAAACCAATTTCCTTCCCTAATGAGATACATTTTGCTCTCACAAACAAGTTACTAACCCAGTTATGCTGTTTTTTTTTTTTTATATCCATTTAATGATGTGCACCTTTCAACTGGTCGCGGTTAATTTGTCCAATTTATGCGTAAACATTAAATTCACTTTTAAAATAAACACTCAATAGACAGTATTTACCTACAACTACAATGATGCAATTTATTCAAAAGATACTCGTACATCGCTTATTTTTAGATATAGAATAATGTATCTTTAACGAAAAAGATTCTACCGCTCATTACGGTGCATAATTTGGCATCAATTTCTTTCATCTAGTTACGAGTATAGGAGCGTAGATACATGGGTAAACGCTGCATCTCTGTAGTTTGATATTGCCCGGTCGTCTTCATTCGGCCATGACTTTGCTTGGCGGCTACAGTGAGTTTTAGTTTTTTTTTTGTATTTTTTGACAGCGGCTTATAGTAATATCATGTGTAGCTTTTTTATGTGTGTGTCTCAAATCCAAAACGGGAACAAACAACAATAAACTTCTAATGACATTGCAAAAATTATACTGAAACCGAAATTGGAGGTTTTATTACGCCTTGCTTGGTGGAAGGTATTGACGTTTATATAGTATATAAATATTTTTTTGTATTTGTATCTCTTACGATATTGCCTCTTTGATATGAGATACTACAGCATTATGCAATGAAAAAGCGAAACTGTAGTTCCTTGTTTCTCGATTTTTTTTAATTTTTAGGACACATTTCGGAAGTTGAGAATTTGTGAATTACAACACGTCAGTAGGTAAAATTAAAACTAAAAGAAAGTTGAGACTTTTCTGGTGTAACACATATAAAATTTCAAGTGTAGTGGATCTTACCTTGATTCTCGTAATTGTGATAGAATGCATTATTCTTACGACTTTAATTCCTGGACCACTATCAATATAGTACTATTCTCAAGATGGAGTATATGTACGTACATAAATACTCCAGTGCAGAAACTAGCATGTAGTACTATGTACTATTTGCTACAGGTACAGAATCTGAGCAAATTAGAATTTCCAAGAAAGTGCTGAAAAAACCATATACAGTGCACCTCTCGATTTTTGAAAACTCGATTTCTGCAAACCTCGATATTTGCAACCAACATAGGTAAATGCATTTTCTTTTTTCTATTTTTGCAATAAATCCAAACAAAAATCTCGATTTTCGCAACTTTGAGATTTGATTTTCACAACATACAAAATTTGTATGTGTAAGTTTTACAATCCAATGTCGCAGGCAAGAGCAAACCACTCCCGACATCATAAATCTTCTTGACGTAATGTAGTAATAACAGCGCGTCTAAATTTTTTTTCTGTTAAACACAGCGAATCCTTTATAGATTAAAACATAATAAGGTTGACTAAACTCTACTACAAACATTTTTTTTGAGCCATCCTGTTTCTTCTTCTTGCTGCTTAAATTTAAAATATGCTATCTTTTTCTTGGCAAGCACTTGGAAAGATTTAAAAGCGAATACAATTGCTAAATGTTGAAGAAAATTATGAAAACTCCTGATCATTGGGAGGAAGAAGACTGTGTTCCTTTACTTCTAATTCGGGATAGAATTTTGTCAGAAAGGCAGTGATGACATCTTTGAATAGATCTCCAAGAGTCTGCAAAACGTAAAAGCCCGAGATTTTTTTTTTTTTTGAAGATATGTTTTTTTAATAAAATTAAAACTCCTAAATGTAAAGGCAATTTTATTTTCAGAACTCAGGCCTACACGCTGCCTTTTTAAAGTGTTTTAATTCTCTGTTCGATTTGTGCAACTTTTCAATATTTGCAACAACGTCTGTTTTCATTAGTTGCAAAAATCGAGAGTGCACTGTACTTTCTTGCAGTAGGTAGCAGGCCGTTTAAATATTTATTTATTGTTTAAGGTTATACCTACAACTTGTACATTTTGGAACTTTGAGGCAAAAGCATGTACATTTATAAAATTTAGTGACATATTAGTAATTTGTAGCACCTCCTTTATTTTATATGACCTCTTTCATTCGCTTTGGCATTGAATCCACTAAATTTTCAGGACTTTCTGCTAATATTTCCGTACATCAAACTTCTTCTTCTATCACTTCATTGGGCATTTTCATCAAGGTAGGCATTTTGCTGCTTATTTCCAATCCAATAAAGTGCCAGGGATTCTCGATAGGGTTAAGGTCCGGTTAATTACCTAGCCAGCCCTGTGTGGAAATTCTCTTATCGTTCAGAAATTCTTTAATAAGTTTTATTAATTTTTTTTTTTTTGGTTGAGTAGAATTACTAAGGGATTAGAATGGAATTAAAAAAAGACAATAGCTTACCATTTTGGAACGATAGCAAGGAGCAGAACCGTCTTGAAAAATCACATCGATGGCCTCTGAGAAATGCTTTTCAATTGACGATAAAAGTGATTGAATAAAAAAATGTTGTAAACTTCCGAGTTTATAGTTCCTTTAACGAAGCATAAATCTCCAACTCCATAGTAGGCAAAACATGCCTATATCATTTGGCCGGCTGGATGATTCACTGTTTGCTGAAGGCAACTTTTCCTTAAGCGTGCCTTAAGAGCTGGACTCTTCGCCGCACGTGCTGAATTCCATCGCATCCGTAGACGCTGAATTTGTTCGCCTCGGAGAATATGACTTTTGCCGCAATTAGCCAAGATTTCATAATTTTAGGTGTCAACATCGGTTTCTTGCAAGGCAATGAGCCATTAAGCCAATTCTCTGAGTCTTCGCACACTAATTTCAATTACACTTAACTCTGCTCTCATGCAGCTATTTCAAAACGGTTCCTCAATGACATCCGGTGTAAGCTCGATCATCCACGGTAGATGTCTTTTTTGCCGTTCAAATGTGCTCCTAAGATGTTCTTTTAAAATAGTCTGCTAACAGTCGACTTGCTGCAACCAACCTCTTTAATTATTTTGGTAGTTATCAAATTTGTCACTTCAAACAGTGGAATTATTAGTTTTTTTTTTTTTTTGTCAACAATGGCTTCTCCTACAACTGGAACAGTCGCGCCCTTTCTATGTTCAGAATACACCATAAGCACCCACAAATCAGACAGGGCTGGAAAGATTAATACATATATACATAAGTACATACAACAGACCTGCATTTGAGGCCCAAATCATCAGCTCTGCCATTATTTGACTTGTCTCAGAGGTGCATAATATTCTGCTGATGTACAAGGACTGTAGCGGTTGGAGGCGCCTAAGAACCTGAAATTGCATTTCAATGTTTTCTAAAACAAAGTGTATTTGCACTACGAGTGGTCAATTGGCTTGCACAATCATGTCCAAGACTAAATGAGATCACTCTAAAACCACTCCACTAAAAGACGGAACAAACGTACGTAAAACTCGTCGTCTGGTTAGTCTAACCAGCCTCCTCCAATTCAAGTACTTCCACATGTGTTTGCTCTACATTCAGCAAATATGAATCAAAGTGCGTCTATCTTAGACGTCATCCGACAGCGACCTCCGAATCAATTGAGGAATTTAACGAGAAGTAAAACCAAAGCAACAAGCGAATAAATCTCTTCAGTTCCACCTACGCACCATCATTAACCCGCCTGCACCCGCCTCCGATCCTTAAGACGGTCTACGTGACAAACCTTACGCACTGCATACGGTAGCTAAACATTTACTATCCAAAAACGCACTAAGCACACGCTCGTGCGCCAATTTGTCACCTCAAGATCACCATATTAGCTCTGGCGAAGGAAAAACAATTTAGAAAATGTGAATCTGTATCTGAGCATATCTCAGATTCAATATCTATGCAGTCGTGTCGGCGGCGGACGGTGTCGTTGTTGTTTTTGCCTGTCGCCGTTGAGGTGAAGTCATCTTATTAAGCAAAAAAAAAAAGAAATGAAAAATGTGCAGCATCCGTTGTTGCTGGCTGGCGAGATGCTAAATGACATAAGCGTTCTGTTTGGTCATGTATCTCAGCGGTATGGTTTCATATCCAGAGTTTGCATAAAACAGCGTCAGGCTTCTGTCGGGCGCGAGCAACTTGTTGTTTGTACGAGTAATGTCCTCGTCCGTGAAACGGAGAGAAGTTGTTTTTCACCGATTCCTATTTATAGACGCGATCCATTTTCACATTTTGACTGGAGAATTTCAGCTGCGGTTGCCAAGAACTGAAAAGATTTTGGAGGCGAAAGATCGCATTCGGATTGAGTTTTGGTTTTTCTTTTTCGTTTTTGAGACGCTTGACGCCTCGTTTTACAAGGAAAAACATAAAAGAATGTGTGCACTTGAGACACACTGGCACATGCTTTACATGGGAACAAATAATGGCTACTTGGCATTGATAGTGTTGCCAAGTTGAATTTACTTTCTGCATACAGTTCGTATGCCAACCATCTTAGAAACTCTTGTTTTGGCTTTAGATCGGGAGACAATGCTGACGTGGTTGAAAGTACACCTTCGATTTAATCTAATGCTATTGGGCTAGACAAAATACACCCCATATTTTTTAAGTTACTTTTATCAATAATCCTGACATATAAGTATAACTTTCATTTTTAATACGATTTGGACAAAAAGAGAGTTTCCTACTCAATGGAAACTGGCAATAATCACACCAATCTCCAAAAATGCTAGAGCTAATGGCGCAAATTCATTCAATTTAGCCGACTTTAGTTACAGACGGCACTAAATAAAAAGGCCGGCTATAATTTTTCGTTAATCATAAACACATGTTTGCCTGTGCATTAGTTAATATCGACTTTGGTGTGTTTTTGTAAAGTGATTTGAATGAACAAACCCAAACGTCAAAATATTATACGTGAAGTTAAAAGCCGACTCTAATTATTTAAAGTGACGTTTAGCTCATTTTAAATCTAGAGCCGGCTATAAGTTTAAAGGGTAACTATGAATAATAAAAGTACATTTTAGGTTATGTAGGTGAATAAATTCTTTTAATGTTGGCTTTATCTGACTATGAATTGAGTTTAGGCCATTCTCGATTCTGCCCTTTCTTTCAAAGGTTTTTGACCGAATCGTACAAAAACTCCTAAACAATCTGGTTTTCGGGAAAAGCACAGCTGTATTACGGCCATTTTGAGTGTTACTGACGATCAAGCCAAGTACCATTTTTTCCAAGGCATTTGACATGGTTGATCGCACTATTTTATGCAAAAACTGTTTCAGCAATATAACTTTTCATTAGATGCAGTAAATCTTCTTTCATCCTACTTAACAAATTAAAATGCAAGCAGTTCAGTTAAATGACACTCTGTCTGATGTTCTTCCAATTGTTAGTGGCGCCCCTCAAGGCTCTATTCTTGGTCCTTTATTGTTCTCAATATGAACTTCCATCTATCATAAGAAACTGCTTGTCACACATGTATGCCAATGATGTTCAAATATACCTACTATATGAGCTGCTCACTTGGTCTTATAGAGAACGGGGTCTGTGATGTAAATTAAGATCTAGAAACAATTGCACGTTGGTTTGAATTAAACAAATTTTCCTTAACCCTGAAAAGATAAGCATTTTTTAAATCACACTAAAGATAACCATACGTCGATTCGACGTGTATATAGTTGGCAGCACATATTTTGGATTGTGTATATAATATGTTGTTTAAAATGGTAATGTATTACTTTACATATCATTGTGCTGTGGAATAATGAAAAGTAGCGCTTTTGATCGACCAAGTTCGCTGGAATGGCTAGCGCAGTGACGCATTATATGCGCGAACTACATTTAATTTTAAAAATCGATTCGACGTAAGTTATCTATCTAGGGTTAAACGCGAAGAAATTGAAATGCTTAGTTATATCCAGAAAAGCTGTAGATTTCCCCTATTTCCCTTCCATTTTATTGAGGAGCTCTCCAATAGAATATGTTGAGACTGACAAAAATCTTGGCGTTATTTTTAATCGCAATCTTACTTGGGATAATCACATCAATGCTGCCATTGGAAAAGTAACATTTATGGCTATATGGGGCACTACGTAATTTGTGGGTAACACAGTCCTTCACGCGTATCAAGACGCGATTTATGTTATCTAAATCTTTGGTCATTCCTATTTTAATATACGGATGTGAAATCTTTTGTAGTTGTACTTGTAACGCGGTCAGTGAAACGATACACGATACGGTACGTGTTCGGCCCACTTACTTAAATATGATAGGTTAAGTAGTTTTTCGTCTCGTCAGCTTGACATGCCTTTTGAGAGCTACCTTCAGTTTCGCACTTTATCTGATATTCTGGTAGCACGAGAACCACACTTTTGGACGAAATGACTCGATTCACCTCTTAGTTAGTTTTAGTTTAAACTGACTTTTATTTTCATTTTAAGTATATTTACAAAAGCTATAAAAATTCAAAGTCGTTTGGTTTGGCTGATGGCCGTCTACCAGATTGACGATTATTTCAATACTTATTGTACAAAATAAAAATTGTATTTTTAATTAAATATATATATACATATATAAACGTACAACTTAAAAGCTCTCCTCTATTACATTTTTTCTATAGCGCAGGGCATAAGATGCGTAGCTATACAATAAATCCCATCCTTGCTGTCCATTTAAAATGCAAATTGTTTCCTCTTCACTCAAGATGGTTGATCCAAAGAATCTTAGGCGCAGTTCTTTTAAAATCGGGCAAATGGCAAGAAAATGGAACAAGGCTTCTCTTTCATTCAAATTGCACATATTGCACAAAATTGGTAGATCTGGGCGGTGCGGTATGAAATTCAGGTATACCAGTTCCCCTCTCAGTTTAAATATAGTACTTATTTTATCCGTCGAATTGGAGTTGAGAAAATATGTACTTTCTCGCAAATTATATCTCAGCTTACTGTAATATAACCGATGCTGTGATGATTGGGCTTCATTAGTATAATTCTCGTACAAACTATTCCCTATTTTTGCTAACAAAGCTCTTAGTTGATTCCTCATGAACGCAGGCTGGACATCTGGAGTAATGCTTAGGGTTAAGCCGCAGTCGGCCGCGAGACTCTGCCACCCAGTCACAAAATTAGCCTTTGCTGCTAAAATGTGTGTAAGAATAATTTTCGGCAGCCTTTTTTCATCCATCGACATTACTTTGATTCTATAGTCAAAGTGTATTTTCAAAGTTTCTAGAAACACAGGTGGCATCGCAGTTTCCAAATATAACATGTAGTTTGGTGTATTACTCGGTAGTTTAAAAATCCGCGTTAGAAAATATCGGAGGAATTGCTCTACTGCTGGGTAGGAACGATAACCCCAAACTTGGGCTCCATAAAAAAGTATTGACGTTGCTGTTGCGCGAAAACAGTTTTTGTTTTGAGCAGGTCTGCTAATTAATTTACATCCGCTACTCAGAGGGTAAATTTTTCGTCAATGCTGTTCGATTATGGAATTCACTACCGCGGACCATAAGGATAATTCAAGGTACAAACACAACAAGGACCCAAAAAAGATACCAAGCATACCTATTAATTTTTTATTTTTTGTTTTCTTCTCAATATTGAATTTGGTATGGTATACCTGCTTATTTTGATCGCCTACTCTCAATTGTTCTTTGTTAGCCTACCACTATTTTATAAAATATTGTATTTTAATGTGCATAAGCATGACAAAATAAAATAAATAAGTAAATTAAAACGATTCCTGGCTAAGACTCTTCGGTAGTGGATTTCATAAGTTTATCATACATATTAAGTACGTACCACGAATGTGTGAATGCAGCCTAATGGCAGGCTATGTGCACTAGAATAAGGACCAAAGTTCTTTCCCGTTTATTGTATGTCCAAACTGGTCCCAAATCGGGTGACTGGTATGGCATCGACATACCCTCTCGAAGTCCTGCTTATAGCTATTTCACGCTTCTGTCGGTTGTCAAATAAGGTTCAGGTTTCCTTAATTTTTTGATTGGACATGATGTGTTATGCTTCTCTAGGCCAAAGGTGTTCTTCCTTTCGCCGTTCAAATTCACATTGATTGTCTTGTCCACGTCGAAGCGTCGACTATTCTTATTTTTAAAACTGTTTTCTTCATTATACACATCTTCGAAGCGTTCTCTTCAAAGAGTGAAATGAAATTCATTTGAAAGCAAAATAAAAATACATATTAACCATCTCGCAGCAGGATATCAGTTCAGCAGCCATAATAAAAAAGAAATGTCCCCCAAACAAAATGGAATCGGATACATCCTACTTCTCGACAAGCATTCAAAATGACCACTGCCACTGAAAAATTAAAAAGAAAAAAGTTAATAAAAAGGAAGAGAAAAGAAAAAAGGATGTGCACTCCATGGTTATGTTTTCCTATTTCTTGTACCCAATTTTTTGTTTATAATTTTGTTTTTTTTTTCTCAAGGCAACACCATCAAGGATTTGGTTCAAGGAGTTTCTTCTTCGACATTTAATGTGTAAAGTGAACATTTAAAGTCATTTAGGACACCCTTATGTAATCCTTGTATTTTTTGAGGTTTTTTTTTGGTATTTCTTGTGACAATTTTTCTGTTGGTGGGATGTTGCGAATTTGCATCACAATACACGCGTTTTAAGCTTTAATGTTGTTTATGTGTGTATGTCTGTCAGAATTTGGTTTTTTTTTATTTCGTTAGCGCTATTTTGTTTGGAAATCGTTTCACCCCCGTTTGGTTTGGTGAAACGATTTCATCAGCCATCCGCGCTATCAAATTTGTGGAGCAAAATAAAAGTGATAAAGCTCGGTAGTGGGATGTTAAAATATGTTTTCGTTTTTTTTTTCTGCGTGAATATGAAAATTAAGGACCCTTAACTGAAGGGTGAAAGGAAATTAGAAGATGTTTTTTTTTCTGTAAAGCGGTTCATTACGGACCTTTGGGTGACTTTAAATAATTTTTGCCTTTAACTTAATCACAGCAAAAATTTAAATCAGAAATAAATTAATGATATCATAACAATCAGAGTCGAAAAGGATAACCGTCAGAAGGATAAGATAAACTAAAATCCTTTGAAACCACATACTGGCAACATAACATAGGACGCTTTGAAAAATCACCCAACACGTAAGGCGATCACTTGCCAGCAAAATGGGGTGGTTAGACCCCATTCTGTTTTTAATTATTGGAGCAAGCTTACAACTGCCATATATTGATGCAAAGAATACGATTAGTTATCGAAACGGTAAGTATTTTGTTTTTTTCTTAATGTATTTTTCTTGTACGTTTTAAAAACGAAAACTCACTGAACTCTTTAAAACAAACGATGCTAACAGGTACGTTACGTATACTTACTCAAAAAATTGTCCGTACACCATACGACGGGAAAGTTATTACTCAATACTTATCACAGGATTTATATAAAAAAGATATTAAATAAAAAGAAATTAACCAGAGTTTACGAATTGCCTTTGAATATAAATGAAAAACATTCAGTAAAAATTAAAAAGAAAAAAAAGCCAAAACACATTTCCTCGCGCGGTTTCTAAGGACATACTGACGCCTGATTCAGTGGTCAATAATTTATAATAACCTCTTAATCTGCCCTCGCCTCTTGTCTTCTGGGATAGTAGCCAGTAATTTGACCCATAGAGTGTCAGAGCTTGAACTGCTGCTTTCCATACTCTCCACGGTTCCGGGCACTCTGCTTCCTGTTGGTGACACCAAGTTTTCCAGCGTCTGCTATCACTTGAGGCGCCGGTGTAGTCGACGCGTTTTTGTCTTCCGGAATAATATTCAGATCTTTGTACAGCTCGTAGAGTTCGCGGTTAAATCAATGCACCTTCCTCGCAGACAAGACCAAATGCCTGCCAACATTTTTTATTAAATGAACCCACGATCTATCAGTGAGATCAGCGTTTTAAGCCATTCGTGTTATCAGTTTTGATCCTAGTTGTTTGGTCAAACCATAATAGCCTAAGATTATTTTTCGTTGATCTTCATTGATTTTAAGACAAACCCCTCCATCCTGATCTTCAATCACCGCGCAAAACTCAATGACGCTAATATCTGCCTGCTGCTGCACTCTCTGTCAAAATGCCATAATTGAAAAAAATCGAACCGAATTAAGCCATAGCTCGTTGCGGTTAAAGTGAATGTTGTCATGTGCACTGTGCACCATTAAAGTGCCGACTTGGAACTTGTTGGTCTTTTTCAGGATTCGTCGCAGAGTGAAGGTTGTATTCGTGATCGATTTGTGGCCTGGAAACCACAAAGTTCGGGTTTTTTTATAATTTACACACGCTAAAAGCGATATGAATACCCCAATAATGCTTACACACAGCGCGCGCACATGCTGGACAAGAACGAGAGACAGACAGATCGGCGTAGTGATAGGAAACTCAGATGTTAGTTTCAACTAACTCTATGGGTGGTGTCCAGGATAACTGGTGAGCTGTTTATTATTGAAATTTTTGCCCTTACTTATGATTCACAGAAGTTTTTTTCCAGATGTTTCTTATTATTGTTTGTGTTATCATGTTACATATCACCGCGTACTCTGCTGAATCTCAGTATCTTCAGCGGGTGTAGTGAAGAACTTTCCTCTGTGTCCATATAGTAGACTTCTAGACATTCCCAACTTTGCTTAAAAAGGTCTTTGTATCTTCAGAGCTCATTTTCTTTCAGTCCCAGTCTTTTTAAGGTATTTTCTCAGCTTGTAGTGCCCGGTCAAAAAACCCATTAGGATTATCTAATCGCGAAGTCTGTTTTAGCTTAGACTACTATGTGCACAACATGTATATATGTACAAAGATGGAATATTTTAACATTTTGGCTCATCTTAGTCCATAGTCAGGCTATAGAGCGCAAACCTATAATTAACATATAACAAATATTGAAAGCCTTAAATGACCATTTGTTCTGCTAAGTTTGCCTTTAGCGCTATTTGCATGGTTTTTATTGGCATATTTTTGACAGTTCACCAATCCTGTCACTCTTTGTAGTCCATCGACATTTCTGGCATACTTGCGTCGCAACTACAACAATGTTATACTTTAATCTCTCTCGGTTTTTTTTTACTTAATAATTGTCAGAAAAATCCAGTGACCGACGCGACACACAGCGGATATATTTGACATTTAATTTCAATGAAATGCCAAATGATAAAACGCTGTCACACAGAATTACTATGCCCTAGTACGAGTGTCACACAAACAAGCATCAAGCATTTGACACACATTAGAAACCGTTTGACATTTTTTCTGATCATCTTATCACCGTGACTTGCCGGCACCTAGCGGATTTTTTATGACACTAACATTTTATTGAATCAAATTAAGGCCTATGCACCTATCCCATAAATAATTTTATAACCGCGTTTGTAATTTATTTTCCAATTTTTTTATATAGGTATGTATTTTGAAACACAATTAAAAATAAATACTTTAATTTTTATTATCAAAGTTTTCAAGAAACTATAAAATTTATTTTAAGAGCGATGGTAAATGGAGCGTACAGTGGGGTGTTGACATTTACCCACACAAGTTGCAGGCTGTATTTGAAATATGTATAATGAACTTGTTTGCACTCCGGCGATGAATTAATTAAATGGTTTTTTTGGAAAGCTTTTCAATTTGCCAAAAAATCTCGTATCATGTTTTGGTAATTGAATCCTCAGTACAGACAGAAATTACACACACACACACACATTTTTTATTTATGAGTGAATTTGCGTATCTCTTCAGATAGTAACTCTACTTGTTTATTATTCGATCGATTTGTTTATTGTCATTTGATTTATGATTTGCTGCTCTTATTGACGATCTTTATTTCATTTTCCACGTACACTTCCAACCGACCATTCATGTATCAAGATATACGCATGCGGTTTTGCATGCGTTTGCAACCGCGCAGCCTGAAGTGTTCGCCAGACGAAGAACCACCACAAAAGCAAACCACCATTATCATCGTCAGCCGTGTTTTGTTGCGGCTTGAGTTCACTGTTCGCTGGATCTTAGAATAACAAACAAATTTATTTTTATTTATTCTTTTTCGTTATAAAAGATACAAAACAATCTGTATCTGCATATGCGAGTACTATGGATGGTATAGTTACGGGAAGGGTCTAGTCTCACTCTCGATGATATTTTGTGATGTGACACATAAAAAAAAAAACTGAAAGTAGCGTTGCCAAGTGCAGCAGCTCGCGGTTGGCTTACATATTGACACTGAAAATGGATGTAGGTATATCTGTATCTATGCGAATGCATTGCTCGTACGTGGATGTACATTGTACACTGTGCCTTGATTCGGAATATGATGATCATATAGTGAAATCTTAGACGATAGAGAAAGGAATTTGCAACCTCAACGCTTATGTCGGTAAGTGGGCAGAATTTTCTTCGTTTTCTTTGCTGCGAAAAAAGGCAAAATGTTGAAAGGGAAATAAGGAGTTAAAGTAAATTGGAATATGTCTCTGTTTAGAAGTTCTTATTTAACTGCGACGACTTTCGTTAAAATCCCACTTTCAAATATTTGTGGCTGCAATCCGTCGAATTGGTAAAGATCTTCAAACAACCATCTGTGCATCGCTGCCACACACGTTTTCTGCTTATCTATCGTCAGCCTTGTAAGTGTCTTCTTTTTTTTTATGTTTGGCCTGAGCTGGAAATCATAAATCACTCATTACCACTAAACTTGCACCGTACGATTCAAACACTCCTAGGATTGTATGCTGTGAGTCTGAAGTGGTTATGCACAGTTTCGTCAAACGTTTGTTCTTCACGTGCGCGCTTTATTTGCCAATGGTTGTCAATATACAAGGATCACACTTTGCGAGAGTCCAACTTTTCTCATAATTGAAAATAAAGTAATGAGTTCATACTGCAGGATTTAGGGGTTGCTAAAGTATCCAGTGACTATTGAATATATTTTTATATACTCAGAAGTCAGTTGTCAAATTAGTACCTTCTAATTAATAGACATTGGAAGAAGACGCATCGATGTACTCGTACTTTGGTTTAACATTTTACCTGTTGAAGTGATTGACCCAGTACACACACAGTGTCAGATTTTTACGACATAGAGGAACCTAATTCGTAGAACTAACAATGATTAGGACTTAGGTATGGATTCAAGCAGAGAGCATACTTAGATTATACTAGGGCCTTAATCTATATCCATTAACTTCTAAATAGATTCCGATATTATTATTTCCCAGGCTGCTAGAAGGATCTTCCAAGGCTTTTCTTTCGTAGTTACCGAACCTTTCGGTCAAATTTATCCCTCAATTGGGTTGAGATTGGGTGATTGTGTTATTTCCTATTCTTCTGGATGAAAGTATCATCAGTAAGGCTTGGAAGAATCCCAAACCCTATAATGGTAAGGCGTGTTCTTCTAATATTTGCTTGCACTTGGAGATTCCATCGATACACTAGCGATAGAGAAACAGTCCCAGAACTCCACCAACGGGCTTGGTTATTGGGACCACACAGCTAGAGAGCATCTTTTCTTGAGCTAACGAGTGCTTCCAGCCACTTGAAGTGAAAATCCCCATTACAGACCTTAAAATTCCCATTTTTCCCCTTTCTTTGGGGTGGCATTCCCCGTGGATTCCCCACAATAATTTTTCAAAAAGGATATTCACGTTCATCGTCACGTCCTTTTTGGGCAAAATATTCGTATTCTGTCAAATTTCGGTGAGTGGGGGGTGAAATTCTTTTGTTATAAGAAAATTACGAAATAGTAAACGAACGCGTTGAACAAAAAAGAAAGGAAAAAATGTATGTGATTTGACAGATTTGATAGCATTCATATATCTGCGCAAAGAAATTTCATGTGCTAAAATTCGCGCGCTCTCTTTTACAAAAACTACTAAATTTTTCCGTACGCGAACGGGTTCTCGTAGTTTTTGGTTAATATTCACTGTTTCGAGAGTATAAGCGATATTTGCGTATTAAGTTATCAAGAAAAGAAATGTTTAGAATTAAAGTACTCAACTCCACTTAGCAGACCCACCTAACCGATTTAATTTTTTTTTATTTTTACGTGGATTGAATTTTTACCCAAGTTTCAATATCCCAACTGCGGTTGAAATGGACACATGCATACGGCTACTTTTCCAATCTGGCATAGGTAGATCTGCTACCTGCGTAAGAAGATTGCATACGTGTGAGTTACGTTTACGCTATTAGCACGTCATCCTCTTTTCTTATTGGTTTGTAGCTCAATTAAGTGTAATCGACATTCTATTTTTATTTTCGCCACATTTCGTTTTAGAAGGGAGAAGATTTCCCTTTTCCCCATTCATCAAATTCTGAACTGAAATCCCCCACGAACTGGCAACACACTGGCTGACCGCCGAACATTAACTCTAATTTTTATCCAAAAATGTCAAATTTTCACTCGTCCTCATTTTCTACTAGTCAGCTGATGTACAATGTTGTTAGCCCTTCCCTATCCATAGTTTGTCTTTGTATTGAGGTTAAAGCAAAGGTACCGCTACTTGACTTTGAAGGCCTACGGTGGTCTTTCTTTCATTTAAATTTATTGCGGGAAAAAATGATTTCTAAGAATCTATTGCGATGCGATTGTTAAGAAAAAGAAAATGGTTGCACTACACTGAACCAAAAAACGTTGTCATATTGACAATTTTTTTAATCAATGTGATGAAAAAATTGTCATTTTTCAACTGACTACTATAGTTATCAATACGACAATATTTCATTTTTCAACTTGATAACTTGGTTTTTTCATTATGACAATTGCAATTGTCAATGTGATGAAAGCAGTTGTCATATTGAAAACTTCGATTTTCAAATTTAAAATGCTATTGTCATATTGAAAACTATAATTTTCAATATGATAATTTCAAAGATGCGATAATCATATTGAAAATCTAAATTATCAATGTGATTACTGCAAAAGTAAGATAATCATATTTAAAACCACAATTGTCAATATGATACCTGGGGTTGTCATATTGATAATTTCTTTCATCATATTGAATACCGAAAATTAAAAATCGAAAATTTTCATATTGACTATCCGGTTTTCAAATACGAAGCTAGTCGGGATAGTTTTCATCATATTGACAATTTTTTTCATCACATTGATAATTTCAGTTGACAACCGGCAATTATCAATTTTTTTTCAGTGTAGGTACTGGAATTCACTGCAGCACCGTTTGTTGAAGAAAAAAAACTATAAATTAACGAATTGATAATTTTCTGTTTGATAGTTTTCAAAAAAAAAGTCTGCTTTATTTCTGATCAGCATTAGTTTTCAAAGCCAGTTTCGGATTTTTTTACTGGTGAATATTTGCAGTAGACAGCTCTGGTTTCACTTTTACTGCAGTTCCCATATATTTGCTGAGAAGATTGAAATTGGATTCTTTGCCAGGAAGGAATGCATTTGGCAGACAACGAATATTATAGAAAAAGTCAGATACCAAAGAGAGACAGACTGTGGAAATTTATCACTTAGAAACGTCCAAGAAGATTAATGCTTCTGAACCGTCGAGCTCAATGCTTTGTTACGATGCCTGATTTGAAAAGCATCTATATAGGTTTAAAAGTCTGTGCAGTCATTACTCAAGAACGGATCGTTCGATTTTCACGGTCTTGGGCTTGATGGATTTGTATTGGCCCAAGGAAGGACACTATAGAAGAAAATCTCAGAAAATTGGAAAGATTGGTAGATTACTTCAAACTACTTCCTTTCTAACATTTTATAAAACAAGTAACTAATGTGACTGTTTTAGTGCACGGGAAACGCCGGGCGGGACACAGTTAGTAGCTTATATACTGCGCCTCTTATAAAACAGACGTTAGTACAACATGTTGGCTGTGGGACAAGATATTGGATTCTTCTTAGGAAGATGGATTGCTTTTTCAAGTTTCTTGAATGGCGCTCTTAAAGTGAATAGTTTCTTTTTTTCCAAGAATAATGATCCCCATGCAAAGACTGGTTCTTATCTCAATCGTTATGCAATTCCAACCAACAGTCCTTATCCAATAACTGCGAGTGGCTTTGACACGTGAACCAAAACTAAACTAAAACCGAGATAAGGTCTTTTAAACATAAGTGCAGTGGATATAGGGATACGTTTCATTTTGGTAAATGTATAGCTTTATGTAGCGAAAGCATGAATGCGTTTGGTGATAATACTCGTATGTCACCGGGCTTATCGAGTTGTTCCGCAGAAAAGATTTCATATGTATTTAGCTCTTTGTCAATGCGATTGGCTTCCGTTTTCATTATTAAGTTCTAATCGACGACACAATTAGCTACGACTTGCTGTTGTTGCTTACACGAGTATCTGCATTTTTTAATTATTTTATTTTAAAGAAATCTCAGAAAAGTTGCTCTAGTTAAATTTACTCATGCATGTTTGGCATTGTTATCGTATGTCAGCCTCCAGTTTTTTTATGTATGCTACAAGTAGAAGAAAAAAAGCTCAAAACTACGATTAGTGGCAGCATTATAATTTTAAATAATAAAATGCAATGTATCTATGACTGTCTATGTTGTCGTATCTCAATTTTATAATTGTAAAATAAACACACATATCGTGTACATGTACATGTGTTCTGTTTTTGAATGTACTCGTATTCAGCAGGAAGTTCACAATGGAACTTTACTAACTCTGTATGCTATCCATGAATAGCAAAGCAATATCACATCATGTTAAATTCGATGTAACACTTCGTACCAAAGCGGCGCTCAACAATGGCGACTGGAAATCTAAGATTCTAAAGATCTTTGCAAGACTGTATTTCATTATGTGGGTGTGGGTAGGAGTGATTTGACAACAAAAGATACAGAAAAAAATGCACTAAAAACACTTGTGATGACGATTGGCATAGATATGGCATGACTTGTGTTTTAGATACATTTTTTCGTATCTGTTGCGCGTTGTCATCAGCGTGTGCAAATTAAATTGTTAATTACTCTTAACGTCAGCATAAATCTTCGTTTGGAATGTGTTTGAGCATGCATTCATTTATTATGTCCATTTTCCATTGTACGGGTATGGGTATGGGATTATGCTATCTAAGTATCTGCTCGTTAAATTGATGTAGATGCAATTTAAGAAAACGTGACAGATGTACACAGTTTTACCACTGTGCTCTGATCGGATCAGTTATGTGATCGCCAAGTGTACATTAATAAAGATTTTACCCCAAATACCACAGAGAGTCAGTGGTGTCTATAGATACTCGTACATATAGTGGCGAGTGGCAACTGGCAAGATTTTATGCTGGATGCCTGAGATGGTTTAGAAAGGTTTAACCTGATAAATGCCTTGTCTTTTTTGTACGCCAAGTCCATTGAAACTTTATTAATTCAACGAGTCGTTACATTGATTGTGGTGCAATCAGTTGATTTCATAGCGATTTAATTTAGTATCTTTGTGGGATTTGCGGTAATGCCTGATGGAATCATGTCCACTGCTAAGCTTCCTGTTAATGTATATATATACGAGTACATTGTACTCGTACACATATTAAAATTTAAACTATTATATTCTGATGTTTTATATTTTTATTCTTCTTTCGTTTCAGGTGAGTGACTTTTTGTTGGTGGGCATTAAAATTGAGTGAGTTAATAAATTAAATTAGAAATAATAAGTGAAATTGAGTGAGTCGCTCCGAGTAGGATTTCCTAACCTATATAACTAAGCCTTGGGTCTGAATTGAACCCACAACTTCTGCGAAATGGCAGTGTTGATAGATTTCGGGGTTGCTTACCTTTTAAAGGGGGAATTTCGATGCAAAGCAAACGTTTTGGAAAAAGCACGAGCACCATAGAATGACTTAAAGTTTAATAATTACCTACCTTTATTCTGAGTGCTATAAAAAAAACAGCTAATTTCATTCTTGTATATTTTTTTTTTATTTTTAAAGAGTGATCCTGACCCAGGGCTGATACAGCGACTTAAAAGATTTATCATAGGATACTAACTAGTCCAAGATGCAAACATACATGAATGATTCTAATAAAGGCTGTTCTTTGTTGATGCATTTTCTAAGTCATAAAGTCTGAGAGATTTTTTTGGTGGGGTACGCCGTCTGACCCCAAAAAATGCCGGGTATTCACAAAGGACAAGCTCGGCTAACTCGACTTCCTCTGAACAGAGTCGACAATCGGTCTCGCTAGACAGGCCTTACTTGTTTAGATGGTATCGTTATTGCCAGTAACTGGATAGGAAGCTTGTTAGATACCTAATATCCTTCTTACTGTAGTTCAAAAGTTCCTTGTGATGGGGTTTGGCTTGCTTGAGCCCTGGGATATTTCTCCAAAGAGAGATCCATAAGCTGCTAGAACTGCTGCGGCTACAATACTACAACCACTGGTAAGAAATCAGCAGGTACATGCCGTCAGCAGGCCAACAAAACAACATTTCTGTTACACAGCCGTACCAATTTCTGCTCTAATTTCCAACTTTTCTTATGCGGGTACTACCTCTCTATAGCTAAAAGATCAAAAGATACTCACGTGGCTAAAAGGACGCTCTTCGATTATTATTATTTTATTATTATTTTTAAAGGGTGAGATGCGCCGCGACCTTAAGATCTACTGTGCACCCTTCCAGTCCAAGACGAAGGAACATCTCTCTCGTCATTATTCCTATTGAGAGATTCGCTCACAGCTAGCCCAGATGAGAATTCCATAGGTCACAGCACCTCATCCAGACCAATTTCCCTGAGAAATCTGCTCTAATTTGATATTAACCCAAGCACTTGCATCTTTTCTCGGTAAGTGCCCCACAATCAATCATTATGTGTTCTGGAGTTTCAGTGGACTCATTGTAAAGCATGAGTCTTCATCTGATAGACCCAGCTTCCAGAGATGTCCTTTGAGTTTACAATGCTCCGTAAGGAACGCCGTCAGGATGCAAAGTTTGTTTTTGTCAAGGCTGATGCAAGCTTTGAATAATTTCAAGTTGTTATTACCCAAAAGTTCGACATGAGCTGACAACTAGAAAAGCCACCATTTCGCCATCATTTATAGGCACAATATTGCGCTGGCTAGAAATATACATATTGTGAGAAAGTTAAAAGGAATTTTCACAATAGTCTTATGTTCTTAGTCAGGTCTCTTCGACTGTTGTCTATCTTCGAAATCAGTTAGTCTGAGATTAGTGTTACTCATCTGAAATAAGCTTGAAGATAAATGACGTAACGTTGTTTGTTTACTGTTTTGATAGCAAAGCAACTTTCTAACTTTATTTTACTGACTAAATTATTTGAATTCAATTGAGTTTCCCAGAAGCCTTTTCGACTGCCTTCACCTCAGAATCAAAACCTAATCTCTGATGACAATATTCAAATAACCTTCTGTTTAACGCTGTGTGACAAGGATTTGTTTTATTAAAACTAAATAAAACAAAAACGTGACTATGAATTTTTATTGCAGTTTGGTTAAAAAATCAGCTTTTATGTTTGTCACTGGGGGAAAAAGCTTTACGGTAAACCTCACCTGGCATCTATTGTAAAAAGATTGCAACAGATTGAATGCGGATTGACATTCCATTCGAATTCGAATTGAAATTGATTATGCACTTAAAAATCATGCTGCCTGTACCAATGTAAATTTTCACACCTCGATCCCACACGACGCAGATTAAGATATCATCGCCTCACAAGCACAACAGGGTCGCCGGCCACCCTCGCCAGCCTCTTATGACGTTCGTTAGAAAACAGCGCGCCAGCACATTCATGCAAAGATGCACAAGATGATTCGTCCAAAATGTGCGCCTTGTTTCCATTCGGAGTCTACACATCTGGCTGTTTGTATCCAAAAAACCGTGACGAGCTAAGCCAAGGAGCACCAAGAGTGTCGATGTAAGGCGGGTGTAACTGAGTATCTTTTACAATGAAAATGTGCCTTCCATGTGCTCATTGAAAGATTGTATCTATGTACATGTACTTCTTAGTTACGCAATGTATCTGTTAGTAGTGTTTTCCATATTTAGTCATAAAAATAAACAAGGAAATTCAAAAACACAAAAAAAATATAACAAACCCTCATTGGCATGCATTTAACGGTTGGCTTGAGGTGAATCTTCTTCCCGCGAAGAAGAAGAGTGCGCCTTGGTTTACTTATTCACATTTTATTACATTGTTCGGATTAATTGCGTTTTGTTACGATTTGTCTTTTCGCTTTTCCTGTGTCAATCAAGGTTTTCACTTGTAAAAGTGATCGTATTTCGGATGGAATAGGTGGCACAATGCAAGCTACAACGTGATGCGTGAGTTAAGGAAGTGAAGGCGTTTCCTTGATATGACGTTTTACTAGAACGGTCGAGTTAACTTTTTGTTTTAAGCTTCTTAACCCTGGCAATGCGTTCTTGTTTACACGTTTTGTCAGTTTGTGAATATGTGTTGTGAATTTTTTTGTACGGGAAGTCTAATATAGTTGTCCTGGCAGTGAAGTCTGATATTTTTGGAGGCAACACCAAAGTATCTGATATTCATGCCTGTCCAGAGATAGGAATAGAAGCATCATTATCAATCTGTTTTCAGTCAGAAAGCCATTTGGCTGTAAGTTCTGGTTGGGGATTGCTCCTGTTGAACTGGAATCTCCTGTCAGGCAAAACAAAATTGGTTACAAGCCCTCATCATTAAAATATTGGTAATAAGACCGTAGACTCGGTTACAAAGTCTCAGCCATAAATGTGAGATGGCGTCTAAAGATGAGTCACGATGTACCTATGTATGTCGATACTGCTCTAGAATGATTAAAGTCTAACAAGGACAACTGCAAGGAATTTTACTGGCAGGACTGGATTCTACCTTTAAAAACATTTCCTGTGCTGGGTCTTAGCTGCAGCGTGACACGCTTCAACCGGTAATTTAGCCACAAATACCGTTTGGAATTGATAACTTTTATGTGCAGCTTCTTCTTGATTGGAAGCTAAACGTCTTCAAAAAAACAGTAATCCTTCGACTGAGGTCACTTAAAGACAGAGGCTTTGGGATCAGTATCGTTGGCGCAGCGGAACGTTTCCATAGGATTTGTTTGTCCAAACTTTCTTCAGGGGTTAAAATTTTGCACTTACTTCTATTAGCTCGTATGTCGAATGAAGCAAAGAACTCGGAGCCATATGTCTGTTGAGAAAAACTAGGATCGTACACAGGTGGAAGTGGAAGTGCACCTTAAGCTGTATGACAGACGGTATATGGTTATTAGAGGGCGCTTCCAATTTGGCCCTTTGTAGTTCTCTCTTTAAATTGAAACTGTTAGGACGTTTTGAGCGGTTTCTGATTGGCAGGAAGTGGGTTATTGGGTGTTAACAAAATTAACCATGTCACCAATTCCTATTCTGCAGTCAGAAGTGTGTTACGTCCGGTATCATGGATAGTGGTAGAGGAAGTGCCCCAGTTTCACATTTTCAATGGGGTGCTATCAGTTTTAATATCGTTTTACTAGAGCTTAGAGTAGATGTTGCTTATGGGTATTTTATGAATGATCTGGACACCTTGCAAGTCTCTATATCCGCCCAGTGTTTGTTGAAATTCTGATGCAGCTCGTAACTAACTATTGTCTCACATATTTGTATTAGGAATTAAAATTCATGATATTTCACGTATTCCACTCACAGCGTAGACGACAAGATGCGCATTAACACATCACACCTCATTCCTACTTCAGCCCGTCCAATTATATCCGACGGGTTTGTTTTTAATAAACCAAATGTCACTCCGCAGCCATCATTATACCGCAAAAAGAGGGTTGCATATAGCACCCACCAGCAGCGTTGTGTCCCAATAACAGGTGTTATTCATACTATGTGAACGTCAATACGAAGAGCAGAAGTTGTATCCTTTTAGGCGATAATACACCCAGTTGCATCCTAATGGAGCGGTAACTTCGCATTTTTTTTTTCTCCTAGAATCAGGTTGAGAAGTATCTACAGTTGTCATCGCGTACCTTCACGAATGTATACGGTGCACCCTGATTATAAAAACGAATATAATGTACGACTGATTAAATACGTGACTTAATCGGGACTCTTCACTTTTCGTTTCAGTGGGGCTTGGCTGGTTGTCCTTACGTTTTTTTTTTTTTTGCATATTATGAAGAAGGATAAAAGAAAGTGTCAACAAGGCAAACTTCACTGTTTTTTTTTTTTGCTGTCGCTCCTCTTATACCCTCTGTGTATGTGTTTGAGTGTATCTTGTAGTTACTTACTTTTATAAAGAAAAACTGTGTTTAGATTGAATAGAATGGAGCTCGAAACACATTTAAATATTCTTCACAGGATGACTGTTTGGTGATTCTTTTCCGAAATAGAAAATGCACTTTTCACGCCAGTCTCACGCAGGAGAATACGAATGAGGATGTTTGGATCTTAGAAGACGCATAAAAAAGAAACGAACATGCACTCAGAGAAGTCTGAAATTCTTTGGATGAATCTAAGATAAAAAAAAAGTCTTAGCCCATCAAGACCAAACAAACAGCAATCAACGACTTCTCCATTTCGGGAGAGGTAACATGATTCCTTGTCCTATACACATGTATACATGGTTGGAGCTACACTCGATTATCGGTGGTAGAAAAAAGGGGACACTCTGCCTTGTCACTGGTCAAGGTATACAGTATGATTTACAAGAAAACGTGCACAGTGATCTGTAAAAACACATATTCTCGGAATTTTGTTTCCTGGCTAAAGGCTCTGGACTATATAGGGACAAATCTTACACGTTGATGTTATTTTTGACAAAATTCCCTTTGGTTTTTAAATAAAGAACATCTCCCAGAAACGTGTTCCTGATCCCACATACTATGTATTTATATATGCCTTTGTTTGACTTGTGGGAGGAAATCTGGCTTCGGAACTGCCTTCGCAATTCTGTTCTAACAAGATTGTTCCTTGGCCTTCGTCCGTTCAAAGTGCCCACTCACATTTCTTCCAAATCTACGCAGCGGTTCTTTCTGATATGCCGAGTCTTTCAATTTTTTTCCGATTGGTTCGGTTTGGATTCGATTTATTTACCTAAGGCAATTAGGCCCCAAAAAGGGGTCCTTAGTTTTAAGAATTGCTTCCGTAAAAGTACTGAGGACGCTTAATTAAGGACTGTATATCCTGAGAGATGTTAAAAAAGATGGCAGTCTTGGTTTATACAAACGAAAGTGTCTCTAGAAGAATCTTGTATACAAACTTTTCCAAAACTGATTATGGATACACTATGTAGAAGTTCTGAAGCTGATATGTACTTTCCCACTTTACTGGCGAAAATATTCGAATTTGGCTACATCTAAAAAACTGGCATTTGGTCTTCCACCTTATCGACAGCAGTTACAACATTTCAGTTAGTAACTGAATGATTTCAACAATCGAATAGTTTCATTCATTCAATCATTCATTCATTGCGCACACTTTGCTGTGACCGGGAGGGCTGGTAGGGGTGCTTGACAAATTTGCAAAATTTGTGCTACTATCATTTTTTCACACATAAATGTACATACGACGCTTCACACTTCCGTTTCCAGAACACCACCCCCATATTTTCAGGTAGAAGCTCCAATGTGGATTTTTAAAGAGGTTTCTCCAGGAGGCATAATCCTCTATATATGTATGTCTATTCATGAAGTAAGACATAAATTCAATACAAAAATTCATAAATGCAACGAATTCTTAGTCATAAAAAACATAAAAGCAAAAAAACAAAATGCAAATTATTTTAAACAGTAAACAACAACCCGTTCAATGATACTGAACCTCATTCAAACAAAAACAAAAACAATCGAATACTATTCTGGGCACTCATCGCCGGAGTCAGGTATGACAAGTGTGCATGCACACAAGTCAACAGATAGTCCAAAGTCCAAACGAGTGATAAAATCATTCATTCAAACTATCGGACTACCTGTTTCCGTAGAGAAACATTCGACTTATTTTTTCATTTGAACAATTTTTTCATTCGAATAACTTTTTTATTCGAATAGTTTTTTTATTCGATTGTTTTGCATTGAACGAATGATTTCTGAAAAATAGTAATGTATGATTTTTCGATAGCTATCAAATAAATGGATATTTTACATTTCTCGAATATATCGATTGTTTTTATTTGATAGTTCCCAACATTAGCTTCAAACCAAGTTGTTGATGGAACAGCTCACTTCGGAAACCCTATTTACACAGTTTGGATGGAGCTTCTTAAACTAGCTCCCGTTTAACTACTTCTAAGCATCGCTCATTAGTTTGGCTGCGTACGTGCTACATAGTTCCTAGATCAAATACATACAACTACTTCTCTGCAGAGAGCTTAGAATATAAACGCTATCCTCTGCTATACCTAGCATCAGCAAACTTCCGCATTTGTGGGTCTGAGCCTCTTGGCATATTTATTTGTAGTAGAGGCAATGTCCTGACAGTACCACAGTTGTATCCTGCTAAGTATAAGGCTTTCTCTAGTTCTTTTACGGTCTAATGGCGGCCAGAGTGTCACCATCTAAAGTTCACAAGTCCTTCAATTCTTTCTTGCCGCATAACGGTGCCGCATCGGTATTCTCCATCCCGGAGTGACCAGGCACCCAACATAGTCTTACTTGGTTATGCGTAGATAATGTGCTATGCATTGAAGCGAAAGCAGCTCCCAGCTAGTACTAATTTAGTGCCTCATGATTGTGGCGCGGCCTGACTGTAGATATAAATATCAATATCCTTGCCGGATAACACTGATGCTAGTTAAAAACTACGTTTTCAATACTTTCAAGGCTTTCATTTAGTGAAACCTTGCAATGGTAACGATCTTAATGAAGAGGCAGCAATTTCTGTGCTAGTGTTTTCATCATACGCTTCGCACAAAACTTGTATAAACCTGCCAAACACACTGTACACCATCTTTAGAGTCCACAATTGAAAACCGCCTCCCGTCAATGGGCATGCATTTCTTTCATTCCACCCAAAGGTCACTACATCGTCATCCTACTGCTTAGGATTCGTATCCACATCCTTTCGGTCTTAGTTTACTCTCGACACACATCGCTGTATTTATTTTGGTTTCCTCCTTGCGTCCGCTATTGTTCTCTTTTAATGTTTATTTATTTATTTTAATTTTTTTTTTTATACTTATTTGCTGTGTACACTCTGCAACTTGTGGAAAAGTAATTTTTTTTAAATCTATACACTGGAACACAATGTCTATCCTTCGTCGGCCGTCTTCTTAAAAATTAAATCCCTAAACCGTAACTCGTAATCCGGTGAGAAAATCCTTCCACGGCAATCCGATTAAATTTGAAAAATGCATCGGCTGCTTAATAATTCAACTGATTTGTCCAAATAGTTTGAGCGCGTCCATCCAGATTGTCGAGAGTGTTAATTAATTTCACTTTTCCGCTTGTTAATGGCTCGAATGAAACCGTCAGAAAGAAAGTTAAAAATTCTCTAAAAAAAAGAATACTACTCCAACTTCGAGGTGGAGGACATACATATGTATGTAGGTATTTTGAAAGCACGGAAAGGGAAGTCGGGTGAACTCTGGTATCCGGTTGTGGGCTTTTGTTATCCGGGGATAAATACAAACCATAGGCAAACAAGAAAGGAATGGGAAGCAGGGATTCAGTTTACAAAAGCTGAAACCGATTCTCCAGTTTCTGGTAATTTTTGAAATTTTTTTTTTACGTTAGCTAAACAGAGTAAGTTGTTCGTTAACGGCGATGACTGATAACCGGGGAGCTGTTGACTTTTGGTAGATTATATGTTCGCAAAGGAGATGGGTTTTAGTATTTTTGTTTTTGAGAATAGTTGGTGTACATATGTTTTTTTTTTCTACAACTGGGGATATTTTGTTTTTTGAACTATGGTCGTGTAAGAGCTTGCCAGTTGACTTTACTCTAAATCAGAGCTCATAGCATTGGCCCTAAATTAAAGGGAAAACATGTCAGAAGGTGCAAATTTCAAAGTAAAACCCTGATGTACATTAGCAGGATTATCCAACGTCGTAAGGTACTTATCCGGCATATGTGGTTACAAAAACCCGCTCAGCTGCTCAAATGTACTTATCCATAAACAAGACAAGTCCGCGATAATGTGAAAGATTTTCACAACCAACAATCGAAAAGTGACAGCCAAGGGAAAGCATCAAAGAGTACTAGAAATCGCCACATTCTGTACTAAATTAAAATTATTACCGTTTGTTTTGTTTCGATTCTAGTCCTTTATTATGACGAAAGAAAGGGAAACAATGAGTACTTAAACGGAGAATGTAGTTAAGCGATATGTAAACTTAAAAGGGGATTTAAATAAGAATATAACTTTATAAACTTAGTGTTTCAAATAACCGAGGATCTTTTGCGGGTTTTGCACTTACGAGGGTGGTTCTCAACCGGGTTTCACTGTAAAAAACTGTTGTTATGAGGAAAAATATTTGGTTTCTCCGCCATTTGCCATTATCAAATTAAGAACCCTTCGAGGCATTGTAGCAACTAAATTCTGAGCTGATATTTTCCCATTTAAGTCGTACTGCACCTTTCCGACCTTCCAAACATTTTAGGTTTTTTCTCCTCTTTTTAAAAAAGTGCCCACAGATGTTCAATGGGATTCAGATCTGGCGATTGAGTTGCCATTCAAAATATTACATATTCTGACTCGTAAACCACTTCATTGTTTTTCACGATTTATGACATGGAACATTATGTTGTTGGAAGAACAATTCTTTTATTGAACCTGTTTCCAAAAATGTTTAAGGATGCCCTAAATTAGAAAATAATGATACCACGCAATCTGGGTTACACTCCTCTTTTTCCCTCCTGCGAACGTATATAGCACCAGCACTTCCAGAATTCTATAAGTAGGCATTCAGATAAAATGCTCAAGTCTGACCAACGTTTTGTTTTTCTGGCTTTGCAAATCCTATAGCTGGCTTCTATCAGTCTTCTTCCAATCGTTCTTGCTAATCTTGATAATCTTACATTGGGGCATTTCGCTTTTCATAAAACTCCCAAACAAGGATCCCCGATCGTCATGAGCTTAATATTTCCATTTTCTGCCTAAAGCGGCTGAGTCTCCCAAAAACGCCAATATATATTGTTAAAATTTGATGCTGAGACATTTCTTAAAAATCCAATAGGACGATTTGGGCTCATCCAGCTTAGTCAAGGCTGTATGAGTACACGCACAGATAGAACCGAAGATACGTACTAAATATCTAGGAACGCGTTATCTAATTTTTGGTGTAGAACTGCCGATTAAGGACATCTCCTATTTTTCTTTCTTTCTTTCTTTAGGTATCGCTACAGTTAGGGTTGAACCAGGGCCTGCTTCTCGCAACCATTTGTGTATGCGTGTTATATTTTTGCACGAATGGAAGGCACCTAAAATTGTTTGCTGACTCCAAGCGGCAAGTTGAGAAGCTTCTCATGACAAATAATACTCTTGAATGCTTGTCAGATTTTGGAAAGAGGTGGCACCGTGAAAAAACTTTTGGATGTTTGCTGGGATTGAACCCATTGCGTAATAGTCCAACGCACTTACCACTACACCGAGCAAAGTTTTCTGAAAAATGCCATCTTAACTTAATTTAAAGTTCCCGCAGATAGTGACAGTCATCTGCTTACAAATGGAAATAACTTTATGCAGCTGACGTCTTCAAAATCACTCATACTTTCTGAGCACGAAATCGGTGCAATTCATTAGATATTTGCACGAATCCATAAATATTGCGACAAACTTACACATTATAGATGACTCTCCATTAATGCACTTTGCTTGTGTAATATAAATCTCCACTTTAAAATAAATACTCGATAAATGGAGTCACCGCTGCTCGTGTTCATTTTGGAATCGTGCGACATAATCTCTTAAGAGACCACTCAAGTTTGACATTTGCATGTGCCTAGATATGTAGACCGTAAGGGCTTATGTCAAAAAGTAACTGAAAGACTAGAACTTGACAAAGATAACAAAGATCTATATGAATGCTTTTTTTATGCAGATGACGTCTCCAAAACCACTCATACTTTCTGAGCACGAAATACTCGCATATTTAGCATTACATTAGCGACTTTCATGTTGCCGTAATAATATGAAGCTTTTTCATAGCGCAGATGACTCTTTCCATGAATCTCATACTAATGTCATACCAAGTCTACAATTAACATGATGAAGTCATCAATATCCGATAAATTGAGTTACATGACTCCAAACGATCAATTGCTAATGCGCACGCCATCTATAGTCACACCCACCCACTTAAATTGATTCGTTCATACGAGTAAAACAACTTATGAACTGAATCGTTTCAAACCTTTCAACGGATCATTGTGGTCATACAAGAATCGTGCGACTAAATCTCTCAATAAACCACTCAAGTCTGACATTTGCATGTCCACATGTGGATTGTGCGGTGTGCATGGTACTTAAGACTCCGGCTGCAATATACCTAAGTAGTGGCCCAGTTGACTGATCGATGATTGGCATCATTGCCACTTGTAGGTAACCCACTACTGGCACAAAACACAGAATCCCGCGCGTTCAGGTGTCAAGTAGTGCATAGAGTCTTAATGCCATACCCACATTGTTATGTGTTAATTTATTCACGAACCGTGTCACTGTTGTATGAGGGTGCATTCGTCTTGGCAGCGAGATTACTCGTATCTGTCTGTCTGTCTGTCTGTCAAGGAGCCTACTTTTGCTTTTCGTCTTCATGTTCTTATTCTCTCTCCAGCGGCGGTGCCAAAATGCACAATAGGGTGATAATTGCGGCAGGAGAAGCGGCCCATGATTAGAGAGTGGCTGCGGTATTTATTAATTTTTTTTTTCTCATTCACTTCACCCACATACTCCTAAAACCTGTAACGGAAGTATGTTGTATACGCAATAGCCCAACACTGTCCGACCAAAAAAAAAAGGGGCGATACGGTCCAGGACGATACCAAGGAATCATCATTTGACTTCCGATTCTTGTTGTGCTGGGAATGTTGTGTTTCCTACGTATGTATATGTCCGTCCTTTGATTTTGTGTCGTTTTGATTAAAGGACCGGATGGGGGAGTGTTGAAATGGAAACAGGATATTTATGATGGCGGGGGTGAGTGCGACTGTCTGCTAGCTAACGTTCGAACGAGTGTGTATGGGCTAACATGAAAAGGAGGTAATTTCATGCGAATGGGGTACGGAACGGTACGAATTTTTCTTCAGATTTCTTAGGATTTCGATTGCGATGGGATGGAGTTAGTGAATATTTAAAATTTTTAGTTGTATCTTGAAATTGCTTTATTAAAGTTTAAAGATTTTTTCAGGATCATTGACAGATAGCCATTGAATTGAAATGATATTGTTTTGTTGTTTGACCAACTTTTCGCAGTAGATTTACAACGATAGCTAACAGCCTCCAATATTGTTTAATTTAAGCTCAATGAGTGTTCATATAAGTTATAACGGCTTCGAGTAGGAGCACACATTGGCAATAAGCTGGACTCCCTGGCAAAACAGGGGTCAAACTCGAAGTAGCTTGGACCGGAACCATTTTCCTCAATTAGAAGAGGAATGGTAGGAAAACAGATCAACAAATGGGCAGCACATCTGAGACCCGTGGGACCGTGGACCCATATAGACAGGTGAGAATGGCAATATATTTGCCCACTTAATCTACTCAGAAAAAAGTTCTAAGCATAAGTCGAGGAACGTTGAGATGGGTAGTTACCTGCAGGTCATGGAAATTTCGGATGGTCTTATAAAAGACAATATATTTAACCTTTGCTTGAAGGAAGTTGAGACAATGGCACATACTTATACTGCGTCAATGTCAAAATTGGAAATTATGGGAACTGTGTTTCCACCCATAGTACGAGACAGATTCTAGCATTAATGCGAGATATCATACCCAGGGAAGGACTGTGGAGAAATGGTTTTGCTAACTCTCGAGCACATTCATAAATAAAAGTCCAACGGATTGTTTCTTTTCGAAAGAGTGTCAATCTAAATGTTTGATAGATATTGAAGAGTAAAAGCTTTGAATGCCGCTATAAAGATTCTTCTATACGCTCAGTAGTCTTTTTTTAGGGAGAAAAGCCATAATTCTATTGATTGCAGTTTTTGAAGAAATTCTCAGACTCGCTGAAATATCTACAAGAAGCGACAGGCGCAGGATTAGATTTGAATGTCCAAATCCAAATGTTTCCTTTGTAGTAATGCAAAAATGCGTAAAACAACAATCTAACATGACTTTTTGCATTACTCTGTGTATGCATTATTTTTCAGTATGGATTCTTCTTCTAAAAAATAAAACAATAAAGCTGCTTTTTAAACTTACCAAAGCGCGTAGTGTACTTCCGTTCTCGATTGAAATTCTGTAAAAGTATTTTAAACTACCGCCGGCACGAACCCGAGAACGAGGCTCGATTATATTTTTTTAGTCTTGTCAAAAATATTGACAGACTCTCGACTTAGCCACCGACATGTCTTTTGTGGAAGAAGTTTTGGGACAAACCTCTCTTTTTGGGCGCTACTACATATGATAGAAAACGAACCCAAATTTGCATCAAATTCTTTCAAACTTTATAACAGAACATTCTCATTACGTAAGGTTTAGTAACGAAATGCTAGCGATTGTGCCATAACCCGCAACTTGTAGCCCACAGTCGACCAAAAAAGAACAATATCGCTGCTTTCTATGAAAAGGAGCCAAATCAATGTACTCGTCAGTGTATAACCGGACAATGTGTAATTAGGGATTGCAATCCCGGGAACTTTTTCAATCCCGGGAATACGGGATTTTAAAATGTCAATCCCGGGATAATCCCGGGAATTTAAAAAAACTATAAAATAATTTTAAGCATATTTATTTACAAATTTTTTTTAATGCATAGAAAAAGCATAAAAAAAAGTCTAAACAAAATTTGCTTATCGATGAAATTGTTTCCTAAATATAAAAATATCTCTTTTTATCATAAACAGCCATCTCATTTATTTCAAAAACAATATATATTATATTTTACTTTAAGCTTGGGTGACTTTTAAGGCAACGGTCTCAGAAACCACAGAACACATTTTCAAAACAAAACAAAGAATTGAAGATTCTCCAACATGATACAAAAATCTTGTTCATTACATAAAACAGAAGAACTATCAGATCCTTTTTTGTGGCTGACAAATAATGCATTTTCTTTTGACATTTAAGTAGATTGTAGTGACTTTGAAAGTAGGAGGCGTAAAATATTATTTTTTAAAATGTTATATCCACTTACTTTGGGTATGGGCAGAAATTCTTATCTTAGAAATCTATCCTGGGATTCGGAATCCCGAGATTGCAATCTCTACGTGTAATAGCAAACATGCCCAGAAGATACGGCGTCCTTACAAATAAGTTCTATATAAGTTGTATGGATGAGGATGAAATAGAATCTGTAGCACACCTTCTATGGCACTGCCCGGCTCTTCAAGAACGGCGCCTATCTTGTATGGGAGCACGGTTCTTCAACTGCCTAGATGGCCTAGCTAAGATACCGCCCACAGACTTGTTAAATGCATGTTTCGATATGAACAACTAGGGTATTCACAATGGACCTTTACGGACTCTGTGTGAAATTGCATTTACTTCAAACGACCTTTCTAATTTGATCTAACCTAATCTAAGTTTAGTTGATGGATGCATCAGCATTGTGCCTATATTGTGCTATCCGGGGAAACCCTTAAAGGAAGAAAAAGCCACTGATCGCTGATTCAAAGCCACGCTATTAGGGCTATAAATCTGAGGAGGTTTCTTTAGCTCTTTCAGTTCCGCGGAGAAGTAAGTAGTTATGAGTGCAGGACCATCACATAAGAGCCAATCCACATAGAACTGGCGTATAATGCTACTGTGCTGCATCAACTGCATGTTCTCTTCACAAGTTGATTTCCAATTTAATATTTAGTTCTTGTTGTGCACTTGTTGTGCACCTTTATGCAAATTTTTACGATTATAGACGATCGGATTACTGTAATAGAAGTGCACAAACCCAAGCATGGGTGAAAATAGCTCAGAAATTTACTGCAAATTGTAAAAAAAAAAAATGTTTGCAAACATATAAAATAAGTACTTAAGTACTTATGTATATGTACCTAAGTATACAAACATATAAATAAGTGTAAGTACTTAAGTACTTATTTTATTCATAAGCAATAAGCTATCCTTCTGAGGAATTTGGGCGCGGTCTTTGAGATGCATACATACTTGCTGAGGTAAATTCACATATGTTAAGCGTCATTAGTTTGTAATTTTATTGGAGTGGAATCGCCATGCCACGCCCACGCATATTGCTTGAATTGCATCAACTTCAGCAGCGTCATATTGGATAAGTGTATTGAGAAGTCTGAACTTCATTGTTAGTCGTTATTATTATATTTCGTTCGTTATCACGGAATTTCTTCGCAGAAAAGGGCTTCATTGAATCTTTGGAGACGGAAATGCCTCTTCGGGGAACTCTATCAACTACTTAACTTTAAAATACCTTTTGGACAAAATACCTTCTTTTTTTGATATTCTGACATTTGGACATAATTGTTTTTAATTAAAATAGGTACCTATTGGACAAAATTACTCTTTTCGAGAAAAGAGATTTTAAAAGATATTTTCAGATTTCGCCAATACTCTTTGTTATTTCAGAACCACTACGAATACGTGATGGGCTGACGTTTCCACCTTCTCTTTTTTTGTGCGCCTTCTTTTTTTGTGTGATTAGTGAAAAAATTAAAACGAAAAAAAATAATAAAATATGACTTCTTTGCGTATTAGTTACAGGATAATTTATCTATAATCTTATTTTATCATTATTTGTAAGAAAATTAAAGTGAAAAAAATAACAAAATAAACAATCCCGACTTGAATACAGGCGGTCGCTTGCCCTCAATAATCCACATTTCCAAAAAGGTATTTTGTCCAAAAGGTATTTTAGGAAAAGGTTATTTGTCTAAAAGGTTTTTGGTCCAAATGGTATTATAGGAATAGGAATTTTGGAAAACGTAAAATAGGTATTTCATCTTCGCCTACAAAATAAGGAAATTAAGTGATTTTCCTCCGGGTTTCAAGGCATTTCCAAAGCTGCTATTTTCAATGCTCTTCCATCGCAATTACGATTACCTATTGGTATAAATAGGCCATCTGCAATTGCCACTGCAAGTCAGACAACAGGAAAGTATGATGAAGGCAGACCCTGACCGCTTTATTTTGATTATGTTTACCTTTTACACTTCCAAAGCAGTTGAGGTGGATCATTAGTTCAGCGAAACGCTGAGCTATTTCTATCCACTTAGCTGCTGTACCTGTAGATTTCGGCAGTGTAGAGAACTAATTCTACGGGAATTTACTTCACCGGGGAATTGATTCCTCTCCCCTTCTATATCTTGGGGAGATTCGTGTTAAAGTTATGAACTGATTGACGCAATAGTTTACTTCGCCCCGAACAGTGCTGTCAGATCGTGGTCAATTTAAACACCAATTTTCATAATGTGGTAAAAAGGTAATATTTTCCGTTTTCCGTACAGAAAAGGGAAATTCTATTGACAAATTCATCTCCTCACTCATTATTACTGCATTAGTCAGTGATGAATTCATCCCATAGGTAACTTGAAAGGGGTAATTTCACCGATTTTACATATTTAGTGATTGTATGCGTAGCGATCTACTATTGCTGCGTTAGAAAATATGTCAATAGGAACTGAGGACAGCAAGAAGAATCGATTCCAATCGAGCTGGTTGGAATTTGTGGAGCTCAATGGTTGGCGGAAACTGGTGCTAGGCGATGATGTGAAAGCAAATTATCGTTTAAACTATTCATTTTTTAATTATATTTAGATTAGAGATCTAGAGGAGTCACTCCCATAACACCGAGGTTCGATTCTGTGCGGTTGTTATTCCGAGGGCTCCACGACTCTGTACTGCAGTTTTCTGTGACTGTCCTGCTTGAGTGCCTTATCCCAGATTTCGCAGCAATACAGGAAAATAGTGTGCATGATGGACACAGGGAATCGACCTTTGCTTATTTTTTGGGTCGGCAACGCTTGCCATGATCCCGCTTAAAAACGTATTTTTTGTCCAGAACAGTTTATATCTACTGCATGCTTACTGGTGCAATACATACCGCTCTGTCCCAACCTGGAATCCGCTTCCTGGTCAAGAAAACCATCTCAGTCTACTCCGTTGCTGGACTCAAACCGTTGTAGACTTCGCACTTCCGTCACCTAGTACATGTAGTATGTGTATCTACTCATGCAATAAAAATCAGAAATGTGATGCTGGTTTTTAAAAATAAATATATGATCTGCTCCTGCCTAACCGATGAAAAAAAAAAAACGATTACCTCATCGCTAAATTGATAATGCAGCACAAGTTGCTCCGCTGAAAACCCGCAGATTCCAATTGCTCATGGCAACAACGATCGATGCTATATTTTACTTATTTTGTTTATAATTCCAACATCTGTTGACTATTAAAACAAATCGCTTAACAAAATTGAAAAAAAGCTATAACAAAACAAAAAAATTAATAAAATCAACCACCAGATCGGAGAACATCAAAATGTCCTCAGTGTGCAGCAACAACAACAACAAACCATCTGTATCAACTGCATATTCGTTGCCACTGCTGACCCATAAGACGAGTGGCAGTAAGCGATCGTGGCTGAGTAAAAGCATGCATTACATCGCAACAAGAAAAATAGATTAATTATCCGAATGGACAGAAAGGAATTCGAATCATTTCGCTGGTACGCGACGCGCGGCAAAAATCAAAATCAAAAGTGAACGCGCGCATACATTGGATACGGAACGCATTTCACATCACAGATAAAAACTCCAACGCGCCGGCCGCATCCAACGAATCATGTTTTTTTTTATTTATAAATTGAATGAAACGCGTGCGGTAGTTCTTTATCTGTTTGACCGTTTGAGGAGACAGTACGACCAGACAATTACTCGCATCTGTACTTACTATGGTGTTGACAATTGAATCAAGTGATTGATCGTAGCAAAGATCCATCTGACCATGCTATACCAATTGGTGTGCGGCTAAAGTATCGAGCTTGAATATCTTTCGCATATTTTGTGGAGTTGTTGGAGTCGTTCTGTTCGTCATGCAATTTTGTCGTTTAGAGTGTTTGGCTGCGATCATTACGTCATTATGGGGGAAGATATGAATTGGAGTTATGGGACTGGCTAGTAGATTATTCAACATTTCCATCTATTTATGCTCGCAATATAATAAGCCAAAAAATACTTTTCTCAACCAGACTGGGATTCCTATAGCACTGAAGTTAATTGCTTTAGAAATGCTTAAGAAGAGCTAAGAGGAAAGCTGGGAGACAATTCTGCGTCTGATTAATAATCATCATACATATTATTTCGGTAGTATATGTAGGTACCATTTGCGGCTCTCACAATTAACCAATCTTAGCAAATGAGGTATCGAAATAAAGAGAATTTTACGGAGCAGTGCCGAATTGCACTTTCACTTTATAAATTTTAACAAATCAAAAAACAAACCAAAACAAATATTCTACCCAAAATGAATCCCCAAAAGAATAAACACTTCTCGAATGATTTCCATCTGTCTACTGATGGAAATGAATTCATTTTGGTTGATATATTAAATATCTGGGAATCATATAGGAAATATTTGTTATTTTAAGAGATCATTTTGGTTGATATATTTGCTATTGGTGCAAGTGGTAGTGGACAAATACCTATGTATAGTCGTTCGGGGCAAGAGTGCGCATTTTGGACTTCGGGCTTAAATTCTGGAAAATTTAAAACAGATAACAAACAAAAGAGCCTATTATTTGCTAGCTCCATATTTTAGGAACAAATTTATACAAAAATATTTTAAATTTTTTTTTATGTTTCATATGTTTTGATCAAAAAACAAAAGTCACCACTCTTGCCCCGAAGTCAGGGTATGGGTAAGAGTGCGCAACTACTTTAAGTCACAGTTTTTGTAGTTTAAATGGTTTGAAACTGTGATTCCACTTAAACTAAATTCTTCGGCAGCCTTCCATGGGCTGCTTCTATTTTAAATTCGCTCCCTAGCCTCGCAGATTATCAATTTCCTTTCTGTTTGTCTTTAGTAGATGCGAGTCATTTTTCAGGATAAACAGAAATAGAAATATAGAGCTACAAGCTACCTACCTACGACTATGATGTGCTCGTTGCATCTCACGACAGAAAGTAATAGCCCAACAATTGTTATTATCCTAATTGTATTCTAATCAGCATATAAAAATTTAAACACTGGGTAAGAAAGCACTGCGCACTCTTACCCGCTGCGCTGTCTTACCTCAAACGACTCTATACATATCAACCAAAATAAAGGTTGTTTCGCCTGTTCCTTAATTGATGAAAAATCCTCTTTGACACTACGCTGGGAGCGACCAATTATGCCAACTGCGTATCCCAGCACCTGAATAGATTTGTTGCAGAAAGTGTGCATTATCTGTTCCAGCACCAGATTGAAGAAATTCAGAAAGAAGCATTCCAGAGTATCCGAGAATACCGGATCTATATAAATCAATTCATTAGAATTATAATTGTCCCTGAAAACTTTTCAATCTGCCATCCAAATTGGACATAGAATTATTGTTTGTCTCCTAAACAGCTCCTAAACACCTGCTCACCTCTGCAGCAAAATAAGAAGTTCATCTACCAGAAGCTTCACTTAAACGACGAAGATTGAGGAATACGGATAGTCTAGTACTCTAGTGGTATGAAACTCAGATGGCTCTTCGCATTTTGCACATTTCCGAGCTGTTGCTCGCTCGGCATTACCCGTGGACTAAAACAGTCGCATAGGAAGCAATCACTGCTCTTTTATTTTTTCAACTTCAATGTCTATATTCATTACTCGTACAAGTTATAATATATGTATATAATCATATTAAGTAGCGCCATCTATCAACGACAGCGCAAGCAATTCTTGCGATCGCACCCAAATGTTTTTTTTTTTTTTTAAACAACCATCAAATATAATCCACAAAATAAGTGTGGATTGTATTTGTATTTTGAATCAGTGACATTTTGTCAAAAAGTGTCATTCGTTAGAGTGTTTTTATTTTTGCATTAATTTAAATCATATTACGTGTTAACTAATTTAAAAATCGGCCTATACTCTACACAGGATGTTAAAGAACAGGTACTTATATAAAGTTTAATTTTCAATCAGTTAGTTTTGGAGTTTATTTCCGTAGAACTTTGACAGGTAAAAACGTGACATTAAGATTAATTTATTGTTATGATTTAAAGACATCATGGATGGACACCACATAACTATCGATCGAGCATTTCTACCAAGGCTACCTACCTATCAATGCAATGCAACTGTCAGCTCTATCTTGACAGCCTCTCTGAAAAATTGATTACGAGTTCACTAATTGAACACGTCACTTCTCTGGCAATTTGCCTACTTCATAACATATCGCCGTGCGCGCCGCTCTGACTCATGAGATTTCATATATTTAGATGATTAATGACCGCGTCTCTTTTTTTAAGTTCATATGTGCATTTTGGAATTTTTTATTAATTCTAAAATTGATCCTATCTGCCAGTGGCAGCTACTACTCTTCATCCAGCTGTAGTAAATTCCAAAATAGCATTCAAAATAAATGTGGCGCCAAACACGTTCGCCCAATCCTCAACCTCACGAAGTGATCGTGTTGTAAACTTAAATTGCAGATCATTATGGGCATAAGGAAACGTGTTAGCCATTTAAGGCTACGTGAATAGATTTGTCTCAATTTAAAGTGCAACACAACTACATGTCGAACAAATCTGAAGTAGCAGCAGAGGAAGTTCGTGACTTTAGGATTGCACCTCCACTGATTTGGATACGAAATGTATACTGGAGCGGCTTTGTTTATTTGTATTGTTCTTCCGCATGGAATAAATGAATAAATTTAATAAAATATTTCAATACTCTGTCAATGTCAACGAATTCGTTGCACCAAATGATGAATACGACATTAATAAAATAAAATCCACAACGGTACCAGAGTCACAGCGAATCCATTCAGTCTCCAAAAAAAATGGGAAAAAAACTCCTTCCCCCTAGTGAGTCATAATTTTTAATCACTTTCGACTGATAAAGTCAGAAAAAAATATAAATATGAAAAAATTCAACACCATCGCCTCGCCTCGCCTCGCCCTCGTTCACTCCGGCACTAGTTGAATTACTCGTCCTTGTTGTTAAATCTCTGATTTGTGTTCCAGTTCTTGTATTACAACGTAAAACATATGATGGCAGCGGGGAACCCCCGCTAACGTGGTCATCTCTACTAAAGTGGTGGTTGCGACCAATTCAATTATGCGTAAGTGAGAGTGGTGTACTGGTGTGACTGAGTAAAGGAGGGAAGTCCACATCTCTGAAAATCACTTGTATCGCGGCATCATTTGTGTATATCCTGTGGATGCAAATTCATTTCCTTCTTTTTTTTTTGCTGGTACCAGTGAAATCAGAGAGAAAAAAAACTGCTTTTGATTCATTGGAATGCAAATTGTTTTAATGTAGAGTTGTTGTTGTAGTTGTTTTTCTGTTCATTCCCGGACTTTGATTTATGTGCCTTATGAATGTTATTTTTTTTTTTTTGTGATATTCCAGCTTATCACAATGTGATTTATTAAGGAGCATCAGGGATTAAGTAAATTGACATATTGTGGTTGATAAAAAATTGATGAGTTCTTTGTTGGGAAAAATATTGAGGGCACTCTCTCGGAGCCTGCAATATCTGCTTGCACTAAACAGTGGTTTGAGTGTTTAAGATACAGTAGAGACAAATGCATTTTGTGTGAGTGTTTTGAAAATACCAATAGGGTTTTCCGCAATAAGAGGTTCCATTTTGAAAAGTCCGCCATTCTGCCAACTGTCAAAATATGTATCTGCCACACCGTTAAAATCTACTCCATTAACAAACATGGAAAGATACATTTTTCAAAGACGACGCATTAAAATTCTTCAAATTCATTACAAAAATGGTGACAATTTCGCTGAAACATTTTGAAAAAATAGAAGCTATCTCGATCAACGTGGAGCATCCTCTCGCACAGCAAATGTTAACTTGATTCAGACCATTGAGCAGTTGGGACAAGTTTGTGATGTGAAGAGCTCGAAGTGGGGCTGAAAACCCTGGTTTGTAGATACCACGTCGATATCAGGAATTGAGCGTATCACAAACAACATTCGACTGAATTTCGCATCAAGACTTGGATCCTAAATTCTATGAAGTTCAGTTGACCCAAGAACTTAAGCCTGCTGGCAAAGAGCAGCATCGTAACCTGGCCAATTTTGTGTTGGAAATGCATAAAATTGATTTAGAATTTCACCGAAATTCCCAGCGAAGAAGCTGGGAATAGAAGATGGAAATACCATCTTACTTACTTACTAACTTATTTAGGGAATCAACCAACAACCCCTTCCAGTCGTCCTCTGCTGCGCTGACCATCCGGGTTAGAATCGAATATTCTCCGAGCCGGAGCGTTGATATCTTAGTGAGCTTAAACGCCCAATGCGCAGTTTTTTAACCAGGTTGATATCACTGTACAGCTGGTATAGTTCATGGTTGAATCTTCTCCTCCAAAACCCGTCAACCCAAACGGGACCGTATATCTTACGAAGCCAAGAATATCTAGATCCGCTTTCGATAAAATCCATGCTTCAGCACTATATAGGGGAATGGGTTTTCTTAGCCCAGAAAAACAGCGATTGGCAAGAGTAGGCCTTCATTTGATTTCCGACGAGATGTAATTTTTTAATATTATAGCAGAGTCTACATCGACAAAGTTCTTTACTACCTCAAAGATTCCATCTTAACTGGCCGAACACAATGGTGACGCTGTAGTGGTAGTAGAAAGTTGAAGTTGGCTGAACTTTGCGCTTTACCATACAATTCATACTTCAGCATCAGCTTCGCATTGTGTTCACGCTATAGGGTTTACGTGTATTTCAACTTTGACAGCGCTGCCTACTTCCACTACAGCGTCACCATTGTGTTCGGCCAGTAAGGATTCTGTTCAAGTTAAGAGAATTCAAGAATGAAAGTTTTAGAATAAAATAGAACGAACTTGAAGGTATGGATGCGGGTGATGTTTATTTCCTATAAAAAGGCACTACGTCGCACACAAGTAGCAAAACATTTCTCGGAATGTTGAACAAATTGACCGCCGAGATCGTTCTATTTAATACCGTGCGACTTCTTACTTTGGGGTCATGTGAAAGAGACTTACTTTAAAATATTCCAATCACTTTAATCCGTTTGATCACATCTTAACGATCATATCTTAATGAATGGTACGCGTACAGCGAACTATGTAACCAATAATAAGAAAGGCACTAGACAGGTCAGCTGTCTTTTTCTTTCGCACAGAAAATGGCGTACGTTAAAGCATGTTCCACGTCCTCTTAGATAAAGGATTATGAATGATCAGTTAAATCGGTGGATCATATTGACCATAACATTGAACGAATTTGCTCGGAAAATTGTCATGCACAAGTACTAATATTTTACGCAACTAAATGCAACTTATATCATGTTTGGATGATCATTTTACTGGCAAACTTTTGAACAACATGTCACATACGCAATAAACAAATTTGGCTTATTATCAAAACATCATTTTTATCACTTGTCTGCGTTCACATTCTGGTTGTCCCTGATGGGTAATCAATACAAAACATGCATCGACAGAGACTCATAAACTATCCTCATTCCAACTTCGCACACACCCAGTGCCATAGGCAACGAACGATCACTAATAAACCCTTAATTTAGTGCAATATGTATGCAGGTCATCAGCGCTGATTAATTCTTCGGGCGCAGACCTCCCGCACTGTGTCATTAAGTGTCATTAAAATGCGCCACTTGAGCGAATAACTTGTACACACCTTCGTCAAATCGATCGATTTATTAACAATTCTTCGATTTCAAGATCAAATGCGGTTTAGTATTTAAATTAAATTAATTCGACATGCATTCTCTGAGCATGCGCTAACAGATCCAACCGCTTGCAGCTCAAAACGGCTGCAGTTGAGTAATTAATCAACCAACCCACCGCCCACTGGTAGGCTAATGTAGCATAAAATATGCCGCCATAATCATCGAGCCGCTGATCATCTACCGATGTGCATTAGTTTATCTATAACTCAACGGATAGTTACACTCATACACTCTCACACTATCTGGATACAATTTACGAGAGTACAACATGACAAGCTGTGGACAGGTTGTAAAGGCTCCGACTGATGTTAGACACATGCACACTTACAGACGATTGCCACTCTTGCATTTGCATTTTATTGAAAGTTGCTAAGCGTTTGACAGCGCAGCAATCGAATAAACCGGGTTCGATGATCATTGTACTCCTAGTGAAGAGTGCGATAAATCGATACTTTTTGCTGCTATTAGATGTCGATTAGCAGCTATTGAGATCGAGAAATGAGCTCAGTTTAGTGTTCGCTAATGTGTTTGCTATAAATATGTCAAAGCCCCAATTGAGAGTTGATTTTGTTTTTGTAATGGAGTCGAACACATGTGGAACTAGTTTTATCTAAAGGAAGAACAATAATTCACTTTTAGTCGCATAAACAAACAAACCCAATTGTGCGTAGTCTCCGCTTTCATTCGCTTACTTCGTAGAAACGTAGTTTTGACAGTGGATACCAAAGTGAGACATAAAGTAAAATGTCAAACTTCACGAGACAATTTGACAGGTTGGTGGCAGAAACACTTACTGTCATTTTATGACATAATTTTTTCGTTTTTCGTTTAATAAAAACATAACTTACCGTTAAATTTCGCTTACCGCTGGATTCTGGTTGGCTCTTAGGTTAGTTTAGGAAGCAGTGGCTGCCGGTAGCTCGAGTTTCAGAAGGCTTAGGCTCATAGAAGCCCATTGTGATACTAAGGATCTTGGGGATATGTATCCCCGATTCTCATGAAATCCGCTTTGTACATATAAAGCGAGATAAACTTTCAACATCTTTTTTTGCTAGGTCGCTAGGATCGTTGAAGAAGTATTCTCCTAGGTGATGTTTTCTACTATGGGAAAGAGCTGCGCATGAACAGAGGATGGCTATTGAACTACAGTAATAATTTGAAAGGACGCCAAACCTTTGCCTAAAAGGCAATGTTCTGTGATGAGACCAATAATCGTGCTTACATATATGTAATCTTCTTAGGGACAAAGATAGTTTGAGCGATTTAAATACAGTCTAGGCCAGATCTGTCTAGTTGCATGGCAAGTATACACATATGTAAGTAGCTTGGTAGTTTCATACTACAAGCTCTTCAGTGGATTTATCTCTAACAAAGCTATTGTATGCAATAACAATGCTTACTTGACATAATTTCCTGCTTTTTATGTTTAAGATCGTCATAATTCGATACGAAAATTATATTTCAGCATCCAAATAAATGCAATGCTGCCAACGTTGACTTACTCAATATTTATTTGAAGTTTGGACTATATTGACGATGATGTTCCGACATCTTTATAAGTAAACACGTCTTGCAAGTGTGGCTTTACATTTACGGGACAAAGTGTAGTATATACAAGTAAATAGTACTTTTCGGAAACATGTCCTTTCTCTGGATTTTCGTATTATTTTTTATTTTAAATTTAATTTTTAATTTTAATTAATTTTAATTTAATTTTAATTTAAAGCTTAGATTGAAATCTATATGTAAACCTTTGTTTTTTTTTTAAAATAAAAAACCAAATAAAATGCTTTAATAAATATACTTTCTTTTCTTCCAGGTATGTACACTTAAGATGAAATACATAAATATTCAAGCAGCAGTGGTAAGACTATCGAAAAAAAACTTAATTTTATTTTACTATAAAACTGCTAAAGGGTGTTTTTAAACAATAAATGAAAAATTCAACAGACTTACTCTTGGTGGCACTAGTTCTAGTAGATATAGTCTCTTCCTTAGAGTGGTAGGTAGATCATATTATTTTTTTTGACCAATAATGTTCTTAAAGGCGAGATCTAAACTTGCAGCAACCTTTATGCTGGCTTGGAAATATCTTTGGGGTCATTATTCTGCTTATACGTCTACCAAATTAGCTCTTTTTTGGCAATCTGAAGCATCACATTTGGAAGGATATTTGGGTATACAATATTATAGATTGGATTAGATTAATATGAGAGGTGGGATTTAGTACCATTATCACTGCGGTCACATTGGTCCTATTGTGATATCCTCGTGTAAAAGATCCCTCATTAGCTCAATCTTAGTGTATCATTATCCTTTTTTTCAAAACGACTGCAATATGAAACCCTTTTTAGATTTCGTGGTCTTATGCATTACAATGATGCCAATCTGCGATGAGGAGGGGTTCTAGTTATGTGACAATAAACGCTCAAACTACAACACGTGGCGAACGTTTATATGTATATGGCGTCGGTATATGAATGACGGATAATATTTAAAAGTGGCTTGTGGAACTGACTTGCGCGTACAAATAGCTTGCCAGCACTGAAATTATAAATTTAAAACTCTGGAAATCAAACCAACTCTTGGCTGAATTGTTGTTTTTATTTTGCAGATCAAGCAATGATTCCAAATACTTAAGGAACAAAACGTATTGCGGCTTAAATATGTGTCACCATATTTTTGCCGGTCAAACTTTGTTTGGCGCCAACTGAAGTTGGACTTACACTGCTTCGAACGGGTCAAACCTCGAATATTCATTTGGGTACCTTAAAAAATACATTTTCTCGAAAACTTTTTTCACCAGTTTAATTTAGCATTGGATAGGTAAGTTCTTAACGTCTACAGTTAATATTGGAGGCTTGGTATTCTTTTTATGATTCAATCTTTCCATTTGAATAAAATTCATAACTTTTCTGTTCGTTTATTTGCAGGATACTTTTAGAAATATTCACACTCCTATAAGCTTTAGTATCTGCTTTTGAGTGTACAAAGACATTTTTGAAACCGTAAACTTAATGCTTCGGCAAGAGGTTCGATACCAAGCCGAGAACAATAAAACCACAAAAATCTATCCTTAGACTTAAAATGTAATAAGTGTATGTGTATATTTCAGACAGAGTCGTGCTGTATACGTATTTTGATGTGCACTAATGTCATCCTCGATTCAGAAATGAAAATTTTCCCCGTCCGATAGTTTAGCAAATTTAAAAAGATAAGGTTCTAACCATGCTCCCTGCATCAATACGCTCCAAGACCTCTCCATTTGGAACAAGGTCAAATTTTGGTGGGTGCCTGAACACAATGGTATTGTGAAAGCCGACGAATTGGTTGAGTTAAGAAAAAGAAATGTGTGTATCTTATTGGAAAACCTCCCCATGGTTCCGACAGGTTAGAAGAGTCATTCCATTAGAAATTCAAAGTCACCGTCGCATTGACGACAACGAAACTAGATTAAATTCTTAAAATTGCCACCAGAGGGATCCTCAATTTTCTCAAAGGATTTAAGCCTCTTTTGGTTTTCTGAAACTGACTTTGTGGTACAGAAGATTAAGATTCGTCAAATCTAAACTTTAAAGGACTTGAAGTGTAAAACCTAGGTACGCTGTTCTAAAATACCGTCAACCATTTTATTTAATTATTTTCTAACCGCTGCGTTTCTACATGTATGTGTGTAAGTTTATTTCCGAAACTACATTCCATTCTAGACTTCTCTAATCTATTGATTCACCCTAACCTCAGACAATATTTGTCCTAATTTGACCCCGCATTCTCAGTTGCAAAAGAAATTCTTAAGCAAAAGTTCCGCATAACAAAATGAACCCTAAACACAAAAAAAAAAAACAGAAAACAGATTATATCCCGTTCAGCAAGTCAAAGTTCCCTTTAAGAATTGCGCACGTTTCTCTGTCTTCACCTCTTGATTAAATACAAAACTCAGGGCACAGGACTTTGGTTTTGTTTAACTCTTTCGGGTTATGAAAGACCCGCGAATGCACAGTACAACTTTCAGTACCATTCGGTACCACTCGGTGAATTGAAATTCATCTAAAAATGTCCTCTCATTAATAAGCCAACTCGTTTTTGTTTATTTTTATTTTTTTGTCTCCACTTGCGTTGCCTGCCTTAACCTCGCCGACCGTTATTTTTCACCGACAACCCTACGTAGTATATGTGGAGTTCCATTCATTTTCATTAACCACCGTTACAACAGTGTCTCGCGCGCTCCCAGTAAACATCCTGTATCCTCTGTGTGTAGGTAGGAGTACATGTGGAAAAGAACAAACACAGAAACTCATGTCCTCTGACTTTTAATCGACGTGAAATCAAATCAAATTAACTACCGTTGTTCACTTGGTAGGTATTTGTGTGTGAGTGTGTGTTTGTATGGAAGACTGTTGCAACAGTTGTTGCCTGCCATCACAGGGTAATAAACACCCCATTCTACTGATTTAGGGTGGATGGGAGGATTTCCCTCTGTTTTCATGTCTTATTCTTAGATTTTAATACATCCTCACAACGAAAAAGGATTGAAGCACTGGCTGTAGTGGTGCCATGATCTTTGGTTATTAATATTCACTCTACCACCCACCCACCCATCAGCCCATCACTATGAATGACGACGACGATAATCGAGCCACAGATGAAGAATGCTTGAGAATGCTAATATCCTTGGTAATTTATTAGACATGCATGCGATGCGGAATGATGATTCTAGACGACACGGCAATTGATTTTCCCCAAGAGTCTCGCTTTCCATTTTATACGGGATCCCCACTGGGTGGAGGAGGCAACTAGATATCAGCTTATATTTCTATGTCAAGTGGAATGATAATAGTTAAACAGGATTGGGACTACACATCCTCTCTACAAGTCAGCTGCTCATGCAAATTTCTTCTATTCTTTTTTCTTTTTTGATTATGTGACATTAAACGGTTATCATTTGTTTATATTGTGTGTGCAGATACCCATATAAGAGAATTATACGAGAAGGGTTAGATTAATTGACCTTATTATATAATAATGGTTAGGTGGTAGGTAATGTTATGTATGTACATATGCATGTAGTAATCAATTAAATGATCACGCGATTGTGGTACGATAAGGGTTTTTTTTTTTGTGATGGTTATTTGGGATTCAATAATGGGATGGATTAATTGAAAGGGTGATCAATCGAGAAGGGGGCACATTAAAAGTGTTCAGTTTCAAGGAATGCCAAGCAATCGCAATTATATTCTTAATAGCTTCTTCGAGCGTCCGCTAGAACATATTCCATTTCAGATAAACTTACATACATCTGCATTGCGTGATTTTATCTATGACAAGGTTGTCAACTTTTGTTCCCACACCGACGTATTTATTTATTTATTTATTTATCTACAAGCCATATTACAACAAACGGATTTACAACTACCTATATATGAGAATAAAAATAAGTACAAAATTTCAGATTTAAATTTTTCTCGATTTAAACATAACATATCGAGTTAAACATGACAAGCAAAGTCGACTTCGTGATACCTGATGGGTATTACAGAATAGAAAGACCTCCAAATTTGTTTCTTGAAAACCCTGAAAGCTGACAGCTTAGGGTAGAAATAAATCTTTTTTCCGCAGCTATCCGATTGTCTTATGCCCGTTTTTACAGTGTGAGCTTAAGTATAGATCCGAGGATAAGCTCAAGACCAAAATAAAATATGTTTTCACAGTGCAGGTTTAACGATTAACTCCACGTAAATATGTAGCGTTTTCAGTTAAGCCGCTCACTTCCGTTGCTTAAGTATCGATACATAACATATGTATGTAGCTGCCATTAGTATGTACAGTGGTGGTCCAATATAACGAATGATTTAATGTCCAGTTGCATTCGCTATACCGAAAAATTCGTAATATCGAACACATTTTCCTTGTACGAAACATTGAATAAATGTACAAATACTGTTTCCAATTCATAACACTTTATTTAATTTATTCATAAAGTCAACAAAATAAGTTAAAAAGTAGAAAAAAAGTAAAAAAAAAAACTAAAACAAAATTAATTTCTTTCCTTTTCTTTTCCAAAAAGCAATCACCGATAAGGACATGCTTTTGCAAATGTTCAACGCAGAAATTTGTAGCTATTTCCCGTAGATATTTGGCTCAGTTAATACACTCTCAACGGACTCGAGTGATACGCGTTACCTTCTTGAAGAAACATTTCAGTATTGTTTCAAGATTCCAAATCATCCGCTTAGCTTAACTAAGCGAATGGTTGGATCAAGGAGCTTACTTTCGGTTGCATGTACAACACCCAAATTTTTCCATCGACCGTTTCCTTAACATTATTGTATTTCTTAGGTAAATTTGTCTCTTTCTATTTTTTAAAGCATGAACACAGATATTTTGTAGCAACATTCGTTATATCGAATATCATTTTTTTGTTCGTTCGCTATATAGATCCGATAATGCATTTGAAAAAAGTGTACGTCATATCGATCATTCGTTATATAGGCATTCGATATACTGGATCACCACTGTACTAAAATAATAATAACCCCAAAATATATTAAAGAAAATCTACTAAGCAACAAAATATTTTGTCATTCTCATTCTCATTCTATGCAAGTGGAGCGACGATCCTGCTGATATTCCCTGTAGATCGAGGAAAGAAAAATAATGCGTAATTTTTTTCTTTTCGTCAGCATATTTCTGCTTCATCATTTTTATTTTAAATTTCGTTTAAAAAAAGCAGCTTCTTCTTCTTCTTTTCTTCTGAGTTTTAATTTTTTTTTTGAAAGCGCTTGACACGGAAATGAAAATCAAATTTTGTTTGACATTTTCCATAAATGGTTCACAATGACACTCAATCAAACCACCCTTACAAAATATTGACTGTGAAAACGAAATCTTTAAGGGGTTAGGTGCAGTCACAAGGCCACAATTTCCACAATTTTCTGGAATTCTTTTCTTTTCTACATATTGATATTATTCAAAAAGCTTTATTGTGTTCAACTTTCCTGTAACTCGCATTGAAAAATATTTAAAATTTGAAAAAGATACGTCGCTTTTTGTAGTGTGTTTTTCAAAAATGATGTTGCGGTGAACAATCCTGTTTGTGAACTGGTTATCCGAAGAGGATTCCGTTAAATTAATAGTTAATATTCTGTTCAAAAGATGGATTTTAAAAAAAAAAAAATTGTTTAGCAAAATACAAAAACGATAAATACGATAAATACAAAAACCAACACAAAATGAAGTAAAACTTCATATTTACGTTCTTTAACATCCTGTGCGACGTGCGAGGTATAGGCCGATTTGGAAATTAATTTATACGTTATATTATTTAAATTAATTGAAAAATAAAATCGCTCTAACGAATGTCACTTCCTGGTGAAATGTCACTTATTCAAAATACAAATACAATCCACATTTCTTTTGTGGATTGTATTTTTTTGGTAGTCTGCAAACCTTGGGGTGCGATCTTTGATTCTGCGAACTAAATGACAATATATGTATTGTTAGGAACACTATATTTTATAGACACAGGCGAAGCTGGGCGGAATAGCTAGTTTGTTTATAAAAAAGAGAATTTTTGATGTAAACAAAAGTCTTCGATCGATCAATTCTTTGATATGCAGTTCTCTGTAAAAAAAAAGTTAGGACCAGCAAGGTATTTTTTTAAAATTTTCAAACATATATGTACTTCAAACTTTACCATATTTGTAATTATTTTTTGAACTTAAAAAAGTTATTACATTGTAGACTTGTATTCGACTGCATTAATTTAAAGACTGTTTTTAACTTATGTCTATTTCGATTGGGCAAAAAAAAACACTGTTTTACCTCGAGAAATGTTTCTCGCTCTAGCACAATTTTCATTTTCCAACCGACCAAACAAGCTATTTTTTTTTTTTTTTTGCTCTAGATCAATTTTCGTGAATCTCTTCTACTCGAGATTCACACCTACTTGCACTTACACCAAAACATTTCATATGAAATTTAAAACGCAGCACATGAAGACGTCAAATGACACACAATTGCAGAAAAACAGATCAATCTCGTTTGTTTTCCATTCAGCACGAAAAATCTGAAATCTGAGAGCAGAATCTGAAAAGCCCAATCGAAAAAGGTATTAAATATGGTTTCGAGTTAATCGCGTTTGCAGCTTATTGAGGGGTTCTAACTCAGTCAATTAAGCTCGGATCGACTTGAAACTTACAGAGAATATTTTCAAGATGCTTTACTAAAAAAATAAAAATCGATTTTTTCAAATTTGTGACTGTCCCTAAACCCCTAAGTGAAGTTTATGTTTGATTCTACACTTATGTAACTAAACCAAAACTTAAGCCAGCACTGTGAAATCGGGCATAAATCAATCGGACTTTGGTGTAATTTAATTTAATGAATAGTTAAGCCAATTAGAAGCGTCATTTGAAATTATTTTTAAGTGAATACAAATGAAACTGAACATGGCAACCCTGTCGAAATCGGAAAGAATTTAAGTAGCACATTCTCAGCTCAATGAACTCACTTCATAGTGCAAAACTGCATACAGTTCGTAAACGAACAACCAAGCTAGTGACACATCTTGATTGATTGCCTGCGGTAGGTGTAGTGCACGTATCTAGCCCCAAGCCAATTTGTATCTATTACTATCTCCACATCTTCACAATTAATATCCGTTTAATAAAAAGACGAAAAAAACATAGAATTAACCAGATAACATCTCATTCAACCGAAATTATTCGTCTGCTTTCGAATGTCGCGCTTATTTCCGGCTCAAAAAGACTGACTCTTTTACTTCTTCACTCAGCTCATATCCATAATCGATTATGGCTGATGTTTTACCCGGTAATTATCTGTTTTTGGTATAATTATTCACACGAAATTGACTTTGGAATTCGATTGCATGGCAATCGACTGTGGCTATGGGTTGTCAGAGGGGGTTGAACACGTACTCGTGTTCACGAGAGCTTAGGTGTTTTTATTTGGGGGAGGTTTATGAATCTATAACTACCCACGCCGATATAAACGAATGCAGTGCTCCTTTCAGATGGATGTCACTTTTGCATGCTTCAGTGTTTGCCAACATTTGCCAACAGTCGCCGTTCCATAGTGTGAATTCGAATGAATTTATTGAGTTGATTACTGGTCGTCTACACGGTTGGCACGATTGAATGCTTTGCTCTTGCGGACTCCATACAATGGACAAAACTGATGTCCTTTTTTTTGTTGTTGTTGAAAAATGAGAACCTGGGCAAATGGCTTATTTGCTTTAACAGTTGGACAGTGGGTAATTTCTCTTTTGCAATAAATTACAATATGCTGTAGCACAGGTAGTGGATTTAATTCTGTTTAACTGTACACCTATACGAATATAATTCTTCATTTTCGCTCAATGTTTTCAGTGAAGGCTGCATCTTAGAATTTGAGACAAACACGTGTTTCACGCGCCGTAAAAGTCGTTTAATTGATTTGTATTGCACTTTGCCCAATTGAACGACACTCGCAAAGTTTCCATTTCGTATTCATCCTGTTCACCAAAATTTATTGCATCTTCCTGTCATACTTGCGACCTTAAAGTTTGGTTGTTGATAGCGGTCTGCAGCCCCATTCTAATAGATAGCCGCATAGAGTGTAGCATAGAGTATACCTGAAAATTACAGAGTTCACCCAGTTTATAACCAAAGCTTGACTCCTCGATTTCATCCAACAGTTGGAAGAATCCTTGCGCCTCTTTCTTATCATTTCAAGACTTCCAATGACATACATTTAGTTCGGAATATATAAAAAGGCTTAAAGTTCAAACTCCAAGGTAAGCTCAGCTTTATCAGATGATATTCTCCATTTAAATCATTCCGAGGACGGAACTCTCTCTCTCCTAAAATTAAAATCATCGCAAGTGGCAAACAAAAATCACAGTATTTCTCAAAACACCTCGTTTGCACCTGTTTCTCAAAACCACTTTGCACGCAGAATTAAATTTCCACTTTGCCATCATAATCGGTTCACCCTCAACTTGTCATGTACAATTTCCTCCTATTCGTAGATAAAAATGATCGCTACTAACCCACCCGCATAAATATCACCATCGCCATCATTTGTCTCCACCTTACACCCTCCACGAAAGCATATACATAACTGCATTATACTAAAGCAAGGGAGAGAAACACAAAAAGACAAACAAAAAATCAACAGAAACGACGAACAATGACGACGACGACAACCAAATAGCAATCACTTTCGGTTAAGTGAGAGCGCACAAAAGCCAACCAAAGGAGCAGCAACAGTAGCCTCCTTCGTCTTGCAGATGCAAAGCCACCCACGTTTCATCCACCTTATACGAAACAAGGACAATATGCGGGTATCCTTGTACACACCGGCAACAATTTTTAAATGACACCACCACCACTACCGCCTTTCATAGAAAATAACGAGTGAAAGAGTGACGCTTCGCTCATACGGTGTCAATTTGAGATGCTTGCTGTTTTCTGGAAAAAGTAACCGAGCACCCTACACATAACTGAATTGACAACAGTTCACTACCGAGATTCCTTGAATGAACAAAAAAAAAAAAAAACAGACTCCCATCCAGAGTAATGTGTCATTTGGTGCGACCCGCCAAAGTGACTAACAACGAAATCCGAACACCGAACCCTTTGGTATATCTGAGCACCTGGTAAAAAGTCATTCGTCGAAGGGGTGGTATCAACGGATCAAAGCAATTTCCAAGGACATCCCCTTATACAAAAAAAGGAAGAAAATTGAATACTGAAAGGGGTTGCTGTAAACTTATCAATGCCGTTGAGTGGTTTAAGTCTACGTAAGGAGCAGTAAAACAAGAACTGTGGTGCCTGATTGATTGGAAATCATTTAATTTCTTCAGAATCGGTTCTACCGTTTTTTCAATTCATGTAGGAATTTAATTCTGTTGGCAAGCTACAAGACATCGCCGGAATCCCGCTGATGATCTGATGAATGCAACACTTGAATCAAACACTTGAAAACACATCATTGATGTTTCTAAGTTTCCACCCTTAAATGTGGAGAGCATAATTTGTCCATCAGCACTTCACTCCGCTGAGTATCTCCTGTCAAATTTTTGTTGGTGGCAATAAAACATTTCATTGCACTATCCACAAGTATTCCAGAAACGTTCGTTTATTCCTCCTGCAAATGTTGATCTCCTGTTATCATTTACCCTTTTAAAGTAGATGCTCTTCTACACAAGTTTTTTCATTTCTCTTTATCGAAAACTTCTGCTTAATTTTCTCCTGAATGGGCAAACTGCAACGTTTAACTTCCTTTCAATTATCTTTTACAAACTATTCACCACCATCCACCACTGAGCAAGGACTTTCGCTTTCACTTGCCCAACAGCAAGCATTTGCACTTGTAGTCCCATCGCATTATCCTGTTCGCCTGGTACTGCAGATGATTGAAAATTCAACATTTTAAATTGTCCAATCGTGTCAGTCACACCCCCCTTTTCCACCTGCTCGCAAAGTACATCAATAATCATATTTTCACCCTAATTTCACCGCAATTTGTTCGGCAAAACAAGATTTCCGATGCAAGGACATTTACCCCTTGACAAGGCAGCATATCCCTTAATTGTGCATATTTCCGCCAGTCACCGTTGTGGTGATGCAAGTCAACCTCACTTCATCGTTGTACGCCGCGTCGCGTCGTGGTAAAGTGTTTAAACAAAAACCTACAATTTTATATATCTGTCGTTTTTTGGTGCGGTAGCTTGGCAGAAGGTAAACCTATTAAAAGGTTTTTGGGATAAAAGCATCTCCTGGTGCTACTGCGGTGGACGAGTATATCTCCATACCTACTTCGAGAGATAAAATCCCATTTAAGTCAGTCGCTGCTACCGCCTTCATTATTCATTTTGTGCAGACGATGCACAGTGATAGCAATCAGGAGCTTTTTAAAAATAAAGTTTGACATTTTTAATCTTTTCTGGTCATCCTGACGAATCGCTAGAATAGTTTTTAGAAATTACTTCTAATAACCGTTTTCGAAAACGATTCTTTTAATATTGTGATTCAAAGGAATTTAAAAACATTAACGGTGTTTAGAATCAGAGGAAATGGAATAAACCTGCTGCATTTTGTATACAATGAGAAAACCTTCTAATAATGGTTTAAAACACAGCTTTTCAGAGTCGATTTGAAAGTGGAGTCAGATTCGCGCTCAAACGGTTCCGTAGTCTAATTTTTTATGAAATCAACGAAAAGGTAAATAATATTGTGGTTTTTCTTACAATTTCATCAAAAGATCATAATGAAAATGAAAACACGTCGAACTACAGCATATTTATTGGGATGTTTCCAAATATGAACATATGTAGGTATGTAATGTACATTACATAGATTACATACGTTATGTACATACATCCATTACAGTTTTTTGGAACAGATTTGTAGGCTGTGTTGTGTTCTAGTTTTTTCTTCGATACACAGAAACAAAATCATGGCCAAAAGCATGCGCAGGATCACTGAGATTCGAGTCTCAGCAAAATCACAGCCTTTATTCTTTTTTCTATGCAATTTTGGAAAGTCCATAATACTCCTTAAGGAATTATTAATCGAAAGGAATAAGTGATCGAAGTTTATAATTTTATTAAAATCCAGTAGTTTACGAGTTAATCGGTTGAGAAATTGAATTTTTTGACGTGAATTTCTCCAAAGCTATACAACTTATGAGTTTCGCTATAGTTTTAGTTAAATATTTAGGTAAACATCTACAAACTATGAATTTTTCATATTTTTGACTGCAGTTGTTTTGGATATGAGGTGGGGGATGGTATTTGTTCACATATTTTCAGCAATAACTGCCAAAATTGCTTGCGAAAAAAATTGAGAAAAATATTTTTGGAATCTTTGCTTCGAGTTCTTTTGAATGACATCGCACTTGATATATTTTTCAGAAATATTTTTTTTCGAGTTAACATTTTTCCTACCCTGTATAGTTGCTTCACAATATTTCTGAGTGATAAGTTTTCTCCAATATGTCGACCACCGTTATGTATAAGTGTGCCAAAGTTCAAGTTTCTAGGATGAACGGTACTCCATGTTTTTATCGTGACAGACATATAAGAGTAAGACTTATAACGGACCTATGACCAGATGGGTACAGAACCCTGAAAAAGGAAGAGCAATCACGTTTATGTTTTTTTTTTTTAACAAACAACGAATGAAAAATGCCAAAACTATTACAATTTTGCGATTTCATATCCCTGTCAAATTATTTACAGCGGTAATGTTTTAAACCCTTTATGGGCAACCCTCAGTCCGTCGATGTCACTGTTATCGCGAATAGAAAAGTCGTAAAACGACTTCAATTTATTGCAATTTGTAAGACGAATTCAATTTATTCTATAAATCTAAAAAACCTGAATACGGGCATCAGGCAAATGGTTGCACTGACTTTAGGTGATGATGATTTGCCATTACCCGTCCTATAGCTTGTATTTCGAGACAGAGTGTTTGGCTTGGCTTCAACAGTCAAAAGCCTGTTGCGGTAAACAAAAGAGCTCGTACATAAAAATATACGTACTGGGAGCGTCAAAAATAAAAGTACACTTAGACTCTTTATATTTAAAGGTAACTTTGGTTATGCTTTTATCTTAAGCTTGCCTTTAATAAACGTCAAAAGAAATTAAACAGTTTGAGAAACATTCGGGTATTGCTTTCCAATATCGGTGAAATACTACCCGTTATGTTAAATTCTCTGCTTTGCTTTGTTTTATTACATTTCGCTTGATATTTTTTTAAGTGGATGGGAGACCAAAGTTTGGAGATCTAGTGGTAAGGTTAATAATGAAATTCGGACAAGTCTTACACTCCCAATCTTTTAATGTGATTAGGGTACCCCTTAAACCCTTTTGTTATAGCATATACTTCCCATACGTAGGTCTAGGCAGTAGGCACTATTGACAACAGATTAAAGTAGATCCCAGTGTATTCACTTGTGGGTTTATAAGTGTTTGCAACTGAAATACTTTTCAACATCATCATTAAGTTTAGTAAGCTATGTAGCACAAAATAACGAAGCAGAACAAAAGCAAGCAAAATGATAATATGACGGACAAGGACCCATAATGACAAGTTACCGTATCCTTCTGTCAGTTTTCAGGAATCCACAAACAATTGTTTCCATTTCAATTCCACTTATCCTGATTTTTAAGTTTGTTTTACTTTGGTGTTCTTATGGAAAATAGCCACAAACCACGGGAAACAAAATTCAGTACAAGAGTACACACCGCCTAGGGATAAAGGAAAAGATACTTGTAAACGTTGATATCTGTTGTTTATATTTACCACGGTAGTCAATGGAATGCCCATACATTAAAATAAGAATCAAACTTTAAAAAAGGATATGCAGTCGAAGGAACACGGAGAGAGAGAAAAAAAATCCCTTAGTTTTGCATTCTTCCGCAGCATTGCAGAAGTTTTACAACCAAATTCTTGAAATGATGATGATACCGCAGTTAGTATCACGACAGTTTTGTGGGTGATTGGCGCCCTTATGGAAACATTTCAAAGGACTCATCCTCAGATAACAACAAACCCCTCCTTACAGTGCTGACAATATTTATTTTTGTCTGCTTTTTTTTTTAAATGTCACGCAATCAATGCACACAACTGGTAGAGATCCTTAAAGCGGCACAAAAGCAGGTAAATGTCAAGCGAAGAGGGGTACGTTTATATTGCGGTTGTATGCGCGCGCGAAAGTTTTCTGATTATTGTCTGCATGCAATGGGGCGTATGAGTGTTTTTTTTTTCGTGGAATTTCGCTAGCGAATTCCCTGCCCAATACACCAAAGAGTGCATCTGTGGGGTTGATGAGCAAACGAACTAATCTGTGCGGTGAATCCGTTGAAAGAATTAAAAGGACGCACGCAATCTTTGCTGTCACAGGGGAGGGTCCTGTTGTTGTCGGGCGAAAGTTGTAATGAAGTTACAGATTCCAATCGGACATGGTTTTGATTTTTCGTTACAAGTAGCTTCTTCGAAAGGCAAAAACAAAATCAACGCTTTATAAAAAGTCACCATGTAGTACCCGATGAAATTATTGAAAGTCGGTGGTTTAAAATAATTAACCGCTTTAATGAGGAAATTTGAATGAATGAAAAGATATGGTTAGGCGCCCAAGCGATCCGTCCAATATAAATAAATAACACACTTAAAGCGGGATGAAATAATTCGTTAGGAGCCAATAACAGGCTTCTTAATTCCATAAGAGAAACAAATAACTTCGAACCGAACATAGGCTAATAAAAATGGAACGAAGGCAAGTTCTCTTGCTTCTAACAGAAATTCTATCAAAGGTACAACAGTCTCTTTTATACTAGTTTAAACGGTAAAAGTATAAAACCTGCACACCCAAAAGGGATGCCAGGAAGGACATAAAATGCTAACCAGCGATTAAAAAAAAAAAATAAAATAAATATACGGCGTTAGCAGTCCTATACAGAACCAAGCCTAGCTTCTCGCAACCATTTGTGTGTGCGTGTTACTTTTTCCCACGAATGGAAGGGACCTACAATTTGTTGCCAACTCCGAACGGCGAGTTGAGGAGCTTCTCATGACAAATGATACTCTTTGATTGCTTGTCAGACATTCGAAAGAGGTGGCAACCGTGAAAAACTCATTTTAGGTGTTGGACCCGGGCTGGGCTTGAACCTCGGCAGCATGCGTAGTAGTCCAACGCACTAACCACCACGGCCACGGTGACCACCAGCCATACGATAAGATAATCTAGGGTGAACCTCAGAGGTGCGCTGCGTCTTTTAAGAAGCCGCGTCCTGTAAGTTACCGAGTAATATATCTACTCAATGTTCTGTTTAATATGTATTCTTATAACTTCTTCATATCTGCTCTGCTCTTATACTAAAAGGTTGAAATAAGGAAGCGAGGTTTGTTTTACTCCACTTACACTACCGCTCAAAAGTATTTGCCGGCCATAGATACTGAAATTAAATTACGTAAAACAAAAGATAAAAAATACTTATAAATTGCTATCATTTAACGAAGTAATTAATTTACTTTATTATGAAAACAAAATATATTTAAAAATATTTCATTTAGTAGATGATGATGAATGAGTCCATTATTTTTAATGACCGCTCTACATATTTCTTGCATATACCGTTATACAATATTAACAGGGTTTGGGGCTCTCCGGTTGTCAAATGAATGCATTTTTTCCGCATATGGCTTCAACACAAAAATAGAAAATGGTACTTGGAAGCACTGCATTCATATCCGCTTATGTTATCAGCGACGATATACATATCTATCAGACTATATAGGATAGCACCATTTTGTTTCACAGATTTCTCGCTACTACTCCTTTCTCATTATTCCGATGACTCTGCAGATGTTGCAAATTTTTTATCTCTACGAACACAGCCCCACACCATAACAGAACCTCCGCTCTGCAATCGGTCAAATGTTAGCCTTCATTTGAATGGCAAGAATACTTTAAAAAGAAAGTGAATATTAGTCCAGTCCAGTCTCTTCCTATAAGTCTTAGTGATGTCATCAGATGTTCAAGTTAGTTATTCTTAGATCATCTGTATTGGTGTAACTAATTACCCTTTGACTACCAAATGCAGTTACAAATGTTTGGCAATACTGTAACTGAAATGTTTGGCAATACTGTAATGAAAGTCTCTCAGTCTCAGAAATGTCCTAATCAGATCTCTCTCGCTTCTTGGTATGCTTTTGTGGCCGGGAACCCAACCAAGCTATACCTCTTACTATATTCTAAGACTCTCAAGCGGCAGCACTTCTCTAGCTTTCATTTCACTTTAATTGCTGTTAATGTTAGACTGTCTGTTTGTAAACGTTGCTGTGATCTAGAAGTCTGATTGAGTTTAAAAATAGTAGATTCTCGTTAGCGTGAACACCGGTTAATGTGAACTCTGGATAACGTGAACATATTTTTTTAACATTGACATCTCTAAAACGTGAACAAGTCCTGAACACTCTAAATCGTGAACTACAATTTCCGCTCAAACTGTAAAATTAAAGCAAGATGCAACTGGAAATTTGTTTTTCTTGGTAAAACATCTCGTCTTGTGCAGTTTTAGTTAGCTACAAGTCAGTTCGTTCGTGGAGAATGCAAAGACATTCCTTGGTGCTATTTATCCTGAGGTTTGATTCTTATATTTTTAAGATTTTTGTCTTAAATAAAATCGTTTGCCTAGGTGAGCTGTACAATTGAAAATATCCGTGAATGGAACGAGGATATAGAAGACTCTAATACCATGTTCAAAGTAACAAACATCATAAGTGATTGAGAGACCGATGATGGAGATGTGCTTGAATCGCCAAAGGAAAAATTTAAGCCTAGTAAAGCCATTTAAATTTTCAACAAGGCTTTGGAATATGCTGAAGATTAGCTTGTTAGCCAAAATGATTTAAATATCTTAAGACGCCTTAAGGAAAGGGTCTTGCGAATCCACCTAAGGCCTCGTATTACCTGTACTTACCTCGCTACCCAGCAAACTTGAGGCACGCCTTGAATTTCACTATTCTAAATTAAGGGTAAAAATGTCAGGTTTCAGGTTTTTCAGAATATTTCACTTTCTGCCTTTCGCTCTCACAAAAGTCATGCTTTCAGTTAAACTTTTTGTAAACAGGTCAGCAGAGACATTTGATTTTGGTATTGGGGTAATTGAATCCATAACACCTTGATTCTTAAACGGTGACTTGCCAGCTACAATTCGAATGGCAACTATATGTTCCACACTTAGAACTCCAAAACTTGCGACGCGACGTATATTTTTAAGCTCGAGGCATTTCCATCAAAGACTCCTTTGGCGGTTTTCAACTACGTAAAAAAACCAGTCTATGTTTTCCTATTTTTTATTTTTATTTTTTTGTTTTGAATTAACAGAACACGCAAGGGAATTATGATTTCCCCTTTAAAATCGTTTTTTCATGGCTTTATACACAGATGGGGTTAGACCAAAACAATTATTTATGTGTCGTTCGAAACTATGCGGAAAGCATTTTAAGTTATGATTTTATTAATTATTCCGTATTAGGCATAAAAATGATTCAGTCGACTGAAATCAGAAACATTCCATCTACCAAAAGTTCCGCAACTAATTAATATCACACCTACATCCTTTTCATACACGTCCTCTGCCTATAAACAAAATAATCCATTTCACAGTAGTAACTTAAAAATAAGAGGATATAATTATCTTTCTATCTTCAAAATAGAATTTCAAAGGTTGATATAAAATTACAACAACTTTCGGTCAAAGGCGACCCTTCATAATTAGGTACCTACTCCGGAAGACAATAGAAGATTTTTCAACTTAATCTTTGCAAAACTTTTCAAATCCATGTTTTCGAGTTGCTTTATAGGATTTCATCAAATATTTTACCCTTCTTACTCGGCAGAGTGTTAAATTACGAAAATAAAATCACAATTAAGCTACTACAGTGAACTCTCGATAATTCGAATTTCATCGGACCAAGGATAAACCTCGAATTACAGAAGTTTTTGAATTATGTAGGTTTCGGGGGAAAAATAATTTGTTTGGAAAAGAAAAAAGAACAAAATAAAAATGTATAAAGAAATAAAAATGCAGTTATAGTACTGCTTAGACGCTTAGACGCAATCTTAGGATGCAAGAAATTGCTAACTCTACTGTCAACAATCTACATATGTACTTTTCCGTTCAATATACAGTGAAACCTCCCATAGGCGGACAGTGACGGTAAAAATATTTATGTCCGCTCAAGGGATAAACGCTTTTTTTAAATAAATTATATTTATTTATCAAAACATAAAACAAACACTGCAACTTTATTTGAAACGATTAAAAAAACAAAACAAAGAAGAAAAAGGATTGGGAATCCATGAAAATGACTTCTGTCACAGCTGCATGAATAAAGAGGAAGAAGAATCATGTGCAGCTGCCCGGCACATTTCTTTTAAAAAAATTAAAAATTCTGTGAAAATATTTCTTAATAGACCTTCAAGATATTTCCTTAAGGACTATAAATAACACATATGGTAATTTATCCAACTTTTAAAATTATTTGAAGCGCACGTGGCAACACCATGGACTTCCTAAGTAAATTCTACCGAGGATGGTCGATCTGCATAGCCAACTAACAGGACCTAACTACGCAGGATGTACTCACGATATAAAATTACTGTTTTCTGCAACGTACCACACACATTGGTTTGCCGTATGCATTCGTTGAGGGAGTAGTTTTACTACACATTTGAAATTTACCGCCGCGCGCCGTACCGCATAGATCCAGAATGTACCGTACTGTAATAAATGGGTGCGTTATTTCTGCTACATTTTGTCTTTTCGTTTGCATCTGTTCTGACTCGGAGCATGTATATTTCTCTCAAATTCAAATCAAAATACAAACAACAACTCCGTGTTTTGTCCGTCTAATGGAATTAAATTAAATAATTCCTGACAAATATGCGTGTCCGCATCCGACCAATGGAGTGTCCGGTTAAGGGAACGTAAAATGTATGCAATCTAAAACATAAATGTTTGTTAAGGAAAATGTGTCCCTGTAAAGGATCGGTCCGTCTAAGGGAGCTCTCCGTAATGAGAGATTTCGCTGTATATGTATATAGGGCTCACGCGTTTAATTTTATGGCATTGAATAATAAAAAAAAACATCTGGAAGAAATAAACGTGAATCATAAGCCATGACAAAAATTACCACCGCCAATGGAGTTGCCTGAAATCTAAAATAATTGAAACACCATACGCTGATTGGTCGCTGAAGGCACTTCTTTTTATAGAAGTTCGAACTATTAAGAGTTCACTGTAGTACCTACTCTTGATCAATATGGTTTGATCTTCAAATAGTCTCTCAGTTTGCAGTTAAATCCGCCCTGTAAAATGGTTTGCCTTTTTGGATGTTTTAAAAAATTACTCTTTTTAATTTAAATTTTTTAACGAGTGGTAAATACAGCCTTTTTGCTATCGATATAAGAAAGTTATAAGGAAACAAGTCAAAAGGATCGTCAATTCTCATTTAATTCTGAGTATCGCCTTCCTTCTTCTGTTTTTGCGCAGAACAGAAGACAAACACACGCCACATTTGAGATGTAAGTCCGTGCACTGAAATAAGTACAAAAAACATTAAGCTGATCATGATATTTTTTTATTTCAAGTAGCGGTTTAATAAATATTTTCTAGAATATCAGTGTGAGTATTGAACCTCCTCTTAAGCCTCCAGCTCACTAAAACTTTAGACTTGAAACAGCGCGATAAATCTACACAGAAAACGCAAAATCGCCTTTGGTAATATTCCTGTTTTTAGTCCTTCGAACCACCGCAATACCCATGCAAAAAAAATAAGAACAAATTCGAAAGAAAAATCCCTGTAACTGACGAAAATCCCCCTCAAAAAGTGTCTGATTAACTAATCACCTCATCGATTCTACAAACATAGTAACACAACCCTTACGGGCAAATAAGCTGCGAATCTTTGTGTATGTTACACATTGCCCCTTTTATCCTATACATTTTTTCACCAAAAATTTCCTTGTTTTTCCTCAAAACAAAAAAAGGATTTACACCGTCTCCCCCGGTGGCAGAGTAAACAAAGAATTACCAACGAAAATATACGAGTGTGCATCTGAAATGAATTATCGCCAAGGATAGCATTGAAATATCCCAGATATTGAATATCAAAATAAAATTCTGGAAGCAATCTGCACGCAAACACACCAGAAGCCACACACACATACACATACGTAAAAAAGGCAGAAGCGCCCATCAACCTTCGGGAGTAATCCGTTTGGAAAACAAATGTTGTTATTCTGGTGAAAGGCAAATCGATGTGGGTAGATTTCTGGCAAATGCCCTTCCCCATATCCATCTCCCTCTTTGCCCCCTAACCTCTGGCTATTGTAAGCCTTTAGACAATCAGATTACTTTCAAGTATCCTGGATGGGGTTGGCACAGTCACCTGTTGGATTTTGTGTATGCCGATGGCTGAGGAATTGCCAAAAGTTCATATGTATGTAGAGACGAAAAAAGAATGATATCCTCGTAAATGACCTCATTACCCTTTTTAGTGGCACGTCAAAGGAGACATTGCTTATTACAAACTCGCTAAGAGTGCAATCAGTGTCTTTGTGCAAAGTCTAAGCTTAAGTAGAAGGTCCTTAAGTGGAATGTGTTAGCTTTATGGCTAAAGGATTCTCTCTTTTTACAAAGTGCATCGTTTGCTGCAATCTTTAAAAACAAACTCTCATTTTAATTAGGAAAATATATACGAGATCGCACTAACACAGAGAACATACAATTACGTACAATTACAGTTCCCCCTCCGTGTATCCTTAACAGCTAATTAAATCATGCGACACAAAAAAATACAGAATTTAGGAGAAAGAAAAAAAGAGGATAAAAGGGATCAACAGTCGTGTAGCGTAAAGAAATTTTGGGGTGAAATTGAGAGCTGCTTAAGGCTAAACACAAAAAAGGGGAAAGAGGAGGAGAACTATAGAACATCTCCAATTTCCATGAAGCTAGAGTAAGGCACTTGGTACATTCGATACGATAAGGAGTAAAAAAATCAGTTTCACGACTTAGAATTGGCAACCGTTGGCAACCCTTAATCAAAACACACTTAAGTTGAAGTGGAGAACAGGTGGGGTGGCATTGTCCGATTAACATGCTACAAATGAAATGCAGATACTTGCAATGCAAAGCATAGGTGTATCTGTATAGTGCTGCTATCACTTCGTAGGCATATCACGATCCTGGATTCAGATTTATGCGTGCATACGACAAGGAATGTCATTCGATGAATGAATGCGCAAACTAGTCGGGGATTTTAGGGCTTCGACATGATTTTCCTGTGTGTGTAGGAAATTAATGTCAAACTGTTTTCTAATGACATTGATTCAATGGAAATTTGTTTATCAAATTTGTTTTCTTCTTTTTTTTTTTTGTCTTTAGACTGCCTCCGCAACGAATTCCAATGTAGAAGTGGTCACTGTATACCTGGAAGCAAAAAATGCGACAGCGTTTCTGACTGTCCCGATGGCGATGATGAGGATGAATCTTGTCGTAAGTTGAATGATAAAACCAAACAAATCTCTCTATCTATTTACACTTTGCTATTCTATTTCTATTACTACTTCTATTATTATTTTCTATATAAACAAAACACCTTCGATTTCTTTATACAAAAACATTAACCACTTTGATGATTTTCTAATAAATAATTATTATTATTTTACATAAATTTTTGTATCTTTGTTATGTGAAACTAATCATTTAAATGGGACTAACTTCACATCATCACCAAAAACAAAATATTTTAAAAAATAACATCACCTGGGATCGCACTACAACAAAAATAAAATGTTCTGGTTTTTATGTGACTAACAAACAAATTTGGTATAACAGCTACCGAATGTAATAGCTTAGAATACCAATGCCGGGGCAGGCATCAATGTATTAGTGAAGCACTTTTATGCGATGGCAATAACGATTGTGCCGATGGCGACGATGAAGATGATTGTGATGCGAGTAAGTATGGTTTAAAAGAAAACAAACAAAATAATAGTTCCCCCATTAATTGCTCCCCAGTCAACCCCCTAACACCTCCCTATGTGTCCCTATGTTATGATGTGTTTGTAGACAGAATATAACGGGTATATTGCTTCATAGAAATTGACATTAGATATTGATATTTTTTTATAAAAATGTAAAGACCTAGTTTTCAAAAATGTCATTATTCTTATGTGTCCGTCGTCAAACATGACTGTACTGTACTGTACTGTACTGTACTGTAAAAAAATTAGTCTGCCAACTGTCAAATTCGATTTTTTCTTTCATCTCCCATTTGCAATAAAATTAAAAAGGAATTTTCACTACAGTGATGCATTTCTAAATCTACCCCATGAAAATGACTGCTTTCTCATACAAACGGAACTAAGCAAAACTGTTAATTCACTTGGCTTATCTAAATGACAGTAAAGTAATCTAACGATAAACTGTCAAATTGGCATAAAGAGAGTTTTCGGAAACGTCATCTGCATCAAAATTGCTTTTGCAGCGTATTCGAAAACTCAAGTTGCAAAAGTCATTTGTTTGAAAAGATCAGAGTAAAACTGCATTAGCATGGTGATCGACAAAACAGTTTGCTTATGTCAATTGTTTGAAAACATCATTTGCGCATCATTTGCATTGTAGAAACGCACACGGCAAATTTGGCTTGCGAAGTATGTACATAAACAAAGAAAAAAGAAGAAATATATTTAATTTTTGCATTCTTTAAAAGGATTAATGAATGTTTCATCAGAAAATGTACGGGTTTACCACGGTATCTCGAAAAATAAAATGTCAAAAAAAAGAATCTCGAAAAAAAAAATTCGAAAACAAAAATCTCGAAACCAAAATCTCGAACAGCGAAAATTTAGAAAAAGAAATCTCGAATTGATATTAATTTTTAATCCGCGTGCACGAATTATTATCATTGTCTCAAAAACTAAAATCAATTCTAGATTTCTTTGTATAGAAAATTGTTTGATTCACTGTTCATGCATGCAAATGAGTACAAACAGCTATTCTAAAATCTGATTGACGTGGACATGGTCTTACAAAAAATTTATATAAGCAAATAAATTTGCCTTCCTTTGGGTCATGTACTGAACAAGCACAACTAAGCTTACCAAAAACACAAAATAAAGTTGACGCTAAAAGTTTTGAGGGGAAGTCCACACATTGGAAGAAAAGAGTTGTATGGGACATTTAAGGGGCTTTGCCACTTCAAATATTGTAATATTTTTTCGGAGATAAAGTTTTTCGAGATATTTCTACTTTCTAGATTTTGTCTATTCAATATTTTTGCCTTCGAGATTTATCAAATTGATTTTCAAGATTTTTTTCGTTCGAGATTTTAGTCGTTCGGGATTACGCGGTGATCCCAAAATTTACTGATTGTTCTTCACTTTTGGAATTTTTGCGCGGTTTAAATTATTACACATTTTCAGAATCAGTAATTTTTCATGATCGATTTTCTTCTGATTGAACTATGAGATTTTCAAATAAAATTTTTTTTAAATTTTCTTGCGTTTGCAAATGGCGTTTACAGTTTGACATTCGCAGATTATTTACTTGCATTGACGATCATTTGACGATCAATTCGATGATCATTTTGACGTTTCTGAAAACGCTGAAATACAACTACAAATGTCAAATTTTATGAAACATTCCCATAGATTGTATATTTATATATATGTATTTGTATGTACTCGTATATGTAAATACTAAATTAGAATTATGTTTATTTTATTCCTATTTCGCTGCATTTTTGTACATCGATTGTCATGGTAAATTACAAATAACCTTATAGTTATTCCAGAACTTAAATATTTCTGCCCAGAGGGTAAATTCACATGTCGCGATCTAACGTGTGTCTCAGTAGTTGGTCGATGCGATGGCAAAGTAGATTGTCCAAATGATCGATCGGATGAGGAGGGATGTCGTATGTGATTGTTATTAGATTTATTTGTGTGTGCGTGTAATATTATTAATTCATTATTTTGATTATTTTATTTTACTAACAAAATCACAACAACAAAAAAAAAGCTTGCTTATATGATAAATGGCAATGTGATGATGGAACTTGTGTAGACATCTCGCTACGCTGCAATGGAAATATCGATTGTAAAGAAGATATTTCAGATGAAAGGAATTGCAATGGTGAGCTGGGTTAACTTATGTCTCATTAATAATGTTTTCGCATGCTTTTTTGCTTAAATTTAAAGATAAAAAGAAACATGTCAAAGGTTAAGGTAAGTAATGTGTTTTTTTTTTTCTGTATTCTGATTTTAAAATATAATCACATTTTAATATTTTAATATTGTACATATAATATATTTTTGTGTATTTATTAATGCCTTTACTTAGTTCGAATCTTATTGTAATTAATTCATTTGCTTTATAGCTGCCTTATAACAATTCCTTTGGCATTCCTTCACTATCCTAATCCTAACCGCACTTTCTACTTCCAATTGTATTTTATATTTTTGTAAAGTCTGGTCAAAACTAAGACCACTTTGCTTGCAACTCACGCACTTTACTTTATTAGTGCTACACAACTAGGGCGACTGCAGTATGAATCTGGTGACCTTATTCCACTCTTTAGATCACTCTTACGTAATTTCAAAGCGAACAATAATTGCGTCAGCATTTCATTATCAGTTCATTCGACACACAGTACCTTTGTGGCAGTTCAATTTTCAAACATAACACCGTGAAACCTGTAGCTGAATAAAAGTGTGATTCGGTATCTAAAACTTCCTAAAGATATGCAACCCAATTTAAGTAGTCAACTCTGATACCCAACCCAACTTTAAGCAACCTTAATTCCCTTTAAACAGAACTGAATCGTTTACACTATAATAGAGTGCATTAATTATACTTTTGACAAAAAAAAAAAAGCACACCTCCAGTACTTCTTATTGATATTCCTCAAGTCTGCTATAATGAATTTTGCTTAATAAATGATTTAAAACTATTTAGTGCATGCTCGTCACGCCGTAACAAATGGTGTATCACATTACCCGCCGCACTGAGGTAGCTAAATGAAAAACCTGATTTTCTTTCGTTTTCTTCTGGGTATTTTTTTTTTCTAACGCAGACGTGCAATATTCTTATAAACTAGTGAACACCCACATTTTCTATAGGGTGACACTTGTTTTAAAATTAATCTTAAACATAAGAATGAAGTCAGCTCTTCATGATGGAAAAGTGGAGTAGAAGTCTAGGGGTCTACCCAGGGCCAGGAAGATAGAAATAAATATATGTATATCTGATGTTCCACCCATGCCTCATTTGCTATCATTACGACTTAGGGCTCCATGACTTACATTTATTTACGTTTACCTACCTTGCCGACAGTGTACACGTTTCAGACGGTTGTTACGAAATCCCGAAAGTCTTTACTATTACGCTTTAGAACGCCCAGCAAAGACTGAGACTTGGCAATGGAATAACCATAATACAAAATAAAGTTAAATTTTTTGTCAAACATGATCATCATCCAATCGTTGAAGTCGAAGATCATTTATAAAAAAAAATTCTAAAAAAGTGGCAATGGCAATTCGATAACCCGAAAAAATATTAAGTTGCCGGGCGTTCTGATTACACCGTTCCGATAATCTATTAATGTCTGGTTGCAAACGAATGCAATCGGTAACATTATTTACCCGAGAAAATAGTTTTAAATCGTCCGCGAATCTCAAAGCCTTACTTACTTACTTACTAAACGGGCTCCCGACCCGTGAAGAGTCTCTGCCTGAGACACGGCAGCCTTCCACTCTCTTCTATCCCGGGCACGCTGCTTCCAGTTGTCTAGACCAAGTGCACTGGCATCCACGGTAGCTTGGTCCTTAAACCGGAGGTTCGGTCTTCCTTGTCGTCTCGAAGCTGGGGGCTGTGATTCGTAGATCCTCTTTGCTGCAGCATTGTTGTCCATTCGCTCGATGTGGCCGAGCCAGTGTAGTCGACGTGTTTTGGCTTTTTGGACTACATCCACATATTGGTACAGCTCATAGAGTTTGCGGTTATATCTTCTCTTCCTCTTTGTTTTGCCAAACCAAAGTAGCAGCGGTTCCCTAGGGTAAGTCTTCGTCGAATCTCCACTAAGGTGTCATTCGTGGAGTTGATGTTTACTTGAGTTACTGTTGCCAACAGTGAAGCTTTGTCCTATGCGGTGGACAGATGTGTATTTTGTCTTTGTTTGTTGACAACATGTACTTGGTTTTGTCCTCATTCACTTCAGGGCCAAGTTAAAACCTTACAGAATTTAAATATTTCGTGGACATCATTGATAAATAAAATAAATGGCAACAGGCCCAAATGACTACCTTGTGGAACGCCCGCGTTACTTCTATTGCCCGAGAACCATCGACCTTTACCATTTACCTTATATAAGTTAGGTAATTCGAAAACAATTTAGCATTCTGGAATGAAAGTAAGGTTTGATGCACTCTATCAAAGGCTTTTGTGAAGTCAGTGTAGAGTATATTAACTTGTAATCGTTTCCCAAAGTCAAAGTAAATGATTTCATAAACCCCATATTCGCCTGTCTTAAAGCATTGATTAAGTAACTGTTTTGATTGAAGTAAGCCACTAAAAGTGCCCCAATCCAAATATTGCATATTTAACTGATTTTTAAAAGAAATATATTGGGTCCTTATAACAAAACCTGAATATGTAGCAATTGCTAAAATTTTCAGCATTTGCTTGGCAAGAGAACTTACTTGAGCATTTGCTTTGTTCAAAAATGGCATTTGCTCAGATTTGTATGAATAAAAGGCATAAATTTAAGCATTTGCTAAGAGAATTCCAAGTCTGCAATTTTTTTTTTAAAGGGGTTCTGACCCGCCAGTTGCGGAGGACACCGCAACCTAAAAATCTTTTGTACCCCCGAAATCAGTTTAGGGGACCAGAAGAGGCTTAATTCTTTTGATGAAGTTGAGGATCCTTACGAGGTTCCGTGGGAGTTACGATTTCTCTGTGGAAGTGTTGTCTCCTGAGGGCACTAAGTGCCATGCAGTCACATAGAATATGTTTCGCAGTTTCGTCGTCTTTCACACAAAGATGACATTCAGTTTCCTGAACAAGACCTATTTTATTTAGGTGACATCGAAGATGGCAATACCCTGATAGAAATCCCACAAATCTACTGATATCATTTCTACTTGTTTCTGGATTTATTTTGGAAGGGTTTAATGGCTCCTTTAGCCTGATGAAGACCCTAGCTAGCATGCTATTACGATTCCGATTTTTGGAACGTGAAATTTATGGCAACATTTCCAAATTACAAAGAAATATTTAATTCTTGTTTTTAAGTAACATTGAGTTTATTTTTAAGCGCCACCCTGTAGCTATGTGAATCTCAGAACTAGCATGTAATACTGCACATTTACATACCGCACACAAGTACCAATTAAAATGCACTTAAACGACATTTTCATTTGCAATTTCATTCAAAGTCTCGTGGTTAATTTACTCATCCGACCTTGTCACTAAAAATGAATGAAGCGCGCCAAATTGTTTTGCTGTTTTTAAACTCACTCACTTCTCAGACAAAATCCTCTGTCGTCTGACTAGAAAGACTGTCAAAAAACTGACAAGTCTATCATGCCAATGTCCACCCATCCTCGCTTACGGTTATACATATGTGTGTACAAATCTTTTATGCGTAATTAAACTGCTAATAGTGTTGTACTGCAACCAGTAAATCAAAGAAAATTACATTACGTTCAGGAATTTCAATTTTCAATTGAAAATTCCACCTGCATCCATTTATGGTTGAACGTAGCTAGCGGTGGCTTGTAATCGTAGGTGTTGAACATTAATTAATAAATTATTTATAGCAGCTCCATCTCTTTGTGTATTTTTTTTTTATTGTAAACTCAAAAAATAAAAACTAATCAGGTAGCCATACGGTCGGTTAGAGGATTCAATTTTCAACCCTTATCATTCCATCCACGGTTGGAAATCGTGCATTTCTGAAATACATAACTAGATTTATGAGGATGGAAGTAATTTTAATGTTCAACACTCTCACGGAATGTGGGGAAGTATTTTGTTGATCTCCTTACCCAATAATCCCATTTCATATCCCACACTTAACATCCCTTATCCCATTATGCTTTCCAAAACAAATATAAAAATTGTATCTAACGCAATGCTGCTCTACTACTCTTGTAACTAACTCTTATCCCTTGGAAACCAATTTAGGCGGTGACGCTGATTGCAAGTTTAATCAATTCCGTTGTGACAACGGTCAGTGTATACCATACCGGGAATTATGTGACAACATTTATGATTGTCAAGATTACTCTGATGAGAAAGATTGTTGTAAGTAGTTAGATACATACTAAAACAAATGCAGATTTGTAGATGTACAAACTAATTTCTTCCGCTGGGTGATGGTGGGGTGTAGTTTTTTGTATGTGTTTGTAATCGTGATTTTCTGAACTCTCTGTAGAACGCACAGAGAGGGAATTGAAAACTATGTCCTGCTGTGCTATTTTAAATTTAACTTAATGTGTTGTTCAAAGATAAACATTGTGATGTCTCAAGAGAATGTATTCCAAAGTCATTTAGTTATGTTTGTGTATTAAATTACCAGATCTAGAAACTATGTACATAGGAGTTACCTTGTTCCAATGGCATTTGCCACCACAACCCTTTAAAGTTTAAAGTAAAGCGCTGCTGTCAAAATGAGTTTTATAACATTCTGTCTGATGTGTACTTTCATCAGCTATTCATGCTTCTTTTTGAAAAATATTTTCAAAGAACATATTGATAATTCCACCACAGTTCAATCTTCTAAATACTAAGCTTAACCGAGGCCTTGGATTGGGGAAGATCAGCAGAAATTTTCTTGTTAAAAGTCATGAATTCTAAATTAAGTAATTGCTTAGGGCTCCAGCATATTTTGGGGAAATTTAAGAGAAATCCAACCAACCGTTATTTCACAGTCAAGGTTATTATATAGGAAATCCGATGACAATGAAAATAAGGGAATAGAGTTTCGTGTTGCACCCCAAACCCCCTTAATTACGAATATCAAAATAAATGTATACGGTATACCAAGTGATAGCTAAGGAATAAAAGAATCTCTTTGACCCACTGGGGATAATAAGGTCCCACGCAGAACGCTTCTAGTCTATGATCATTTTGTCGCATGTGAAAACTTTCACGCAGTATAACTTTTGACTCATTGAAGCAATCAACTCAATATGCTTTGAGTTGTTTTAGTGAAATTAATGCCCCTATTCTGATTGTGATGTGATCACAACTCACGAATGTCAGTGATGCGAAAATTGTGATGCTTCCCTTGTTAGGTTTCTTATGAGCGATCAGCTGCTTGGTATTCTGGCCAACACCTCACAAGAAAACACCCAAGAATAGTTACCACGATGTGGTGAATTCATTGTCATGTCAAAAAATAATTTTTTTGATAATCATTATTTTCGTTTCCATTTCCACATCAAGTTGGAAATAGAAGATTGGGAGATAAGTAATAAAATAACGAATAATGGCGGAACATTGCGCACAAGCTAATATTGTTTGTGAAAAGAATTGAAATATTAACTAAATTGGTATACTGTCCAACAAGAAATAAATATGTATATTTTTTACCTTTCCTCTATTTCGTTTATTTCACTCACAAGCAGCAAAATCAAAACTTCTTCCTTCATTTGTTTTTCAAATTTAACAATGTGTAATTCTTTAAGCCCAATTCACAATGTCGCGTTCGGGCGCTCTCGCGTTGACAGATAAAATAGAAACAATGCAAACATATGGGGTGCTCTTAAATGTGACTTCAGGCGTTATATCGTAGATATCATTAAGTTCTGGGCAACGGCCGAGTAGAGCTACTTTCTACTAGGGCATGCGTTGTGACAACTTACAGCTGTTGTTGACATTATACTATTCGATGACCTGTTCGATTAAAGTAATTTAAATGGCTAAATTAATTTTTTTTCAACACGAATTAATTGTGTGGGGTCTTTTTTTTAATTTACATATTCTCACAATCTTGTTTACAAAGTAATTTCTTACATTTTATATTTCTTAACAAAACAATAAAAATTAAAAGAAATGCATTTCAAATCTTCTTTCATAAATCATAAATTCGTAAATAGGAGATTGGAGGAAATAGAACATATTATTTGTCATACTTCTAACCTTAAACGCCTGAAGCTTGAAGCGGTATTTAGTTTTGCAAATTTCGACTTCATGCGTTGGACAGAAATTATCGTAAAGTCGATATAAAGCCCATTAACGCGAGAGCGCCCGAACGCGACATTGTGATTTGGGCTTTATTTTTTGGTTTTGGTTAGAATACGAAAACCTCACAAATTGTGACTCAACACGCTCTTGTGAGGTTGTTGTGACACATGAGGCATCACAGAGGTATGCCAGAATACGGGCGTAAGTTTATGTCGACTTATGCTAGTAGAAAAGCCCAGTCGAAAGTCGTTAATCATATACGGTTGTTAAGAGTATCTCAACAGCAGTCTAGCTCCAGCCATGCTCAACAACCTCCTTATGAGAGAGGCAACCGTTGTCAAAATCCCAAAAAAACAATCGTTTAACGACCCTTGTAGACATATTCACGTCATATGTTGATTTGTGTCCTAGATCTGACGAAAATGTTCGTCATTATTGAACAAAAATAACACACTCAACTGCAGTTCAACTTTTTCAACTTTAAATTTGGTTCACCCTGCTGGCATACTTCTGGGCTAAATATAATCATTTCCATGCCGATCGCATTGATAGCAACAATTCCTTTTTATTTTTGGAATTTTTGCTCCCAACGAGGTTTTTAGCTTGCTACCCAAGTCCTTCAATTAGATGCAGGTTCAATTAACCAGACCACCATAAAACAAACAATTAATTAGCACCGATCCGTTTTGGTGGTATACTTTCGGTATTTATCTTGTTGTAAAGTTCATATAGATTATAGAGGGAAAATTATCTTCAAAAAAAAAAAATTCTTAATCAGTTAGAATATAGCTAACGTCTGAACTACGGAAAATAAAAATAAAAATCACAAAATGTTTGAAAAAAAGTGATTTTTTGCGCTTTTTTCAACGTTTTTAATTTTTTAAACATAGTAAAAAAACAAAATGTTTACATAATTCTAGTTCCAACGATAGAGAGATATATAAAGAAGTTCCACGGCAAATTTCAAGTTAATAATAACTACTACAACTACAAAGTTGTGGAGTACGTACTCTACGATAGCTTAGACTGAGCTTCACTGTACACTAAACATGAAAATATACTAAATACGTTACAACGACCTTCACATAATGACTTTCTGAGAATTCATGATGTATAAAAGACTTTCTGTTGGATAATTCACCATCAAGAAGTCAGGATATATTTTTGAAGGTCTAATCTTTAAAAATATGAAAGAAATAAAAACCAATTTTTTTTCAAAATTCTAGACTAGAATACCCCTTAAGAGGATGTTTCGTCTTTTTTGTATATCCTGGTCACCGGACCAAAAATCAAAAGCCTTTATTTGTAATTATTCATCTCACTGAGCAATGGAAATTTTTTAGGTAACCTAGACGGAGGCATAAACTCTACTGGCATTCTTCTGACAGTTTTTGCACTGATCTTGAGGCTAGTGGCTTTCAAAATCAGGTGTGATAATAAAATCAGGTTTTTCGTGGCCGTCCTCTGTTATCCTGGATAGGTTTCCAAAGCAATTTGGTGCAACTAACAATCTCTGCTATAACCCAGTAGGGAAATGAAGAATTTTAAATGAATTGCGACTTCTAATATTTTTAATGCAACATAATATTGAGTTGAACCAACTTAAAACAAGTCTAACGCAGTACAGTACGGTTATTTTCGTCGTAGTTATTCTTTTTCATGGTTGGTACATATTTTTATAAATTTTATACACGATCCCGGTTCGTTTTTCTAAATCGAAAACCAAACAAAATGTTTAACTAAAGGCAGGACCTTACAGGGTTAATAAATTAATTTTTTTTTTAAGTAACAAATAATAGCAAATTTAGTATGTATAGGTACTTACATTTTTATTTTATTTTATGTTTAAAATTGGTAGAACTTTCGGGGCTTTTATATGTTTTATAAGTTAGCTTGAACTAAAAATTATTTCTACTTATACTGTTTAAAAAGGAGTTTAATGTCCTGCATAAGATGCGCAGAAAAGAAAATAGTATTAAAATGTTTCTAACCTACACATATAAATCGAAACGGTGATGGTGGAATCTAAAACTGTGTCAACTCTTTCTATACATATGTTTGTGTTCTTCTACTTTCTGTGTACAACTTGAAAAGAAATTTTAAATGCAACAATCAAACACTGATAAACAAATTTTTTATTTTATTTTCTCTCCCAATTTATATGCAATTTTTTTCTATGTTTTTACGGTTTTGGTTCTATTTACCTACTGCCAAAAAAAAAAACTATGTTTAACGGAATGGATTTTATTGCACGTTTGTTCTTATTTAATTTAATTTAACTGCATGGATATTATAAACAAAACAAAAACACAACACAACACCAAAACAAAATACCAGTGCACGAACTTGAGCCACCAGAGCAACCGTTAACATCTGACCAACATCACCATCAAAAACCTACGGTTACAACACCAAGGATACTACATGAAAACGATAATGAGTATATTTATTACTACGACCCTAGTATTTCTTATCAAAAGAGTAAAACATGCCGGTACGATCAGTTCAAGTGCGTCGAATCTGGTGTCTGCATTCCGATTATTCTGCGATGCGACGGATTCAATCATTGCAATGATATCTCCGATGAAAGGGGATGTGAGAACTATGTACGCCCGGTGATAACAACTGAAGGACCTGCACAATGTATGGCATGAAACATCATTCACATGAACACTCATACACGAACATTATTTTTTATTTTTATTTATTTACTGCTAACCGCACAGTAGCTAGCTAAAGTAGTTATTGAATGCTTTGTTTCTCTATTCTCGCACCAACACACACACACACTTTATCGCATTATTTTTTGATTTCATTTAATTATAACAACGATCCACCCCTATAAATATGCATCATTATAAATCACAGGGAACCAAGAATGCACGCAAGACGAGTTCGCATGCCGGAACGATGCTTGCATTCCAATCGAAGCGGTCTGTGATGGAGCACCAGATTGCCAGTATCACGATGATGAGAGTGATGATCTATGCTCGTGTCAAAGCTCCGAGGTAAGTTTTATAAATAAATATCCACGCCGAGTCATGCAAACATTTCTATAACATTTTTTGAAGAAAATACTTTGGGTTTCCCTCTCAATTTTGTTCTGTTCTGCGTCTATGTACAGTAGCAACTGGCTTGCAACATCGTGCTTGATGATCCTGTGATTGGATGTCAAATTCTATTCGTTCGGAGTAATAATCGAGGCTATCACCGATAACATCGTTAGTTGACTTAAGACCTAAGCTAAGTCGATATCCTCTGAAAGATCATTTGCCAAATCTAAGAGGATACAGATATTGAAGGACGTCGATAGGACTCGATTTAAGATCATTGCGTTACGACTTTAATTATTTCTCTGCTTTTGAGCAACAAATCAAAGTGAGAACGTGTCCTCTGCTTCTGTTCCATCTGTACCAAGTACAAATCTGGGATCTACTTTACCGACTTGTTCGCGGAATTAGTCAGGCTTATGTTAGTCCCTACGCCCTACAGTTCATTCTCAAACAGTAAAGTGTGGCTTTTTATTACCTTTCTATCGACAAATAACCAGACTGACGCTTTCTGATATCTAACAGTAAAAATATAATACAAATGCATTTCCGTCGCCGTATTTCGCCTTCGAACAAAATTTTTGAACACAAATTTATTTTTCGGGCTGTCATTCTACGAATTACTTGAACTTTATTTTGCTTTATAGTCAATTAGACATACATAACAATATAGACAAAAAGTTCTAATTTTTATGGAATGCATACAATTTGCAAAAGAAAAATTTCTTTACTTTCTGAACTGCAAAAGTTAATGCAAAATTTAATCGTGTGTTAGAATGAGCAAAATGATGATAATGAAAATTAACAAATTAAATTTGTGCATGAATCACAAATAAAAAACAATAGATGACTTTTGAGAAGCGAATTAAAAATACAAATGCAACATTTGCCGCCCTATTCTGCATTTCGAGTGAAAGTGGATTGAAATCGAATTTGGAATTCACTTGAAATGGAATTCAGTGTTCTGCATTCCGAGTGAATTCGAATTTTTGGAATCCACTTCGAATTCATTTGTTTGAACTTTCAAAATCAGCTGTAAAATAATTTCACCCTTTAACAGAACCATTTGCAAAATCTTGATGTTCTTCCATGTAATTCAAGAGAATACTCTCTTGCCTCTAATTACAGTTGTCATTTCGAGTGGAATGTAAAACAACAAAATATTCACTTTCGAACATGCAATCCACAGTTCATAATTTCGTTCGGAATACAGAACATCTAATTCCACTTTTGGTGGTTGAATTCACTAAGAGTGGAGTGCGGAACAGGGTGCGATGCATTTTTAAAGAGGACTTATGGGATTATTAATACTTTATTTTAAAGTGAAATGCAGTAGAATTACCTAAGCTTCTATTTCACCCTAACATTCTTACTTTTTAAATAGCAAAATATTGCAATTTTCAATTTTGTGGATTATCTGCAGCTGACGGGTTTTCTCATGCTACGAAAGAGCATGTTCATACAGAGGTGAGATGGCAAATCAATCTATGTAGTTCACCTCGGTTTTGGACAAGGTAAAGATACAAAGTTCTTGCTGTTTACTAGAGGTAAAGAAAAGGGGGTGAATTCTATCAGAGAGAGAGAGAGACTTTAAAATTAGCTTTTACCAACAAGTAAAAATTACCTTATCTTAAAATACAAAACAACGAAGAATGATGTACAATGATTTGATTAATCTGCCCGAATAAATTTCTTGGGCTCAATTTCAGAGCCCGGCGTAGTTTCCTACCCCCTACAGGTGCAAGAAGCTCATACCCAACTTATGCCCTCACTTCTGCCACTTGATCTCCATATCAAAAGCTATGCAGTGCAGTCCAATTCAAGGAATCTGGGTGCTCGACTGCTAAACGGACTATGATATCTAATGGCTCAACTTCAAGAAGCACTTCGCTACAAGCTTTCCAAGCAGAGAGGAATGTAAGCAAGAAGATTGGTGACAGATTTCGATACAACGGTATTCACCGGCGCGGCTCGAAGATGGATTGCGGGGTAGGCGCGGGCAGTTTCTCGGAAAAAATCGGCATATCGAAATCCTATCGTCTACCGAACTTCGCTAGCGTCTTCCAGGCGGAGCTACTAGCGATCCTCGAGGCCTGTCATAACTTAATACACGACCCAACACCCAAACACCCAAACACAACTTTGCTATTATAACAGATAGCCAATCCGCAATTAAAGCCATAAATTCAGTAATCACCTCATCAAAACTGGTTGGTCAATGCCAGGAAAACTCAATCGCTTGTGCAATCAAGTCAGAGTCACTCTTCTCTGAGTTATAGCACACAGCGCCATAGAAGGGAACTCGAGAGTCGACAAGCTTGCCAGGCGAGGGTCCAGCTCACTAGCGGAAAACGTTAATTTTCCTATAGGTGCTGTTAAGGGCAATACACTCTCACACTTCTTGAAACTAGCCGGTCTCAGAGGGACCAGTTTGACAAACTATCCAGAAAGATATGGCCAAGTTACAATAGGTCGAAAACAAATGAGCTGCTGCAAAGAACCCGCATATATATTGCTATAGTAGTGGCAGTCAGTATAGGCAGTCGCAACAGTTTCTGCCGTAGCTGCAATCTGATGAAAATGAAAAAAGAGTCGCTTATTCACTTTCTGTGCAAATGTACAGCTCTAGGGAGAGCCAGGCAACTCATACTGGGGAACCATTCTTCGAAGACCTTAAGGATATATCCGGGAAATGGATTGGAGAGCTGATCCTCTTCCTAAACTCTACAAAGTGGATATAAATATCTCAAAATTACATCCGAATAAACGCGTCACCTGGGGTTGTGGTATCAAAACAGCGCCTTACGCGCTATTTGGGTTTTCTTCCCTCGAAACCACCACTTCTACCTACGCACCTCCTACCTCCTACGACTTTTCTGAAATTCGTAGAAATTCGTTAAGATTCGCTGTTTTGGGAGGGTAAAAGTACAGACCTTATACATACATATTTATTACAAACTAGTAATCCAAATCATATCGTGAACTGTCGGTACTTTCAAAATTGTTCTTCATAGAAATAGTTGTCTAAACAGTAACATATTATGCGACTTCTCAATTAATTTTAAAACAGACCCTTTCTTATGTTTATAAATAAACATTTTTATTATTCGTCTTGATTAAATAAATTCTCGTCAAAAAAAAAAATAGTTTAAATGTTTGCGTGGCGGGGGATGTCTTCAAAAATATGAAGTATGCGATGGAATAAGACAATGCAAGGATGGCAGTGATGAGGATAACTGCGGTAAGTACTTTGGGATTTATTTATTCATTGTATTTTTTTCTCTATATTTTATATTACAATATATATATTTTTTTATTCTATTTTGCATGAGTAGTTCAGCACTTAACAATTTTGAACTTATTATATCATATTTTATATTAGTTGTTAAAGTATGTATAAATTAAAGAAGTTGGCATGATCACTTAGAAATAAATTTACTATAACTAAACAATATAAATGTTTGTATGTGTATTTACATACATACATATGTGTGTAGTAAAATAAGTAAATAAGTAAATAGTAATATATATGTAGTTATTTTATATTAAATGTAAAATTGTATTCCATAAAAAAACCTGAAAAATTATGTGAGAAGTAATTGACAATAGTGTGAATGTTGAGTGTGTGTCTTAAAATTGTTGTTTTAATATTGGCCAATTTGATGTTTTTTTCTTTTTTTATTAATTAACTTATTGAAATCAATTTTCTAAATACTTACCATGATCCCATCATCTGTGCCCTAGATTACCTAGGATAATACGGTATTTAAGTTGGTAGAACTTGCCGCCGTTTTAAAGTACCTAGGCTAAATAAAATATTAGTGAAATCCCTCCACACTATTACTGAAAAACTGTTCAGTCGTAAATAATTTTGAGTAATTCTGTAAATTGATTGCTTCTGATTTTTCAATGTGAGTGTCCACTATTTCTAAATATTGCTCAAGCGGAGATCAATATATTACTTTAAAACGCATATTGTTTACTTGACGGCTGTTGAATATCATATCACTCTCTATGATAGTTATGGCGAACATTTTGAAGGCAAATCTTGTGATGGAATTGAAAAATCGTACACGATTCTTGGAACCCATCGAGCTGATTTTCTCGAATATTTCAGGCATTTATTCAATATCATTATTCAATATCATGTCATGTCATTCAAGCCCAGTTACTTTTGCCTGCATCAGAGCAGTATAGTCGGATAAGATTCGTCCTTCACACACAAAAAGCCGGTCTGGAATCTTCAAAACCACTTTGAAACAGTAACGAGGTTCATTTATTTTGATGCGCATTAAATGCAAGTGATGCCAATGTGATTTTCTCATTTCGACTTTGTATCAGAATAGTAGCGTCCAATCAATATTCAAATTTAGACCCATCCGTAACCCTTTCAGTGAAACTTTTTTGTTTTAAGAGTAAAACATTATTTTTTTTCTTTGTATTGTAACAGAGGCTTATACTACCAAGGAAATGGTGTCCTAAAAACACAAAAATTATGTCAAATTTACTAGAATTAACTTATGCGATTATTTTAATTTACAAAAATGTGCGTCCATTATCTATCTACAAAATGACACCAAAAATGTTAATTAATTCGACGAGTATCTAAATAAAACATAATTAATAAAAACATCGATATTAATTTGGAGGATTTTCCTGCACGAGTGCTCAATGCGCACTGAGAGCTTATAGGATCGAATTTTGTTTGCATCAAATGCTTGAACATATACAGCACGAAGTTAGGAAGAAATTGAGACAAAAAAAAGTTTTTCATAGAGAAAGATTAGGATTTGGGAGTTACAAGAAACCATGTTACCAAATAGTATCAAAATACTGAAAGGGTTAACGGAAGCTACTGAATAAGGGTAACTTCGGGTATTATGGCGAACTTTTTTTGTTTCTCAAATAACTTCAACATGAAAAGCTTTTTTACTAAAAAAAACAAAAACAGTTATAGAATATACTCGCGGTTTGATTTGCCATAGCTATCAAAAGTGCTTTTAAATGAAGTACACGAGTCGTGCGACCACTTCCGACTTATTAAAATTGTGACTTGGCCTGTATTTGCCTGCCTGTTCAAAACCCTTAAGGAACAGCTCTTTTCTGTTAGGAGCGAATCCGTACATGAGCCACAATTTTCTGCTCGTTTTCTATTCCTAGGAATGTGGGAGCACCTAAAACATGCTTCCTGTCGTCATCGTTCTAGAATCTTAGAATATTTTTTTTACATGCTTTACATGGTGGGCACCGTAGCGCAAGTGGTAAGTGCGTCGGACTACTGAGCCAGCGGTCTTGGGTTCGAATCCCGCCGCAAACACCTAAAAGTTTTTCACAGTGCCCACCTCTTTCGAATGCCTGACAAGCATCAAAGAGTATCATTTGTCACGACTGAGCTTTTCAACTCGCCGTTCGGAGTCGGCAAAAAACTGTAGGTCCCTTCCATTCGTGCAAAAATATAACACGCACACACAAATGGTTGCGAGAAGCAGGCCCAGGTTCAGCTCGAGCTGTAGCGCCAACTAAGTAAGTAAGTACATGCGACCTCCATAAGGGCGAGAGTGCGCCATAATGCCCCTACGGCAAGTGCGCCATATTACAAGAAAGACTCATTTGCACAAGACTTAAAAAAAACCCAGATTTTCTCTTACTGTTACTAATCAATGCTACCAAAAGAAAACCAATATGACACTTCACTTCACTGTGTACACTAACGACCTGCGCTTTATACTTACGGAGCCACACGCAAATGAAAAAGAGCCAAAAATATATGCAGATGTCAGAAGTGAAGAATTTTTTTGTTTATAATTTTTTTCACTTGTAAAAATAATCGCTTTACAGCTTGACATGGCACTCTATCAAGGAAGACTCAAGTTTTCTCATCGTTGTATTGTCTATAAGAAAATCGGAAATGTGGTATTTGCAAGGTGCGCCATAATGCCCGAAGTTACTCTATTTAAAGTAATTTAATGATCTTAATTTGCAATGAATTTCAGTACTTTACAGATAGTGATGGATTCCATTATACTTTTTACCCTATTATACTTTATTTAAACTCCATTATGATATAACTATATAGCTAAAAAAGTCCCGGCGACTATGCACATCCCATGGTGAGGGTAAGAAATTGCAATGGTACCGTAAAAGAATCAACAACGTTCTAAATGCATATCTAAAAAAAAATTTATTTATTTTTTTATTTTTTTGACTAATCTGCATTAATTTCAAATTTGCACAAAATTTTAATGTTTTTTTTTTTTTGTTTTTGAAGTTGGTTTGGTTTAATTTTGTCTATGGTTATGGATATTTTCAAAATTTTTCATTCTTACTTTATTTGGTTACACTTTTTCAAAAAAAAAAAAAACAAAATTCTCAAAATATTTTCTTTTCCATTTCCATACATTTTTTCTGCTTTTTTTATTTTTTCATCTTTTTTTATAGATCATCATCAAAATAATTATAATAATAGTAGGTTGAATGGAAACTGCTTGAGTTTTCAATATCAATGTGCAGATGGGATTTGCATATTGGGTTATAAGCGTTGTAATGGTATCACTGACTGTACAGACGGTTCCGATGAGATTAATTGTCAGGAGTCAATTAATTATGATTACAAAGATGAAAATTATGGTATTTTTTTTTTTTTGCTTTAAAAATAATATTTAAAATTAGAAACAAAATCAAATATGATAGGACGCGGATTTTTAAAGAATTATATACGTGAGTGTAGATTCAATATACATATGTACATATATGTATTCCAATGCTCTTATAAAAAAGATTCAGAGTTTACACAAATTTCAGCTTAAATGACAAAAATTCGAGCTTTTGAGGTATGAGTTCTCTTCTCGTCTCTAATAAGTATTGGCAAACCTTTTGCCGTAATGTAGCAATGCAGCCATTTAAGTCAGCCTTACAAAATAGTGCACGTCTAAGTCATTTATTCTGAATAATGAACCCGTCTTTTCTGACTTGGGAAAATGTCGGATTGTATCAATATCAATGATCATAATGGTCATACAACTCATAAAGAATAATTAATTAATTTTTCCATTTGATTTTATCTTTATTTATACATAAAAAAATTATATATTTAAGCAACTTTAAATGAAAAATCATTTGTAAATAATTAAGTCTTTCAAACTATTCAAAAGTCAACTTTAACCAATTAGGTTTATTATATGCACGCTTACCTTATATCAAACAATTTACACATAAACATAAACATAATCATAAAAACAAAAAATACAACAACATTCTCACACGCATCTCAGACACATTTGACATGGAAACAACAAACTGTGAATTGTATGAGTTCGAATGCGATCAAACACAATGCTTTCCAATTGACAAACGATGCGATGGCTATCCAGATTGTGACGATGAAACAGATGAAATGAATTGTCCACCATTTGCAGGTAACACAACTCAGATACAACACCCGCCTTAGTCAACTCACAGCTAAAAAAAAGAAAACTTAAGCAGCCAGCACGTTATACCCAAACCAATTGAATGCTAAACCAACCATCCCCTAACCTAAAATAATAAGAAAACAACGAAAAATTATAAATTGATTTTTTTTTCTAAAACTTAAGACTAACATCAAATTGGCTAAATTAATTCTGATGGAATTTTTTGAATGTTTTATTAACATCCAATCCAGCTATCTCCACACTTACAGATTACTCGTATTATGTCCACCAGTAGTTATGATATGTAGCATCTTAACTTAAATTTGTATTTTGTTGCTTTTTGTGCTATGTTTTAAATTTGTCTAATTTATAATACATACATAGTTAATTTTCGTTATAAGGAAATATTAGAAATTTAAATATCATTTCTACTGGTCGATGTATAGCCTCAACTTACTTAACAGATACCTCTATCACTCGTAATCCCATCCAATTGGAGCTAACACCATTGAATTTGCTATTAAAAAATAAAATAAAAAATTAAAAATAAAATTATCACAAAACCACAACAACAACAAACAAAATCATTATACCATTCACAGCATATTGTTCAGTTAGTGAATTCGAATGTGATAAATCATATTGTATACCAAAGGATCAACGATGCAATGGTGTACCACAGTGTAATGAAGGTACAGACGAATACAATTGCACTTACTGTCAAGAGGGTGCCTTTCTGTAAGATTCATTATACCTATACATTTTTTGTTAATTTTTTAAAATTCTACATTTTTTCGGAGGATATTTTTGTTCGGGGTTTTAGTCTCTAGTTTATACATAAATACGAATGGCGAAAATCCCTAAAATCTATTTCAGGGCAAAAACAAAGCAACACAATCACATAAAAGCGGCTACACAAAGGGAAATTTGTACGTGGTAGCCCCTAGAAATATGTGAATAATTTTGCCAACTATTGTTGGATGAAGAAAAAAATGGACTGTTCGCCTTCGCGAAATCGTAATGTCCATCTATAGCGTAGAATTTTGGAAATGCATTAAAGTATTTCAAACTTTAGAAAAGTGAATTTGTAAATATGAAACCGAATGCTAGCTCGCACTCTTTTCCCTTTTCTGCAGAAACGTTTTTTCCGATTTCGGATTCTTCCTTCAAACCACAAATTTCATCTATAATTTTTTTATCCTAACTGATCGATTTAATCGATTTTCCGCCTTAGCGACAGAATATTTTATTTAATACTAGCTGGCCCGTGCTCGCTTTGCTTCGCCTGCCTACCACATTTATGGGATGTAGTTGATGGAATTTTGATTTACTTTGCTGTCTTAATAGACCAAGAGCCCGCAGTAATTTTCGGTTGTAAATAGTAACCAAAAGAGTCACTGTTACTCTTATCACGATTCCTCCGATAAAGCCGAACATGAAGCGCAATATAGGGTGTCCCAGTTTAGAGGTAGATATAATCCGTTGACTGTAAATTCCTGCAGATTAGCGAACAAAAAATCGTATGACAGTGGGGTATATTTTCAGCCCGTCGAAGTAGGGGCCCCTTTAAATGATATCACTTCTGAGCTACTACAGATACAAAAACAATTCCTTAAATTTCGGAGAGGCAATTAGAAGCATATACGAAATGTTGAAGACTTTATGTACATCTATGCAGTCATAAAAAAGTTATGGCCCCTTTAACTCAAAATTTTGAAAATTGGTTGTTCCAATTTCTTACCTTAAATGCATTTTTCTCAAAACTTTTACTTCATAAAAGGCTCTTTTTTTACTACACTTTTATCTTTGGCGAATTCTCTAAAAATTATGTTAAACAACTTTTTCACGTACGGCTAACATAGGTGGTAGTAAAAGCCATTTTTCGTCAGATAAAAATGATAAAAAACTATGCAAAACAATACATATTTCATATTGAAAGCCGGAATTTTTTCTTTCGGGTCCATGGCAGCGAAATATTCTCATGTGGACCATTTTGCTGGCCACTTGCTGTATCAATTTGATGTAATCGAGCATTTCATTTTAATTTTGCATTTCGACTTATTCGCCCAATATCAGGCCGATTTGATCGCTAACTAATTTTCGCTGAAAAATTGACTATATTCCGCTTTGAAATATAATTGCCAATGCCAACTAAATGATAAAAGATAAAACAGAACAGATAAAGAAGAAGAACGCTGCAAAAAAAGATTAGAACTCAATTCCAATCCAACTCAATAACCTTAAAATTGCACTCAAGTATAACAGACGAAATACAATTACACGAATACGACACACCCCTCTACAAAACTTTACCAGCTGCATTACTCAACTAACTTTTGTAGTGTACACACACACACATGAACATAATGTAAGCAAAACAGAAAGAAAAAAATACGCACCAACAAAACCTTTGCGCTTGAGCGCTGACCAGGGCTGCCGTTTTGAAACTTCCAATGGGAGTATTTTAGACGTTTGCAGGGGAGTATTTTGTGTCTGAGGGGAGTACAAAACCGAAAAAGTACAAATCACACATCAATATCAAGCTTGTTAAAACTGAAGCCTCAAAAATGTTCTTTTTTAATAATATGGTCGATGGAACTAGATACCATCCAGATTATATGCTTATTTTATTGCAGGTAAATTTTGTTTGGCCGCCATTTCGGTTTGGACAATATTTATCAGTTGGCATTTCACATTCGTAGAGAGTGGTCGATAAGAAATTTTACTATGAAATTTTACAATTTTGAGAATAATCATTATGAGCGACTAGGCATACTACGACTTGGCTGGCTTTGTTAATAAACAGAATAGCCGCTATTGAGGCACCGAAAACCCTCAGTTGATAAACCAAAAACCACTTCACCCTCGTAGAGTAACTGCTTGCTGCCCCATTTGGGCCGGGGGCATCAGTGGGTCATATTACTTTAAGGATACTTGAGGCAATACTATAACAGTTACTGGTGACTGCTATCGGCAGTTTTTGGATCAATTAGGTCTACACAACATGTGGTTCCAACAAGACGGTGCCATATCACAACAGATCGTGCTACGATGCAAATTTTGTGAACAATTTTTCCCGCCAAAAAGTAGTTGGTTCCTACGATCCCCTGATTTGAACCCATTTGAAGAAAAGGTACTCAAATTACTGGTTGTTTTAAAAATCGCAAATGTTTTCTAAGGGAGTACAATCATGACGAGGGGAGCACAGGAGTACTGTATTTGAGAGAGTAGTACAAATACTCCCTTAGTACTCACTTCGGCAGCCCTGGCGCTGACGCTGAGCAGAGCAGACACATACACAAATCCATTCCACTCAGATTTAACGCGTATTTATAGGAAAAATGAGAAATACAAATTACGAAGAGAGATCGAAAGGAAACCAAAAGAAGAAAACACCACTGAGATTGGTTTCAGAACAGTGATCGATTAACAAATTAATTAAAAAAGGCATTTTGCAAAGATGTTATTAATATTGCTCAGCTTGTAGAGCACGTAGAAATATAATTTTGAACTTAAAAGACGCGTATTTTCTTAAAACTGATCTGAATTTCAATAAAATAGACGAAGGAGAAGTTTACCTTTTTTAGGTTCAAAGTCTTATTATTGAATTTCTTGGTTTTCGCACTTAAAATCAGATATTTTTTTTATGCACGAATCTGCTCCTTATCAAAACCTAATCAACACAAAATCCGTTTAGCCGTTTGCTGTGTAGGTCCATGCAAAGGAATTTTCACTTTGTTTTATATTATTAGGAACTAGCTGATCCGCCCGGCTTCCCCCATGTACACAAACAGTCTCTTCTCGGTTTAAAGTTTCAATTTCAACTGATTGTGATTTTGCGTCCCACCTATTTATACAGTAATTTTTACAGTAATCTAGTGGGGTCCAGATTTTGTGATTTTCTCTCTTGGCACCAAACCAATATATGTTCTGAATATGAGTCCATTTGGTCAATACATATAGAATTTGTTAATAACTTGACTTGTTCCGTTAGAACATCATTCGGTCAGTAACGAACATTAAAAAAAAAAATGAGCCAAATCGGTCTAGCCGTTCTCAAGTTATGCGGTTATCAACGATCATTTTTATTATATAGATTATTACTGTAATTTAGGTACCATTTGCGGCTCTCATACTTAACCAATCTTAAGAAATGAGGTACCAAAAGAAAGAGAATTTCCTGGAGCACTGACGAATTGCACTTTCAATTTATAAGTTTTAGCAAATTAAAAAACCGATCTAATCAAATATTCTACCCAAAATGAACCCCCAAAAGAATAAACACCTCCCGTATGATATGGGAAGTTTAGATTTTGGGAGGGGGTTGAATTTTTTTTTGCGAGATTTCTCTCATGAGCACACTATTTAATTTTGTATACACTTTTATACACAAACCCGTCGCAAAACACTTGCCCTTATGCTAGTTGTGGTACTGCTCGTATAAAACGATGTACGCGATCGAATCGAAACAGGTAGTATTCTTGATTTACTTAGAACCGATGTTAAAGCTGCCGTTCCCAAGTAAATGCAGTGAGCTACGACAGAAATAAATACATCTTCATATGTGCTATGCCGAAAAGACAAGAAGAGATTCAATTCAGTTCAATTTATTATTCAATTTATTATAAAAAGTAATAATTAAGTACAAGTAAGACTTGATCTTTTTCAGTTCAATTAGAGGACTTTTATAAATTAAATTTTTACAATGAAAAATGTGCCAGATTTAAGAGTATACATTTTATACAGCCCTCAAAAAAGTCCATTAGATAGAAATCTTTCTTTAATTTAAGTTGCTGTTTTTGTAATTTAATGAAAAACAAATGTTCAACATTCATCACTTTTAAAATACGAACGATGACTACAATAACTCCTAAGAAAATCCGCAAAAATATCCTCCTTATCTCAAGACATAAATTTACCTAATTTTTTCAATTTTAAATAAAAAATTACAATTAACTAATTTTTTTTTTCATTTATTTCACTCTTTCTATTTATTTTCATCTTTAATTGATACATATACACCAAAAACACACCTCACATCATTGTTACCATGAATGGCTATTTAATCTCAAAAAAAAAAAAAATATTTTAATTAAAAACTTACACAAATTTAATTAAAATAATATTAATAAAAATAAAGTTGCTTAAATGGTCAATGTACATTGAGTACAAATCTTTGTAATGGTAAAAACGATTGCGCTGACTCAAGCGATGAATTGAACTGTGGTAAGTGTATGGTTTTACATTCACCAGTGGAATAGAACAATTTAAATTAAACATTTATATATTTTATTATTTAACATTTTGTGTGGTGCATGTAATTATATTTTGGTATGTTTTATTAATATTTATATTGTTTTTTTTTTCTGTGTTTTTTTATATGTTTTCACCATCACCATCATCGACTGATATAATTTTTTTAATTTTTAAAATTCAAGACGACAGATTAGCAGTTAGTGATAGATGTCCTCGACTTTATTACTATTGTGATAATAATTGTATACATTGGGATAAAATATGTGATGGTAAACCAGATTGCCTGGATCACAGTGATGAACACAATTGTAATGGTAATAGAGCAACCAATACCTAATGGCAAAAGAATTATGGAATTGTTTTAATTATATATTCTAGTCAAAATTTATACAGTAATATTTATGTGTTTTAGAGATGAGGTTGTAAACTTTGAGATTATATCATTAAACGTTTCTACAAAGATAGGTGATCTAGGGTGTCATTCATTCGCAATTATTACTCTGCGCCATTTTTGGAATTTGAACACAGAATTTTGTTCATACCTTAAAATTGTGGCTAAGCGGGTGGACCCTGAGGTACTTGCTTAGTGCTGCTGTACCCACTCGTTTCTTGGTTGTTTTTAAGACTATTCGAACAGTGTAGCTAATCACATTTCTTTTGTGTTAATTACTTGTCTTATAAACTTATTGTTGTGTAGGACCTCCCAGTTCAAACCGTCGAAAGCTTTTCTTTAAACAAAAAACTTCAGTAGATTCGTAGAGAAGATTTATAATTTAAATAAATAAATGTTCACTTTAATAACTTAAAAAAGTGCAAATCACGACTTTCTTTAGAAGCTTTGCTTTTCAGCTACTGCTGCCATTGCTCAGTACCAGTTTTCCTTACTTTTCAAATAAAAGGTCTTCTAAAAAAATTTTGTTTTTATTCGTCATGTCCAGTCTCATGCTCTCTTTTGTTTCCCGTAGTTTAACATATTTAAATAAGGAAATGCAAACACCTGAATCAAGCTACCAAAGTCAGCTGTGCTTCCTTGATTCTTAAGACTTAATAAAATCTGAATTCTGGAAGGGACTAGTCTACGAGATACTAGCTAAAAATACTCACTATTCATTTCCGCACCCAACTTTTATCTCGGGTAGATAAACATTCATAATAAAAGCAAGAAATTGTTTAACTGCATTTTAACTGTTCCCAGAAAAACAAGAAACTGAAAAAAAAAACCAAAACCAAGCGGCAACACCCTCACATACTGAAATTTATTTATTGGTTCTCAAAGCACGAAATTCCAAAGCTCTTTGACAGAAACCACAGAAAATGCAGTAAGAATTTGCTTTAACTAATGATAACACTGTCCAAATTTTCCATAAACATAGCGAGGGTTGATGGCGGCCACACGATCATTTTTGTATCGACCGTGTGGCAGGCTGTTTGTGCAGTCTGTGTTTAAAAGAAGCTCCCCCATAAAGCCTGTACTGACAATTCGGTTGGGACAGAGTATAGTGACCCCAAGAAAGAGCAAGCTTTTTAGTGGAAAAAACTTTTAAGCTTCATTTTTTATTTTTTAATCTAAAATCCTAGTTGCCGTATCATGACAGGTCATTGTGCAATAGGCAGATATGCCAGCAGGCTCAGAGTCCTAGCCGAAGACTTCTGTCACAGCTGCACGGATGAGGACGAGGAGGAATCCCCCTATCAACTCCTATGTTTGTAGCTGCCCAGCACTCTCCTCCTCAAGAAAAAAGATTCTGGGAGAATACTTCTTTATAGACCTTCAAGAGGAAATCAACGGATAGATATCAATAAAATATGGAAATTTATCCAATTCTCAAAATGGTTCCAAGAGTACCGATAAGAATCGGCTCACGTGGCAACATAATGAACCTTCTTTGGTCTAAGTGAATCCCACCGGATACGGAGAAAGCCACCAAACCTAACCTAACCTCATCTAAAACACATAAATGTGAATTTTCGACCAAATATACAGACCACTTTTTAATTCGTCTTTTTCTCCCCATTTTTACAAAATCTCTTATAGTTTTTTTTTCTTACATAAGTTTTTTTTTCTTAATTTCATTTAATTTATATATCAACTCAACCCATTCATTCGATTTTTATGTGTGTGATTTTGGTTTGGAACTAAACAAATGCCTAACATCATTTAATCAAAAACAAAACCAAAAACAAAAACGTCATAATAACAAAACTGAATGTCACTTAATAAATAACAAAAAATCACACTAATCAAAGATCATAATGAAACACTGAACACAATCGATGGCCACTGTCGTCCTGACCAATGGGAATGTGATAATTCACAATGTATAAATAGTGAGTTTTTGTGTGACAAACAAAATGATTGTGTGGACCTATCCGATGAGAATCCGACAACATGCAACAAGGATGGTAAACAATTTTATTTAACAATTACCTATGTACCTACTTACATACCTAATGTATATACAATATTATTATATATTTTTATATGTGAATGCTTTTGTGTGTAAAAATTTTGTAAATTTATTTTTTTGGTGATCATGCAAAATAAACTTAAAAAAAGTTTAAAAGGAATTTTTTAAAAATAAAAAAAAAATATGGTAGAGACCATAGAAAGTGTATTGTGGCAATTTAATTAATTTTTGTAATTTTTAATGTGTTTCTTTTGTCTCCTTTTTTTGACAGCCAATGAGGAGGTGGATGATTGCTCGTTCAATGAATTTTATTGTGACGGTGAATGTCATTCGATTAGAATTCGTTGCGATGGCAATCCAGATTGTATTGATCAATCGGATGAGGTGAACTGCAACTATACATCATCACCTGGAAGTGGCCGCCCTATCGATACTCCACCACCTCAGTATCCATCACAGTATCCATGTGAGGAACTGAACTGTCCTGGCAGTGGTAAATGCTATAAGTTCTCTGAGAAATGCAACGGTGTGGCCGACTGTGAAGATGGTTCGGATGAACGGAATTGTAAGTTGGTTTTGAAAAAAATTATAAACATATATTTTTGTGGCAAAATTATAAACATATACACAGTTATTAAGTCTCGTGTGTGCACTTAAACAATATATATTTTTTTTTTTGCAAGTGTTACTAATAACTTCATAAAAGCGGCTATCAGGTTCATTGTTTTGGGCGTTGTTTAGTACAATAACGTTTCATTAGACAAAGAGAGGTCCAACTTGTTGAGATCAAGCTATGTTTGACTAGCTAACATTCGCAGCGTTTCAAAACTCCTCTTTCAGTTTCTGAAATCATTAAATGTATTCCTGCTTCATGGTTTCTCGTAAAGCTAGCTATTCGGGATTCAGTATTGCCAGTATAAAAATAAACGATTTCTAGTTGTCTAGCTTTTAATGACATTCAAAATATTTACATTTCTTTTTATAAAATTAATTCCGTAGTTTCGTCGATTGAGATTCTAAGGATTCTACACTCTTGGGCCAGGAAAATGCACCGCGACCTTAAGATCTATTATGCCTCCTACAAGTCCTAAACAAAGGAATATCCCTCTCGTCATTATTCCTATTGGAATCGGTTAGAGCGAGCTTCGCTCAGAGACCAATTTCACTGAGAAATCGCAGTTGGAGATTGGGCGCTATGAGTTCTAGATCCTCTGCTGTAATTTAGTATTTACAAGCATTTGAATCTTTTCTGAGTTAATGCACCACAAATCACCAGTATATGTGTTCTGGAGTTGCAAAATCTGCATTAGACTTCATCTGATAGACTTAACTTCCTTAGAAGTCCCCTTCCTACAATGCCCCATAAGAAACGCAGTCAGGATGTGGACTTTGTTTTGATTAATTTTCTTCGCCTGTCTTGGACTGTGATCGGAGCTCCTCTTTTACAGCGTATTCCCCTACGCCGCAGAAGGGTGTGGCAGCCCCTTTCCTGGCAAGTTTGTCCGCCTCTTCAAAACCTTCTATGCCCAGGTGAAGTTGTTTCATTTGCCCAGTCTATTAAGCTTATCTAGGCTTTCCCAGACAATTCTATATTTGAAGATCTGAGCCCCTATTGTCTTGAAAGCTGCTTGGCTATCTTACATTATTGCTATGTCACGACTGTTTTAGCGCTTATGAAGATTGAGTTGGGCACATCTGTCCATAGCACAGATTTCAGCTTAAAATTCTCGATATTCGTATCCCAGTGTTCCTCTCTGCTGTGAGTATTCCAAATCCAGAAAGCGTGAAGGCCTTCGTACAAAAATCAAACCAAACCTATGAGATTTTATGTTTTTTGGGTATGCTCTTTCGAATGGTGCCCATAAAATTTCATAAAAACGTTTTTGAACTAGTCGAAATCGTCTTTTGCTGGACCGCTATTGGACTATATACTCGTAGTAGAAAAAGGAGCTCGTATAGAATTGGCCTTAGAGTACACAGAAACGTGATCAAATCTGCAGAGCTTATAAATCTACCTAATAGCATCATTGAAAGCTACTTGAAGCTTGCGAAATGATTCCGAACCAAGGCAGCTATATACAACTTCCAACTATGTTATTATGGGCATGATAAGTATTTGCACCAGTCTCCGACGTGTTTTCAATGGTGTGTAGCTAGCTGATATCCAAAGTTTGCGCAAGCATCCATGCATACGGCCTAGTACAACGTTAATATGATTATGACAGGATAGGTGCCGATTTATGACAAAGCCAAGGCTGATAGTAGATCCAAATATTTTCAATTTATTTCCAGATAACCAAATGTCGGGCATAAGGTTGACTTCCAAAGACCTGTTTGAGATAGGAATAGCAGGACATTTATTACTGTTCAGTACTAATCCATTGTTTCTGGCCCAGTTATTGACTACACATTAACCCTCGTTTAGGCACAAAGCAAACTCACTGACCTTACTTATTGGCTGCGATAGGTGGAGCTAAACATCATCAGGGTAGATGTGTAAAGAGACATGATTGCATACAGAAGGCAAGTCATTAATATAGAGGCAGAATAAAATAGGTCCTAGAATGGATCCTTGAGGGACCCCTTGCATGAGCGACTTAGAAAGAGAGTATTTGCCACCCACCCTGACTCTCTGTGTGTAGCTACCGACAAGTTTGGTAGCCCTGTCGCTAAAACCAAAATGGTCACCCTAATTCTTAAAGTCGTATTTGTGAGTCGCATACAACCATTTTGTATTTTGTAATGTGTTTCCTGTGTGTGCCGTATATCGTCCAAAATATATAGAAATATATGTATACATATATAGAGATAGAAATGCCACTTTTCAAAGGTTTCGCGTGGATATTATTCTCCAATCACCGAAAATTTAATATTTATTATTTTTGCCACTTTAATTTAAATTGTAATAAAATTGCGCAGCATAACACTTTTATTATCATTAATTATTGCATTCTATTTTTTTGCACATTTTTACTGCACAAATCGCACCTAACAACTCAAAAATTGCACTCAACCACTACCACTGAACTTTTAACACGAAAGGTCCTTGCAAAGAAATCGAATTCTCCTGCTACGACAATCAGCTTTGTATAAATCTGACACAGCGATGCGATGGCTTCTATGACTGTAAAGATTTCTCCGATGAGCAAAATTGTTTTGGTTAATACAAAAACATTTTTTTTTTTTTTCAATTTCTCTTTCTGTGTGACTTTATTTGTGTCTTTCGTTTTTCTATATTTTTATGCACTTTCAACCTCTTAGATGGGCCAATTTGTTCCCTTTTCTATTTAATCCCGGAATGTTGTGTTTTTGCATGATTTGTTTAAATTTTATGTTATTAAAGAAATTGAAAATATTGAAATTAAATTAAAATGAAATATTTTTTTTGTACAAAAATAGGCTGTGCAGCCAACGAATTCGCCTGCCGATCAGGAAACTGTGTAGCCGAGTCGGCAAGATGTGATGGACGTTCCGACTGTCCAGATGATTCTGACGAAGAAGATTGCCGTGAACCAGAGCAAGTACCCCGTGCCTGCTATTCATATCAGTTCCGATGTTCAAGCGGTCAGTGTATCAGTGAGTTCGCTCGATGTGATGGCCGTACCGATTGTGGTGATGGCTCAGATGAGTGGAATTGTCGTAAGTAGAAAATTGTTTTTTTTTTTTTAATAATAAAACAAATAAAAATCATCATTTCCCATTTTTAAAAATTCCTTATGCGATGCCATTGTGTGTGTTTATGTGTGTGCATAGCATTATCTGTAGCTCCCACCTATCCTGAAGTTGATGGCAAAGCTTGTGGCTCAAACATGTTCCGTTGTGAGAACGGCCCATGTATTTCGGTCACGTTACGTTGTAACAATCGTGTCGATTGTCCATTGGATATAAGTGATGAGTTGGACTGCGGTCCCATTACCAATCAAATTGAGAGTAAGTGTACCTCTGCCTCAAGACAAAATCAGCTAAAGATAAATTTAACCGTTTGGCACTTAACACGGTAACCGAAGTATGATTAACAAAACTAACTCGAGATGAATATGGATGAATTTTCATCTGAATCTAAATTTTAATATTTTCGTTTATTCGACACTACGTCGAAAAGTGTGTATAAAGAAAAAAATACTTTGAATTTCCTGCAATACCGATTTTTTAGGAACTTTTGAAGAGATCCTTTTTGGACCTTGATACCTTGTTATCCGTTTTTTTTTTTTCTTAGATCCTACTAATACATATTTTGTAATGGAAACAAGTGTACTTCCAGAATGACTGAACTGATATTCTGAATCAAATGATATTGGAAATGCGGTGGCGATCCTTAAACGATCGCTTAGTTCGTCACTAAACTCTTTTAAAAAAGAAAACTATTAAATCCGATCAAATGCATGTTTGCATACGGACACAGAAGCCAACAGAATACACAGATACTTACCGGGTTGTTTCACTGTATTGAAAGTAGACTTATTCTGCAATAACCGCGTAGAAATATAAAATTCGAAAAGAATATATGTATGTACACCCGATGACGTAAAGACCTACAAAAGAGACGACTAGGGCTCTATCCATGTATCTTCTGTATTTAAAATTCGAACATTTACTAATCAAACAGATCCATGGCCGGAAGCAATAAAGCAATGACTCAGAGCGCTAGAAGCAAGGCAAATCAATGCACTCAACATATTTTTATTTTAATCTGTTCTTGTTCCCACAGCAACAATGTAAATTGCATTTTTAAATTTTCAAAATAGATCAGATAGCAGAGACCTTCTCTGTACGCAAATAAAGGGTGATCTAATTGTACTCGTAGATTTTAACGTTTTTTTTAAAAAAACATACAAATGTTAGTTTAATTTTAATTTAAATGCTATGTATGTGTTACTCTCGGTATGGGCAAATTTTTCGCCGTCGTCCGTCACGCGGAACCAAACTTAGTATTAGTGCATTCTTTGTATATGATTCTCTTAGTATTGGTGCATTCTCTGTTTATCCGCCCTCATACACAAACGTATGTTTACACATCAAAATCCACGAGTATCTGGTGCTCACGCCTTTTTTTTTAAATGGCCGCCTCTGGACCTTCTGCAGCGCTTAACCGGTTCGAGGTGATTTTCGGTGACTTTTTCGTAAATTTCAAGCATCCAATATTGGGTCCGATATGTGGCAAGCTGCGCCGCCTTCTTATTGGGAACCAAATGTCTTCCACATCAATGTCTTCGATTTTGTGGCTGACATACTCTTTCGAATATAGCGTTCACCATTATATTATAAAGCAGATCTTGATAGCCGATCCCGATCGTGTTGCGCACGTGCTACATACATATATTGTTGTACGAATGGAAAATATCAACCGTTTTATTGCCATGTCTAAAGGGATTCAAATCCAAGCCTTGGCTTATTAGTTGGAATAACAACTTATTTTTTATTTAGTATAGCACCAGTGATAAACTCTTGTCGTTTGTCTAAGATTCTCTAACCATGAAAACGGACTTGACTTAAAAGTGCTATAAAGCTCTGTAATATCAACTCCTGAGCCTTATGGAGGTCTCAAAGAATTACATAGCTTTCGGATAATATCTTTGTTTTCTCTCAAAGTTTATAGCAGCAAATATTTTTAAAACTAAAACTAAAACTAAATTAACAGCAAATCTAAATAAACCGAAATCCTCCTCATAGTTTTTGTAGAATTTAATTGTAAAATAAAATTAAAACAAACCCATATTATGGCCCAAATAAATTCCACAACTATGTGCGTTTAACTCGCAAGTCCACAGCAGATCTAATCACTTATTTATTTTTACTAGTATCGCCTGTGGTCGAAATTCGACCAATTGTGCGAGAGAAACGCACGTATTAATACATATTATTTCACCTTGTTTTAACCTGGCTTAGACACAAAATATCGGCTGCCCCTCTTTACAAGCTTTCCAACAAAAAAAATCCAGCGAATATGTTGTGTTTAAGGCAGCTTAAAAGGGGTTGAACTGTTTTGCCTTCGCCTATTTATATAATAATTTTTATTTAATTTGTATGCACCCTGAGGGAAGGTAGCATAAAACCTTCGCAAAGCTTTCAATCCTAACCAATCGCAATCGCAATCATAAATCTCATCCACATAACATCTACCTTCATTGTTTTAAAAATTTAAACAATTTTTTCAAATTCCCTTAGCAACACACCCCCACGCCCCATCGGATCCACGCTTGAACTTGAAGACATATCCCGATAGTCAGGTTATTAAAGAAAGTAAGTCCAATTTTTTTACTGTTTTCATTTATCACATAAAATTAAATAAAAAAAAAACAAATAAAACAAGATAAATACATTTTGTTACACTCGCTACCTAGTAAGGTCTCTTTACCCTTTTATAAATTTATTTTAACGTCCAATTTTCTCTTTCTTCTTTAACAATACAAAAACAAAAAACAAAAAATAAAATAAAAAAAAACTAATAACTAAATCTAAAGGATATATAATGGAGGGTAAGTTTGAATATCAAATCGAAAAAAAAACACAAAGTTTATCCACCAAAGTATACTTATGTATACTTTACTTATATACAAAAAAGAGCACGCATCAATAAATTTGTATTCCCCCCAAACACGCACAACAGCAACAACAAAATAATACGAATTAGAAAATGTATATTCAAAAAAACAATTATACCCCTCAATATCAGGAGAAACCCCTTAATTATGCTTTAAAAAGCAATTTATATATTTGCTTATATACAAAAACAATTTACATATTTATTTGTTTATGTACAAATTTAAAACAACAAAAAATATTTGTAAAAATAAAGGAAACACAAATTATTATTATATCTCACAGCGCTTGCCGATTGCTAGCTGCACCGACAAAAATATTAGAAAATTTTTTGGTTACAAAAAAACTAAAAAATCATGTTTTTTTTAGGTCGTGAAGTCATCTTTCGATGTCGTGACGAAGGTCCACTTCGAGCAAAGGTCAGATGGAGCCGCCCAGGCGGTAGGCCACTACCATCTGGATTTACAGACGTTAATGGACGATTGGAAATTCCTAATATTCGAGTAAGTATACATATATAAATACTTTATAAAATATTCTTAAAGGCTTCTTTGAAAGTTTTATCCGCTTCAAGGTTGAGTTCCATTGTGTTGGCCCCTTCGTTCCCTAGATATACGCTGAGGCTCCTTATAGACTTCAGTACTTTTTTTAAGTTCTAAGTAACAAACTTCATACGAGCCCAGGATTGCTCTTATGGATGGAAAACTCTGCTATTTGCAACTGCAGACATTCGTTTTTCCAACTAAGATGCTATCTAAGTACCCAGTGCCCCGTAAGACAACGAATCAAGACCCTTAAGTCTTCTTTGTGAAGCTGGGGCAGTTTTTTTTTTTCCTTTCGAGCAGATTTGGTGAGTTTCTTGGTTTACCGTTGGCCTTTGCATTTGTCCCAATATTCAGCATAACAATCATGGCCTGTTTATTGAGTGTATGAAATTTAATGTACTCCGAAGAAGGGTTCAGGACTGGTAATCGAATGGCAAGACTGCCTTATCGCCAGTTTTTTCAGACAGACTTTTAAAACACGCGTGACCTTTTATCTAGACAACGATGATCAGATTGCCTTTCATAAGATCTTCGAGGTTGAGACAGTCCCAGGCAAGGCTTGTCACTATCAAATACAATTTAAGCTACCAGGTTGTCATGAATAAAGATAAAGATACATGCGCCGTAGATGAGTGTTTGTGTTTTTTTATAAATATGTATATTGTATTCTTAAGTTGTTAACCTTTACTGACTGTAATCAAAGCGATTAACACTTGTTGCCGAATGGTAACCATCCTGAGACAACTGGCGTATGCCATAGAACTGCCATGAATTTTTCGTTGTAACTCAAGAGCTTAGACGTTTCTGTCTATTGTTGGTTTTGGGGCTTTCGTTTGTCCTCAATCCGTTCAAGATTGATATACAGTGAACCAAAAAAAAAAAAAGTTGGACATGAACAGGATGCAATTAGAAAATTTAATACATAACCCGTAAAGCTATTAAATTCAATGAAAGTGCAAATGAAACATAATTTTTTAAGCTTTCGAAATAGTTTTAATTCATTTTTCTAAAATTTGTTTTTTATATTTAAAGAAAAAAACAGTAGTTTCCAAAGCCAAACAAAACTTGGACACTTACGGAATTCGTTATAAAAACCGAATACATTAACAATAATATACATTTTTATATTTAGTATGTTAGCCATTACTCACCGTTCTCTGCTGTAGTAATAATTTTGAGATTTTCCTTTTCAGCGCCATCTATCAGAAAACTCGAAAACTTTTGATTTACAAACATTTCTCACTTCATAACAAATATATTCTGTAAGTTTCAGCTCAATCGGATGGTTTTCAAATTTTGGTGTTCCACCGCCATCTATCGGAAAATTTGAAAACTTTTGATATACGAACATTTCTCACTTCACTGCAAATATCATTGACATATTATATATGGACTGCTAGTGAAATGTAATTTTCATACATCGTCTGCGGACAATTTGGGTCCAACATAACTAGCGCCACGTGTTTCGTAGGGACAGCAATGTGAAACAATAATCCGCCATCATACTTATTTTACGTAGAAACTGAGGCCATCTATTGCCGTATATACGAGTTACAACGAAAATACGTTAAATTTTAAACTGTTGCCGCGTTGGTACCAACAGATGCCACTACCAAAATTTTAATACAAAATTTGAAAATAGCCGTTACTTTTCTTTATTGACCCATAAACTAGATAAATATGGTAAATTTATTTGGAATTCATTTTTTGTGTTGATTAATACTTTATGTTTTTGCTTTATAATGCAGTACAACTTCTCACAATTAAGTTTTCACATTTCTCCGTTTACGAAACAAGAGGGCTAGTGCTTATGTTGAAACCAACGCGAAGTTGGGTACTAGCAGTCCATATATAATATTTATGTCAATGGCAAATATATTGTGTAAGTTTCAGCTTAATCGTACGGTGGGTTTCAAATGTTTTGAGTTCCACCGGCATCTACCGGAAAACTTGAAATTTGTTTATGTACGAACACTTCAAACGTCATAAAAAGCATACGAGTATGGTGTACGTTTTTGCTAAATCGAATGGTTAGCTTATGAGTTTTGAGATATCAAACGAACAGCTCATTTTTATTTATAAAGATTATCTTTCCATCCACTGCTACAAATTTGGCCTTATACTGAATGCATTCATTCTTAATTCAGAACCAGGAGCATGAATACTTCAAATGATTTTTATAAAGGTACTGTTATTTTCGTGCTCATCGCCTGTTTAGCCAATTCCTTTTTTTGATATTTTAAAATGGGGAGCCTTTCACAAGCAAGCATGGGGAAATGTCCAAGCTATACAAAAAGCCGTATTAGAAGAAAATAACCTTAGAGTCTTAGGTACACGTCTTAATAACGTATCCATTTTTTCCCCTATATTTCTAGATTGACGATTCGGGTAAATACGTTTGCGAAGCTATTGGCTATCCGGCACACATACAAGGACAATCTGTAGCCGTTCATTTGACAGTGGAAAGATGTAAGTACCAAAGAACAAAACCGCCAAATACTTGGATGTAATTAAAATAAAAATAACTTCTAAGCATCAAAACAAAACATTCCACGCTGCATTCAGCTTGGGGAGTTCACAAATATGAATCGCCATCCACCAAGATCAAGTACGGCACTGTGCCGCATATTGGTCTTGAGTTCTTTGGCCTAGGTATGATTTGAAGCAAAGCATTGAATTCCTTTCTAAATAAAATCTATCTTTCTTCCCCTTTGCATTCCATTGAAATGTGTGGTGCTGCGGTAAATGCCTCTTTTAAAGGCGTACAACTCAGAATCTAAGCTAATGCTATTTTGACGCTTTCAGATAATCCAATCGCTGATCGCCCACCAACAGCGTGTCATGAGAATCAAGCTACCTGCATGAATGGCGAGTGCATCGATAAGAACCAGATTTGTGATAGGATTCCCCACTGCTCGGATGGATCGGATGAGCATAGCTGTAGTCATGGACGCAAGTGCCACCCGAATCAGTTCTTGTGCAGGAACAGTAAATGCGTCGATCGTATCTGGCGATGTGATGGTGAGAACGATTGCGGTGACAACTCGGACGAGGACAGTTGTGATGCTGAACCTAGTGGCACCCCATGCAGGTATGATGAATTCCAGTGCAGGAGTGGACATTGTGTGCCCAAATCATTCCACTGTGATGATACCAATGATTGTTATGATGGATCTGACGAGATCGGTTGCAGTAAGTTAAATAGAAGCTAACGCCTTTTTTTCGGGATTTTATAACATTTTTTTTTTAACTTGAATAGCCGCTCCAGCAGTCATTCGCCCACCACCACCAAGGCAGATAATTTCAGCTGGTGGCGTTTTGAATATCACATGTCGAGCAACTGGTGTTCCAGTTCCAGTGATCGTGTGGCGTCTTAATTGGGGTCATGTGCCTGAGAAATGTAAATCGAATACGTTCGGAGGCTTGGGAAGTCTCTACTGCCCCGACATGGAGGTTCGCGACAGCGGAGCCTATTCCTGCGAAATTATCAACTCCAAGGGAACTCTGTTTGTGACTCCAGACACACTCGTAACGGTGACATCTGATGATGGTGACGTGTGCCCGGCTGGATTCTTTAATAAACTTGCTCAGCGGCAAGATGACTGCATCAACTGCTTCTGCTTTGGAGTCTCGAACACCTGTAAGAGTGCCGACTTATTCTCCTACTCGCTACAGCCTCCAATCACATCTCACCGCGTGGTAGGAGTTCAAATTCGCCCATACCAAGACGTTACGATCACTGAGACGACAGGACATAACATTATGGCTCTGCATCATGGTGTTCAGTTCCGTGCCTCAGATGTGAGCTACTCCCGTGTGTTGCCATACTTGGCACTTCCCGTTGAATATCAAGGCGGGCAATTGCGCTCGTACGGTGGATATCTCAAGTACGAAGTACAGTATCAAGGCCAGGGTCGTCCAACTGATGTTCCTGATGTAATCATCACCGGAAACGGTTATACTTTGACATACAGTGGACGCACTCAACCACAACCAAATGCCAGCAACCAGATAGCGGTACAGTTCACCGCCGGAAACTGGCAGAAACCGGATGGTCGACGTGCAACCCGTGAGGAGATTATGATGATATTAGCCAACGTTGAAAATATCTTGCTTCGTTTGAGTTACATCGATGCTACTGAAAGGGAAGTAGAGCTGGTGAACATCAACATGGATTCGGCAGCTGTAAATGATCGTGGTTTGGGATCTGCATCGTTAGTTGAGCAGTGCTCGTGTCCACCTGGTTACGTTGGAGACTCATGCGAACGCTGCGCACCTGGATATGTGCGTCAACCCGGAGGTCCATGGTTGGGCCGTTGTGTACCACGTGAACCAGAGCCATGCCCACCGGGTACATTCGGTGATCCTCGTCGCGGAATTCAATGTAAGCCCTGTCCATGCCCACTGACAAACCCGGCAAATAACTTCGCAACTGGTTGCTCGTTGAGCTCCGATGGGGATGTTATCTGTAACTGCCACCAGGGTTATACAGGTCGTCGTTGTGAGCACTGCTCAGAAGGTTATGAGGGTAATCCAATGCTTGCAGGAGGCCGCTGCTATCCAAGACCTGATAATGAATGTAATGCTGATGGTACATTGACTGCCCGTCCAGATGGATCTTGTGAGTGTAAGTCACATGTTACCGGAGCCCGTTGCGATCAGTGTGCACCGTCGTCGTTCTTCTTGAACTCCTTCACATACTCTGGCTGTATTGAGTGTTTCTGTATGGGAGTGGCAAAACAATGCTCCAGCAGCTCGTGGTACCGTAGTTCGGTGGCCACCGATTTTGGGCGGTCTGCTACCCCGCATGGCTTCAATTTGATTGCGGGCTACGATAACTACGAGCCGATTCCTGTGCAATTTTCGCAAAATCAACGCCAGCTGACCTTTGGACGCTCAGAACAGAATGATGTTCTCTACTGGAGCTTGCCAGTTGACTTCTTGGGTAACAAAATCACCTCATATGGTGGCAATTTGAATTACACACTTAGCTATAGCCCACTGCCAGGAGGTCATATCTCAAGAAATGTTGCACCCGATGTGGTCCTCAAGAGTGTAAGTGGAAAGCAGTTCCGTCTTAGATCTACGTTTCTATTAAATTCTTCTCTTTTTTATTCAGGCCAATGATATCGTGTTCCATCACTTCCGCAAGTCACAAGTCAACCCAAGTGTTTCACAATCATATGCCGTTCCGATTTTAGAGAGTTCCTGGCAGCGTTCCGATGGCATTACCGTCAATCGAGAGCACTTGCTGATGGCTTTAGCCGATATACAAGCGATTTATATTAAGGCCACATACACAACTGTGACCAAGGACGGTACCTTGACTTTTGTCAGCTTGGACACCGCTGATCCCACCAATCGTGGAACCAATCGTGCCTATGAAGTCGAGGAATGTCGTTGCCCACCGGAACACACTGGTCTGTCATGTGAAGACTGCGTACCGGGCTATAAGAAAACCTTGGAGTCTGGCCTTTATCTAGGCATTTGCGAACCATGCGAGTGCAATGGACATTCCACAGAGTGCGACTCTGAGACTGGAGTTTGCTTGGTAAGTAATTTACATATGTATATGAACCTTACTCTAAGCCATGATTCTAATGTATTTTTTTATGCAGAACTGTCGTGACAACACTGCCGGAGACTTCTGTGACGAATGTGCACCAGGCTTTGTAGGTAATGCTACAAATGGCTATCATAGTGATTGCCAACCATCTGGCGACAATCAGTACATCTGCAGTCGATGCAACAGTGCTGGAACAGTCTCTTGTGATGGCGGATATTGCCAATGCAGGCGTAATGTTGTTGGACAATATTGTGATCAATGTCGTCGCGGTTCCTTCGGCTTGTCAGCATCGAGTAGCGAAGGTTGCTCAGAATGTTTCTGTTCTGGAGCGACGACTCAATGCTACGCTGCCAACCTCTATCGACAGCTAAAACCGATTCCTTTCCTCGACTCTGCTCCACTTATCACCGATGAAAACGGTGACCTGTTGGATAGAGGAAACATGGGTCTTAATATTGAAATAAATATGTACAAATACAGCACTCCATCATACACGCAGAAATACTGGAGTCTCCCGAACTCGATCGTCGGTGATCACCTCAGATCGTACGGCGGCAAGCTTTCGTTCATACTCCGTGTCGAAAGCTATGGTAACTTTGAAACTGGCAAGGATGTGATTCTTATTGGCAATGGAAATAAACTTGTGTGGACTCGGCCATCAGACACGATCGAAGACGAAAATATCGAAGTGCGTTTACACGAAGAGGAGAATTGGACTCGGCCCGATGGTTCCAGAGCGTCACGCATCGACATTCTAACAGTGCTCTCGGATCTGCGATTCATTTTAATTCGTGCAACACCAAAGATCCCCACTCAGACAACATCGATCGGCAATGTTGTTCTCGAAACTGCTGGAGAGAGCGGTGCCGAAATAGGTGCATCAACTGTCACCGATATTGAAATCTGTCAATGCCCAACTGGCTACACCGGTGAAAGCTGTCAGACATGCTCGCCCATGTACTACCGTGACACCAGCGATCTTAAAGGCTCCTCATTTGGATCATGTCTAGAGTGTCCATGCAGTGATGGTGCCGAAGCGTGCAGTAAGCTCGACTCTGGCTACGTCTCTTGCCATTGTAAGCAAGGTTACTCGGGTGATCGTTGTCAGTACCCCGATTCGGGTAAGTTAATCACATTGTTCAACTATTTTTCACTTTCATTTTGCTCATTTACTCCTCAATCCCCCCATATACGTTTACTCGGATGTAGGCCAGTTATGGGAGAGACCGAAGTGTTGTAGCGGACATAAAGTGAACTTTTTGCCAAACAAAACGATCGATCCGAACCAGACATACATTCTCACTGATGGCAAAGGAAAAACTGTCGGATATGTGTATCCAAATTTAAATAATTGTTCGGTGATTTCGATGACACCGCCATTATCGATCTCCACACAAGGTGCTCAAAGAAATCGGGATTCGTTTCATGTTTCTATTCTGTTGTAGTAAAGTCGGTCTCTGTTTGCAAAAAGAGGGCGCCGACTTTTATATCTGTACTCGTTTTTTGTCTGGATGAAAATTTGTTTTTTAAAACAAAAACAAACAAAAAAAAACTACAAAATGTAGATGTCCGTCGTTAGTTATCTCGTTTACCGTAGATTTTTACATGTTAACGTAAAAAGTCTGTACTAACAATTTGTCTAGAAACCGAGCTTATTAACGTTTCTATATGGGACTCTTTTCTAAACTAGTATGCACTGTTTTTTAGACATGTATTTGCAAAATAAACTTTTTTTATTAGTAGTTTCGTGGTAAGTGATGTAAATCTCTTCAATTCCTCGAGAGGTTGAAAACCGAGATGATTTGTAGAGAATTTGAAAATATTGCTAATGTTAGAAGTGGGAAAAAGCAGACTTTCTATAAGGAATGGCTTATACACAGAGTCTCTGCCGTCGTCTTGTTTGGTTGAAAAAAGATAGAGTCTCTATTCTCATAGCGGATTTTATCGGTTACTCAAAATATATGTACAATATTCCACTGTTTTTGTTCCATCGCGACTCTTATCATTTTAACAACAAATATGTTTGTTTTGTTACATACAACATTTCTGAAGATTCTGACCTGCTATTTTTACCACTTAAAAAGGTATTGGTAATTCGAGTAAAATTCAAGCTTTGCGAGCTCCATTTTATCAGTAGAAGTTGACCGTAATTACATAATATTCAACATATTATTAAACAATATGTAATACAATAAACTCGAAGCTGAAACAGCTGAAGCCCAGCGGTACTGTTCAGTTCACAAAAAATTTACCGATCCACTTTTCCTGATTAAGAATCAAAGAAAAATTTCATTCAAGATCCGTTTCATTACAGTCATTTCAAATTGTTCATGTCAACAAAACACCACAAACTGTGTAGGTGGTGTACCATATGTATGTTTGTACACATAATGTATTGTTTTTTTTTTTTTGTCGTATTCGAAAATAGGGTAAAAGTACGAAAACTGTCGGTTATTTGTATTCAAATTAAAATAATTCTTCGATTAATTCAATGACACCATTTTCCATGCAAAAATTAAAATTTTAATTTATTGCTTACAAATTGTTGCAGTCCAATAAGTAAAGGCTAGTACGGTGCTCGCGCTAAACTAAATTTTCTTTACAAAATGTGTCCTTGCTAAACGTAAAGATAAAATTCTGCTGGGAAATTTATCTGAGTGTACGGTGCTCATGCTAAAATACTCGCTAAATAGGTTATTGTATAGGATAAGTCTCCATAGAATCTTAGCCGCCATTTAATGTCCGGGACATTCATTTGGCCGAGGAATTTTTACGTTTCAAATTTAAATAAAAATTTAAAACAAAAATTAATTATTCGGTTTGAATTTTTCGACGATTTATGCGAAAACAGGTAAATAAGTAACACTTCTGTTTGTTTATTCAAGCACGAGTATTAAAAAGAAAAGGCAATGTCGGGGAAGACAAATAAAAAATTAAAATAATCTCAGGAGCACACAGAAAAAAGGTTTATGATAAGAGTGGATTTATCAATTTCTACAACCAACTCTACAAACAAAATTAATCTGGTATTTATCTTCGACTTCCATTTGAATTTTTGGAGACCGGTGGAAATTTAGTTTAGCGGGAGCACCATACCAGCCTTAATAATAAAAAGTAACCTTTTTTTTATAAATTCGAGGTCTCTAAGCCAATAAGAAACCAATAAGCAGTCTGTCATGGCTTACTTGTGGATCGAAACTTTTTTAAAACCATTTGAATCTGTATAATAGAAAACAACAGAAAAGTACTGTACCGGCAACGGGTGATGTCAGTCGCAAAGTATAATATTTTTGAAAAAAGGGCTTGGGGTGTTGTCAGCACTCAGTTTAGGGTTGACTTCACTTTCTGTGAGGGACGAACCTGGCAATCAATTTTACACCCACTTCCAGGTATCCGCTATTACTATTATAAAAGTATATAGTATAAAGTATAGTATACTTAATGACGTTGTAAATTTAGTATGATGAACGCCCCAAGTTGGCGGATTACCGTTATCTTCACAATCCCCTTGACATTAGTATCAAATGAAAGGCTTTAACAATTAGAATGGAATCACTCTAAATTTAATATGGCGAACGTCCCAAGATGGTGAATAGTTGTTTTAAAAAAAAAAAAATTATTTTTTTTTAAGTTTCAATTTCCAAAATTCCCAGCGAACAAATTTTAAGTGAACAGTTCTTTTTTGAGGTGTAAATATCTTTGCTCTCAGTATGGGCCTCACGAGTTTCTCACCGTCACGCATAACCAAACATAGTGTTAGTTCGTTCTCTGTATATGATTATCTTCATTAATTTCTCCTTCACACAATAGCATAACATATTATGTATGTACAATGTACATGTTATCAGCGTCAACGTTCTCTGTATATGTTAACATATCAAATTTCACGACTACCTGGTACTCACGCCTTTTTTCTTTATTTGACAATAATTTGCAAAATTATTCACATATTTCTAGGAGCAATCATTAAATGTTTGTTCTTACACACAAATCTCTTTACGTAGCATGTTTTATGTGATTGTGTTGTTTTTGTTTTTGTTTTTATTGGAAACTTTAAAAAATAGCTTTAACCCTTTCGATGCGGGTGGGACATACATAATAATATGTCCCAAGCAAAGTATAAACACTCCTAAGTAAAAGAAAATACACTGTAAATGGGACTTTGAAGTCTTTGATAACGGTAAAATATTGTGTATTCGCCATTTGGGTAACGCAGTTTTAGTAATTAGTGGAAAATTTTGCGAGGGATCAGATGAAAAGTTGTGAAAAAGATGTGTGGACATACAAAAAATTCTATCTATAGTACTTGGAATATTGTAAAATAATTTTAATAATTTATTTTTTTTTTTTAGTATTTCCATTTTTTTTACGCATTTTTAGTTGTTTGGGACATATAATGTCCCATCAGTATTCTTTACACATTTTTACTCTTACTACTCCCTAGGTTATAATAACAATATGACGCCGCCATTACACCCTAATCAAATAGCTGACATTTCTGTACATTTTTTTGTGTTCATTTATTAATTTGAACAATTAAATTTGATTTCGTATTTACTTCTTATTTCAATATTTTTGGGAGAAAGTATTGAATGGGATATATTTGTACCACTAAAGAATACGGATGGGACATATATGTCCCACGCCCCTACCACACCCCCTTATTTGGAAATTTTACAATTGGAATGAAAACCTATACCGAAGTTTTCTTGGGCTCGATACACATCCGTACCGAAAGGGTTAAGGGCGAATTCCTCACCTCAGTGGGAACCTTTGTATGCGTACTTTTAAATTGATACTAGGTTCATTGAAAAACCTTGAAATAACTGATAAAGAAGGTAGTTTGTCATTTTATTTTTCAGCTTAATTTGAGATAATGTCAAAATCAAAATATGTACGTATTTATCAGCACCGTATGGGTATAAATGTAAGAGACTTCTTTGTGATTCAAAAAGATTGTAATCTATTATTTATCTACTGTATTCCTCTTTGTGTCTAGATTTTTGTAGTTAAGTCAATTCTATCGCTTTTGTTTTTGTCAGACAATTTTCTGAATATTTGTATGTATTCTATTAGTCTTTGTTTATTTGTACCAGATTCCATGCAACGGTCAACGTTGTTTGATTTGAAAAACAAAAATAGCTAAAGTAAACTAATCTGAGCACCTATATTTCTAAATCTATGAGGATCTCACATTTTTAAAGAATGTAATTCGATCTTCGTCAACATCAGCAAAACTTACAAAAAATATCTCACCAATCATGTGACTAACCATGGATATTTTATGTCAATCAAATACAATGATGAGTGTTTTAATTGAAAATTAATTTTTTTGAACAGATCCAAGACCACCAGTGACAACTCCACAACCACCACCATATGATACCGAAATAACAGTTACAATTACGGCACCAGAAATAAGCATCATACCAGTTGGTGGATCATTGACACTATACTGTTCGGGAACGTTCACCATCAATGGGGTAAGTCGTCTTGTTAACGAGAGCGGGATATAGATTAATTTAAAAAAAAAAATGTCCTTACATAGGCACCGGTGCTAGTCACTTGGCATAAGTTGAACGGATATCTGCCATATCAAGCTGAACAAGATAATGGAGCACTCTATTTGCGTGATCTGCAAATCCAAGATTCGGGTATATACATTTGCCAAGCCAGGGGAACAGGTAGAATATTCGAGGATAAGGTCTCCATCACTATATCACGTAAGTAAACAAATGCATTACTGTAACACGAATATTTTGATATCGAAATAACTTCACTCGCATGCCTTACAAGGATATGCTAAGGAATTAGCCGCAATTTATGGTAAAAGTCGATTTTTTGATATATGTATTTGAATGTCCTGTTATACAGTAGAGAATGATTTAGCTCAATGTGTATAATTTCTATCATTGACATTCATATTTTCAAAAAGTAACTCGCACATTTCAAATCACCTTTCAATTGAATTCCAGCTCGAAGCCAAGAATCGCCCCCAGTCATCAATCTCAACACACCATACGTGACTGTCGAAGAATATCGTCCGATTGAAATTAATTGTGCTGTCGTTGGAAATCCACAACCAACTGTTTCATGGACACGTATTGGTGGCGCCCTATCCCGAGATGCGCGCATCGAAGGTGATCGCATTATCTTCCCAACGGTTCGCAAATCCGATGAGGGTGTATACCGTTGCTATGCGGCAAATTCTATTGGAACCGCTGACCGAACGATCAATATTTATGTAAATCAAGCTCCACAACCAACTCCAGCACCAACACCACCGCCACGTGATTTGGTTCGCATTGAACCAGCACAAGTCCAAGGCTATGTCGGTGATACGGTTCGACTGGTTTGCCAACCCGCAACCCAAGTAGTACTGATCTATAATTGGTCAAAGGATAATACACCTGTACGTTGGCATAGAAATATGGAAGCCGACGATAATGTGCTTATCATTAGAGAGGCCACGATTCGCGATACTGGCCGATACATTTGTAGTGGAGTGGACCAGCGCAATAGACAGAACTACACCTCAACAGCATATATCAGTATTGAAGAAAGGCAGTCTGGTGGCGGTGGAGGGTAAATATTCTTAAGTGTACTCTGAAGAGAAAAAGCTTATATTTGAATTAATTTTTCAGTGTTGTGCCAAGTATTAGGCCCCTGCAACAGGACCATCTCATCTCTCAAGGTCAAGACCTTACCATCACATGTGAAGCTAGCGGTACACCATATCCAACAATCAAATGGACGAAGGTCGATGGTGCCCTCGACTCAAATATTCAACAAACCGGCAATGTTCTACGTATCATTAACGCACAGCCCGCCAATCGTGGTCTCTTCCTGTGCGTGGCGGAAAGTCCTTTCGGCTACGATCAAGCCAGCACTACTATTGATGTTGAACGTAAGTATTCATTTTTCTTCTCCAAATCTATCTGTTATCTTTTCGACCATTTTGTTTCTTGTAACAACCTAACCTCACATTTTCATTTATAAAAAAAAAAAAAACATAAGCTTTCGAAACTGGAGTCGGTAATACGATTGTTCCAAATCTCTATCTACTTCTTGTTATATGCTCATCAATTATTTACTTGATTGCAGCCCGTGAGCGTCCATCTATTGAGCTGCATCCGCCAGAGCCACAAATACTACCTGTCGGCAGTACGGCCAGGTTGACATGTCATCCTGTTTCGGGAATACCAGCACCCAAGTTGACATGGCGTCGTGTAGATGGCTATCCAATGCCATCGCGATTCAAAGAAGATTATCCAGGAAGGGGAGAGTAAGTTGTGATGTCAAGAAATCGGAACTTTCTTAAAAATCTTTCTCCTTTAGAATTACTGATGTCCAGGTCAGCGACGCTGGTGAATATGAATGTTTGGCTGAGAATATTGTCGGCAAAGTTACTGGAACCCTCGTCATCTCCATTCAGGAAGCACCAGTGATAACACTTGAGCCCAGCGAAGAGGATATCGAAGTGACCGAAGGTGAAGAGCTAAAGATTGTTTGCTCAGCTACTGGTAGTCCGAGACCATCAGTTCAATGGATCGATGTGACCCCTACTCAGCGAACGCCGGGTATACAACCGTTCCAAATAACATCTGAAGCAGTTCTTGAGATCTACCGTGTGACAATGAAAGATGCTAAGGTATATCTCTGCCAGGCGAGAAACGATGCCGGCTATGATACCAAGTATGTGAACGTCCGCGTTCAAAGGAGACGAGGAGATACCGGTAATTGAGGAGGGGCTATTAGAAGTAGAGTGATCTACAAACTAACATCTATTTTATGTAAATTCATTCAGGGCTCAGTGATGTCGATCAACCACAGCCAACCCGTCCTGTATACGGCCCACGCCCAGATGCAGCTAACTCAGTTTATCAAGCCGAAATTGGTGACACTGCTACATTAAGCTGTGACATTGGTCAGTTCTTTTACAGTTGAGTATCAAGTTTTGCCTCTACTTTAAGTCATATCTATTCACAGAGGGTACTCCACAATTGAGAACCACCTGGGAACGTGTCGATGGACGTCCCATGCCAAGAAGCTCCCATGTGGATAGAAATAACTTGATTATCACCCGAGTTGAGTCAGATGCCGTTGGACAGTATCGCTGCAAGGCCTTCGACCAACGCGGCAATCCGGTGACATTCGTTATCGCTGAATTGATTTTGGTACCAATTCCACACATTACATTCCACCCAGAGATGCCAATCAATGTAAGGGCCAATGAAAATGTCGAAATCCTCTGCGCGGTAACCGGAGCTCAACCTATCGAGGTGCTCTGGTATGCCGATAATAATCGCCCACTGCCATTGTAAGCGGAAGTATAGTGATAGCTGGAGGGAAACTAATATCTTGATTACTTTTAGGTCCGTTCAAGCTGATGGACAGTACTTGCGATTCAATGCAATTACACCCGCCGATGCTGGACGTTACTACTGCTCTGCGACAAACGCATACGGCAACACTACTAAGGTAGCCGAAGTTGTTGTAAATCGTGGAACATCTGTGGAACAGACACCAAATGTTCGACGGTATGAAATTAACGAGGGTGAAGACGTAACACTGTCGTGTGATATTAAAAGATCAAGGGAGCCGATCCGATCGGACCTTAGAGTAAGAGTTGTTCAAATTGTTTCAATTAATTTATTTTTACCTGGCATTCCCATCTGCTAGTATGCTTGGCGTCGTACCGATGGAAGACCACTGCCGCAAACATCTTACATGAGGGACCAAGTGCTCTACTTACGTGCCGCACGTCCCGAGGATCAGGGTGACTACATCTGTGAACTCTTCTCACCATCGGGTATTGAAGCTGAACCCAGCTATGTTAACCTCATCATTAAGCGTGAGTATCGAAAACGCCGTAGGCAAGCGCCTAAAAAACGACTTTCTCAATAATCAATTACGATCGAGCGTAATAAATTTTGTTTATTAAATCTTTATACAAAACTAAACTAAAAAGGAAAAAAAATAATAACTTTAAGATGAAAACAAACTTAATTAGTAATTTGGAAGAGAAAAAAAAATACAAACAGATAATTGATACTTCTCCTGATTTTACTTGAAATACAAAAAATAAAACAATTAATTCCAACACCAACACCAAAATTAACAAACAAAATGGTGGTGGTATAAACAAATTCAAATTAAAACACAAAAAATAAAATAAAAACTATGAGAAAACCCTTACTTTGTTATCAAGCAAAGTGGTGATTTTCTTCTCGGTGAAATTTTGTTTTCCATGAGCTGAGACCCGAGTGAAGGTCATAAACTAAATGGCCTTTAAATATGTTTGTTTGTTTATTTTTTAATTTTTTATTAAGAGCTACGAAATGTCGAATGCATGCCATATAAATGAGAATATAAATATAATTATACAAAGAAAAAATACTAAACATATATATATATATGTATATTTAAGCATAAAAAAAAGAGATTTATTAACAAAATATTTTTTTTTTTTTTAATTTTACTTATAATTTTTTTTTTTTGTGTAACTTAGAAAATTTATGATTTGTCGTTTTGTATTAACAACAAGAATTATACATATAACTACTGGCTGCCATTTTTTTTATTATTTAAATATAATGAAACACATTAAAATTTAAAAATAATATAATATACATATAAATAACAATATATATATATTTTTTTAATTTTACATTTTTGTTTATGTTTTACTGCTAAAAATGAATTCGTTATTTCTCCTTGTTTACTTGTTATTTGTTTTTTGTTTTTTTATTTCCGTTGCGAGTGAAAAATTTTGTTATCTTGATGGTGGTCCTTTGTTTTTTTTTAGAAACAAAAATAGATTAGATCCTTTTTTTTTTTGTTTTGTTTTTTGTCAATATACTCGTACTATATAAGCTGTTCAATTTGCTTAAGTTTCAATATTGTCGGCAAGCAAAAAAAAAATTAAAATTTGTTTGTTAAAATTTTTTTTCTAAATTTGTTTGCTAAATTCTGTGTGTTATTTTTTATTTACATTTAAATTGGTTGCGGTGTATTCTAGTGTTTTGTTTTTTTTTTCCTCTCTGTTTTTGTCGGCGGTGTTTTGTTATTTTCCTTGTTTTTCTTCTTCTATTTTTCTCTTCGGCTTCTTTTGGTTTGTTTTATTTTTATTTTTGTTTTATTTGCATCTCATTAAACAATTTTTATTATTTTTGGAAAAACATCAATAAATCGTGCATGCACATTTTATACGCACAACTTTTACAATCTACCTTTAGACAGTAAGAAGTAAGTTCAATGAGCAGTTTACAAAAAATATTATATATATTAAACTAAGTGGGAGAGATCTATTACTTTAAGTATGAGTCTTTCGAAAATAGTTGCAGTTAATGTCTTAGAAATGCGTGGATAAGCGAGGTCAGTGACAGTCGCAGATTATTATCTTCCAGGTTATTCGATTAACCTGGAAGACCCGCACAGTTAAATATAAATCTAAGAACTTAGCACTTTTGTCATCTCTGGATCTATCGAAAATCAGTTTTCAAAATACGAGCAAATGCAAGCTTACTTCTGAAACCGTCCAAGATATTATGTCTTGCCTCCTCCAGGACTAAGAGATGCACTTTTAAAAGGATGTAAAAAGAAGAAGCAAGATGCATAACCTGAAGCAGAGATATCACCATCTTTCAGTAATCAGTATACGAGAAATCAAATAATACGGAGCTAGCATCATAATAAATTTCTGTAAATTCTGTGGAGACAAATGTAGTACTTAAAAGGATTTGGTTTTGGTTTGAGATACTTTTCTTCACGTTTAAAGCCCCATTTAGATGATCTGTTCAGTTTCAGTTGAGCTATCACTTGAGCTTTCAGTTAAACTGATTTGTAAATGCACAAACTGAAACGTTTAACTGAAACTGAAACTGAGACTGAAACTAATGGAATTCCCATTAGTTTTCAATTCAGTATCAGTTAAACTGCTCAGAAGTAAAATAAAGCTCAGTTTCAGTTAAGCGCTTCAGTTTTTGCATTTACGCAGCAATTTAACAGAAAGCTCAACTGATAGTACAACTGAAACTGAAACTGAACTGATTATCTAAATGGGGCTTAAGCTTTTCGGCCCTATGCTCCAGGAGGAGTTAAAGTGGAACAAAAAAAGAAGAAACTTTTCGGCATAAAAGTTGTGTCCAGATCAATTTGTAACCATTGACTCTAGAATCCAAAGAGAGTGGGACCTTACGGTATTCAGAGTTCAGTTATATGCCTCTCTTTATCTGTCATTCCTAACTCGGCGAGTGTCATTATTTATTCTGACTTCACGCCAATAAATTTGGATTTGGAACTTGAAACTAAATGATGTATGTATTTTTATGGCAATGGTCAAAAACCCGAAAGAGACGTTTTAACGTATTCCTTGCCAAATAAAAGTTACTTAGATAACATCTTGCAATTTTGTAAGTATTTTCTAAATTCTGTAAAACAAATGCTTACTAACCAGGACTTAATAAAATATGAAAAGTACTTTCTGGTAACGTACATACATATATACGATGAGGTATGGTCTACGGTAGCGTTACCATCTGTCCGGGATTTCCCCTTTTTTTACCTATGCGGAGATCGTCCAAGACAGTTTTTCTTAATTGTCCGGGTTTGTCCGGCTTTTCCATTATTCATAAATTAAAATATTGTGCTCATATTTATCATTTATTACCAATAGAAAAAATCTATTAAGTAATGTGTGTCCCAGAATTCAAGCAAGATTTGATTTTGTCGCCGTTTATGCGAAAAAAATACAGCGTAACAGCTGACAGAGTTATTACTATTAATGGAGTATACATACACGAAAGTTCAACGCGTCTTCATTGTTCAGCAATAGTCAAAATTGTCAAACTTGGTGTTCAGAAAATACACAAGTGATTGTTGGGAAGCATGCAATGCATCCACAACGTGTCACTGTTTAGAGCGGATTTAAGGATGGAAGCATCATCGGACCATTCTTCTTTGAAAATGCGGCTGGTCAGACAATAATAGTCAGTGGTGTTCAATATCGCGACATGATAATCCAGTTTTTATGCCTTAATTGCAAGATATGGATGTGGACGATATGTGGTTTCAATAAGATGGTGCCATATGCCATACAGCCCCAGAAACAATTCAATTACTGCATAATTCCTTTCCTGGTCGTGTAATTTACCGTTTAGGTGATCAGAATTGGCCGCCCAGATCATGCGATTTAACGCCGTTGGACTTTTTTTTTTTAGGGTCTATGCCAACAAGCCCACGACCATCAACAAATCAAATATAAAGTAAGAACTACATACATATAAGTTATTTAATATCTAAGACATGAAGAACCGCCCTAAAACTGTCTTTTTGTAATAAATAATACATGCGTTTGTCCTAGTTGTGTACCCTTTTTTGGATCCAATTTTATCCGAGAAAGCACGGGATTTTCATACTTGTTAATTAGTTTCTTTAAAATATTTCTGGCAACCCTAGTCTACGGTGTCTTAATACTTCAAATTCTAAACTATTTTAATTTATAAGAGTGTCCAAAACTCAATGGGCTTAAACCGAAAGCTTATGCTTTTCATTGGTACAAGGTAGGCAATATAACATATTGTTAAATGCACAGCAAATTACACAAAAGTAGTGGCGTTATGAACAGCGGTAATGACGTTTTCTTTTATTTGGTATCGTTAAGACCACTCTTCCTTAAAGCTATTGGATCATAAGCTTATATGCTTATATATATGTATTATATATGTATATAAAGTTCTTTGTAAAAATACGCACTCCATTCAACTTTATTTCAGTTCAAGTTTCTTTTATTTTATATTTCTGTACTGTGTTGTGAACTGTGGTTTTGATAGTCTCTTTATTTTTTTTTGTAATTAATTTATCTCTGTCCCTCTCTCTGTCTAAGTATATGTATATGTGTGCAAAAGTGTTCGTCGCTATGTATTATAATAGAAAATAAAAATGTTGCACAATTAATTTTTGCACAAAACACTTTGCAAATCTTTTTTTTTTTTTTGTATAATTAACCAAAAACAAAACTAAAATGTTTAAGTAAAAATCAGTTTGAAATTTTTATTTTTTTTTATTATTATGCCAAAGAATTATTTTTTTTTTAGACAATATAAATTGCGTACCATTTATTATACCTTATTTGTATGTATAAAAAACTATATTTTACTTATTCTACTTTCTCTTTTTTTTTTTCTTTCCTCGATCTTCCTTTTGTATGTATACATTGAACTCTGAATTGAAAACAAATTAAAAAATATATATATTTCAACTCTGTCTCTACTCTACTACTGCAAATGACAAAAAAAAATACAAAATATCAATAAAAAAAACTAACGAATTGGGACTTAAAATAAAAACTATATAAATACTCGACCCAACCCCATCTGTATTTCATATCGAATATGATCAAAAAAAGGACGTCTCAGCAAAAATGAGGTTGTTTGCATGGTTTTCTATATCTGTACAGGTGTGTTTTCAAAATAATTTTATTTAAAAAAAAAATCAAAAAAACATTGTTTCTTATTTATTTAATCGTAGATAAAACTTTACAATTCATGTTAAAAGTAGATTTACATAAAAAAATAAAAGTAATCTTACATTTATTTGTATCTCTTTGTGGAAGTAGTTCTTGAAAAAAAACAATTGTTTCCCCGTTCTTAATTGTTTTGTTTTTTATCTGTCTAGCTACATGTAGAAGAAAGAAAAGTTTATGGTAAAAAAATTCAATTCAACAAAATTTATTTTATTCTGATGGAAAAAAATTTTATAATTCGCATTTTTGAGCTCCAAAACCATTAAATTTTTCTGCCAAAATAAATAACATAGAAAGTGACATTTTCTTGTGTTATTTACATAATGTAGAAGTGTTGCGTACTTACATCTGATAGGGCAGATTTAAAATTTGAGTTGAAAAAAAATACAAAAAATTCTTTACTTGGACACCTCGGATGACGGGTATCATTTGTTTATTGTGATAGAATATTGGCGTTCTAATTGGCATTCAAATATGTAAATAAATCCTCTGCCTTAGCAGTAAGTTTAGCAGTTCTATTTTAACTTTAGATGTAATCACTTAATAACAAAAATCCATTAGTTCTGTCAGTAATTTAATTGAATATTAAATAATTCTTTCTGTCGAATAATTCTACTGAAAGGGAATTCGAATTGATATAATGGTTCGTCTATGATTCATTTTTTATCTGCACTATTCAGAGGAAATCTTTAAGTTAATCCTTCGAATTTTCAAAGTGCGGCCAGTTTTCCAATCATGCGGTTTAAGTATTTCTTGTTATTTTTTCAATAAATAATTCTGTTGAGACTACACTCAGAAAAAAAGTTCGGCATCGGAAGAAATTTAGGCTCCCGGAAATTACGCCAGAATTTTGTTTACGTCAGAAATTTCAGAAATACCAGACAGATGTGGAAAAAGCAGCAGAAAGTAAAATCGAAATTAGGCCAGAAAATAAACATATTCTGGCCATTCCATTCCAAAATCATTTTGAAAAAAAGGTCAGAAAAGGTTATTTACACCCAACCGCCACAAAACTTTGCAACCGATGTTACCCGATGATAAGTTAACTGATCAACATTAAGACACCACGCCAAAGAATGACTTAAATAACTGTTAAAATACAGTTTTCCGGTGTTATTTCCATTTTCAGGAAAGGAATAAAATAAATATTGTTTCTGGAATATTTTCCAAACTGATTTTTGATGAAATTTCGGTAAGATTGTCAGAAGAATCTGGCCTTTCTTCATAGAAAAAATGCCATACTTTTTTATAGAAAATGTTCTGACTTTTTTTTTTTTAAATTCTGGCGTTATTTCCGAAAGCCAGAAATGTAGACACATCGACAATCGTAAAGGACTTTTTTTAAATGCTACTTCTCCTCCTCTCGCATTATAGATTTTCTCTTCACTATTTTCGCTATGGCTAAGCATCATTGTGAATGACTTAGTAATAATCACGCTTATTCTCTTAGTCGTGTCACCCAAAAATATGAGTCACTGTTACAAATTTGTATTCTCTTAGTCACATTTCATGAAAATGTGACAGAATGTGAGAGTTTTTGTCAGTTTTGCCAACGTGAAGTCAAACTTCCCTATAACGAACTTCTATACAACGAAGCTCTCCCTATTACGAATTTTTTTCAAGTACACAGCTTTTTCGTTCTACTTTTAGTGTGTTTTGATCTCCTTATAACGAATTTCCATACAGCGAATTTTTCCCTACAACGAACAAATTTTCTAGCTGGAAATCGAACTCTCATACGTTTTTGTTTTCATGTAACGAATTTTTCAAATAATTTTCTATTTCGCACATTAAAAAACTTTGTACCGTGAAAAAAGTAAGACATGTTAGGGGATTCCCCAAAAGTTGAAATAACAACAGGATTTCTTCATCAATTGACTTATATCGAACCTTTCTGGCGATGAGGAGTAACGTACCGACTAAGACTAGGTGCACACATGCGATTGCAGTCGCACGACTATTCAGTCGCAAAAAATAGAACATATAGCTTTTGATCTAAGTGCGCGCATATGATACGTTGCGATTGATAGGTTTCATGTGCGCGCACTTACATTGAAAGCTATGTGTTCTATTTTTTGCGACTGAATAGTCGTGCGACTACAATCGCATGTGTGTACCAAGCCTAATGTGTTTGAATCTCTAAATGTATTAGAAGATTTTGTTGAGGAAAAAAATGGAAGAGTGTAATCCAAACTAAAATTACTGATTACTATTAATAAAAGTTGAAAAAAAAAAATGTCTGTATAACGAATTTTCTATAGAACGAAGTGATTTTCTTGTCCCGTGCGAATTCGCTTTAGGGAAATTTGACTGTATTTGAATTTTTTTGGGTGAGAATTTGGATGTTTTATTTTGTCACCTCACTTGTATTTAAGAATACACATTTAGATGTGAGGTGACAAAAAAATGTGAGGTGACAATTTGTCACATCGTCCAAGAGAATAGGGGTGAATAGCTCATGAGTCCAAGTACCACTTTAGAGAGCCAATCGCCTGTAAGGTTACTAAGAGACTATACCGGACTAATGATCCGTGTATACAGGAAAGTACTTACATATTCATTCTTTTTAGAAACCTTGTAGAATTTCAAAACAATTAAACAAAAAAACAATATTCAGACACGAAATTCACCAACGGTCATCATTTATTTACTGACTCATTATTGATGCTTCAAAAGACGTTTTCAAGAATGCAACTCACAAGTATTTAAGAATTTTATTGCTAAACTACAAGCCCAATGCTAACTTTGGGCAGTCAGTGAGAATGAACAGTCATAGGTACGCAGTTTGATAAATCTTCCAACGTTTTCGGTGACATATGCCAGCCTGACTTGACGAATCTCTTCGAAGAATATTTTTTGAAACCCTTTCAGCAGAATCCTTTCTTATAGTTTCAAGTCTAGAAAAGTAGTTATAAAGTTAAGTGTAGCTCATTATGTGTTTATCTGTATAACCTCCACTCAATGTGTATACGTTATATTTACAGCCCCAAATAACAACCAAAATTAAAACAATAAACCACAAATACATAATGCAATCTCACCTTCAACGTAAAGTCAATTCATTAAATTTCCACCGAAATTACTTAGTACCCATTCCTTCACGTTCACTTAAAAGTAAAACTAGAAGTCATCCTTTAAACAATTCTTCTAACTCTTTGATTAAACTGTACCCACCACAGAATTAACAAAAATCGAAAATAATAATACACTCGGTCAAAACTCGTGCAAAGTCATCATTAAAACATCCAAATAAACTGTTTGTAACTACATACAACTTGTAACCTAGTAGCTGAAAGTATTCTCAACTCAAAAATAATCCTACCAAAAAATAAAATATTTGAAAACCTTTTGCTTGCCAAAATTCCTCCTTTACAAACATATGTACATATTTTTACATACATTGTTCAAAAAGCGACCTCTCAATTTCTGTGTAATGTTGGTTTTCAAATATCGAAGTATGTTAGCATTTTACTAAATTTTTTTTAACTCTTTTTCTAATTTTTTTTTTTCTCCAAAAAGCAGCAACATAATTTTTCTAATTTTTTTTTTCATTCTTTTTTCCATTTTCCTGAATTATCTTTTCCTGAAATTTGAAAATATTATTGTATAAAATTTTCTTTATTAAAAAAAAATATTAAAATGCCTGTCATCCCTTCAAATTGGAAATGTAAATTAAAAAAAAAAAAAACATCAAAATGTTTGCATATTTTTCCCAAAACCCCCTACACATGTGTGGATTTTATGCATTTTAAAAAAAACAAAAACAAAAACAAAAACAATTACATACTATTAAAATATTGGATGCAAAAGACCTGAAACCAAAAACCATCATAACCAAACCCGTTGCATACGTTTGCCAACCGAATGACTTTAAATGCATCTCCCATCCGCATACATGTGTCAAAGCGTCCATGGTATGCGATGGCATTTACGATTGCACGGATCACTCGGATGAGTTTAATTGCACACGTGACTCAACCAACCGATTCAAGCGATGGAAAAAGGATCAATACAAATCGAGATTAATTAGTGGTTTGTTTTAAATATTTTTTGTTTGTTATTTTATTTTCATTTAAAAACTGTTTTTTTATATAATTTTTATTTTAAATTGAGTAATATTTTGTTTTTAAATTTTATTAAGTTTGTATTTAGTTATTTTACGTCAACACCACATTATTACACATTGAATCTACATTCGATAGAGAAAAAAAAACGAGATATTAGAAAAGTACCACCCTGCACTATGACACCATGCACAGTAAATACATATGTACATAATATGTAGATCAAAACAGTTTGATGAATCTTTGAGAACACGCATATAGAACAACACACGCTCAATTTGTATGCACCTTATATTTTTAAATTTTGCTGAAACGTTGCTCACTTTTCTCGCTAGATTTTTAGAAATATTATATTTTATGTAATTGGTAGATTTTTAATTAGCAAATTATATATTTATTTAAAAAATATATACTAAAAATATTTTTTTTTTTAGTAAATCTGAAATTGTAATTAAATAATAATATTCATAAACTTGAACTTGTGATTGTCTTGTAGAACAAGTCTTAAATGTGTGCCTTTAAATAATAATATAAAATTGAATAGGAAGAGTTCCTTACGAGGACTTGTAGCACTCTAATTTGGAAATAAGCTAATGTACTCGTAGTGTTTTTAAAAATGGAAAACAATTTAAAAATGTATTACAATTTAACCGCCCGATTCATTGTCATCATAATCTTTGACTACAAGGATACGACTACGCTTCGAACAAAAATCAAGTGTTTGCATTTTTCAAGAAATTGCAGATCCTTCTAAAATGAATCGTTTAAACCTTATTTTAACAGAAATACTGACGTCTCCTTAAAAATCCGGACTTGGAGGTCTAGGTACGCGTAGAATCAGCTCTATATATCCCCTTTCTACTTACAGTGTTCCTCCTATTGACATCGTTTACTCATAGCCAGCGAATAGTCTCTGTCCATGACACTTACATACCGATCTCAGTGATTATCTTTCGCTAAATTAACCCTGGAAACATATTTTCAAGATCAAGCAAAAAATAGAGATTCAGTCTTTCCTATCAAGAACCAGAAATATGCTATTTAAATGTGCTCTTTATGTAAAGATGTCATCATCATCATCAGTTTTGTCTTCCGAAGAATCAAGACTGTACCTTAATTTGTCCCAAGATAAGTGCAAACTCGGTTTAGTTGTTTAAAATGGATTGAAAAAATCGTGTGTATAAACTACCCGCGGCCAGAAAAGAATATTTATCCATTCATGTACATAAAGGTCTGTGCTTCGCCTAGTTTCCATTTAATATTTCCGCTGTTTATAACAATTCTCAAAACATCGTCTTACCGTGTTTTCGTCAGAAGTTTTTTCGAAGCCCTGCTTGGGCGTTTATAAAATGACTCCTATTCTTTCTCGAAATTCTATCTGAATCCATTTATTTTATTATATAAATAAATAAATAAGCAAATAAATAAATAAATAAACCAATAAATAAATAAATTAATTAATTAATTTGTACATGAATAAAAAAATAAATAATAATTAAATAAGTAAATAAATGAATAGATAATAAATAAATAACTAAATACATAAATAAATAAACAAATAGTTAAATACATAAATAAATAAATAAATCAATAAATAAATAAATAAATAAATCAATAAAGCAAAAAAATAGATAATGAAATCAATAAATAAAGAAATAAATAAATAAGAAATAAATAATGTAATAAATATATATATAAATATACCTAATAGATAATGAAATCAAAAAATAAAAAATTTAATAAATAAATAAATAAATTGCATAAATTGTTAATTGCTGCGAGAAGCAAGTACCCCTACTCCGTTCACGTTTCAATCTACCGAAGATATGACGTAATGAGTCAGATTTTCGCGTTTCACTTTTATGTTACATAAAATGTTGTCTAACGTGCGTATAAAAGTTTTATTTCAAACTCATGAGATTTAAAAGAAAAAATGCATCTCTTGGTGGAACTTTACAATAGCTCCAACCAAACCACAATTAAGTGTTCCTCTGAGCTCTGATGCAGGAATGATATAAATATCTTTGCTGGGTCGTAAGACTCACCCATTTTTATTGTCAATGGTTTTAGGGCATATTGAACTCTAAAATCTTCAAAGTGCTTCTTAGCGCTGGAGCTCTACCCTTATTTTATTTGCTTTACAACAAGTAAAGTTTAATTTGATACGTCAATCCAGCAAATTTATGTACATAAGTAAATTGTTGCAGCGGAGATAAGGCTCCTTTTCAATACACTTTGGTCAATATAGACCCATTTTGTTACTGTTTTTCAAAATACCATAACGCTTGAATAAAGCTGTAAATATGCCGGAAGAACAATGATCTAGAAATCAGACAAACATGTATCTTACGGTAAAACTCACTCTGCAATTCCTTCCGATATTTACGTTTTATTTAATTGTAAGTAGGCGTATGTATGACAAAACGAAATCAAGAACATCAAGTGGATTCCTATAAATAAAGGCTTGAAACCGATTTTTTTTTTAAGTGAAAAATATTAACATGTCTAGCATTAAGTAGAAACTTAGAACCGTTTAGACCGTATTTATTTGTGTGAATTGCTTTTCTCCTAATCGCTTTTTCATTTTATATATACATACTGTAGTTTTGTTTTTTGCTTGTGTGATGCTTTTCATAATAAAATGCATGAAGAAAACTTTATCTAGGGATTGGTTATGAGTTCAATTTCAAAAAAAAACCCTCCCATTCCCATACAAACAAAAAAAAAACACAAACACAACGCACCACCCCTCCAACCAAATGTAAATACAAAAACTGTTATTTGGCTTTAACTTTGTAGAATGTAGTAATTTTAATAAAAAAAAAAAAAAAACAATAATTACTAATTGCTTGCTTGAATTTTTAAATTTTTATTAAATTAAAAAATTCATTTTAACATAGGTTTTTTTATAAATATTTTATAATTTATGAAAGCAAAAAAAAAAATACTTGTCTAAATAAATACTCAAAAGGAACAGTTCATCGGTGCATATAGAATACTGGTGTACGTTGAACTGTTTCGTTTCGTATTTTCTAAATTTATTTCTTAAACATAAAATTTAGTTTTTGTATTTATAACATTTTTCTTAAATCAGATCACATCTTAATCTATGTGTTTTTTGTTTTTTTCTCCTTCAAATTTGTTGAAAAAAAATATATCTCTTGTGACTGTATCCTCTACCTGCGACAATCGACATCATATCTAAATGTTTTCAAAAAAAAAAATTATATATCGCCTATGTGTGTTTTTTCGCCTAAAACTCATCATCACTACAAAAAACGCAATACATGTGTTTGTTCGTTGCTCGCCTAAATGTCAACTCGATATACAAAATCAAAATTAAATAAAAAAATCATCACGATTATCATCAACGAAATGATTCTTCTCTAAACAAAAAAACATCTTAAAACAAAAAAACACACACCAATTGGATATGTACACAAAAATACCGAAAAAAAAAATATAGCAGCGGCAATACCGCCGTCGCAATGGGTACCCTCGGACAATAAGATTTATGAAAACGCGCCCGTTTTGAAATTGGACCAACAGAATTCGAAGCTGAGGATCGGGGAGTCCACTGAAGTTGAGTGTTATTCGTCAGATAATAGTTACACGGAGGTGATTTGGGAACGTGCCGATGGAGAACCATTGCCTTTACATATTCGGGTGAGTTGTTTTGGAAAATAATGAAAATAAATGTCTTAATCTATAAATATATTACATATTAGAATATTCATGACCGTAGACTCAATACTAGTCCTTTGTCAGATGCTCTCCTTAACCGTTTTTCATTCTCAGTGATGTTGAGTTTCGCAATCCCTAGATCAGTTCCTTGAAACTGCAATTTATTACGAACAGAAGCAGGACAATAATGGAACCTAACCTGCGAGTCAAATACTTAATGAGACCTGTTAGAATGCTAGTAAGCTGTCTAAATCCCTATTCGTTGAGTCTGCTTATAGTCTGGAGAGTAAAGCTACATTTCGTTGTGCTTTTCAAAAACCCATTTTTAGTGTTCCGTACCCAAAATGGAATCAGTTCGGTGTCTGTCTGTCTGTCTGTCTGTCACAGGCATTTTTCTCAGAGACTATTTGACGTAGACTTTTGAAATTTGGAACAGTTGTAGCAACTAGTGGCCCAAACATAGACCAGAGGATAAAAAGCTGAATTTCGACTTTCGGGGGCAAGTTTTGGGGGATCAAAGGGGAAATTTTCAAAAACAACGTAAAAAATTGCTGTCCCGGGCCTTATCTCCGAAAATATGGCTCAGAGAAATCTGAATAGAATCACAAACATTGAGAATAAAGTTTAGATGGAACCAAAATTATTAGAACCACCCTACTTTCAACAGTTTTTTTTTAATTATTATTTTTTTAATTTCAACTACCCTACCGATTACATATCCAGAAATGACGTAACACTATCACAATCGCCTAAAGCAGATATTTATAGGGAAATTTGTATTTGCGAGAATAAAAATTGAATGATTGAGATGCTAGAAATATGCCCCAAAATTGCATTGAAATGTGCACCAATGAGCCTATAATTAAATCAATGATTTTATGCACATAAAGGGATCTTGATGGCTTCCTATACATTATAAAAAAAGGTGTCTGCACCGACGACTTCATCGATAACGGTGGTAAGATGTCGATAATCAGTTATACTTTATACAGTATCCTTAGTTTTTCCTCGTTATAAAGAGATTGGAAGTTATTAAAAGAATTGTTTTCTAAATCCAAAAGAATCTGCTGTTTTACTTTAATCTAAAAATAAATAAATTCAAATAGTTATAGGAAACAATACATTCGAGAAAAATGAATTTGTGTATAGAATACAAATACAGAAACGCATTAAATTCAATTCAAAAAATAACGAGACGAAGAATGAAATCTGATGCACGTGCATACATTTCTTCTTCTATCCCCCCTGTTCTGCATTTCGAGTGAAAGTGGATTGAAACCGAAATTGAAATTCACTCGGAATGGAATTCAGTGTTCTGCATTCCGAGTGATTTCGAATTTTTGTAATCCACTTCGAATTCATTTGTTTGAAATGTCAAACACAGCTGTCAAATCATTTCAAAATCATTGGAGATTTTCAGTTCTTGGTTTTTGCTTTGTGCAAGTGAATTAAACATTTAAGAAAAAATATATTGTATTAAAAAAATGCAAAAAATGGAAAACAAAATGATTGGTAAAAACCGCGAAAAAAACCGAATGGAGAGAGTGCGCAGCAAGATTTTCCGAGATAAATCTAACATTCTGGATCTTCCCGAAGCATTGTAACTGTAAGCAAAAGTAGAAAAATAATTTATTCAATGATTTTTGCATTTTTAAAAATAGTTTTAGGGTGAGTAAGAAAATATTTGTTGATATCCTGCAAGAAGTGGGTTCAGAGAAATCTTGATCTTGGATAATCTTGATATTCTTTCATGTAATTCAAGAGAATACTCTCTTGCCTCTAATTTTTGTGTTGTACTATTTTAAACAAAGGAATTATTTTAATACACTAATGGAAAGTCTTATTATCTACTCATATTTTTCAAAATGATTTTGATCAACAAATTAATTAATTAATTCACTTTATTAATTCACTTTACAACGGCATGTGAATTCAATTCACGTCAAGAATCTCAAGTGAATTGAATTCACTAAAATCACAGGATTTTCGGAATGCAGAACACGAATTTACAGCTGTCATCTTGAGTTCGAACATACAATCCACAATTCATAGTTTCGTTCGGAATGCAGAACACCCAATTCCACTTTTGGTGGTTGAATTCACTAAAAGTGGAATGCAGAATAGGGGGGTATATGTACTTTATTTGTTGTCTATCAGCATATATCTATTTCATATGTAAAATGAACTGATAGTACGGAACACTTAATGCGCAAGCACGACTTGCACTTGACCGGATTTTTAATAATTTCATTCGAAAATAATAATAATAATAATATTTGGCTTCAGCAGTCCTAGGTAGAACCAAGCCTAGCTTCCCGCAACCATTTGTGTGTGCGCGTTATATTTTTGCACGAATAGAAGGGACCTACAGTTTTTTGCCGTCTCCGAACGGCGAGTTGGGAAGCTTTACATGACAAATGATACTCTTGAATGCTTGTCAGACATTCGGAAGAGGTGGGCACTGTGAAAAACTTTTTAGGTGTTTGCGGCGGGATTGGAACCCAAGACCGCTGGCTCAGTTGTCCGACGCACTAACCACTTGCGCTACGATGCCCCACTGCGCTACGGTGCCCCCATTCGAAAAGTAGTTAAAAAAAAGTACGCTTAAGGTTCTGCGAAGTCTTTGCCTGATTTCAAACCTGATCTCAAGCATGATTTTGTAAGTCTAAGTAACGAATAAATCCAAATTTGATGAAAATGCCTTATAAAAGGTTTTCCAATAAGAGGTTTAATTTTAATTTATCAAGGCAACCCGTATTTTTATAAAATTAGATGTATTTATTATTTTACTCGGGAGAAGAAGGATCGCCATAATAATGAATAACAATATCAGCCTCTTAAACGTCTGTTGGCTCTTTTGATAAAACTTTCCATCACATTTGAAAATATTTGCGCTGCTGAAGGCTTCAATGGACTGAAGGATCTTGGCAAAAACCTTCTCTTCTACATGGCCCAAAAAAGGAGGTGCATGGTGTTAAATCGCACGATCTCGGTGGCCAACTCTGAGTACCATTTCGAGAAATGACTCGATCATGAAATATTTTCTCGTAAAAAAGCAATGGTTTTGCCACTTGTTGGAGATAAACATCGCCCACAATATGCCTCCTACAACATATAGTAGCACGTTGTGGATAGAGATGCTTCCCGACAAGCATTCTTCAGTTCTCAGGTCAGTTTAAGTGCCTCAAATGCGGCAGTTCTGCTTATTAACAAAGCCCTGAAGATGGATATGTGCCTCATCGCTCGGAATGAATTTTGAATGAAATTCTTATTCAATTTCATGCATTTCCAACACTCAATTGGCAAAGTTACGATGCTGCTGTTAGTCAGCAGGCTCAAGTTCTTGCGTCATTTGAACGTTATAGCCTTACCCATGTCTTTATTCAAAATTCGATGGAGTGTTGGTGCTGATGCTTATGACCAATTCCTGACATCGACGTGGAATTGACGAATCTGTTTTTCCAGCCCATTTCGAGCTACAGAAGAAGTATCTCAATTATTTAGAAAAAACTAAATAGACTGGGCGAACGAAACAACCTCATCATATGCTGGGTACCAGGACACTTGGGGATAGAAGGTAATAAAGAGGCGGACCAAATTGCGAGGAAAGGGGCTGCCACACCCTTTGTGGGCCCTGAACCCTTCTGCTGGATAGGAGAACACACCATAAAAGAGGTGCTCCGATCACTGGAGAAGACAAAGAGGACTAAGTCCTGGACATTCAACATTCCAAATTCAGCTATAAATTTAAAAATCAAAAGTTGGGAACACAACATGTGTATCTCTTGTTGGGAAAATACCCAGGGTCTTCGTCAGGCTAAAAGAGCCATTCTACCCTTCCATAATAAATCCAGTAACAACCTACTCCTCAGTAGAAATGATATCAGAAGATTAGTGGGATTTCTATCAGGGCATTGCCATCTTCGATATCACCTAAACAAAATAGGTCTTATTCAGGAAACTGAATGTCGTCTTTGTATGGAAGACGACGAAACTGCGGAACATATTCTATGTGACTGCATGGCACTTTGTGCCCTCCGGGGACAACATTTTCACAGAGAAATCCAAACTCCTACGGAACTTCGTACAGTCTCCACCAGTGAGATCATCCAATTCATCAAAAGAATTGAACCTCTCCTGGTTCCCTAAAACTGACTCTGTGGTACAATAGATCTTTTAGGTCGCAGTGCCCCCGCAACTGGCGGGTCAGTATACCTTAAAAAAAAAAAAAAAAAAAAAGTCCTGGACAAAAACTCAGGGTCTAAGACAAACGAAGAAACTGCTGGGTAATTTCAACCTGAAGAGATTCAAAGCTTGCATCATCAGCGTAAGCCCAGGGGACATCTCAGGAAACTAGGTCTATCAGATGGAGACTCATGCAGATTTTGCGATGAGTCCAGTGAAACTCCAGAACACATACTGGTGGAATGTGGGGCATTAACCCAGAAAAGATTCAAGTGCTTGGGTAAATACCAAATTACAGCAGAGGATCTAAAACTCATAGCACCCAATCTCCTAATGCGATTTCTTAGGGAAATTAGTCTGGATGAAGTGCTGTGACCTATGGCATCTATCTCGTATCGGCTCGTATCTATGTTTTGGTCCTTCACATCACAAGCTTGTCCCAATCGCTGCACTGGAATGTGCTTCACGTAGATCGAGACAGCTTCTAACTTTTCGAATTGTTACTACGAAATGTTCACCATTTTTGTATTGAATTTTAAGAATCGCTATGCGTCGTTGATGCATTGTCTGACAGACACATTATTGGTAAACTAGCAGACTATTCAATATGAAACCTGTCCTTAGAAAATCCTATATAAGTGCTGGAATTCGAAGGATTTTCACTTTCCTCCATTATCATTGCGTGTAAAGCTAGGTCTTGTCTCCTTTTTGAGCACAGCGTCCCCGTTAATTTTTGTCTTTTAAACCTACATTCACCTACTCGTACACTAAAGTCCTCCTTTGTAAACTTACATCATATTTTTTTCTTTGAACCCCGTCAACAGCAAGTAGGTAATAAATTGATTATTTCCAACGCTGACACTTCCGACGCTGGGGAGTACGTTTGCAAATGCAAGACCGATGAGGGCGATCTCTACACCACCAGCTATAAACTGGAAATTGCAGGTAAGGCCCTAGCTCTGAGTTGTCCCATGACATTTCAATTAACATATTTTCATTTTACAGAGGATGCCGAGCGCAAATCCAAAAAGCCTAAGATGGAATTTGCTGAAGTTGGAACCAATGTGAAAATGAGCTGTGGAGCTGATGGCAGTCCACCGTCAGTCAGGTGGTCACGTCAATATGGCACCATTCAATCTGGAAAGGACCTGTATAATGTAAGCTGTACAATTTTCGATCCACATATGTAAATCAAATTGAATTGTTTTTTTTTTTTGTTTTTTGTTTTTAGAACGAACTTCGATTGGATAATGTCCAAGCCCGCGATGCTGGAACTTACATATGCACTGCCACGAACAATGGTGAATCAACAGATTATCCCACAATTCTAGTTGTTATCGGAGCGATTCCTCACTTCCATCAGGCACCACTGAGTTACATGTCGTTCCCAGTATTGCCAAATTCGTTGTTCAAATTCAGCTTTGACATCACATTCCGGCCAAACCAACCCAATGGCTTGCTCCTCTTCAATGGACAGAAGAAGGGTAGCGGTGATTACATTGCTCTCTCGCTAAATGATAGATATCCGGAGTTCCGTTTTGACTTCGATGGCAAACCAGTTGTGATGCGTGCTGAATCACCCATCACGCTTGGCGAATGGCATTCGATTCGGGTGAACCGATTCAGACTCGATGGTTACATGACAGTTGATGATCAGCATCCAGTTGGCTTCCCACTGCTGGCGCATACCTCTCCATTAGATCTGGTCGAGGATCTTTACATTGGCGCTGTACCTAAGTGGGATGATTTACCATCGAGCGCTGTGGATAAGCGGGTCGGTTTTGTTGGCTGCATAAGTCGATTGACTCTGCAAGATCAAATTGTTGAGCTTCACAAGGACGCCAAGTATAAGGAGGGCATAACATCGTGTGAACCATGCGCTGAAGAACCATGCGAGAATGATGGCATCTGCTTGGAGAGTCAGACAGAGACAGGTTACACTTGCATCTGCCAAGACGGTTTTACAGGAAGTAAGTGTGCCATAAAGGGTACCTCGTGTACACCTGGTATTTGCGGAACAGGACGATGTGAGAATACTGAACTTGGAATACAATGCTATTGCCCGCTGAATAAGACCGGCGATAGGTGCCAATACATTGAGCATTTAAATGAGGCTAGCTTATCCTTTAATGGTGGCAGTTTTGCTGCATATAAGTGAGTTGGATGCAGATGAATAACATTTTACTTCGTTAAAACTCTTAATTTTTGCAGCACACCAAGACCATCGAAGTTGAACATCAAGTTCTCAGTTCGACCGAACAGTTTGGAAGACGCTGTTTTGCTTTACATTGCTGAATCGAAACTGGTGAGCGGTGATTTTATCGCCGTAGTATTGCACAATAAATTTGTTGAGCTGAGGATAAATACAGCAGCAAGTGAGTAACTAAATAATTAGCTTAGACTTTATATGTTATTCAATAGTACTAGTGTGCCCGTGCGAGAACTTTCGCAAAAGAAAAAAGGGAAAGTGCAATTCGTCAGTGCTCCAGGAAATTCTCTTTTCTTTAACACCTCATTTGTTAAGACTGGTTAAGTGTAAGAGCCGCAAATGGTACCATACTACAGAAATAATATATATGTATGTATGTACATATATTATGATTGGCAATTCATTCCGCACCAAATTTAACGGCACTTCTCCAGACTTCTTATTTCATAAACTTACATTGAACACTAACATTGATCACTTATTCAGAGATCAATAGATATGGAATGGACATAAGCTGATGTCGGCCACCAAAGATACTCTTCCATAAGCGATGACATTATACCGAGTTTCCATTTCCGGTAACTCAATGATGCCACTTTAATGTTCGCCGAGCTAAAGTTCTTGTCTAAAATTGCTGACAACCGCTTTTTTATACTTAGAGGATTGAGCATTTTATGTGACCTCATGTGGAAAACTGGGCGGACCCAGTGGTTAAAGAACGCTTTCCGCTTTTCTATAGCAAGCGGTCTTTCTGAGCATGTTTAGTCCATGTCAGGCGATAAACTTAAACCTTTCATGAGTAAAATTGTTAAATAACGGCCGTAAGAAGCAAGTCTTGTCAATACATTTTCAAAATTTCGAAACTATTTTCATTTCAGAACTAAAACCGCTAATCATACGCTCTCACAACCCACTGCCATTGAACAAATGGACCGAAATCGAAATCAACCGACGCTATGGTGAAGGTATCCTTCGCGTTGGCGATGAACCTGAACAAAAGGCAAGGGCCTCTGGCTTAGCCAGAACGTTATACATCAAGACCCCACTGTACATTGGTGGGTATGATAGGCAAATCACTCTGAACCGTGATGTCAATATAACTCGCGGCTTTGATGGATGCATCTCAAATGTAAGTGCTGCATGGACATCTATTGTCACAAGTTCTGCAATTTGTATCCTCTTTCCAGCTTATTGAGTCGAACAGAAAAATGAACCTAATTGCTGAAATCAAGGACTCTGCCAACATACAGAACTGTGGTGATATAAACGAAATCGATTCAAAAGCAGGAAGTGGCTATGATGCCGACGAGTTGGAAGAAGAATCCTGCAATCAAGATCCGTGCGAAAATGGTGGAACATGTGCCATGAACGATGGAAAATTAGAGTGTAACTGCCCGCTTGGCTTCTCTGGGAAGAATTGTGAAATTCGTAAGTAACCTAGTCCAGTCTGGCGTTCATCCATGTGAGAGCTAATATGCTGACTTTTCTTTTAGATGTGGAGATCCACTATAATGCTAACTTCCGTGGAAATGGTTATCTCGAGTTGGATCGCAATATCTTTGGTGAAGATGTCGAACAGGAGTCATCGTTTGTTGCCATTCTCTTCTCGACGCTAGAACCAAATGGCCTACTTATTTGGTGGGGACAACCGAAGGGCGAGGAATACAATGGGCAAGACTTTATGGCTTTGGCCATTGTTGATGGCATTGTGGAGTTCTCATTCCGTTTGAACAACGAAGAGAACACCATACGTAGTCCATACACAAAGGTCGATGATGGCAAACGACACATTGTCATTTTGAAGAGATTCGGCAATCAAGCCAGCTTAGAGCTGAATCATTTAGTGCAAGTCGGTGAATCGATACCGACGGGCAAGAGTACCATGAGCCTGCCTGGAAATATGTTCATTGGTAAGTACTTCTTCTGGGAAATAGTAAAATACAAAACGCATTCTCATTATTTCCCTTTTAAATCACTAGGCGGCGCCCCAGATTTAGTGAAATTCACTGGCAACCGTTACAAGCACAGTTTCAATGGTTGCGTACGCGTTGTTGAAGCTGAAAACAGCGGGCAAATCCAACTTAGTGAAAGTGCGATAAGCGCTGTCAACGTTGACACGTGTCCAGAGTGAGTACCTGCAATATTCATTATTTAATAACATTCATATAAAAACATACTAACCCTCAATCAGTAACTGGAGTCCGTCCAGTCTAGTGTATCAGGAATTCGATAGCGACTTTGGGAATCGATTTGATCCCACCACATTCGATGAAATCGATCAGCCACCACCGGTACATATAATCTATCCACGTCCAACAATTAAGACGTTTTATTTGAATAAAGTAGGACGCAGTAGTTATAACTGGCGAATTAGTTTATTACTGATAAGCTGGCATTTGTTAATGTTTAGTAAGATAGATACGTATAGCTTTAGAATAGATGTTCGGTAAAAGAAAATCTAATTAAATTAGGTTTGTATATTTCATAGTAGTAGTTCCTATGTGATGAGTTTTTTAAGGGACAACGATAATTTATGATAACGATGACTATGTAGTTATAATTTTTAATTGGTCACTTTCAGAAGAGGAATGGTAGAAGACATGCTTTTCGTCTATTTCAAAATTAGATCTTTTATTCCGGATGCTCTAGGAGTGACTGTACACGTACAGTACAGGTACACTGATATAAGTTACAGCGACTTAGAACTTAGAGCCGATACTTTGTTCAAGAAGAAGAAGCTGATATCTTTCATATTTCGTTTGTATATCTTTAAGCCGTCTTTATTCCTGTTCCTGTTCCAAATATTCCACTAAAACAATTGAAAATAAACATTCAATTGGAAAGAAGCTTTTTTAAAATGCAAGCCATGTTTTTTTGATAAAGTTTGGCGCCGCTCTATATTGGATGTTCAAGTTTAGTCCTCACATACGAATTAAAATCAGAAGGTTGTGGCTGAACATCCACACTTTGTGCAATATGCGGATTTAACTAAGCTACGACTATGACCTGGAACCACTTTTAAAAACATTTACTGACTTCCGGAAACCGGAAACCCGCCGATATTAAGTGTTTTGAAAACTATAGACAGGATCATGTTAAAGGTCGATAAAGGTCTATAAGTTCCTGCGCTTTTAGATAAAGTTAAATCACCGATCTCTTTAGGGATCCAGGTTTGGCCCTGCTATGAATGAAAAACTTACATCGTTGTCTTAAATTTAAGATGTTTAGATATTTCTATGTCTTTTATGTTTTTTTTTTTTTTTTTATTTATTGAAATAGGAAATGATTGTATGTATACTATATTCTTAAAGGAATTATGAGTTCAAAAGAATTAAATTATTTACTAATAGATAAAATATTTAAATATAAATCTTAAATATTTAGAAAATATTTGGCTTATTGGAAACCAAACTGAATACTGAATAGACAAGTCTACAGACATATCTGCCAACAGTCTCTTATTCACCATTATTGTAGATATAAGGGACATGTCGTGATCGTTCAGTTGTTTACATAATAAGCGATTGATAAGGGGTTATTGTAAAGATGTTGCGCTGTGAATTAATCAATAAATTATAAAGAAAAATGTTTCAGTTATTTATGAATACATGTGGTTAATATGTTAAATGTTATATAAAAAGAAAAAATTTGTAAATAAAATCACCGTAACGAATGTAAATATCAATTATTATAGGAAGAAGAAATGCTTACTAATTTAGATACATTTTTAAAATATCATAATTATACATACTTGATAAAACAAAACACGATAGGTAATTAGTTAAATGAAAAATAAAATTTGTACGTATAACACGAAGCTATGACTCAGTTGAAAGTTAACAATTTTATTTTTTTATTTTAATTACATACTACTATATGACACGAGATTATTCGAAAAGAAATTCCTCTATCTAGCGGTATTTACGTTATTTATTTTGTTATTTATTTTTATTTTTTTTATATATGTATATGTTTTATATATGTACATACCTCATATGTGTCATATGTTGTCCTGGCTATAGCGCATAGAAAACGTCTTACTTCACTTCGAGTAACGCCTGGGGCTAATGCTTAACCAGGTTGTTTACGACTTGTAGCCACCAATCAATTAAGTAAGACGTCTTGCTTTAGCAGTAGGGAACATAATTATTGCGCCATCCTATATTATTTTATTTTACTTGATCCATATATTCTAGTCACATTCCGGAAAAGATATCTAACCGTGAGTGGGGGAGTTTCTTTTCGATTACTGTTCATAGTTTTTTACATTTATTTTTATTTTACATTTTTTTATTTGATTTGTTTTTTTTAATTATTATTTATTTTCTTTATTTTTTTTTTAGTGACGAAGAAATTGAAGGAACAGAACCACCAGTCGTATAAATAAATTAATACTTCGAATCTTTTATTTTAATTTTAATCTTTTTCTTAATATTAAAAATAATAAGTTTTTAAAAACTAAAAACTAAACAAACGGATAGAAAACGAATAGAAATTACTGCAAAACAATTTAAAAATTTAAAATTTAAAAATTTAAAAAGGTTTTGTTAATTTTTTTTATTATTATTATTGTTTTCTTTTATCCCTTAAAAACAACCGAATAAAAAGTATAACTTTTTTGTAATAACATTTAAATAACAATAATAAAACGACGAAGCGAACAAGGAAATATATAAAATATATATTGTATAAAAATGTTAGTCAATATAACGCCAAGTTATTAAAAAAAAAATTAAAACAAATATAATCCCAGCAACAAGTCAAAAAGTTAAAAGTTAATGAATTACCAGTGTGATTTGTCTTAATATTTTTATATATAATATATATAAAGAAATAATTGAGGAGAACTTAAGAAATAAACAAGGAAAACGCACGAACATACACAAAATAAATCAAACAAAATGTTTTTGATGGGAATTTAGCGAAGCAAATTTCTAAAGAAAACAAAACAGTTTGCGTTGATTTTCTTTTTTTCCATGAAAGAAATAATCAAAAAAAAATTATAATAAATTTTTAACTATGTATAAATATATTTTTTTTAATTATGTTAAATAAAATGTGTTCTTCTTCATTATTATAATTATAATTATTATAATATTTACAACTGATATTTTTTTTTTTTGTAATTTGTACAATTTAAATCACAAACGAAAAACTGTAAACGTTAAAGATAAAAAAAACCAACAGAAAAAGCAAATTAAACAAATTGTATAAAGTCGAAAGAGGAAAAGAAAATATAAAATTTGCAAAAAAGGTGTTTGCTTGTTTTTAATTTTAGATTGACCTTCTGATTGTTGCATTGTAATTCAAGGTGAGTTTACTCGTACATAGTTACTGTGGTGAGTATTTTCTAAATGTTGAAAGTGTTTTTCGGGACGCATTATTTCACGAAACAGCTATGTCAATTGGCCACCGAAAGTGTGCGATTTGACACCATTGGAATTCTTTCTTTGAGGATATCTCAAAAGTAGGCGACATGGCAATTCTAGAGCTTAACAACGAGATAATAATGCATATTGGTGGAAGAGAGGATCAATTATGCCAGGATGTCCACCTAAATTTGAACTTGGATTGGATTTGGAATCAAAATCATTTCAATGCAATTACCAGCGCTATTGTGGTTAGCGAATCGAAGGAATAAGTTGGTAAATGTGATAATTTGGTATTACAGTTAGTTGATCGATTAAATTTAATATACTTCAAAGTTCCGAACTGAGATAGCACCTTATTACGGTTAACGAATATTCGCTTAACTTATCATTTCGTGTATCAAATCGGAATGAAAATATTCGGTGATACCGAATGATTGTTTTTTATTTTTATTTATTTAGTGATTTTTGCTTAGTGTTGCTGAAAAATGTGTAAGCGGAAAAGGTAAATCCCATCAAAAACATTACTGTAAAAAAGGCCAAGTTCCTATTAAAAATGTAGGCCAAAAAAAGTGTTGAGATAACAGTGGCCAAGTTCTTGCAGAACTTTATTACATAAGTTAAATAAATGAGTAAGTTGAGCCTTAAGGTTAGAGCTGATTAAAAGTATCTATAGAAACTTCAAACTTGGCCGCGTTTCATAGTTTCAGAAATTTGTCACAACTCAACTACTGGACCTGCGGTGTTTTATTTTTTGCATAAAGCACAATAATAGCGTTAACCTATGATGTATAATTGCATAATAGCAATGAATTCATTGAATTCAAGTTTTATTTCAACGCGGCCAAGTTTAAAGTTTCTATAGATACTTTTAATCAGCTCTAACCTTAAGGCTCAACTTACTCATTTATTTAACTTATGTAATAAAGTTCTGCAAGAACTTGGCCACTGTTATCTCAACACTTTTTTTGGCCTACATTTTTAATAGGAACTTGGCCTTTTTTACAGTAATGTTTTTGATGGGATCTCACTTCTTTTTGTTGAGTTTTTGAAAGACTAGCATGTGCTTACTCGTGCTATGTAACTTTTGAATTTACTTTGACTTTTTTTTTACTGCTCTTCTTTTCTTTTTCTCGGGCTCGGCGGATTGAATTTCAGATATTGATGTTTGGATTACCCATTCACGGTCTTTAACTTTTTTGAGGCAGTTTTTTTTAAATCCTATTTCTGGCAAATCTTGCCTATAACTACTTCGCAATCGGTTGTATTCTATTATTGCAGTTTGTTGAGCCTTAATATTATTCGGATCGAAATTAATCAAATGGACCCCGTCAAGAGTCTCACCCTAGACAGTGCAACATAAGCTTGGCCACACGAGATACATAGTTCTGATAAACTTCAAATGTAAAGGGGAACATATTCCCCGCTGCGACCAATTCACAAACTGAGCCATAGCTGGTCATCTGAAGCATGACCTGACTGTAGACCGCAGAGTTTATATAGTTTAAACCGTGCTCATCACAGGTATAAGCCTTAAACTCTTCCCATTGTTCCACTACATACTGAACAATGTTCGATCTGACTCTCCGTATATAGTCAGTATTTCCATACACGCAGTAACTGATCGCATGGAATAAACATGATCCATCGCCAGGCATACAAACTATTCGATGAGTACACATCTGCCCATCTCCGACATCTAAAATTTCATATTTTTCACCCATTTTATTCAGCAGATTACACTCACGCGTCTTATTAGCTCAAAGTTATTTATTGAACTGAAACTGAATGAAATCTGAAATTATTTTCTTTGCATAGGCAGGAGAAGGAGAAGGAGAAGGAGAGTAAATTGGGTTCATTTTATGCAGAGGGGTAGCGCACCCGGACGAATATGAAATGAAAATGAAAAGAGCAGAGCACCTCTCAAATCTTATTGAGCTAGAGTAGGACGACACGATGACGGTGCAAAAGGCATCACTGTGATCGATAGACTCACTCTCACACTCAGTTTGCCATTTGCCATTTGCCATTTGCCAAATATCAATTATACCAATACCAACCAATCCATATGAAAATGAATACGTTTTGTGAGAGAATATACATATACTTATACATAATTTATATAATATACATATACATACTGCGTTCATCGTCACATTTTTGAGTATCATTTTCATTGTAAAGGGTGATTTTTTAAGAGGTTGAGAACTTTTTTAAAAAAAAAAACACAAAAAATTCAAAAAAATGAATGAAATATTTATTTGAATCGATAGTTTGAACCTTGCAATTTAATGTTTAAAGATAATTTCATGCAAATGTTGACCGCGGCTGCGTCTCAGGTAGCCCATCCGCTGAGTCCAATTTTGGCATACTCTTTCACACATATCGGCCGGTATCTCACGAATGAATGCATGGATGTTGGCTTCCAGTGCGTCAATCGAAGCGGGCTTGTCCCTATAGACATTAGCCTTGACATACCCCCACAAAAAATAATCTAATGGTGTCAAATCGCACGATCTAGGCGGCCAATTGACCGGCCCGAAACGTGAAATTAACTGTTCACCAAACTCGCCTCGCAATTGCGCCATTGTTTCGCGTGCTGTGTGGCATGTGGCACCGTCTTGTTGAAACCACATATCATGCAAGTCAAGAACTTCCATTTCGGGCAAAAAAAAGTTTGTTATCATCGCTCGGTAGCGTTCACCATTGACAGTAACGCTGCGATTCGACATTTCGCGGTCTTCTGTCACACTAGCTGATACGGCCGCAATATTTTCTTCACTACGCACAGTACGTAAACGTGTTGGTGGTTTAATGTCCAACAAAGTAAATTTGGTGCGAAATTTGGTCACAATCTTCCGAATAGACTGCTCAGAAGGTCGAGAATGCCGATCATAAAATGGAAGCAGGGCGCGATGAACATTTCGAACCGAGCACGAATTTTGATAGTAAAATTCAATAATTTGCAAGCGTTGTTCATTTGTAAGACGATCCATGGTTAAATTGCAAACCAAACTGAAGCTGTTTGACAGTGACACAAGGTACTAAACACACGTCAGCTGTCAAAACCAGTGTTGCCAAAACCAAACCAGCTAAAAAATCACCCTTTATATATAATATAAGAAGTAGCACGTCTATATATTTACTTGAAGGGGAGGTTGTCCTTGTCGTATAAAATACATTTGGTGAGAGAATTCACCACGTTTATGGTTAGCTCTCACTAAAATGTGCATTTGTGTATGTATTTGTGGGTAGGTTTCACACTTTTGTAGTGTATATATAATGTATAATACACGGTGGTTTGTTCTTATTAATTTAAACGATTTGCAAGTTAATAAATAAGAGTTTTTTATTTTTTCCTTTATACACACTATAAATGCTACTTACATCCCAAATTTCAAGTCTCTAGATCTGCTGGAAGTACCATATACATTTTGATGATCGTTGTGTCAGCTACGAAAATTATGATTTTCGGAGCTCAATATTTCTTAAAGTATAATAGGTACAGACTTGAAACTTGGAATATGATCTAGCATAGCGCTCTTCTACTAGCAGCCAGAAAATAAGGCTCCCAGTGACTTAGGAAGCTGAAGTATAAGGGTAGGTAAATAGCCGCGAAGCGCTTCGGGTAAAGAGTACTGGTAGTGCCGCGTGGAACTTGGCGGTCCACTACCGTGCACCCAGATAACTAACATAATATACAAAATAAAACTGAAAATAACTTAAAAATTTCAAAACCCAGAAGTAGCAACCGGAGCAGGACCGTGTAGGCAGGTTTCTTTGCCAGCTTTGGAGCAAGGTGTGGATGAGCTGCTGTCAATCCTTCAGTAGTTTTTTCAGCGCAAGTGTGGATACTTCTCCTTAACGAGAAATCGGAGAGGATCTGCAACAGCAAAATCCATAATCCATCTGTATCTATTCTATATAATTAAATTGCTAGCGCAAGAGCTTGTGATTCCTCCTGAGAGTTTATTTCTGCACCGATTTCAATTATTTATTTATATTTTATTTATATTTTATATAAACAATTTTGAAAAGTGCATGTATAGTTATTACGAAAAAACATTATTACCTTTACATTCGGGAATAGGGTTTCAACATCATCGCACTGGTGTACTAGTTATCTTGAAACTCCCTTGCCAAGTCGTACCAGACCATGGATTAGATTTATCACGAATTCTTCTTCGTAGTCTACGCATTATGATTGTCCAAGAATGCTCAACGTATTCATCAAAACGACAATCAATCAGCATATCATATATTTTCACTTTATTTTTAATAAATTCACGATTTAATCCGATTATGAATACCTACTGTAGAATACAATTATTACACAAATAATCCAAAAAAAATTTGCTTTTGAAATTCGCAACTGTCATTTTTCATTTGTTTGCTTACAGGTGAATGAAAACGTTCGCTAACAATAATACCTCGATAGGGGTGATTCGCAAGAGTTCGATTCGCTTACCATAATAGGGGTATGCTTTACAATAACTTTACTTACCTAATTTTACCCTTACTGGCCTGCCCTGTATATATAAAAATCAGTAGCAACGTTTTTTTTTTTGAAATCTTGCTAGCCATTCGTTCATTTAGAGTTAGACGATCCCCAGCCAGCCAAGCCCAGTCAATTTACATCCACGTTGGTATGTGTTATTTTGGTCCTATGAAATCAGATGTTAATTGTCAACTGTCAAAGTATTCGGCATTCAACCAAATTGTTTTTTTTTTTTTATTAATTTATTTTTAATTAATTTATTTTTTATACTTATTTTTAATTAATTTCGAGAATTTGTTCAGCGAATAATTAACAAACAGGTATGGAATCATAACATAGTTGATTATATTTGTGAAACATCATTTAGTAATTGAAATTATATAGTTTTCGTACACGGTCAAATGTCAAGAGATCAGAACAAATCGCTTTCAGGGTCCACCTAGCCATGATATATCGCAAAATTCCTAGCCAGTTTCTTTAAGCTGGGGATAAAATGAAGAGTTGTAGGCAGCTGGTTGTTGTATTTGTTTTTCGTGTAAGATTTGACATTGCCAGCAACAACTGGCTAGCCACGTTTCAAAAAAACACGGCTAGTGTTTGTTATTTTTATCAACATTTCCCAATCGTATTTGCAAGAGAGTTATCCCATAGAGACAATAAGCACGTAGACCTGTAGGCCTATTGTACTTTTCCCAAGGTTGTACTCGAACATTTGACATTTAGTTTTGCGATATACCTAAAATTTCTGTAATTTAATAAAATTAGTTTACCGCTACTTTTGAATAACACCTTAGTTCCACAAAACTTATAGGCGGTCTTAAACTTTGCATCGGTACTGTAGTTAAAATGACACTTTCTCTGTCTTTTTTCTTTTATAAATTAAATTTTTTTTAAACACCATTGCATACTCCTCAGCGCGGGGTTCTTTTTACTGCTTTTAACTGCTGTTGCATACTTCCTGTCTATCATAAGCTGTCAATTGTGACTAGTTGGCTGATTTTAAGCTGTAATGTTGGCGTGGTGTACGGTGTTGCCATAAAGACACTGCTTAAGAAGTCGGTTAATCCCCCACAACATAATGTATACATACATACATACATACATATGTCGATAATCGCCCATATCGGAAATCCCGTTTGTGGGTGCCTCCGTCTTTAATTGCCATAATAAATAATGAAAAAAAGTGTTGCCGTACTATTTTATATTTTTTTTGTTTAACGTAATAAATAATAGTTCTAGGGTAAGGTACTTGGTTTCCGGTTCCACTTACGCATGCTCGTTTTGTTCTTTCTGGAGATATATCTTGTTTTTCATCTGACGAATCCGTTTTCTTTATATATTCTTTATAATTCTTCTTTTTATTCAAAACACCAAAAGCAATTCCAAAGTACAAATTGTAATTGCGGTTATAAATTCTGTATAACCGAGACACTTCCTTTTCAGCACACTCGTTGGTTAGGAGGCTTCCCCCAGCGGATTTTACGATACCAATTGAAAATGCATTGAACAAGTAAAGGGAATCTCCGACCGGGGCGAATGTCAGCAAACAAATAAAACAACAACGTTTTTTTTTTTGCTCTTAGTTTAACTAATCTAGATATATTTATTTGAATTAAATTTAATAGTATACGTATAATTATTTCTGACTAAAAAAATAATTATACGCATGTATGTACATAGGTACCTATATACAAGAAATAAATGCAAATTGGTTCTCTTTCGTACAGCAAACTAAGCAAATGAAGACAAATGGTATTGAAGATAACCCTCACGCCTCAAGTGCTCCTCTCCCCACTTCTCCTTCTTAATTCTCCTAGTTCGCAGGTACTTTTTCTTAAACTATTTCGTCTATCTACCATTCATTCGATTTTATTTTATTTTATTTTTCACACTCACACATATTCGCACAACACGCATACACGTCGAGTTGAAGCCCTTTTACTTCATGGTTGGCATAGCGACAGCTGCCTGAGTATGGCTAACATCGGTTTGGCGCCACAATTGAGTTACAGTCTTGGTTTGGGTATAGAACTTGATACCTTGTTTACCGTAGAAGTGGTGATCTCCTAAGAAACTGCCACGAGTGCCGGTGAACGAGAACATTGGCAGTGGAACTGGGATTGGTACATTCACACCAACTTGTCCAACATCGATTTCGTTAACAAACTTTCTTGAGGTGGCCCCATTGGTGGTGAAGATGGCTGTTCCATTTCCATAGGGGTTGTTGTTGATCAGTTCAATAGCATCATCGATGGTGTCAGCATTCAAAATGACCAGGACAGGTCCAAAGATCTCCTCCTTGTAGCATCTCATGCTTGGTGTAACATTGGACAAAATTGTTGGTCCGACAAAGTTGCCCTGCTCGAATCCGGCGACTTTAAGGTCACGACCGTCCAAGATTAAGTCGGCACCTTCGTCAACTCCAGACTGAACCAAGTCGAGAATTCGCTTTTTAGATTGTGGGCTGATGACTGGTCCCACATCAGTTCCGGGAACGTGTCCAGCGTTGACCTTCAATTTACGGGCACGTTCAACCAAATCGGGAATCCATTGCTGAGCCTCTCCCACAAAGATCGCCGTCGATAAAGCCATACAACGTTGACCAGCAGCGCCGAAGGCAGCTCCAGCAAGTTGATTCAATGTGTTCTCCTTGTTGGCATCAGCCATGATGACACCGTGGTTCTTAGCGCCCATGTTGCTCTGCACACGCTTTCCATTACGTCCAGCACGCTCATAAATGTACTTTCCAGCTTGATCGGAGCCGACAAATGAGACAGCCTTAATTTCAGGAGCATCGCAGATGAAGTTCACTGCATCGTGGGCACCATGGATGACATTTACAACACCGGGTGGGCAACCAGCTTCGTTTAGCAGCTCCATCAGCATCATTGTCACTCCAGGAACACGTTCCGAAGGCTTGATGATGCTAGTATTACCGCAGGTAATGGCAACGGGGAACATCCACAGAGGGATCATAGCTGGGAAATTGAATGGAGCAATGCCGGCTGTCACACCCAAGGGCAAGACCAAAGAATAGGTATCCATATCCCTGGCGACATTGGCAACGGTCTCACCCATTTGCAGAGATGGGATGCTGCAACAGTGTTCAACGACCTCTGAAAATAAAAAAGTTACACCCCATGTTAGTCTATTGGCTCCCTCTCTCTTTAGGAATAAAAAAAACTTACGAAGACCACGCAAAACATCACCCTCAGCATCGACAAGAGTCTTTCCCTGCTCCTGGGTAATATTTTTCGCCAGCTCACTCATGTTGTCCTTGATAAGAGCTTGCAGCTTGAACATCACCTGTTGGCGGGATAGTACTGACTGTTGAGACCAGCTCTTATAGGCTTTCTTTGATGATTCCAGAGCTGTTTGCATCTCGTCTTGAGTGGCCTTCGGCACACGGGTGATAACTTTATTGGTGGCTGGATCATGCAGATCAATCCATTCTTTGGCCTTCGACTCAACGAACTTGCCATCGATGAAGAGCTTGGTAGTTGGAGCAGCGCTGGATGAGTAGCATCGTTGCGCCAAAAAGCGGGCCTGAAATAGAGAATACGAGCTGTATAGCTAAATTGGTGCTGTTTTAAAATGCGATGTTTCCTTCCGTGTAAAATTAGTAATGCCCTCTTCGAATGAATAATGAAAGAGTCGAGTTATTGCAGTTTAATTAAACGGACACTGATCCGCAATAGAATTGCAAAATTGACTGGTAATTTAAACACTGCTTTAAGTAGATAACTGTCTGGGCATTTAAATGAAAGTCTAGTGCCGACATTATAGTTCCTTAGCTTGTATTTGGAGTTCGCAGGTCATTCTGTATTGCTTTGTATTAATCGAAAATTCTCGATTTAAAATGTATAGTTCAAACTTTTGAGAATGCGTTAATAGCGGCCGTCAATACTCCACATATAGGCTTTTGAAAGGAATCGACAACTTCCACAGCAAGACTTAAAATTTAAGAACATTCTATAACGATAACGACCAAAATCTGAAAACGACGACTCACTTAAAGCTTTCGAACAACAAATCATTTTTAAGGTCTCCATCTTAAATGCCAGTGAATAGTCTGTCTCATCTGCTTGGGAGCTTTCCCTGGTACGCCTGGCCATGCGCTGAACGTGCTGATAAACTTACCCCGCTGATATCTTTATCATGGGTTCAACCATCAGAGCTATCGATTATGGATCTAGCTCTGGAGTCTTCGTGGAATGCGGCAAAATCAGGCAGGCTGTGGCCGTGGTGGTTAGTGCGTTGGACTACTACGCATGCTGCTCGGGTTCAATCCCAGACCGGGTCCAACACCTAAAAGAGTTTTTCACGGTTGCCACCTCTTTCGAATGTCTGACAAGCAATCAAAGAGTATCATTTGTCATGAGAAGATTCTCAACTCGCCGTTCGGAGTCGGCAAAAAACTGTAGGTCCCTTCCATTCTTGGGAAAAATAACACGCACACACAAATAGTTGCGAGAAGCTAGGCTTGGTTCTGTATAGGACTGCTGACGCCGAATATTTATTTATTTTATTTTAGAAGAGGCGAAGTATTTGCGTCTGCAGTGACAGCCAGGCTGTGATTAGAACTTGGCTTAATCCTTTAGAAATAAATTAAAATAGTCTTGCAATACAAAACGTTGAATTCTGTTAGAAGGCCGAGCTCATTTAAACTTATTTAAGTCAGAGAGCACAAAGGAATAATAAAACACGAGTTCTCTGATGAGCTGCCTAGAAAAGGCTCAGAAGAGGATTTCTCAGGGTCTGCCAGGGTCTAAAGACGGTTTACTTTTGGGTCTTCAGTAAGCATAATCGCAGATGGGGCAACTCTCGTTTATTTAGCCAGGCCGAACAAGTGGTCTCGCCTCGTTTGTAAGGAACCCGTAGCATTTTTGCTATCCCTTAGAGAAAAGATTGTTGATAACTTACTGGTAGCCTTACGAACCACTCCTCCTTTTTCGAATACCTCAGCGTGTTAGGTTTAAGAAATGTCTACGAATCCTTTGGAGAGATTGAAGATTCTGAGGAACATTTCCTTTGTAACTGTGCTGCCGGATTATGTAGATTGCAGATTTTTGGTACTGATGTGATGACTCAAATTTCTCCGGAAGACGAAGAAAATATTCAAATGGTGTTCGCTATCTCGTTGAACAATAGACCAACCAGTCATCGAACCCAGACAACAAAAAACAACACAAATGAAACTCAGGAATAGGGGAAGTTATTGGATCTATTCTGTAAGCCGTGTCACGTATTTTTACTGGTTATACCTGCAACTGGAAATGTTTGCCCCAAATGTTTGTGCCAAGCACATCCAAAGCCGGTGAGCTCTAGATAAGAAATAGGCTCATAACTGACGAGTTAGTCAAAGACCTCCAGCAAATAAGCTCATTAACGCATGTTTGTCACTTTCATAGAATGAAAATGTTTCCAAGCTTATACATAATAGAAAGTCTTATCTCTTTAAGTAGCGAGCATTCTAATTACAAGTAATTATCGATGGCATGTGAAATGTTTTCAAAATTAAAGTTAAAGTGTATATAGGAATACGATAAAGAAAGATTTAAAAAAAATGGCAACCATTTAAAAGTGATTAACACTTTCGGGGTAAATATTTCACTTTCTTTTAGATTAATATCTCAATTCTTCATATACTTATGTAGTTTTAATTGTAGGTGTATAGCTTGAAGAACTACAGATGCAGCCGAGATTTAAACCCGAAAACATGTAAAATATTAAAAATAAAAGACGACTAACAGAGTAATACATGACAACAAAAGCAATTCGAATTCAAGGCTTATCATTTATTAAATAATAGTACCGTTAATGACTAGTAATAAATTATCAGTAAGGAAATAAAAAGATACGTCACACTGTGAATTCGTTTATTTTGAGAAAATATAATCAACTCTTGTGATTTAAAGTAAATACATACTTGATAAGGATGCAAGAAGCGGCTACATTATGTATTGAAAAATGGAGCTAAGTTTTGAACAAAATTTCACTTCACTTTCTGATGAGATGCATAAAGTATCTTATTTACATGGTTATTCAATAGAAACAAAAATTGACGAGAAATTATGGCTTAGGGTGAATTCGTAAACTACAATTGCATGACGATGATCGAGGCTAAGAATTCGAAAACGTTTTGACACGCCCGCTACAATTCAAAAACCTATTGCCACTGCAGCTGATCGCAAAATATAGTGCAACAGAGCATTCGCTTTCATTTTACAGCGCTTGCATCACAGCAATGCAAATGGGGGCGGGGCGTTCAGTATCCTGAATACTGTAAAATTAACTAGATTCACATGTCAAAAACGCCATTTACTTTCTATTTTCGCTTTGTATTGTTTAAGAATTGTTATTGCAAGTTATGTATCTAAACATCAAATCTATTTTTAAAGAAAACAAGAGCGAAAACAAGCTTACATATAAAGGGTTCTTCGGGAAACGCACCCTTAAATCGATTACCGAACTATTAATGTCAAAATATTTAGTGAAATCAACATTTTCATCATGGTGAAGTACACGAAGGAACAACGTTTACAAATAATTAAAATTAATTGGACATCAGTGATACGTGGTTCCAGAAAGACGGTACCACAGGCCACACAGCGGGTGCAACAATCGAGGTATTGAAGTCTTAGTTCGGTGAACGTGTTATCTCGAGAAACGGATCCGTCTATTGGCCGCCGAGATCGTGTGATTTAACGCCTCTTACATTCTGTTTATGGGGCTGTGCCAACAAGCCGGCGACGTTAGAGGAGCTCAGAGCCAATATTGAATGAGAAATAGGTCAAAATGTGCGGCCGAGTCATCGAAAATTGGGTTCACTTTCTACGTATCGACCGCTACGACCAGTCAGCTGTTTTTGACATCTAGTCAAGATTTTCTTGACTACAAATCCAATACCGACCTCAAAAAAAGTAAACTAAAAAGTTAGTCAATTTTCGGGCTGTCGACAAATCAGAGGCCGTTGAATAACTGTCATTCAGAATACTGAACGCCCTCAATGATCATCGCCAGTTTGACGTGATCGTCGTGGACTTGACGTTTACGAATTCACCCTCAATTATGCGGAAATCTTGAGTCGGTCGTTTCAGAAAAATATCGGTGGTCCTTTAGTTTTTAGAATAAAAACTCTGGAAGTTCTTCGTTCCAATAATCCACCAAGCAAAAGTAGAGACATCTACATTATAATGTATACGAAACCATCAAGATTCCTTTATGTGGTTTAAGTCTAAGCTCAATGGTTATTTCGGAAGTGACTTTTTTGGAAGCAAATGGCGCAACCATTCAATTTTTATTCTCACACATCCAAATTTTCCTTCGTAAAGCAGTCCTGATAACTATGTTTCTATCTACACTTTATTCTCAATGTTTTGGAATTTATTCAGATTCTTCTGATCGATATTTTTGGAAGATAGAGCCTCGGGCAGCAATTTTTTAACTTTTTTTTTTTTTGAAAAAGTGTTAAGAAAAAAGTAACACAAAAAAATATTTTATACATTTTTGAATTCGTGCTTTAAATAGCTTTCATTTGACATCACACACGATGACCTCAACATTAAATTATTATGTCGAAATTCAACTTTTTAAGTTCAGGTCAGTATTTGGGCCACTAATTGGTTCAACTGTTCCAAATTTCAATAGTCTACGTCAAATGGTCTCTGAGAAAAAGGCCTGTGACAGACGGACAGACAGACAGACAGACACCGAACTGATTACATTAGTGTTCCGTTTTGGTACGGACGGAACACTAAAAACTAGTCGCGTTACTTAGACATAAGTATACAAATGTATATTGCAGATCGCTTTGGCTGGATACACTTTATTTTCTTCTTGCGGCAACACTTCATTATATTAGTCTGTATTTTATAGGTAGCGCTTAACAAATAATGTATAACATAACATATTAATAAATAGAGCCAATAGTCTCCGCAGCTACGCTCTTTAATTTTTATATTACCCTGTAATTTTAATTACTTGATAATAAATGATGATAATAATTTGAAATGTAGGTAGGTACCTAGCTACCTATAGCTTAAGCCGTTTCTGCTCGGCCATGATATTATATATCAGAAAATCAGTCAGGACGATGCTACTTTATATGTATGTACATAATACATATGTTGTATATAAGCTCGTATTGATTACCTAAATATTTACTAAGTGATTTGCTTCCCCGTTGTGCGATTTACTAATATGTTCATTATTTTTGATACCACTGTACACACGATTCCAGCTTAGATAGAACAAACAATTCTTTGCCTTTTGTGTATCTACAGTTTATTTTTCAAAAAGTTTATGTTCTTGATTAACGCCCTCATATGTTACATAATACATTCCAGTACGTACCATATCAATCCACATATCTAATCACCTTACGGAACAGAATTATCATCCAAGCTTTAACTAATTACATCCAAAGATAGAGCACTCTTTCGATGTTAAGTATCATAGATAACTGAAATTCAAAAATTTGTATATCTTCATAACGTGGAGTCTTATTTACGTGTTGGAACAAAGAAGATAATCCACACAAAAAATCCTAATATTCGATAGAGAAAGTGAAAAATATAACAAACTCTACGCTATCTGACGTGGAAGATTGATAACCTGTACTTAACATTTAAGTTGAGATAGAAAAATTCAATTCTATTTTGCCACTCTCCATTGAATAACGAATTTTCGAATTATTACCCGAACAATATCTCATAAAAGTGTGTACGAGTATACATACATATGTCAAGATAAAAACACCACAAACAAGCCCCTTATTAGCTATACAGAGATACAGGTGCCTAAATCTGTATATATTTTATCGATACGTTTGTGTGTATCTTCTCATTATGTACATACATATATAAAATACCGGCAGAACTGCACAAACAGGTTCTTGTCAATCTATTTCCATGCTTGTCAATATATTGCCACATAAATTCTTTTAATTTTGTACACGCTCTAACACGGATGACGTCCGTAAGCGCAATTTTAAAAAAAGCACATGTTGCGTGTACAACATGCCTGTCACATACCCGTAAATACTTTGTGTTCGTTATAAATTTTTTACATTCCATTTAATTGACATTGCCCTTAATAACATAATGTACCTAACGTATGTAACTTGTAGATTCAAATTCTACGCATACGCACGAGTACTACGCCGCGACGTAGATAGAAAAAAAACACACACCCCCATCACACACCCAATTTTCTCGGCGCACGCAGTTTTACTTCGAAATCAATTAATTCAATTTCTATTTGTATTTTCCGTGTTATGTCACCACGTCACAGCTGATCGACTGATATCAAAATTGATTGCCAACTGCATCGTTTCCTTATCACAGAACTAACGATATACCAGTCTTACGTAACCATCAGTTGGTAATCACCTGGGTGAAACACTTCGAGTACTTCTCAAGAGTTTTCACTTTCTAACTTGATCGTGAACTTGTTGAGATTTGCAAATCAAATGGAATGAATAAACGAATGAAATTGAAAAATCAATATTTTGAATAGCAAACAAAAAATGCACAAATAGACTGCACTTACCTCAGTCCCAATCAAACGCACTAGAGACATCTTTTACACGGGGCAATTTGGAAACACAAAATAAAATGAAAATATAAAATAACTTTTATCAAAATTCTTGAGGAGCTATAACGTAGTAAACAGGTCGATGGTTAAACTAGAACTGATTTGGTTGAGTCGGTTCTACTTCGCTGGTGGGATGATGTTGGCCACTGGAATAAGCGTTTTATATGTTTTAGAAACATTAGAATGTATTGTCGACAAGAGTGGAAGGAGGAGTGGAATGGACTACGTAAATAAGTTAGCTATAGGCATAGCTGTAGCATTGTGTTATTCCATTTCCAATGATGGTAAAGCACTTTGCGATTTCACTTTGAGGAAGAGCGTATGTTTTGGTTACTTTACTGCTGGTAATTGTACTAGCAAGTTGCGTTTAATGAAGGATTTGCGTTTAATGGCCTAGAGACTGATTATGCTAATTTATTGTCGTGTATGGATATTTACAAGTAAAGTTGATCATAAATAATTAACAAAAACGTAAGCTAGAGTAGTTTTATTTCAATTTACCACTATCATTATGTATTTATTATATTTAAAAATCATCGATACATTTGTCTATCTGCAATAACTCATTTAATATATTTCTTTTAATTTGTTGCTATTTGATTACAGAAGTAGGTACCAACACATACATACATATATACATTCCTAGATATTCTTACCATTCGCTTTCAATACGACTGTGACTCGGCAACCCAATAAGTTATTCACCCCATTTTACATCGGCAGCAATGAATTTTATTTAATTTGTTGATTTGTTTATATTAGTAATTTATTTATCTACACAGAGTACGGTGAGCCAAAGGGCCACTTAAGATTTAAGTTTAAAGCCTTAGACAGCAACCTCCCAAACGAACCCCAGACTGCATACCGGAGTAGAATCTTTCCCAGGCGTTTTCAACTTCAAATAATTCCGAGAATATGTATGTATGTCATGTTTCTTATGAATGAAATATTTATCGATTGACAGAAAAAATCTAAGGTGGATTCTACTCTATATGCATGCAGTCCAAGAGTTAACTTACTTTTTGAACTTGTTACTTTTTAAACTTTTAAATTAGCTTTGTTCAATGAAAAAAGGGCAGAACAAAACAGCACAGATTTGTAGAAAACGTCGGATCAAGGTAGAACAGAAAATTACAGCCATATATTTTCTGTCAATAGTGACAACTTCATGACGATTTTCTTTAGGTGGCGCTACAGCTCGGGGTCAACCAGGGCCTGCTTCTCGCAACCATTTGTGTGTGCGTGTTATATTTATGCACGAATGGAAGGGACCTACAGTTTTTTGCCGACTCCGAACGGCGAGTTGAGAACCTCTATCGTGACAAATGATACTCTTTGATTATTTGTCAGACATTCGTGGCACAGTGAAAAAACGTTTAGCTGTTTTCCTGGGTTTGAATCCGGGCAGGATTATTATTCTGAAAGTCAATCAAAATACAATGGATTTTAAAATTATTGGTATAATCTATAATGGAGTATACAAGAGTATAAATAAATACATAATGTTCGTACCTACATGAAACAATAAGAGTAGAATATATCAGAAATGTCGTTAACAAAGAACAAAAACGGGTCCTATGTGATTTCTTTGACGAACGCGCGATATATGTAATCGTCATCGATTAGTTAAATACCTTAAAGCTCGTCAACCCTTTTTAACGTTTTGTAATAAAAATAGTTATTCAAGCAATTTGGTTTCTATTACAACTTGCGCTTAGATAGAAAATAACTTCTTAGTTTTCATTTTTAACTAGGTTTCAGAATTTAAAAAAAAAAAAAATTTTATACATTTTATCCAAAAGATCCAATTCACTTTCCAAAATATCTCTTACAAACCCTAGATTTATTAAAATTGGTCTGAAAATTATTGAGTCAATGAACAAAATTGAAAAGGTTCAATGTAGTTCTTAAAAATAACTGGATTTGAACTGAAGGCTCGTTCATTCAAACTAAATTTGTAGCTATTCTCCGCAAGAATAAAAGTAATACTCTGCCTTTCAAAAATAAAACCTTTATTTTAAAAAACTATAATTTTCAAAACCTTACTCGTATAAAGTTGAAGACAGCAACGTTTCTTCACGCCCCGCTTAGTGCGTTTTCAACTTCTTTACGTAACGTGTTTACAATCACATTCTATCTGGAAATTTCTAGTTAGAACTAATTCTTGGCTACAAATACATTTATCACACCATACCCGATCAACCTTTGTAGTCTAATCTTCTTATACAACAAAATTATATTTTCGGACACGCACACAATCACCCCAGACTTATACGTTCCAATCGAAAAAATTTCAAATTATTTTTCCTCGTGTTGCTACTCGTATCTGTAAAACATATTCCGAGCAAAAACGTGGAGCTTTTCGTCTTTCCAGGCGCTATAATTAGAATCATAACAGATTTCCAGTAGCGTAATTCCCATCGCGTTCCATTTCTCAATGTATTTCAATGCCAACGAATTGAAGTGTAGGTACATGTACATACATTATGTATGTAGACACGTGTGTACCATTTATATGAGAGATAGTATCCGAATTCAATCCGATTTGAGTTCTATGTAAACTCAGATCGATCGAAACAGGATCGAATTAAAAATTAGCTGGAAGTGCGAGTGTGTGTAGGACTGTTGTAACATAGGTATGTCAATTTTCCGTTGTTCATTTGTTTTGATTTCGGTCGGCGATAAGAAATCTTTTGACATATGACGAAACAGGTGCAACGGGAAAAGTTATGGTAAATATATTACCAATTATGTATTAACCAATTACATTTTTTGTTGTTCTTTTTATTCATTATTCTTATCATAGAAACTATAATATCCCAAGGCCAGGGCCGGTTTTAACAGTTTTAGCGCCTGGCGCAAACAAAAATAAGCGCCCCAAAAGCAACTTAAAAAATGTTTGGTCTTTTCAACATCGCCCGAAGAGAAAGAACAATTGACGCGTTGACTTTAACATAAAATTCAACCCTAAATATTTCTTGAGAGTCTAAAATTACCTCATCCCTATCCTCATGGGAAAACTGAACTACTTTTTTCGGGACCGTAAAGTTGAAATTGCTGGAAAAGTGCAAGGAACTTTAATTTAATTTGCTATAAGTCTCGCCTTATCCAAAAATTAAAAAAAAACTGTCATTAGTTCTTAGTTCGACTAAAAACTTTTTCACTGAGCACAAAATTTCAACTGCAAGCTTAAGTCAAATACTGCCTTGTGTCTAATATTGTGTACCAAATAACCACACAACAAATAAATTTAAATTCGCTAAGCTTACTACCAAAAGATTGAGGCATATTTTGGACTTTTTGGTCGTAATTTTCTGAAATTTCAAAAAGAGCCTCATAAACATCTCCCAAGTATAGTTTTAGTGGTTTTATTGCATCTATTCTGCTTAAGAGTCAAACTACTAAGATGTTTTTTTTTAAAACCGACCATCTGCCTTCACAACTTGAATAGAAAACATAGAGACTCTCAACTGTATCGAAGAATGCAACTGCATCAGAAGAGCATTGAACATCATCAAAGCTCTAGCATCTAGCACTTGCATACCACAATGTTCCTATTAGTACCATTATCATACCCTTGTCCTCTACAATTTACTAGTAGATTATCCAAATCAGCAAGTTCATTCAAAACTAGGTCAGTTAAGCCAGACCCAGTTGTTTTTTCGCAACAATCCCAAAAAATACTCTCGAATTTTAAACTTTTTCGTAATTTGGTCCACTATTCTAACTACTAAAGTTAATTGCTCCTATACTCTACTATTTATAATCGAAGCCAAGGAGAATCAACGCATTACTAAACGCAGGGGAAATTGAATATAATTAAATTACATACTAATTTTCAATATTTTTAAAAATGTGCTATCTACCACTTGAAGTACTAATGATCTGAATTCAATAATATCTTTTATTTTCGTATCCGCAGGTTGAATTTTTTTATGTAGTCTTGTTTTGTTATCAATTGAATATTAAATGCACAACATATAAGAAGGAAATGTTTTTTATTGGTTGAAAACACGACAGTGCAAAAGGGATCCTAAAAAAAAGCAAATGTGCTATCTTTCTGTCGCGATCTGTACATAATCTAACAATAAATTTTCAAACGTATGACCTGCACTGTTGCCGTTTTGGTGACTTTGTCACTATATCTAGTGGAATTTTCACTCGTTTAGTGACAAAATAAATTTCCATGTCACCAGATTTTTAGTGCTTTTTCTATTGACTTTTTAAGCAATCAATTTTGTGGCATCCCTAATATAGGTACGATTTTAATTACCTTTGTGGAAGGCTACGCATACGTTCATGGGTATGACAGTCCTTTCCAGTGAGATAAGTAGATTTTGTTCGGAGTTGCAAGAAGTGTTCCTTTTCCTTTCCCTTTCAACTTACTTAAAATCTAACCCTCTCGCTGGATACGACTTTCAAGTTTAAGTCCCATGACCATGTAGCCCTCAATTTTTGTCACTGAGCTGAATAACATTTTACTACTACTTTTTTTCTGGTGACTTCTCTTCCAAATTTCAGTAAATCTAGTGATTTTTGGAGGTTGGCCTAGTGACTTTTTATTTCAGCTCGCGGCAACACTGATGACCTGAGTTTGACTCTCTTTCTCTTCAGTCAAGTCGAACGTTTTGATATATCGAACAAGGTTGTGAAATCAAATTTGAAGTTCGCATCGTTTTAGGTAGGCGCGTTGCCTTGGCGCAAAATTTGAATCCTGCTCCACAACTTCCGACATGTTTGTTGATTTGTATGGATTTTGGCAAATGGAGCGGTATGATAAGACTGCTCCACAGCATGTTGGCAGTGCGAATTTCGTTTTTGGCAATGGGCTGAAAGGGTCGACTGGATATTTAATATGAAACAACAGAGTCTACTATGATTGCAGCAGAGACATAAGGCTTGTCTGAGCCCTGAGACATTTCTCCAATGAGAAAGTCGAAGTTCACTTTCCCATTTGTTAATCAAGCCGAAAATGATTGCCCAGCTTACGCCACTAAAGTGTTCCGGGTCAGAGAAGTCGGCGGTTGAATCTGAACCGGTCAGTTCATCTACAATCTCATTTCCTTTACTCTGTTTTGAATGGCAAAGGATTGGAGAGCATTTAAGCAGCACTTTACGAATTTTGAGTTCAAAGACTAACTGTATCTGATCTCGCATTTCTAAAGCCTCCACATGCAAAAGATTTTCACTTGAAGAGGGCTGTACGAACAATGTGCTTGATAGTGCTTCATTGTCGTTCATGGAATTGAAATAGAGAACTTTATGTCGTTCCAAAGTGCTATGTAAAATGCGGCAGGTTACCCGGGTAATATTTATGTACGTCGATGCGTTTCGTCAGTATTGTTATACGTTCTTTTAATCTGGCAAATGCATTCTCTACCAAGATTCTTGCTTTGCTGAAATAAACATTTATTGAGTACTCTACGTTATTTTGCACAACTGCATATAACTTTATTATCTATAGTGTAAACAGTAAGGTAGCTTCAAGAGAGTGGGGAAATCCCTCCTACTCTCAGGATAATAGATAGAGATAGGTAGTTAGCCTGCAACTGCAGCTCGGTGGATGGGTTGGGCGTATTGAGTTAAGATCACTTTGCGCATCCAAGCTGGAAGGGCGTCCATCCGAGTTCGCCTTGTAATGTTGCGAACGACGAGATAGTTTTTCTGTAAGAAATGTGTAGGTAGTGTAACATTTCAGAAGTGGGATACAAATATCCATGTGCGTGAACAAAAAACAAAGGCAATCGGCAGCCTGAAAAAAACAAAAAAAATATTTTGTAGTGATTAGTGATCATAAGTGTGTGCCAGGAATAAAAATAAAACCATGAATCAATACCCTTTTTCTACTACGTACGTAGGCGCAGATCTGTGGCTGGATATTTACAAAGGATAAGATCCCGTACTATCTGAACATAGGAATGTTGATTGATCATAAAAAAAAAAAGGAAAAGTCCGTAAGCAAAAGAGGTCATAAAATACGTCAACCCTTTTTTTTACTGCAGGCACACGATCAGTGTGCTGGGTGAGTATGTAAGTTAACGGCACATAATATAACATTTCGACACGAGCATCCGTTTTGCCGATTCAGCGTCTGGCTCCAACCAGGGCAACGAAATGCAATACTGCACCTGGCGGTCGTCAACCTGGCTGATGCAATACGATAAGCGTAGGTTAAGTTATAGTTAGAATATTTTGTGTAATTTAGTCTTAAGTTGGATTCAGTGAAATAAAGTTGTTTTTTTTATAACAATTTAACGTAGCATAATTTAATTGGCGCCCGAGCAGGGACCGGGAGTGTTTTAATTGTTGTCGATTAGTGCCCTTAAATTAGGTGCCCGTTACCAGCGTCCTGAAGTAGTGCCCGCGTAACATTTACCAGTGCCCTAAAGTAGTGCCCGCGTAAAAACAGAACAACATAGTGCTAACAGTGCTGTCTTAACCTCTCGGTCCCACGAACCCGGTTGTGCAGAAACGAGGCCCCTAAGTAACCCTTTCGAATAAAGGGAGGAACAGGAAGTACGTAGTACTAGCCGCTGCCCACACCATCAAGTATCAAGAGTCCTCAAAAGGAGTGCCGCAGGAATGCTGATACTTATTGTAATGTAAGTTAGTATAAGAGAAAAATTAAAACCTCAAATTTCAATCCAATAAAAGAATTACCTTTAAGAATTAAAGAAATAATTTTTATTAATTAAAGAAATAGAAATTAAAAATTTAAATAAAAAGTGCCAAAAGATCTAGTGTTACGAATATATAGAAAGAAAGTGCAAATAAGATATTTTTTGTTTGAATAGAATATTAGAAATTTAAGAGCTAAAATTGTGAATTAAAAAAAAAAAAGAAATCACTAAAAAATCATTTTAAATTTTTCTCATAAATCGTATGTGACCATATCATGTTAGTTAGTTGACTTTTGCCACCGCTAATTATCGTGATTTTCATTCCTTTTAATTTTCACCATTACGTAGAACGTTAATTTCTTTTTACTCAAAATCAATTCTCGTCTGTAACCGCTGTATTTGCCGCGACAAACATTCCTTCGTTGTTTCCGCATTACTTGATTGAATTTTCACATTTCCAAGTTTCTGGTAATAATGGCTAACCCTAATATCCGACCTCCAGTCCTAAACCTTCAAGATCCCCAAGAGCAACAAAACCCAAACGCCGCCCCGATATCTCATCCTGCATTGCAAGCTTTAATCTCTTCAATCGTAAGCCATGCCCTACAAACTGAGGGAAGGAGCATCGTTCAATCGATTTTAAACCCTAACGCAGACCAGTTTGCAGGAACGGATCAAATTATTAACCAGGACCAGCAAGCCAACATATCGGAACTAGATAAAATTCCAGATGTTGTTCGCAGTTTAAGAGAATTCTCTGGGCAACCAGGAGAATTCAGTTCCTGGCGGAAAAGCGTTGAAAGGATCCTCCGTATTTACGAATCTATTAGAGGATCACCGAAATATTTCGGCATTATCAATGTGATTCGAAACAAGATTGTGGGCCATGCGGACCACATCCTAGAGTCGTACAACACCCCATTAAATTGGAATTGTATTGCTCGATGCCTCACGCTGCATTATGCAGATAAACGTGACCTAGGCACACTAGAATACCAACTCACATCATTGGTACAAGGTAACCTCTCCATACAAGAGTTTTACCAACAGGTTTATTCTCACCTTTCACTCATACTGAATAAAATTTCTTGCATGGATGTTGGCGAAGAAGCCCTAAATTTATTAATGCATACCTATAGAGACAAGGCACTCGACACCTTCGTCCGAGGGTTAAGAGGCGATTTACCCAGGCTTCTTGGTATCCGGGAACCTGTGGATTTGCCCCAAGCCTTGCACCTCTGCCTGAAGCTTGAAAACCAAACCTTCAGAGCACAGTACGCGAATGCCAATAATCAACATAATAGAAGAACGCATCCATTACCACCCCCTATCCCACCAAAACGTCATCCGCAAGTTCACCATCCACATCCTGAATATAGACACCATGTTTTCCCGCAGCTATTCCATAATCCTATGAGTTGGAACAATCAGTACCCAACAAACCCTTACCCAAGACCTCCAATGAATTCTAACCCCCGACCAATGGTTCCCCCAAGGCCTCAACGACCCTTCGTTCCTTTCAATCCGCCGCAGAATAATTACCCATCCAAATCTCCACCAACGCCTATGGAAACGTCCACCATCCGAACGAACAACATAAACTACATGAACAGACCTCAGCAAAAGAACTGGCCATCCGCACCAAAAAGGCCGTTTGCCTCAACATCGCAGCAAGTTCATCCAAACAAGATGCAGAGGAATTTCCATTTAAACACCATCGAACCTGAACAATCTCCAAGTACACTTGATGATACGAACCAATACGAGCAAGCGATTCGCTCCGAAGACAATCAATATGATCAGAGTCTTCAGGAATATTCTGAATCATTTCAACAGCAGTGTGACAATGATAACTCAGAAGAACCTTTTGAATTTAATGATATCCATTTTTTAGATTAAACTGCTCCTCTCTTCCGTACATTGAATGTAAAACGAAGAGCGGAGAAGTCTTAAAAATTTTGATCGACACTGGATCAAATAAAAATTACATACAACCCACTCTTATTAAAAATCCTAAATTAAATGAGAAGGCTTTCTATGCCAATTCCATGGGAGGCAACTTAAAAATCAGTCACCATACATTCTTAAGTCTTTTCGGACTCAATAACATCAGAATTAAATTTTTCTTAATGCCAGAACTAAAATCTTTTCATGCCATTTTGGGCAATGATACGCTATCAGATCTTTCAGCTGTCATTCACACGAAAGACAACTACATGGTAATTAACAATAACATCAAAGTAAAAATAAAACAGCTGGTCACACAATCAGTAAACTCTATTAATATCCGAACCGATCACATGACAACCGACCAAAAATTACATATCCAATCCATTGTAAAGGAATTCCCTAAGTTATTCGACGATCCCGATAATAAGTTAACCTGTGCCACTAACGTTAAGGCAGAAATAAGAACAACTACAGATTCCCCTGTCTACGCCAAATTTTACCCCTACCCAATGTCTCTTAAAGACGAGGTTGAGAATCAAATCACGAAACTTTTAAAAGATGGGATAATCAGGCCTTCGAGATCCCCGTACAATGCCCCCGTGTGGATTGTACCGAAAAAGATTGATGCTTCCGGAAAAAAGAAATATAGGATAGTCATAGACTATCGTAAGCTTAACAGTGTTACTATCCCTGAAAAATACCCACTAGAAAATATAGAAAAACTTTTATCTGAATTAGGTGGAAGCGAGTATTTCACAGTTGTTGATTTAAAAAGTGGTTTTTACCAAATCCCCCTCAAGGAATCAGATATGGAAAAAACTGCCTTTTCAATCAACCACGCTAAATATGAGTTTACCAGAATGTCAATGGGATTAAAAAATTCCCCTACAACTTTTCAGAAGTCATTAGATGATGTCTTGCGTGAGCACATTGGCAAAATATGCCGCGTCTACATTGACGATATAATCATCTATAGCAGAAATGCAAAGCAACATCTAGAAGATATTCGAAAAGTCTTTGAAACTCTTAGTAACGCTAACTTGAAGGTACAGCTTGATAAGTGCGAGTTCTTCAAACAAGAAATAGAATTCTTAGGATTTATTGTATCCGCAAAAGGTATTAAAACCAACCCCGGAAAGGTAAAGGCAATCCAGAAATTTCCAGCTCCTCGAACCTTGAAAGACTTGAGATCGTTCCTCGGCATGTCAGGGTATTATCGCCGTTTCATTCGAGACTACGCTAATCTCGCGAAACCCTTGACATCCCTCTTAAGAGGGGAGGATGGACGCGTGTCCAAGAATCTTTCTAGCAAGAAGCTAATACATCTAAACGACGAAGCACAAGATGCCTTTAAAAAACTTAAGAACTCACTTGCATCAGAAGATACAATCTTAATTTACCCAGATTTCAAAAAACCCTTTGAACTGACCACAGACGCCTCAAATTATGCACTAGGTGCAGTTTTGTCGCAAGAAACCAAACCCATAACCTTCATCTCGCGAACATTAAGTAAAACCGAGGAGAACTACGCCGCTAATGAGAAGGAGATGCTAGCCATCATATGGGCTTTGAACTCCCTCAGGAATTACCTATACGGTTCGACGAAAGTTCTCATTTACACTGACCATCAACCCCTCACTTACGCCCTTAGTAGCAAAAACAATAACCCCAAACTGAAGAGATGGAAAGCTATGCTAGAAGATTACAACTATGAGCTCAAGTACAAACCTGGCAGAAGCAACGTAGTAGCCGACGCGCTTTCTAGACCACCACAGTACAGCCAAATCAATTCAATGACCCCCACTACTCATAGCGATGAGAGCTCAGCTCACGGTCTGATATGCAGCGTTGAATGTCCTATCAACGTATTTAAAAATCAAATTCTCCTTCTGGTAGGTACATCATCCTCTGAAAAATTCGAAATCGTATTCCCAACTATCCACAGACATACTATCACGGAACCCTTTTATAATGAACAAAAACTAGTCGAAATTCTGAAAAAACGTCTTAATCCAACAGTTACAAATTGTATCAAAACAGCTGAACCTATAATGGGAATGATCCAAAACATTTACAGGACAAACTTCAGTACATACCGCGTACGTTTTACACAAGCAATGGTTGACGATGTAAAGAACGAGCAAGATCAGGAAAACTTAATAATTCGGACCCATAACCGTGCCCATAGAAACGACAGAGAAAATAAAATTCAGATCTTAGAAAAGTATTACTTCCCTGGAATGTCAAGAAAAATTAAGCGAATAGTTAAACTTTGTTTAATATGTAAAGAAAACAAGTATGACCGTCACCCCAACAAAGTCGAAATTCAAGCTACACCCATTCCTAATTATCCAGGTCAGATTGTTCACATTGATATTTTCTCCACAGAGGGAAAACTAGTCCTCACCGCCATTGATAAATTTTCTAAATACGCCATTACCAAAATAGTAAAATCAAAAGCTGTCGAAGACATAAGGCAACCATTAAGGGATATCATCTTCGCCTACGGAGTCCCAGTAACTTTAGTTTTCGACAACGAAAAATCCTTTAATTCATCCCGTATCACCTTCATGGTTGAAAATGAACTTGGAATTCAAGTATTCACAACACCTCCTTACACAAGTACCTCAAACGGACAAGTAGAACGTTTCCACTCGACCCTTGCCGAAATCATGAGATGTTTGAAACGAGAAAAATTGTACCCGTCCTTTGCAGAACTTTTAGAAGCAGCTGTTCATGCTTATAATTTCTCAGTTCATTCAGTCACCAACAAAAAACCCGTTGACATATTCTTTGGAAGAAATATAGGTACAGATCCTACACAAATCGAAAACGCACGTTTGGACAACACAAAAAAATTGAAATCGAAACAAGAAGCCGATTTGGCATACCACAACAAAAATAGACCTTCTGTCAATAGATATTCTCCAGGAGATATAATCTATATTAAAGTTAACAAAAGATTAGGTTCCAAACTATCAGCCAGGTATAAAAAAGAGATAGTTAAGGAAAACAAATTTACTACCGTAGTAACAGAGTCAGGCAAAATCGTACACAAAGCAAACATTCGGAATTAAATCATTCATTTTTAACCCAACAGATTCTTGCTTGGAACTAGTCAAGGAGATGTAAATGTTCTTGACTATACCAACTCCCCGATGATCGTCTTACATAATGGAATGGCAAAAATCATGGAAGGCTCTTTAAAACTCATGCATGTCATCGAAATAGCACCGTACGAGAAATTCATTGCAGAAATTCTTCCCATCATACAGACCCGAGTTCCCCGAACCAATCCCTTCTTCCCGCTCCTACAGTTCGAAATTCAACAAGTAATGAAATACATTCAAAATTTAAAGGTAAACAGAGAGAAAAGATCTCTAAATTTCATTGGGTCAGCATGGAAGTGGATAGCCGGAAATCCCGACCATGATGACTTTGAATTAGTTCAAAATAAAATCAATAATGTAATCGATAATGGCAACAGTCAAATCATTATAAATAAACAGTACGAAGAAAGAATTAATGCACTTACAAATGTAACTAATGAAATACTTAATACAATTAAAAAGGATGGTATAATCCAATATGAAATCAATGTAACTCTTTTATATAAACTGAAATTAATTAAAGAAGAACTAAGTAATATTATATATGCTATTGAACTAGCTAAAGCCAATATTGTTAATTCAAATATTCTTGCTAAGAACGAACTAGATTTAGTTATGGATACTTTAGAAAAAGATGTAATTCCGTATTCAAATATAGAACAAGCACTTAAATTTGCAGAAATCAAAATTGCTTCTAATTCAAAAAGTTTAATTTACATAATCGATATTCCAAAAACGAAAAAGGAATTATACGAAAAACTATTATTAGTACCAATAAAGAAGAATAATGGGATTATCCACAAATTAGAATTCAAAAATATTTTAAGAAAAAATAAATCATTGTTTGGACTTAAAGATAGCTGTAAGCTAATCGATGAATTGTCTCTATGTAAACGCTTAAAGGTAATAGATATAAGTAAAGATAATTGTATCGTCAATTTGTTAGAAAATAAGAATGCATCGTGCAACGCCACAAACAGCCAACACATCCCTCAGGTTGAAGAGATAGCATCAGGAATCATCGTGCTCAACCAGTTTAATGGAACTATAGAAATTCGCAACAGAACCCAGTCATTAAAAGGAACATTTGTCATCAAATTTACCAATGAAAGCATCGTGATAAATAATCAACGATACATCTCCGAGCAGATCGTGAGATTGCAAGTCCTGCCACCAATGTTACACCCAACATACGAAAATTCGGCAGTCGAAGAAATTCTTTCCTTGGAACTTATGAAAGAGCTACATACAAGAAACACTAAACACCTCGAAAAACTTCAAACCGAAAAGAAGATGCACCAGATGATAACATATGGAACATTCGCAGTACTAGTTCTAGCCATAACAGCAATTGGGTACACTGCCAGAAGAAGTTCCGTCAAGACAATAACAGCACCACCTATAATTGCAATGACGACACAATCCGAGGTCATTCACCCAGCACCCGCACAAAGGTATCCCAGCATTTACAATATTCCATTCATGTAAAAGATGCGAGGACGCATCATTCTTAGAAGGGAGGAGTTAACGGCACATAATATAACATTTCGACACGAGCATCCGTTTTGCCGATTCAGCGTCTGGCTCCAACCAGGGCAACGAAATGCAATACTGCACCTGGCGGTCGTCAACCTGGCTGATGCAATACGATAAGCGTAGGTTAAGTTATAGTTAGAATATTTTGTGTAATTTAGTCTTAAGTTGGATTCAGTGAAATAAAGTTGTTTTTTTTATAACAATTTAACGTAGCATAATTTAATTTGTACACAGGGTAAGATCATATATTTGCACCATACGAGCTACTGCGCCACTCATGTTATATTCTGCGATGACCTGTACATAAGTGTGTAGTGCGTGTCGACTTGTTGTTTTCGTAGATCGGCCGGCTGTTTTTAGCTAACACGTGCATCGGTTCGGGATAATGCGTTGCAAGGAATATCCACTTGTTTGTTTAGGTCGAGGGATATCGATTTAGGATCTACAAACGAGTGTGAACGAGTACCTAGTGAATAAATGACCAAAGAGATAAAAGAAAAGTGCGAGTAATTGTCGAGAAAAGTGTGAAAAGTTACTGTGAAATAGGATTCCAAATTTGTTAATGAAGTTATATAAAAATAATTAAATACTAAAATAAAAGTGATAGTGATTTTAACAAAACGAGCAGTGAGAAATTAAAAAAAAAATTGTTTTCCAAGTGCAAAAATAATAATTAGAAAAATGGAAAAAAGAAATACAAAAAAGAAGTTCGAGAATACAGAGAACGAAATTCAGGCATTAAGACGTGAAATTTGAATTTTACGGGAGCAGAATGCAAGTCTGGGACGTGAAGTTGCAACTCAGAGGCGATCACAAAGCAATGCAACGGAAAATTCAGCCACTACGCATCATCAAGTTTGAGCGCATACCAGTGGGTAGAAACCATCGACAACATCGCACATCTCTACAACTGGGACGATCGATCGACATTTTTGTACGCTTCCCTACGCCTTGAAGAAGGAGCACGTAAGTGGTTTTTAATTAAACAACATAATCTGATCGGGTGGAAAGATTTTAAAACTAAAATAGTCTCAGACTTTCCAAGTCTAGTTGATGAGTCTGACGTTATTTCGCAACTAATGAATTCAAATGACATGAAGTATATTTACTTTTTAAATAATGATGAATTTTGCAAGGCCTACTTAAAAACTTAAAAAACATTTAAAGAAATCAATAAATTGAATTTGAATTTGAAAAAGATTTCTTGATTTATTTTATTATAGTCTAGCAAAATCAAGCTTATCAATTTTAGGGTGCGCGTTGAAAGCTATTCTTGTTTGTTCTTGATTACTGCTTAAGGGAAGCAGACAGCAAAGTAATACTGTGTAAGTTTTGGTTTGTTATTTTGGAACGTACCTTCTGTAAAGAAGATAAAACGTACCTTCTGTAAGGAAGATGAAACGTACCTTCTGTAAAGAGGATGAAACGTACCTTCTGTAAAGAGGATGAAACGTACCTTCTGTAAAGAGGATGAAACGTACCTTCTGTAAAGAGGATGAAACGTACCTTCTATAAAGAGGATGAAACATACCTTCTGTAAAGAAGATGAAACGTACCTTCTGTAAAGAGGATGAAACGTACCTTCTGTAAAGAGGATGAAACGTACCTTCGCAGAAAAGTTAACAGGGTTACTTCTACGTTAAAGATACTATTTCATTAAGCGCCAATACAAAGATATCAGAATACGTGCGAATGCAAGGATATTAGAATCGATGGAAAAGTGTGGATATATATTCAGATGAAAACCACACTGAGGACAGTGTGAAGTCGGATGGCCGAATGTAAACAGTAAGGTAGCTTAAAGAGAGTGGTGAAATCCCTCCTACTCTCAGGATAATAGATAGAGATAGGTAGTTAGCCTGCAACTGCAGCTCGGTGGATGGGTTGAGCGTATTGAGTTAAGATCACTTTGCGCATCCAAGCTGGAAGGGCGTCCATCCGAGTTCGCCTTGTAATGTTGCGAACGACGAGATAGTTTTTCTGTAAGAAATGTGTAGGTAGTGTAACAATAGTTATAAGAGAATATTAGCCCTCTTTTCGACCCCAAATTGAGATGAAATTTCAAAATTGCTATGGCAACATTCACAAGTGACTCATGTATTTCATGTGAAGTTGATCTTAGCTCTCCCTCCAATTTATCACAAATGAAAATACAGTGAAACCTTCCTTAGGCGGACAGTGACGGTAACAACATTGTTGTCCGTCTAAGGGAAAAGCTACCCACAATAAGGTTAAACTTTGGTGGGTGCCTGGTCACAGAGGCATTGAAGGAAATGAGATTGCAGATGAACTGGCCCGATCAGGCTCTACTGCTAAATTCTCAGGTCCAGAACCCTTTTGTGGCATAAACTGGGCAACAATCTCAGCATTAGTTAACAATTGGGAACACAATCTCCGACTTTCTCATTGGAGAAATGTCCCGCGGCTTAGGCAAGCCAAATTGTTGATTAAGCCTTATACCCATCACAACGAACTTCTAAACCACAATAAGAAGGATATTAGGTATCTAACAAATTTCCTCTCCGGTCATTGTCATTTACGATACCACCTGAACAAGTTAGGCCTGTCTAGCGAGACCGATTGTCGACTCTGTTTGGAAGAGGTCGAAACAGCCGAACACGTCCTTTGTGACTGCCCGGCACTTTTTGGGGTCAGACGACGTACCCTACACAAAGAACTGCTTAGACCTTATGAATTAAAAAATGCGTCAACCAAGGACTTACTCACCTTTATCAGAAATGTGGTTTGCCTCTTGGGCTAATTAGTATCCTACGATACAATAGATCTTTCAGGTCGCAGTATCAGCCTTGGGGCAGGATCCAGATATAAAAAAAAAAAAAAAAAGGGAAAATGGAACAAAGATTAGGAATCGTCGCAAATGACTTCTGTCGCAGCTGCATGGTTGAGGAGGAAGAAGAATCCCCCTATCACGAGCAAGTATGTTGCTTTCAAATTCAAATCAAAATAAAAACAAAAACTCAGTGATATTTTTTGTTTTTGTCCATCTAATGAAATTAAATTAAATAATTTCTAACAGATATGGGTGTCCGCGCCCGATCAAGGGATTGTCCGGTTAAGGGAACGTAAACTGTATGCAATCCGAAACATAAAAGATTGGTTACAAAAGTGTGTCCATCTAAAGGGTGGGTCCGTTTAGCGGAGTTATCCGTAATGGGTGATATCACTATAAATGTTTCTTTATCCATTCTGAAATGTTCGTAATTTTCAAAATTTATATCAAATGCAACAAATGTTTGCTTCTTTTCTGCATACACAAAGACATTATTTCCTGCAAAGCCTGCAAACATTTGCATTCTTTTTATATTTGTATATGTATCTCGTCCATTTTATTTAATTTTTCTAAATTTTCCCAATTTTTCGTAACCAAAAAACACCACCACCAACTAACTGATAAACTCAGTTCTATTTCAACTCAACTCAGTTCGATTCAGTTTTAAATCAATTTTTTGATTCGCCCATGTGGACGGGTTAACAACAGATTCCGTGTGTTTTTATTACAAGAGTTACCTAATCGCGAGATACTATGCGTCAGCACACGTGTTTAATTAAATTATTGTGGGTATGTAACACACATCAATCTAGCTGAGTAGTGGAATATGTTTGTTTATTATTGTTCGTTGATGTGGTATCTTTTGGATTGTTCCATGCCATTGGTTGAATGTTTCTACCGACGCGACGATCGACGAAAGGGGTAGCCGGTAGTTAGTAGTTTTTTTTTATCAAATGATAGTGTCGACCATATGTAATAGATAAATATGGAATATTATGTTCACGTATGTACATACAAGTAGATATGAGTTGAAGCTGTTCTGCTTTGTGCTGTGGAGGAACGATTTAAATTTGGTACGACCAACTCAATACTTCCTGATATTAGCGAACCATTCATTTCTTTCATTTAAATTTCCACCAGCTTTGGGTCTTTGATCTCTGATATTCTAACCTTTGTTGTCCCAGTTGTGAACAGATGACCTTTTCCTGGTCAAAATGTTGAACTTATGCATTAGATTGGAACACACTGACGTCAAGAAATTATATTCATATGGATGGAATTGTTATCAGTCATGACTTTCGAAGATGTTCTGGTATTTTGCTTGGGTCAGTAATGAATGCCCTGAAGACTCATTATAGCGACCTTTGCTGAATTCTTGATTCGAATTTATAAATTTAAAAAGAGTGAAGAAAGAAGTATTTGTGTTTGTGGCTTTGAGTTAAAGTGTTATGGTTTTCCAGAAAACGCGTTCAATTAAGTTCAATTTTATTTATTTCACTTCAATATGTGTGTACAGTACATTATATGTACATATATACAAACATGTTATTTTCATTAAGAATGAATGGATGCTAGATTAATGGGTGGTTGCTGAGAGAGAGACTAATGTTGGGCCATATTGAGATGGACAAAAAATTCCTTCTACTCTTAGCAATTTAAAAAAATTTATAAAGTGGGGAAATATTTAGTTTATAATACGATTGATCGCATTGTCTCGGCAGTCACTTTTTATCACCATATCGGGAAATGGCTCGGCCAGGAAACTTTTCTCACAAAAGGACAATGGTTTCGACACTTGTGTGGCACGTTGTTGGAAATAAACATTGCCCACATCCATACCTTCAAGGCCCAGCGATGAAAATCCATTGATAATGCGATAGAGCACGGTTACAGCAGCACAAGTACGCCGTACGCCATCTGACCCCGAAAAGTGCCGAGCAATCAGGAAGGACGTGCCCGGCTGTTTCGACCTCCTCTTAACAGAGTCGACAATCGTTTTCGCTGCCCTAATTTTTTCCAATAAGAGAGTCGGAGATTATATTCCCATTTGTTAATTGAGGTTGAGATCGTTCCCCAGTTTATGAAACAAAAGGGTTCGGGGCCTAAGAATTCGGCAGTAGGGCCTGAACGAGCCAGCTCATCCGCAATCTCATTCCCTTCAATGCATCTGTGAGCAGGTAACCACCAAAGTTTGACCTTATTGTGCTAGGGATTGGAGAGCACTGAAGCAGCACTCTACCAATCTTGAGTCCACAGAGTAGGAGCTCAAAGCTTTGAGTTCGGCTGGGCTGTCTGAAAAGACATTTACACTGCCGACTATAGGTTAATCAAGATGCAGATCTCAATGGCGTGGACCTCAGCTTGAAACACGCGGGGGAATATGATGCAAGAGGGATGGAGATTCTGGTGTTGAACCCGAAGATCCCAGCGCCAACACCAGAGGCCATTTTCAATCCATCAGTATACCATCTAGACATGTTGGGTCTAGGGTGGGTCCGCCGTTTGACCACATAGTCCCCATTATGAACTTCGTATTTTCTACCAAAGCAGTATTCACTTATGATAACATCAGCGACGGTGCAGGGCATGTCCTGATCGGTGTATTGTTGATAATGTTTATGTGATCCAAAGATAACGTGGTTTGTACTTACAAATAAGTTTTAGTTTAATAGCGCTTCTAGCGGCTGATGAAGATCTGTAATGAGGTTATACCAATTATAGCCTTTAGAGCTGTTGAAGGGCAGGTGCACATGGCAACGGTTATACCAAGACACACCATCCATTGAAGCTTATCGAGCTTCTTGCCTGGAGTCTTTTCGAGAACTTTATGCCACCAGACAATGGCTCCGTACGCAATGATGGGTCTGACCATCGTGGTATAATTTTAGGGTTGAGACCCCAAGCTCTACCATACAATCGGCGACTAGCCCATTAGTCCCGAGAGTTCCAGTTGATGCGCATATCTAAGATAACTCCCAGGTATTTGAACTCACTGAAATACTCAAGTGTAGTGCCCTACAGAATTATTGGGCCTAGCTTAATAATCCTTCTCTTCGTGAACGGTACTAGAACGGTTTAACAGGGCTTGCCTGAGAGCCCTTCTCTGCTGCACCACTCTGAAACGATTTGTAGTGAACTTTGCAACAAACAGTAACACGTTGTGCATAGAGAGGCTTCTCGATAATCAATCTTGGATTTTCTGAAGTCCAAATGCGATTATCCGTCAAAATTTTTCAGTGAAATTCTTGATCAATTTCATGTACACCTCGCGTCGTTCAATGCGTCGTTAAAGCGTATATCGTTCCATTTTTATAAATGGTGCTGTTCTGACTTGTCATCTGTCAGCACAGTTTTGGGCCCATTGAACTTTTATGGGCTCACTTGGACAGAAAATTTCATCAAATCTCTGCAGCAAAAAATCATATTTTCGAATTCGAGTAAAACCTCTATTTGGTACGCCGAAAATTTCAAGAAGTGAAAGCGAGCTCTTCTGTTGACTTAAATATTTACAGTCCTGTGTGACCGGATAATTGTTCACTTTTGTTCTTATTTTTTTCAGATGAAGGTTTTGTACTTAAATTTAAAACAGTCATAAAATTAATGCAGCCGAATATAAGCATATAATCTAATTACTTTTTTTCTGTTTGTGAAAGAATCAAAAATATGTATGTAGATATGTTAAAGTTGAAAGTCAATATTTTATAAAACTATCCTTCTGATCTTAATTTTTTACACAGAACTGTAAAATGAATCTATCAAGGCAAATAAAAACGTACGGACTTTAACCAAATCCAATTTTAAGAGGGAACCCAATGAAAACGATCACTAAGCAAGCTCTAGGATCTTAAATAGCTTTTGCATTATATGTATGAAGATAATGAACCAGTTATTTAAGTCTGATACCTTCAGCGGTTTTGACCAAGAAAAACTATTGCGCCAACCAAACGTAATTAAGGTTTATGCGCAAACAGGCATTTAGAGTAAAAAAAAACCGTTGCGGCTAAAATTGTAACCAACACTTATATATATCAACTTGCTCAAATAAGGACCTAGGTACTGGAGCAGGGTTCTACTAAATAAACGGGAATCCTTCAGACTACCGGATACATGCAGTGTTTTCCAGGCGGAATTACTGGCGATTGAAAAGACCGCAATATTCAAAAGAGGAAGCGACCTCCCTCCGTCGGAGAGCAATAGGATCAAACATAATAAAATCAAAGGCAGTCCAAAAATGTCGCAATGCACTAAACGACATAAGGCACTACAAGGTTAGACTGTACTGGGTACACGGACATAGCAATATTGAAGGGAACGAGATAGCAGTCGAACTAGCTAGAGCTGGATCAGCCATGAGCAATAGTGATGCTGACACCTCCATACTGCCACCGATTAAAACACTGTTCAGCATAATCGACCATGTAACCGAGAAAGGCACCGTAGCGCAAGTGGTTAGTGCGTCAGACTACTGAGCCAGCAGTCTTGGGTTCGAATCCCGTCGCAAACACCTAAAAGTTTTTCACAGTGCCCACCTCTTTCGAATGTCGGACAATCATCATTTGTCACGATTGAGCTTCTCAACTCGCCGTTCGGAGTCGGTAAAAAACTGTAGGTCCCTTCCATTCGTGCAAAAATATAACACGCACACACAAATGGTTGCGAGAAGCAGGCCCAGGTTCACTTCGAGCTGTAGCGCCAACTAAGTAAGTAACCAGAAAAGGGACCAACGCTCTGTGGCTCACACCAACCGACTGCGTCATATCTCGTTCTTTATGGCCGAAATCGGATCTTAATAGGACAAAGACGATGTTACATCTGGATAAATCCTCCATACCTCCTACTACTGCCCCGCCCTCCAAGAACGACGTCATAGATTCTTGGAAGACATAACAGAACTCGGAAATTTAAAGATATCGGATCTTCTACGATTCATCAAGAGCACAAACTGCTTAACGAGTTGGTAAAAAGAGTATTTGCTCCCAAACTATGAGGGGATTCACAATGGACCTTCGGGTCTCCGAGTGGAAATGATTGCTCGTTTAATCACACACCCTTCTTAACCTAACCTAACTTATATGTATATGTCAACTTAGTAATAATCGTCGATTCAGCGGGTTTGTACTGCAATAATTACATTTATGTTCATTACATATAACGTGTCTATGGAATAGACTTTATTTAGTCCCCGAAAAAAAAACATAACAACCCCAGGTCACATCTACTTTAACTAAACAAACAAACCTCGGATACGTACTACAGGTCCTTTTTATCGATTTTTCCCACCGAGCAGGGACTAGCAGCTATCAAATTTTTTCCATCAGTTCCTTGTGCGCACTCCATGATAAAAGTCGCCGTCGTAGATAGTGAAAGCAATTTAAATCGAAAAAAAAGAAAACGCAAAACGGCAATCTGCTAGGAATAAATACCCAAAAAAGAGTTATTTCTGGAGCAAGGGCTAGCAAATCCTTTTACTGTTCTAAAAACTCCGTCTGATCCGATAGTTGGCTTTAAGAAATCAGCTCCATCGATGAGCAAATACATCCTTTTGTGCAAAAATTAACATTTTATAGATACATGCTTGTTTTTTTCGTGTAAAAAAAAAACGGGAACCGTTTTGTGTGTGCGTGTTTTCCATCACTAGTTTATTACCCTGTTTAATCGATAAGCCCGTTGGAGTGTAAAGAATGCCAAAGTGATTTGAATCCACGTTCCAAATCCTTTAAGTCCTTTGAATCCTCTTTTATATCCCACTGCTTAGCAAGTGCGTGAGTTTCATTGTGCGAACAATAACCCATCATGTACAAAACCATTCGCCATGGTGAGAACAGCCTGCAATACACAATCCTTCCTCAGAACGATGATTTTCGGATTGAAGGCAAACTAACAAGCGCCAGTAGTAGCGGCAGCAATAGTGGTAAATCGAAATCGAAGCGTTCCGCGAGAAGGCGGTCCTTCTTCGCGTATCTGGGACTACTGTTCGTATGCACTGTGATCATTGGAGCTGTACTGGTACCGTTTTTGGTATCAGCCGAGTGTCTACCAAATCCGTCGGATTGGTTTTTGAAAACAAAGGCTGCTCTCACTGGCACTGCCAGGCGATTTGGTGCAACCAGTGCGTCATCGCAGACGACAACAACGACGACGTCAACCAGCCCCACCATCACCACCGATGCAAGAAACAATAATAAACCAATCGACAGTACAATTCAGCCATATCCTGTGGAAAGTAGTAGTTTAGTAGTACCACAAATATCAGATCCACAAATAGATGTAGGAGCAGGAGCTGCAGTCAGCACTGCAACCAGTAGTAATAATGATGGCAATAGCAAGTCCACTCAGGACTACGAGGCAAGAATTGGAAATGATTTCGTCGCTGAGGTACGTTTTGAGGGCTTGCCTGGCCAAATGGCAGCAGCCGTGGCACCAACCATAATTGTAACCACGGTGAGAAATAATGACCAAAACAAAGTCGCACTGGTCGAAGGAGCATATCCGCCCACAGCTACAACCACAACAATATCAACAATGAGACCAATTGCAGTGTCTGGTGGCCAGAACCTCACAAGTCGTATTATGCAAGTACCATTGCTAAAGTCGGCCTCGAAGAAACCCATTATCCCACCAGTGTTGGCCAAAACAAACTCACTCGGCCGAGAGAGTGTGAGAGCCTTCGTCAGGGATGAAAAACTCCAGCAGGTGGTAGACAAAAAGGATCCGAATGAGCCAAATGATTGGATACGCTCGCATTGGCCGTACATAGATCCGTCAACATATTTCCAATGGACGGTACGATTAGATCTGATTTGAGGTGAATTCTTGGTAGTAAAATGTTTGTTTCAATATTTTAGGGTTACAAAGCCGAAGACAGTGTTCTCCTGCCAGCAATTTTGGGAATTGCATTGATTGTGATTATCTTGATAATAGCTCTATGTTTGGTGGCACGCAATAGGCGAACGATTGTTAGCTCAGTTAGAAAGCGAAATCGAAATGTAAGTAATGTCTTAAAAATGTCTAAGTAATAGTTTTCTTTTTTTATACAGAGTATATAATAATAATCCTAATACACAATGCGCTTCTGATTGCATCTGCATGTGCAAAACTGTGCCTTACTTCGACGAGCTATAACTTGGAGGGGGGTGAAAATAGACCTCCGTGCCATACGATTTTTTGTTCGCTAGAACTTCAGGAATCTCCAGTTAAAGGATTATACCTCTTAACTGGGACACCCTGTATAGATACATATGTATCTGCATATAGTTTTTGTTTTATGTGTTTTACGTGTCTTAAAGTTCAGTTCTTAACATGTTGATATAGATACGAGTCAGCAGGATAGGTGTGAGATCTTTTCGAAAGAGTTCTGCGACTGTTCCTAATTTTGCATCTATCCATCTGTCAAACTACCCAGCTGGCCATTAAACCACCTTTCGAAGTAGCCTTCTGTTTACTTATCATAAATGGCTGAATAAGCTTCCTTTAAAATTAATTTTCTGGCTCTATGAACATAATGACAAAAATTAATCTACAAACGTTAAAAAAGGAATAGCGGTGTACGACTGTTTAACTGACAGCTGCGAAGATTAGACGCCTTCTTATCAAAGGTTAATTATAAGCAACGGATATGACAGGTTTACTTTCTACTTCTACTTCTTCTTCTACTTCAATCAATAAAAAGTATTTTATCTAAAGTAAGCTATATATTGCCAACGTATACGACGGCTTTTATGGGACTGTCCTTTCCAGCAAATAAATCATTGCCAGCGTATACGTCGACTGAATAACGGATTCTATGGATTGAGACTTGAGAGCTTAACTGTGAGATCAGAGAGATCCGTATGAACAGTGATCCCTCCGTTCTTCCGTCCAATTTTCAGTGTAGGTACAGTAAAACACGAATAAGTGCATTAGCATAATTGTCCAATGTCTTCATGTATCTTATCTGGTATATGTAGCTACGACAACCCGCTTAGCTGCTCAGTGGTACTTATCCACGAAGACGACAAGTACGCGAAAAGGCGAAAGATCTTCACAGCCAATAATCGAAATGTGACTACAACTCAACACAATTAGGTCTGTTCAGTGAGGAAAAACCAGATCAGAACAGGACAGACTCGTGCAAATGTCAAATCAAAGTTAGAACAAATTACAGCCCATATGTTTAGTTTTCAAGTATGTTGACATTTGACAATTGTCATTTCTATTTAAACTTAAAGTGAAATATAAGATGTTTAAAAGGGAAATCTAAGATATTTAAACAAATTACAAATTAATGGTACAGGTTGCCTGTAATTATCTTTTTGTTTCAATTTTTTCCATGTTTAACTTTCATAAAACAAAATAATTGTGGAAAACAAATCAAAATTACAGCCACAGCTGATTTTGATATCTGTACACTACGTCTGTTCTACCTCAAGACAAGGTGCAAGATTTCCTGTAACAATGAGTATTTAAACGGGGATTGTAGTTAAGCGATATGTACTTAAAAGGGGATTTTAACAAAAATATTACTTTATATTAGAGTTTCAAAAAACTGAGGTTGCTATGCGGGTTTTGCTCTTAAGAGGGTGGTTCTTAACCGGGTTTAACTGTAAATCTTTTTTAGCGCAATTTATTCTGTTATGTTATGTTTCTGACATAAATTGCTGACAGAGAAAAATTCTTAGGCCTTAAGTAAGTCATACACGTCAAATGTTGATGTCTCAGTTGCTTAGAAATGTGCAAAGTTCCAATGATAATAGTCCTTTATAATTTCAGTTAATTCTATCGTAGTATATTTATAGACTACCATCTATAGACTATAGAAAGATCCTTTTTTCCTAAAATTGAAAAGTCCGCCTTTACAAGTACATATTAGCCGTGTTTTATTATCCCCGTGATCTGATCCGGATCAGATCAGAATAATAAAACAAACTAGATCAAAGTTCTGTGTTGTGTGATTGTACAAGCTAAATAATTCATGTTGACATTTAGTGCGAATTTGCCATGCGAATCAATATTTTCTTTTAAATGAAAATTTAATGTGCTTGTTTTATTTTTTTACACGAAAGTGTATCAAAGTGAGAAATAGTCGAACTAATTTTTGGATTACGAAAATTGATCTTGATAAAAAGCAAGATCTCGTATTGTTGTTGTAATGCACACAAACTTATGAGTTGATCTGATCCGGATCAGATCACGGGGATAATAAAACACGGCTATTATGTACAAGTAAGGCATGCACGGGTCAGGTAGTTGTCAATTCCAGTCTGGGTTTGGAAACCTTTTGCTTTTTTCTGTGGAGTGTTGATTTGAAAGCAATTTTGCAATTTGTCCTCTTCTCATATCGAGTCGTTGATGAATATTATTAACAATTACAAAAAATCTTTTAAAAAAGCTCGAGAAAACGTTACGTAGTTAAAGCCATAATAAATATTCACTGCATATGTCACTTAATTTAAATAAGCAACATTTTTCTATAAAAACATTACAGGATATTGAAGAAGCCGGTGAAGATAACACAACCCTCCTCACGAACTCCAACCTATCTGACGATGATTAAACTATCCATTCTAGAATTATTTAAATTTCTATATGAAAGTAAAAATCAAGCGAAGCTTATGCCATCTTGCAATATACAAATGCAAATCACGCAAACAAACCAAAAAAAAAATTATTACAAAATATGTATTACAAAAAAACGCGCAAAAATTAAAAAAAACACACTTAAGTTCGATTTGAAATTCACTGAACTCTATATTATATATACACCTACTTACATACCTACATTATATATTCTCCACTCATTTAATTACTTAACAAAAATAACAACTCAACAACATATAAAATAAACATGCAACAAAAAGTATTCAAAAAAAAATATATATACATATATATATTTTAAATATAAAAAAATGCAAACAAGACTGTAAGAGATAAAAAAAAACAAATTAATATTTACAAGCAAGAAAAAAATACAAAAATATATACATTTATGTATTATTTTAGCTGTGCAAACCATTTATGTACATATGTATATGTAGATGAAATAGTGTGTACATTTTTCCAGGTAATTTTAAGTTCGAAATTTTCACATTTTAAAGCAGCAAGCAAACCGCATAATGTAAGTTATAAATTTAAAATAAAAAAATAATAATAATAAAGAAAAACTGGATACCTAATATTCAAAACAAATTGATACAATATTATACAAACAAAATGAAAAGTAAACATTTAAAAAATAAAATAAAAAAACAAAAAAAATATTAGCGAGAAAAATAGTTATTTTTGTAAACGTGTGATAGAAGTAGATAGAATTATCCTTTTTCTCAATTTAAAAATACAAAAAAAAAATTAAGCAAAACAAAAATATGTAAAACAGAATACAAATTTAATGTGTAGCGCATCTACTTATAGCAAAGAGTATCTGGATTAAGTTAAAACTTTAACAAAAAGGTGATATAAGAGCAGACACTGTGAAATTGAACAATAATGGAATTTAGTTATGAGGATTTAAAGTGGTCTTTGTAATACTTTTGTTTATAATTTGCACATTATGGTGAAAAGCCTGCACATAAAACTGCTTAAGTTGAATATTAACGTTTAGCATGTTTTTGAGAATTTTTAAGGTTGTGGGATTCTAAATAAGATCGAGGCACTCTGAATATTAAACTTCCACCAAGTAAGTTAAAGCGAGAAATTCGTCCGACCAATTGATAGCAGACAGACTCAATGGACAGACTTGCACGCTCCTGGAACATTGACAAATGCATGCAAAGTATGACAGCAAAGTGATACCAATTAAAAGTTTTTTCACGGTGCCCCTCAGTGTCTGACAAGCATTCAAGGAGTATATTATACATATATATGTCACGAGGAGCTTCTCAACTCGCCGTTCGGAGTCGTGAAAAAAACTGTAGGTCCATTATATCCGTATAAAAATAAAACACGCACATACAAATGGTTACGAGAAGCAGTTCACCCCGAACTGTAGCGCTACTTAAAGAAGAAGAAGCTGTAACATCATCATTTTTACAAACGTTGTTTAGTTAAACGAGGGTAAAACAAAAGGCCTGTTGGGATCCTTTTTGCAACGAAATTGGTAGATTTGAGTTAAAATTCTCTAACATAAAATTACGAAAAAGTAACCGAACGCATTGAACAACTATATACGAAAAGTTGACCACTTTTCAAACCTCAAAGTCAAACCTAAGAAAAAGTTTTAACAGATTTCATAAATCTACCGAAATAAATGTCTTTGGCTAGAAATTAAAATGTGCAGTGGCAGTATGGAATCATTTCTTACACTCTCGTAAGCACTCTCTTTTTTTAAAGAAATTTCTCTGTACCTACGTGAAGAGGATTCCATAAAAATTGACTGTTTTGCGAGGGTGGGCGGGCGGACCTACACTCAACACTCTTGCCAAATATATTTCTGTCAAACGCACTACGAAATCAGTTGCTAGCCACTTAAGTTTTTCAAAATTTCATTTTTATTTGGTCTGATAGATGGGAAAAGTACAAAAAAAATAATTTGAAAAGAAACCAAAAGAAACTTATAAATATTTGCGCAAATTCATAGTCAGATAAGGCCGACAATAAAAGAATTTGTTCACCTACATAATTCAAAATATACTTTTTGCTATTCATAGTCACCTTATATTCGACTTTAAACGTATAGCTGGCTCGAAATTAAAAATAAGCCAAACGTCACTTTAAATAATTATAGTCGGCTCTAATTTTCTCATATAACATTTTGACGTTTGGATTTGTTCGTTCAAATCACTTTACAAAAACATACCAAAGTCGATACTAACTAATACACAGGCAAAAATGTGTTTATGAATAATGAAAAGTTGTAGCCGGCTTTTTATTTATTGTCGCCTGTAACTAAAGTCGGCTATAGGCACTATTCATGGGCTGACTATGAATTTGCGCCAATGTTTTCATTGTTTAATGCATTCCCAAACTTGTTCAGATTCCGGTCTCTTAGCAGTTTAAAAAAAGAGGGGAAACAGTAAACAGACCAATTTCTGTATGTAACATATGTGTCTAACTTTCAGGTTAAACGAAAGTAACTACAGTACTAAAATACTAAGAGTGCGTTAAAAAACGTCAGTTGTTCTACCTCAGTACGGTCGCAGAACTTTGCGTTTCTGAACGCATGCACTGAACGTCATCGCTGCAGGTATGCTGTAGTACAATTTCTTGTCAGCTTATTCAATTTTTTGGAGCGAAAAAAAAACAATATTTATTCTTGATATACAATTTGATTTCGGCTAAAGAAAATGACAATTATATAGGAACCATATACTTTTTTTTAATTTGAACTTACATCTTACAACTTACATTACTTACTTATAAAATTCAGGCGAGTTGAGAAGCTCAATTATGACAAATGAAAGAGGTGGCACCGTGAAAAAACTCTTTTTAGGTGTTAGACCCGGCCAGGCGTTGAACCCGGGCAGCATTGCGTGGTAGTCCAACGCACTAACCACCACGGCCACGGCGTCCACTATACTGTGGTGTGTAGAGATACTTTATTTCCAAACTTAAATACGTTATTTTTATTTACCAGGACCTTTGGTTATATTTTAGATTTTTGGGGAAATATCCCAAAGAGATTGCTACGTTGCAACCCCTGGTTTGAGTTCATTTTCAGACTTATTACCTTAACACCGCAGGTCCGCAGGCATTAGTATGATAACCACCTGAAGTAAATAGTCCCCCAATGTCTAGTTTTATGTTTTATGTACATATGTACTTGTACATATTTATCTATGTAGGTACGTTCCACAATTATAGGCAACACTTTAAGCTACACCCAGATACGATCCACCAAATCCTGGCAGGCTTGCTATCTCATATGTTACGTGGTTATCTTTTAGGGTTTCACTTCAATTTACATATATGTTCGTAATTTGTTCAATTGTTGTTCATTAAATTATTACATGTGATGTTAGAAAAGGCATCAAGAACCTGCCAGCACTTTAAGAGTGTTCAATGTACATTCAACTTCCATTTAAGTAAAATTTCACTGTGTATTTAAATATAGTAAAGCTAGTTCCATCCATAGTTAGTAATGGTTTGCAAAATTCATTTAAGATTAAAATACTCACATCTGTATTTGTAAGTCACCTTCGGCGATTCAGTTTCTTTAGATACAGTTTTACACTTTTACTGACGTTCTTTGGCTTTTCTATTATGCTGTAAATGTCCCCTCCGACAGATTTAGAAAATCAAATAGGCACGATATCAGAAACAAAAAGCGGTTTATGTAGTCTACGGAATGATGCACATGTTTTGCAAAATAGAAAACCAGAGAAATTCAGTGAAATATAAATAAGTTTATGTTAGAAATCGATGGGAATTGAAAACAAAAATAAATATTTAGTAGAACAATAGAGAAGCAAACATCTTTTTGTAAAATTGTTACAAAAAAAATATATAATAAAAAATGTATTTCTATATTCAAAACAATAACTGTGTACTGTAGCATAGGATATCTATGATGGAGATTTAATTTTCATATATGTATGTAAAAAAAAAATCATTAAAAAAATACAAATAAAAACATCTATATATTTATACGAAAACAAAATATTATTAAAAACATAAATATTTATATTTAATTCCGCCTTAATCCGCACTTCATTGTTACTACTCAAACAAACAAAAAAAACGCCCATTAGCTCACCAAATGTTAAAAAAAAAACTTTCTATATATAAACTGTAGTTACAAAGTAAAACAAAAAAAGAAAAAAATCTTTATATTTAAATGTGCTTGTTATAAAATATTATATAAAACTGATCAAATTGATTTTCAATACTTCTTCCTATAAACAAAAGCCGAAAAAAAGATAATAGTGCTTTTCGATTAGCATTTAAGTATTACCGGGGATGATTTCTTAAAACATAAAAATTAAGCAAATAAATCTAGAAACTAACAAATAAAAAAATAATTATTAATTCTTATTTTTTTTTTTAATTGTAAATCCTATCACTAAATGAATTGAAAGATTTACTATAACAAATTATTCCGCAACGCTTTATTAATGTAAATGAATACTTTTTCGGTTAAAGAATAATATTTTAGTTTTATTTTAATGACGGCCAGGAGAGTTAATAGCGAAACAAGTTAAAGTTGAACTGTACACATGTACATATTGATAACAAAATATGGCCACAATTTAAATCCTGCTCTATTATGTTGTCTTTGTATTCTGGAAATCACATTTGAGAGAGGATATGTATTATAAAGAGTTCGAAAACTTCATCAGTTGAGAATGCAAGACACGCATTTATGAATTCACGAAAAGTGAGTCCGGGACTACGGTGCAGCTTGCATTTCGTCGTAAGTTAAGCATTAAACATCTTATGACGAAGAGCCTTGGTCGTTTGAATAAACAATTTGAATAAACCTCTTCACGCAATTTTGAATGGCCTAAGAAACCGTATCTACAGCTGCGATGAACTCAGTGACGCAACAAATTCTTCATCGAGTATGGGATGAACTCAGATGCCATCCAGCTGCTGAACATCTATAAAGTTTTTAATGTGTATGTAATCAAATTTACACAATTCAAATACAAGATACTACGAGGGCGGTCCGATAAGTACTAAGCCTACAAAAGGAAAACTAACATTTTGGAAAAGTGGCGATTTATTTCTCAATATAGTCTCCTTTTAGCTCGATACATTTGATCCAGCGATGCTCCAACTTCTTTAACCCATCCAAAAAATAGGTTTTCTCGAGGTCTGCAAAGTACCTCCTCATACTAAAATTCGCAGACAAGCTGTCACGTGACACGTGGTCAAAACAAAACTACGAGTCCAACTCGGCTGAAATTTTGACAGTAGCCGTCTAAGAGAATATACTAAAGTTTAGTAACTAAACGATTGTAAATCTCTCTTGCGATACTGGCACTATCGGGCTGTGAGGCTAAGTACTTATCGGACCACCCACGTATATACATATACCACATTTATTAAATTAATCACCCTGTATTCAGCGATGTGAACAGGGATACGTAGCATAGAAGTGACCATCAGACGGGCTAAATCAAATTAAATTTAGCGTATCAAAACATGTGTTGAAACGCCAATTTTGGGGTATTTTTTTATCATTCGTGATCTTAAGAACCATTTCACTTTCTCCTCGCAAAATTATGTTTTCAGCTAGCTCTAAATGCATTTTCAAAAAATCTTTACAAATGAGTAAATAATCTCGGTTGATCTCAAATGGAATCAAAGCCGTCGGTTTTGATAAATCTCCTTCGTTGAGATGATTTACCCACGTAAAAGTATCCCTTTCGGGATCAACTCGAATGTCTTCGACATTACCACGTAACTTGTGACAAATGAATCCAGTCAGATTATCTAGGCCGTCGGGGTTTGCTTTGCCAAGCACGCACGCATCTCATGCGTAGTTTGAACTTGCATCCTGTTGGAGCGATATGAAACAGAAACTATTTCAACATTTGGGTCAATAGTGGGAATATTTTCCAGCTTCAATTTATACCCCTTTTTAAATTAGAGATTTCCTTTGATTCATCCGGAGTAAAATGAGCACCACAAATTCGAGACGTTTTCACACTGAAGACTGAACTCCCGTTGCTTCATCAAGACTTTGTCTCTAGGAAAGCAATAAAATCGAATAGGATTTTTATTGCCCACATTATTTGTATTATGTAAATGCTGAATATCGCAAACCTCTTTTTGAATCCTATATCTTTACTATACTTTCACAATTTCCGGTGGAAAACAATGGTTTGTATGTCACCTGTGATGCCACACAGCTCTCAGAAATAAAAATTAACATGGCGGACATGCGCAAAGCTTAATCTTATATTCTGTCATACCTGGACAAAACCTGTTGCTATTTGATTTCTCGATCAATGTGGACACCTACCACGAAGGTCTGACTGCAGCTTAAGCTATTTTGTTTTTAACTAACTATTTAAACATATGGCCATTTTATATATGTATGTATTTGTAACTAAATTTTATTGTAATTTAAGATTTTCTTTGTTAATTTTTAAATAAAACGTATTCTACTTGTTAAGTATAGCCTCAAAACCAAACGATTGTTTCGTTAAGTTTCAGATAAATACAGCAAATATAAAAACTGTTAAGCAACGCGAACCAGAATTGAATCAGTATTTACTTAAAAACATATTAAAATTGCCTATTATACAGAATAGTTAATGCTAAATAAAACTAATAATAATAATGAAAAGCAACAATAATAAAAAAAAAATATTAATTTAAAACACAAATTTTATTTTAATGATTAGATCCGCATTTTGATGCTAAACTAATGCTTCTCCGGCAACAAGATAAAGGTGAGTCATTTAGTTGAGTTTCAAGCTCCTGAGTCATAACAGAATTTTGAAACGCGGGAGACGGGAGTGAAAAGATAAACAACTCTCAAATAACCAACTTAGAAGAGCTCCAAAGTCTAGAGTATAGGTATAGTCTTGGTTTGCCTCTCCAAGCTCAGCCTGAACTGTCAAACAAATGCTGTTTTTTTAGGCTCAAACACATCAGGCCGCTGAACGGGTGATTAGTTTTTCGTTTAGAGCTGAAGCGTCTGCATAAAACGAGCAGGTTACTTGACTTTAAATTTATTTCAGAAATAAATCAGAACATTCCGACTTAGATCTGAGCACGCTCGGCTGAGACATAACTTATAGTTAGTATATTATTCACCACAAAATAAATTTAATTAGAGTTGAATCTACTTATTGATATAAGTAGTCGCCATATAGTGGTTTTCAAATCAATTACTATTGTACATACATAGCTAGAGCTACTCTTACCGCTGGCTGAGATTATGTGTATTTGCCGGCAGCTTAATGTACGTGATACTTATCCAGGCCCAAGGGAACACAGCTTATGTGGAGCACTTAAACTTGCACCCCTGAAATGAGCTAATTACATTTACTTAAAATAGTATTCAAGCAAAGTGGGCATTTCAAAAAGAGCTAAACCTTTCATAAAATAATCCTCTTCACACGTGATCGTTCGACAATGTTTTACAATAATACGTGTAAAACAATGTAGCACATACATACATATATGTATATTAGAAATCGTCCTTTTTAAGATCTTACAGTGTTAACCTACTAAACAATTAGCACCGAAAGGCGCCTCAATTGGAAAGAACAATTTCGTTCAATTACCACGCGCGTGTGCTATTGTTACCGTTATCTCCAACTCTGACGTAACTTAGTAGGTTCTTTTTATAGTTGTCCGTACAATGACTTTTGTTCGAAGAAATCATTTTTTACCTCAGCACCAACTGAACAAACTATCAAAACAACAATAAAATATTAGCATGTAAACGATTGCACATACATATGTTTCCAAAAATAGAATATACAAATGATGTACGTAAGTGAATTCGAAAATTTTTTTAAAGGAAATCGAGTGACTTATTTATCTGTTTCTACTATTTACATTTGTTTGGTATTTTTTCTCGCATCGACTTCTCTGTGAAGTATAAAAGCCCAAGCTCATTACTCATTTGCTCTTAAGTGATTCTAAGCCGAACCTTATAACAATGGCAAAGCTAAGTTTAGTGTTTATCTTTTTGGGTATTTTTTTGGCAATTGGAGCGCAATCACGTGATTATAATAATAACAGAGCATCGCTTCTAATCCAAGATCGTCGGGCTCCACTGGCGTATGAATCTTTCCAAGGGGGACGAACGAAAGATGGTTTCGAACGTCATAATGGTTACGTAGAAAATCATGGCGGATCTAATCAACGAAGACCTTACGGCTACGATGGATTCCGACGACCAAGCGGTAATAGACGACCTGGAGGATTTGGAGGTTCTTTGTGGAGTAATGAAGAAAATAATTGGACCAATGTTCACCCACACCGTCCTCATCGCCCATATCGACCATACCCTGACCCTGGTTCAGATTCACCAACTGCACCCACCAATGACACCACAACTCCGCCAACTACATTACCGGAGACACCAACAGATCCATCACCCGTAACACCACCAACTACAACCCCAGAGACACCGCCAACCACTGGCAATGACACTGGTACTGGAACAGCTACCGGACCATCTAACCCCGCCGTACCATAGAGTAACATACGTGAAAGAAAATTTGTTACTAATATGTTTAATAAATTTTTAAATGATATTTGCATTTGTAAAGCTTTAACCCGGTTGTTTAACTTGAAATAGGGTCGACGGATAGCTTTGTATTTATGTACATACATAACATATGTAGAGAATTGGTCTATTTTAAAACAATGCGTCATTTCATTACTTTTGCAGTTGCCGCTTTCCAAATATTGACGGTAGATGACATGTGAAGAGACTTCGTGTTCTTAAGCCTAAATGTGCTCAGTTTGAGTTTGAGTTTATTAATCTGCCACAAGTGATTGACATTTCACAAATTGTCAGATGGCTGTTTGATATATGCCTCTCGGTCACTCCATGAGAAAGGTGTAGCACGATTTTACAAGAGGGGACATTTTAAGACACTCTCATTTGGCTCCCTCTACTCTTGATTTTTGGCAGTTGTAAGTAGTTTTACGTAAAATTACCAGTTACCAAACAGACCTAATCTTAAATGCTACGTCTGAAGTTATAATAAGCGATTCGAATAAATATATGTTTAATAGAAAAATGAGTGACATAAAAGAGAATACCTAATGTCAGAGTTTGGTGAAGATCACCGACTTTAAATAACCCACCCCACCCATTGCCTATTTACTGATTCCATGGAACTCAAAACTCGTTCGCCAGCGAAACTTTCAAGTTTACGTATCGGGTACTATAACGGCCGATTGCACTGTTTTAATTGACATAATTTCATGATACCTAAGCATCGAGCCAATAGGGGCCAAGGTTGTTCTTGATACATAATATTCGGGAACTTTTGCTGTCAAATTTCGCAGAGTGAGGTGAAACTCTCTCATAGAGAGGAAGACTACGAAAAAGCAAACGAGCACGTTGAAAAACGAAAAATGAAACATTTATATTTCGGAGCTTGCGAATTTTTTACCAATTCATACAAATTTTAACAAATTACTGTTTAGGTCCGTTCGCGTACCCTCCCAAAATCACGAAAATCTACGAAAAATAACGAAAAACAACGAAAACTAGGGCGGACTTTTGTAAAAGCGCATTCTAATAATTGCAAAAATTGTCCCGGAAAACGTTTAATGCGTCTCAACCAGCCGATATGTACAAAACCATTGACAGGTCCGTTTGCGTACTTTTTGCACTAAATAGGTCTGTCCCCGTACTGTCCAAAAGAGCGCAAAACTACGAGAATCAATCAAATCCTGTTCCCGTACGAAGATTTTTCGTAGTTTTGGGCAGAAGAGAGCGCTAACAAGAGAGTAAGAAATTTAGCCCAAGACATTTCTTTAGGCATTTTTGTGCAACTGTCAAATCTGTCAAACGTCATATATTTTTCGCTTTTTGTTGTTAGTTGCGTCCCTGTACTTTTGCACACTTTTCCCTCTTTCTGACAGATTTTTACCCCAACTCCTTGAAATTTCAGAATCTATAAATTTAAGCGCAGAAAGTACGGGAACAGACCTAATATGTGTTATCTGTAAATTTTTGAAGAGTCGGGGTGAAATTCTCTCAAAGGCAGACAAATTACGAAAAAGTAAACGAACACACTTCGGCCACGCAGTGAGCGACTGAGCGACGTCGCTCCACATTCAATTTTTCGTAAATTTTCATAGATTTTCGTAGGTTTGGGAGCGTACGTGAACGGACCTAATAATTATGACGACTAATCACACTGAGGCAATGGGCACCGTAGCGCAAGTGGTTAGTACGTCGGACTACTGAGCCAGCGGTCTTGGGTTCGAATCCCGCCGCAAACACCTAAAAAGTTGTTCACAGTGCCCACCTCTTTCTAATGACTGACAAGCATTCAAGAGTATCATTTGTCATGTAAAGAGCTTCCCAACTCGCCGTTCGGAGACGGCAGAAAACTGTAGGTCCCTTCCATTGGTGCAAAAATATAACGCGCACACACAAATGACTGCGGGAAGGTAGGCTTGGTTCTACCTAGGACTGCTGCAGCCAAAATATTGTTATTAATCGCACTGACAGAAACTGATAGATTGCTGTTTTGACAAGTAGTACCTTGTAGTACCCATTTCATCCGAAGGAAAAGTTGGTGTAAGCTAAGAATTCCAAACAATTCGGTCTCTCAGTTGACATTTGGACACTCTCATTTGGCTCTCTCTTTTAAGAATTAGGTATGTTCCCGTACTTTCTGCACTAAAATTTATAGATTCTCAAATTTCAAGGAGTGGGGGTAAAAATCTGTCAGGGAGAGGGAAAAGTGTGCAAAAGTACAGGGACCCAACTAACAACAAAAAACGAAAAATGTATGACGTTTGACAGATTTAACAATTTCATAAAGATGCCCAAAGAAATTTCTTGGGTTAAAATCGGCAGGTGGTCACCGTAGCGCAAGTGGTTAGTGCGTCGGACTACTGAGCCAGCGGTCTTGGGTTCGAATCCCGCCGCAAACACCTAAGAGTTTTTCACAGTGCCCACCTCTTTCGAATGTCTGACAAGCATCAAAGAGTATCATTTGTCACGATTGAGCTTCTCAACTCGCCGTTCGGAGTCGGCAAAAAACTGTAGGTCCCTTCCATTCGTGCAAAAATATAACACGCACACACAAATGGTTGCGAGAAGCAGGCCCAGGTTCACCTCGAGCTGTAGCGCCAACTAAGTAAGTAAAATCGGCAGCATGGGGAAATTGTTTACTCTCTTGTTAGCGCTCTCTTCTCCGAAAAACTACGAAAAATCTTTTTACTGGAGCAGGATTCGACTGATTTTCGTATTTTTTTGTAGTTTTGGGCTGTTTTGAACAGTAATATTGTTACAAGGATAATATTGAACCGACCGTGCTTTGTCAGGTTGTGTAAATTACGACTTTGAAAAATAAAACCACATGTCCATTTAGGGTTCAAAAGTCAACGATCTAACAAAACCGTCCACAAAAATGGATAAAAATCTGTATTTGCCTGCTTCGTTTTAATCGAAGCCTTTCTTTTCCTGAATTTAAGTTTGGTGCACCGATAAGCAACTATTCACTGTTTTCTTTTACCTTTATTGAAATGTGTATGTTTAAACAGTGCGTCTGTTCATCACAATTTAGAAATGTTGTGGAGATAAAAGCCGTTACCAAAATGACTAGCTTTAGCGGAAGCGGAAATACTACCAACCAAAATTAACAAATACATATGTTCCGCTAATCAAATGAGACGAATTACATCAATGGGGGATTGGTAAAATTACTTCCTTTTAGTTACTTACCACTCTAAGTGAAACTTCTCAGCTTGCATTCCAAAATGGGCAAATGGAAAACTACTCACAAGGCCCGCAACAAAGACAAACTAAAATACTTTAAATCTATTGCAGCATCAATTGGAAGAATCGTAAAATCATCAAACAATCAGGAATTCCGGAAAAAATGCCAATTGATCTTGGACATCAAACATTTAAACGAATCCGAGGATCGACTCCTTCAACTGATGACACAAAACAAGTGATTTATGTGCCACACTATAAACTAATTTCAAAATTTATTAATTTGCTTCACAAATAAAGACTACCTAATATAACTTGGCATGAATCTACTTTAGCGGGTACGTTCGAATTTGATTTTTATTTGTTTATCGATGTGGTCGTAGTCTTTTGTTGCTGGTTATGATTTTGTGAAGTTATAACAGCAATTTCGCAATCAGCAACAAAGGGTTTACCGATCACGAACTAGTTCGATCGCAGCCGCTAAAGCATATATTTCTATTTATCAGCCTTCTGAGCATCTTGCAGGAGCAAACTCTTGATGCCGACTTTCTTGAGTTCTTCAATAAGGTCGCCGCTTTGGTGCATTTGGAGGACAATATCGCAGCCACCAACGAACTCGCCGTTGATAAATACCTGCGGGATTGTTGGCCAGTTTGTAAAGTCTTTTACACCTGCAAGGGTAATAGTCAGATGGAAATTCTCAAATTTTATTAGAGCAAAACCAACTAACCCTGCCTTAATTCGTCGCTTTGCAAAACATCGTGTGCGTCGTAAGAGACTCCATGCATTCGCATTATTTGCACTACAGCGTTACTGAAACCACAACGTGGTTGTTCCGGATTACCCTTCATGAATACGACGACTTTGTTTGTCTTGACCAAGCTATCGAGGCTCGCTTTGTCGAATTTCAAATTTTGTCCAGCGCTGTAGGCTCTTGCCATTAGTTGGCAATTTGATTTAACACTAGAGACAAGTGTCTGTGTAAGTATTTGCCGGAAAATTGAAGTCATTTTGTTCGGATAAGTTTGTTGTTCGAAAATATTACGAAATTTTGTGTGCTTTGAGAATTTTTTTTACAATTTATTGACAACCCTAGAGAACACGACAGGCTAAAAATTACCTTTAACCTTTAAGGTTCCTATTCGTCACTAGATGGCAAGCATTAATTTCCCTCCGGAGGATTTTTTTTAGTTTCCTAAAGGTATGCTTACATTAAAACAGGAAAACATTTTAGTTAGTACAAGAACTGTGAACCGAAATACATATTCATCAAAATGATTAGAGTGGAATTCGGTACTTCGCTACATATAAAATTATTAAAAATACTAGTTAAGGAATGTAAAATCTGGTGGTGTATTTATATATAAAAGCATATGAGCGTGGCCGTGGTGGTTAGTGCGTTGGACTACTACGCATGCTGCTCGGGTTCAATCCCAGCCTGGGTCCAACACCTAAAAAAGTTTTCACGGTCGCCACCTCTTTCGAATGTCCAACGTATCAAGAGTATCATTTGTCACGAAAAGCTTGTCAACTCGCCGTTCGGGGTCGGCAAAAAACTGTAGGTCCCTTCCATTCGTGGAAAAAATAACATGCACACACAAATGGTTGCGAGAAGCTAGGCTCGGTTCTGTGGACTGCTGACGCCCTTTATTATTATTAGTATTATTATTATCTTTCAGAAATATTAGTCCAAATTAAAAAAATTTCAAATTTTTCAATTACAATTTTCAAAAAATAAAAAACTTTAAGAATACTCCTTAAAAGAACATTTTCATAATGGGCTACCACCTTAGGAAAACATTTTAACCAAAGCTGTCAAATACATGTGAACTCAAATGTCATCCAACCACCCGGTACGGGCACATACCACACAGAAAACGACAAACGAGATCGTGGATTGTTGCTAACATTTCAAAACATTGCGTCGCAGTCGCAAAAGAGATTGTATAAATTGTCCACATTTTACAAAGTTAATTTAATTTAGTGTAATGGCATCAACATCAACAAGTAGTTTTCAGAAAATGCTGCAAAACGAGCCAGCCAGCTCGCCAATCTGTATTATTGTACTCGGTATGGCCGGTTCCGGCAAAACCACATTCGTTCAGAAGCTCACGCAACTATCCTTTGAACATTTTAAGCCATATGTAATAAATCTCGATCCGGCATGTCGCGAAACACCATATCACGCGAACATCGACATTCGAGATACAGTCAATTACAAAGAAGTCATGAGACAGTACAAACTTGGGCCGAATGGTGGTATCGTCACTTCGCTGAATTTGTTTGCCACTAAATTCGAAAAAGTCGTGGAATTGATTAAACGTGCCGGTGACCAAGGACATAAATGGTGTATCATTGACACTCCTGGACAGATTGAGGTGTTTACATGGTCGGCTTCAGGTACAATTATCACAGAAGCCCTTGCAACTGGTTTTCCCACGATTGTTGTGTACGTAATGGATATTGTAAGATCAGCAAGTCCAACAACATTTATGTCGAATATGTTGTATGCTTGTTCCATTCTATACAAGGCAAGACTGCCGTTCATTGTGGTGATGAATAAGGTAAGTAAGAGAGCACGACTCCTGAAAATCTAATAAATCTTGGAAATCATTTAGATTGACGTGCAGGATCATGACTTTGCAGTGGAGTGGATGCATGACTTTGAGGCTTTTCAAGAGGCACTGGAGAAGGAACAGTCTTACGTTAGTAATCTCACCCGCACTATGTCATTGACTCTCGACGAGTTCTACAGCGATTTAAAGACGTGTGGAGTTTCTTCGAAGACGGGTATCGGTTTCAATCAGTTCTTCGACTTGGTTATAAATGGAGCTAAGGAATATGAAAGGTGAGTGTTTTATACGGTAAATGATGAATGAATTGATAACTCAAATCCTTATAGCGACTACAAAGCGGAATACAACAAGCTGCGCTTGCAAAAACTTGAAGAGGAGGAGCAAAAAACCAAACATAAACTGTCTGAAATTGCCTCAAGTTCTGGCGCTGGTGAAGAGGTACCTCTGACTAGCTTCATTGAAGAGGTATGCATAACATAAATGATTGTCATAGTTTACTTTATCATCTGTTTGCTCAATTAGGTCTCTTCCGGGCGTGAACTCTCAGACATCTACTTAAAACACCCGGGCAATGAAAGTTCCGAAGACGAAGAAGGCAACGAAAACAAGCCAGTGGGCTTCGCAGACGATGAACTAGAAGAACAAAACTTTAACCAATTCATTGCACAGCACAAAATCTCCCAACAAGAGAAACAAAATAAAGCAAACGAGACATAAATCGAATTTTATATATATTCTCTGATTTTCTATTTCACAAAAGTTTCCTAACAATTTTCTATGATATCCATAGACGACGAGATCCCGTCGATTTTCGTTTTTGTTACTGGGTAGACTGTCATCTGTTTCTTGAAGCCGGTGATAGTGGGCAACGTGGTTTCTACAAAGCGGGGGATATAGCTCTGTATTACGTGTTCGCATGGTGGAGGCTCATCATCGTTTGCATTGGGGGCATCGCTTTCCTTTTTGTAGCCAACCACCTGCACAGACAATTTCCTAAGGTTATTACGTTCGTTGTCCACCAGAAAATCAATGACGTCCTGCTTGGTGATTGTTCGCAGTACCTCCACCACACGCTTTCGTCGATCGAAGACGTATTCCTCGCACGATATTTCACCCCAATTTCTATTGACTTCTTCGGCGAGTGAAGTGTCAACAACCTGATTAATCTTAATCAAAGACTCACGAACATGGTTGTACTCCTCTTGGTCTATGTCGGAGAGAATCTTCATCATTTGGGAGCGGAATGCTTCAATACGCTCCTCGACATATTCAGCCGTAAATTTTGACTCCTGGCATTGCACGGTGATAGAATAACCAGTGATACCGTGATTTATCCTTACAGAAGCCGACACATCGTAGCCGAGCTGTTCCTTCGTTCGTAGGTGGTCGAAGAGTGGCTCCTCGACGAACATCATCAGCAAGTCAAGGATTGCTTCGATGCGAAGGGAGCATGGGCCAATTTGGTAGAAATTGCAAACCACAGAGTTTTGGTCTGTCGTGTTGATTCCATTGCATTTAATGTAGTTGGAGCCCTTGGGAACTTTACATGTCCGGGACTCGATTAAGCTAGTCTAGAAAGATACATAGAGATAAGGGGGTGGTGTAGCAGTTCGAAGGATAACAGAAGTTCGGTCTTAGTCCCAAAACAAATGCTTCGCCACTACAGACTAAGACTTATATAACACGTTCTTGAGCTCAACTGATATGCTTCAGCGGATTTATCACTCTGTGTATCGGTCGTTGCACTGAAAAGATAAAAACTAAAGCAGCCTACTTACATCAGTGACTCGCTGACAATTCAACGTACTGAGCACGGAGTTCATGATATTATGTGCTGTTTCCTCCGTCAAGTTGCCCTGCATCAGTGTCTGAACGTACAGTTGCTTGGTGTAGTTCGCTGCAAACTCTTTCATGTCCTCTACTGTAATATCTGGTAGAATTGTAAACTTTTCCACCAATGGCCAACGGATATTCTCCACTACTGTCAGACGGAGGTCCCTATTAAAAAAAAAACAATAAATACATACTTTATTCGATTTCCAAACCCTAACCAACTGCACCCACTTATTAAGCTTTTTCGGCTTTATTACAGCATTAAAATACGCCTTTTTCTGATGCACTCTAAAGCAAGTCAGCTGAATCTGACGCAGTTTACTATCGAAATTATCTCCCAAAGAAGCCATGGTTTTGGTGATCGCATCAACCAGCAGCTGCAACTTCTCATTATACCCACTGACCTGAAAAGAAGATACGATAAACACGTGAGGGAGAAATAACTTCATACGACCCACCTTCAACACCACACCCTTCTCAGCGGGATAAAAACTGTATGACATGCCAGCCACTGTCGCCGGGTATAACGCCTCTGCCAGATCATACTTAATATATTGAACATACAGCGCTGTTATCACATCGTTTTTGGCACTCATGCGCGGCAAAGGCGAGATAAAATAAAAGAACATCATAGCGACGGGTAGCTCAAATTTGCCATCCTGTCGGTACCACAACTCGCACACGTCGGATTGGAGGATTTTCTTCGGCTGCAGCGGTATTTCTGGTTCACCGTTCTCCTTCCATAAAATTCGGAAATCATGAGCAATGTATATGTTTGGTTTAGGCACAAAGAGTTGTGGAATTTTGGGACAATTGTCCCACGCCTCTTTCCATTCGGTTGGCATTGGAATAGAGGTGTACTCAGTGCCAAACCATTTCTCTTTCTGGTCATAGATGACGCCATCGTACGTCTTTTCCGAAGTGACCATGATGTTGAATTTAAATTCGTTTAGTTGACGTATCACCGACTGGATCAGATCAGCGTCGTATTCGTAATATAGTTGTGGACCGGTGATGATGTCTTTGGGCGGATATTGCTTCATGTTTACCGTAATACTTTGCACGGTATCGAAGGCGGTCTTCTGTGATTGATACCGAAAGCCGGTCTCTTCGATATATTGCAGTTCTTTATAGGACTGTTCCAAAGTTTCGCAAACGGAGAGGTGTTTAATGTAGGCGAATGTTGCTTCGAGTACCTGCAAATAAACACGAATGCGTGAATCAATTGAATGTTGTGGATGATGAATGCCGTTATTAATAAGCACATTTCAGCGATATGGTGTAAAATTGCGTTACAATTTCATACAGAAATGAGATATCTTCCTGGTGAAGTTTTGTCTAATAAAGGACCAGCAAGCGAAAGCGTTGTTGACTTTAGAACTCGTAGGTGGTTCTGGACCTTCTAGATTTATCTCTTATTTGCTTACCTCCAGTTAAAGTAGATGTAAAGAACTTAATTCAAAAAATTCCATACCAACACTTACATCCTTCAAATGAATGAATCCCTCATCCGTTAAGTAAATGCAAATGTTGAACAGCGAATATATGGAATTCATATCGAAACCAGAATCATTGACACCAGAAATCAGCTCTAGCGCCCACAATCTACAACAGGAACACTCTGGTTAGTATCTATTTAAATTTGTTTAGGAACATTTAACTAACTTGCTGCGCAAATAGGCGCACAAACTGCCTTCTCCTTCGTAGCCGATCAGATATGAGATGAACTCATCCGGTTTACAGCGGTAGTGCTACAAACAAACATGATTATTTAGTATTTACACATCTTTTGCATTTGGAATGTGATTTATAAATACCTTCTGAAAAGATGGTAGACACCAAGTCAGCTCGACCTTGCTCACGTTCTTTACGGGCTTGACAAAGAACACGTTCTCGTAAAATTCCTTCCGAAATGCATCTTTATAGTTGAGCATAGAAAAATCATCGCCAGGCTGCTCATTGTTGGGAATATCTGCAAAATGCTTGACGACCAGCTCCTCTAATTCCTCCATGGGCAGCCGGGCTTGTATGCAAACATACATCCGGTGACTGCTGTAGTGTCGTTTGCGGTACTCGTGTGTCCGCTGATACAACACCTCATCGTCAATATTCTCTTTCAGTGACTTCAAGTTGCCCCAAGCGAATGTGTGATTTGGGTAGCTAGGGTTAGAGAGGAAAGCCAACAGTTGATCTCTACGAGCCTCGTCGTCCAGGATGGTGTTTTGAAATTCGGATTCAACGGCATCTCGTTCTCTTGTCATGGCTTCCTTCTTCATCAGAGGTGTCTTAAAAAGCGCCGAAAATATTTCTACTGTACTATCCAAGTGCTCTTCGGAACATTCAAAGTAAAACATGGTCTCTTCAAACTCTGTGTGGGCATTATCAAATCCCCCGCACTTTTTTACGTGCGCATCGAAGGCATTCTCGGCTGGAAACTTCTCTGAGCCCATAAAAATCATGTGCTCTAGGAAATGCGATAGTCCCTGGTATTCCTTGGGATCAGAGAACGATCCAACATCTATCATAAGTGCACAAGCAGCCAACTTTTCGTCACCTTCCTCATCCGAGTCATCCACCTCGTCTGGGTCAATACTGGCGAGGACGACGTCCACATCTTCATCCTCTTCTTCTTCCGCATTATCAGATTCTTCGGCACACGAGTCATCTGTAGAGTCGTACGAGGACGTGGTATAGCCATCATGTGGCACAGGACTTGGGTCGGATATAAGCAGTGCTAGTAGCCCGTTGGCTAGTCTTAGTGGTCTGCAAATGGAAGAATATATAGATTTGTTTATTTTTTTTTTTAATGAAATGGAGGGAGTTACTTACTTATATTCCTTTTTATCATTTTCCGATTTATCGGGAATGGTTAAATATCTAATACCATCAGCGGCAGTTCCGTCCATGTTGGCCATAGTAGTTGTTGTTGTTCTTCGGTAATGAGTGCAATTTAAACGATTTCGTAGCGTGGTGTAAATTTGTGTCCGGTTATGAATTCCTGTAATTTTTTTCAATACACAAACGGTTTTAACGAAACTATTAATCATTCACTATTTAGTTTACAACGAATTTAACATTTTTTATTTAACAGATCATAAAGAAAATGATGATGTATGATTTTCCTCTTTTCTTGGATTGGATTTAATTGGAAATGTCAACGTGATATGGTAGGTATGTTTGTTTTACTTGTAAATTTTAACTGGAAATACGGAGACATCTTGTGGCAGATTTATTTTAGTGTGCAGTGCTGCCAAGTTAAATTAGCGACCATTTCCGTGGAATTTTGATGCGTTAAAAATTTGAATGTTTTATGAGTAGGTACACGGCATAATTGACAATCTGATTGCGAATAAAATCTTTTTCGTTATTTTTCATGTTCTTGGTCATTGATGTTGGCATTTGCACTGAATTTGAGGTTTCAGTATTCTTGGTCCTGATCGCGAGTAGTATAATTATCCAGTCTAAGGTTTTGTTGCATTTTTCATTAGAAACATGTTACTGAAACATGAAACTGAAACAAGTCTATGTAGACTTGGAAGAAAAAACACGCCTAATGTAAGACAAACCTTACCTAACTATCCTTACTATCCTTCACTACCAGAATTCTATCTGAAACTCATTCGGTACTCGGTGGCGTCTGGTTTCAAGAATCACATTAAACAGTATGGCTGAGTTGTTATATTCTTGCTTTTATTGGGATCGATTCTGATATTTCGTCCTTACTCCTGATGAACTGTTATCTATTCCAAAAGTCTTGGATTAAGGCAAGAATGTTCGTGATGGCATCGTTCAATTTTACATGGTCGAATACTTTTATTTTAAAGGTCGATCTATAATAGTAAAATGGGTGCGTACGTCAACGTACGTAACTGTGCGAATACAAAGAATTTGTATTTTACAACTATAATAGCTTTTCGCTTCGATTCCTTAAGTTTTCGTTCACATTTGCTTACTTGGTGGGTATCCACAGGCATGCAAGATTGCGCAAATTCATGAATGCGTACGCGATACTGCCTATGGATAGCATTGGCTGTGAGTTTGCGCATGCGTGATTTTAAAATTTTTGGAAATCCGCTGTCATGCGTGCACAAATTGTGCTGTTTTCGTCTTTTGTTTTGGTATGAATTTATTGACATTTATGCAAGTTTGCCAGAATTGTGGTACGTAAAGCTTGAGTCATATGTGGAATGCTCATGCATGCATACAGCATAGGTACTAGTAGATTGCAAAATAAATTTGCGCAAACATTTTCACAAACCCAAAATTTGTGGATTCATGCATCCTATGGATACCCACCGTTATGAAAGGAGCAAATCTTTTCGCTATTTCGTACGAAAATTTGACATTTCACTCGAACAGTTGTGTAAATCGCTTCCATTCAAATCGGTACTCCTATTATGGGCAACTTGAGCAATTGACAGTACTGAAGAAAATTTAACTTACATTTTTAACAGTAGCTTTCGATATGCTTTCGACTTTTATAGTTGAGCTATTGAACTAAAAATATTTGTCTGAAAACAAAAATTGTGTTTATTGTCTATTAAGAATGAATTTGTATTAATTTTCATATAAAATTAAATTTTGTAAGCAACTGCTTTTTAGAGGTAATAACGGTTATTGTCAAACACTGCTTGAAGCCAAAAATCAAGATCCGTATTTTTGGAGAAATTGATTATGCCAGACGAAGCCCATTTCCACCTCAAGTGTCAATATGTAAAATGTGTGCTCCATCGAAGCGGCAGATGTATCCTGCAGATCGCAGGACCTTATTTCTTTAAAAATGCGTGGAATGGAATGGATTTGCCAATGGATGAGGTAATCTTCCAAAGATACTAGTAGCCCGGGCTATCAGCATGCAAGATTCGTACACTCAAATACGCGATGTCGGGAGTACGCCTACGTACTAATCCGCACCATGCACACTTCTATCACTCACCCCGCGGAACTGCCGTTAGATATTTCTTCCCGGGGCAGGTTAGCATCTTATGCTATGTACTCTGTGTCTGCCATTTCATCTCTTCTTAATCTTTCGAGACTTCTTAGTTCGTTCTGCATGCTCAGTGGTCCCCTGAGCTTATCATATGGTTTACTAGAAGTTCCGGGGTCGGTAGGTTCATTCTTGTTTCTGCGAAGCGTCTACAGTGGACAAATACGTGCTCCGCGATTTCCTCTTCCTCTGGACATTCTGGTCTGCAGAAGGTGAGTTATCTGGCCCAAATCTGTGAAGATATTTTCGATAGTCGCCGTGACCGGACAGGAATTGTGTAAGGTGGAAGTTGGAATCCCCGTGTGCTCATTTTGTGCAGACCTCGATTGTGGGAATCAACTTGTGGGTACATGTATGAGTGCATATCGCTCATTTACTTGAAGACTGACATAACTCAAAAAACGTGATTTTACAGAAAACGCGTTTAAAGTTCTTAATTGACTACCACCTTGCATAAAATCTTATAATTTCTTTCTCTTCTCACGGGGAGAGTACAGAAGATATTAATATGAAATTTTTACACAATATGAAGCATTATAAACCATGAATAATTCTGCATCATTAACTAAAAAATGTATATCGATTTTTGAGTGTCTTCAATCAAATGAGCGATATGTAGTTATCGTTCGGTCGACCACACGCCATGGTCTTGTGGTTTCTTGCCTGCAATGACATTACCTCACAACGACGCGTCATGCCAATAATAGCTCCTCTTCCTACTGAAAATCAGCATGCATCAATCAAAGTCACAAAGCATCTGTTTTTTTCTTAATCTGAAGCGCAATCTACTGCATAAAGACCACGTTTCACGGAACTATACTGAATGGATGACATGGTTTATCTACTTTACATCAAATTTTTCCTGCGTACAATTTGTTTCCATTCAGGCAATCAAATTGCACATGTGACATATCATATATCCCAGGTCATATCTGGGTTGAATTCGAATTAAAGTTAAAATATATTCGCATCATTTATTCCTGTTCAACTCGCATCGCACACAATATTAATTTGTCAATATTGTTCCGGTCAATACCGCTGAAAATTATTTTCATTAATGAATTTATTCTGCATCGAGGTCAGCGATTCTAGGAATTTATAATTTTTACTCTCTTCAGGGAAATTATGACGTCCATTGGGCAAAAATCTATGACACCAAAAAACACAAAAAAACGTGTCAGAGTGTCAGTTGCAAGGATTTTCGAAATACACAAATTTAATTACGCGGATTCAGAGAGAGAAATTGCTGTATTTACATTTCAATCAACAGGCTATAATGACCTTGTTCTCAAATTAAGTGACATCTATTGCGACATTAAGCGAAGGCTTTGAGAGTCTGTCAATACGATTCAAGCAGAACTAGCAGCTACCAAAGCAGTCAAAATACTAGCAGCGAAGCTTAAGAATATTCTGAATTTAAATATTTCTTTCAGCGGTGTAATAAAAAGTTTCTCCGATTCTACACAAAAACAGCGTAGCAAATTCATAGCTCAAAGAACAACCTTTTTAGGCTTCTCAACGTCGTTTTTCAACACAATACACAGATCTCTAAACGAGATGTCAAGCAGATACATGCTCACGCTATGCTGAGTCCCTGGTCATTGTGATATACCAGGTAACTGTGAAGCAGACGAACTAGCCAGAAAAGGTACAAAACTGGGAAGTTCTATCATAGAAAGTGAACCCCATGTAGTACCAATAGAAACAATAAAACATAAAATCTCTATGCAAGCTCCACAACAGGCTATTGAAAGAAGGCGCCAGACAGACTTGGCCACATCTAAACCAACGTAAAACTAGCATCCTGCTAAAAATTAGCTGAGCACATATCGGCATAATAGTTGGCGTATTGACAGGTCATTGCGCAATAGGCAGACATGCCAGCAGGCTCAGAGTCCTCCCTAATTTCTTTTGCCACAGCTGCATGGATGAGGAGGATAAGGAATCCCCCTACCACCTACTATGCAGTTGCCCAGCTCTCTCCTTCTTGAGAAAAAACATTCTGGGAGAATACTTCTTCATAGACCTTCAAGATATTTCCTCAACGGAAATTCATCTAACTCTCAAAATGGTTGCAAGAGTTTCGATAAGAGTCGGCTTATGTTGCAACACAATGCTTTGGTCTACTTTGGTCTAAGTGAATCCTACCACATGTGGGGATAACCACCCAATCTAACCTAACCTAAATATAAAATATAACAAACAATACTTTGGTTTGTTCATATATTTAAATTACAAATAGAACTTTTAAGATACGTATGGATGGAAGAATCTTAAATAGGTCTTAGGAGGGGGTAATAAGTAATAAAAATCTCTAAAGAAGCAAAGCTCATTATTTAAAATTAAAAACTACGCCAAGATCGTTTAATTTAACGCTGAAGAACTTCACCATTTATAAGACAATGAAAATTAATTGGCGAATCTGTCCGATGAGCAATAAAAGCCTTACACTTAGAAATGTAGAGTGCCACAGTGAAATGACTACACCACTGCTCTTACGTATTTGATAATCTCAGACTAGCGCCCTGCTGTGCTTGCTACATGAATAAATCATTTTTACCCATCTGCAAAAGTCAATAATACACTGGGTCGAGAATGTAATAAATAAATTATAAAAATATTATTGGACCAAGATGACTACCTTGTGGTACACCTGATATTAGATCAATTACACGAGATATAAAATTATCGATGTTTACCATTTGCTTTCTTTCAGTTAAATAGTTGTAAACCATTTTAACAAAGCTGAATGTAATCTTAATGATTCCAGTTTAACTATTAATTAGGCATAGAGCACCCTATAAAAGGATTTAGTGAAGCCAATATAGGGTGCATCAACTTGTCAGCTTTGCTTAAAATTAGAAATTATATATTTATTATATATTAAGGAAATCGGGCAATGTTGGTAGTGCAAAATTGACCACTAAAGAAAGAGAATACTTTTTTTTAAGTTTACTTTCTAATAACTTACGAATCGCAGAAGCTCTGAATATATATTATGTATGTATGTATGTTGGTCGATGGTTTTGAACTTGTTTTAAATATTAGCATTATATTATAGTTCTCCGCATTTTAAAAATGATGGTAAGTTGAATGTATAATCAAAGAAGTCACATCTCATTTAAAAATTTGTATGGCGCGTCGCAATGCAACAACCTGCTCTCTTAAATTTGACATTAAAAGAGCTTTTGCAGTCACTTAGAGATTCTTTTACAACACACAACAATGAATTTAATACTCTGTATTATGTAAATTGCTCCAATACCACTTTATTTAAGAACTAAAACTAAATGAAAACTTTGTTCAAATTTGGACATGGGTTAAATTATCCAGCTTCGTCGCCATCTTCATCATCGTCCTATTCTATAGAAAAGTATTTAACTGAATTTTGAAGTCATTTGTAAGACCTTTTGTCTAAATTAACATTTGCTTAGATAACACTGAGCTTCAAAACTCTCCATTATAGTCAATCAATTGTACATGCACCATCGCCAATGATGTTTCTAATAAAAGTTCGATTTGGGGAAGCTCCATAAGTCAAAGTACTATCATAAAAACAGGGTTGGATTGTAAATCCCACTTGAGTGTGAGTGAATTGTAAAAAAAACCATCTCTACATTTGCGTGAAATGAAATTTCAGCTTTATTTACCTTTTCCTGTACTTGGTTCTGAATAAATTGTCCCCATAGTCTGGCCACTATAGCCAAAAATACCAAGTTAATTTGCTTCCTAAAATATCGATACACTTCCGAGCTTCATGATCCTAATTCCCTCTATCACATATGCAATTCGACATCAAAATTAGTTTCCTTTTTTCGAACGTATTCGAGGTCAAATGTTCGTACAATCAGCAGAGATTTTCACCCGGCATTCCCTGATGGAAAACTTACAGATAAAGATTTAGGTGTGATTGTGATATTTATACATATGTAATGGAATGAGAATCGGAAATAGATTCCATCCTTTGTGTATGCTTTTCCTTTTTGGACTAACAGGATGGACGCAAATAACTCGCACTATGCCATCCTATGAGATGAATATTGGGCGATTTGTAAATAGCAAAATCAAGGAGCACAAACGGTTGAGGAAGTGACCCTCCGCCCTCGTACTGGAGATTAGAAATGCGTATTTATGAGAGTAAATTAGCAACTGATAGAATATAATAAATTGGAATTATATTGTCTGGGATCCCTTTGTAGGGATAAAACTGTTATTATGATGACGCAGATTCAATTCAGGTTCAATGAAAAACGGAGCTTTGTGTGTCGTTCATCATTCATGCATCTACTAGAGACATTTGCAATGAAAAGGAAGAAGAATACCCTTTCATTAGGAAGGCATTTCCAGGATTAGATTCCAGATAAAACACAATGCATTTGAGTGGTTTTGTGTATATAAAATTAGGGCGATCAAAACGGTATTGAAGCCATTATATAGTATATAGGAATTGAACAATTTTCAGAAATACTGAGGTACTTTTATGTTTCAAAGCAAACTGTCATTAAATTCGTCTTCCTACATATGATCATACATACATACACATATGTACCTGGTAGGCGATTTGTCGAAAACTATCTGGTCCTTTAAATAATTGCTAGATTAGACTGTCGTCTTTTTCTTCATCTGAACATCGATGCAAACTTCGCTAAGCTACAATACAGGAGCCCCTAGTAAATTTTTTAACAAAAGCTTAATTGCACCCCGGTCGCCCTAGTCCCTAGTGAGTACATCAAGTCTCACTGCGAAAATGGCAACCAGAGCTGTGGCAGTGTGCTGCGTCACAGTTTCAATGGCTATGCATAATCAGATCGATGAACTGAAAACATCAAGGACTTACTTTCGAATTCAAAAATCTTCATGGACCAGCTAGTTCGACGGAAATAGAGGACTTGTTCAACAAAAGACCATGACCATTTCACTAAAGAAGAAAGGAGAGCAACAATGGAACTGTAGACTTCTGTGTAAGCACACTTAATATACACAATCCTCTTTCCTCACTGCCCAAGATGCTGCATTTCTATGTGCCCTATCAGATGTAAAAGTGAACATATATCCACTTGAACCACATTGAACTAAATCCACATAAGAAAGGTCAACAAGTTTATTTTCCAAGAGAAATGAATCGATTACCGTAAAAAAAATACTCCATAGAAAATGAATAAAAGTCTCGTTCACTTACGGCGCATATGGTCATAAATTCACAAAACAACGCACTTCAAACGCAAGTTCGTTGACTTCAATCAAAAGTATCAAATCAAACCTACACTGTCAATACCAAAACAATTAAGGTCATAATAACAATTCGAGTACCAATAAAACCAGCAGAAAACATGCAAAGTTCCTATTCTAAATAAACATTCACACAGCAGCTCTTACACAACTAAGCTTTTTCGCCGCCACCCCATGTCCATCGAATATATGTAGCTACTGCCACACCCACAGATTAAGGACCCTACTCAAATAAATGTATAATACGGGGTAATTCATGTGCGCGCCTTGTTCTCCTTGTGCGGCATTTCAAGTAGAAACTATGAGTACAGAACATCACATTCAGCAAAGCCAAGTACCATTCTAGTACTTCAAATCTTCAGTGGGATTTCACATACACATACTCGTACATATGTACTTATCATTCCTGAAGGACTGTGTAAGTCGAATAAATTATTCAGCCAACAGCGAGGTAATCTATTTTGGACCTCTGCATACATAGATTCATTGGCCGACTGGCATACAAGACCCAGGGTACTTAATCACTTTAAGCTTTAGTATCTGTCCTCTAATGCTACACTCAGACGAGTTGGACGACATTATACGGATGCAATTAGTGGAAGTAATTTTCTTTGAAAATTTCTTTTGGGGCAACATTCAAAGTCATTATACGTACAAAGTCTGGAGATATTCATCCTGAATAGCACATAAGGGTAGTTGCATTTGTATTTGTGGTGTGTATGGTGGCTGAACTGGGTCTCTATGGTGTATGTGGATTTTTTTTTTTTTTTTTTTTTGTGAGAAAGAAATTTTACACTGGGGTGGTGTCGTGTTCCTTATCGAGTGGAGGACTAAATTGATTATTTTATTATGAACGGGATTATTTCCATGGAGACGAGCTATTTTCATCCAGCGGATATGAGCTAATCTTTTAGTAAGCGTATTCTTTGTTTGTCTTTTTTTTGTAGATATCGCGAACTTTCCCTTTAAAATTTTATTGAGTAGTTTTGGGGAAAAAGATATTTTATATTGGTGCGCATTTTTACAAAAAAAAACATAAGATCGGGACTTGAATTGTGTTTTCGTATCTGTAGATCAACAAGCCAACAGAACTGAACTTTTTCATTTATTTATTTACTTAACAAAACAACGTTTATACTTTATAGTAAATCTTAATATGTAAAAATCACGGGTTCGTACACGCTAATCTCCGAATATGTTGTGAATATGTATGGTTGGTGTCAGTTTAAAAGATATGATAGTTCTGGACCCACTAGGTGGCACTGGAGTCAAGTTATTAACAAATTGTATGTTTACAATCTCGGCACTATAGGTAATTCAAAAACATATCTTTCTGGCCATACTGAATAATTCCTTGAACCATAATTGACTCAGTGAACGTGATATTTTAGGGTACCATGAAATAACGCCGAGCGAAATAAGGCCGAATTTCAAAATTTGGTTTTATTTCACGGCACCATATTTTAGCACCGAGAAATATTGATGTTGACGAAATTAACTTTCATACACAACAGTCATTGTCGTTGCCAAGCGAACCGATGTCGTTCAAATCAATCGACACTGTCGTTCATGAAAACGAAGCAGTAAATTATCCAACTGGAATTTTAAATTCACTAGATATGAAGATTGGTTCGCCGATAATTCGGCTTCGTAATTTTAATCCACCCAGGTTATGCAACGACAAGCGTTTGGTAAGCAAACGAATCATCGAAAATGTTATTGAAGCAACCATTTTGAACGGAAAGTTTAAGGGAGAAATTGTTCTGTTGCCACGTATCCCGAATGATTTCGTCGGGGACTATAATCTTATTCAAACGGCTTCAATTTCCGATTCGTTTGGCATTCGCAATGACAGTCAACAAATCACAAGGGCAGATAATGTTCATTTGCGGCCTGGACTTGGAAAATCCATGTTTCTCCCATTGTAATTCAATCTATTCCTATTTAAATTAATTTAATTTAATTCACATTTACATTTAATTTAAATTCATTACTATAATTTAAAACAATAATATCGTTTAGACTTGGGAATCAACCGTTATTTACCTCATTAATAACATTTAATGTGTATCCATTATCAATTAAGATAACTGGGATAACCTGTATATCATTAGCATAAATCAATATTTATTATTTTATATTGTACTTAAGGTTTAGTACTTAAATAAAATGGTTTATAATATGAAATAGACGTATTTATTGTTAATCACCCTTATTCTGTTACTCGTGTCGCCCTAAAATATATGTCACTGTGACAAATTTGTATTCTCGCACTCACACTTCATGAAAATGTGACATAGAATGTGAGAGTTTTTGTCATTTTTGCCAACTATTTGAATTTGTTTTTGGGTGAGAATTTGGATGAGATGTGAGGTGACAAAAAACTGTGAGGTGACAATTTATCACATCGCCTAAGAGAATAAGGGTGAATATATTTTGCATAGAGTTATATAGTGAAATCAGAAGCGTGTTTTTGTACATTATTCTACTCCGGTAATTAATCAATCAAAGTAAGATTAAATTCATATTTTCTTAATCTTAACTAAGACACTAAAGCCCAGTTTCTCAGTGAGAGTTTAAACTCTCGTTTTGGTTTAAACTTACGTTTAAATTTTGTTCGGTTTCACAGTGCTCGTTTAAACTCAAAGTAGAGTTTAACCCGTCGCGTCGCGTCGTTTAAGTTAAACGCCAGTACTCTGCCGTTTAAACTTTCCTTTGACATATATATATATTTTGACAGCTGCCAGAATAGCACGGGTTCAATCCCAGCAAACACTTAAAAGTTTTTCACGGTGCCGCCTCCTTCGAATGTCTGACAAGCAATCAAAAAGTATCATTTGTCAATGAGCTTCTCAACTCGCCGTTCGGAGTCGGTAAAAAACTGTAGGACTAGGTCCCTTCCATTCATGCAAAAATATAACATGCACACACAAATGGTTGCGAGAAGCAGGCTGACTTTACCAGTAATGTAAAGTAAGTGTCAGCGCTCTTGTTAGGCATTATTTTACGTCGTGTCGTGTAAATAAAATGATAATTTCAAAACGACATACAGTCATTATTATTGTCACTATGTATCCCATGAGTAAATAAAGAATTAGGGTTTACTGACAATTTAAATAAATCTGAGGCGAAAAGAACATTATTGACTGAGTAAACGTGCAGATTTCCATTCTTAATGTCTACTTAGTCTGTTAACCTCAATGGTCAATACCCATCCGGGATTCCATCACTTCATCGAAGGAGAGTTAATCTTATCAATGTTCTTTCGAAGCTGATTTACTTTGCCTTCTTCATCAAAAGCAAATGGACTGAGGAAAGTCAGGAAATCCCCTTTATTTCAGTAATAAGACGAGACATCCAATGCTAAACTCACTTCGCATGTCGCATCCACTGTCAGAAAGAAATAAATTATGTAAGTCACGCACAAAATGATGTGTGAATGTTCTGAATCCCTGGCGTACAACGATATATTTATGGAAATCATTACTTCCAGGTGAACAAAAAGAAAATTCCCATAATGAGCTAAAGTATTTGCGCTTTGGTGTTTGTGTTTGGTTGCTCATTCTTTACACATACGGGTATGTAGGAGCATGGGTGCGCCATGAAAAGGGACTCTCATATTATTTCTTAATGTTGTTTGATTTATTGATTTTTTTTTTATTTACTTTCTGTAAATTGTGTCGGTTAGAATCAAAAGCCATTATATCCTCTTAAGAAAGTTTTGAGTAAATCGAGCAAAACTTGTAGTTCCTAAATGATTAACATTGGTGCACTTTTTGCAGGATCATTAGGATTTATATTCTGTACACTTTTAGTGTGGTAACCGTTATCAGAGGTTTTTCACTGTTGTAACATATCATAACAGAAACAAATTTGGATATAATAAGTTTTGAGACTTACTCCAGAATTTTAACCTGAAATTTGAAAGTCCATCAATTTATTACATGAAAAATGTTATGAAATGTAAATTCACATTTTTATAGCTTTTGACTGTTTTGACTGTGAGCACCGTGGTGTAGTGGTAAGTGCGTTGGACTACTACGCAATGCTGCCCAGGTTCAATTCCACCCCGGGTCCATCACCTAAGAGTTTTTTTCAGTGCCACCTCCTTCGAATGTCTGACAAGCAATCAAAGAGTATCATTTGTCAATAAGCATTTAAACTCGCCGTTCGGAAAAAACTGTAGGTCCCTTCCATTCGTGCGAAAATATAACACGCACACACAAAAAAAATAAAATAAAGACTGTTTTTTTCAGATTGTGGAAAATAGTTGAATGTGCAAAACTTTTTGAACGATCACTTCTCTACAATCATGTTGGAGCTTACAGAAAGGATCGTCTGTTGCTTCCATTATCTGGCCTGAATTGTTTTTTCCTTCAATGTCCTTATAGAACTAAAGTTAATGGATTTTGATGTTAGCAAAAATATATGGATACTAGCGGAACCCATGCATTCGCCCCACACAATTAGACAACAGTCACGTAAAACTCGAGTTTTATCACTATTTCAGTGTTGCAAACTGGACTTTCAGTGGTGTCTAATTGTATGGGTATTTTAAACATTGCATGAGACATCCGATAAGCCATTATTGAGTTAGGGCTGTATACTTATAATTTTTGACTATTTTGTATTTTGAACCAATAGGCTGAGCAAAAGACGATATAGCCTATATCCTTCGCTGATACTTAGGACACATTTCAAACGAAATTCATCGAAATCTGTCCAGCGGTTTTCACGCCATTAGGTAACCCACCAAAATCAACCTACAGTTTTATTATATTTAAGATGGATCATGGCATTGAAACGAAAACTCAAGTGGATAAAAGGTATTTTGAAACTCACTTCAGTTTTTCGGGTCCGATTTCTGGGGGATATGAAGGAATTTCAGATTCAAATTTGGACCCAACGTATCGTCGGCTAAATAAGAAATCTTCGTAACTCCAAAAGTGAAAATTTTACAGGAGGAACGAACGTTTCTCACTAAGCCCAGCTTTTTAGTTAACGATGTTATTTTATATCCTAAGTTAATAAAAAAAATCGTAGCTTTTTAGAGAAAAACTTTTTTTTTAATACGACTACTACTTTTTATTTTACTGGAGTTATGAGTTTTTTCCATTCTTACCATTGGAGTTATGAGGTTTTCTGCAAATCAATTGTCGAAGTTACGAGGTTTTTCAGGAACTTCGAGTTCGACTGCATTGGAGTTACGAGACATAAAGATAAACAAAATGATTTTTATGATATTTAAATTTATTAAGGAGCTATGAGTGTTTCCATAACAGTGCGCCTACCGAGTTTCTATAAGATGGCATTAAAAAGTCATTTTCACTGAAAAGTGGAGTTACGAGGTTTTCTTATTAGGTCGACGGTATGCCTTTGAATAAGACGAAAAAAACTTCATATATAAGTATGTACATACATATGTAAGTAATTTTTTTTTCAAAAGGATATAAGACTTTTGATTGTAACTGACACAATTGTTTTCTTTTTTTTTTTCAAAAATATCGCGAACTCTTAATGGAAACCTATGCAAAAATGCTGTCAATCGGCAATGCCTTATTTAATTTAATTTTGTAATTGTATTTAAAATAAAATCTATCGAATCTTATCCAAAAATTTAGAAAACTCTTTTAGACCTGTGGTGCGAATAAGCAGATCAGACAAGGAACAGCAAACTTTTCAAAACTAGACGGAAAGAAGATTGGTTTAGTGGAAGACCATTAGTTGCCACTATCGAAATGATTTGAAATTCAATCTTTATTCAGGCATACGAGGTTCACCGTATGGGGGTAGGAATTACCAGTCGCTAGGCAGCAGTTAAGGTACAGACATATCAATTGGTATTCCTTCTCTGCACCTTCGTTGGAGAATACAACAATCGAAGAAGCACAGTTATCGTGAAATTGGAATACAATCAGACTTTGTACACGAGTACCATATACCCAAATAGCCCCTTAATTACGTCAAATACTTTGTTGAAGTGATTCGGAGTCTTCCTTCGCAGAAATCTGTTGATTGTGCCCCTTTTCGGCAAACAACTCGACAATACCACTTATACGATAAGACTTCTTCTTAACAAAAGACCTTGAATGGCCGCTTGAATTCATTCCCATCTGTTGTTCGTCTGGTACATAAGTTTAACTCGATTTCTTGAAGTCTCCTCCGCCCCTAACAGTGAAGTGTTGCGTCCATTTTAAATGCTTAACTGAAGGTAACAATGACGCCGATATATTCCGAAAGAAAAAGAAAATCCGAACTCAGCACCTTTAATTTTATTATAGTAACTACGCCACACGTACTCGCCTATTCTTCTTCATCTTCTTTTCATCCTCCAGCTCCACAAACTAAGAAAGACCAAGTTGCGTGGGGCCATACGACCCAGACCGTGATGAAGTGGTAAATTCGCCAAATTCAATAAAAACCTATCAATTCATTCCAAAACAAAGATACAATAGCCGAAAGGACCAAACATAAGGGCTAAGGAAAAGCACGTTGCATAAGGAGGTGATTATTTAGTCTTCATGTGAGGTGTCCTTTAAGAGATTTATTTTCGTTATGACATTCTCTGGAAGAACAACTGAAATATTAATTATGGAAACTTTTAAAAAGTCAAAACGAGCAATGAAAGTACGAGCATACACGTGTACGTACATACATATATGGTACTAGTTATTTATTATGACGATGTAACATTTTACTAATTGGAAGGAAAATTAATGAGCATCCAAAAAGTCCTTCTTTTGAGAATGTCCTTCGCCATTACTGCTGAATAAATAAACTAAGTATATTACTGGGTAACATAATTTGTACATGCGGCTGGATGTGCGATTTCTTATCATTTGCTTAAAACCTGTCACGCCATGGATTTCCAAATGCCAAAAGAAATTCCCTAGTATCGGTTATAGCTCGAAAGGGAAAGCTGCAATGTGTTCCCCTTCAATTCAATCTGAATGGCCTGGATTCCTCCTCAACCGTACTTCAACAAAACCCGAGAACTCTGTATTCTCTGTACTGTACATTTCTGTTATTTTGGCCATAGTTGACTTAAAATATAGTATTCAATGTCGAAAACCTTGCGAATATGAGCTCCGTGCATCTTCCATTCACTTGAAAACAAAACAACGTCGTTTTAAGAACCCTGCCCCAAGGAGCGGTAGATATTTTCACCACGGCATTCAACAATGCACAGAATAATGCATATTATCCGGCGCATTGGAAAATGCTGTGGAAAATAGCTCCAAAGAGGAATAACGATAGAAGCAACACTGCTTATCTCCGGTCAATTAGTTCACCTCCGAATGTTAGCAAAGTATTCGGAAAGGCAGTCAATAAAACTGTACTGAGGTTGGTTGAGGATTTATTATCTTCATTCCGGGCAATTAGTGAGGATTTAGGACGAGGTATGACACTGTTCAGCATACATCGAAACTGGTCTCGACATACAACGGAATAGTAGACCATACTAAATTTAAGACTAAAAATTGTAAATTTGAAAGTATGTTTTATAATAATGCTTTCTACTACTACTACAGTAGAATAAGCCTGGTTGACTTCAAAATAGGCTTTCGACAACGTGTGGTAAGAAGGGCTGACCAGGATGGGTATGCAGAAACCTCTTCTATACATGATCGTACTTACTTACTGACTTAGGTGACGCTACAGTCCGGAGTGGACCAAGGCCTCAACCAACAACCCCTTCCAGTTAGCCCGGTCCTTAGCTAACTGCCTCCGGTTGCGCACTCCAAATTGGGTGAGGTCTTCTTCTACTTGTGCGCGCCACCTTAGGCGAGGTCGTCCTCTGCTGCACTGAACCTCCGGGTTAGAATCGAATATGCTCCGAGGCGGAGCGTTGATTTCTATATGCTCTACATGTCCTAGCTATCTAAACGCGCAATGGAAAGATTTCTCTTGCTGGTCCCGCTGGGCTAAGAGGACCTATGCACTGCCAAAGAAGACTGTTTCACAGCAGTCAACTCCAGTGTGAAGGTCATTATTATTACGTTGTCGCCCTAATCAGACCAATTACAGCATATAGTTGCCGGTGTGGTTCAATGCAGCGCCTAACTTCATGAAAAATCTTCGATTGTTTGAGAGGCAGTGCCTTAGGACTTGTCTCGTATTGTATACATAATACCAGAATCCCAGTACATAAAATATTATCCCAACAAGGCGCGTCGTTAATGCGATTCGAAGGAATATTGCTAGAGCGATGACCAGCAACAATAGCCTTTGGAGCTTATTACACCTAAGAAATGTACCATAAGAGTACGCTTTGGTCTGGCTTTACACCCACCAGAGGTATTTCTCCATATTGATGCCAAAGTGTTAGCTCAAAAAAGGGATGGTATTCCGGTATTATACCAGCGCCACCGTGGACATATTATAGACTCGGGAAAGGAATCCGCCGAAATTCGGTAGTTTTGCGATGACGCGCTCGTCATCTACGCGTTACTTTAGTAACATCCTAGTTAGTTATGTAGGGTTAGTTTAGAAAGGTGGTCTTCGTCGTTTGACATTCCCGCTATTACGTGAGAAGTGGCCGATGCTGCAGCCTCGCTCAGGTTTCGCGATGTCAAACGGACATCGTAACGATAATAACCAAGTGCCCGAGGACGTAATCAGGATGCTGAACACTCGGGGCATTAGGCAACGAGTAAGTTAAAATAGAAAATGAATTAATAAAAATGTTTTGAAAAGTAAAAAAGTGTATACTCGTATGTTTGATGATGGAAATTCAATAAAATTGATTACAGACAACAATTCTTACTCATACATACATTACTGTGTATGTAAATACTCAAGAACTGTGTCTATTGTGAGGAGAAACAATCAAATTTCTAAATTCACTAGCAGTTCATATGGAAATACAAAACTTGTGTAAATCGATTTACTGTTTAAAAATTGAAATTGTTGAGTTCACCTCAATCACTCGGTGAATTCTTATTGAAATATTTGATCACAAGTATTGGGTTTAGGCACTCGGAACACTACCAGTCCCTAGAAAACAAATTTGTTCGAAACTTGAGAGTGGCAAAGGAATATAAACACAATATTTTGTACGAGTAGGTAAATACGAAATTGAAAATGAAATTTTGAAGAAAAGAAAACCATCATGTAATACGAGGAAATATTTCCAACAAGCGATACTCGAAACATTTATAACTAAAGGAATAGGGATTACTTCTCTCCTGCTTTGTTTAATACTATTTTACTTTGTATTATTCTATTCCCTTCTCTCCTGTTGTAAATTAGGTTATGAGATCTAACTACTGCACAGAAAGTTCTTAAGTTGCAACAAGTTTCCGTAATGCCAACATTTTGAATTCAGTTCTGAAGATATCCCTTACATCAAGGTCGGGCATATTGTCCACAGCATCTGTGTAAATGTCTAACTTTCCTCCCGCACCAAAATAATAGCCAAAGATATTTTCTCCTCAAGTTCGGGAACTCCCATTTTTCTTTAAAATAATTTCAAACCCATCCCGTCTTTTGCCAGTTTCGGTGGCCATACCGTAGCACAAATTCAGGATACTAACAGTAATACCAACTTACATATTTAGTTGTAAAACTTTCTTCGCACACACTGTCTGTTCTTGCGGCAATACGAGTTTATACCGCAAAAGTTTCGTTATAGTTCTTTTCTACCGCAACGAAACTTCAAGGGGTTCTCTTGGTGTTCCGGAGAAGTTTCCTTTAAATAACGATGCTACGCCATGGTCACTAATACCACCGAGTATACCTACTTGTTTGCACTTGCATAGCCTTGAAGTGTCCAACAGCTAACGAGAAAAATTTACACGTACGTACCCGGAGAGGGTGTGGCAGTAATGGATAGATTTATTTTTATTTTTTTATTTTTTAAAAAAAAAAGGACAAACATTGACGTATGCAGTGATCGAATATAAGATTTTATTTATATTACCGTTTTAACGTAGCATGCATGTCTGGAGTGAGTGGTGGGCGCACAAGAGAAATGAAAAGTGATTGATTGAGCATATTTGTCATGAATTAAGACGGGGAGAATAGCATGAGTTACAATATTCTTTCCTTTGCCAGGATCTACTATACTTTGTCAACATCCAAAATATAGGCTAGCTTAAGCGCCTGCTGCTGAGATTCATTCAAGGAATCGCAGGAACAAAGTATTCTTGGGTTTATTGGGCCCAGAATGAAATTGTAATCCAATTTACTTCAAAATTGAAAACCGTAATAAGTTAGAAATGATTTAAATATGAATACAAATAACAAATTATGAGATGCCATTAAGAGTGTCTACGATAAATGATGAATTCCTCCAGCATACAGTGTATCATTGTTTCGTAAGACGTAACACTTGTGGAGTGCTTAGTGAACGTGCTTTGAACCTCCAATTTCAATGGTTCTTTTTTTTTATATATATACATATATAGTGCTGTTCGAAAAATTTTGCTCAAACCTTTTCTTACTCTTTCGGATGGCAGTTCTTGGAATTTATGAGAGCTACGATGTTTTTTGAACTGGGTAGCAAAATATCGTTCAATTAGTGAACAAAACTTGATATAACTATAATTAAGAGATGCATTTACATATGTAGGTCGTGATAGCCGTCCAAAACGAACCCAAGTGATTAAAAGAACAAAAAATGGGGAAAATCAGTTCCGATTGTAAATCTATAATCTAACAACCCGTCAAATTTCTGAAACATTAAATGTTGTGCAGCGAACTGTAGCAATGGAATTTAAAAAATATCTTGAGACAGTGACTACGAGCAGAAGAAAAGGCTCAGAGAGGCAAAAAAAAACTACCTCAGTGGAAGATAGTTTTTTGGTGCTCCAAAGCCGTCGGTATTAGTTTAAGACTTCAGTGAATATTTAAAATGATCTATTCGGAGCTAAAAGATAAATAATTTCAGCAAGCTCAGTGAGAAAAAGGCCTTTAGTGTTTCGTAACACCAATAAAACACAACACTAAAAGTATTACTTAAATTATGTTTTTTATTAAATAAAGATACACAGTTGTTTTTAGGTTTTAATAGTTGAAAAGTTAAAAGGCGTCGCTATTTCATCAGAAGGATGACAATTGAGAGAGATGAATCAAAAAATGAATTTTAAACGTATTGTATACTTCATGGTATTGCCAAACAAAAATATTAAAATGAAAATGAACGAATATTAGTATATGTTAATTCATTAAAAATGTATATTCACCACAGGCCCGTAAAAGCTGGACTTAGAGCACTCAAGCAAGTACTGAAGCCGGATTTTCCCATAAGTCATAGAAAAGCGATTAATTTGTGCTGAGAACCATCTTAATTGGAAGAAAGACATATGGAACAATATTATCCTTTCCAACAAATCCAAGTTTAAGCTGCTTATTGGAGATGGGAGGTTTCTCGCGCAAAGAGAACCAAAGGAAAGACTGCGCTCTGAATACCTCTTACGGATACTCCCCAATACTGAGGGTGTGATGATCTGGGGATACTTCTCTGAAGATGAAAATGGTAGATTGGCATTTTTAAATTCGAGAGTCACTGCAGCAGCTTATCTAAGCGTCATAGAAAATTAATTAGAGCCCTCCGCTATAGAGCTTCTTAGTGACACTTGCAGACTCATTTTTTAGCAGGATAATGCTCCTTGCCATACAGCCAAAATTATAAGTATGTACTTGTTTTTATTTTTCAAATGAAGGACTAATTTAAGGCTTTTAAATAAGCTACAACTTCTATGACTAAAAGCTCTATTAGTATTTTTTTTTTAATTTTGTATGTTAAAAAGTACCTCAAGGAAAACAATACTGATGTGTTAAGACCTCAATCCAATTGAGAATATCTGGTCAATCATGAAACTTAATATTGCAAGAGATCGTCCACAGTCAATTGACATCCTAAAAAAATCCGTAATCCGGACCTGAAACACCATACCTGTTTCCACATGGAAAAACCTATCTGAGTCAATGAATCGCGGATCTGCAGCAGTAACAGAAGAAAGACGAGGTTCAGCAAAGTACTGATTGAATGGACAATGTTTCTGTGAAGCAACAAAAAAATAAAAAAAAGCGGCAATAATAAAGCATTTTTCATTTATTATTAAAATTGACACAAGTAGGTACCCAAAAAACCAATTTTTCGGTTAAAGACCATTTTGCTCCATTGACTGCAGGTAAAAAATTCTAACACTCATAAAACGTTTGACAATACCTAATTAAACAAAACCTCATTAAAAAATATGTAGTTATTGCAACCGATTCGCCAAAATAAAAAATAGTTTAAGCAAAATTTTTCGAACGGCGATGTATAATTTACACACGATAAAGGGGATATGACTACCCTTACAATGTTTACACATAGCTCGAGCACATGAAGAACAAGAACGAGAGACTGACAGATTGATCGGCGTAGTGATAAGAAACTCAGATGTTAGGTTTCAACTTACTTTATGGGTGGTGTCCACGATAACTGGAGAGTTGTGTATTATTGAAAGTTTTGCCCTTGCTTATGATTCACAGAATTTTTCACAGATGTTTCCTATTATTGTTTTGTGCGATCAATTTCTTCAGCCATACCATCCTACTGCCAGTGTTATACCTTCGCAATAAGTTTTGACATTAACTTCTGAAACTGATCAACTAATTTTTATTTAGTGAGAAACAAATGTTTCGGCGACATCTGGATTCGAACCGTGAACCTTCAGCGAGACAAGCGACGACGACTACACATACGCCACAGCCACCCTCATGATAAATCAATTGCTTCATTCTTTTTGGAATAAAAAAATAAACTGTTAGAAGGTAGATAGTATTTAGATTTTGTTGTCCGTTTGCAACACTATTTGAAAGTTCAAACATAAGATTTTTAGATATTACATTTTCGAGCATACATCACAGTGTCGAAATCTTAATCGCTATTCTTCCGTACTAATTTCTTCCATACTAGACAGTTAAAAAACCAACAATAAAGTGTTTACGATTTAGCTTTGAAATGTTTTCCAGTTCGATTTTCCAAATAAATTCATTTAAATTATACAAAATCGCCATCAATATCAATTTAACAGCCCTAAGCTGGCTGAAAACTATTTGATAATAATTTCCTCCTCTGCAGAAATGTTGTGTTGGAATTCGGTTCCGTAATTAACCAATTTATTTCGCACAAGCCTGCACATTTAGGTAAACATTGCGATGAAACGTGCCACGGTTAAATTATACGAGTTGCTGCAAGACATTTTCGAAATTCCAAAACTCAACGCTGTTTACATGGACATGGTAAGCCAAACAGCAAATACTGCAGGTGTATGCTGGCAATGAAGGTATTCATAATTTTAGCCCACTGTGTCCCTGGGGTATATGTAGTGGACATGTAACTATCGTGTAATGGTGTGCGTTGTTGTGTGCAAAAGATGGAGTAGCTATGCAATAAATTTCGGGAATATTGACATTGGAATTGGTAAAATCGAATTGGGTCCTTATTTTAACTTAGACTGCCCTTTGAAACGTTGAGTGCTTATTCTAGTAAAACTCAATCAACAACTGATAATATGGTAACGCTATTTGACACTTTAAATTTATTCAATACGAGGTTTAGATTTCTGCCGTATGACATTTGTCATCCATAGTGACAGATGGTAAGTTCTTTTCTTGCCATTGCCAATACGGATCCACTCAATGCATTCAAATTATTATATCTTAGTACCAAAAAACAGTTCTGTAGAATTCAATCTGTGCAGGTAATGCAATTTAAGGACGAAGAATCTCCAACGCAAAGCTGAAATCGAGACTCATCGCTCCATATAACACTCCGCCATTGCCTCAACGTTCAGTCTTGATGATCTCGCGTTCACCTTAAACGTTCTTTTTTTGGCAAAGGAGTTAAAAGTGGTTTTTCTTTTGCCTAACTGACGTTTTGTCACAAAAAAAAAGTTGAAAAAATTCCCTTATAAAATTTTGTCCCATTTTCTTCTTTTCAATTACTTTTCTCCACTCTAACGTGGCATTTGCCATTGTAGCACGACGATATTTTTCAAGAATTTTTCTTAACGCCTTTTTGTCCCAATCGGTAGCAATTCGTGGCCTTGAAGTTTTTGTTGGTAAGCTCACATTTCTGGTCTTGTTGAATTTTAATTAATGATATCTTGAACAGTAGACCTTGATATTTCCAATTTTTTACAATATCGTAAGCCGAAACGTTTTTTTGAAACTTTTTTATTATTAAATTACGCATGTCTTCAGATAAGCACTTACCACATGGTGAACTTGATTGTAACTGCAAACAGAACATGCTGCACTTGCATCAATTATGTTTAAATATCGTAACAATTAACAGTCCATTTCAACAGAGAGAGAGAATTTGTCTAGCTTGTGCTAACCTAAATGTGATATTTTGCCGCGAAAAACTAACGGATCAACTATTTTGAAATATGTATAACAAAATGGGTTTCCATCTACAATTTGTGACGAAGACGTGTTTCACTTTATAGCAACTTGCCCAGTCCTTAGGGGATTCCATATAAGTTTCTTCAGGAAACCTGTTCTAAATGAGGATGAAGCAATCGACATCTTGAATGGAGAGAAGGCATGGAACTCACTCAATCACTGTACGAACCTTCAATACAAAGCACAATAAGAGTAAAATTGTTAAACTCCATTCTAAAGGCTGAACTATAATAGTCGAATGGGTTCGTACGACCACGTACGAAACTGTGCTAACACAAGGAATTTGTATTGTACAACCATAATAGCTTTTCGCCTCGATTCGTTAAGTTTTCGTCCACTTTTGCTCACTTGCGAAAGGAGCGAATCCATTCGCTCTTTCGTATGAAAATTTGACATTTGACTGTAACAGCTGGGTAAATTTAAAATTGGAATTTCGGAAATAAAGAAATGTTGTTTTATTTGCTTTTTGCAATTAATAGCATCATCATTTTAAAGAATAATTATTCTTAGATTTCATTTACGTACTGTAATGTATGCATTTGCAAGTATGGAGTACAATACATCACACATTAGGCGTTTTTCTTTATTAGTTCAGAGTTGAGCTCTGAACAGAGCGTGAGCGAATCGAGCGCAATCTGAACTAATTGTGTTCAGAGCGCGTCTGAGCACTGAGCGCTCTGATTTAATTTTGAAACACACTTGAGCACTGAGCGCTCTGATTTAATTTTGAAACACACTTGAGCACTTAGCTGTCATATGATTTTTCAATCGTTTATAACCTAAAATTGTTTTTCATCCATTTATAACCTTAAATTAAGTTTATGCATAATCAAACTAGTTATTAATTTTAATTAATGTAATTACTTAATTAAGCCATAACAAAAATCCTCGTCCGCCATTTCAATTGTTTTCGATTTTTTCCTATCTGTCAAATGTTGTTTTGGCTGCGCTCAGCATTTTACTTAGGATGCTCAGTCAATTTATTCTGAACGCATCGAGCGCGCTCAGCCCACGCTCTGAATGAATAAAGAAACACACGTTCCACTACGTTCCACACTCTGAGCTAAAAAAGAAACACGAATATTTTTTTTGACAACTCAGGCTCTGCTCTGAACTAAAAAAGAAAAACGCCTATTATGTATATACGTCGAACATAAAAAAATGGTTTGTACATAGGACTACTATTTGCTTTCTCAATGGAAACATAAATTAATGTACGAAAAAAGTGATAATTTTTATTTTGTTAGGTACCTACTAGTAATTTTTTTCGATTTAACTAGCTATTTTGCGAAACAACAAACAAATCATGGGCAAAACTTAACGTAGGATTTTGACAGTAGCTTCCGATTGCTTTCGACTATTATAGTTCAGCCTTTACGCTTTCCCCAGAACAACAAGAAACTGGAAAAAAAACTAGAGTCGAGCGGCAACACCCTCAGAAACTCAAATTCATTTATTGGTTCTCAAAGCACAAAATCCCAAAGCTCTCTAACAAAAACCACAGAAAAAGCTGTAAAGATTTGCTTTGACTGAATAATGGTAACACTCTTTTGATGTTCATATTTTCCATACATACAGCGATGGTTGATAGCTATAGCCTCTCAACTACTTTTTGTTACACGTTTGCATTCCTTTGTGAACGCATGTATATATGTATGTGTGTATGTCGGGGTCGGCCAGTCTGTGCGTTTGCGTAGGTACATTTTGATACACAGTAACGTGTCCGCTCGATATCATTCTGTGGCTTCTTGCGTTTTCTTCGGTCTCTCTTCTATCTCGTACTAGTCTCTTCTGTATCATCTGTTTTCCGATCTAGCATGTGATGTTTGTAGTGCATCCTTTTGTAGCTGCAATCGTGTGCAGTGGAAGAATACATGCTCCACGTCTTCGGGGGTAACACTGCACGATGGATGGGTAACATTCCTGCGATGACGCAGGCTGCGTGGTCCGAGTTTGTGTGGAAAGCACTACTCACTCTTAGTGCACATAGTCGATTTACTGCTATGATTCTTCTTTTGTATGAAGTCACTTTCATAGCTTCGGCCCTAACTGGTGATCCAGAAAGTAGTACGAATATGACTACATTAGCTAAGATTAATTTTCAGCTGTATCTCTACATCGCCGCCTGGGTGGTTTAGTGCATACATATGTCACTAGCTTGCTACGCAGAGGTTGTGGGTTCGATTTCCACCAGGCAGGGGCTTGAATATTAAGAATATCCTGTTCGATAAAAGAATGTACCAGTATTACGTCAAAGTGTTCCAACCGACTAGATAGTTTGCGAATTACAAAAAAAAAACATACTCCATGTATGTATATTGCCGCGTTTAAAGATGGACATTGCTTATGGAATCTTTTATCCAGCTCCGTCCACAAAAGCTCTACGGTACTAAGTTCAGGAAATTGTGCTGACCATACCATTTTCCAAAGGGCATTCTACCTGCTTCTTTTGTCTCGAAAAAACTAAAGCATACTTTGGAGCTGTGTTGCATGGCGAAACAATTTCTTATTAATCGTAGTCCACATGGTAGAGCATACTCTTTCAGAACACTTCTATGTTCCTCCTTTTTCAAGATTCCAATGATACGAACCAAATCACTTAGTCCATTTGAAGAGAAACATCCCAAGACCAGACAAAACACTCCAACTTAGATTCATCAGTCCAAAGTATTGTACTTCTCTAAGATTGTCTTCGGTCCAAAACTCATAGCTTTGTGCTCATTCTAACCTAGTTTTGGAGCAGCTATTCGTTCAAAGAGTCCTGCTTCTTCTAAATGCCTTATTATTTATTAGCTAAGAGACAATTTCATTTCGTCTACGTGCTCATGTTGCAATAAGCCGATCGTTGCATATCCCCGTTATCAACACGTTATCTAACTTGATAAATTCCAGTCTCAGCGTATCACTGAATAGCACGATGAACGATAATGTGCCGGGTTTTTGGCGTTCAGTGTACAGTCATAAGGAATAAGAAACTGTTGCATAGAAGTTCCTTGCCTAACTAAATATATGTACATATGTTCATACGTGGGTGGTCCGATAAGTACTTAGCCTTAGCCTAGGCTAAGTACTTATCGAACCCCCTCGTACTTGAAATCTACTATCAGCTTCTATTGGAAGTCTATAAACGCCAATACTATCTCTCATCCTTAACTATGCTCATCTTGACAGAAGGCAAAGCTAATTAATTACTAACTACAGCCCACATGCCACATGTAAGTACAATTTAAATTTATTAAAATTTAATTAATGCAAATAAACAAAGAAACAGTGAAATGCTAATCGAAATAGGTAGGTATGTACATTCCTATGCAAGGATTAAATTGATTGAAATAGGTAGGTATGTACATTCCTATGCAGGGATTAAATTGATTGAGTTAATGATAAAACAAAATAATAAGGCTTTAATTCGTTGGTATTCAAAGTGTGTTTACAGAGTATTGTCCCACTTTCCACGTTGCTCGTCACTAAAATACAATTATTGATTATTATTTAATGGATAAAGAGATATGTGTTAATCATCATTAAATATTTAATACATACAAACATACGTATGTATGTACATACTTATACATATATCCGCATTATACAATAAGTCGGTGGTGGTTGTGAACGCAATTAATCAGCTTCCATGGCAATTGTAATCGGATAACGCCTGATAGCATCCTTATAAGATCGCACATTATGGATTTCATTATTAATAAAATGATTATCACAAATCCAGTTAAACATTATCGAATTTCAATTTTAAGGCAAATTGAATTTGTTAAATTTAAAAATAAATTAATGACCATCAATAAGTTCTATGAAATGAAATGAAGCGCGGTAACTTAGTTATTTATTTTTGAGTACACTATGTATGTAGACATATTTTAGAGAATAGATCTAGGTATTCCTTTACTTTCTGGTCAAAAAATAGCTAGTTACAGTAGAATATCGGAATGATGAACCATTCCAAAAGATGAAACAGAATGTTTTCACCATTGCAGTATTCTAAAAGATGAACGGTTTGATTACTGGATACTCAAAAAGATGAACGCTCTACCCATAAATACGTTTTTCTTCTTAATTCGTGTTTTAGTTATTCGTAATAGATTCATATAACCGTTATTCTTTGGAAAACTGTTCTTTTGTGTGTGAAGTGAATATGCATATGTTCATATGTAGAGGAAAGATGTCACCAGTTAAAGGTCGAGTAAAGTTTTTAAATTCAAAAGAAAAGTGCAAAGTGTTCAAACATATCTTAACCCATTTCCGGCTAGCATTGCTATTAGGTACCTACATACTCAAAAAGATGAACATTTCGAAAATATGAACAGGGCCTGTTTTTTATTCGTTCATCTTTCCGAGATTCTACTGTATTAAATTTAACGAGTGTGTGTAAAATTTTCTCAGAGTGAAACAAAATAACATACGAAAAAGTAAAAGAACGCGTTTAGTTCACACCACCCACACTGAATAGAACAAAACTGTCTTAGATAACCAAAACATTTTTTTATTTTTTTCAAAACGTAAAATACACATGCGAGTAGGTACCCCCATTGAATAAAGCAAAACAAAGCAGGCTAACCAAACGTTTTTTCTTGTCTGCCTTTGTGAAACATCGTACTTGTATTTATGGAGCTACGATCAGGGTTGCTAAATGACACACTTTTTGGTTTTTTATAAATTTTACCGTAAAAAAGGGTATAAACGTGTATTAAAGTGTACAAAAGTGTATTAAAGTGTATAAAAGTGTATTATAGTGTATAAAAGTGTATTAAAGTGTATAAAAAGGTACAAAAGTGTATATATTTGTATAAAAGTGTATAAAAGTGTAAACAAGTATGTAAAAGTGTATACAATTATGTATGACTTTTAAACATTTTTTTTCAGTTTTATACCTATTACTTTCTTTTATACACTTTAATACACCAGCAATATTTTTCAGATGTATAATACACACTTTTATACACGTAAAAAAGTGTATATAATACGCCAACTATTATACGTCTACAACCCTGGCTACGATACTTACTTACTTACTTACTTAGGTGGCGCTACAGTCCGGGGTGGACCAAGGCCTCAACCAACAACCTCTTCCAGTTAGCCCGGTCCTTAGCTAACCGCTTCCAGTTGCGCACTCCAAGTTGGTTGAGGTCTTGTTCTACTTGGTCGCGCCACCTTAGGCGAGGTCGTCCTCTGCTGCGCTGACCCTCCGGGTTAGAGTTGAATATTCTCCGAGCCGGAGCGCTGATGTCCATGCGCTCCACATGTCCTAGCCATCTTAAACGCCCAATGTGCAGTTTTTTGACCAGGCTGATGTCGCTGTATAGCTCGTACAGTTCGTCGTTGAATCTTCTCCTCCAAAACCCGTCAACGCAAACGGGACCGAATATCCTACGAAGGATTTTTCTCTCAAAGCGACCAAGGAGATCTTCATCCGCTTTCGATAAAGTCCATGCTTCAGCTCCATATAGCAAGACTGGGATGATAAGGGTCTTATATAGAGTCTCCTTAGTCGATCGGGAAAGGACTTTACTGCTCAATTGCCTTCTTAGCCCAAAGAAACAGCGGTTGGCAAGAGTAATCCTTCGTTTGATTTCCGACGAGATGTCATTTTTTGATGTTATGGCAGAGCCGAGGTAGACAAAGTCCTTTACTACCTCAAAGTTGTAGCTGTCTATTGTAACGTTCTGTCCAATTCGTCGATGTTGGTTGTCCCTTTTTGTTGACAGTATATACCTAGTTTTGCCCTCGTTTACCGCTAAACCCATTTTGGCCGCTTCCATTTCTATACTCGCGAACGCGCCGGTGACAGCTCGCTGTGTTCTACCAATGATGTCAATATCGTCGGCGTATGCAAGTAGTTGAACGGACTTTTGAAAGATCGTTCCTTGTGTGTTGGCTTGTGAGTTTCGAACAATTCTTTCAAGTATGATATTGAAGAAGTCGCATGACAGCGCATCACCTTGTCTGAATCCTTTTTTGACATCGAAGGTCTCGGTGAGGTCATTACCGACCTTGATGGAGCAGCGAGCTTTCTCCATCGTCATCCTGCACAGACGGATGAGTTTGGCAGGGATGTCAAAAATAGACATGGCTCTATACAGTTCATCCCTCCACATGCTGTCATAGGCGGCCTTGAAATCGATGAACAGGTGGTGGGTATCGATTTGGACTTCTTGGGTTTTTTCCAGGATCTGCCTGAGTGTGAAAATTTGGTCTATGGTGGACTTTCCTGGCCTGAAACCGCACTGATAGGGCCCAATCAGGTTGTTGACGAAAGGCTTCAAGCGTTCACACAATATGGCAGATAGGATCTTGTAGGCGATGTTCAGGAGACTGATGCCTCTGTAATTGGAGCAGTTGAGAGGGTCTCCTTTCTTATGAACCGGGCAAACGATGCTGAGATTCCATTCATCTGGCATACTTTCATCTGACCAAATCTTAGAGATGAGTTGGTGTATGCTCACTACCAAGTCATCTCCAGCTGCTTTAAATAGCTCTGCGGGTAAACCGTCAGGTCCAGCAGCCTTGTTGGACTTAAGTTTGGATATTACTATCCGCACTTCGTTTTGATCAGGTGGATGGGAGTTTTGGCTATCATCATCTAAGTTGAATGGTTCATTCTGCCTGACAGCGGAATTTTGGTCGTCATCGCCATTGTACAGTCTGCAGAAGTAGTCTTTCCAAATTCTCAGCACCGACTGTGTTTCTACTACGATGTTTCCATCCGCGTCTCTACAGGTTTCTGTACGGGATTTGTTTTGCTGGCACATTCTTTTTACCCTCTGGTAAAACTTCCGTACATTGTTCCTGGAGTAGCATCTCTCAATATCCTCGAATGCACGCTTCTCGTGCTCTTTCTTTTTCCTTCTAAGAAGCCGATGTTCTTCCCGTCTCTTTTGCTCGTAGAGCATGCGAGCAGATCTAGTCCTTCTTTGCAGCGCCGCTTTATACGCTTGTTGTTTTTCCGCGTTAGCTAGTCTGCACTCTTCATCAAACCAGGGGTTTCGTGGTGGTGGTCGTGTGAAACCCAGCACATCATTCGCGGCACTTATGATGGCTTGCTGGCACTGTTGCCACTGGTCTTCTGTACTAGCTGTTGCTGCGGTAGGACTCGTAGCAAGAGATCGGGATATGCGTTCTCTGTAGGCTCTGGCGGTGTCTTGCGATTGTAGCTTTTCGACATTGTACTTTCTCACAGTATTTCATTGTTGTGGCGCTGTGGATATCCGCATTCGTACCTTGGCTACAACAAGGTAGTGGTCCGAGCCAATGTTGGCCATAATACTGGAGGCATGTCTGGTGTCGATCGCAATGTGGTCGATTTGGTTGACGGTTATTCGATCCGGAGACCGCCATGTCCCCTTATGGATATTGAGATGTGGAAACTGTGTGCTTGCTATACTGACACTTCGCCCCAGCAAAGTCTACGATACGAACATTGAAATAAGAAGTTAGGCACAGACACGAGAAAACATTTCAGTCATAAACAGGCGAAAAATACATGAAATCAAATGAGAGCGTCCACAATAAACTCAATTCATCAAACAAAATTGATTGAAGCATGCGAGCGATGACTTAGAGGAGCCCACGCAGTCCGCACACTACAGACTTTCTATCGGCCGGTAGTTTGCAGTCATGTGCAATTTGATTACTTATGAGTAACGAATGATTACTGATTACTTTCATTTCAGTATTCGGTACTTAGTACTTGGTTTCCTAATTAGAAGTCTGTAATTTTTTAGAGCAAAAAGTAGGCGTGTTTTTTTTTAGCCTATACACTTATACAGAAGAACGGAAGTCGTACACAATAAGTGTTCCGTACTATCAGTTATCTTTACATACATATATATGTAACGCATTAACGAGTATGTTTATTGACACAAATGTAAGCAACTTGTTAAAATTACCTATCCCTTTCTTATCTGCTCAGAAGAATAATTATGCATCCACAAAAAATAGCAAATAAAGAACACAAACAGTTTACGCATGTGCATCACTATGCGTGGAATTTTTGAATTTGTCTCTCTCTCTCTCTCTTGGTGTCTGTACACAAATTCAATTTTTCAAGTAAAAGGTGAGACACCTATGTGTGTATATTATGAGTACAGGAGACTGGTTTAAGTATAAGCTCAAAGCTGATTTTTTGGGGCATATTTCTAGGATCAACCATTAAATTTTTACTCTCACACATACAAATTTCCCCTCACGTTTTCGCTTTTATATGATAGTGAGAGGGTAACGTCACTTCAGGATAATGTAAAGATTTGGAAAGGTAAAATTACAAAAGAAATGATTAAAAAAAAAACGTAATGCAGTCTTGATAATTTTAGTTCAATCTGCACTTTATTCTGTTTTTATTCAAATTTTTCTGAACGATATTTTTACAGATAAGATAGAAAGACAGCAATTTTTTAACGATTTTTTTTTTTTGAAAAAGTGTTAAGAAAAAAGTAACACAAAAATATATTTCATACATTTTTGAATTCGTGCTTTAACGAGCTGTTATTTGACACCCAACCCGATGACCTCAAATTTAATTTTTTTAACTTCCCATTTGACTCCCCAAAATTCAGCTTTTTTAAATTCTGATCTGTGTTTGGGCCACTAATCGCTACAACTGTTCCAAATTTCAATAGCCTACGTCAAATAGTCTTGAGAAAAACGCCTGTGATAGTCAGACAGACAGATACCGAACTGAATCCACTAGTGTTCCGTTTTTGGACACCAAAAATATGAAAGCTGATCCAATCACAACATCCACACAAAGTAGGTATCAAAAGCTAAGAACTATTAAAACGTTCCCAGTCTAGTATCGATTTAATATTCATTTACAATCAAGACTAAATTTATGTAACAAAATAATTCCGATTACATTTAAATGTTGAACTCATTAAAATTCTCATTCCGAAGGACCACCGTCCAAAAGTACTCCGAGCAAATGAATACTATTTAGCAACGGAATTTTGAATCTAATTATGTCCATAATTAGAATGCCGTCCTTTTGGCAGCAGTATCACATATTCTCATACCTTTCCCTAAATATTGTCGTTCGTTGTTGTTGCCAACAAATTTACAAAGAAAGCATTTTCTGTCAAACGCGTAATGCCTTATTTCCCCCGTTGTATCACTTAATGGGAAAAATATGTCGTCCTTTCACATAAATCAGCACAAAGGACTCGCCTTTTCGCTCGCTGCAGACGTGTTTTCGAAAGTGCGCGTCTTCTTCTTTGCTTCGCTTTTATTTTCTTATTATACTTTACTTCATTGATATTCTTCCCCTCTTTCTATTTGTTTAATTAAAGTGAGATTTAGCTAAAATGGCCAAACGGTATGTAAGCTGTAAGTATGCTCCAACGTACATACCTACTTATTTATTTATTGTTTATTTATTTATTGTTCCAAAGAATAGTTTCACAGTAAGATAACATCCTATAGTTTGTGAGGGCTTTACAAATATTTGAAGTTCAAAAGCAAATTTAACATTTAACAGACGAAATAATAACAATAACAACATGTAACACTAAATGAAATAGATTTATATTAAGGTATCATTGGCCAAGTGTTTGAAAAGATAAGTTTTAAAAGTGCTTGTGTTTGTGGTTCTCCTTAGTGTAGCGGGTAGTGAGTTCCATAGGAGAGTGGCGTGGACGAAGAATGAGCGCTCAGATTGCAGGCAATAGAATCTGGGCCGAATCATGATGGCTGTTCTTTGTGAACTGGCAAAATTTAATCTGCTGTACAAATACTCAGGCTGTTGGGTCTGCATAATACCATGGAAAAGCATTAGCGTTCTGAACTTAATGAGGTTGTCGAAGCTAAGACCCATTATTTGCAGAGAGTAACTCGTTATGTGGGCGTAATATCGTTTACTAAAGATGTATCTTGCTAAATTGTTGTAAGTGACATTCAATTTACGCCTAGTGTTGTAGTCAACAAAGCAGAAAACCTCGCAACTATATAGCAAAATGGGTAATAAAAGGGACTTAACAAGTAACATCTTAGTTTTAACCGGTAAAGAATTTTGCGTGGCCCATAACAATCGGAGACCATAATATACTTTTCCAATTGTAGTTGCAGCGTGATCTGTCCAGGTAAGAGTATCATTGAAAACTATTCCCAAATTTCGAGACTTCGTGACGTATTCTATGGTCGCCTGGCCTAATTTTATCGGCGGAGATGTAGACGTATCTAAAGACCGCTTATAAATGCAGAGTGTCTTTGATTTCGCTGGATTCAGTGATAAATTGTGTTTAAGGGACAACTTATGTAATTTTGAATACTTTTATAACGTTCAAACAATCGTGAATGTGATTAAAAGAAAACTACCAATAAACTTACAGGTTTTCGAAAACGTGTCGCAGTGAAAGAGTAATTTTCAAGTTTAAGGTCACAATGAATCGGAAAGGGATGTATAGAGATCAACGTCCTTCAAACAAAAACCAAATAAAGACCGAAATGTCACTAAAAATAACTGAACCATTCCATTACAGGACAGCAATAGTAATTAAGCTCTTTGGCAACATTTTTCAAATCAATCAGTCGCAGAGAGATTGAGACATTCATGGGGGAACGACTGATGATGAGATAGATTTATTGGGCCAATGAATTGCGGCAAGTGGGTATTGGCCAAGATTAGATAAACGGTTTAGTAGTAAATCGATTGTGGGTGAGATGAATTATAAACAGATCATCGACTAAACTAAACGAATAGCCATACAACCTGTTTGTATATATACCTATAACAAAGGGATATACGAAATATATTCACCAATGAAAAGCAAACATGTTTGGAAAATGAGAAACACTGCACTTCAATATAATCCTCAATCCTCCATAGACAAACACAACAGTGATGAGAAATAATATTTGGAAAGTTGATGGAAAATCCCTCTTTCAAAAACGCACACAATTTAAAATCTACATTTTCACCAAGATACTTCAAAATAACAAGACTCTTTGGTCTTCGGTAACCAAGTACTCGTATGTGCAGGTGTTCCTTGCATAAGCTTACACCTACATGCAGATGCAGAATCTTCAAATGACAAGGATTCTCCATATACCTATTCATACGAATATATGGAATATGTTCACTTTGCTGTTGCTGGATGGCATACAATACATGTTTTCATAAATTGCAGACTCCTCTTCCTATCCAGTTCTCAGAATTCATTGTACCTACACAGAGCTTGCCAATGCACTTGACAGTGCAACTGACACTCGTATCTAAATATAAGTGGGTGATCCGGTTTTTAATCTTCAGTAGTAAATGGACAGGATGACTTTGGAATATGTGCGAGTATATGGATGTTTGTATACTATACCCATATTTTTTGAAGTGAATTGTGTAAGCTGGCTGATAATGGGACGCTTATTTATATGGGAAATTCGAGAGAGCTCCAAATGCGTGATGGATTGGCAGGAGATTTGAAATGGTTTTCACTACCGATTAGTACTTGTTTATACGGAGAGAGAAACTTGATTCCAAACAAATCGGTAGTATCAATAATAAAGTTCATTTGTAGATTAATAATAATAATATTTGGCTTCAGCAGTCCTAGGTAGAACCAAGCCTAGCATTTGTGTATCCGCGTTATATTTTTGCACGAATGGAAGGGACCTACAGTTTTCTGCCGTCTCCGAACGGCAAGTTAGGAAGCTCTACATGACAAATGATACTCTTGAATGCTTGTCAGGCATCCGGAAGAGGCAGGCACTGTGAAAAACTTTTAGGTGTTTGCGGCGGGATTCGAACCCAAGACCACTGGCTTAGTAGTCCGACGCACTAACCACTTGCGCTACGGTGCCCACATTTGTAGATTAAAACAGAGTAAATATTAAGGGGTTATAAACAATCATAATTTTATTTTCGTAATATACATATATTCAAGTACACACACAGAAAATTTCTTGTCAATTCGGCGAATATTCTCGAAGTTACACGCACATTTATAAGATGTGGCAGAGTGATTTTTACTATGAGTATTTAAAGTGCCTTTGAAACTTTAAACGCGTTTTCCTCAAAACTGTGTTTTTAAAGTCGGTGAGCAAGATTTCCCGGAAACGGGTGAGCCGATCAGTCTCAAATTTTAATACAAGCTTCTTAAGTATATTTTTTAGTAACTGATCGAAGGTATTTTCTCACTGATAAATATTTTTCCATTTTATAAAAAATTAAGGGTTCAATTTTTGTCAAAAATCTATTTTTTTTTTTTTTTTTTTTTTTTTGAGAAGCCGCCATTTTGTCAAAAATTATTATTTTGCTTACTACTTCGATCAATTACAAGATAAAATATTATATCTACTAACAAAATATTTTTCAATTTAAGTGATCCAGTCCAGAGATATCGTGTGCTCACCCGCAAGACGCCTTTGTTAAAAAATATTTTTACACACAAAAAATATTAAAAAATCTACCAAAACTTCGTTCTCATCGTCATTATTTTTACCCTAAAATAAATACAAATATTTAATAATTTCACCATACAACAAAATAGTTCAACAGCTATAAAATTCACCTGCATTTTTGCAGAATCCATTGCTACTTCACTTCACACGACAGCGACACTCGACTACTATTCTTAAACGAGCAATTTGTCGCAAGAAAATAGTCATTATCGTCTCTAGAAATACCTACATTCTCACTCGAGTGAAATTTGACGTTTGATCAGTTTCGGACAGAAATTTCCCTTCTACTTTTCTGCCCAGAACAGTCTCAATGAACAGACCTAAATATCGAGTCGAGCGACGATTAGACATGACAGCTGCTAGTGTATAGAGTGAAGACAATTTTTTTAAAAACAATAAATTGAAAGAAGACTTGGAGTCTTGCAAATTGGTACATTCCTGCTTTAGTTTTAGGCAAACTTAGTTTCAGCACGAACTTGTTCAGCCGATACTAGGCGTGTTTTTTTTCAAAACTATATAAGATTAGAAAATGTTTTCCATGTTAATCACACTAACAACTAAGCCTATAAAGGCTTACGAAACCTGGATAATTATCCAGTCTTAGGTGCTTAGCCTGGATAGAAAACTGTGCTACCAAACTGTTTTTCGTCGATAGTTATCGAAATTTCTATCGAAATGTCAAATATGACATGAAAGTGAGGGAGAAATATGAAGGCCGGTAGGTATCAACCGAACGCTGCTGTCATTTCAAATTTAAATTATTTCTGTTCATTTTAAAATGGGTAGAAAAGAAAGAAATACGAATTTATCCGACAAAGAAACAGAAAATTATAATGAATTAAGTGAACATGTTCCTTATTTTACTATTTAATTGAATTAAATTGGACGAAAAAAAATTCTGTCCACCAACTTATTAATGAGCGCTTGATAACTACCGGCCTTACTTTCAATGAAAACAATGCCGATGTGAAACTGTCGAACGTCAATTAGCATAGTCCTGCCAAGTCACTGTTCAGCGTTTTTTTTCTCATTTTCCGCTAAGCCTATATAGATTTGAAAAAAAACACTTTTAATGTAAAAAATCTGATCTGATCTAAAGGTAACGCTTTGGATACTTTGTAACTTTAGCGGAAACAGAAGTTTTCTAATTTTTTTTATCGTCTACTATCATCAATCAGAAAATCATAACCTAGATAAATTTAAATTCAAAATTAAACTCATGTATGGAGTATGGAGTACACGAAACCTCACAATCCTATTTCATATCCAATACAAACAAATTCCAAATTGGCATGGCCAAATCCCATTGTTGTTGGGCTATTCGGCCCCAATTACCTACGGCCATCCACTCAATTTACTTCTAAATTAATGAACTAATGAAAATGTAATTTGAAACAGATTAATACCTAACAGCGCAAAATGTGTCACCGATTAGAGGATGTATCTCGTGTAGCTAATGTTTTAGGCACTTCCCGCAACCGCCATACCGGAAAGTGAATACATAATTAATTGACAATGTTATCGTCATCCTCGTCGTGTTCAAATAAAATGTCAAATAATGTTTTTGCGCTGGTTAATTACTATAATCGTAATTGAGAGTTTAATTTCATAGATGAAAGACTACTTAACTCTTTCGGTACGCACATTGCACGTACCAGCACAAGTTCAAACATCACAATGATATACATATGTACTGTCGTGTAGAGAAAGTAATATGTGTACCGCACAGTGGTGATAATGCATCAATGCATAATGCTATGATCGCAGCACGTCATAGACGAATTCCACAATTTAATTCGACTACTTGACAGTTTAAACCATTTGTGTGAGTATTATGTGGAAAAGAAAGTGACGATTTGACGAAGAGTTACAGCAGCATGTTTACCCATGTAAGATACAAAAAAACCTTAGCCTGGATAATTATCCAGTCTTATTTTTGTATGGAAAGCTTTTTCGAAATCTACCTATGGTTTCAAAACAAAACACGCCTACGTAAAAAACACTCATTCGTACATAAATATTAAATAATTGTGTATGTATTCCATGTAAATCTTACCCAAGTCGAATCTCAAGATTTATGTGGACATGGACAGTGATGAGATCTTTCCGCGCATTGGAAATTGCAAATACCTATTTGGTACATAGTAGTCTTTCGTTCGATTTGAAAACCACTGCCGCCATCCGCTCGAATATAAGGTGTGTTTGTTAACTTTTGCTAACACAAATGGGACATCTGTCATATAGTAAAAGGGGGAAAATCCTCTCTTCTTCTTTATTAACTATTGAATATTTCCACGAAAAACTAATTTTCTTTTGTTTTGTTAACAAAAAGTGATTAACATTTATCGAATTGTCGGATGGCTGTTTGAAGGATGTGCCTCGGTGACTACATGAAAAATACGTAGCACGATTTCGCAAGAGGGGAAATTTTTTGACTCTGTCATTAGGCTCTCTCTTCTCTTGATTTTTGACAGTTGGATGTAAATTTACGTAAATTAACAGGTTACCAAACACACCTATTACAAACTATTTGTGAACATGTGCTAAAGAAACTTCCTTCGATTAAAGTGAAGTGTCATGTTGGATATCACGACACAAGTCGATAGCACCCATACATACACATACAGCCCGATTACGAAAAGCCAAGCGAATCGTATTTTATAATGGATTTAATTTTTTATATTACTGAATTCGCTACCGCAGTCTTTTCATTGAATCTGCCTCAATTCTAAATCTAAAAGTAGATTTCAATTACCATATCGAATGACAAATCCCATTGGTGTTTGCCCGGCGAATCGATAACGCGTTCGAAAAGTTCACTAAAAAGATGCTTTTGTCATACTAAGTGGACCATGTAGTATCCTCAAAAAAGTGATATCTGCAACTCCTACTAATACAGAAAAAGAAGATGCGCAACTTTCAATACTATTTCTTGCACTTATTCTACTATGTCTGATGTGTTGGCCTCAGTTTGCTGTCCTCTATCAGCAACTGTGGATGCTGTAGGCTTTTCGTTTGTAAAAAGGTTCAACTTAAGCACGGGGTTTTGCATGGCGTTATAAAGAAAAACTTTGGTTCTTAAAAAACCTGACTAAACGCTTATGAAGAGCTTAGATTCTTTGTGATATATATGTGGATTTTGCAAAACATCATAAAATACACTGAACTTTGTTCAAAGATACTTGTTCAGCTCCTGCGTGGTTCTGGTTACATACTACCTTGATCAAAAAGTTCCCGGAATTTATTCAGAAAATTAAAAATACAAGTTTATTCATCTAAATCTATATTGTCCTCTTCAAAGTAATCCCCATCGACTGCAACACACTTATGCCAGCGCTTGATCCAATCCTCGAAACATTTTTTATATTCGGTTTTCGGTATGTCCATCAGTGCTTCCTGCGATGTTTCCATTACTTCCTCTCGGCTGCTAAAACGCGTTCCCCGTAATGTTTTTTTTAACTCGATTGAACAGAAAGAAGTCACAGGGAGCCAAATCAGGTGAATTCGGTGGCTGTTGGATGGTATTTGTTGCGTTTTTCGTCAAAAAATCATGCATTTTTCAATGTCAACACGGTCTCGTTTTTGCATGAAATTGAGGTATTTTGGCACCAACTTTGCTGCTACACGACAGAAACCCAAATCATTAACCAAAATGTCTTGGACGGATCCATAGGCAATGTTCAAGTCCTCCGCTATCTCTCTTATGGTTAATTTGCGGTTATTGATTAACATTTCTTTTACTTTATCAATGTTTTCGTCGGTTTTCGATGTCGATGGTATGCTACTGCGTTCATCATCTTCGATTGACTCACGAACACTTTTGAACCGCTCGTGCCACTGGTAAACGACCGTTTTCATTAGAGAATCGTTGCCGAAAGAGTTTTCCAACATTTCCAACGTTCGCACACAATTAAATCCGTTTTTTCCGCAAATTGAATACAAGTTCGTTGTTGCAAATTTAAATCCATTTCTAAAATTGTAAAAAATCGCCAACCCACACAGAGATAGATGTACTCTTGGCTACTTTACTTTTGCAAATGTCAAGCTATGACGCTAAGATTTAAAGGGAATATCAGCAACAGATGTACCAACTTAACAAAAAAAAACAGAACTCAAATCGGAATGATGCACACAGGCGGATTGTCCAAAAAACATGGCCAAAATAATTTTTTTGTTTTTTATAATTAATTATGAGAAAACAAGTGAAAAATATATTTCTAGTAAATTAATACGTAATTTTGTAAAATTTTATTATATTAGAAAAATTACAAAAAAATCAAAAAAAAAATAAAAAAATTGTGTGAAAAATAAGAAAAAATAAAGAAAACTAAATTCAATTTGATTTAAATAAATTATAAATAAAAAAAAATTGTTTTTCATCGCTTATAATGTATAAATAAATATAAACTTTACTTGACGATATCTTGCAACATCGCAAACTTTCGCAACAGTTTATGGTGATTCCTGAATAAGCAAGTATTAAGGAAAATTTTAAGCTATTTTATATAACCGGAAAAGACGGCAAAACCAAACTTTTCCTTTATGAAACAAAATAGTAAAATTATTGTTTTGGTCTCAAAAGGCCTTATTTTGAGACCTTTTAAATCTACATAAAACTTCAAATTACTTGAAAATCTTGCATTACCACTATCAACAGATTCCGATCTAATTTATTTTATAAGTTCACACAAAAATTGAAATAAAAAAAAAAGCAAATACACCAGTTATAAAAACCCAATATGGTACTGCACGTGCTTCACAAAAGCTTCCACTTTAGAAGCATCAACCGACGCAATGGTTGCAGTGAACTAAGCGGGATCAATCAGATAATATGCTTAAGTAATATGTTAACAAGTCGGCATGAAAAAAAAGCAACAAATTGCATTTTTGTTTTTTATAGTTATGGCCACGTTTTTTGGAAAATCCTGTGTGCGATGGGAGCGCCACACGGTGGTTATTCCGGGAACTTTTTGATCAAGGGTATGTACTATTTTGAAAGCTGTATGTATTAATTTGCTCTCGGATAGCGGAGTTTCTTAAACCAAAAAAACAGTGGACGTCCAGTTTAACGAATACCCGATTTAACGAATTTCCGTTAGTACTGAAGACAAAGTCTATGCACTAGTTATCATTATTATTGTGTATTATTATTTGAAATGGAAGTAAGTAGTAATTACTTTTTAATAATACATTTATTGCAGACAGTTTTTTTTTTGCATATTATGTGGCATTTCACAGAGGATCTATTATTATTTATGAACTCTTATTTGTCTTTGTCCCGTTTCTCGGGGTGTTCCGGAAGTGCAATAGGAATACCTATGTACATACTCGTCTTTCTATTTGTAAATACTTTTTGCCCGATTCCTTTCCCAAAGGATTTTTCAAAGAACCAGTTTCTATTGCTTCATTACAGTGCTAAGCATTAGGACGTTCTTATTAGCGTTAGACTGATAAATATTCAAAGAATTTGCCTTTTTTTAGTAGATATATACAAATGTGGGCACCGTAGCGCAAGTGGTTAGTGCGTCGGACTACTGAGCCAGCGGTCTTGGGTTCGACTCCCGCCGCAAACACCTAAAAGTTTTTCACAGTGCCCACCTCTTTCGAATGTCTGACAAGCATCAAAGAGTATCATTTGTCACGATTGAGCTTCTCAGTTCGCCGTTCGGAGTCGGCAAAAAACTGTAGGTCCCTTCCATTCGTGCAAAAATATAAGACGCACACACAAATGGTTGCGAGAAGCAGGCCCAGGTTCACCTCGAGCTGTAGCGCCAACTAAGTAAGTAAGTATATAAATACAAATGTACTATACAATTTTTCTTGTGCAGTCTTCACGCACACTCGTATTACTCTGCGAGCTTATTGACTGTACCGACACGATAATCGTATTTTTTAGATTTCAAATATTCTTGTTATAAATAGTAGCGAAGTGAAAACGTTTTCACATATGTAATATTTCTACCCTTATTGATATAATTTTCCATAAATTTTTTCTCAAGCCGGATGCTCATCTTGTTTTTGTCATCTCTTCCGAGGTAACGGAACGCATTTACCACAGAATTTTTATCTTTATCTGCTGCCATCCAAAATGTTTGTCAGTGTTTATTTAGTCTAAAGTTCAAAAACTGAGTGAATCGACAACGGTACTTAGAAGGAAAAATCTGTTCATCGATCGTTATGTACGGTTCGGGTATATAGCAGCATTCGTGGAATATCGAACGTAATAATAATTAATACTAGTGTACCAGTGCGGGGAATCTCGCATGTAGAGACCCTATACCCGTAGGGCCGTAGGTATTGGTAATAAAGTTTTTTCGTAATAACTTTACTCATATGTTCTTTTTCAAAATTGTTTATACTAATGAACAAAGTTCAGTTTATTAGCTTTCGAGCAGTGTTAAAATCATTGAAATCGGTGTAGAAATATATAGACAGATAGATAGATTCTCTACATTTTATTATGGTGGGACAAAAATGACCCAGCGGCGGTTCTAGGTAAATCAATATTTTTTTCAAAACCTATCATAATTACGAAGATGAAAGTGTTAAAAATTATTAAAATATACCAATTGAGTAAAAGTCAGGAAGTTTAATCATTCCAAATTAAAAACAAACGAAGTTTGAGGTGATTGAAAGTGTCGGTGGGACAAAAATGGGACGGCGGCGGTTCTAGTGTTAACGAATGCTTAACGATTTGTGGTTAAAAACAAAATAGTTCTGTCATTTGTGTGCATTTATCGCTACTTCTGTTATTTTATTTAAAGAATTATCGATTTAACGAAAGGCTGTGCATCAGATAATTCGTTATATTGGACATCCACTGTATTGAACATAGCATTCACTTACCTGATCAATGCTGTCGTGCTAAACTTCCAAGGAAACTCAAATCCAATGAAACTCATAGCCTCAGTTATTTAGTCAACTTTTTTTTATTTAACAATTAGAATGCATTAGTAGTAGTGGTAGTTTAATAGGATTACATACATAGTTCTAGTATCCATTAGTTTAATACTTGTTATGGTACTCTGGATTTTTTTCTTCTTTGGAATAACAAAACTAAAAAAAAAAATATTCCTTCACACCTGGGAGTCCAGCTCCTCTTAAGGAAGTTCAACAATAATGAAAATGGAACCAAATTCTCAGCATCTGCTGGCATTTATTATACGGGACCGCAAACCATAAAAACAACTCACACACACTCATCATCCTTAACAGCTTTCTTTTGATTCTCCGTCCTTTTAAGGACAAAGAAAAAAATGCTCGTCCTTCGGCAATCTTCACATAATGGCAACGTATGAGACAGAGATGCTCTGAGGACCCAAAATCGCAATTAAAAAGCCAATAACCACAATCATCGCAGTCATAAATCAACATCACACCTCAGAGTGCACTTGGGCACATATTATCTGCTGTTGACCGGTCGGTCCTTCATCTCGCCCCTTGGTTGATTCTTCATCATCGTCTTCATCATCGCTACCAGGATGGTTATCATCTCTAGGAATTACCACATTCTTTGTACAGTCCAATGAATTTGCAGCCACTTGTGTATCTTGATCGGCCTTTGCTACTCCATCTTCATCGTCGTCCGATAAATCTTTGGCGACAGTCTCACTTCGTATAAGCTTCCGTTTGCCGCTACCCTGGCGGGGAGGTTTTACCATCATTTCAGGTATTGGAATGTTTACCTCGTCCTCAACCGATTCAATACGATCCAAACTTGGTTCCATTTCCCGCAGCACCTCGTGAGTCAGCATCATCTTTAATGAGTGGTTATGGTGGTTTTTTCTCGGTGGTGGCACATTGTCCAGTGCCAATTTATGCTCGTCATGGAATAAATCCTGGCTACCACCGCACGCAGCTGGCTTGTGGTACGACTCGTCGACATGTACCAGGACAAAGGGTAATTTCAGCGACAACTCTCCACCCATACCGCTAAGGGTGAGCTTGACTTTTACATAGTACGACACATAGATGGCGAACACGTTTCTATCGTCCGGATTCGACGATGTGATGGCCGAGAGCGGTGCCGAAGTGGGCGAACGAATAGCAGAAGCAGCAATCGCTCCTGTGATCTCATCCGGTTCGGTGCTACGCTGGAGTGTATCCTCCAGGGCAATCCAGTTTTTCGTCGGACCTGTAGGGATACATAGAGATTAATGCGGGGCAATTCTCCTTTAGGAATGACTAATGGATTTTCTTACCTCTCTGTGGTTTGAGAATGAATGTCGCCGTAAGTGTACTACCGGGACTAACGGTCCGGTCAACCGGGGAAACGTTATCCGAATCAGCGACGATGTTTTTGAATTTCCCATTATTAAACATACAAACGTCAACGTGTTGAATGGCACATACCTATGGGTGGGTGGTAAAAAGATACATATACATAAAATTTCCATAAAAAGGATCAAGGATTGTTTTCTTTTATCGAGAAAATAAAACGCACGTGCAAGGGATACACAATCAAATATTTCTGTTTTTCTTCCTTCAGAATGGGGATCATGTTCTGTTGATATTTTCTTTTTTTCTTTTTTTTTTTTGTGGTTGAAAAGGATTTAATTGGGCCAACAGGAATTGCAAACATGTCTGTGTTTGTTTTTGTTTTGTTTCATATGTGTACACACGTAAGTACTCATATATGGTATGTTTGCAATTAAAGGGAAATATGTTACTTTGTAATTACGAATGAGTTTGTAATTTTCCATTGAATTGAATATGCACTGGGACGGATACATATGTATTCCTTGGTCGATAATTAACATGTAAAAAGACACCAGAGTTTTATATGAAATTGTTGCGGGAGCTTACATTTTAATAATTTAAACTCCAATTAAGCCTCTGTCGAGAGAGAATGGGAATTCATGGATGGAGACATACATGAGTCGGAATGGTGCATATAACCAATATTGAACACTGTGTTGTTCTATGGGTACCCGGACATAGCAATATCGAAGGGAACGAGATAGGAGACGAACTAGCTAGAGCTGGATCAGCCATGAGCAACAGTGAAGCTGGCACCTACATACTGTCACCGAATAAAACACTGTTCAACACAATCGACCATTTAATCGAAAAAGAGACCAACGACTGCGTCGAATCCCGTTCTTTATGGCCGAAACTTGATCTTATTAGGACAAGGACGATGCTACATCTAGGGAAGTCCCCCATACGCAAATGGCTACCTGAGTCCAACGATATCTGGAGAAGCTGCGGAGATGAGGAAGAAAGCGAATCGATTCAACATGTACACTGTTACTGCCCCACCCTCCAAGAACGACGCCTCCATACTTTAGGTCATTGATTCTTTGCAGACATAGCAGAGCTCGGAAATATAAAGATATCGGATATACTAAGATTCAACAAGAGAGCAAACTGATTTCCAAGTTGGTAAGAAGAGGATTAACACCCAAAATATGAGGGGATTCACAATGGACGTACGGGTCTCCGAGTGGAAATGATTGTTCGAACATTCACACACCCCTCCTAACATAACCTAACCTAACCTATAGGATAAATTAATGAATAACCTTTTGCGTGTCCGCTGAAGTGGAAGTGTATGCTGAGGGTGTTGAGAACTAATCCTAGAGACTGCCCAAAGAACATCCAAATACAAAATATCCCAGATGAGGGGGTTTTAAATTAACTCATTCACCAACGAAAGGTATATATTTTCTTGCAGTAGCTGGCGGGACATTGGAAGATTTGTCTACAGTCTTAATTTTGTAATATGCATACAAATGTAGTTGCTCTCAGGCCATCCTTTTGAAATAACGTATTAGTACTCAACGTGAAATTGATGTCAGAAGGTGTTTTCTTAAACAGTGCCTTGACATACCTAGTACTCTCCTTGGTGGGGTTATATACAGTCAGGAGGGCTAAAAAGGCGATTTTTCAAGAATTTTTCCTGAGAAAACTATGAAAGTTATTAATGTAAAATTTTGTACACACACATATTCAGGTAACTTTTAACTGTATTTCAACATTTTTTATTTGTAAAAATAATAATTTTGAAGGCTGCTATAGCTGATCTCCTGGAGCTCCTCTCAAAAAAGGCGTCTTGCGTTGACTACGATATCTCTGGACTGGATCATCAAAATTGAAGAAACCAAACGGATATCGTTAACGAAATGTATAATCTAGGTATTAATCGAAGAAAAAAGCAATAACATTTTTTGCAAAAATGGTGTCCTCTCAAGAAAAAAAAAACAATATTTGGCCAAAATTTCGGCATTAAATTGTGAATAAAAAATAAAATATTTATCGGTGAGAAAAAAACCTTCAATTAATTACTAAAAAATGTAAGTACATTTTGCTTGTGTTAAAATTTGAGACGGATCGGTTCAGCAGTTTCCGAGAAATCGTTGTCACCGACTATAACAGCATGGTTTTGAGAAAAATGCGTTTGAAGTTTGAAAAACACTTTACATAAAGTAAGGAAAGCGCTCTGATGTCTTTACAAATATTCGTGTAACTTCTAGAATAATCGTCGGATTGACTTAAAATATATACATTGCGTGTACTAAAATATATATAGAAAATGAAATAAAAAAAAATCAATTTTTTGCAAATACTAACTGTATATAACCCCTTAAGTGTTTTTCCAGAGAAGAAATGAAAACCCAAGTGTTAGGAAGAATATACATATATAAATCAAAGACAAATTCGCTAAACATGGAGTGGCCCTGTCGAACTCGAAGTATTATAAGCAGCGGGAGATCATTGGAAACGAAAAGAATACAGTAGACGCTCGATACAGTGAACTGATAAAAACCAGGTCTGTTCACTGGAGCGAGATTGTTCATTGTAACGAGCGTAGACTCCTTCAACCAAAGTGCATCAAAATGTGCATGTTTTTACGTACAATTCATCGAAAATAGAATATAACTACAATTTTTCTTTGCAATTACTAAAAAGCAAGCCAATGGCGCAAATTCATAGTCAGCCGATGAATAGTGCCTATAGCCGAGTATAGCTACAGCAGGCTATAAATAAAAAAGCCGGCTATAACTTTTCGTTATTTATAAACACATTTTTGCCTGTGTATTAGTTAGTATCGACTTTGGTACGTTTTTGTAAAGTGATTTGATCGAACAAACCCAAACGTCAAAATATAATATGAGAAATTTATTGCCGACTCTAATTATTTAAAATGACGTTTGGGTCATTTTAAATTTCGAGCCAGCTATACGTGACTATGAATAGCAAAAAGTATATTTTAGGTTATGCAGGTGAATAAATTCTTTTATCGTTGGCTCTATTTGACTATGAATTTGCGCCAATATTTTTAAGAAAGAATATTTTATTTTTAACAAAAGCAACTCATCCGTAAAAATAAACGTAAAACGCAACAAAAATAATACATTCCATGTATTTAAAAACTTAAGAAAGGTGTCGCTCAGTTGTACAGTAATTGGCTCTCTTTTTTTGTTAATACTACAGACAGTAAGATTTAGCTACTTAATATACCTACTACATAATCATGCAAGATTCTCGCACAATACAATGAGTAAAACCAACGGTAAATTTGGACGATTGTATGGATACTGCCGACTGCATAGCACTAATGAGTTTAAGACGTGTTCTTGCATGCTGAAAGGTTCAAAGTAAATAAAAAAACATAGGCTCACTGTAGCGAGTTTTTTTTTTTGTGCACTATTTAGAATAGCCTGTATGAAATATTATGTGTTCACTATATTGGACTCTTCACTATATCGATGTTCACTGCATCAAGCGTCCACTGTATACTTATTAACCAGGTGAATTATACCTTAGTATGTTTTAAACTGCGTTAACTATAACCGCATCAGCTGCCTCAGCACCACTTATAGGCCTTGTCTGCTGTTATTTGTTATTTGAAGACATTTTAACTGTAATACGAAGTAAAGACATTTTTGTAAAGACTTATTTTCCATTTTATTTAGCCGCTTTGAAATTTCCTATATTCTATGCTAATTGGAAAAACTTAAAGTTTATGTTAGACTTGACCCTTACATATATCCGACGAGTGATCAACTTAGTATAAGGTAGCAAGCTACAAACATCAGTCAACCTTTGCAAAAATGCAAGCAGTATGAGTACACTAACAGGCTTGTTGAAGAGACTTACGTTTAACCGGTTTTGCAATGCCAGAAAGAAAAAGAATAAATGTCCCTTTCCTCAATATCAAATAGAGAGATAAAAGTATGTATGTATGTACAATAAAAAGTTACAAAAGAATATACCAAAAAAGATACATCCGATACAAGTCGATGAATGATTTACCGTTTGGGCATTGAGTGCCCTAATACCGTTTTATTGAAATTTCCGAAGCAACATTTGAGCAACTTTCTATTGAATTCAATTGAAGATAGGACGCACATCCACCTACTACTGTGGTTAACAGTAAACAAAATCGAAGACATATTCCTTTGTTATCCTTTTCCATAAATCAAAAAAATGATCTTTCAAAGGAAGCAAATACTCGTATAATACTTAAATACTTATGCCACCATTTGTGCTCCTAATTCCTTTGTGGTTGTTATTATTTTTTTTCGGGGATTTTATACCTAAAAAGGCAGAACTTTCCCCGCAAGTAACTTTCATTCGAACTCATAACCGGTTTCGCATAAATCAATGTCGAATGTCGGCCTTATTTGGGAAATGTGACCGGATATTTTGATTTTAATTCAGCTTTTTTTTTGGTCAACTACAAAAGGAAGTCCACCCTTGTTTTACATTTTTTTTGCACATTTCCTTTATTACATTAAGTTAACAAGAAACCATTTACCATTCACAATTATTTTCTCCTTGTTACGGTCACTTGGTATCCAATTAATTTTAAACTTCGTCCAGACAATAATTTGATTTGGAATTCGTTGACATCGAAGGCCATAGCATAAGGTCCGGTTGATTTTTTCTTTTTATTTTAATTGAAAATAACGAAGCTAATTTGCTTTGGCAGGATATGCATTCGACATAAATGGGCTTGCTTAGAGAGTTGAGAGTTTAGATATATCTGGTAGCGAGTGGTAGTGTTTACAAGTGGCTCAAAAGAAATTTAATAAAAAGTGTGTAAAACCTCTGAGTTGCGGTTCGAAACATCTCCAACATCTGAACAAGTCAGCTCTCTATCTGATTCGATACCTGTTTTGTGGCTGAAGCCGAAGAACCTGAGGTAAATCACAAAAAAAAATAAATAAAAATAAGTGCATTTGGTAAAGAATAAAAGTGGTGATACAAAAGACTCTCGCATGAGAAAATAATCTCTATCAAGCAAATGTGCTTAAAAAAAAAATGAAAAGTAGGGCTCCAGTTCTCGTTAGTTTAAAGATTCTAAAGAGTCATCCAACAAGATGACATTTAAAATAAATAGACAAAGCACCGGGCTGTGCGTAATCTGCCGTCTTCAATTCTTGTGTCAACTGGACCTTATAAGCATGTAGGCCAAGATATTTATGCAAAACGCGGTGCAAAATGGTTGCAGTCCTGTGATCGTCTGAAAATGGGCACACATAGGTTTTCAGTCACACTCTCAGCTACGGCGGACCTTGTCGGACGAACACGACTTGGAGAGTCTGCACATCGAAAGAAGGCGCTTGATGATGACCTTACGCAGTACAAACCTTACGAAGCATTTCCGCGATATTTTTCACCGTTTTTGTAGTGAATTTTTAACTATTTCAACATTGTGCCAAAGTCCTCGCAATGGTAGCTGAGTGCTAATAGTACTTCAACAATGGCACGACATAATGACATCACTTGTTGCATAACTGTAAAGCTTCCAATAATAACTTGGATAAAAAGGAAGCTCAGCAAAGGTAATAAAAACGAAAAGAAAAACTTTAATTTGCCCAATAAAACCAAACAAGTCAAGAGCAAGTTACGTATTGATCGCATACCTGATTATCCAGTATCTCAGAATTTTATACCTCGGCTCCATGTCAAATCGCCCAAACCCAATTCGCCAAAATGCAAAAATGTCACATTGCCTAACATTTTTGGGCGATTCAACACTATGACAAATCGCCCAAAAATTATAAAATGTCAAATCGTTCAAGAAATTGTGGGCCTTTTGCCAGAACTCACGCTTTCGATCGCCCAAAATGAAATGAAATCCGAAAAATTATAAATCGCCCAAAAATCTTTGTGGTCGATTTAAAATTTTTAATTCTTGGGCTAATTAGCATAATGTCCAATCGCCCAAAAATATCAACTTATAATATATGACACAGATTCGCCTCAAAAAAGCCGAAACACAAAATCGCCCAAAATCACGTTTTCGGGTATTTTGACATTATGCCAAATCGCCCAAAATATAAAAAAGTCTAATCGCCCAATTTATTTTTTGTGATTTTACATTTTTTTGATTTTTTGCATTTTGGGCGATTTGGTTTTGGACGATTTGCTAGTGAGCCATTTCATATGCATAACTCCGCTGAGCTGAAACCCGGCTAACTGTAAGCTCCGGTTAGCTGCAAAAATGATTACATACGTCCGAAATTAATTAATTTTACTAAGTCAGCTCCGATTAACTGAACCAAAGTTAACGAACGGTACCCATTATTAAAATTGGTTACTTCGTCAACAAGCTCGTAACCATTTAAGTTTACTTTTAATGATTTTCTTTATTTGCTACATATGTATGTACGTTCTTCAGGTATAGTTTTGTTTCTGTGTTACGTTTAATAAAACATTTATTATTTAAATAAAAATGCTGTCAAATGTTTAATGTTAGTGCTTCTTGGATTCTCGGATTGGATACCGGAAATTGTTGCAAACTTCGGTGAAATAAAATTGGTGGCAAATTGCCGTTTCAGTTAAGGGGGGTCGACTAAGTCCTTCGGTGTCCCTAATTAGTGTACACTTCTATCCCACTCAAAATTGCTCAATTTTTAGTTTTCACTCAATTAGCACATTCATCCATTGATTGTTGCTGATATTCTCCCGGTGCGGTGGTGTGTAGAGAAATCAAAACAACTCACTTACCCTAACTTTGCGAACTGTCTTCCTGCTATCGTTCCGAATATTGACATTTACAATGACATCCTCTCCATGGGTGTACCAAGCTTTGTCCAAACTCGCCCGCAGGCTAACTCGACCCTCCTGCAGAAGGAATGGTTTATCCACAGCACCCTGTGGCCCCCCGCTTTCGTACTAAAATGAACAAAACAAAAAGTTTGCAACACATGGTTATTTACTCGTTGGAACAAAACTTACCTCCTGGAAGGACTTGCTGTAGTTGTAGAATGGATCGTTGGGACATTTTTCTATTTCGCTTTTACTACGACCGAAGCGACCACTGAAACGAAACGATTTTGGCGAGAGTCTCAGTTTTGGAAAAGAATCCCCGCGTTCGGATTTGCGTGGCTTGGTGCTGCAGGCGGCGGCAGTGGTGGTACTTGTCGTATTGGTGGTATTAGTTACTCCAGATGCAGCGGATGTATGCCCATCTCCGGATGGTGTCTTGGCGGGATGTATATCTACTGGATTTGGCTGCTGCGAATGCAGCTCATGGTGCTGGTGGGAGTCTGCTGGCGGTGAAAGAAGTTGATCACTTGAAACCGGTGGCGAGGCTTGACTATTAATGAGGGCTGCGTAATTTTCGGGAGCGCTGCCATGGTGCACATCGGTGCGGTAAATCACCCGAACACCCATTTTAACGGACGCACGTCTATGAAACTTTTCTTCCGTTTTATCAGCTAAAGAGGAGTAAAGGGAATAAATATATTTAATTTAATGGAATTAGTTTAAAGGTTCTATCGAAGGATTTGTTTTTTAATTTGACAAGGGTACACGAACACGCGTGTAATATCGAAAAGAGGGTTGTCAGGAATTTAATGAGTTAATTGATTAAAAGGACTTTATAGCTTAATGTGTGATAGCTTTAACATAGAAATTTAAGAAGCCGATTCAAATTATATACTTATATGTACATATCGGTATCTATGTAGGATGTAATATTCAGAAGGAAGTGGATTAAGGTGATTTTAACAATTTTTTAGATCCCTTGGCAATTAATCTCAAATTCATTTAGGCATACAAAACTGTACAGACTATTAAATCTCTCGCCTACTTGCCTACTTAACTAAAGCTAACAAAGGGAACTTCTGAACATTTATTGAGAGGATATTCGAAGGATTTCTTTAAGGTCACTGTGGCTATACACTATACATAGTATAAAAGCAAGTCCCCAAAATGTGTCTTTCTGTATGTACAGGATAATCTCTAGAACCACTAAACGGATTTGGATGCGGTTTTCATTATTATGATCTGCATTTCATTGCGGAATTAATGGGTGTTCTCAGATTACTCCATTACTTTTAGGAGCAATGACAATTTGAGATCGAAGAAAATCAAATTTTCTGTCATTTCACAGCCCTAACTCAACAATGGCTTATTGGATTTAAAACCAAAAAAATGGATATTTTTCCACGAATGGAAGGGACCTATAATTCTTTGCCCATTTTGAACGGCGAGCTGAGAAGCACCGGTGCCGATGTTATATCCTGTACTTAAGGTATGATGCAGGCCTTCAATTGTGTCGGATACGTTCTGTTGTATTGACAGTTTTGCTGCGTTCTGACATGGTATACCTTTCCACATTTCAGAGCATTTCTGATGATGTTGCTGTATTTTCAAGGGTTCACCTCGAGCTGTAGCGCCAACTAAGTAAGTAAGGAAGTGCTGCAACTCACGAACAATGGCTGGCTGCGATTTTCATGCCAAGTACAAGGCAATCACACTGTTTGTTTTTAAATTCCATTTCGAATATTGAGCTAAGCACGACACAGAACGGAAAGCTTCCTTATACTTGTTAACAACTGAATAGACGGTCCCATATGTGTCAGAAAATTTAAATAAGCTGTTATCGCTGTCATCAGCACTGACAATGTGAAGTTAGTAACACTTCATTTGACAGACCCTTCACATTACTTACTTACTTAGGTGACGCCACAGTCCAGGGTGGACGAAGGCCTCAACCAATAACCCCTTCCAGTTAGCCTGGTCCTTAGCTAACCCCAGTTGCGCACTCCAAGTTGGTTGAGGTCTTGTTCTACTTGTGCGTGCCACCTTACGCGAGGTCGTCCTCTGCTGCGCTGACCCTCCGGGTAAGAGTCGAATATTCTCCGATCCGGAGCGTTGATTCCCATACGCTCTAAATGTCCTTGCTATCTAAACGCCCAATACGCAGTTTTTTGACCAGGTCGATATCGCTGTACAGCTCGTATAGTTCGTGGTTGAATCTTCTCCTCCAAAACCCGTCAACGCAAACGGGACCGAATATCTTACGAAGGATTTTTCTCTCGAAACGACAAAGGATATCTTCATCCGCTTTCGATAAGGGTCGTATATAGAGTCTCCTTAGTTGATCGGGAAAGGGCTTTACTGCTCAATTGCTTTCTTATCCCAAAGGAACAGCGATTGGAAAAAGTAGTCCGTCGTTTGATTTCCGAGATGTCATTCTCTGATGTTATAGCAGAGTCGAGGTAGAGAAAGTCCTTTACTACTTCAAAGTTGTAACTGTCTATTGTGACATTCCGTCCAATTTGTCGATGTTGAGCACCCCTTTTCGTTGACAGCATATACTTTGTTTCGCCCTCGTTTACCGCTAAACCCATTTTAGCCGTTTCCATTTCTATACTCGCAAACGCACCCGTGACAGCTCACTGTGTTCTACCAATGATGCCAATGTCATCGGCGTATTGAAGTAGTTTAACGGACTTTTGAAAGATCGTTCCTCGTGTGTTGGCTTGTGAGTTTGGAACAATTCTTTGAACTATGAAGACCAATTCACAATATCGCGTTCGGGCGCTCTCGCGTTAACAGATAAAGTAGAAACAATGCAAACATAGGGGGTACTCTTAAATGTGACTTCAGGCGTTATATCGTAGATATCGTAAAGTTCAGGGCGACGGCCGAGTAGAACTACTTTCTACTAGGGCGTTCGTTGTGACAACTCACAGCTGTTGTTGATATTATAATTATACTATTCGATTAAAGAACAATTTTTTAACATTTAATATGTGTAAAAGATTTAGGCTAAATTAATTTTTTTTCAACACAAATTAGTTGTGTGGGTCTCACATTTTGTGTTTTTTAAATAAAACATATTTGTATTGTTGTTAAAGAAATATATTTCAAATTTTCTTTCTGTCATAAATTCGTGAATGGTAGATTTGAGGAAACAGAACATATTATTTGTCATACTCTTAACCTATGAACGCCTGAAGCTTGAAGCGGTATTTAGTTTTGCAAATTCTTCAGTTCGTGCGTTGGACAGAAATTATCGTAAAGTCGATATAAAGCCCATTAACGCGAGAGCGCCCGAACGCGACATTGTAAATTGGGCTGGATGTTGAAGAAGACGCATGACAGTGCGTCACCTTGTCTGAATCCTGTTTTGAAATTGAAAGTCTCGGTGAGGTCATTAACGACCTTAATGGAGCAGTAAGCTTTCTCAATCGTCATCCTGCACAGACGGGTGAGTTTGGCAGGGATGTCAAAACCCTTTACATTACCGACATTTTAATAGTTCACGATACCGAATCTCAAAATTCAGTGAAACATCCTCTCCGAAGGATGTGTCTTCAAAAGGAATATATTTTTTCCACATAAGGTTAGATACTCATAAAACCATACTTCCTGCTATGAAATCATTCAACATATCCTTCCCAAAAAAAAAAGAAGCGAAAACATCCTTTAACTACATGCTACAGCAGCCTTAAAGACGATAAATAAGCTCTTGCATCGATGTGCGGCAAAATTCAAAAGTGTAAGTGCATTTTGAACTTATCACAGAAGGCTAGTGGAATGTTCAGATAAAAGAATGCACCCCTAATGACGTCAAAGCAGTTCGGGTTGCCAATAGAATTATTTACTTAATTTATTCAAGAATACCTACTCTCTTCAGGATAACAAAGCAACATCCTTATAATTCCCTGTTAAAAAGAAGTTATCGTGAAACCACCACTACAAGCTTACACTCATATCTGTACATAGTTGATTGTCAAGAAAGCAAATTGAATAAATTCGGTTACATACGTAGACGAGTTATTTCTATTTCTATGGCAATGTTACATCAGTCTAATGTGAACTTCCTTTAACGACCAGAATACAGATCCTCACTGACATACACATGTACATATGTATGTGAATGTTCACATGTGCAAACGAAACAAATAAAAACATTTTGCGGGTATTTTCATGTTAACAGTTTTTTTCTTTCCTCATTTTTTTTTTCTTAAAGAAAAAACCCCACCTCCTTACCACCACCTCCGACGGATGGCAACACAAACAATGAATAACAACCAAAGCGTACAGCAGCATGGTATCGCTTCTTTGTGCGAGAAGCCATTCACATCCAGCTGGTGTATCTGATATTATCCTTCTAGTTGTTGTTTCAAATTCCATCATATCTCGCAAGGATATGTCAGATAAATCCAGCTTCCATCCACCTACCGCCCACAAAGACAACAACAGAAAAGGAGAAAAAAAATTAACATTTTCCATGTCTCAGGTGCAAGGATATATGAGTATGTTACTTCATTTAATATTTATTAACACCCGTACACTGGCAATGTTGTCTTGATCCGGATCCTTTTCAGACTCACATCCTGTCTCGTATGTACATATGTATATACATATGTACTTATGTAATTGTATCAAAGTTCTTGTTGTTTCTGGCACAGAATTTACACCCACCCTTTAGAGACATTACCGTAATTAATGTCATCAGGCAACCAAAAACATGGTTAACAGACAGGCAGACACTCCTGCAAAGATAATACTACTCGGAAGCTATCATTTTTCCTCTTCTACATAGATGGCTCCAATGAAAAGTCACTCAATTATTTCTAACGTCTAACGTCTAACAAAAAGGACGAATGAATAAGTTTCTGCGTCCTCTGCGTCAGGTATAATTATAAAGTGGAGACTTTTTCATTTCTAATAGTCTACGCTTACTGGAGACAGGATTAAGTTAAGAACTTGGAAAAGTGCAACGGCAAAGTTATTACTACTGCTATCAGATGGTTTGCTCTTAAGGAGAGAGAAGGCAAATATGTATTTTTATATAAAGGCAACCTGTGCAAGTTTAAGGAGAGTAAAGTGTCATCCTGAGAAGGACTTAACGAAAATCGTTCTAGTGCGAAACTTTTTTAGTTTTCATAGAAAGTTAGAGTGGATACCATACCGTTAATTACGTAAATAATTGGTTTACACTTAGAAAATACTTTAATGGGAGCTATAAAGCTTCACATGCATGAACTATCTAAAAGCTTTAGAACGATGCTGGGTTCTTAAACACTGCACAGCGTGGAACTTGAAATCATTAAAAAAAATGTTGACTGCTACTTGAAACGTATGTTTTGCCACTGTCTGGGTATGTAAGGGCGCTAGCTACCCCAGTTATGTAACTGCGTAAACAGGGACCTCGAATCGGTACCGCAATGGGCTTTAACTTATTACAGTAATTACATTAGTGAGGGAATAGAGAAGTATATGGAAAGATCTTGCATCAAACTTTCTACCAGCACCCGCACCCACGGTACTTACAGTGACTCACAGTGAAAATGGCCCATCTCGAACCAACCTAATCTTCATCGAAAAATTCCGCGAACTCAAGAAAAATTAAAATTGAAAATGTTCAGGTTCAATTGACTTTTATATTCTTCTTTCAAAAAAAAACATTCAATTACAAATACATCGAAATAATAGGAAAAAACAAATAAGAATTCAAATTCCATCTTACAGTGAAAATGGACCAGTAATATTTAAGTTCTAAAACTTGTCAAAAAAGCGTAAATATTTCAATATTTAGTACTGTTCTGGGCATACTATTAGTTTTGTAACTGATTTAAGTCGATTTGGAACTAGTTCTACAAGTTTGTTGGTATAGTCGGGACTAATATTTACCATTCCTCCAATAACACTCTCTTTAGGTAATTTTCATTGAAAATTTCATGTTTTCGAATTTAAATTTCCAATTTCTGCCACAAATGTTCAAGTGTTATAAAACGCGGTGATCTCGGTGGGGTCTTGATCACTCTTAGACAATGGTATGACATCTAGTCCCTAATACTTCCAGCCGGGTGCTTTGGATCATTTGTCTTGATTGAGCTGGAAAGTATCTTTAAATCCATCAATCTATCTTTAATTTTCAGGAAATTGTTTTAAATTGTTTTGCAAATATCTAAATATTAATATTTATTCATATTCCCTTCAATAAAATGTAAGCTACCAGCCCAAGATGCTGGTCCTCCACCCCAGACCATAGGATGACCACTGTCGTGCTTAACTGTGGGACGCAAATGCTTAGGCATCTCGGATTTCTCCAAACGTTTACCTTTCCATCTGATCCAAAATGGTTATGTTTGCTCTCATCCGTAGTTAAAACGCTTTTCCAAAACAAAAAATCTTTCATTATGTGATTCTGAGCGAACTCCAATTGAGCCCTTTTGTCCGTCTGGCTATTGAATGGCTTTTCCTTGCAATTCTACCATTTGATCCAGATCTACCTAGATATGTCCGACCAGTTTCAGCATTGCAATTAATCTTTAGATGCTTTTCCACCATATCTCTTAGTTTTGGTGCGCTCAGCATTGGATTTTCTTCGAATTAGTTTACAATCCAATGTTCATCATGATTAGAAAACATCTTCTTGGGACTGACTTTGGCTTGTTTATAATTTTATTATCGTTCTTGGTCATTCTTATAATATTTTTTATTGTTTCTCGAGCTAATTATACAATTTTATAGATTCCTCTAAAACGTTTTCCACTCATAAAATTCTTAATAATTAATTTTCGTAGCTCTATTGAATTTTTGTAACTCTATGAGGTCGCATTTTGCAAAAGTTAACTAAACGAATAAATTACATGGGCGTCAACGATTTCTGTAGTTGCGTTCTAATGTGGAATAGTAAAACGAACATAAAAAATGATTACAGTGCTAAAAGTTAAAAAAAAAAAAAATAGTTACCTATTTCAGAAGCTTTTGCTATCTGGGCCATTTTCACTGTGAGATGAATTCCGTTCTCTTCTCCCTCATTTCCTCTTATTTCGTTGCTTTTATCATTCAATGTTTAAATATTTCGTTGCTTTTGAAACAAGAGTATAGCAGTCAAAAAAAAATAGCTTCAGTTATAACAGGAGCTCTAAATTATGTAGCAAAAAAGAACTTCTCAGTATCTGGAGGCATATACTGGTGGAACTCTTTTGTTTGAACGTTTTAATATCGAGAGTTTCGAAAGCCGATCTATTCTATTCCAATGTTGGGCAATATCCAAAAATATCAACAAGCAACCATAATTGTTGTCGGAGTATTAAGTCATATTAGATCAGAGGTGAAGGGATTTCCCAAAACCTAAACATAAAACCACTGAAATTGTCATCCAAAGTCGACTGAATTTTCTTCAATTGATTCTTTTCCAGAAAGTGCTACTCGTCTCCTCTGTGCATGCCCAGCTCTACACCAATACACCTGGTTTAATACTATTTTAACCCTTAACCACCTAGCACCTGTTATTGTCACACTACCACCTAACATACGTCTGTGAGACCCCGGAACAAAATTATTCGCGTTTGTAAAATTTTGTTTTAATTTTAGTTTTTAATTAAAATCAGTTCAAGAACATATTAAATTATTTATTAGAGTAAGAAAGGCACAGGAAAATCAAAATTTTGTTTTAAATCTTAATTAAGTAGTCAACATTTCTTTTTTTATACTTATAAACTAACCCATTCGGAAAATTAGATTCATTATAATAATCACATAAAGTTGGTACTTCTTTGTTCTTTATTATAAATATTCAGTAATCGAAAAACATTAATAAAAATAAAAATTCTCAATAAAAACAAAATTTAAACGAAATTTAAAGACCTAAACTTACAGTTTTTCACGACAGTGAGAATACAGTTTGTGTGAGCATTCCAGGCAAGTTCTTGACAAAATAATTCTTCTTTCAGGGTCTCGATCGCAGTTGAGATAAAGGCATATCATATTCAGATGATAATTCTTGCTCATCAGGTAAAGTCGAAGATAAATCAATTTCGAGAGGAGCATTTTCGTTATATTCCACTTCATTTTTCTCTTCGCACTCTGAGCCTGGCTCGCAAGTTTCTTCTAACACGTGCTCTATTCCTACATCGGCCTCAACATCGCTGCATTCATCGTTTGGTATATTTTCGTCATCTGACAGATCTTGTTCCAACCCCCGCTGGATGTTTCGACATTTAAAGCCATTATCAATTAAAACAATAGAAAAACTCGAATGTTAAAAAGTCACGTAACCGCCTAACAGGGGTCTCATAGACCCCCGGCAAAAGTTTTTAACTTACCAGAGACAAACGCGCTTACGCCCGACTGTGACGAGCGGTTGCGCGGCACTGAGGAGCGCGAGGAAAAGGTACAAGAGCGAACACGTTTGTACGAAGCTCAGGCGCAATAATATTCACGCTTTAAAATTCGTCGGGGTCTGTGAGACGTATGCTAGGTGGATAAGGGTTAACAACCCTAGTGACCTAGCACAAACGGATGTTAGACGCCTATATCGCTTTATACAAAGCTCCGAATGATTTTCATCATCATATCTCCAAGATTCTTGTTATGACATGGATCTCTACTGACAGCCACGACGACCTTACCTAACCTCCATTACCATTTCTTGCAGCCAATACAATTTTCATAAGGTAAATAAGATTAACCCTCAATAAAAAGTAATTAAATTATTTCTTCTTCGTGGATATCCTTCAATGCTTGTCTTCGGAAATGATGCGATTAACGTCATACTTTACCTTACCTCGCCAAGGTCATCCATGTAAAACGACGACTTGTCTATACACTCGCAGCTTTATTTTTCTTCACTGCACTTAGCGATAAACAATTTTAAACCCCTTGTCCTTCGAGTTTTCAATTTAAAGGTGCTTGCAATTCTGAAGTATTGATAATCAACCTACTCGCCCAACCCATAAATCTATAAGTGTTTTTAATAACTCACCGATAAAACAACGCACATCATAGCTGGTGCCTATGGGAGCACCATAGTAACGCTTCGCCGGTACTAATTGAACACTTGGTGGTGCCTGTGGAGTTAGATTCAACGTAAAAGGATGTGCACCTTCGCCTAATCGTTTAACAAGAGCGTCCTGTAAATTGAAAAAAAAAATGAATGATTTATTAGTTCAGAAAAGTGCTTAAAGGCTTAAAAATAGAAATGCTATCCCTCTCACATCCAAAAGGATACTATTTTATTTCAAATAAATTTTGAAAAGAACGTAATCCCAATGATAATTCATTCTCACGTTTTTCGTTTTGCTTATTTTGAATGCCTCTTGTAAAATAGGCAACCGGGAAGTATTGGTTTCATGCAAACTTGTTCGGTGGTTTTATAAGGCCTTTCGACAACCTCAAATGCAAAAGTGTTTGAAGAGTCCTTAGTTTTAAGTACATATTTATGTACAATGTACATTACATTAAAATGTGCACATTATGTTTTGAAATGTTAATGAAAAATAACCCTGGAGTACTTTGCAATTTCAGGCATTTACCGTCCTTGAGCGGCCATTTTGTAGAACAGCAGATTTGTAGAACAACATATCTTTATGCCTTGCTACCGACTTCCACTACAAGTGGTTATCATTTTGACAGCGATGCAACTACGAAAAGCTAGCTCTGATACAAGGTACATAGTGTATATTGCGCACCTGTCAATCAAACATTTTTCATAGCAAAAACGGCGGACATCTGTGACCCCTTTCTATGCGATTTTTTTTTATAAAATTGTTTTATTCGTTTTTCTTTTCCTTTTTCTTAAATTTTCTATGATTATTGTTGAGATATTTCATTCGGTATTTTCTCATCACAAGTCTTTTTATTATTGTTCATACAACATTCGTACACGGCACAACGCATTTTGCAAAGTTTTGACAACAATATTGAAAATATTAAAAAAAAAAAAGAAAATAACATGCAAATAAAGTTCGCGGGGTCACAGTTGGCGACAATCTTCTTGAATTTTTGACAGATGCGCGAACTTTAACGAAAATGAACACTCTGAGTATACTACCTTAGATACGTGTACTGCTCTGATATTACTACATATAAAGAACTACCTCGCTAATTCGAACACTTGATGTTTCGAACGTATTAGAACTTCAATAGTCTTAAATTGACGTCTGAGCGATGGAATAGCGATCGCATGGCAGGGCCTGGTCCTTAGACTTTTAGATGTAAGTTAGTATTAATTAGTTTTATTTAGTATTAGTTAGATTTAAGTTCATAGTTATAAATTTTATAAAAAAAAATAAAATAATACATTGAAAGAAAGAAGAATTTTCCTAAGCTCAAATCAAAAATTAATACTTAAAAAGAAAAACACATAAAAAAAATATTATAATAATTTATTTAAATCATTTACATACACAAAAAACAAAAAAACAAATATTGAGTGCCACTAAGGCCATAAACTTTAATAAAGTAAAAAAAAATATAGCTTTTAAGTTTATTTAGACTAAAAAAATGAAATATTGTTTAAATAAAATAAATAAACGCTTGGAAAAAAAAGAACTTCAAGAAAACCCATTTTATCCAAAGACAGTTCAGGGTTACGCGGGGTCATTGGCTTTTTTTTATGAATGATGGAATATTTTATGAATAGCTTTAGAATTCCGTCCCGCCGCAAACATACCTAAAAAAAAAGTTTTTCACAGTGCCCACCTCTTCCGAATGCATGACAAGCATTCAAGAGTATCATTTATCATGTAAAGCTTCCCAACGCCGCGCCATTCGGAAACGGCAGAAAACTGTAGGTCCCTTCAATTCGTGCAAAAATATAACGCGCACACACAAATGGTTGAGGGAAGCTAGGCTTGGTTCTACCTAGGACTGCTGAAGCCAAATATTTATTTATTTATTTTTAGAATTCCGTCGCAAATATTTTACTTGGCAGATTTCCATTAAATACCGTTTTTGTGTTTGACAGTTCTTTAAAAATGCTCATGAATATTATGTTATGAAATTTTGATAAGGACGCATTTAAAAACAATTTACGAAGAAAACGAAAACATAATTTCTACATGTATGCATACGACTACCTATAAATTCTCAAATTCGAATCTTACAACATACCATATGAATTTATGTGCGTATACGTGCGCCCAAATCATGATCTTTATAATTTTCCGTGCGTTACGTTAAAATTGAATATTCCAAAGGTGTGTTTGAATTAAGGTGGCCAATCTTACCAATCTCCTTGAAGCTGTGGAAGCGACCCCGTAGGTCTTTTGGGAATGACAGACAAACTCCCGAACACATGCATAAATCTAAACATACTTTCTGTGCGTATCCTGTGAGATACGAAATGTTTGCTTATTTCCTGCCAACGAAAGAAAATAAATTTCCAAAGATTGTCTGCCGATGCTTTACATGCGCTGTCAAACGTTTGACGAATGGCGTCAAGTATATCACTTGCAAAAAAGGGGATTCGCCAAAAACGAAAAAAAGCACAATTGGTTTGAGCTGGAAGCGGGCGCACAACAAACTGGCATCATTTTTATTTCCCAGGAAACGTCAGGCTGTTTAATGGTATTCTATTGATCATTTGGTGGTTACCTTAGTGGCGACAAATAAAATAATGGCGCAATCATTCAACCAAAATGGTGGTGAATAGGAATAACCAAATCGTCGACTTAACAACAAAACGTCGCTTGTCCTACGCAAATATATCAAAGTTGGAACATTTGTTACTTCAGTGGAGTATGTTTTACGTTTTGCGTTTAAGCTAAATCATCTTAAACGGTGAAAACATAGACAATGCTAACTTGCAATAAATAAAATTTTTATGTCAAAATTAAGATCTATAAGTGATTCTATTCTGATGTTTCAGAGCAAAAGATACGAGTTCTTTGCCAGAAAATTCTAGCCAAATAAAACAGATCAAAGCCTCCTGGATATTAAATGTTTAAGTTAGCTGGCGCATTGATCAATAAGTTTCCCCTTCTGGCATTCCCTAGGGACGATGGCATCAGGATATTTAACTGCTCAAAGAACTTTGACATTAAACTCAGTAACAAGAAGGACCGGAGCAGTGAATCTATAATGAGTCTGAGTCCTCATACTATATAATGGTACACGAATGGTTCAAGAACTGAGGAAGTAACGAGGACATGGCTGTTTGGGCCCGGAACTAAACTATTCGAGCCCATGTGCAGCTACATAAGCATTTTTCAAGCTGAAATCTGTGCTATCAACAGATGTGCCCAACTCAATCGTGATAAACGCTACAGCAAACGCGACATAGCAATAATGTCAGAAAGTGAAGAAGCTATCAAATCAAGAATCATATGGGAATGCCTCGATAAGCTAAATAAACTCGGCGAATGAAACAACGTCACCAACTACTGGGTACCTGGGGATAGAAGGTAATGAAGGAGCGGACAAACTTGCCAGGAAAGGAGCTGCCATACCCTTTGTGGGTCCTAAACTCTTCTGCGGCATAGAGAAAAGAGGAGCTCCGATCACTGGAGAAGACAAACAGGACTGAACAAAAACTCAGGGTCTAAGACAGGCGAAGAAACTTTAAGGTAATTACAACTTGAGGAGATTCAAAGCTTGCATCAGCCTCCGTATCCTGATTGCGTTCCTTACACCTTACAGGGCATTGTAAACTCAAGGGACATCTCAGTAAGCTAGGTCTATCAGATAAAGACTCATGCAGATTTTGCAATGAGTCCAGTGAGACTCCAGAACATATACTGGTGGACTGTGGGGCACAAACTCAGAAAAGATTAAAGTTCTTTGGTAAATACCAAATTACAGCAGAGGATCTATTACTCAGATCACATCCAAACTCATATTGCAATTTCTTAGGAAAGTGGCCTGGATGAGGTGCTGTGACATAGAATTCTCGCCTGGCCTAGGTGTGAGCGAAGCTCTCTCTAACCAATTCGAATAGGAATAATGACGAGAGGGATGTTCCTTCATCTAGGACTTGTAGGAGGCACAATACCCTTAAATAATAATAATAAACAATAATAGCTGGCGGGCTGGATTTGTACAAACCATGTCGAGCTAAAGACATCCAAAGAAATAACAATCTTTTAACAATGCAAATCTGTTTTTTTTTTTTTTTGGCTATAAGCCCCTGGAATCTACACAGTTATGATAGGGCCCTTCCTATCATACGCGTCGGTTTTTTGGTGGAACAAACTTTCACGTAAATTACTGTTTCGGTCAGACTTTATGTGTCTGACCTTCATCCCTCTGATATGTTTACAATAGGTTGCACACGCAGAGCTACCTTCCATTTATAAATAATTTGCATGGCACACACCCCACGAGATGCCACCTGATGCAATTGCATCAGAATGGCGATTCTGGCCAAATCTGAGCCTGAACGGGAATGGCATATCTTCATGGATGGATAAAAAACTAACATGGATATGGCGCTAGAATCTGCTCATTAGGAACATTTTCAGATTCTTTAGTGGAAAGGCGTTACTCAATCCTTTAACCAATTCTTAGATGGCCCTGCAGTATAAGACTATGTTCGGCTGGAAGGCTGATTGGAAATCGTTTGGGTCACAGAACACAATGAAATAACATGAAACGAGATCTCTATTGAGTTGGCTAGAAAAGGCTAAGAAGAGGATTTCTAAGGATCTGAACCCAACTTGGGTATGCCAGATTTTGACTCTCCAGTAAAAACAATCGATAATAAGCTACTCTCCTGGATGTAGGCAACCAAAACAAATGCTCCCACTGCCCCCTGTCCGAAGAAATCCATAGAATTTGTACTATCTCTCAGCAGAGAAGCCTGTAGACAAATTTTTGGCGTTCTTACGCCATTCTTGTCAAACAAGTTTAAGTGATGCCTCACTCTGAGATTCCTGTGGAGAAGACGACGAAACTGCGAAATATTTCCTGTTTGACTGTCTGCCTGCCTTTGCCCGGATAGATTGCAGATTTTCAGTACTGATGTCTGCTATTAACCTAACCTTATTGACATGGAAGCTTTTAACCGCCCATCCTCTAAAAACGAACAAAATACATTAAAATAGGTTTCTCTACCTGGCAGTATAGTGGACCAATCATTTATTCTGGATGGTTCATTAGGTTATGCCTTATGCCCGACCCAAAAAATAAATATCCCTTCACAATGAGGGTGAGGCTCGGTTGAACTTTTCGAAGTGATTTGGATGTCCAAAAGAGCGTTCAGCTATTTACAGATGATAAGCCTAGGCAAGAAAGTTATGAGTCAAGCTCTAAATGCAATCTGCAGAAAGGGCCGTCTGTCAGGACAATAAAAAAAGCTGGCCCAAGTAGAATTAGAGATAGTCTAGCTTCTAGCAGTTCGATCTTCTTGAAAAAATTGCACATTATCAGTCTTCCGACTTTTGCAGAAAGGGTATTGGAAATTTTACCATCGTCGCAGGCTCGGTCCATAACACACAGCGCCGTCGAAAGAGGAAATACTCAAGTCCCAGTTTGCATGCGCGGTTAATTAATTTACTTTGTTCTTGGAACAGACCAACCATCAGTTTCAGTTGTCCTCTTTAAACGTTTCAACTTCCTTATCTGACAGACCCAAGGCGCCAGTTAGTAACAATGTCCAGTTAGTAACAATGTCGCCATAATTATGAAACCCCCCAATGTGACGTGACGGAAACAAAGAATCAAAAAAAAGGCAAAGGTGTCACTTCGTTACGTAGGACCAGATCCAAATCAATCGACTTCCCTACTTGAGTCCAATTAAGAAAGATTGCCTAGCACGTCCCAAACTCACTCATTTAAAATCCCATAATTCGATATTAGCTTTCAAAATACCACTTTTGATTAGATCGTCGTCGTCATCATAGCCACAGGATATCAATAGGGGCTTACGTCACACTTTGACATCGATTTTAAGTTCCAACCTTGCCGAATGGACGGACCCCCGCCTCCCCCATCGAGTTGATTAAAATCTCATAAGCAATTCACGAGCAAGTAAAGTAAATTAAATATAATTGATTTTCCATTAGCCTCCCCTCAGATCTCTCAAACAGCAACACCCCAAACCCTGTCACCTAATGAGGCTTCATTAAAAAAAAAAATTATTTTACAATCACACAAAACTAATAACGCTGCGAGTGTAAGCGCGTGATTAGGCTAATTTACCTGTAATGGGCTCAGCGACTCCCTCGACGGTTCCTCGGCTCGTGGCCATATCTGGTGTAGGGACATTATGGCTTCATTACAAAATCTCAGGCCCATCACTTCTTCGTCTTCTCGGCCATAACTGTCGACAAAAAGGAAGAGCAAACATGAGTGAATTGGTGATTTCCAAAAAAGAGAAAAAAAAAAAAAAAACTGCGAATCATTAACCCAATGATGGTTGAGAGGAGTTTCGAAGGTGATTCCGTCCCACTCAGCTGCATCGGGGAATACACTACTCGTACCATGGGCGCTAAAATTCCCCCTGGTAATTAGCGCAATAAAATAAAAAAAAATCAAATACTTACCGGAAAGTTAACGTTAGCTGTGCATAAATCCTGTAACCCTGCACGGTTTTGGGATCCACGAATACAATGCCACGCAGGATTGTTGGGTTCAAGCCAGAAAGGACGATTTCACGTGTTGGCAAATACAGTGTTATGTTGCAATTGGGGGAAGTCTTCTTGTACACACGCTGTGTCCCGAGTGTTTCATCCTTGGAGGATGGTTGCGGTTGCTGCTGTTGCTGTTGCTGTTGCCTGAAATGAAAGATGTCGGAAAGTTAAGCCAATTAAATTGGTGGCACAAAGTTTTTGAGTAGGTACTGTTTTTTTTTTTTTTTTCATTCGCCCCCAATTTTAGGGGTAAAAGTGAAAATGGATTATTTTATGCGTCGTTCGTGTGCAGTTATATTTACTGAAGAAATAAAAACACTCACCCTAACCTCTTTCCATCTGGGGATTAATGGTTAGATGATGAAGCTTTGTAAACAAAAATTACATTTACAAGTGAATATTCCAGAATGGTGTTTTGGGAAACGTCTAATAAATCTTTGGAAAGAAAGTTCGAACCCAGGGATTTACCAAATGGGGAAGTTGAGATTAATTACACACTGAATTATGATGTTGGCATTTCATTTCATCAAAAACAAAAAACTTGAAGTTGTAAGGCAGTTTTCACTTATGAGGTGAGTAGTTTTCAATCAATCATCATTTGTGTTTGTTGTTTTTTTGGTTATTTGAAAAACTCAGTTAAGTTCTTTCAAGAATTATTACAGTTTCTTTTCTGACTTTATTTAATTGCATAGCCTTTTTCATTACTTACTCATGTCGTTGCCTTGTCATCGAAATGTCAAATTCAAAAGCGTTTCCACTTGAACATCGACAACGTTTTCATCTTAGGAAAAGCTTTATATTCCCTTTCTATTCCCCTTCTATGTTATATAAACAATTGTCGATAAAGAATTTTTTATTTAAAGGATCTTAGTAAAATGCCGCCTTGTTTTTTTTTTTGTTCAGCAGAATAGTTGTTTTATAGAGAGCATCAGTTTTTATCGTTCCAGTCAGCCGTTTTAAACGAATTAGTGAAACCCAAAAAGCAGCGTTTTCTCCAAGTCAATCTTTGTCGGACTTACATGATGGTGTAGCTTGTAAATTTTATAGAATTCAAGTGTTCCGTAGACTCACCAAAATATACAGCTACGGGCAACTAATTAGATCCATATGATTTAATTTGCAACTAAGTAATACTTTTTAATACATGAAAATATACAATTATTTTCCCTTATCATAAATGAATACTAATATGTATTAAGAATTAAAACATTGAATATGAAAGTGTTTAAAATTCTAATGGTGCACATAATTAGAAACAACAAATAAAATACCAATATTTGTCGTTTCAGAGTTGAAGATATGTACATTAGTATTTTTTTTTTTAGTTTTAAGGGTTCCGTACCCATATGGTAATACGGAACCATTATAAGTTCGCTCTAACTCAAAAATGTCTGCCACGATAAAAACGTCAAGAACTGTTCTTACTAGAAACTTGAAATTTGGCATACTTATACATTACGGTGGTCCACATACATGGTAAACATATTACTCAAAAATATTGTGAAACAACTATACAGGGGTTAAATGTAATCTCAAAAAAAAAATTCTAAAAAATATATCATGTGGAACAGCATTCGAAAGGGCTCGAAACAAAGACTCTAAAAATGTTTTTATTAATTTTTTTTGTTAGAAACTCTGGAAGTTATTGCCAGAAATGAGTACAAAATATCAGACCAAAAAGCCCCCTACATTTTTCTCAGAAACTACAGAAGTCCAAAATATGAAAAAAAAAAAAAAAAAAAATTGTTTGTAGATATGTAATTAACTATGTTTTTGAAGATAACTTAGCGTATCTAGTAAGTTGCATAGTTTTTGAGAAATTCACGTCGAAAATTCAATTTTATGTCGAAAAATTCAATTTCTCAACCGATTAACTCGTAAACTACTGGACCAATTTTAAAGAAATTACAACTATTCGATTAGTAATAATTTTGGGAAAATTAAAGGCTATCCGAAATCGTGCTGCCATATAAAAAAAATAAAAACAAATAAAAATAAAAATACGAATTTTGCCAGGAAACGAACCCGAGACCCCTGAACTCAGTAGTACAGCGTAAAAAGGTATGGACGCGCTACTTCTACACACTCAGCCGCGTTCTATTTTTCCGATTTTTCATAGTGAATAATATTACTTATTACAAGTTTTTAAAGTGAATATAGAGGTCGTTCGTTTTCGTTTTTTGTGTTAAAGAAACGAAACAGTTATTTAAACAAAATATAACTACATAGTTCTAAAACTACGGAACCCTTTGCGCGCGAGTCTGATTCGCACTTGACTGGTTTGTTTTTATTCAAATTTTATTATTATCTTGTGGAAAAACATTTTTGCTACATAAAAGTTTCACAATGACGCTGTCGTGATTTACTCAGTGCTCTTCATCGTTCCACGGGTATATCGATACATGACTCTTTTAGATTTTCAAAAAGATTATCCAAATTTGAGGTTTTTTGATTGCCAACTACAGTTGGCATCTCCTCATTAATATTCAATAAGATCAGCACTTGCCGATGCCTAATCCAAAACATTGATGGAATTACCTTAAAAAAAAGTTCGTAGGCTTTGCCGTATGTTTTGCATCGTTATCATGTTAAAACTTCCATTTAACGGGTCAGTTTTTCTCTGCATATGGCAATATAACATTTTTCAATATCTCAACATATCTTCCTTTTGTTAAAATGCCAACAATCAAGATGCCAACAATCCGATGGATAAGTACAACACCATTCAATGAAAAGCATCCCCAGTAGTTTTATGTTTGACAACAGGTGAAAAGTAATTCGCTTATTTTAAGCCGACGACCAAATCGACTGCCGCCATAAACTGATGTTTTTGAGTTTCATCTCTTTGTCATCACTCCATAGAATAAATTTTCCCTCTTCTATTGTTCATAATGAGTGCAACCGAACGAAGTATGTATCTTGGTGATTATTGACCCCTTCCGTGGAACTCGATCAGTCCAGCTTTGGGTAAATGTCTCCTCACAGTTCAATCAGATATTTGTGGATCAATTTCATTCAAAATTTCTAGTTGGATTTCGATCAGCTGGTGTGCTACTAGCTGCCTTTCCCAAAATATACCGTTGCTAATGATGCATATCAAACTGTTAATTATTAGAATATATTATAAGAACTAACCGTTTCTTACTCAAAATAGACAATGCGATTCATTTTCGAAGATAATCACCCAAATTGTTTTGTTTCTAATTAGTTGCTCTGTAAAAATTCGCAATAGCAAGCTTAAGTTTCTTAATAAATTAAATTACAAATTAAACTCCAACAATAACCACATGGAGGATGGAGCAAACGTCCGAAGAATCAGAATTAAAAAAAGAACCGAGAAATTAAAAGACAAGCATTGAAAAGGAACTCTATAGGAACGAGATCTTTGCGATTACAAAATGATGGATGCAAGATCAACTCAATCACGAAGTTCTTCCATTTTTCTGAGAGCCACGTAAGGAGTAGCGTAGATTTGTTTGGGTGGTAGTACACTAGATATATAATTCACATGATTTAACTTGGGCGCCATTAGAATAACTCATAACTAGTTAAGACGTGGTCACAAGTTCGGTCTAGTCTAGTCAACCTAGTTTAAATCAGTGTTCCCAGATTGCGGGGAAAAGCACCACGCGTATTTGAAATACTATTTTCGATATCACAAAATCTTATGGTAATAAGTCACCAACGCATGCATAAATCTTCGTTGTCAACGAATGATCTGTTTTACCGAACAGCGTCAGAAAGTATAATTACGCTCTGAACCTATCCAATAGCTCGTGCGACAGTAACTCTTTTTTTTGTGTTCTTGGCTACATTCATTTTTCTGACACTTCAGTAATAGCTCCGACAAATCTGTCCAAGACGTCGATTACACGATTTCTTTTTTCGTACGTTTCGTTTTTTGTGTTTTTGACAGAAGGGGTGAGGGGCGTAGCGAAAATTCTAAGATTTTTCCAGTTAATATTTGGCATTTATCGTTTGACAACCAAAAACAGGGAGTTTTAATAGTGAATTTTGAAGTTGATTTTGGAGTTTAATTAAGTGACATGTTCCCTTCCAAAATATAATGTGGATTTCAATAAACGTCAGAATCACGAATGGTCATATCAGGAACCATATAATCAGTACCGTACGTACCTGTCAAAAAGACGAATGACGAAAGAATCTTGGTCCCAACATTGAAGTCTGTCAGACAAATCTTACATTGGATGGCATCTTCTGTCTAACGGGCGACGGTGTTGTTACTAGTTTTCTGTATGTTTCGTAACATACATATTATGTACATATATAATTTTATGTTTTGAATAAAATTGTTTTTCCTTGTTTTTGTTAATGCCTTGAATTTAATTTTTTTTATTAAAGAAATGTTGTTTTATAACGATATATTTTTATTTCTTTTTAAAATACGCGTTTTTTCCTTTGTTCAAAAAAGGGGGAATATTGCGGGGAAAATAGACAGAAAAAAAGGGGAAACAATGGCAAAATACTTCTACTACTACTTGTATACTATACTCGTGGTAAATGTGTAAAGCAAAAGGTACTTCTTGCATTGATCGTTGATAGTATATGTTTTTTTATAAGATGCAAGTCCTTTATTTGACAACGATCACCTCCAAAACCAAGCCTTTGCTAATTTTCCGACAGAATACCGTCGTAGACGTACTTAATATTGGTAGCGTCCAATCAGATGCATTTCAAAAACAACAAATTCACTCCTCCTATTCATACATGTTATAAGCTATGCCAAGTTAAATTTTATATTTTATCCAAACACTTTCTATAATAAAGGTAGACTGCTAAGAAAGTTTTTTCCATCACGAGTTAATTTGCAGCAAATTTTAATTACCTACCAAACAAAACTTAAAAAACTCGTAGTGGCAGTTATGTATACACAAATAATTTTTTTTTTTTTTTTCATTTTATTCCGTTTATTCCTAGCCACAGTAATTTTTTATGTTCCATTTTTCCCTTTCTTTCACCATCAACTTTTATCCAGTATGTATTCGTGTTCTCCTTAATTATTTTTATCATAATTTTTTAACCAAAAACGGCAATTTTATTTTTTTTTTCTTATTCCAGTAAAAGAAATTAAAAATCACAAAGTAAAAAGAAAAATAAAATAAAATTGTAAAAGATGAGAAAAACTCAGTTCAGGTCCGGAAGAAGATGGAATTTCAATTAGCCTTGTGGCAATGCTTTAAAAATTGTTTGCATTCGTCTTTTTTTTTCCTCGCAGTTTTTATTTTTTTTTTCGTGGAGCTGTTGCACTTTATTTTCCTTTGTCTGTTGGTGTGTGGGGGCGGACGGGTGGTTCTTTTTGCAACTATTTTCTACTGACACAAGTGAAATGTATTTTTTTGTTTCGTTATTGATGAGGAGCATGTCTTTTTTCGCATCTCTGTTGGACAAAGTCAATTTTAATCGCAAATGTAAAAAGTGACACTTTAAAAACAAAGCTCACTCAAATTAATTGACTTTTAGAATGCCAAAGTGGATGAGAGGACAGATTAAAAGGGAACATAGAAGTCAACAAATGAAAAAGGAAAGAGACTGCAACTTGGTTTCCTTTTTAAAAGGCTTAATTTGAATAGTTTTTTATTTATATAATTCAAACACGCTAAGGAGGCTCCGAATAGCCTTATAATGTTACACACAGCGCGAGCTCATGAAGGACAGGAGCGAGAGACAGATCGGCGTAGTGATAAGAAACTCAGATGTTACATAGGTTTCAACTTACTATATGGTTTGTGTCCTGGATAACACGAGAGTTATTTATTAGGATTATTATTCGTGGCTTATGATTTACAACTTTTTTTTCTAGATGTTTCTTATCATTGTTTGGGTGATCGATTTCTTCAGCCATACCACCATCCTACCAGTGTTATGCTTTGACAATATCTCCTTAAATTGATCGACTTATTTTTATTTCGCGAGAAACACATTTTCCTGAAAAGGTTGACGCTTTAAACCTAGCGTATAGATTCAACAAGCGATAGCCACCCTTTCTTTAGAGAATCACGTTAACAGTGACCACTACCAGAGAGATTGAATGGGAGCGATCCGCAAGAAATAATAATACTTAGCTTAGCATGTTGCTCCAGGTTCTAGGATGTTGAAACCATTCACCATTCAGATTCAGTTCGAAAATATTTGGTTCTTTCGGTGGTGCAATGCATTGATTATAAGACATTGATTATAAGAAGAGAAGTTCTAAAATGTTTTGCTACACCATGTATAGAATGAATTAAGGTCGTTTCGAAGTAAAAGTGAATCGGTGGGGTAGCTATTACCTTAATGATTTTCATGTCATCCGCGTAAATAGACAGATCGGAGTCTTTTATGAAATGACCAACATTATTAATTTTTAAAACAAAGATGAGTGGACCAATATGACTGCCTTGAGGAACACCTGAAGTGGCATTGATTGGAACCGAGACTGAAAATTTGAAGAGGACCCTATACTGACAATTCTCTAGGTACGATCTAAGCCATGAAATGAAAAATGGTGGAAAACCGAGGGCTTTAAGTTTAGAGTAAATAGTTAGATTTTAGCAGATTTTATCAAACGAAGAAAATAGTACATTTCTGGTGGAGGTTTGATTTTGAACAGTTGCGTTGTTTTTTTGGTCTGCGGAAACATCACAAATCTCGTGGTTTTCATGAAATTAGAATGCTACTTTGTACATCGATGTGCTACATATATCTCAATGGTGTGAGTATATCCGAAGAGCTTTGTCCAGAAAGTTTCATATTCCAAAAGGATAATGCGCAAGTCCACAACGCAGGGTCCGTAGAAGAATGGTTTTCGCAAAACAATATGAAGGTAATGAAGTAATCGGCTCGAAGCCTGGACCTTAACGCCATCAAAAATGTGTGGGGGATTCTTGCAAGTAAGCTTTACTCACATGGCAGACACTACGTCAATCAGCTTAAAGAAGCTATCCGGGACTCTTGGTCGTCAATCAACCTTTTTGAGCTTAAAAGCCTTACCGTATCAATGCCAAACCGCCTTACAGATGTGCTAGAAAAAAGAGAAGGTCCCAATCGTTATTAAGAGTTTTATTTTTTTCAAAATGAAAAAAACATGAAAGCCTTCATGTGTTCATAATCGAATTTCCTATAATTTTCCATCATTTTAAAATTGTGTGCATTTTTTTCTTTTTTTTTAACTTTTATTTTGGAAGTAAAATTGTGTGCTACATTTGTTTTATTTATTAACAGCTGTACTGCCCCGCTTCGCCCGTGTCTACAAATTGTAGTGTTACTTATAATACATGCATTGTTTTTTAGTTCAAAGAATCATTGATAGTGCGATCACACCCTAAGGTTTGCAAACTACCAAAATATATAATCCACAAAAGAAGTGTGGATTGTATTTGTATTTGGAATAAGTAAGATTTCGGTAGAGTGATTTCGTTTTTCCATTAATTTAAATAAAAAAAACGTATATATTATCTTAAAAAATCGGTCTTACAGGATGTTAAAGAACGGGAATACGAAATTTTACTTCATTGTGTGTATTAGTTTTTGTGTTTATCGTGGCAGAAGTGTGACATTGAGATTTATATATTAGTATGATTACGCTTTTTTTGTACTGTAGCGTTACTTTTATGCAATAGTGTAACGCCTGCTATATTGTCGTGGCGTGACGCATTTTTATGTATTCACATAGTAGTATGTACAATGTACAGTACATACATATATAGTTCTAACGTTATACAATGTACTCTTTCAAGCTTAGCTGTTGATTCTTACCATCAGTCACTTCCAGCAGCTCCAGCAGTAAATCACAACGATTACTAGCAACGATTACAACGTTTATAAGTCAACAACTAACGAATAGAATAAAGTGAATTTTATACATATAAATTGCTGATTTTTATTCATTATCCCGTAATGTACATTTAAAATTTTGAATAAATATTTTTATTTTCTTAGAAACAAAAAAAAAAAACGGTTGTTCTTAATGTACTGTGCTACTTACTGTACATATGTAATCTTGCAGGTTATTATTTATTTTATTCAATATTTTCTGTGTTTCTTTAATATTCTTCGACTAAAAATTGCACGAAATTGAATTGAAAGAGATTCTATCTTTAATGTGCACAGTGCACCCATCCAATAAAATATAAAATGTTACGAGTATTTTTATACATATATGTATGTTACATATGCATACATATATGTAACATTTAGCTGTATTTGAAATGAAGGATACTACATATATGTATCTATAAAATAAAATTCCATTCATTTCAAATATTTCCCTTGCCAAATACATTTTATTCCATTTTATAAAAAAAACCTTTACAATTAAATTGCCTCGACGTGAATTTTATTCCCAAACCCACACTCACTGTTGCCAGTCATTTATTCAAGTTCCTCAGTTTCATGGACCGTAAAATGTATACAAAAACAATGTTGAGAGTGTAATAAAAAAAACGTAAACAAAAATTACGCTTCAAGCAAACTTTTCATCAGAAATGGAAATAAATAAGGAAATTTTTTATTTTGAAGTAAACGCTGACATTAGCCAATTTAGCACTTTTAAGAACAACAAACTATATACTCAGCGGAACACCACTACCATGGCACGGAAGAGGACATTTGAAGTTTAACCATTGCCAGACAGAGCGCTGCTATCAATTTTCATTATGATTCGTTGGAAGGGAGGGGGGGTGGAACGTGGAAGTGAAAAACTTGAACTTTTACGGCACGGCAATGAAAAACTTTACCCATAATCTTTGCTCCATATTTAGTCGAGTCGAAAAAAATTAACTTAATTGAATTTTTCAGTTATGAAAAACAAAACGGCGAAGTGAGAGTCAGACTCGCTCTCGAAGGGCAATGAAGTCGCATTTGTTGATGATATTAGCCGTGTTTTATTATCCCCGTCATTTGATCCGGATCAAATCAACTCATAAGTTTGTGTGCATTACAACAACAAAACGAGATCTTGCTTCTTATCAAGATCAATTGTCGTGATCCAAAAATTAGTTCGACTATTTCTCACTATGATACACTTTCGTTTTTGAATGCTGCTGTATTATCGACAAATTGTCAAGGGTAAATGTTGCCAGATTAGAATATAAAAATATTATTGGCAATCCAAATATCATTAAATGTTATTTTGTTCGAATAAATTAATTTGTCTGCTCATTATGATATTTAAGCGATGTGAAACTGAAACTAAAGCTACAAAATATCCGGATCTGATCATGGGGATAATAAAACACGGCTATTGTTTTAGAGCGTTTTCGGAAACGTCATCTGCATCAATTGCTTTTGCAGCGTATTCGAAAACGCAAGTTGCAAAAGTCATTTGTTCGAAAACATCTGCAGAGTCAAACTGCATTAGCAATGGTGATCGATAATGCAGATTCCTTATGTTATGTTTGAAAACGTCATTTGAGCATCATTTGCATTGCAGAAACGCAGACAACAACTTTGGCTTACGAAGTAGTAAGAAATAAGATATTTTATGTTTGCATAGCTTTAAAGGATTTATGAATGTTTAGCCGAAAATTTACTGATTATTTTTAAATAATTCTTCACTTTTGGAATTTTTGAACGATTAAAATTTTTAAACATTTTCAGAATCAGTATTTATTTTCTTTTGTTTTGCAAATATTTTTTTCCAATTGTATTTACCGAAGGAACTATGAGATTTTCAAATAAAAAATGTTTCACAACTTTTGGCGAAGCCGCCATTTTACATTTCGCAAACATCAAACTGCGTTTGCAAAGATTTCACAGTCAAATGGCATTTTACGATCAATTTTACGAGCATTTTGTCGTTTCCGAAAACGCTCTTATATTGAAATTTGGAGTAATCAGAAGATCGGGTTGGGCTAAAATTCCGCATTACAAAATCTCGAATACAAAATCTCGAACACAAAATCCCGAATTACAAAATCCTGAATAATTTTCTCTATTATTTTCTCCAAATTCGGTATTAAAACAAAAACAAAAAACAAAAAAAACCAAGAACTTAACACAACACCCAATAGCCGTGTTTTTTTGAAACCTAGCTAGCCAGTAGTTGCTAGCAAAGTCAAATTTCACACGTAAAACAAATACAACAACCAGCTGGCTACAACTCTTGATTGTATCCGCAGCCAGAAGCCGCTGGCTAGTAATTTTGCGGTATCTCATGGCAGGTGGCGCTGAAAGCGATTTGTAAAATATTTGACAGACTGCCGTGTACGAAAATTATGTAATTTCAATTACTAAATGATGTTTCACAAACATAATCAACTATATTATGATTTCATACCACTTTTATTATCCATTTAATAAATTAACGACATTAATTGTTTTCCCAACAAATAACAAAAAATCAATTTGGTTGAATGCCGAATACTTTGACAGTTCACACTTAACAGTTGACCGAAATCACACACACCAACTTAGAAGTATGTCAGCTGGGTTCGGCTGGCTGGGGATCGTTTTAATGTAAAACACGGCTAACTATAAACCAGATACAAAAACCGTTTGGTTAAGTGCACATGATGAGAATCGAAAAGAGCAGCAATCACGACTTGATACATTTGACCTTCGAAGAAGGTTAACAAATGAAATTGTGCGTTTAGTTAAAATTACTAAATTCGATTGAAAGGAAACGCACTTTAATTTTGCATTGCATTAAATCGTTGAATTGAACATCCAACTGAATGACAAAATTTGTAAATAAAAATGCATCGCATCTGTTCAACTTGGTGAATCGATTTGACTCAGACAGTTGACCATTTAAAGCCAAAGCTGAAGTTGCATAATAGGGCCGCAGCCGCAGCTGTACCTAAAAATACCTGCATACAATGGCGTCGCGTGGAATACTTAGCTGGATGTGCGATTCGTGAAAATGTTGAAATTCATTTTAATTTCCAATCCAATGGATGAATTAACTCAAATCACAAATAAGAAAAGTATGTTTCACTTGCCTGTGCTCAAATAAACCATGACTTCCCATTTATTTTTATTTTTTCTTAGCATAAAAAAAAGTTACTGAACAAACCGATGACAATGAACTTTTTGTGTATTGGACGAATACAACAGTACAATTTTTTTTTTTGTTTGTTTTTTATTTAAACAAATTTCGCACGAAGATCTGCACAAGGAAACCAATTGCGAAATGTTTGATGTACTTACATATTGTAGCATGGGCTTGCTTTTGTTTGGATCTCATTCAATGAATAGAATCAATCAAATAGGAAAGTTATGATGCAAATACAAATTGATTAATTGTCTTACTTTTTCTTGAAAATGTCTCAAGGAATTTGTATTGCTTTAAAATTTTAAGATAGTACACACTGCAAAAAAAATATGTCCGATCACTTCGAGTGGAAACTTATTTATGAAACGATCAATCCACAACTATCTCTACTCAAAACAACATCTGTCGCAAATGGTGAAATACAGAGAAACTTATTAGCTCTGAACAGTATCCTAGATAACAGTTCTTAACAAGAATAACAGAAAATAAAACGTAGCTACACGTTTCATGGAAAAAATAGCATTAGTGCGCCAAAAATATTGAGTGGAAACTTATTTTTGGGAGATACTGTATGTATATACTATGAATGCATGTACATACATATATACGAGTTGAAAGGATTGTTGAAATAAACGCTAACCACAAACATGACTTGTTTAATTTAACGTTAACGATTTTTATCTTTCTTTTGGGCAAACTCTTCAGATACCTGTTTTTTCTTTTTAAATAAAAAAGAATGTCGAAAACACTTGTTCTTTCCTTTTCAACATTGCAAATGGGATTCTCTGTGGTCGTTTTGTGATTGTGGTGTCGTGGCGCAGTTGTTAGTGCGTTGGACTACTGCTGTCAACACAATATATGACACGTACACCCAAATGGTTGCGAGAAGCAAGGCATGATTCTTCATAGGACTCCTGACGACGAATATTTAATTTTATTTTATTGTTTTCTTCTCTATTCTGTATCAATAAATTGATAAATGATTCTTGGAAATAATCGAAATTTCAATCAACAAGTGGAAAAAAGTAAACAACATTTTTTGATAGCCATCATGTGTGTGGGGTTTCTCCTGATTTTAGTTTAGGTTCAATCTTGTATTAAGTTAACAAAAAAAATGGTTATCGTAAGGATCGTCATTAATTTCCGAGTACAGATTTAATACTGCGAAGCATCATAATCAAAGAAAATCAAAATTCAGTTTTTCGAATGTATGCTGTCGAAAGAAGAAACTGCTCCTGCCAGCTATGAACTATCAAATCGATTTGCTCCCAGTTTGTCCCGTTTTCGCATTAAGATGTTAAAAAGAAATACTTTTTCCAAGTCACGGCAAACTTTGAAGCTCCTGCCTATACATTCAGCGACGTTCTTATACGGGATATTCCTTCGAATTTCTTTCTAAATTACAATAACAGCGGGCAGCTGTTCGCCCGTACAATGGTCCAGTATTGATTCTTTGTGCGACAACAAAAGGCACATGTGTCCTTATATCTTAATTGAAAATAAATAAAAAATCCCTGCTAAAACAACGGACACAAAACATAATTTATTTTGTAGTAATAACGAACAAAGGGACGAAACACATGCCACCACTCCCGCCATACCATATCACATGATTGCAAGCAGTTAAAAGCTGCACGAAAAAATAAACAAAATTCTTCCGTTTTCCGCAAACAATACACGAATTAAACATAAATATTAGTAAACATGAAATCAATTAAAGAAAAGCAATTTCAAGGATAAAAATATGTTTCCGTCGCTAAAAAAAAATGGGAGACGGCAATCGACGCACGAAGTAAAATGTAAAATATGCGCACTTTCAAGGCGGGCTTGTTGCCGAAATATGTACATTTCTTTATGCGATATAAGCTCGTAGATAAATCATTTTTATTTAAAAGGAAACAGACATAACAAAAAGTAAACAGAAATCCATTTCGAATGCGGAAATTAGAATTTGTAGATTTTTACTGTGCGAGTTATAAAACGTTCTTTTTTTTTTAAATCTTTGCAGACGACGACATCCAGAACACCGATGTGGGTAGACGGTAAAGAAAATCTGTTTTTTTTTAAATTTATATGGCAATCCTTAGGATTTATAACATTTCGCCAATGGAACACGCTTAAAGTGAATAGTATTCGGGTACAACCAAGAAAGTTGTGTTTAAAGTTGATGAAAGTATTAAGTAGTATTGAGTCCGCTTATCCTTCCTCCACATTCGCAATCAGCTCAAACTCTTCTGTATTCAACTCCTTTCCAATTTGCATGCATCAACTGACCTTAGGGCACTAGGTATCTTCACTTTAAGATTCAACTTTCGAAAGCCTCCAAAACTAGAGACTATTTCACTCTATAAATAAGACAGAATCTACTTACTTAGTTAGGTGGCACTACAGTCCGGGATGGACCAATGCCTCAATCAAGAACACCTACAAGTTAGCCCGGTCATTAGCTAACTGCCTTCAGTTGCGCACTCCAAGTTGGTTGAGGTCTTATTCTACTTGTGCATGCCACCTTAGGCGAGGTCGTCCTCTGTGGCGCTGACATTCCGGATTAAAAAAAAAAAAAAACACAAATCTGCTTGCTTTCAAATCAAAAAGCATCTGGCAAGGAATGGACTCAACGTGCAATTAAATGGCTTCATACTTATGTAGCTATAATAAGCATCCTATAAAACCTTTCGAATACATACTGTTGAAAACCGAAGTCGATAACAAATATTCTTCATAAGCTAGTAGCTACCACTTGGTGGTCGTTTACTTCACTATACTATACCAGTTTGTCTTAATAGCGCCCACGTTATAAAAGAAGACAGCCAACTCAACATCGTAATGAGGAATATTAGGATTGCTATAATATTCACTCCGACGCAGTGTCTCCTTACTCCCATTAACATTGCTCCGTCCATAGATGCCACATACCAGTTTTGAAGTTGTTTTTATGTGGTCAAGCTTCTCACCAACAATGCATAACTTACCCAACAAAAGAGGTCATAAAGGTAAAAGTAAGAGTAAAACGTAAGTCAGGCTTAAACATACTCATACTCAGGGTAATTAACTTCCTTTTTACCTAAAAAGTTCAAAAATACGAGTAGGTACATAGCCTAAAAAAGTAAAAATATTTGCAAATACAGCGAACTCTCTCATAACCGGACACTGACGATACCGAGAAATTTGTCCGGTTATGAGAGGTGTCCGGTTATGGGATAGAAAATAAATTGACATTCTTTATAAAAGAAACATAATAGACATATTCTGTGGCCATAAGGAAAAACAGCAGAAGTCGTTTTTTTACAACTTTTTATGAGAGCAGTTGAAAGGATTGACATTAGCTTGCCAAAAACTACACATCGTATAAGAAAGTTGTTGATACAAAAATAAAGACGAGAAAAAAAATATTTTTATACAATTACTTATGGTTACGATAGTTTTATTAGCTGTTGGAGCATAAGAACATAATGTCAAAAGCTTACGGAAAATCTTTACTTATGCTGTTTTTCCATATGCATATTTGCGGGAAAATTACAAATGGTGTTGTTTTTTGCTGGTCTCTCTATAACTCAGCAACTGTTAGAGATAAAAATAAGACAAATATATGGCAAATAGAATTAAATATTGCGCATCAGTTGGTGTGAAAAACTCAATTTCGCATAAGTCGACTTATGTTGTTTTTCCTTATTGCCACATGTAGGTATTAATTTTATTTTATAAAGGAATTCATTTTTATCTGATAAACACAACTAACCGAAAAATACTAATTTCTGTCTATGACAATCAAGCGTAAAATTACACATACATACATTACACTTAATAGCTCGCTTAACATACAAACCTATTTAAAAAATGCAATGGGATTTATAAATGCACATATAGTTGTTGGATAACACGTTCGCGAACAATTCGCCGTCAATGGTTGAGGAAATTAGCGAGTCATGACAATTTTAGGTATGTTGGGACAAGACGAGATACGCTGACGAGAAATACAATATGCTCCTAAATTCGCACAAAATAATAATAAATATCTCTTAAAATGCCAGAGATATGCGTGTGTCATTCTAGCCTTCCCCACCGAATATCATGTGTTCGTGAACGTGATAACAACGCAAAGGCACACTCCACAATTTACATTTTTGCTTCGTTTCTTTGCAAAATGTAGGTAAAGAAGAGGAGAACAAAACAAAAACAAAAAAAAGTATGTAAAAAGTTTGCCATACGAAGATGTGTTTTGTCCATTTAAGAGAGAGCGACATTCTACTGCGGTTACGAAAATTAGTGTCCGTGCCCGGTTATGAGAGAGTCCGGTTATGGGAGAATTTTTTATATGAAAAATCGTGTATTTATTTCCGTTCTTTGAAATCTGTCCGGTTATAAAAGGTGTCCGGTGACGAGAGCTGTCCGTAAGGAGAGAGTACACTGTATAATAATTTTTGCCTGCTCCTTTTTATTTTATTTATTTATTTTTGGTTTACGTTTGTCAAATCCGTTTAAATGTCGATCTATGAAAGTAACTCCTGCCAGCCTTCAACTACGAAATTTTTGATTACCCTTATCTGATCCGGATCAGATCAAGTGGATAGTAAAACACGGCCATTATGTCACTGTGAAAGTATTATCGCTTGATCTGTTATAAATATCAAGTCTTGAGAACGGAAATAGGAATTTAATTTTCTTTTTCTCATTTGTTTGCACCTTTTGACAAATAGGTACATATTGCTGGTGCCCCCCGATGTTGTTTAAGCAAGTTTCTGGCAAATGCATCAAGTAAGCTTTAACCTGCAAACTAATGTAGGTTTCCATTCGATCGCTTGATTCACGTTGCATACGAAACCCTATTAAAACCATGAAATCCAATTGCCAAGTACACAAAACAATAAATTTGACAGATTAAAATTAAGGACACAACATCTCCTTTGTAATTTTCGCTAGATAACCCGATGATAACGTTATTGCTCCTGTGAGTAAACCCTAATCTACTAAAACGTCATGAAACGAACCCAAAGATGTTGTTACGGACAGTAGCTGTGTATCCTTTGACCTAACTAAAACGTAGTCAGAAGGACGTTGTCTTCTACTAAAGCTCTTTTGAAAGGTTATCTGTGATGAGTGCACGTTTTTCTCCTTTAAGACCAGTTGATGTGTTTCCTTTTGAACGTTTGACCATGGAACCAATTTAATCATTTCAAAAGGTTGTACTCCTATTAAGGATAAGCAATTCGATTTGATATGCTTGCGTGCTTACTTTGATACATGTACTTGGACGATTACTTCGCCTGCGGTCCCGTAATTTTATCTCAGTACTTCTGTACATAAATTATTCCACTTCAACAGATCACGCGATTTTTAATCAAAAAAACCCAAATCTTCCTTGAAATGGAAGCAGTTAAACGAAGAGGTATATTCTTAAAGTCCTTTTTTATGCGAAATAATTAGAGAATTACCCCCTAAAATTTCCACCTTAACTATCCTGCACTAGAGTGTTTTCTTGCGCTCTATTGTACGAGTATATTAAAGGAGGATTTAAGGTGAGGGTTTAAAGGATTTAATTTCATGATGCAAATCTCCTTGCATGCAACACCGAAACGCTTTTGAGCAGAACGCGACTCTATATTATCCAAGGATAATAATAATTTATCAGATCTACCAGAGATTTCCAAATTTCCTGAGCGAAAATCAAAATAATAAATATTCCCTCCATTTCACATGCACACACACATACATATGTATGTTTACACCGCGAAATCCTTTAAAATGGATTCATGAAATATTGCTTTCATTTTTACACTCACATGCACAGAGAGTCCTTGTAAATCTCACCTCTTCCGCTGTGGAAAAAGTTTAACTTGTCAGCCACAGTCATGCATATCCTTTCTATTAGAAAATCTAAAAATAGAAACTTAAAGGGGAAGAGTAACCCTGCTGTTGCTTATAACACACACGCTCTCACTTCGATATAAAATATTAGCTTTTAATTATCCTTTGCTACGGGGGGCATAGAGGTGGCCATTGTGTTGGGATATACGGCTAATGACGGGGTGTACGCGCTAAGTGCGCTTCGGCAGACAGTGGAATAGTGCAACATTGTTAAGAAACGAAATGGAATTAAGCGCGAAATGAAAAGTTATCACGAAAGTTGAAGGATGCGTTTGCAGAGTGGAAGAGTGATGAAGCGAAATGTCCTTGTATAAGGATTACATTAGTCATCCCTGTATGGAAGTGCTAAGAAATTGGGTCAGAAGAGAAATGGAAAAACATGATTATAGATGGCGGGCGCTCCCAAAATAATTCAGCAAGTTGACATAAATTGCAGTGGAATTCCGATCTGTAGACGCAGTGCAATAAGCTTAGTTCGCGGTTGGTGAATTCCCTTTGATGTGGAATTTTTTAGAGATTGATTCTTGTGCAATAAATAAATTATACGATTGCTCTCTACCTAGAGCGGGAGATCCATCCAGACCCATCATCACCTATGGATCCACCGTCTATTGGACTGCTACAAAATTAAAAGCCTACATGAATAAACTCACCACCGGGAAACGCCACAAGTGGGGTTGGATATCATCCTTCATTACCTCCATCAGTTTTGTCCAAAGGTTCTGTAGCAAAGGGAGCCTTCATACTAAGAGAATCCACTACTTATAGACATGCAGCGATACTAGGAGAAATCCAGAAACTTGCAAGGAGATGCAACACTGAATTTTTAACCAGGACTTTAACGACTTTTACACGAACCAGCTGATCCTGATTCCCAGTAGGCAGTCCAAAAAGGTGATCAAGTGATTAAGTGATGGCTCAAAAATGTATTTTACTCTGAGACACTGAGCAAACGAGAATCGTTCAAACTACAGGATGCATGCAGAGTCCAGGCAGATTTACTTGCAATTGAAAAGGCTGCTATACCCATAAGGGATAACGACCGAAACTAGATCGTAAATGGAAATAGTCGGAAATACACATATTCAAATTCTGTATACGTTTAATCACAGGACACTCACATGATGAGCAAGTGGCATACTGGGTCCAACGTTATCTGCAGAAGCTGCTAAGACAAGGAAAGGAATGAATCGATCTACTGCCCCACCATACAAGAACGACGCCTACGCACCCTAGGCTACAGATTCTTGGAAACATTGCAGAGCTGGAAAACTCAAAGATATCACATCTTATAATATTAAATAAGGCAAAAATACCTGGGAAGACAAATCCTACCCGGGCTGACATCGCCCAGATCTATCGATTTCTCGAAAACACTGGAGTTTACACGGCACACAGAGCGTTTTCCTTGAATTCACCTATTCCTTCCAACCTCTCCATCTCACTACACTACCCCTTTCACTAACACACACCCCAACCATTTTTTTTTCTCGGCTCAGTTCCAGAGGGGAGCACAACGGGTCCGACTTGCGTCCTAATACGTGAAGAGGAGTAATCCTAACCCTCATTAACCAACTTAACCAACCAATATTCACCAAAAGCATACACTGGTAATAATATTTAGTATTTATTCATTAGGTTTGTAGTAATAAAGCAAAACTTATATCGATCGTGTTCGGACAACTTCCTGTTATCTATCTATCTACAATGTATACGAGTATAATTAAAACGCCAAAACAAGAGCTTGTAATTCCTCCTGAGAGTTTATTTCTGCACCGATTTCAATGATTCTAACACTGGTCAAAAGCTTACGAACTGAACTTCGTTTATCAGTATAAACAATTTTAAAAAAGCATACGAGTAAAGTTATTACGAAAAAGCATTATTTCCTATACCTACAACGGGTATAGGATTCCTCGCACTGGGACACTAGTTTTCATTATTCGTTTATACTCGTTCGCTTTTATTCCAGAGGAGGTATCTCTAGCGGTTCCCATAGCAAGGATAAGATAGAGATATGAATTTCAGGAGATGTTTAAGGGCATGCAATATTGATGTACAATTGTGACATTGCCATTTGCACGGATTGGCAAGCATTCGAATCACCAATTATTATTATTCCTTAATTGGTAAGGCACCGTCGCACATCTCTGAATGAGAAAAAGAACAGATGAATGCTCATGTCCTGCTAGTTCCTGGTGGCTGAGATATCGCAGGTAACTGTGAAGCAGACGAATTATCCAAAGAAGGCAAACAACTACAAAAAATGAACTCCAAGTACCAATAGAGTCGGTAAGGCATAAAATCCTTACTCCTAAATTATTATATTAACGCAACCTTGATGCATGTAGTCAACTAAATCGGCGGAATACAGCTAAAAATCAGCGGGGCACCTATCTGCACCCTTGTTGGGGTATTGACAGGTCATTGTGCAATAAGTAGACACACTAACCTGTAGATACCAGTTGCATTGATGAGGAGGATGGAACCCATTCACCTCATGTACAGGTAGGTACCCAGCAGCCTCCTCCTTAAAAAAAACAGAGTCTGAGAGAACGTTTCTCAATACAACTTCATTATATTTCCTCAATGGAAATCAATAAAATGCGGAATTGTATCCAACTGTTAAAATGGTTTTAAGAGCAACGATCAAAATCTGCTCACATGGCAACACAATAGAATGGACCTAAGTGGATCTAAGAGAATTCCAACAAAGCACTGTGGATAGCCACTTAACTTAACCCTAATCTTCTTCTCCGTGAAAAAGTAAACATCAAGCGTCCTCATTCTTCTTTTGGCAACGGCAGGACAATCACCTAGCAGGTGGCAAACGGATTGACATAACTTCTAAAATCTATAGTATTTGTTTCCTTGTGATACCTGATATATGCGACTGAGATTTAATAACGAAATTGATTTATTTTTATCATAGGTTCTGCGACGTATGTATTTCATCCTTTGATTATTAGCTTTATACATAATTATGTACATTTGTAAGTAGCTTTGCTGACAGGAAACATCATGAAGCGGAGCGGCTGAGATACTCGTATATTTAGCACCGACTGGAAAGCCGTTTATAATGTAGGAGAAGGAGGTGGGAGGAGTTATGAGTTGAGAATTGACAGGAAGTGAGGATGTGGATAGGATATAAGGATGGGATAGGACCGGAAAGAGAAAGAGGGTCGCATGCGAGGAGCGCAGCACGCTTGCGATGCACGGCTCTGCTCGCCGGATATGGGGGGGGTCTTGTCCTTGCATACGGCTACCCTACACACAAAACATAAATCGTGCCAGAACATAAAAACTCCATACATATTTTTGTCACCATATTTGTCCCGAAGAGAGCAAAATATGGCGATACTCCAGTAGACATGTGTACCCCACTTCTTAAAGCGCACGCAATGTCGCTTAGGTGGACATCCCAATCACGTGGATAGCTTTTTAGGTAAGACCGAATAGCTGCCAACAATGTCAAAAAAAATGTCTGAGCCTTATCCGCATAAGCTCACGGGGAAGTGAATACTTATAAAATCCAAAGCAGTTGTGCATGTGTAATGTGCAAGACAAGATTGTCTACTACAATCCATAGAAAATGTGTAATAAAATTTAGTAAATGAAATATGTATTTATATGTGGTGACACACACACAGAAATAAGCCGCTGGAAAGCACCGCACAACAATTCATGACGTCACAAGGCACACCACTGACTCTGACCGCTAAGCGACCAGTGGAGTTTTTGTGTGCCCGCTAAGAAAAGTCAGTCGTCAACCACCAGCTCCCCCGTGAACTTCTTTCATAAATCTTATTGTGTTAAAACCTAATTTGGTTTGTTAAATAAATGAATTACTTAATATTAAATTAAACATTGATTAGTTCTCTTTGGAATAAGACACTAAATATACATATAATAATATACAGCTGATATTTATTATGGTCAGTTAATATAGAAGTTGTTAATGAGTTGACTCCAGCGCCATCTATCGGGTCCAGATTTTGTAGTTTTTTCTTTATGCACTATACAAATATAGACTGAGAATATGAATCATTTAATATAGAAGTTGTAACTTGATTCCAGCACCACCTAGCAATTTCTTTTTGCATATGTCCTTCCTTAGGTCCCAGACTACCTCTATACCAAATTAAATTATGATTGGTTCAGCGGTTTAGACGTGAAAAGGTGGACAGACAGACACAGGCAGACAAAAAGACAGACAAAGACAGACAATCAGACACAGACAGACAGACAGACAGACAGACAGACAGACAGATAGACGGACAGTTGACACTGATGTTTTCTGTATACATATTTCCCCTGTATCATTTCCCTTTATCGTAATACATTAATCGTAACATATTTATCGTAACGCTACATTTTCAAAAACAAATACGTCGCTAAAGAAGTATTCACTTCAAAAACTACAGAATGTAACAATTCAATATTAGTAGAACGTTGTATAATGAATAATTGTTTGGTTTAATATTTCCATTAAATATTACTAGTAGCGCCTGTGGTCGAAACTCGATTAATTGTGCGAGAGCAACGCACGTATTAATATTTATTATTTTACCTGGTTTTTACCCGGCTTAGGCACAATACATTGGGAAAGAATTTACACACTGCACTGCCTCTCTTCACAACCTTTTAAACAAAACAAAAATCAACCAAATATGTTGTGTTTAAGGCAGTTAAAAAGGGATTGAACTGTTTTGCCTTCGCCTATTTATATAATGATGACGATGATGATGATGATAATGATCTGCAATCAACAACTGTTCACCACCACTTACTTTCAATAAAAAATAATAAATTAACATCATTAAAAGGGTATTATATATGTATGTGTAAGATGGTAGGTACTTAAAATTTGATGTCAATCCCACGCCTCGTCATTTGATGTATGTAAATACATACGCCTCATAAAAATCATTCAAAGTCCATTTTAACGCACCGAACCATAAGTCGAGCGCTTCGCAATCAATTCATAAATCATACCTCATAAAGCCGGCTTTTCCCCATCAACGTGACACAGAATTTAATTCTTCGCCTACGCAAATATTGGCCTTTCAAAGAGCGTGTCAAATACCAAAATATTCATAGAATGTCGCTAAAAAAAATTGGACCTACTTGTAGGCTTCATTGTATGACTGCCTCTTTCAGAAAAAATCAAACAAACTGACACATCTCATGAGTCATGAGCCAAACGAATAGAATAAAATCGAGTTCACTGTCATATACAGATCCTCGAATGATTTTTGTATTCATTCCACAGATTCTATGGAGTCAATGTCTGCTAATACCCTTCTTGTTGAGTAGATGCCTGGGTACAGAGGCATACAAATTTAAATGAAAACACTCTTAACAGCTTTGATGCCCGCTTTTTTTAATTCAATCCATTTGCATAGGCTAGCATCCCGCGAAGTGCCCACCCTACTGCGGGCCAACACACAGTCCATCCTCCAGATACAAATTCAAAAAAAAAAGCGCTCCACGCGATGGCAAGTTAATTTCACCCCGCATTACGTTCCGGACGAAATTTTTTTATGTGGAATACTCGAAATATCATCCTGACAGTCAAATATTGTGAAGTGGGTGCTGGCGTATGGGGACACATGCTTTTCTATTCCCGCTGTCATGAATGTGTAGAAAAGTCAAAATCGCAATAAATCTGAAATACGCGCCTGAATATGGGAAACGTTAAGCTGAGATTTGTGTCAACGATGATGATGACGATGATGTTGATGTGGTGTCCTAAATATTTCATGGGGCTTGCCATAAACGATTCTTTTTTTTTTGTTCCTCGCTCAGTTTGTCTCTTTCTAGCTTTGGTAGATACAAGAAGGAATATTTTTTTTCGCTTTTCCCATCGAAGATCCTTCTCTCCTTGGTTGCTAATAATAAATATTTTTCAATATGCGATTTAACGGGACATTTCGTTTGGTATTTGATTTCACCAGAATTTGGGGGATTGCGTATAGAAAATAATTTGTTTTTTTTTTTCTTCGTGAGTCCTATATGGGAGTATGGATATGTCATAACGGAGATTTATTCAAAATTCCTTTAAGGATTTTCGGCTTTTTTTGTTTGTTCATTCTAAATTGCATTTCTTTTTGGAGAGAAGAGAGACATTTTAATTTGAATTAATTGGAAATTTGTGGCAGAATGGCAAGACGACTGGCACGTGCAACGTGGGATGTTGTAAGCAGTTTCCAAAAAAGGTGCGCCTACTCCAGAACGCCTTATTATTTGTATGCCTAACGAAGCGGAAATGAAATCAGTCACCATGATGAAAACAAATTTTAATAAGCAATGAAAATTCAAATATCAACACATAACAATTGTTACTACCTACCTACGTACATGCGTAATGGAGCAAAACAAGTCTGAAAGCTTAATGTAAACATATAACGGTACACCATTCTGTTTTCGATATTGTGCTATTTTCGGGCTGTCAATCACAATGCTGGTAATTCTCTTATATCTGTCAAACAGAAACTGAACATTTTACATTTTGCGCCGCCATTTTACGTATCACTAAATTCGAACAACAATGAAATCCAAAAAGTCGTATACCTAGTACGTTCTACGTAATTTTTGAAAGTGAATTGCGTGACTAAATATGTACATTATAGCACGGAGATTTTCGGTCTTACTATCCGGCGATAACTGAACCGTTATAATAGGCAGGGTTCTCTTTTGGCTTATCGAACGTACCGTTGCATACCTGAATGCTCTTTCGAATTGAATACCTTCTAAGTCCAGGTTTTAAGTTTTGAAAAACTTCTTCTGGGCTGAAGCTTGCGCTAAGACCTTTTAATAAAAAGTACTGTAGCTTGTCTTCTTTATTTGTATAAGTAAAATATTCGGAATTTGTTTCCTTCAATAGTTCTTTGACTTTGCTACAGTCTACTGTGCGGTCTCCTACGTGCAAAAGATTATAGGTTGTGCTGTGGTGGAAACTTAACCCTTAACGGCCCAATTTTTTATTTTCTAATGAAATAAATAAAACATAACATCTAAAGTGATTCTGCATACTTAATAATGTATTTCGTTGCGTCGTTTACCTGTGGGGGCGGATATTGTGGTATATATCAAATTCGATCAAACGGGCGCTAGGGCTACATTTTGAGCTTAAATACGAGATGTAAGGTATATTACGAAAGAAAAAATATTGTGAAAATGAAAACATAGTATTTAGTATATTTTTGAAACCGGATTCATAAAATTTATTCAAATAACATTTTAAAGTAATTTCTGGTCTTTGTCGAATGTGCTTATGTGACACGACCAACTTTCAATATATTCTTAGGCACATTTATATTGAATAAGCTTGTATTAAATATGATACAATGGCCAATTATGATAAAATATGAAGTTTTTTGAATTTACAGCATTTTAACTAATATGTATCAAATTTGATACATTGGGCCGTTAAGGGTTAATTGCGCTATAGAGCGTAATTGACCTTCATGGGTTGCCATTGAGCAATGGCGTCTATACCAGTCGTTTTTAAAACATCGTTTGTTTTTTAACTCTTTTTATTAAGCAATATCAGTCGATTCTTTTTAAGTCTATCGCCTAAGCAAAGGGTGATTCCAGCCTTGCCCCTAAACCTGAGGTAGTAATCTTTCCGCCGACTTGGCAGATTTGATAGCTGAAATTGTTCCTTAAAGTTGTTCATTTCCTTTTCATTTTTGCATTAATTTTTTATTCCCGGAAATGTAGACATTTCACCTCCTTAAAAAGGAGGCAAAAACATTCATTAAATTACACAATTTTTAAATTTAGGGTTCATTAACCGTTTTCTTTGAACGTGTTTAATTTTAGCTTGCCACCATTTCAAGGACATCCATTCAAAAAACTGGTTCATTGTCCTAGGAATAAGAAGTGTAATAAATCAAAAACACTGATTCTTTTTATTTCAAGTTTCTATTAAACGAATTGAATCCTTGAATTGATTAAATAGGGTAAGGCAAATACTCGGAAATAGAAAAAGAAATATATAAATGAACTTTGAAAGCTCTACGCAAATGTAAATTCTAACGCAATTTTCTATTAAAGCAGAAAACCAGCAAATTCTGAGAGGAATTGTCTCCTTCAAGGACATTTTTTCGTATCGTCAATATTTGTTTGAAACAATTTGTACTTCAAAGACATCAGGTAATTCCTTTCTTATTTATTGTAGAGATCTGTGTTACAACATCTGTAATGAAGTGCTTATGAGGAAAATGAACTATAATTTCCTTATGTTCACCCGCTAGGTATATTTCTATTAACATGGAAACATAATTGGAAACTTCTCAGGAAGTTGAAAATCATATATGTATGTACATACATATGTATTTTCTCCATACTGTGTGGCATAAAACAACAATTCGAGGAAGGAAGGCAACGCACATGCTACTTCGACAAATCCACAGGACACTTACATAGCATACACACATACATACATACACATGTATCACTGTAAGATTAAATCATATTTTCTGTTTACCTTCTCGTATCCTTTAAAGTTGTGATGCTTTCTCTTTTGAAAGGGCTCTTAAGAGTACAGCATTAAGCAAACTCACTCGACCATGAAAACAGAGTGACGGACATGAATGATATTAGTGTGACCCGATTACACTTTGTAGTTCTTTAGTTTTTGGCAGACTACCATTTATTAGGCGATCTTTACCTCTAAAAGCTATTTCTTATAATTTTTGAATTTGCAATTCGATTTTTAATTTAAGTAATCGATAACTAACGGTTTTAGGTGATCATTTTGGATCTACTCGTAATCTGTAGAGATTCCTCTTTAGGCTGAAATGTGCATTGGTTATGATTCTTGAAGTGATCCCGGTTGAATTTCACTTAAAAATGTTGATTCAATTCGGACATGAAAAGTCGGAAAAATCCTGTTCTTAAAATTATGGGAAAGCTACAGATTATTTTTCAAATCCTCCCCCATATGTAAGTATATCAGACGAATTCTTACTTTGATGTGAAGGGTTTAAAAATACCGAAAGATTCTGTTATCTTCCATTAATCAATATGTTTCTGTCATACACATGAGAATTTAAAATCATCATTTAGGAGATTGACGAAAATAAATAATGTCAAGCTGGTCACACTGACTACACGACGAGAACGCTGCATATTGCTAGTAAATAAACGCCTGGTTATTGTTCAATATTTCTGTTTGGCTTCGTCACAGGCAAAGAGGTAGAGCATGAGTAGATTATGACATTTAATTACCCAGATACGGCTTTGTAGTAAGAGGAGGAAGTCTACGCAAATACATACGACGAAGGGAGCTCCTTCATTGAGTGATACCTTAACTCATACGGGCTGCGGCGCGGGTGTAACTTGTATATGTTTTCGAGTATGTGTGAAAATTAACCCTCATGAAATATTTATGAAACATAGGTGTTTTCACACCGTTATTGATCTATCAAAACTTACAGAAGGAGTGTGAGCGAAGGATGTCGCCATCCATAGACAATTGCCAACTTGGCAACGTTGAATTGAAAGTTTCCCTGTACTTCCTTCATTTTATAGTCATATACATATGTTATGTAGGCACGTGTGTACATATACATACATATATGAGTATGTTTGCCAGCTTATAGCAGGGTAACGGGATATTAAGTTCAATCGTGTCACTAAAGGAATAATACCATTTGGGAAGTTTACCAAAGGTCATCATGAAAGCTAATACTACAAATTTGACTGTGTGCCAATTAGGACGATTGGGAAAGGAGAAGAATTTGGCTTCAAAGTGTACTCGTATGTATATCTAAGCTTAACGTGTCCTGTAAGGAAGATTGTGCAGGTATTTTTATTCTCTCCGTGTTAAGGATGCCTAGAATAAAAACCGTATTTTCCTACAAATGTATATTACTGAACAGATTCCAGACTTAGGAATTGTTCAATGCATAAAACTTGAATCAGGAACTTTCCGATGAATGGTAACAATTCAGAGAAGATGAGTGGAACTTTGTTTCTCTTTCTCATCTATGCAACTTCTACAGAAATCATTTGGGAAGGACGCCTTAACTAGTTGCATATAGTGTCCTGTACTAAATTGTAGTCTTTTAAGGGATAGAAGATAGCTAGAGCGTTTCAGAACCACCATGGGCCAGATCTGTCTGGTGGCAGGGCATGTATGTAGAGATCCCCCTTACCATCTAACATTGGTTCTATTGACTGTGTCGAGTTTGAGCGAAAGCTTGCCAGCAGCAAGGGGCTTATCTAAATTCTCCTTGTCTTGTAGAATCAGTTCCTAGTTTAGGGAGCTCCTCAGCTTTACAATTTCCTCGAATTTCACTGTATACATACAACATACATATGCGAATGTTGCACTGCTTGGCCATTTCTATAAAAGAATAGGGACAGTTAAAGGTGGTTTCTAATGTAGATAAGGCTGATTCCAGGGACTTGAAAACTGCCTTCCAATCCGAGAAAATGATAGAATCATTGGTAGATATTACTTGCATCGGCGAGTTTCTTCAAAACAAATATAATCACTGCTGTCCGACAGGATTTCAAGGCCGCCTATGACATCATCTGGAGAGATGAACTGTATAGATCCATGTCTTGTTTTGACATCCCTGCCAAACTCATCAATCTGTGCAGAATGACGATGGAGAAAGCTCGCTGCTCCATCGAAGTCGGTAATGACCTCACCGAGACCTTCGATGTCAAAAAAATATTCAGACAAGGTGCCACGCTGTCATGCGACTTCTTCAACATCATTCTTGAAAGAATTGTTCGAAACTCACAAGCCAACACACGAGGAACGATCTTTTAAAAGTCCGTTCAACTATGTAGTTGCACACGCCGACGACATTGACATTATTGGTAGAACACAGCGAGCTGTCTCCGATGCATTTGCGAGTATAGAAATGGAAGCGGCTAAAATGGGTTTAGCGGTAAACGAGGGCTAAACAAAGTACATGTTGTCAACAAAAAGGGACACTCAACATTGGCGAATTGGACAGAACGTTACAATAGACAGCTACAACTTCGAGGTGGTAAAGGACTTGGTCGACTTCGGCTCTGCTATAACAAACTGTTTCTTTGGGCTAAGAAGGTAATTGAGTAGTAAAGCCCTTTCCCGATCAAGTAATGAGACTCTATATTAGACTCTTATCATCCCAGTCTTGCTATATGAAGCTAAGGGATGGACTTTATCGAAAGCGGATGAAGATATCTTTAGTTCTTCGTAAGATATTCGGTTCCGTTTGCGTTGACAGGTTTTAGAGGAGAAGATCCAACAACGAACTATACAGCGATATTAACCTGGCCAAAAAAACTGCGCATTGGGCGTTTTGATAGCTAGGACATGTAGAGCGTATGGTAATCAACGCTCCGGGTCGGAGAATATTCGATTCTAACCCGGAGGGTCAGCGCAGCAGATGGTGCGCACAAGTAGAACAGGACCTCAACCAACTTGGAGTGCGCAACTGCAAGCAGTTAGCTTAAGGGTTGTTGATTGAGGCCCTGGTCCATCCCGGAATGTAGTGCCACCCAAGTTAAGTTAGTGGACCACACGGGTGATTTTAAAGCTGAAACAGCGCTTTTCCTTTGGTAATTTCTATAAAATGGACACCTGCTTCTGCTAGTCTGTCGACTTTGAGAGCCCAGCTAGTACCAAGCACGTGGTACCATTATATATGAAACAATTGTAGTGCTTACTTGGGGAAGAAATGACTTGGAGAGTACCAAATTTTGGTCTATTACTAGTATAGTCGACCCCGCTTAAATGAAATTAAATTGGTGGCAAATTGCGGTATTTTCACTTACGCGAAGCTGAATTAGTAATTCTTTAATTTCGGACTTACATTTTTTTCAGTTAACCGGGTTTTTTCAGTTAAGCGCAGTTTAGAAAGGCGGAGTCGACTGTACTAGCACTAGAAGATACTTGATAAAGAATCGGCCGTAAGGTATCTATTTTCTTGTAATTCAACCGCTTAAAGTATCAAGCAATCAAAGAACGTAACTCAAATACAATTGCAAAAGAAAGAAAAAAAACAACTAGAAAACAAGCCCCAAACATTAAAGTTACTAGGTGGTGTGAAATTGTCATAATGCGGCCAAAGTATATCTTGCAGGGCTCCTCTGTACGTGTTTTAGTACTAAAAGTCTTTGCTTCTTTCGTGCCATAATGACTGATGAATGATAGCTTCCAATAAAATCTTTTATAGCCCATAATAATTATGATGATAGCAATGTGCTTTGCATTTAATATTCTATATTATGAAGACATTCCCCCTCGAAGAAAAATAACACGACTTTCTTATGCATTAGCAGTAAACAAAAAATCCACCCTTACACACACATTCATATGTAATACATATGTAACATACGTACATATATATTTTCATAATTATTGAATTTCATTTACCGTATTGTTATCAAATCGAAGATACCTACGTACCTTTTCCCACACGTAATATACATACGAGTGTTGTTACTGTTCTGTTTTTGTGTTGACGTTTGAAAAAATGTATAAACTCATCAGCACGCAATTATTAAATTGGAAAATAAAGGATAACAAGAGAAAGTAAATATTTATCGCTTCGAAATGTTCAAGGAAAATAAAAACAACCAAAAACATATTTGAATCGCTAACAGTTGTTTTTTATATTCAAAATAGTTGAGAGCCGGGTTTTTAATGGAATCACAGGAATTCAACCCATCAAAATCAGGTTGGAGATGAACCCAAGCATATCATCGGTTTGTTGGTAAATAGGTCGTATGTAGCTATTTTGTGTGGTTCCGTTGGAAGAGTTAAAATTAAAATACTTATGTAAATTTATATGAAAATTTACAACATTTCTGTGTTTATTCTTGACAGGTGAATATAAACGGTTTTGAAATGATTTAACTCGAAAAATGTTTATCTGCACGAAATGGTTGAGGGTGAGGCTAACGACATTACAGAAATGTTTTTAAGTGACAACGGTATGACTGCAGAGGGACGATGTGTGTATAGGTAAATTAAATAAATAAAACAATTAATATGAACAACCTGACGACAACAGGATTCAAAGAAATTTGATTTTGGCATTGAGCTGAAAGGTTTTTTTTACAGGACTATGGGGCTGTTGACCTAAGAGCTTTAATTTGAATATAATACCTTCAACTGTTCCTGGGAAAAAGGATTTTGACGAATAAAAAGACAAACAGACAGACGAAGAGCAAAATTATCCTATAAGAGTATAAGGGCTCCGTTTTTTCATTCTGCGGTATGGATCAAACCATCAAACAAAGTGATGTCAATTAATGGTATCTTAGGAGAGATGGCATACCTACACGCATACTCACGACATTGAATTTGTGGCTGAGAAGTTCAAACTCAATCTATCCGAAAATAAGGGCCGCCCGCCGGCCTTAAGGGTTGTTAAGCTGCTGTCGAGTTGGAAAACAGAGCTAATGGCAAACGATTTATTTTCACGATATGTTCGTATTGGGTCACTAATAAAATTGAGTAACTGTCTGTCCGAGTAAGCCGCAAACACAAATATGTTGATGCTCACGGATTCTTATTTTCATGTTTTTTTTTCAATGGCGACCTCAATATTGTCAGTCTTGAATCAGTTATATGCTCGGTCGTCTAGGCAAAGTGAGATATCGATGCGAGTCCATAGTATATCTATGTACTTAGAGCTTTAACTGATATTTGAAAGTCTGAAAAGACATGGACAACGGCGCCTTTGATTACTCTTTACAGATAAATCATGGCGCTGACCTCTATGAGTGAGCATGCGTAGTAGTGGTAATTGCGTTGGACTGGGACTGGGACCGGGTTCAATCCCACCAAACATCTGAAAGTTTTTTTCACTTTTCCACGGTGCCACTTCTTTCGAATATCTGACAAGCAATCAAAGAGAGTATGAGCTGATGAGCTTCTCAAATCTCAACTCGCCGTTCGGGGTCGGCAAAAAACTGTAACACAAATGGTTGCGAGAAGTAGGCTCTGGTTCACCCCGAACTGTAGCGCCTCAATTTCCACTTGAAACACACTAGGATATGAAAGCGGGTTCCAATTGGTGTACTTAACTAGACTTCCAGGGTCCCCCGTTGGATCATTTGCTTCGGACAGAAATGTCGTCCCCGAATCTTCTTTTTTGGTCATAGAAAGCGCAACACATTTCTTGATTGGTTTGAAGTCTTTCACGTTCTTCTTGGACGAAGCGCGCGTATTTTCACAAAGTTTATAGATAAAATATTTACGTATGCATGTCTTTTTTCATTTGTTGTTTTTTTTTCGTGAAATCGGTTATAAAACTCGCATAAAAACTTGTTGACTATATTTCCGTTTTGAAGTGTTTTTTTCTTTTTCAATTTTCTCCTTTAAACCTTTTCGCATTCATCATGAAATAATATTTTTATTATTTCATTGCGTGAGAAAAACCCATATCTGGGTATTATTTTCATATTTTCTCATAAAAATGGCACGGCAGTAAATAGCCAAACGATATAGACTTATACAGGAGTACGGTGTATGCATGGATGTGTACATAGCGCAATCGTATGAATAGAATTGTTTGTTTTTTTCTTCGCAGTCATTACATCAAAGCAAATAAAATGCAGTCTGTTTCACTAATCCTTTCATTCAGATTTCAGATATATTAGCTTCTTAGCAACTCGTATGTATACTCGATACAAGTATTTCTTTACTATGAAGTTGCATGAGGGATTTGAAATTAATGAATATTTTTGACGTGAATATATTACTGCAACTTTTAAGGAGGACAACAATGAATCGCGACTGTTGTTCTATATTCGAGAAACACCGCTTCCATACAGAACAATTTTGCTTTCATATGTCCACAAAGTATTCTGCGATTTTCCATCAGACCAACAGACACATTTTTGACAAAGTCCTTAATCTCTGTGTGTTTTTGTGAGCAATGGCTTTTTCATCGGACAGCGAGCAGTCAACCTGGGCTTCCAGTAAAATTCTACGCACTTTCATGTCACTTACAGAATGAACTATCGTTTTTCTTAGCTAGCCGATTTTGATGATGACGGCCGACTTTAATGGTTCCATCTTCGACATCCGAACTATGATTCGATCATCCTGAAAGCATGTTTGTCCTTTCGGAGCTATTTTCTGGTTTTTCGACATATTTGATTGTGTTGGATACCATTTCGGTAGAACAGGCATTTTTTGCATATGATCCCTTAGTTTAATGATCAAATTGCAATGCTCAATGTTTGGCCCGACCCACTTACGATACGATTTACGATTTGATTTGATTCGCATTAGGAGATCCGATCGAAACCCAATTTTGGTTGAACCTTCCACACAAATAAGGCAGGATTTCAACATTGGCTTGAATGACGTTGCTCACCGAGACTTAATATAACCGAAATAAAAATCATCTGAGGACGCTAAATCGCACGATATCAGCCACATCATCTCTTCTCGAAATAACGCGACCTGGAAACTTTTCTTCAAAAATGCATTTATTTGTATTATCTTATATGTGGCTTTTAGCCTTACTGGTCATTACACGTACTATTTTCATTTCTCGATACCTTTTTTTCACCATTTGGGAAATACGAGTGCCGTCGAGCATCGGCAGATTACTTCGCATGACCTGACCATAATGAATACAAAGTGTTCCCGTGAATTCATTTTTGATCTATTATGCATGTATGTATGCAATACAAAATCGAAACTACTGCACCAGTTGACATATTTCGCTGCGATCATTTGCAGTTTATTATATCGTATAATATCAACAACTCGCATTTTGTTTCTTCACACTTTTTTTTCGCAAACTTTTATTTCGATTTTTAATTATTTCGGCATAGGTTATTCCGCATTTATTATTTCGCTTTATTCTATTTGGCAAAATATTATTTCGTATTTTTATTTTATTTGGCTTTCATTTTATCACATGTTGAAATTTCGCGCGAAATTCTTAATCTTAACATAATATGATAAAATAAAAGCTAAACAAAATAAAAATACAAAATAATATTTTGCCAAATAAAATTTGTCAAAACCGTTTAAGCATGCTGCTTAAAAAAAACCTGGACACAATAAGTAATAAACGATGGATTTCCTTTACAACAAATTTCTATTAACAAAACAAAAAATAAATAAAAGTAAAAAAAAAAATAAAATGTTCAATATAAATAATCCTTATTTTCATAAAATTAAACTCAAACACAAGGAAACAAGCGACTGAATAGCATTGCACGAATTATCGGTTTGCCAGATAAGCAAAGGCAAAAAGCGCCAAAAAAACGGTTGATAGAAGCGCCAAGCATAGAAATGCTAAAGAAGTAATGCGAGTTAATCTTACAGCGAAATGAACGCAAGTCGAAATGCAATATGAGTTCTGCGAAATAAAAGAAATATATTTAGATCGTCGCGTCGCGAGATAATAGTTTGCGAAATGAAAACAGCGAATTGTCGGTTACCCGTTTATCTTCCATTTCTGCATTAGCATACTCTTTTGGACATCAACTGAATTCATTGAACTCTGAATTTGTTTCCAAAATGCCAAAATTTAGTCACTGCTCGCATTTTTTTTTTTTTTTTAATTCATCCAAAAAATCAAAAGTTACTAACAAAAAAACTGAATGATGAAATGACATGAAACTTTGACAGTGATTATTATATCAATAGTGTTGCCATATCTTAGTTGGGCTCATTACTTATTGAACAGCCCGCGCCATTAACTAACGATTAGTTTGCAAGTTTATTTGGTTTCAAAGTTCTCAGATAACATTAACGCCGCGCCGCTACCACAAGTTGACAGCACATATTTGTAAAAACAAACCCAGTTTTATTGACTTTGCGTTGAGGGTTTCTGATCAGCCAGCTGATCTGCCGATGTTGAGTAAAACAGTCCACCGCTGTTTGACAGAACTCTTAAAAATCAGTTTTTTTTGTGACATTGATCCAAAGCCTCTTCAAAGTGCTGAGCCTAAATACACCGAATTCTGTTTTTACACGTTCCCAAAAAATTCGTGTAAAATAAAATCGTGTAAAAAATCGGGTATTTGTATGAAAATATATGTGCAAACTAAATATTGGTTTCAGACTAGCATTAAAGTACATAATACAATAGCTCAATAAAAAAGGTTATATGTTGTACATAATTCAAAGAAGATACAAACATTGAGCGGATTTGTAAAAATAATGTTTTATTCGTTGTCATTGTCTGACAAAAGTTGTGCAAGATCACTGCTAATACCAGAAAATCATGGTCATCGTCTTCTGGATCAGTTTATTTATTGGAACTCTGCGCAAAATCTAGCAATTTCAACACGAGTTTCGGTAGTTTTATGAAGAAACTCGGTAATCAATGGCTGTGTTCCCATTTTAACTCGAATCTTTAGATCACTTTGAAACATTTCAGCTTGCTCCTCATTAGAATCGTGCATTATAAAACTAGGAGACAACCCGAAATTTGGAATTGCTTGCCATTTTATTCGTCTTATTTTAAAATGCATCGTGTAAAAAGGGAACTAATTTTTTTTTCTGATTCGTGTAAAAGTAAATTCGTGTAAAAAAAATCTTGTAAAAACAGAACTGAGTGTGTTCATTTCAGATAAGTTCTGAAAGGATTCAAGTAACGATTAATTGACGAAAAATCAATCTCATTAGAGGAATGAAATAAATTACATGTAATAAAACCATAATGAAAACAAATTCAAATTAATTGCACAGCAACCGCTTTTTCGACTTAAATCGTTTCACACAGTCTTCGACACACCTGTCTAAAATAATGAAACCGCCTTCAAAGAAAAAAAAAACTGACTTAATAGAAGAAAAAAAAAAAAAAACAACCACCACCAAACAGATTCTATTCTGTGTTCCACTTGGTGGTAATAGAAACCACTTACTACATTAGATTTACACTAAGTGGTAGTAGCAAGCAGTATACTGAGATATACCTGTCAATGGTTAGCAACTCCCCCGAATCGACGTCGATTGTTAGGATTTCACTTTGGAAACTGACGCAATTAGTCATGTAAATTGTGGCCCGTAGCTCTTCGCCCAGGACGACGGCTGTTGTCGCCATGGCCGGTGTTATCATTGATGTTGCTCCAGGTACTGTCACCGGTGTCATTGAGTGGCTCTTGTCACGTGATTTACGTCCAACCGCGTCAACCAAGTGCGTAAGGACATTCCTGTAATGAGTTTTTTTTTTTATATAAAAGGTATTTTAAGAGATACGGATATTTTGGTGTAGCAGGTTCGCCATTGTTGTTTATGTGCCTTCCTTTTGTCGCCTGTATTGAGGAGCGCATAAAAGGAGGATAAACAGATAACGAAAAGCCAAGAAATTAGTATTTATCGATTAATTATTTTTGAAGTATTTTGTAGCTACTCGTACCTACCAGCGAAGGGTTGCTTTCGATTTTTTGTCGATTTTTTTCATTCCCCTCTTAGGTGGTGATTTTTTTTTTTTGCTTTTTCTACGGAGTGTGTAATTGAGCACTCATTTGTAAAAAAAATATATACCTAGGGTATCTACACATACATAAATATATGAATATTTAAAGAATTATAAAGCGTAACCGTTTTATTGGTTTTTATAAATTAATCTGTTTTCTATAAGCATTTATAGTAGATAAAAAAGAAACATGAATGTATCAATAAAACTAGATAAATAAAAATTTACAATATCGATGTAAATATTTTAACAATAATAATTTTTATAATTAGATATAAAATATGGACAATGCTGTTCATCATTTTCTGACAGCTTAGCTGAGCTATCAGGCTTAAAGATCAAAGACACTGTCATCACTGCTATAAATTTCATTTTCGCTTTTCACGGAATTTCTGAACTCAATTGAGCATTCGACAATTCTTCTTAGTTAAATTTTTTATTATAATTTCGCTTACAACGATCCATCTAGCACAAAAATTTAAATAAAAGGGGAAAACAACAAAATAATAGGTAAACAATGATGTTTCTTGGCACAAGAGACGTGCATATTAATGAAACACAGGGGTGCATTTTTTTACACACAAACCGACAATCAAACAAGCCTAAAGAAAGTTTTTATGTACTACTTTGGGCAAAAATAAACAATATATTTGACTCTAGAGGCCAAAAATCGAACACGGTCTTACCCGATAGAGGGTTGATAATGTCATCATTGTACCTTCCTTCAATTGATGTGGACAGTAAACTGTGGATTGAAACGGTTTCATCAATACGGCTGAAGTTATAGATAAAGGAGGTACTTCCGATTCGTCATATAAATTTTAGCTGACAAAAGTAGTATTCAAAGCGTTTTACAGTAGAATTTTTCTTGGAATTTCTTGGAAACATACCCTAACTCGAAAATTCCCCAAACTCAAAAATTTGCTTAGGTTTCCACGCAGTAGCTTAAGGGGTTACATGGGTTTCCTCGGGTAAAAACGGCTTATTTTTAACAATTTTTTTTTATATAAGAAAATAAATATTTCATTCAAACTTTTTACTGCCTTAAATATATATATATACATATTTGTCAAAGAATTTCTGAAATTGTTGTAGAAAAACATTTAAAACTCTGCCACTATGACGTCATTTCCAGTGAACCCTCGGAAAAAAGGTGCTTGCGCGTTGACAGCAGAACTCATGACAGGATCAACTGAATTCAAAAAGAAAAATACGAGTTTTAGCTTATACCTTAAACTAGAACTTGGACGAAGAAAAAAACAAAAATGTGAAAATTGGATGTTTGGCAGACATTTTGACAAACAATTTTAAAGTTTCGGTAAAATTTACTCTACATTTCTTTTTTTAAAATATTTGCTTTAAAAAAATTAAAATCCTTCGTCCAAGTCCTTGTCAATAACATTTCGAAGACGTGTACAAAATTTCATCAAGATCGGTTCAGTAGCTTTCGAGAAATCTTGACAACCAACTTTGCACATACAGTTTCGAGAAAAACGCGTTTAAAGTTTTAAATGACAATAAAACTGCTTTGAGCGCGCAACTTCCCAAGGGCTCTAGCAGTAGTAGTAAGTAGAAGTAGGTAGTAATTTAGACTTTATTTATAGAATTCTATTTAACATTGATTACAATCCAGTCTATAATGACCTGGCTTAAAAACCGTCGGTCAGATTGACATTAAGTAAGATGAAACAAAAAACAAAATATAGTACAATGAGACACAGTTTAACAAATTCAACAAATTCGAAGTTTACAAAGAAAAATAAATAAATAAATAAGATTTTTTAAATCCGTGAAACCCATGTAACCCCTTAATTCCTCTTAGCCAATGCCTCTAACTCGAATTTCGTTAAAAATTCGTCCAAGTTAAATTCATTTTTATTTTCGAGTTGAAGGGGTTTGACTGTATTTTGGTTTTTAGTATTGCAAATCTTCCTTCTTGTGTAAGTCTTATAGAAAACTAGTTTGAATAAATATTTTTTTAAGGATTCTATCTAAAAAGCATCGATTGCTTTCTACACCTGCAGTAGATTTCTTTGGAAAACTGGGGATGTAGACCGCAAATAACACTATGGATGTACTGTGCAGAGGATTAGCCTTTGCACGCTGCCATCAAAACCAGCAACCTTAAGGATATAAAGAAAGTACAGCATACACTGCGACAATCAGCGCAGAACAGCGCCAACAGCGGGACTGGAATCAATTTTTAACCTTCTGCCTCTGGATCTCTATATGCTGGAGACCGAAGAAAAGAGCGCTCTTAAGTTAAACCAGTATAAGCACTGGAGGTCGAATGCATATGGACGCACAAAGATACTTGGCAATTACCTTAACGGTGACAACAATTCAAACTATACTGTCCCATTTTTGGATTTCGAAAAACATTTCTCGTGAGCCTTTTCAATCAGAGAGCAGTTTGAGAAAAACGAGGTATCTCAGGATGCTAAATCTATCTACACCGATGGGTCAAAGACGGAGATAGGCATAGGAGCGGGTTGCTTGTCGGAGGAACTAGAAATAAGCAGCTCCATACTCCTTGATCATAGCAGCGTTTCCCAAGCTGAGGTTCTAGCAGTGACAAGGCCGCACAATGATGACAATATCGCTAGAGGATATCATAATTCACAGCTTGTAAAGTGCTGCCGCAAATAGCTAAAGGTTCTCGGCACGCAGCACAATGTAAGACTCTGCTGGGTCCCTGGTCACAGCGGGATACCAGGCAATGAAGCGGCAGATGAGCTGGGCAGAAAGGGCTCAGGTTTAGACAGAGAACATACAGATGGGATGTTTAAACCACCTTAGAGTCAAAATTGAACAAATTTAAACCTTACGCTTCTTTTCCGGGACTTAAGAGTTAAAGCGACTTATGGTATCTTGCACTGACGACTTTGATATTTTTGTAGGTTATCTGTAATGTCGGACCCGGTATTCTCCTCTTCAGTATGTAATGTTTTTATGCTAAAACCTTCGATTTCAGTTTTTTCTTTGTTTCTTCCCATTTGAGGTTTTTTATTAAGTATCGGCTAGCTTTAAATACAATAATTTTGAGAATAACTGCCGTCGGAAGAGTACGCAACTAGTTAGAAAACAAACCAAGTTTTCTAAATATTTTCAGTTTCTTTGGGAAAATTTTGTACAATGACGAGTACTTCCGTGTTATATAGGGTTATAGCTTTAACTATTTTAAGATCTCATAATGTAATATAATTTTGTTCCTAAAAGTATTTGAAAGAATTTTGTTCATTCAACGATCTAAACAAAAAAAAATGGTTTGTCGGAAAACTTGTGAACGCCAGTGTACATTATGTATTTACATACTACGTGTACCTACTACCGACATACGTGTATTGCTTTTCTAACCCTAAGATTTTATGGCCTACCATGCCATGAACCGTAATATTGAAGTCTTGACTTATAGGGGAAGAAAAAAAAGCATTTCTAAGTTTATTGCTAAAAATCACAATAATTATTTTTCATTACATTAGATATCCCCTGGGAACGGTTCGTGTGCAACACCAGAGTTTGACGTGATTTATTCTCTATGTCCTTTGTACGAGCACATTTAAAATTAATCCCCTCTTAAGTAAGTAATAAATTAAACTTGATTCAGTGGAGGTGTGCTTTTGTTAGTTTTCCCTTAACTATTGTTTTTCTTCCACATCCCTGTGTGTGTTGCTGAAGGATCAAAGGATAAACGGTTGCAGGCGAAACAACAAAAACAGCCATCAACAGCAATCACGCTACTTCTTGACCTGAATCATGTACATATATATATGCGTGTGCGCCTGTTTGTATGGGTATGTGTAATTAATTTTCGCCTGTAGTGTTTAAAATATCCTGCTGCTGTTGATTAAAAAATTCGCTTTCTTTGTTCGGTTTTTTAATCTGATTCTGTGAAACTGTTATCGTTTCGTGCATTGTGCATTGTACATGATTAAGCTTTTAAGCACTTTTTTTATTTTCCCTTCCTATATTTTTTTCATGACTTAAGGTGGTCTAATGTTTTGTAAAACTTTACGACGAAACGTGTCGGGGAGGAGTTATAGGTTGAGTGTATTTCAGGCGTCCTGCCCCCCGGATGCCGTCTAATCAATAGACTACCATTAATTTAAGGCAAATGTTCGTGCAATTAAAACTGCAATGCTAATGGTTTTTGAATTGATTGATGAATAACGAGCTCGGGTTTGGCTCGATTGGAAATAAAAAAATATCTACGGAACGTGCTCAACCCGTCAGAAAATTAAAAGAAATAAATACAAATAAATATTTAATGTGGCGTGAGCGAAGTTGAAAAAGATTTTTTTGACACGGGGGAAACTGGTTACAATTTTGAATTTATAATACAAAGTGTTCTAAAGTACTATCAGATTTGTATGGTAGAGTGCATAATACAAGCGACAACCACAAGCAGAGACTTGACAGGATATATATACATATTTAGATATGTACCTATGAATGCATATACATATTATTATTATTTGCACTGCGTCTCAATCTTTTTAATCTACTCTTTTTCAATAAACTTAATACGATTTCTCCGTTATTTTAAGTAAATAGAAAAAAAAACATAAGTATGGAATTTATTGAGCATAAAGAAGTCCCAAGAAGAATTTCGAATCCGGGTAATAAATTGTATTCTTAATTGATTGACATAACCTTTTAATTACATCGATTAATTCAGTCATTGCAGTGAAACTTCGGTCCAAGATGAATTTGGCTTTAACTAAATCTTGGTTTCTTTGGTGTCATTGTCAAACTGTCTTTTTCCTTCGTAAAGTTTCAGTGAGAGCCATCCCAAAAGGTCATGGCAAAAGTTCTACCACCAGAATTCAGGCTTTAGTTAACTTTGCGGTTTGTATGGGAGCGTTTTCTTAGTGAAAATGGACCTGCTTCTCGCAACCATTTATGAGTGCGTGTTATATTTTTGCACGAAAGGAAGGGACCTAAAGTTGTTTGCCGACTCCAAACGGCGAGTTAAAAAATGATACTCTTTGATTGCTTGTCAAACATTCGAAAGAGGTGGCACCGTGAATAAACTTTTGAGTGTTTGCTGAGATTGAACACGGGCAGCATTGCGTACTTGCGCACTTACCACTACACCACGGTGAACCGCTCTAGATATAAATATATCGCGACAGACTGGTGAGAGTACAGAGATTAGTAAATAGCATGAGAGTTTTTGTAAAGTTCTGATTCCATCAAAATGTAGATGCTAGATAATTGCCTTTAAATAAATCATTTTATAAATAAGCGATGGCAAAACGGTTCAACCCCTTTTTAACTGCCTTAAACTCAAAATAGTCGCTTGATTTTTATTTCGTTGGAAAGGTTGTGAAAAGGGGCAGTGCATTGTGTAACTTTTTTCTCAACATATTGTGTCTAAAGCCCCTTATTCCCAGAACAAAAATCGTTGCGAGAAAAATAATCGTAGCGTAAAATGTCAAAATTCTCGCACCTTCACTGCGAGAAACCATTCTTTCTCGCAACGATTTATTTTTCGATGCAATTTTTTGACATTGATTTCAATTAAAGAGGAAACAATTGTATTAATTTTGAGTAGCAAAAAGGGAAACCACACATTAGATAGACAAGGTTGGTGAAGAACTTAAACTCAAACTAAGTGTTGAACTAAGTATTCGCAATTCATAACTTAGTTGGAGTTTTAGTTCTACATATATACCAACCTAACGTTAACGTTACGGTAATTGAAGAACAGGCGAAACGAATTGGCCTTGAAGTGAATGAGGACAAAACCAAGTACATGTTGTCAACAAATAAAGAAACATCTGTCCACCGCCTAGGACAAAACTTCACTGTTGGCAGCAGTAACTTCGAAGTGGTTTAGGAGTTTACCTACCTCGGAGTAAATATCAACTCCACGAATGACAGGAAACCGCTGCTTCTTCGGTTTGGAAAAACAAATGGGTTCAAAACTCGTTACTCGGAAGACGAAATGCATGCTCTACAAAACATTGATCCTACCAGTTCTGCAGAGCAAATTTTGAACACTTTTGAGAGAAAAATTCTTCGTCGGATATTCTGTCCATTATGCGAGGAGGGCGAATGGAAGAGAAGATATAACCGCGAACTCTATGAGCTGTACCAAGATGTGGATGTAGTCCGAAAGCCAAAACACGTCGACTACACTGGCTCGGCCACATCGAGCGAATGGACAACAATGCTCCAGCAAAGAGGATCTACGAATCACAGCCCCCAGCTTCGAGACGACAAGGAAGACCGAAACTCCGGTTTAAGGACCAAGCTACCGTGGATGCCAGTGCGCTTGGTCTAGATAACTGGAAGCAGCGTGCCCGGGATCGAAGAGAGTGGAAGGCTGCCGTGTCTCGCAGGCAGAGACTCTTCACGCTTCGGGAGCCCGTTAAGTAAGTAAGTAAGTATTTTGTATTTCGCAAAATCGAGTATCCTGGAAATTCACGCAGCTTCAAACACATTCTAAAAATAACATTTAAGACCAGACTAATATTGATGCGAAACATTTGTTTCAATTGTAAATGTACCTCAAATTTACATAGAGAATACAGTATTGTTATTTTTACAATTTAAACACGCTAAAGGGGATATGTTTGTATATACTATGAACACACAGCGTGAGCACATAAAGGACAAGCTGTTAGGTTTCAACTTTGAATTTGGATGGTGTCCAGGATATCTGGAGAGTTCTGTATTACTGAAAGTTTTGTCATTGCTTTTTTCCAAATGTTTCTTTTTATTATTTGTGAGTTTAATTTCTTCGGCTATACCACCATCCTACTGCCGGTGTTATGCCTTCGCAGTAGGCTTTGTATTTAACTTCTGAAACTGATCAACTTAGTTTTATTTCGTGAGACATCTGGATTAGAATCGTAAACCTTCAGCATAGCAAGCGAAGACGATTACCACTACGCCACAGTCAGATTCTAGTTAAAGTTAAGTTACTGAGCAATGAACGTGTCCATTATCGTGTTATTATGAAACTTAAAGGTTGCAATTGCCGCAAATCCTATTTAAAAAATAGATGTTTTCTTATTCTAAGAGGTGGTAGGCAGACTGAAGGAGTTGCTTCTAAGCACCATTTTACTGCACTAATTGTTGGATAATAGTGCCTTAAGTCCAGTCTAACTCCTGGACTATCTAAGGAATAATCACTGAAATCTGTGCAAATGCAACAGAATTCAACATACAAGTGGCCATGGTAACACGCATTTCCTAGTGGATCCATATTTATAGGTTCAAATGACAATTGTGAAAATGAGTTTTTCAGAAACAAAACATATATAACGGGACCGGCATGCCACCCACCGCATTGTAAAAAGGGAATAAGCTGAACTTTGACTTTTCCACACGCTTTGCCCTTTTCACTAACATATCTTGTGCACTATTGAATGTCATTTACTTTCCGCGTTGAATATACCTATTTAAAAAAAAAAGTTTTCGACATCACCTTCCCACAGTGTAAATCGAGAAGTTAAAAGAACAATTTATATGTTAATAATGAGTTTATCTTGCAAAGGATAATAGACTGACCTGACTTAGCTCTACATACATTTTTTCTGAACCTGAAAAATTACTATCCTCAGAAACTATTCCCACATGACTCAGCCCACTTGCGCTTAATCCCTTTTCTCTTACACCTTCGAACTTTAATCCAATGAAACTTTACACCCTAAAAGGATTTCTTTCATAATAAGGACACAACTACCCACAAAGTGGAAACAACTTTCCCAACTAACTTAGAGATTTCATTCTCATTATGATATCCTTTTCGTATCCTGTTGAAATATGAAGATACTTGTGTTTCTCCCAGATATTTATGTATCATACGTCGAGTAATGTAAGCCCCAGCACTATGTTCCCTTCTCATTGGTAATTCATCGAGCGTATCTTGTCATTTGAAAATGCCAAAAGCAAAGAAATCAAATTTTTCGAGAAATGCAAGTAACACTCATGCTGACATACCAGGATATATGCTAACCTCAAATAGATTCGATATTTGCATAAACAGTTCACCGAGAAAAGCTTCCTGACTTATTACCACTAACAGTGAACTAAAATAAACTTGAAAAGGACCTATCCAGAGTCCAGCCCAGGGCGTTGAAATCTCTTACGAATATTCATAGCACGTTCGGGATGGCTAACTATGGCGGAATGTCAGTCTTAGCCTTTATCTTTATGGACTCGTAGAACACAGACGGGGATCCTCCAGATGACGTTAAAACAACCCGCAGTAGGACACACGCTAACCCGCCTGTGGAGAAATGTTTATTTATTTATTACCCACCATACCGAAGGATGAAGACGAAATGGCCGCTGCTGCCGCGTGCTTCCTTTAATGTATGTAAATCTTCAGTAAGTGCTTCTATGGAGGAGGAGGAATCTTCCCCTTCATTGGCATGCGGTTTTTCATCCTACTGAGTGAAGAAGCACTTTCGTGGTGATATATGTATGTAGTGAACGCGTTGTATATAGCATTTTTTTGCGCTGGCTTCAAGTTTGTTTGAACTTATAATCAAGGACTACAAGCGGTTTGCCTGTTTGTGCTTGTAGTAAATAAATATTAATGAGTCTTATGTTGGCAAGTTTTGGGCCAAGAAAATCCGAAACGCAATCCTTTGATGGAGTAGACAGTAGACGATGACGATGTATCATTAGTTAATAGGATACCAATTATTGTGATTAACCTGATTTAGGCGTTGAAAAGGATTCTCTTTTGGGTAAGTTATTTCGAGTGAATCGATGAGGATATACTTTTTCTTGGCAAGTATTTTCGATTCGTTTCCACCATTGGTGTTGTTTTTGTTTCAATATTATGTTACCTTTTATGGTTATTTAATACTTTTGTATAGATTCCAAGAAGTTTCTTAAGACATTCACTTATCGATTTGGGACAGAAGGCCCTCGGAATGATCCACTTGGGGGAAATTATACAATACGAGTACTAAGAGCTTTGTGTTTATTGGGATTCATGAAATACACATCAGTATTGATGTGGGAGTACTTAAACTTAATTTATGTGCTCCCGCTTTTGTTATCCATTCAAGTTAGAAGAGAAACTAGTAAATAACATATTATTTGAGCAGATGCCGTTTTGATATAAATTGTCATTAACTGTCATATAATCCGTTCTTAATGGAAATTTTTTTTGACAGGTTATGTGAAAGCATAAGTAATGGCAATTTTAAATGAGTCTTTTAACGCAAGTGCACTTATAGCTGTTGATGCGCACATTATGAAACGTAACAAAATTACTTGAAATGGCATCGCATCGCATGGAAGAAATATCATCTATTATAGGTATAAAAATTAATGTGTGGTTGTAAGTTCGTATTCGTACCATAGCACAGTGTTCCGCGTAGTACATATTAAGTGGACAAAATTACTTTTTTTTGACTATTTCATGTATTGTAATAAAAAAATTATGTTTTAAGTGCTTCATTAACGTTTTGTTACTTACTACTTTATAGGGTAAAAAAACAAAAAAAAATTAAAAAATTAACATTTCTTTGATATTTTTTTTTTATATTGTGTATATCATATTCATCATCACTGCTGCTGTTATTGAGTTAGTCTTCAGACTCGAAGTTTTTATGTGAATCAATATTTAGTTGCCTTGACTTGCGCCATTGTGATAACCTACAAAAAAAAGCATTCCTTTTTTTTGCGCAAGTTTGCGCACTCTGATTTTTTTGCAGCTTATAACTAAGAAGTCGAGCTTTGTATCAAAATAAAAATTGACCCGGGGCAAGGTGGGGCTCATATTCAAAAGTCAATGTAATAAAAACCTTACATCTTATGATTAAAAAAAATATATAAAAAAAACCGTTAAATTGACTTTCAAAATTTATTGGAAGTATCTCTAACTCTGATTAATTTAATCCATACCAATTTGGTTTGATTTTTCACACAAACAAATTAAAAATTAATTAAATACAAATTAATCGCTAATCGTGCACTTGACCTGTCATGTAACGCACTCCAGTTTGAGTTGCTCTAAAATCATTTCCACGCTCTAAAATAAAGAGAAAATGTTGTTTACTTGTCTTTCAGTTATCCGTTATAAGAATTGCGTTAACTCAATTTTGTCATGAATTTTTTGAATTTTGTCCACTTATTGGTGTGAAATGGAACACTGTGCATATGCGAGGGCGCATCGCTCATCCGATTGTGATGAAACTTTGGTAAGTTATTGTGCGCTGATGATAGATGATATGATAGAAATCCGGCCGCTAGGTGGCGCTGGAGTCAAGTTATTAACAACTTCTATATTTATGGACCAAAAAGGCTCATAATCACAATATATGTTGGTCCAGTGCCAAAAAATAAAATTATAAAATCGGGACCCGATAGGTGGCGCTGGAGTCAAGTTATTTAATCTATATATATATGTAAAAATTAATGTATGTAGGTATGTATGTCTGTTTATCTTTTATAGACTCGGAAACTACCAACCGATTTTGGTAAAATGTTCAGACTACGTTTTTCTTAATATATTGCTTTGTTGTAGCATCAGTGCGGTTACTCAACAACCGGTGGTTTTGGTACCTGTCATACAAAATTTCGTAATTTCAGGTGAAATTTGAATCTGAATAATTTTGGTCAATTAATATAGACAGACAGACAGACAGAAAGATAGATAGATGAATAACTATGTGCGCGGACAAATTATGAAAAGATACATTAGTGGAGCGAAGCGCACCAAGTTTACGGCTAGTAATTTTAATAAAAAGTACTTTCAGATTTTCTGTTATTTAATTCGTTTTTTTCTCCGGTAAGTGTGAACTATATTTTTTATCGTATTGCATCGTATCGTTTCGTTTTGTGTCGTTACGTACTTATTTATTAAAAGGTGCGCCATCGATTGGTTTCTTTTTAAAATTTGCTAAAAAAAAATGCATTTAATATTTTGCAAAATGTTGTGCTTTATTGAAGAGAGTACAACATGCGATTGTTTATTGAAAATAATTTTAATTTAATAATTCACGAAGAAGCACGGCATTCCCGAAGTCAGCCGCCCTAAATTGAATGGTACCCCTCTCAGATCATGCCAAATATCTTGGTTTGATTCTAGATAGGAAACTGAGCTGGAAGTTGAACGCGCTTGAACGAAAGAGAAAAAACCGCTACCGCTTTATATTCATTCGAGAAAGCTAGGCTGTAAATGCGGAATCCGTGCACAGATTATGTACTGGCTCTACACTGCGGTGAGCAGACCTTTACTTATGTATGGAATTGTAGTCTGGTGAACAGCACTATACAAAGTTAGCTACGTAAATATACTTAATAAAATCCAAAGAACGGCCTGCATCTGCGTTACAGGAGCTATGCGAACCACCACCACCGCTGCTCCTGAGGGACGAAAACGACGTTGCGACTTAAAGAAACCTCACAGTGGGAAGCTTCTAACATATGGCATGCCAGAATACTCTGAATGAATAATCAAAATACAGGAATTACGGACTATATGTCTTCGCTCCTTGATTCAATATAAAATATAGGACTAATATTCGCAGCCGACAGGAATGGGAAGGAAATATCTGTCTAAATGACAATTCTGCGTTGAATATCTACACAGATGGATCCAAGACAGGTGATGGTATAGGAGCGGGTATTTTTTCAGTGGGCAACTAAAAAGTTTTTCACAGTGCCCACCTCTTCCGAATGTCTGACAAGCATTCAAGAGTATCATATGTCATGTAAAAGCTTCCCAACTCGCCATTCGGAGACGGCAGAAAACTGTAGGTCCCTTCCATTCGTTCAAAAATATAACCCGTACACACAAATGGTTGCGGGAAGCTAGGCTTGGTTCTACCTAGGACTGCTGAAGCTTAAGCTAAGCCCTTAAGACTTCAAGATCACTGTAGTGTCTTCCAAGCGTAGGTGATGGCAATTTGTGAAGCCGCTGAGTTTCTGGCCACAGTGATATAACAGGTAACTGTGAAGCAGACGAGCTAGCCAGAAAAGGTACAAAAGTGGGGAATTTTATTACAGAAAGTGAGCCCAATGTACCAATAAAAACAATAAGGCACAGATTTTTTGCAAGCGATACAACGCGCTAATGAAATCTTAATACGCTAAATCGGCGTAAAACTTATAGGCTTCTAAAAATTTGCAGAGCACATATCAGTACCCTAGTTGGCGTATTGTGGGCACCGTAGCACAAGTGGTTAGTGCGTCGGACTACTGAGCCAGCGGTCTTGGGTTCGAATCCCGCCGCAAACACCTAAAAGTTTTTCACAGTGCCCATCTCTTTCGAATGTCTGACAAGCATCAAAGAGTATCATTTGTCACGATTGAGCTTCTCAACTCAAAAACTGTAGGTCCCTTCCATTCGTGCAAAAATATAACACGCACACACAAATGGTTGCGAGAAGCAGGCCCAGGTTCACCTCGAGCTGTAGCGCCAACTAAGTAAGTAAGTAAGTTGGCGTATTGACAGGTCATTCTGCTATAGGCAGACTCGTCAGCAGGCTGGGAATCTTCGCCAATGACTTCTACCGTAGCTGCATGGATGAGGAGGAGGAGGAAGAATCCCCCTATCACCTCCTGTGCAGCTGCGCACCACTCTCATCCTTAAGAAAAAAGATTTTGTGAGAATACTTCTTCGCATACCTATAAGATGTCTACTCAATGGATATCAATTAAATATGTAAATTTATCCAATTCTCTAAATGGTTCCAAGAGTACCGATAAGAATCGACTCATGTGACAACGCAATGGACCTTCTTTGGTCTAAGTGAATCCTACCGAACGGGTATAGCCACGTTACCTAACCTAACCTAAAAAGCAGACGGTTCGGCACATTATATCACGAAAAGCTCGATCAATATTGTGCTTAGTGCCTAAATCATTTAATTGATCTTAAATTGCGCCCGACAAAAAAAAAGTCCAACAGCGTCAGATCACAGCTCTTTGGAGGGTAAGATCCAAACATCACCAAAATGGCTTATTATACGAAATGTATTGAACTTATTGCGCAACAGATAAATTTTTGGCCGGTATACATGGCACATAGCGCCCTCTTGCTGGAACCAGAGATCATTCAAGTTCATTTTCCAAGTTTCAGGTCCAAAAAAAAAAAACAATCATCACGATTCTGTCCCTATAGTCTCACAAATAAACACACGTACAGCAGACACCGATTTTGCTGCATTATTTTGATTTGTTCTTTGGGTTTCCTTGGAATAAAATAATCATTGCTATAACAAAACAAGGTTCATTCAGTTCCGCGGATCATTTCCAATTTGTTTCCTCCTCAAACCGGACCTACCAATTCTTTTTTTTTATCAATGGGAATAAAATAGAACTAAGCAAAATCGAAAAACTTCTCTCAAAAATATCCTTTCGGAGCTTATTCAGCATAATACTCAGCAAGCGGAAAAGAGAAAAGAAAGATTATAAAAATAAAATCCAAACAAGCTTTAGTCAATCAAGAGACACAAGAAAAAAACAAAACCTTTGACGCAGTGTGTTTTTCTTTTCATCCAAAGTGGAAACAACGGTATTAAGTTTCGAATTCTTTTTCCATCATCTTTCTCACAATTTTAATTCAAATTCAAGGCAAACAAATGAATTCGCATTTTTTGCTGTTTTGTTTATTTTTCCTCAGTTTTTCCCTCAGATGAAATTTAAATTACTTTCGAAAACTTATGCTAAGTTTAAACATAAAAGACCAAATGAAACGCATCATGGAATATGAAATTAGGAGCTCGATTGAGTCGCACGTACTTGCTTATACGCACTACTCGATAATCAGTTACTTTTTTTAATGGCTTGACTGCTGAAAGGTTGAAATTCCGATTTAAAAACAAAGAAGTAAAATCAGATTTCGGAACAGGGTTGGCACAACCCACCAATTTCGGTTTCTGTATGCGGAAGTTGCTGGAACGATAGAAGTTTCCACCGACAATGAGGACACAAATATACAAATAGGGCTAAGGTCAATGTCCACTCCGGGCGTATTAAGTGGATTAACAGCAGCGCCTAGACCAAGAGGGTTTAGAAATCCAAGTCCTTTCAGTTTAATATAATGCCAACTGAATCCTTAAAAGACTGGGTTCTCCTGAAGTTTTGGTTTTTACAGCGACCAAAGTAGTCAGACCTGAGATGTCTGTCTTTTAACAAAAGATTATTACTTATAGTTGGAAAGATTGGTGGCTTTTCACATAGAGTGTGGTGTGGCATCTGAACATATGCGGACTCAGTACTTCCGACTTTGACCAAACCGGTTTAGACTTGAACCAGCAAGCTTCCCCAACTTTCACAAACCCAATACTCGCCCTTAACCCGAGAAAGCGAAACAATTCTTGTCAATTTCGCTGTCTCCCGTGCTTCATGGGCGAAGATGAAACTAATTTGAACGTCATTCTTGTTCTCCATCTACAGTGGTATCTCGTTCTCGATGATGAAAAATAAAAAGTAAGACGTTCGCAGAAGAGATGAGCATTCCAGTGGCGATAGCAGTAACAGTGAAAGAAAAGAAAACTTTTGTTCAAAATTTTAAAGTGTTCTGTGTGTGTGTGCCACTTTGCCCATAGTTGTACGTAACAATGTGTTAAAGTTTATTGCTGCTATTATCCTTTATACATGTTTTTTGTTGTTGTTGTAAAAACTACTTAGTATTCAATGATAACACAGAGTTTGTATGCGTCACGTTTGTTGGCGCGCGAAGAGGGTTTATATTTTATGTGGCACTTTACACTAGATTGGATGAGCTTCGGATAGCGGTGGTGTGGTGACGGAGAATAGAGTTAACCGACTGGTTAATAGATTTACGAGTTCTACTACTTTATATGCATGAAATGTTGAACGGAGCGTATGAATTTAACGTCACAAGGCAAACCATCATACTGTGGCATTGGTACTAGATAAAAATACTAAGCACTGCAAGACGTGCCTGCATCCATTTTAGAGAGTTGCCATTGCCAGTGATGTAGTTGATAATTTTCTTTTAATGCACTTCAATGTTCAATGTTAGTTTCTATCTAAATAGTGAAGCTGTTAACTTTTGAAATTTCTTACATCTATGTATCTAAGCTTTCAACGCATTTGGGATTGAAAGGGGCGTGCAAGGATTTTATAGAGCCTCTATCTCTATCTAGATCAGTGGTTCCCAACGCAGTGAGGCTCACGGCTCACTCAGCTGATATCTAAAATGACCATGGCCCCTCCCCTTCCCTCAAATCTTTCCTAGTTAAAAAAAGTTTTATTGGGCTTTTTTCCAAATTACATATATGTTTTATTTTGATCACGAATTTTGAGCGCGTATTGCTACAAGATCTTGAATTCTTGGTTCAATTGAGCTCAATGCGAGTCGCATGCCATTTTTGCAGTCCACCTTTACAGTCTACGCTTGGCTAAAATCCGGAAAGTAATGTTCTGGAGTAATATAGAAATTGTTTCAACTTATCCAGAAGCTGTTCTTCAACAGTGTTATTCGCAAGAGAAATTTCGAAAAATGTTAGCTTAGCGTCGTCATAACATACTCAGCTACTTTCAGCAATACATGAGTTGTACACTCTTCAAATGTCGTTCCAATTTTAATGGTTTCATCGCTTCATTGCTGAGAATACTGAGTGCACACAATACGAATTGCGGCTTTGGTACACAATGGACTTCGATCTCAGTAAAACCATATTTGATGTAGCCTTCATCACATTTTCAAATTAATTTCAAAGCGCACCTGTTCCAAACCCATTCTATTCAAGATACTAGGTAAGGTTAGGTTAGGTTAAGGTGGTTATCCCCATTACTCTGGTTGGATTCACTTAGACATTGTGTTACACATGGGGTCGATTCATTCATCGGTACTCCCCTACTCTTACTCTAGATACAAACTTTCATAATAACTTTATTCCAAAATGCACTGTTAAATGTTATCAGTTATCAGAGCGTTGTCGTTCTTATTAACAAACTCAAATATCTATGTTTTAATATAGAATTGAACAAGTTCCTTATAGTTTCAATTGGCGCATGCGCAGAACTTTCATGAACTCTTTTGTAAAGGGGTAGTCAAGAGAGAAAATTTACCGGAACACTCAGGGTGTTCTTCGACGCACATGCGAAACGATTTTATCATACTTAGCACACTTTTCGAACATTGCGTTAATTTAAAAAGTAATTAAATTGGGAGAGCACAATAAAAACACGTCTGTATACTTCGAGCGTCAGCAACTAGCATCTAACTTCTTCCTCGTTCATTTTTGATAAACATTTTAAATTTTAAAAAGTCCCTTATGACGGCCTCGCGGAACCCAGGGGTCCGCGGACCACCAGTTGGAAACCACTGATCTAGATGATTTCATCTACTCGCATTTCCCAGTATTAACTGGCATTCTCCAACGCAGAATGTGTCGCTAACACACTCCAAGCGGAGCATAAATTTCTCATAAAATATTTCGAAAGTATCTTTGAAAGTACATAGCTTCTCCTAATTTAAGTAGGACTTCCCGTTTGGACTTGGTTTATTTTAAGATTTAGATTTCTTGCGCTTTATTTGGATTTTGTTGACAGCTTCATAAAATGCCTTCCATAAAAGTTTATGTACACGTTTACGCAGGCTTTTTTTCTTTGAAAAAAAAAAAACGGTAAACTTTGTTACGGCATTTTTTGTTATTTACACAACAGTTGTGTTTTTGTTTGTTTTTTATTTTAAAACCTACATATGTACATACATATGTAGAGTTCGAAAACAGCAATTAATATGAAAGCTCCATCCACCCAATTTGGATTATTTTTAGTTTCTGAGCTTTTCATTTCAACTTAATTCAATTTAAACTTTTTTTGTATTGAAAGTAGTTAACCTTCACATTGTCGGTATATATACCTGGGTGTAGATCCCGATTTTCAATTTTAAATATATCCGAGGTTTATTAAGAATCTAGAACCGCTTCTGCTCAGCGACTAAACTGGTGAGTTCTTTTGTGCAATGCAATTATTTCTTAACCTTCACTTTCTCGGCAATAAAGAAATCTGAATCTCGTCAGCAAATACCCGGGTATAGAAATATAACTCTAATAATTCATTCAGAACGAATGGAATTTTTATGTTTCTACAATTAAATTTGGGTTATTTATTGGTGCTTTGTCATCCTTGCACTGGATGGAACTCATCGAAACTAGTAGATCGATGTCAGGAAAAACTCAATCGCTTGTCCAACCAGGCTAGGGTCACGCTTCTCTGGCGCAATTGAAGAAAACGAGAGAGCCGACGAACTTGCCAGGCGAGGGTCAGCCCTTAACAGCTCACTAGCACAGCTCACATTCCTATATAGGTGCTGTAAAGGGCAATATACTCTCACACTCCTTAAAGCTAGCCAGTTTCAGGTGGACCAGTCGGACACACTGTGTCATATCCAGATTTACAACAGGGTCTAAAACAAACAAACTGCTGCAAAGAACACGCGTGCTTTGTGTTTTGTCGTACTTTGTTAATTGTTTTTCCATTTTAAGCATTTCAGTACATTCAGAGACATAACGTCATATACCTAAGTCCTACATATGTCAATATTAAATCATTAAAGTTATAAAGTTACATGATATACATAATTCACTTACTTACTTAGTTGGCGCTACAGCTCGAGGTGAACCTGGGCCTGCTTCTCGCAACCATTTGTGTGTGCGTGTTACATTTTTGCACGAATGGAAGGGACCTACAATTTTTTGCCGACTCCGAACGGCGAGTTGAGAAGCTCAATCGTGACAAATGATACTCTTTGATGCTTGTCAGACATTCGAAAGAGGTTTTTGTTTTGTATTGTATTTGGAAGGGGGTTGTCTCCTTAGAGACAACAAGCACGTAGACCTGTAGGCCCATTGTACTTTGGTGAAGTACCACCCCATTCGCTGAATTAGCGATTTGTTGCTGAGCTATATGTCGATCTAAATCTGCCCGTCGCTTTCGCAAAGCGAAGCAATAGGGCAAGATTGAGCTCCAGTAGATCAACGTCCCGTAGGACGTAGTTGCCTAGAGTGGCCTTTCTGATTCGAGCAAAGGCCGGACACTCGCTAATGAAGTGCTCAGCCGTCTCATCTTCTTCCAGGCACATCTCGCAGAGGCCCGAGCTTCTGATTCCAATTTTGTTCAGATGCTCGTTTAAGGGAGTGAACCCAGTGACCAGTCCTGTGAGGATTTTGAGGTCATTTCTACGAAGGTGTAACAGAAACTTAGTTCTGTTTGCCCTGGGCGCGTCTACTAACATTTTGGCCTGTCTGCATGACCTAAGTTCATGCCAATGGTTGTAATGCTGTAGTCGCAGCAGTTCAAGAAGCTCGTTTTTAGCATAAGCTGAACTGCAGCCAATAACAGGCTGAGGACCGATAAAAGGGGTCGCTGATCCAGCTCTAGCCAGAGCATCAGCTTTATCGTTTCCCGGGATGTCAGAATGTCCCGGGACCCAGACCAGTGTGATCTTATTACATCGCCCAAGCTGATTCAGTTTGTTGACAGCTTCCTCAACAATTTTTGAGTTGATCAACGCTGCTGAACAGGCTTTGATAGCTGCTTGACTATCAGAGCAGATGTAGATGGACTTGGATTTCCACCTCTTGTTAAGTGCAATGTGCGCTGTAGTAGCGATAGCATACACCTCTGCCTGAAAGACAGTTGTAAATCTACCCAGTGGAATAGATTGCTCAACGTGGCATTCTTCTGAGTAGACACCTGCTCCGGAGAGCTCATCCATTAAGGACCCGTCCGTATAGAAGACTATACTACCTGATGGGAAACCAGACCAACCTCCGCTGTTCCATTCAGAGCGATCTGGAAGGAGACATTGGAACCTTCGCCCGAAATTGTATTTGGAGCTTATGGTGTCCAGAGCTCCCCCCAAGGCTCCTGGTACTAAATCGAGAAGCTCCCCCACCCTGCTACCTCTACTACCTTCACTGAAGGTAACTCGCCTTCCAAGAAGCACACCTATGCGGTATACTGCTTTTCTAGCTTCGTTTTCAATGAAGATATGCAGTGGAGGCAAGGCAAGAAGGATCTCAATGGCGGCGGTGGGTGTCCCTCTCATGGCCCCGGTAATACTAATGCACGCTAGGTGCTGAAGTTTTTCAAGGCAACGTTTGAGAGGCTTCGCTTTGTACCACCAAGCTATCGAGCCATATACGACATATGGCCTGACTATACTCGTATAAATCCAGTAGACCATTTTTGGGCTAAGCCCCCATGATCTATTGAACATTCTACGGCATTGCCAGAGTATGTTGGTGGCCTTAGTTGTTCTTGCAACCAAGTGGTCTAGGAAGGTTAGTTTTGGGTCCAACAGGATACCCAAGTATTTCACCGTACTAGAAGGTTTAAGCTGGGTGCCCAGGAACGTAGGCCATCTTATAGGAGGCAACTTCCTTTTGTTTGTGAACAGCATCATCTCGGTCTTGGTGGGATTGACCGATAGTGACTGCTCACGGCACCATGCTCCAACAATGCTAAGAGCGGATTGCATCCGCTCACAGAGTGCTGGTAAGTTGCTACCACTGACGATGATGCATTCATCATCAGCGAATCCAATTGTTGGATATCCTCCCTCGTTAAGTCTTCTCAGTAAGGAGTCAACTAAGAGGTTCCACAATGTGGTCGACAGGACTCCACCTTGCGCAAAGCCTTTTACAGCTTGCACTGTCTTGGAGTAACTACCTAATGAAGCTGTTGTTGATCTGCTCTTAAGCATCGCTAGGATCCAACCGATGAGTGTCGGGTCAATTCCTTTTGATCTTAGTGCAGATTCAATCATTTCAAAGGTGGGATTATCGAAAGCTCCCTCAATATCGAGGAATACAGCGAGGCTATAGTGCTTCCGGTCGAGAGCGCGTTGCACCCTTCCTGTCAGCTCCACCAGCGCTGTCTCCGTCGACTTGCCTCTTTGATAGGCATGCTGGCTATCATGGATTGGCGCTACACTTAGCGTTCCTATCTTAAGCTGCACGTCAATCAATTTTTCAAGGCCCTTCAGAAGGAAGGAAGAAAGGCTGATAGTCCTGAAACTTTTTGGAAGATCATAGGCTGGCTTACCCGGCTTGGGGATGAAGACAGCCTTGGCCCTCCTCCAAGATAGAGGGACATAGCCTAGAGCAATACTTGCTCGGTAGATCCTAGTGAGAAACAGTAGTATTGTATCGATTCCCCTTTGAAGGAGTATTGGATAAATACCATCTGGTCCGGGCGATTTGTAAGGTGAGAAGGATAGAATGATGGTTCTTACCTTTTCTCTCGTTACAGTGCTCACCGCTGACCTCCATTGATCACTAGTGGGCCTGCTTTTGTATGGATTATGACTCTCCTCGTCAGCATCGCTGCATCCAGGAAAGTGAGTCCCCATTAACAATTGTAGGGTTTCCTCTTTTGAGGTAGTGAAACGACCATCGGGATAGCGCAAGGTGTCAAGTTTGGCATTTGGGTCCGCAGAGAGAACTCTTTGCAGTCGCGAAATGGCACTTACATCCTTTAGCTCCCCACAGAAATTTCGCCAAGATGTGAGCTTGGCCCTTTTGACTTGTCGTTTGTATTCTCTCTGCGCGTCGGCGTGAGAGTTCCAATCAACCGTGCTGCCAGTTTTCATGGCTCGATTAAACAGCTTACGCACTTTCTTTCTGATCGTGGCTAGCTTCGTGTTCCACCAACGAGTTGGTTTTGCACCGCCGACCTCTTTTTCAGGACAGGATTCGTGGAATGCTGTTATAATACCGCTCTGTAGGGTATCAACCGCTATGTCAAGTGCAACGCTGTCGTGGATTCGCATTGGAGTCTGCCCCAATTGATCCTGCAGCGCTGAGGCATAGGCGTCCCAGTTCGTGCGGCGCACATTTCTGGTGGTGGCTTTGACCGGTTGATCCGCAGCCAAATTGAAGGCCACGTATCTATGATCAGAAGCCGATTCTTCTTTGAGAACTCTCCATCGAGTAACCATGTCCACCGCATTTGCCGAGGCAACGGTAAGATCGATAACTTGCCTTCTTTGTCGAGTGACGAAGGTAGGATCGGTCCCTAGATTAAGTATCTCAAGATGGGAGGCTGCGAAGTAGTTTAAGAGAGTTATTCCTCTCACGTTTGTATCAGTACTTCCCCAAACGCAGTTATGTGCATTTGCATCCATACCGATTATCAACCGTTTGTTAGCTTGCCGAGCATATTCAACAAGCCTCATCATCTCTGCCGAGGGGGGTGGCGAGATGGAGTCGTAGGGCAAGTACACCGAAGCCATAAGGACTTCTGTGCTGTTGCCACCTCTTTTATAGCTAATCTTGATCGCAGTACAGTCTTGGGAACTGTATTCAGGCAGTAGACTTGCATCATAGCCTTTAGCAACAAAGACGCACGTACGAGGTTTCAGTGTTCCTGGTTTGACGAAAGTCGCACCTGGTGCTTCAGCGATGCCCCTTACCGTCCCCTTGTACACATAAGGTTCTTGTATGAGGCATACGCCTGTCTGCATTTTACCAAGACGCCTACACAATAGATGTGAAGCCGCCTTGGAGTGCTGCAAGTTAATCTGAATGACCTCTAGAGATGTGTTAGCCATGGTGCTAAACATCATTAGAGGTCCCAGCTTTTTTCCTAGCGCTTTTTTCAAGCTTACAAGTAAGCCTGTTGGCCAAGAAGTACGGCTGGAGGTTACGCCTCTCAAGAGCCTCCACTGAGTCCTCATCTATACCAATGGTGTAGAGCTTACCATCTTTGTTTGCACTAGAATGGTAAACTTTCCACCTTTCGGTAAGCAGACCCGGGTTTTGGCCCTTAAGGAGCGCGATGAAGGTTCCTTGATCCAGACTTGCATCCGGGACGAAGACCTTCATCTTAATGTAGCCCCTAATCTCAGATGGGTGCAAGACTTTGAGGTCCTGCTCCTCTAATTTCGGGAAGATGCGAGCAAATTCAGCTTTGATCCATTGATTTGTGGCTTCATCAGCGCAGCAGAGAATAAATCCTCCACCACTTTTGGCGATGCGCTCAAATATAGGACATCCGCCTTCCTTTACCCGACTTAAGATTGCGTCATTCAAGGCCTTGTCAAGACTGCTGATGTGTTCTGCAGTGAATTTTCGCATGTGGTCATTCGCAAAAACCACTGACAACCGCAGTCCTAGCAATGCCGAGTCGACGAATCGTTTTTTCGGGGGGTGAGTTCTTTCGCCAGTTTGACTGGTTCCGGTTCTCTTGCCACCTTTTACTACATGAGATGTAGTCTCCGATGGCTTACCACCCCTTCCCGCAGCAACTTCCTTCTCAGCCGAGACTGATCCAGTAGAAGCCGAAGGTTCTTTAGGAGCTGCAAGACTTGAGCTCTTAGGGACCGAGTCCGCCAACTTGGTAGCCTCTGTGCCGGGCGTTAGCTCCGCTTCTTTGGCCTCCTTGTTAGCAAGACGGTCTCTCGCTCGCTTCTTTTTGCGCCATGCCCCCTTCTTCCGTTTTCTCTTCTCTTTTGCCCCTTTGACCTCAACGTTTCCTTCTGCACAATGTGTATCGGACTCGGAAGCCTCTGAGTCTGAAGAAGAGGAAGGTGGTAGTACCCGAGCTTCGTTAAGCGACAACTTTTTGAGTTGCCTCCTAACGCCGCTTTGACCTATGGTGGGTGTCTGGATGGATGAGTCACTCTGCGTGCTAGACAGGGTAGCCCGTGGTCGCTTCAGCATGTGACCATCACTTCCATTTCCACTGCTAGGCGTGGCGGCAGTTACAAGTTCAGTCACCGGGTCTGATGAGCTCAATGCTGCCGATTTGGTAGCCGAACCCTCCATGTTCGATGACAGAACCTGTGTTTTTTTGCTGTCCCCACTAGAATAGGCCAAGGAACATCTCAGTGATGAGCGTCCAGCCTCTAGTGGTTCGAGCTTCGATTTAAAACTCACAGCAGCGACTACCGCTGCCTTATTGAGCTCCACTGGCGACCTGGCATTATCCAATGCCAAGCCAACACCGGTAGCCGTGGTAACTACCGACTTTCGGGCTTTTTTATTCGCCCTCTTCTCCGTCGTTCCTCTTTTCCCATGATCCCCCGGTGGAACTTTCAGTTTGGAAGAGCTCAAGGATACGTTGACCGTACCCGAACCCTTCCTTTCGGGAGTCCCCACCTTTTGGACTTCGCTTTCCCCGCTAGAACAAGCCGAGGGAGTTCCCAGTTTAACTGAGACCTCAGCTACATCCAACGGTTCAAGCACAGAGTCAGGAATCATGGGGTTTTCAGCGACTACCGCTTCTTTAATAGGATCCACTGGCGACTTGACACTTTCCAATGCCAAGCCATCGCCGGTAGCCGTGGCTTCTACCGACTTTTGGGTGTATATCCCCACCCGTTTTTCCGTCTTTTTTCGAAAGAGGTGGGCACTGTGAAAAACTTTTAGGTGTTTGCGGCGGGATTCGAACCCAAGACCGCTGGCTCAGTAGTCCGACGCACTAACCACTTGCGCTACGGTGCCACACACACACATAATTCACTGTCAATCTGAAAAAGTGTTTGCTCAACTTTGGCATTTCACCAAATTCCAAGAGCTATAATCCACATTCCAACAAAAAGTGCTGCAGAATTCATACAAGGTATCTCAGTCCAAGAGCTACGAGCTCCATTCATTCTGAATGATTTGATGGATTAAGATGAATCTGTTCACCTCATTCAAAAAAAAAGGCCAATGCTTTACCTATGTGCTATAGGGATTCTAGAAAAGCCGACGTGCAGTAAATAGAAAATGGTTTGCCAAATACACAGCCTTACACAAACAAAATGTAGAGACCAAGGAGGAATGCTTTTAAATGTGTTATTATTTGTATGATTTTCGGTACCTCTATTAAGTAACTATGAAATGTATCCCTGATGTTATCTTTATGTATTCAATAAAGTCAATAATTAAATATGTATGTTATGCATTCTATTACATCTTAATAAGACTTCATGGCTACAGGCAAAACAAAATTAAACAGAAACATAATTACATTTTTGAAAGTAAACGTATGAAAAAGTAATTTCTTTACAATGCCAGGAAATTAAAATTTGTGTCCAGACCGAACGAAACATTTGAAAAACATTTCAGAAACAAAAAAAACATTTCAGAAATGCTTATAAAGTGTTTCTTTTGGTGTGTACGCTGATGAAACATTTCTGAACTGTTTTTGAAATGTTTTTGAAATGTTTTTGATATCTTTCTGAAATGTTTTTTGTTTCCCATTTGCAACTCGTGCAGAAAGCGTGAAGAGAAAGAAAAATAATTTTCCGTTGGGAACGGAAAACAAGAAAGCATTTCAAAAACATTTCAGAAATGTTTCATCAGCGTGCACACCAAAATAAACATTTTTGAAATGTTGAAACAGACACATCTTTATATCTATTTTTGTAATTTTATTTTCCACGCACAACTCGAAATATGGTCAAAAAATTAAAAATGAGCGGTTATTGTGCTAGTGTCATATTCTACTGTCCTATTGAAAGCATTACAACATACGACATCGTAATAAAAGTCCAACTCATCGCACCATTGTTATTGTCTAAAAAATAATTAAAGTACATCAATGGGTCTCGATAGGTTTATTGTAACTTTTATATCACATACATTTTCTTTTGTTATTTCGTTATGAACGTTTCGTGCCCTATGGTTGGTTGAATTACTTGTATGTCCATACAGGGTGGTCCGAAAATATTAAGTGAATATTGAAAATCCATAGCTTTCGAACGAAACAAGATTATTGACACATTTTTTGTTTGCCTTTTAGATCAAATATTCCGATTTTGGAATCACTGGACAAAGAACTTTCGCTATGGTTTCCTTTATTCGGCAAAACTTCTAATTGTATCGGTCCTTGTTACACATATAAGAAGTGCCCCGTCGAGATTTCATCCGGAGTTTTGTTGCCCGTTTGCAGAAAGAAGAGACGGCGTTTAATCATAAACAAACTGGAAGACTTGTGACGTTTCCGAGACAATATAAGCCATACGTACAAGCATATGGTAACAAACAGCCTTCGACATCGACCAGGCGGAGCTTGTCTCAGGTTAGCGTCCCACAGACGACCTTGCAATTTGGAGAAGGGATATTTGCATTATTTTCCATATAAAATCAATTAAGTCAGGAACTCTTAGCCAGAGAACACAAACAAGTCGGTTATTATTGGCCCGCAGACAGCTTGAAAAACAAAATCAAGATCCCCTTCGGGTATGGATTGGTTGGAGTAAATCCGAGGTTGTCATGCCTGTCGTAAAAGCCGACCAAAATTCACCCTCCGTATATCGGGTTTAAAACATTTAAAAAAATATGCAATGCAACGAATACAAACATATAAATGGGGATACAGTGATGGTACAGTTAGGAAGTACTCGAAAATGACGGCGCGGCGCTACTGTCCATACATCTAGAGATACAGGTAGAATGATAGTCATCGAATAATTTCAAAAAATGGAGACATTAGTTGGCTCGTGCAGATCTTAAAAGGACCACTTAGCTCCATATATTGGCCTTGGCACCGCATATGTATGTATGTACTTTGAAAAAGTGGTGGAAAATTCTATCGCGAGAACCAAAAAGGGGATTACGTAGAGAATATCATTTTACATTCTTAACGTTATAGAAAATAGCTTTGTTAGGTTAGGTTGAGAGGGGTTGAGGGGCTGAGCCATCGCAAAAACACCAGGCACCAGAGTAGGCCCATCGCAATCCCCTAGAGTCCATCCAAAGATGGCACCTAAACCGCCACAATTTCCTCAAAGCATTTTATTACCCTGCAACATTTTAGGACGAGTCTATGGTTCGGTCTACCTCCTCCAGGTTACTGAAAAAGTAGGAGCCTAAAATGTTCCTGTAAATGCATGCTATGCCCTGACATTCACACAGTATATCTGCGATATCCTCTGCTACACCTATGTATATCATGACAGTATCTACAAGTATTTGTGTCTATGAATTCGAGCCTCTAGGCGTGTCTGCCCAGAAGGCAATGACCGGATACTATTCCTGTAGCTATTCTTTTACGGTCCAGTGCCAGCCTGGACCATCTATGGTCAGCCCTACTCGTAATCATATCTTTTTCCTTTTTTACTACCACCGCTGCGTGTAGTGGCAGCTCCCCCCCTTTTGTTCCCAACTCATCGACAAACTCGTTGCCTTCTATCCCGGAGTTACCAGGCATCCAACATAGTCTTACCCGGTTCTGCGTGCATAATGCCCTGAGTATTGTGCGACAGCTCCTGACTAGTGCCGATTTAATAGTGCACGATAGCGCCTTAAGCGCAGCCTGGCTGGAATATCCTTACCGGATATTTGTTTCATGTTCAGAAAATCTGCAGCTCTTAGTACGACTAGAACATCTGCTTGTAAAACGCTGCAGGTATTCGGGAGTCTTAAGGGCAGACAGACAGTCTTAAGATACCAGACTCCGTTCCGCTTACAGTTTTTGACCCGTCCCACAGTGTTCCGCGTAGTACATGTTAAGTGGACAAAATTATTTTTTTGACTATTTCATGTTATTCTTATGAGTTAAGTATATTGTAATAAAAAACTTATGTTTTAAGTGCTTTATTTACGTTTTGATACTAACTACTCTATAGGGTAAAAAAAACCAAAATTTTTTTAAAAAAATTAAAATTTCTTTGATATTTTTTTTATATTATGTATATCATATTCATCATCACTGCTGCTGTTATTGAATGAGTCATCAGAATCGAAGTCTTTATCTGATTCAATATTTCGTTTCTGAGGTAATGGTGGGACAGCAGGGCCGACTAACAGAGCCATAACTTGCGCTATTGGGGTGACATACAAAAAAAATGATTACTTTTTTGCGCACGTTTGCGCACTCTGATTTTTTCACGGCCTATAATTAAGAAGTCGAGTTTTGTATCAAAATAAAAATTGACCCGGGGCAAGGTGGGGCTCATATTTAAAAGTCTATGCAAAAAAAATAAAAAATGACTCAAAAAAACTTACATCTTATAATTGAAAAAATCTTTAAAAAACAGTTAAATGGACTTTCAAAATTTATTAGAATAATCTATTCACTTTGATTACTTGAATCCATACCAATTTGGTTTAATTTTTCACACAAAAAAATTTAAAAAATAATTAAATACAAAATTGAACACTAATTGTGCACTCGACCTGTTATGGTAACACACTCCACTTTGATTTGCTCTAAAATCATTTCCCGCTCTAAAATAAAGAGAAAATGTGATTTACTTATCTTTCAGTTATCCTTTATAAGAATTGCGTTAGCAAGTACTCTCAATTTTGTCATGAATTTTTTGAATTTTGTCCACTTATTGATGTGAAATGGAACACTGTGGCGTCCGTGAAGACTACAGTGCCTATATGCCGAATTATTGTGTTGTTTGTCCACTCTTCACGCACAGGGTACAGGGCTCCCAACTGCCAAGACGTCATACGTTCTTATTGGAACGCTTTTCGCCGCTATTCTTGAAAAGACCTAGGTTGGCGAGTCTTGGTGCACTGTTACTCGCCAGTTGCCTCAAATGCAGATCGAGAGGCAGAAGGTAGAGGAACATGTCCAGTGCCGCCGTGGGTGTCGTGCGAAGGGCACTTGTGATGGCAATACCAGTTGTTCTCTGTACCGCCGCTAATCTTTCAAGCATCGTTTTCTTACCTGCAGACTTCCGTGAGTATGGCCGAATGGGTCTAACTAAAAAATAGCTAAGACTAAGCTTAATTTTTCTAGTTTTGTTAAAATTTCGTAAGTTAAAAAAGTTATTCAAATTTAAATTCCACTTAATATTTCATGGCCACATTGACGTGTTTAGAGATACCAACTCGAAAAAAAAACTTACTTTAAAAATCCATTGGCTATTGTAAAAAATGTTAATAATTTTTTAAGGGTGACTGGTCCTTTTTATATCCCTTAAAAATCGTGTGGCCCTGTACAGTTTTACTTTTATGCTTTTATTGAACAAATAAATCCCTTGGGTTTTGTAGATACCATTCAGCGGTTTTGAAGTGTTGGCGTGGTTGTAACATTTGTGTGAGTTACACGTCGTGTCATCACAAATTCAACTGATTGTCGCAGCATTTCATAACAACACTATCCACTTTCAATAGCAACCGTCCACTACAGACTCTGGTAAATGTTTTTTTTTTTTTTTTTTTTTAATTAAATTAGGTATGAGGCTCGTGTGTCGCGTCTCTAAGGGATACAATAAAAAAATTGAAAAGCAATTTCACGAAACAAAAACTGTATTTACCAGATTGAATAATTCACTTCGTTGCCTTGTTCACCAAACCCCGCTCCTATCATTCATAGCCCCAGTCAATTGCATCCCGAGGACATTGTTTCACAAACACAATATAAAAAAAAGGAGAAATAAATAAAATTATACGCATACACCTGCTCCCAAAACAATTTCCGAAAAGAAATCAATAGAAAAAAAGAAGGGGCCTATCACCCTCTATACCCCTTAGATCCGCAGCAGCTAAGCTACACCTGAGAGGATTGTCAATAATTCTTTTAAGGGACGAACAAAAAAAAAATGAATAGTCACTTAAAGGTACTCATATTGAAGTAAAGCTTATTGGACTGTTACCTACGCTTTGGTATAAACATACCCGCATATAGAAGGATGTCCTTGCGAGCATTTTTCCTTCTTCTTCTTAACCTCATCGATGGAGTATTACCACCATCAACATGGAAGGGGAAGATAAATATCGATTGATTGCATGATGGCAGTCTGTAAACACACACCATGTAAAGGTTTCCTTTTTTTTTGGAATCCATTGTATGACATATGTCAACCAGTATGTGACTACAATGACATATATTGGCATATACATATGTACATATATTTCTTTATACATATATCAAAGGAATAACAAATGACAGCGAACTTCACTATTCGCCGCGTTCATAGAGTTTCGGGTACCAATGCAATTGACTTGTTGTAGGAGTCAGATGCTAGGAAGGAGACGGGTTCACCCACTAGTTTATCCTTTCATTAATCAAACCACGCACACATACTCAGGAAAGGACAATTCTATTGATTTTGATGGATGGTGGGTAGAGTAAAAAGAATGGGCGACAAATCACATAGACCAACAGATGGCATTGTGACCCGGCGACCCTCGGGCCACTAGAACTTAATGAGAACCGAAAAACATATCGCATTACCATTAAATTGTTCCATGTGTCAGAGGATATTTGACAGATCTGACCAAAGAGCAAAAACTTCTTGACAAGTTTGGATTACAGTTACGTTCTCATTTATCAATATAATTCTCGGAGGCAGTTGGGAAATAAATTGCAAATAAATAACACTCGTGCGTTTCCTAGAGCTGACAAGTGCAAGTAAACAAAACTTAAAACCGTAACTGGACATGGGAGGATATAATTAAAATGTTAATCCATTAGCATTATCATTTTATTATTCCATGAAATTTAAGTAATCAATAGAAAACATCCGAAGTGGTATAACCCACAAGATACAAACATACATATGTATAGCAAGGTTTAATTAAATTGATTGGTTGCACTGCATCACACCTGACGTTTAGTGGAAGTGCACAGACACACATACATAGCAAGTGTCAATTTCACTTAAAGTAAATGGTGATTGGCATGTGTTTACCTTCCGGCTGTCCGGCAAATTAATTAACTCGCCTCAGTTTGTTTTTGTGTCTATGATAATAATTAACCATTGTAGATATTTTTAAATGAACTTGCGCTTGAGTGGCACGGTGTTAAGATTGCTCATATTAGAAGTAAAGAGATGGCAGCATAGTTCAATAATTACCTCCGCTGGGTACGACAAGAAGGGCACGAAGGGTTCCATAGAATTTGTCTATAGTACCTACTTATGCATAAAGTCTATGCATTTAAAAGAATATCTATTAATATTATTAAGCAACACTAAGGTTCATCCGCCATTTCAATTGTTTTGGAATTTGTTGTTTTGTCAAAAGTGTCAATTGGAATCAAATGTGATGTATTCAACTTTTCAAACAAAAAAAAAACACTGAGTTAGAGGTGAATTTGAATTCATTTTTCTAAAAGCTTTCTATGGGTGTATTTGAAAGTTTCAAAAACCAACTATTTCCGGAGATATCTTAAGCTGAATTTCAATGTTTGAATCAAAGCCTCATACCTTTATGAATCAAAACTACTCTATTCCAAGTTAGAATCAAAGCAACAGTATTCCAATGCGAAATTCAATTTTTTTATTTTTTTAGAATCAAAGTGCATATACACTGAACCCCCCACATATGCGGTTTCAGCATACGCGATTTCGCTTATACGCGATTCAGTTTTTCCGATATTCCCTCAACATACACGGTGCTTATACGCGATTCATAAAAAACTCGCGTTCGATCTTATATCTTTGACCAGGTAATTTTTGAAAATAGAAGTCGCAATGGCAACATAATTAAGATGTCTTCATCAAATTGATCATCACAAGCTTCCAAACAAACATTCAAAAAATTGCTTGTCTTGGAACCCATCTCTATATGTACATACATACCCGTATGAAGAACATACATATTTTCATACAGTTTCTAGTTTCAACATACGCGAATTCGACATACGCGGTGGTTTTTCGGAACGTATCCTTCGCGTATGTGGGGGGATTGCTGTACATATAGTAGGTATGTATGTATTCTAAATTTCGGCCATGATATGAAAAAAATTAAATGAAATGAACCAGATGTTTCGATTAAACTGCTGTTTTCTAGTTTTGTTTTCTTTTTTGCTATTATTATTAAATACAATAATTTATGAATTCCCCTACTGGTCTTTAGTTTTAGTTTGTAGTTTGTATATTTGTTAGTAGTAAAACATAATTGAAACAAAAAAATAATAATAAATTAAACTTAAACCAATATATTTTTGGTTTTGGTTTATTTTTAAAAGCAATCTATTCCAAACCGAAAATTTCAAAACGCATCTATTGCAGATGTGTACCTTTCAAAACCTGCTCTATTCCAGATACTGACTTTCAAAATAACTTTATTCCAAAATGCATTGTTGAATATTTCCAGGTCATCGTTACTTTCAAAAGCAAACAGCTTGAATAAAGTTCAAATATATATGTTTTGATATAAAAACGAACTAGTTCCTAATATTTTAAAGGCGGCAGCTCTAAAAACATTTTTACTAAATATCTTGGAAGTAATAAAAGTGGAATACATTACGTTTGATTCTAATAGACACAATGTGGTGTTGCCTGCGCTCAGCTTTTTACTCAGTCTTTTTAGTGCATTTATTCTGAGCATATTGAGTGTACTCTGAGCATGAGCTGTTCTGAACTCTGATGAGTCTGAGCTCTGAGCTAAAAAAGGAAACACAAACATTTATTATAAAGTTACGGCTCTTCTCTGAACAACCGAAGAAATTTCTCATGAACATCAACTTTTTTAGCGAAAACCAATGTGGTTTTAAAGTAATCCACCGAGGATGCTCTTCTTGATTTATATATATATACATAAAGAACTTGACGACAAGAGAACTTGCGCAGGACTCTTTGTAAATACATATAACCCAAGCAAAGCCTTTGACATGGTGGATCACAATCCGTTACTGTTCTTAATATATGCTAACTCAGTCTTCAGTCTTCCTTCCGTAGGTTGACTAAAGGCTTTTGCTGATGACTTCGCGCATTTGCGTATGGTTCAAATAATTTCTTTAACTTACTTGCTGAAATCAACCATGATGTACGTCTGTTAAGACTATGGTTTGCGCAACCTAAGTTAACAGTAAGCAGTACGACGAAGCTCATGTACTTTAGCCTTACAGCTACGGTATCTCAGGAAGTTAATATTGTGTTTCATGCAGCTAGTTGCTACAGATTTAGCTTGCTTAACTGTGGCTGCAGTATCCTGTACAATGAAAATTTCGGATGTGATGCAAATTGCTTTTCTTTTGAAAAAGGTTTATAACTATATAATAATTCTTCGTCGGATATTCGGTACCGTATGCGAGGAGGGCGAATGGAGGAGATGATGTAACGGCGAACTCTATGAGCTGTACCAAGATGTGGATGTAGTTCGAAAAGCCAAAACACGTCGACTACACTGGCTCGGCCACATCGAGCGAATTTATTTATTTATTACCAGTACGCTTGGCTTAAACAACTGGAACCAGCGTGCCCAAGATCGAAGAGAGTGGAAGGCTGCCATGTCTCAGGCAGTGACTCCTCACGATTCGCAAGCCCGTTACGTAAGTAAGTAAGAACTATACGTACCTACTTAGGAAATTGATCCAAATCTTAGTTGTGTAAAAGATATTTATTTTGGGATCTTTCACTACCATTATAGATTACAATATGGTATTAACTGCTGGAGTGGTACTCGCACTAATAAAATCCAACAACCATCTGTTATACAAAAACATGTTATCAGAAAAATACACCATTCATCTCTCTAAGCCAATACTTTAGTCCTTTTTAATAAACTGAAAACTCAGCCAGTTACACATTTTTATTACTTCAAAGTCCTAAAATTTTTTATTAGAGGTTAGTATTAACAGAGCCCTTCATAGCAATTTTAGTTCTTTGGTTAGCATTCTAACTTTTCTCACTTCTAGCCTCAGAAGTTTTGGCAAACAACTACAATCCATGCTTTTTTCATATATCTAATTAGTTAGGTACATATTGTGTAAGTAGTTATAAAGATAAAAGATTGAAATAGTATTTTCCACACATTCTCGGCAATAACTTCCAGTGTTTCTTACAACAAAATGGGAGAATTCTTATTGCTAGCCCATCTGATACCCCACATGGCCCCACATTTTAGATCGCAGTGCCCTTCGCAATTCGGCGGGTCAGAGCCTTTCGAAAAACAAGGACCTATTTTTCATCAAATGTTTTTTCGATTTCACTTTTTGCTCCCACTGTATAATTTGTTCCACAATATTTTTAAGTATTGTAAGATATTTGGTTCAATATAATCTTTAGCCACGTTAGTGTACGTTCAAGTTTATAACATATATCAAACGGTTTCTGAGGTAAATGCCCGTGGCAAAACGATGGATACACTAGAGTTTTTTGGTATAGAATCCCATTGCGTGGGCACCGTAGCGCAAGTGGTTAGTGCGTCGGTCTACTGAGCCAGCGGTCTTGGGTTCGAATCCCGCCGCAAAACACCTAAAAAACTTTTTCACAGTGCCCACCTCTTTCGAATGTCTGACAAGCATCAAAGAGTATCATTTGTCACGATTGAGCTTCTCAACTCGCCGTTCGGAGTCGGCAAAAAACTGTAGGTCCCTTCCATTCGTGCAAAAATATAACACGCACACACAAATGGTTGCAAGAAGCAGGCCCAGGTTCACCTCGAGCTGTAGCGCCAACTAAGTAAGTAAGAAATCCCATTGCGGATGGGCAAATTACAAATGACATAACATGTGCAATTTGGCTATCTGCAATGAGGGGGAGGGGACTAATTAGCCACATTGTTAGTATTTTAGTTAATGTCATCGTGGGTTGACACTTAACTGGACTTGAGTTTATCAATTAACTTCGAAGGCGTAAGGAAAAAACAACAGGTTCCCAAAACAAACCTACATTTGGAGGCTTTTTGTTTTAATCAAATGGGAATCAAATTTCAGATATTGTGGTATCAACCCTTACTAAGAGCATGTTCAACATTTAATGGTGCAAGCTCCGCAATATTAAAACCGATGCGTTATAGAAAGCTTTAGTAAACCTCAATAAAAAAAGACACATATTTACACGGAGCAACGCAATTCAAAATGGCATTAGTTCCAGAAATCCCACGGATTGGCACTATTTCCTCACTGCATTGAATTTGCATTCTGAACACAACACTGATCCGATTTATTCGTAGACATAATGGAAGTTGAATACCTAAATACGTGGGTGATGGGGTGTCAGAAGCGATAGAAGAATTTCCTACACCAGTAGCGAACAAGGATTCTAAAACAGAAAAACTGATGGGTGTTAAGAAGACCACGACAGATTTCTACATGTCGATTAGAAGATTAAGAAAAACCTTGAGACCAAATATCCAAAGGTATTCTGACTTCTCTAGTAGTCTTAATGGGATCACAGAGACAGGCATTGGTGCTACTTCTGCAATGAAAACCCTCCCAGCACCAGGAGGACTTTAAATCATTTTAAGGTTTGCTTCCTCCTTTTAATATTAAATGTATTGAATTTAATGGGATCCCATATGTTCAGATCCTGAATAAATACTGAGGCAGCATACAAGACACATTTCCTACATTTTCCAGCACATGTCACAAATCATATTAAAATAGATGGTTTCAAAATGGTAACCGGATGCAACTCCATACGACTTCCAGACTACAAATGTATTCATCATTCTGAAACAATTTAAAACTTATGCAATTAGTTTTTGGTCAGTATACCTAATAATATTCTACTCAAGTGTATGCCCATCAGCAACATACCCAAATCGAAAAGCTGTAATTGCTTTTCTCCTGCCGGAAAACACGTAACCACAGCATAACTACATTTTCCATGTTCAACGTAAAGTTCTTTGTCATATCATTGAAAAGGCCAACGCAGAAATACCAAATAAACATCTTTTTTCCATGACTGTGCAACAAAAAAGTTTAAGCACAAACCAAGATGACCATCATTTATTTACTTTTGGTGCCCAAAAAAAAAAAGATACTGGGTTCCGCGTAGTACATATTAAGTGGACAAAAATATTTTTTTGACTATTTCATGTTATTGTTATGAGTTAAGTATATTGTAATAAAAAAACTTATGTTTTAAGTGCTTTATTTACGTTTTGATACTAACTACTTTATAGGGTAAAAAAACAAAAAAATTAAAAAAATTAAAATTTCTTTCATATTTTTTTTTTATATTGTGTATATCATATTAATCATAACTGCTGCTATTATTGAGTGAGTCTTCTGAATCGAAGTTTTTATCTGATTCAATATTTCGTTTCTGAGGTAATGGTGGGACAGCAGGGCCGACTAACAAGCCATAACTTGGGCTATTGAGGTGACCTACAAAAAAACGGATTACTTTTTTTGCGCACGTTTGCGCACTCTGATTTTTTCACGGCCTATAATTAAGAAGTCGAGTTTTGTATCAAAATAAAAATTGACCCGGGGCAAGGTGGGGCTCATATTTAAAAGTCTATGCAAAAAAAAAAAATAAAAAATGCCTCAAAAAAACTTACATCTTATAGTTAAAAAATTCTTTAAAAAACCGTTAAATAGACTTTCAAAATGTATAAGAATAATCTATTCACTTTGATTACTTGAATCCATACCAATTTGGTTTAATTTTTCACACAAAAAAACTAAAAAATTAACTAAATACAAATTGAACACTAATTGTGCACTCGACCTGTTATGGTAACACACTCCACTTTGACTTGCTCTAAAATCATTTCCCGCTCTAAAATAAAGAGAAAATGTGATTTACTTATCTTTCAGTTATCCTTTATAAGAATTGCGTTAGCAAGTACTCTCAATTTTGTCATGAATTTTTTGAATTTTGTCCACTTATTGGTGTGAAATGGAACACTGTGCGTCGTAGCTACACCTACACCCTATCCTAGATATATCGGTATACTTAACTACCTGCACTGTCTTCACATCAATCCCAGATACATGATCGGGTTGATTGAATACGAATTACCTTTGTATCCAATCGACAAGAATTGGCAGAATTTATTTCGTTTCGCAGCGATACTCGTAAATTGGTAGCGAAATGTACCGAAAAGCGACAGAAAATGTACTCGAACAAGGTGGGTAATGCTGTTGCCCAGAAAAAAGTAGATTATGTTCTTTTGAAAGTGAAACTTCATTTTAGTGTGGAAAATTTCGCGATGAAATGAAAGGAAAAATTGAGATTTATTAGATAAATACTTGAGGTGTGCAATTTTATTTGAAATAATTAATAACCCTATAAACGTATGTATGTATATAATGTATACATATGTACATTCTTTTTGGCGATATTCGCCTTAAATTGTTTTCTTATGTTATTTGAATTTGAATTAGTGCTACAGAACTCGAAACGACTAAAAGTTCGCTGCATGTTTATAAGGTCTATTTCTTTCTCTCTATCTCTCTCTCTCTCTCTCTCTCTCTCTCTCTCTATTTTAGACTGTCTGCTTTTTATACTGTTTCACATTGAATACACAGTACACTCGCGGTAACGTGAACTAATTACAATTATTACAACATTGAACGTTCAAATTATCACGTTATGAGTTTTTCAAAGTAAAATATGGATTAGTTTAGTTCGCGCTGGACTTCCCCACGCCAATATGCCGCAACGTAGACTGAACTCTACTAGTGCGTTGTGCACTTCGGGGGTTTGTACTGCAGACAAGCGATGGCAAACAGATACATATCGCTTATTCCGTGGTGTGGCTATCAGAGAAAATGGCTGTCAATGATACCTAGATTAGATACATACTTAACTGTATGTATCCACGACTTCAATTAGCTCGCAGTCATATGCGGTTGCACAGTTAAAGGTCTTTAGAACAATTAATGACGCTGTATATATCAGTTTTCAAATGTGCATTAGTTACGAGTTTGGCCCGTTTGTTACTAGCCCGTTGTCATAAGCACCATTGAACTACTTCATCAAACTCTTCCAACAACTGCCGATATACAACAACTTTCGAGCATTCTGTTTGTTCACAGAATAAAAATTGTGGGTCCAAAGTTTAAACCGTGTGGTACTCCATAATGGGCTATATAAATTATTGTACATTTTTTATTAAATTAACCACAAAATCGTGCCGTTTGTTGAATGTTTGTTTCAATATTATTAAATTGTCATTAATATGTTGGTAATTCTTCATAAAAATTAAAAAGATTCTACGCGACAGAAAACATTACAATTAAGATTCGTCTTAACATTATTGGCGTATCTACTGCATTGTTTCCAGAAGGGTAGTACGCAATCCTTAAAACGCAAATTCAGTTTATTTCTATAATCTTCTTAATCTATGTCATTTAATGTATCACAAGACTAATGACTACAAAAGCTACTAAATTCTTAGGACAGCAATGCGATACCTCCCCCAATAAAGTGTTCTAGACCACTCCATTCCTTTTTGGCAATTACGAACTGGCAAATGCAAATGCTTGGCGAATCTTTCAAATAAAGGCAAAGATTAATTAGCTTCATCAATTTGATCGTCTCATCAAAGAGGATGAAATTTAATTGAATTACCCGTAAAGTTTCGGCGTAGCTTAAATAAAATTCTTACATTTCCCAGATGCCTAGAATCAAATAAATATCGCGGTCTATGAGGGGATAGCTTTTAACCTTTCGCCGAAATGTCTATTACTCCTTCGCCACCAGAAGTTAACCTATGTTGACACATCATGACCAGAAACAAACCCACCACCCGGCGAGAGTTATTTTTTCTCCCAAGGGAAAGCATAAAAATGTCAAACAAATTAGTTTCTATCTAGCTATAGCTATAGGGTTGCCGTCCGCCAAGGAAGTGAGTGGTTGCGGAATTAATTAAACAAAAACGCAGGAGATACAGAGATAGAATCAAACATCTTCCAAATACATTATGCACAAGTTATTGCAGAACCAAATAAACTGATCCATTGGGCACAATTTCCAAGTGAAATATATGTAGATGACAAGACAATGCGTTGAAATGACGGAAGTCAGCAGGGTTTGTGCTTAAAGAAAACACTTCCTAGCCAAATCCAAGGCTGTCTTTCTGTTTGTTTATCAGAAATTATTCGGTTCCGCGTGGAAGGTAAGGTCATTCGAGGATTTAAAGGTTAGAAAATGAAAAGCTTATGTAGAACCATGCATTTAACAAAACCAAGTCGATCTTCTAATAAATCTCTTTAGGTCTGTAAGCGAACGGTCATCTAGGCAGTCAAAGAACCGCACTCGCTTACATACAAGAAGACCCGGGCAGTGGCATAGAAGGTGTGCTACATATTTTATTTCGTCCTTATGCATACTGCTTCTACAGAAGTTGTTTGTAAGGATGCGATATCTTCTGGCCATGTTTCCTATTATATAGTGTCCGGCTATGATACCGAGGACTACATCGATTTGGCGTCTTCCCATAGATAGTAGGGATATTGTTCTTTTCTAGTCGACTACGGGCCACGGTTTGCGGGCTATGGTACAATTGCTACCATTGCGCCATCGGTCCTCGGCTAAATTAGTAGTGATGCGGTCTATTAGATTTAAAGCCGTGTTGAAGGCTTTCCTGGTCAGTCCGTCTGTTGTTTCGTTCCCCTCTATTCCCGCATCCCTGTGTACCCAACAGAGTAGAACTCTGTGGTGTGCCGTGAGACACTCCTTTACGTATTTTGAATTCACGGAAGTGCTTTAAGTGCGGCTTGGCTGCCCACGCAAATGGTGATTTCTGTTGCGGGTAGTTTCCTTCCTAGGACTCTGATTGGAAGACGCTGCGATAGTCGGCTAGTCGATAAGACTGGTTTATGCAAAGTTCTTCTGCGAAAACGCCTACTCCGGTGCCTTCCTCTGTTTTAGAGCCATCTGTAAAGATTGATGTTCCGATGATGATGGCATTGTCGAAGTTGTTCCAGATCTGCCTTGAAGTGTCTGGTAAAGTCAAGCATGAGTCATTTTTGATTGAAAATGTCCAGTATGCATGCAGCTTGAAACTCAATGAAATCGCTCTGATTTCGCACAGGGTCTTTAAGAGAAGCCGATTTTTTGTATGATGGAAATACTGTTCTCCAAAACTATAGAATCTTCATTAGTCCGGTTACTCTGGTGTATGTATTTCAGTATATACAGGTGGTTTAGTGAAAGGAGGGAGGAGCTCCTGCTTTTGTTAGTTTGTCTGCCCCTTTCTCGCACTCCAACGTAGCTGGCCATCCATTGTAGTGTGACCATGCTCTTTGCGCCCGAAGTGTTTAGTTTCTTCAGGCACTCCAACGCCCACTTTGAGCTGATTTTAGATTGTTCGAACTTCGGTTGAGAAATTCTCGAATAATTTTACACATTGGTATGTCGCTTTTAGTCCTTGGTTCCAAAAATGTCTGCTCCTTTGCCATAGGCTGTTTTCGATCCATATTACGTGTTCTATTTCAGGGTGTGTGCTTCAGGAGCACATTTCGTCTGTATTTCGTATGTTTCGGATCGTTGTCTTGTTGATAGTGCCATCGGAGAGGCATGTTTTCCTTGGAAAATGGAAGCATAGCATTTTCCACAATGTCCCTATATCTATGTATGTATATTTTGTCTTGGTATTATTTATACGAAATATAGTGTTGTCGCCATGCCATATCGTGATTTGTCCACCTCCGAGCTTGATGGTTTTCTTTGTACTGCGAGGGTGGTAGTCCTTTCCTTTTGGTCACCTTACATTACGTCCAGAGTTCGAAGAGAACAAATTTACTTTCTCGTCACTTCAATGGATATTATGCCACTTTTTCAGCGACTCTTCCTGGGAGATTCGAATTCTGGAGTCTTCTTCGGGTTGTGCGTGCACTTATTCCACTGTCAATTTTTGCACTTATAGTGCTTGACGAGGCAAAAGGATTGGACCTCACTAAAAGCAAAACGGAGTAGGAGTAGGGGAGTACCGATAATAATTGACTCCATTTGGTAACACAAAGGACCTACTAGAAGTGTCTAAGTGAATCCAACCACATGATGGGGATAGCCAACGAACCTAACCTAACCTAACCTAAAAGCGAAACGCGTTAGTTACTAGTCGCTAACGTTTTTTTGGGCCTACCTCTATTTTCGCAAACTTTTGTTCTGAGACTTGAGTTCCTCACCTCATCCCTTAGAAGTAAACCACAATTTTATTACATTTTCTTATGGCCAACTTTTAGACCGCACAAAATATGCAACACAAATAAATGAACCGCTCAACAGTACACTCCAAATTTCTAATAAGCTTACCGTCATTGTAACGGGAACAACGGCCTTACTTACTTAGGTGGCGCTACAGCTCGGGGTGAATCTGGGCCTGCTTCTCGCAACCATTTGTGTGTTCATGTTATATTTTTGCACGAATGGAAGGGGACTATAGTTTTCTGCCGACTCCGAACGGCGGCGAGTTGAGGAGCTCCATCGTGACAAATGATACTCTTTGATTGCTTGTCAGACATTCGAAAGAGGTGGCACTGTGAAAAAACTTGTAGGTGTTCGAACCGGGCTGGGATAGAACCCGGGCAGCATTGCATAGTAGTCCAATGCACTAACCACTACACAACAGTCGCTTGCGTAAAATGTCAATTCGGTGCAATTTTTGATAGCAAATCAACTATTTTACCTAGCAACAAAAACAGAGTGACTAGCAAAAGAAGGGCACACGCCTATGTATGTATGTATGTTCATCATCAGCATAGCCAATGCAGTTAAAGCTATGCTTTGTGAGTTCGCAGAGCAATTTGTAACTAGTACCACCTTTTTATTAAAAGGGCGTTTAAAGTAAACTTTTAAAAATCACCGCAAGGCAGTTACGCTGACTTTCCTCTCCAAATTTATTATTTTTGTAGATACATATATCTTTTCAACTGTTCTAAATTGCGGGTAAATATGTAGTATATTTAAAATTTCCAATCCACTAAAATAGTTGTTTGTATGTTATACAGGCCGAATGAAAAATGTGAAAGGTCTAACTGTCGATACAATTTCCGACTGAAAAAGGCTCCATTTGCAAGCCTAATCGCACCATGGCAACCCAGAACTACTCGTACATAAACCAGAGTATTTTATCCCAAAACTTAATTAGTCATATCAATAACATGTCCTTTCCGTTTCCTATTTTCTGATTGCCTGAGGTTATTGCACAAATTATCAATTAATTACAAAAATAAGATTAAAATAAAAAAAATGATGGAATTATAGCCACAAAATGGATTGACACCTTAACTATCAGTGTCCAATGGACTGTTAATTTCGGATCGATTTTGAGGGTTATGTGGTAAAGTATGCTATGTGGGTGCTGATATATTTACATATACAAATACAGATATTGGTACAGTTGATTTTTATTTCCAGAAGCTACATAATTGACGTGTTATGCATGCTCGCACTTCAATTAATTTGTTAGGTCTAACAGCTATGTTCAAATATCCAGATATTTTGCGACAGTTGAAAGTGCTAATGGAAATTTAAATTATTAACAAAGATAAATCCAACAACTTGAACATTTAAGTTGGCTTTGTTTGATTTATTATTCAAATGTGTTTAGCAAAGTTTATATTCATTCATTCCGTATTCTCCAGTGAAATACGTATTACTGAACGATTTCTGTTTAACACATCAGAACGAACGACTAGAGAAATATGCAAGTCTTTTCTTTAAAATTTAAACTCATCCTTTTATTTGAAATTGAAGCTCATGTCGGTCCATGTCCATGTAAGCGAACAAATTTGTATGAAGGCAATTTGTCAGCAAACAATTAAGATCGGTTACAAGAAATTTAATTAAATAAAATGTGCTTGAATCGGTTGTGTAACCTGTTCTAAACGACGACTACTTACTTTAGGTGGCGCTACAGTCCGGGGTGGACCTGGACCTGGACAGCTCGATCTTTAGCCAGTTTCGCACACTAAGTTGGTTGGGATCTATACTTCCACTTGCGTCGCGGGCTTTTTCTACTGTCCCGTCCCACGGGGATATTTGGAAGATTTTTCTTACTCTATATGACGTAGCCACCTCAGTCGTTGGACCTTCACTGTTCTGCCCGTACAGTTCGTGATTGTATCTCATCCTGCACTAACCATCTGTGCAAACATCTGCAAATTATCAAACCTTTCGATTAATCCGCGTGTATTTTGCAGCTTTAGAAAAAACTTTTATTAGAAGTTGCCTACAAAACATTCTCAATCCATGAGTGTTCACTTCACTTAAAAATAATATTTAAGGGTGGTGTTTTTCAGTGAGTACAAATCTCACGCTACCTACTATTAGCACACGCTGTCGGTGCTGAGTGTATTTTAAAGATTTGTTCCTACCTTTGATTAGGAAGTTCGCAAGCAAATGATCAGCCACTTGCATAGCTAAGCTACGCATAAACGTACATAGATATATGTATGTAGGCTTATCAAAAAGTTCTGTATACAATTCAACAATATAAAAAGATCGAACACCAGGCTCATTTTCCTATAAAAAATTTTTTTATAATAATTTTTACTGAAACGTCAAACAAGACAAGACAACGACAAACGTCAAGATGTATGGCGCTTAAAATCCGGAAATGTTCTCCCATGTCAGTTTAATGGAAAAGAGTTTTGTGTCAAGAACATTGACTTTTCGATCAAAAGATGAAAGTAAAAAACTTAGAACGAGCTCTAACATTCTTATTCGAAACACAGCACAGAAACCATCCACATCGAATTCTAGAATCTAGCAAGCTAAAACTCGTACGGGTTTATTATCCTGTAAAGCTACAAAAGTACAAGATCAAAATGAATCGAAGAAACGGGAAGCAATGCGTCGAGCTTGAATACTTAACGAGGAATTTTTGACGAAATTCGTTGGCTGTGTTATTGCTGACGAAACATAGAAACATACTGCGTTGCCGATTTTAATATTACGTCGCATATTATGGGGATGGTATTGCTGAACAATTTAAAACCCGTCACGCCTTAATGTGCTTATCAGGCAATCGGCTCTTATGGGAAAAAAAGATAATCAAAAATTTAAGTTTAAAAAACTAAAACCCGACTACGGGAAAACCAACTAAAAAGTGCGAAACAAGATGAAACGAAACAACGATTTTCAGAGTACAGCTGTAGTCGCATGCCATTTTATCCAACGAATGCGTAATTATATTATATATCATAGTTTCAAAAAATATGTAGTGTATGTATAAGTAAGCAATGTCGTGTTCTACTTTTCAAACCCTTTCATTTGATACCCATATTAAGGATGTAGTAAAGATATCGGAAATCTGCCATATTGGGGGGCGTCCGCCATATTGAATTTAGAATTACGTCATATCGTATTGTATTCTACTCGCCAAGCCCTTTCATTTGATACCACTAGCAATGCGGTTGTGAAGACTAGTCGGGTAAAGAAGAAACAAAAATAAGAGGTAGTCCGCCATTTTGCTTGGTGCGCCCGCAATATTGAATTTTTCTGTGACGTCACGTAGCCTAGGACACTCTCCAGATCGAGACGAATCCAACGACACCTCATTTGTTGAAATCGGTTACATAGTTTCGGCTGTACGAGGTGACATCCTTACATACAAACAAACAAACATACAAACAAACAAACCCAGCCTGTTAAAATCATAACCCTTCCTCTGCGTATTCGGGTAGGTAAATAGCATTTTTAGCAATACTCGGCAACATTACATTATGCGAAAAGGACAATTGCATTTTGTATACAAAACGACGTAAGTGCTTTGGCAAAAGTTGCAAGCCCGCGGCCGCCAATTGTCCAGAATTTCGCCCAGAAAACAGATTTTGGACACTTATAAAAGCTAGAACACCCAATATAATATATCTTTGAGGTCAGGCAATAAGGACTTAAGTCAGAAATAGTTTTAGATTCCAATCGAAAGTGAAGAAAAAAACTGACTTAACCAAAATATCCCAAATGCCATTTTTGGACTAAGCCCTTACTATCTACCTGACATCAGTGATATATTGATATCTTCTGCAAGCTACCATTTACATTATTCTAGCTTTTCAACCTATTATTACCCATTTCGAGCAAAGATCTTTCGCAGCTAGTGGTCCCATGTGTTCATTTTTATGGTAATAACTTATAAATAATAATCAGGATAATAATCTTTTTCCCCGGTACTAAGCATCACACATCTTCTTACAGGGAAACAACTCGTAATTAAATTGTTTAAAACTTAAAATCTCATGTTATTACCTCCCCTATGAATTAATCGGATTATTTTCTATTTCGCAAGCAATGCTAAGGTTCACGTGTAAAGATTTATAGTAGTTAGTTTTCTGCTTATTCGTTGTGGTCTAAAGCAATGTTACAGCAAGTGCATACCTGTCTACAAAAAAAAGGTTTTCCAGTATTTCAATCTGCTTACTGGATAATACAGGGTAATTCTATTTTATATTTACAATTTGCTTTCCTTTTGAATTTAATTTTTATCATTGAAAACGTATCAAATAAAATATGGGCTAAATGCCTTTATTAATACCGCTGATGGGCGTAAGCTACCGCAGGATTAAGTCTATATTTAAAAAAATACTTTTAGCTACACTGTCTAAAAGTCTTGGATCACATAACTTTAATGCATAAAATGACTACAAAATTTGGTGTATACAGTATACTAGAGTCATTGTTTCACTTATAATGTGATATAGTATACCATGTCGTACGTTTCTGTTTAAATCTGCTTAGCGTACTATCAGTTGCATTTGTAACAGATTTACGAGTAGCAACTTGATAATATTACCTATCTGACGCCCTTTCTCATTTGCTCAGAAAAATACATTCACACGAAACAAAAAAAAAAATCGTGGAATTTTGGAATTTGTCTCTCTTTCTTTCTCTCTGTGTCTGTACACAAATTCAATTTTTCCCACCTACCTAACCTATATTATAAGTATGAGAAACCATCAAGATTCCTTTATGTTGATTAAAGTCAATGGTATAAGTACAAGCTCAATGCGATATTTAGGGGTATATTTCTAGGATCAACCCTTCAAAATTTACTTTTACACATACAAAATTCGCTATAAAATCATATAGTAAATCTAAGCTCAATGGTTATACCGGAAGCGAATTTTTGGGGCATATTTCTAGGAGTAACTATTCAATTTTTACTCTCACACATACAAGTTTCCCTTCACGTATTCGTTTATTATAATTGCGATAGGGTTACGTCACTTCAGGATATGTAAATAGTTGGGAAGGTGAAATTAGAACAAAATTAATTTTAAAAAAAAACTGTCGAACGCAGAGCAGTCCTGATAATTTTGGTTCAATCAATGTACATTCTCAATGTTTATGATTTTATTCAGATTTGTCCGAGCGATATTTCCAGAATCAAGGTAGGGGGACAGCAATTTTTTAACGTTTTTTTTGAAAAAGTGCTAAGAAAAAAGTAACATACAAAAATATTTCATACATTTTTGAATTTGTTCTTTAACGAGCTTTCATTTGACAACACGATGACCTTAAAACTAATTTTTTTAATTTCTGAGAAAAACGCCTGCTATACGTATGCAATAGATGGACATACAGACAGACACCGAACTGAGTCCATTAGCGTTCCGTTTTCTGGGTACGGAACACTAAAAATGTAAATAAGCTCTATTTCACTTTTATTTTCAGATTACTTTTTATTTCATGAATTAATATTTTTAATAGTTCAACAAATAAGAATGTTGTGATTTTGTTATTAAATAAAATAATCCATTGATTAAACACTGTTTTCTCTATAGTGTAATGGGTAACAGAGAATGGCTCCATTTTAATAAGACATTTTCTTGTCTTTTGAAACACCCTGTGTAGTGTCAAAGCTTTTGTGCTCTACCAGCTAGTATTATTTCTAGATGTGATAATCTATTTATCAAAATGCGTATACCGTATGGAATATAAAAACTACTATATGCCACAGAAATAAAAAATAAATGCAATGTTTCACTACTCAGAATCCTTTAATTTCCAGCTGGATGCTGTGTATTTTCTTCGAAAGATATAATCAGGTTTTGCCACTCAGTCTGTGGGCGAACAACACGACCGACAATAGAAAGAAGAGTACTTTTGTTGCGGTTGTTGGCAAAATGGGGGGCTTAAGGTTTGAGCATTTCTTGGTTTGCTTGGCATCAGTGTTTTTGTACGTACACTGCCATTGTTTCTGCCATTGGGTTGAGTGGAAATTATTATTTTTTATTTCTTTAATTTTGTTTTATTTTTTCTCTTATATTTTAATAAATCATCATTGTGACCTTCTAAAGCAAGCAAATGCAGATATGTATGTACATCTGTTATGACGCGACTCAAATGTAGAGATGTAGAGAAATGAAACAAATGTCTATTGTAGAGCAAATGAAAAAAAGATGTTCTAAAAGATTGATTAATTTTTATCGCGGTGGGCTTAGATGGTTGTTTACATTGCTTCAAATTTATGAATTGTATGACCTTGTTTGAACAAACGAACCAAGCGTTCGCATGCGATTATGTGATGTTAGCCAACCGGAGTTTTTGACACAGACAGAATGAGTTTCGGTAGTAAGGGGGACAAATAAGAAACGTCACCAGGAATTAATAATGACTGATGACTTTTCGGCATCTGATTTCAGCAGATAGTTCCTTTAATCCAAAACTATGTGCCACGGAGCACGTACATATAAACAGTCGATAGAGGGTTGTTAGAATTAGACTCTCACAAGCATTCGTGCGTGCGTGTTTTATTTTTTGCATGAATGAAGATTATTTTTCGAAAAATAATAATCTTGTTTAGGTATCTGTCCAATATTAAAAAAGGAGCGAAATACATACATAAATCTGCATGCTCTGTTGTCCAACGCGAAATAAGCAGATGATAGATATACATATGTACGTATGTTTGTTACATACAGTTGCTATGTACGCACCAACAAATATAAATCGAACTTGACCCTGGCTCATTGCCCAGTCGAAGAGCTATCCCAGAAAGTCATTCACACAGACGACACTTTAAAACTCTTAAGAAATCTCAGCTATGTCTTTGAGCGAAATCAATTCGTGGACGCACGTTCCAAGTGACCATTGACACCACTGAATTGAATTTTTGGGATGATATTGAAAGAAAATATGATGTTTTGGGCCACAACTATATACATATTACCATATCTGAAGCGAAAAAAAAGTAAAATATATAGTTTTCATGTTTAAGTATGTAATTTAAAATTTACTAGTTTATGAATTGTTTTCATAACACAGTGCAACCACTAATCTCGGGCCTAAGATTTGAGTATTGGTCCTGAAAGTACTTACCAAAACTAGAAGCTCTGCATCATTCGTTTTGCCAGATTGGCTGCCTAACGTATTTTATAGCCTCATGCATATTTTGGCTCAAACCATATTTTGAGCACTTTTTGTTTTTTTTCTCATAGCTATATCTTGGTTAACCGTAGGGATTTTTTTTTCTGTCTTCAGCAAAGGTATTGATTAGGTATTGATTATGAGAAAAAAAGTGCAAAACAAACTGACCCAAAAAAACTGCATCCAGGGCCTCAAAATCATAAAAATGCCCATTTTTAACCATTTTTCCACATTTTTCGACCATTTTTGGCCCATAACTCGTACGTTTTTGCACTAACACTCTTTAAAAAAAAATAAGCCCAAGCCTTTTCTTACATTTAGTTGGCAAACAAAAAAAACATATTTTCTATGTAAAAATGAATTGAAACATAATTGTTACAACATATTTGTGGACAATGTGGCGTATACGTAATTTTTCTTCTTCTTTTTTCTTTCTCTGACGCATTTTCTTTCTTTGGGCATTTTTACGATCTGATGCGATACTTGGCATTGAAGTTGAGAAACTTATTCGTCAATATCTGGTTCGATTGACGTAGTTGCAATTCTCAGGCAGTCTTCAAGGCATTCATCCAACATGTTGGTTCTAGTGGTACACTTAGTATGTTTGATTCCTGAAAATAGTTGTTCACATAGTGTAGTGCGGGATATTTGTCTCTAGGGACTAGGGTGGTATGATGTACAAAAGTCGAACAAAGAGACGTGATGTCATCTCTTTAAGTTGGATGTCAGATTGCAACTCTATGCATTCCATTTTAAAATTTACTGGCGACATAATATAATAATATCGACTATAAATGGATGGAGTCGCAAAAAATACAAATATTTTGATTATTAGTCCGAAAATCCTGAAATCTATTTTCGACCTCTTGTATAAAATCGAAAATTAAGCTCGCATATTTATTCCCATTTTCGGGAATTTGTTTGGAAAACGTTCTGAAATACAAATATGTAGCTGTTTGCATTTAATTGGGCCTGCCATCATTTTAGTTTTACCTGAAAAGTTTTTATTGTTTGAAGTTATTTCCCAGTTTTGCATAAATAAAACACGTAAATTCAACTAACTACATAACTATCAATCAAAGACGGAGACCACCACACTAAGTTCGTTGCATTCGATGATCGTGTATGTGAATGTGAATTCTAATGATCTCTACGCAAACTATAATTAGTCAATTATACATCAGACTTAAAGCCACGTATTTAAGTCATTTAAATGAGCAGTCAAATCTGCTAAAACTGTAAGCCAATCGGCATCATCAACTTCTGGCACAGATTTGGCTTTCGATGTCATAAAAGATTTGATTTCTTTAAGTACGTCATAATATCTTTTTAGCATTTGTCTTCAGTAAAGTAAACGATATCGCCATACTTGGCATCAACATTTTTGAGAAATTCATGATTTGGCGATGATTCAATCTCCTTATAAAATGTTTCGGTCTTGACGTTATCCATTTTTAAAGCTTTTCCGCATAAATTTCCATGGTACTACATGTTACAATGGTATTTCATTAAATGAGAGTAATCGACAGGAATGGTAGGTATCATCTTCTATTAATTTTACAAGCCCCTCTTTTTACCGATCATAGCTGGGGCACCATACGTAACTTCCCAATATATATTGGAAAGTGACAAAGAAAATCGTGTTACTGTTTTTTTTCACTGCTTTATATTGATCTTTTGATGTTGTCGTGTCTTTTAATGGTACCAAAGAAGCCATTTCTTCGGTTTGATAACGAAGGCGCACACAACACATAAAACATTCCTCGGAAAAATTGACATGCTTCAGATACTTTAAAATATTTTTGGCACGCATTAATGCTTGCCTTGGGCTGCATACGGTCCGCGGGCCGCGGGTTGGACATCCCCTTTAAAGCAAAGCTTTTATATTCAACTAGGCTGATGTACCCGCTTCGCTGCGCATACAAAAATCTTCTCTTTGTATGTAGATATGTGTATTTGTAATAAATTGTCTACTGGAAGGAGACTTCCAGCTCAATGCTACACTTGTCCGTGCACCTTAAAAGTTGGCATAAATACTTGCTTCACAATTTACCTAGCACCAAATGACTGAATGAATTGCTTGGATAAAGGATTTTCCATAGACTATTCAAGAAAAAAGTGACGCGGGTGGGTTAGCAATTTCTTCCAATCTAAGTTTTCCGTTTTCTTAAATATTACAGCACGTTCTTACCGCCAAAACGTAAAAACATAATACATACATATCTGTAACTGTTCCAAGCCCTGCCTCATAAAACAAATTGTAACCAAATTTATTAAGTTATTGGATTAGAGTTAATCGAACAATTACAATACATATACGTTAGCACGAAGCAATCCCAATCAGATATACTACACACTACACGTACACGCATGTATCGCATACACGCATACCCGCTGCCGCTGGTGCATTGACTTTTTTTTATCCGTTTTATAGATTTAATCCAACCAGAATCGATTGCGAAAAACCGCATTCAAATCCGTTCAGTAGTTGTTTTGTTTTTGCGGTACATACATACATACTTTTTTTTAGACTTCATTTTATAAAAGTAGTGATGATTATGATTGTTACTGAAAGAAATTCTTTCCCAAAAATAACGAAAACGTAGTAAAACAAATGCCACATCAAATGCGCAGATTACTTGCGATGTTTTATTTTTATTGTTATTATTTTTTCAGTAGCACTTCAGACGTCCTTTTATTTGCTATTTAACTTAAATACAACCCACTTGAATTATTTTAAAATACCTTCTATATTTGGAATTTCTTGGAATACTATGAAACAAACTCTTATGGAATCTTCAAAACTGTTTAACCCATAATAAGCTGTTTATCGCGAATCAAATAAACCATCGACGACTAATGAACTAACGAGCACGTGTATGAGATTTGACAGTCATAATTGTGAGTCAATGTCTTTGAAGAGATGATTTTGAGCGCTGTATTTGCAGAAATCAGTGGCCAGTTTTACCGTCAATTAAGTTAGACTATAAAATGCACCTGGCAAGCAAGAGTGCGATTAGCCTTGCTAACTTATAAATAACTTGCTAACTTATAAATAAAAGCTGCGGTCATAGCGCTATTCTTAATGAACTTAAAACTGGCAACCTCAATAGAACGGATGACATTTTCCCACTTATGGACTTCGATACACCGTACGAAATGCTGTACCCGAAGAGAGAAGGTTGGGCCAGCATTGCGCCTATACGGCATAAACATATTGCGGTCTTCACGGATGGGTTGAAGACTGACAAAGCCACCGGTTCTGGAATTCATTCAGGAGATCCGGAGCTAAATGCGTCTTTAAGACTTCCAGATGACTGTAGTGTGTTTCAGACAGAGGTTCTGGCAGTACAGAGAGCGGCGGAGCTGTTAGTAACGAAGCTGATATGAGATAAGGATATCACCATCTACATCGACAATCAGGCCGCACTTAGAGCGCTAGAATGGTATATCGTTAAAGCGGCAATTTTAGAAGGTTATCGCTCTGTGCTGAAGACCCTAAGTAGGCATAATAAGGTCAAACTATGTTGGGTACCAGGACACTCTGGTGTAGAAGGAAATAAACTCGCAGATGCGCTAGATCATGGGTGGCCAATCCATAGAACGCGGTCGACTGGTGGAACGCGAAGGCATTTACAGTCGAACCCGATGCATATGCTATAAATTAATACATTATAACAAACACGCAGTACAAGTATATCATTCTCAAAATTTGTAACAACACTGCACTAAACTTCATCCCAGAAAGCGTAGGTAATGGAATACTGCGTGCTCTGTTCCTTCTTCCTGATCTGGGCAAAAATGTGAGTTATCGTGCCCAAAACGGTGTAAGTATTTCCGATACCCACTGTCCTAAACGTCTATGCATCTGCCATTCGTAGTGGTGTCCCACCTAGCTTGCTACCGGTCATTGAAGTCACTCTTTCTACTTCCTTGCTCCTTTTGTTGACCGTCGTTTCTTGGTTACTAGCAGTTCTCCTATCCCTGCCACTGAAGCCACTGATGACCCTTAGTGCGCGAAGTACATATGTTGAAGATAACTTTCTCCTTGTTTCCTTTGTCGCTAGGGCCCTCACACAAACCTGGGCAGCGAATAACATAACTGAGCTAACTACCTTGGATATTAAGTTTCTTCTAACATATCCTTCGATGTTTGGCAGTATTCCAGAAAGTGCTGCCTGAAGCTTTTGATGACTAGGTGATTCGAGGCTTGAAGCTAAGTAGCATATATTGTCGAGTATTGCTCGTAGGTATATTACAGAGTCTTTCGATCTGATAGTTTGGCTTCCTACCCCTCTGTCCAGTTATTCCACATTTTTCCGGTTGATTATTAGGACAGCTTCCGTTTTGTATTCTGCTAATTCAAGGCCGGTGGATATTAGCCAGTCGCAGATTGCTGCGTTCAAAGCTGACTGTATCTCGAAAATGTTCTTTACAACAGTAACAACGGCGATATCGTCTCCGAATTAGATTTTTTTCACTTCTGCGGCAATGTGAATTACAGAACTCCGTCGTACATGATACTCCAAAGTAAGGGGCCAGTACTGATCCTTGTGGGACTCCCGCGGAGGCTTTAAAGTACCTACTTTTCTCCTTCTTCGGTTTCATATCTCAACCTTCTATTGATGAAAAAGCTGGATACAATCTTTTGCAAGTAGTTTGGCGTATCCATTTTGGCTAGTGACCTTCTTATAGGTCTGTTCCCGTACCTGTCCAAAATAGCCTAAATCAGCCGAAAACAGTCAAATCCTGTTCCCGTACGAAGATTTTTCATAGGTTTTGTCAGAAGAGGTGTAGTTTTCGGCTGTTTTCAGCTGTTTCGGACAGTACGGGAACAGACCTTATGATGTCTTCATATTTATATGTATTTTCTTCCAAGTAAATATAATGGGTAGGTAAGGTAGCACGCGTAACCAATTTCAGCGAAAAGTCGAACGCATAGGCTGAAAGTTTGGCCACCACTGCGCTAGATGGTGCACTTAGCACCACCATCATCAGTTTTTCGCCGACTCCCAATGGCGAGTTGAGAAGCTATTCGTGACAAATGACACTCTTTGAATGCTTGTCAGACATTCGAAGGAGTTGGCACCGTGAAAAAACTTTAAGGTGTTTGCTGGGATTGAACCCGGGCAGCATTGCATAGTAGTCCCACGCACTTACTACTGCACCACGGTGAACTAGCAAAATATGTACATATGTCGAAAATGTTCGTATTTGCAGTCTATGGTAAAATTGACACTGTACTTACTGGCATGAAAAAAATTAATCTCAATTTGCTTCCAAAATAACCTTAAAGTGACAGCTATCAAATGTCAAAAAAAAAAAAAAACATAACATAACATTAACAATACCGAGAATCAACAAAAATAACGCCATCATGTTGTAAAAACCGAAATTACTTTCTTGCAACCAAATAATTTCCTGAAATTCGTTGATAGTTGATATGCTCATGCGCTACGTACATAATGTATAACGATAGACTTTTTAATAACCCACTACAACAAAAGTGATAGGAAAGATTAATTTTACCTTGCAGAGATAACAAATTATATCACCCGACATGACAGATCATTAAAGCGTGCATGGATTGTAATTGAATTAAGGCAGTTCCAGGTCAAAAACAAAACGATTTAGCGAAACCTGACTTTAACCTATTTTTACAAGATACATAATTCCTGCTTGAAGCAATTCAAATATAAAAAATAAATCACTTTTTTACGTAGGTATACATATACATACATCTATGTATTGAATATATGTACTTGTAGTTATGTAAATTTAGGTTAAAAAAAAACACGAAGCAATTATCCTTATCTATTTACTTGTATCTTTCTACAAAAAAAAAAGTTCTTCTTAAACGGGAGTGAGATTCCCCACCCCAACAAGGAATTGAAAAAGGGCCCAGACTACAGTCATAATCCTCCCGAAAACGATTCCATAGTTTTTTATCTTCGCTTGTTTTTAATGTTTTCTTTTTATTTTCCGGGGATTAATTGAAACCCGCCACACCATTTCCAAGGGACAAATTGACCCTATTTAATTTACAATGTTGCCAGTATAAAATCAAGGGAGAAAAACAGTGTTGCTGTGCAAGACGAAACTAATTGCTCCCTAAAGTGACAAGTGATTAATGTTTATACTAATTGGCTGATTGGGATTACCATAGTACGATGTGCAAATCTTTTCATCCGTCGCTCAATTAAACATCCGCTAGCGATACTAACGATTCAACTATATGTCCTTTTTTTCATTTTACACACACTCCCGTTCATTGCAGACCACAACAATTGTTGCAGTTTTATAGTCAAAGCTATTATCTCAGACATGCAACAAGGAACTCCAGGGTTTGCTGGCTGATAGCTCTATCATAGCAGTACACTTACAGTCACACACAAAACATACAGAGAGAGAGAGAGTTTTCTGTGTGAAAATTTTGATAGTGCTTAAGTTTCTAACGACTTTTTAATGCGGACGGAGCTTTATTGCTCACAAAGGGAAATGAAACAGAATGGACGGATGGATGGTTGAATGAAATTGCGACGCAGGAGGTATATAGTATAGTCGGTAGTCCTGCCAGCAAGGACTTTTACTGGTCCCCTCTGCAAAGACGTATTTCACGCTCTATTTGGCTCAAATTAAGGATAAATTGCTTTTACAGGTAATTTTGTTCGCCAAGCATGATTTGATGGCATGGCAGGACTAGTTGCCAACATTGAAACGGTTTCCAGGGCATTATCAAGTTGAAACTGGATCTGGCCCAGTTGTAAATGTTTATTGATGGAAATTAAATAAACAATTAGTGAATGGATTTTGCTTCGTTGGGCAGTGTTTGTGATTGCGTTGACAATAGCTTGGGCATAATAAGTAATTCAATTTGAAGAGGAGCCACTTGGAGTTATCTCACTTAAATGATAACACATGGAACCTCTTCAAAAAAAAAATAAGACAAGCGAGTTCAAAAAACTCGTTAATTTGTGTGTCGAACATACTCAAAATTCAAAAAATAAACAAACCCATGGCCATGTCGCAGAATCTACCCCACGCCTCCTGCATTTTAGAATTTTAATTTAATCTTTTCACTTTGCCTTCAGCTTCTCATGTTACGCAGATTTATTCTGGAATTTCTGATTTGCTTCGAGTTTTGAATGAAAACTCAAGCAACCGAGCAGAATTTAATTTCCATTTTCATGGAAATATTTTGATTTTAATTTCAGTAGTAAGGAACTCTTTGTTGACATTTCCTTTGTGACCAAGCGGGGTGATGATGTAGTATACACAAGGAGTCCTTTCCTTGTCACTTATCAGATATGTACATAACAATTTCTATTGACACTAGTGTCAGAGATCTGTAATTTCATTGCAAGATATTTATGTACATGAATAGTTAGACTTATCAAATCACTAGCAGCTTGTAGATGGTAATGACGACAGCCGCTATGTACTGTCGCGTTTGAGAGATCATAGAATTTACGAGAACGTCCGTCTATATCTTGCCTACCTTCATGACAAACCGGACTCCATTTGCATTAATGGAGTAACTAAGACTAACGTCATGGTCTCAATTCACCAAGAGGGCCTTCCAACAAACCTCGACGACCTAAAGCGCATATTTGTCCGTTTCCATGAGAGCTTCAGTATTTCTCCTACTGATGTAGCAAATGATCTTTCCTCATATGCCTCACATGTTAACTCCAAACGTTTGTCACACCTACAAAGAATGCGTTCCAATTTCAAAAATTATTATAGTTCCTAACCTTCCCTCTTCTGTTTTGTCTCACCCCGCTCCCGACTGCTTATCTCTTTATTACCAGAATGTTAGGGGCTTACGTACAAAGACCTCCACAGTATACCTTAACTCCCAAACTCTCCCGTATGACATCTTTGCACTGTCTGAAACAAATCTATCTTCCGACTATAATAGTAACGAGCTATTCACGTCAGAATTTAATGTCTTTAGAAATGATGGTCTTGAGAAAGAAGACGACTCCACTGGTCGTGGTGTTCTCCTTGCAATACATAATCGTTTTGACTCTACGCTCTATAAAGCTTCACATACCGGTATCTTTGAGTTCATTTGCGTCAAAATAACTGTCTCAAAGCGTAACCTTTACCTTTTTTGCTGCTACATTCGCCCTTCTCAACCCATCCATGGTTACCAGCTTGCTGTAGACGCAATCGACGACCTGTTTGATGTTGTAGACCCCTGCGATGTTATCGTATTCCTTGGTGATTTCAACCTACCCGACCTCAAATGGATTCAGTCTGATGACGAGTCCCATTTTGTGGCCCTGAATCTATCTACAGACAAGGAAATCCTTTTCACTGACTGTCTTTCCGACTCTGGCCTACACCAATTAAGTGGCATCACTAACAACTTAGGTAGACAGCTGGATCTTATATTTTCATCAGACGTTGAAAATTGTGTAGTGTCTGCAAGCAATCATCTTCTTTCAAAATTAGACCGCTACCACCCACCTCTATCCCTTACTTTTTCATATAACAATCACAATCAAACTCTCCAATCCGAACATGCGTACAGTTTCAACTTTCGCAAAGCAGACTTTGTTAAATTAAACGATCTGCTCAATAACGCCAACCTCAGCCTTATATTCGATAATGCTCCCATTACTGTTGATAACGCTCTTACGTTGTTCTACTCCAAAATATTTGAATGTTTTACCCTTTCCGTCCCTTATATGCAGCAGAAAAACTTATCATCTTCCCCACCTTGGTACAATACAGAGTTGCGCTCGCTTCGCAATAAACGAAACAAACTGTGGCGCACGTACCTTAACTCTCGTTCTGTTTCTGATTTTGCTAACTACCATCTCGCATACTCCCTTTTTTCCGATCTCTGTGAATCTCTTTACCACGACTATTTAGACCGAATGGAATCAAATCTCATTTCTGACCCCAAACGCTTCTTTCACTTCATCAATGCCAAAAAGAAATCTGATAGCTATCCGTCTTCTTTGAAACTCAATGATACATTGTCTGACAACCCAACCATAATAGCAAACTTGTTTGCTAATTTCTTCAGCCAGTCGTTCACGAACCACATCGTTGAACCCGATATTGACTACTTTTCGTTCATGAACAACTGTCCCCAAACTTCACTTGCTTCGCCTCATATCACTTCGGCAATTGTCCTAGAAAAGATGAATAATCTCAAACCCGATTTCTGCCCTGGACCCGATGGTGTACCTGCCATCGTCTTAAAAGAATGTGCGAATCATCTGTTCCAATCCCTCACGACTCTTTTTCATCATTCTATCTCACAGGGAGCTTTCCCTAAACTCTGGAAGTGCTCTTACATAATTCCCCTTCATAAAAAAGGTCGTAAGAATGATATTTCCAACTATCGCCCCATCGCAAAACTCTCCTGCATACCCAAACTTTTCGAAAGCATTATCTATGACACAATGTCTTTTCACTGTAAGTCTATTTTTTCCCCTAACCAGCATGGATTCCTCAAGGGTAGATCTACAACTACAAACCTTACTGAATTTGTATCGAACTCTCTGTGCGCTCTGGAGGATGGCAACGAAGTTGATGTAATATCTACCGACTTTAGTAAGGCCTTTGACAAAATCTCCCATGGCATTATCCTTTTCAAACTCAAAGCACTCGGCTTTCACCCAAGGTTTATTATGTGGATAAAATCTTACTTGAATGAGCGCACATATCTTGTGCTCTTTAGGTCCTCTGTATCAAACTGCTTCACAGCCACCTCTGGAGTCCCACAAGGTAGCCACCTTGGTCCTTTATTATTTTTGTTAACAATTAATGATGTGGAGTGCATTATTTTGAATTCTTATGTGTCTATCTACGCCGATGATATGAAAATTTATAGGTTCATCAAATCACCCGCTGACTCTCACCCACTCCAAGACGACCTCAACAGGTTTTCAACTTGGTGCAAACACAACTTTTTGGAGCTTAATATCAGCAAGTGCCAAGCTATAACCTACTCCCGTAAACGTCCCCCACCCCCTTCTAGGACTTACTATATATGTAATGAACTCGTCCCCTCTGTCACTTCTTTGCGTGATCTGGGTGTTATCTGCGACAGAGAACTTAATTTTCGCTCCCATATAGATAACATAATTAACAGAGCCAACTCTACGCTTGGCTTTGTTAAACGCTGGTCCAAAGAATTTTCTAATCCTTATGTCACGAGATCGCTTTATTTTACCTTCGTAAGACCGATTCTTGAATATGCTAGTCAAGTTTGGTCACCCTACTACGATATTCACTCTCTACGAATTGAAGCGGTACAACGCAGATTCATCCGGTTCGCCTTACGCGGTCTTCCATGGCCCGACAGGTATAATTTACCACCTTATACAGATCGTCTTAAATTAATTAATGTTCAGTCTCTCGAAAAACGCCGTCAAATTGCCGATATACTCTTTGTTCAGCAGTTATTAGCTGGAAATATCGACTGTCCCGCGCTGCTCGACAAGATCAGCCTTAGCACTAACCCACGTAACCTTAGATCTATTCCCCTCTTCCGACTGAATTATCACCGTACCAATTATGGTTATAATGAACCGATTTCTCGAATGCTTCGCGTCACCAATTCCTTCCAAAACGCATTTGATTTCCATTTAAGCAGATCATCTCTCAGAAATACCCTACACTACCACTCCATCTCCAATACGCCCCATTCCTAGAATATTAAGTTTAGCCTTAACTTCTTAATTTAGGTTTAAGTTTTAGATTGTTTAAGTTTTTTTAGTATTAAGAATGCTTGTAATAAGCAAATAAATAAATAAATAAATAAATAATAATTTATGCTGATTTATGCATATTTGTTAATATTGTTTTGCCAAATATTATGCTGAGTAATTAATGTCGCCACCACTTCAAGGGTTTTACAAAAAAACATAAATGGTGTCGGTGCCAAAGAAAACTAAAAGAAAAAAATAGTACGTGTAGAAGTTACGCGCGACCGAAGTGAAGCTTCTTAGCTACATATAATCGTGGACAAAGGAAGAAGAATTCGTGACAAAAGGGAGAGACGTTCATACAATTTTCGAATTTATTGGATATTCAAAGAATATTCTCCTCAAAAAATCCTTGAAAAAACTTAGGAAATGGGGCATAAGATGACACATAATAATTATCTATTTTCCATTAGAAAATTTCTTGGCTTTTGAATGGATCGTTCGGGTGTCTATTGAACCCCACTCTCGAATACGTGTTCGGACGTCCATTTTGCCCTAAACCAACTTTGGCAATATGAATTCCTTAACAAAACAATGTTTGATTTCCATTTTCCAGCTATATATTTATTGGGTGTCCAAATTGCCCCACTGGCCACTCTACTCTATAGAGCCGAATTTCTCTCTTTTTTTTTAATTCGATTGGATGGCGAGAAGCGATGACTTCAATCACTCACATTGCCCATATGTTGTATATCACATTTCATATATTTTCAGCAAAGAGAGTGTGTAAATGATAAAGAGGAATTAAATAAACTCAATGAATGAATTAAGTTTTTTGACTGCATTCATCGACTACATTCTGAGAATGCAATCACCATTCAGGAAGCATTCCAAAGATTGCATTCTTTTTGTCTAGGTACCATTTAATTGAATGCAATCATTGAATGTAATAATTAATGAATGCATTTGCATTTGCATTCTTTGCATTCATTTGCATTCTTTTACTTTATTTTGCCTTATTTTGCTTTATTTTACATAATTTATTTATACCTACATTTAGTTACATTTTGTACCGAATAAATTAAAATTAACTAAATAAATTCACAATAATGCAAAATCAAACAAAATATTACAACTCTGATCTTTTTTTATATTATTTTTATATTATTTTCATTTTTATTCATTATCAATATAACTAGTTTACAATAAAAAATGTTCAATCAAAATAAATAGGTTACAATAAGAATTTTAGATTGAAATATACAGTAATAAGAATAAATTCATTATCATTCTTTAACTTTAAAGTTGGTGTTGAATGATCGCCAAAAATGATCTGTGAGAATACTACTCGCATGAACATGCATTATGTTTCCTCACCCCCCAATTAATTTTCGCGGTCTCTGCTTTGTTACCTATTTCCCACACCACTGATATCCATACATACCACGCAACCAACAGAAGTCGAGTAAGAAGTTTCTTTAGTTAGTAATCCCCCATCTAAGCACTAACCGCGCTCGACGCTGCTTGATTTCGGTGATCGAATCTGACGAGATGGGTTGCAGCAAAAGAAAAAACGAAAAAAAGTGCGTATACCGAAGTCGCAACCCACTGAAGGATGGTTGACTCGCAGGACCATGTAACTTAAAATGGTTTGAACCCAATCTATTGGATCGATGCAACAATCATTCGGTTGCGATTAATGTTTTTTTTTTTAAACGTGGTCATTTTTCTTACTCTGCATGCGGTGTCTAAGTAAATTATCTGTGGTTAAACGTTTAACGCAAGAATATAACGCGACCATTTAACGCAACCTTCCGAAGTCGAGTAAGAAGTTTCACTTCAAAAAAATAAATGTACCAAATCCACCAGATTGCCCAACAAACACCTCTCCAATAAGGAATAATTGCTTCATAATATTAAGAATTGGACACACTAAGCTAACAGGTACTAAAATCACCTGCCCACCAAAGAAAATCCCCCAACATGCCAGTTCTAGCAATCTAGCCACATTTTATGTTTTAAGCACTTAACGACCGATTGGAATAATTATATTATTCAAAATTAACTAACAACCATCTAAATACTCTTCCACTGGTTACCTCTGAACAAAACGTAAATAACGTATTTAATCTTTTAAAAATATTAAAACTTGGAAACTTGATTAAGAATTTCTGCCACCTATCGAAGAATGCTGATCATCAGAACCCCTCCGACCGCCCGCTGAGGCTGGATATTCTACAATTTTTTTCAGCGTTTTATTACATTTTTTCAGTCTAAATAAACTTAAAAACTATACATATTTTTTTTAATTAAAAACGTACAATTTTCCAGTTACGAATGGAAGAAATGAGTTTGGCAGCACCGTTTTCCTGTGTCGTTGGCCGATATATGTATCTTTACATACAGACTATGTATTATGAAATATATATGTACGTATGTAAGTAAAAAAATAAATAAATATTTGGCTTCAGCAGTCCTAGGTAGAACCAAGCCTAGCTTCCCGCAACCATTTGTGTGTGCGCGTTATATTTTTGCACGAATGGAAGGGACCTACAGTTTTCTGCCGTCTCCGAACGGCGAGTTGGGAAGCTTTACATGACAAAGGATACTCTTGAATGCTTGTCAGGCATTCGGAAGTGGGCACTGTGAAAAACATTTTAGGTGTTTGCGGCGGGATTCGAACCCAAGACCGCTGGCACAGTAGTCCGACGCACTAACTACTTGCGCTACGGTGCCCACTATGTAAGTAGGTGGTGTATTTGTTGCAAAACGATCTTAGCACTGCTATCTCCAAAAGTTATTTATTTCTTTGGGCATCTGGTGTCATAACACTTGTAAAGGTTTAAGAAGCATTATATACTAGTCATAGAGTACTCATAAAGTACCTGTTTATTCATATGTAACCAATACTTCTAGGTATGTACATACATATATTTGTCTGTGAATACATAAAAGAATACGTGTATTTAATATGGATTAAGATTTACCCAAACTTTTGCTGCTAATAAGCATGTAGTATGTACTTAAGAATATCTCTACATTCTCGAATAAGCGTAGAATCAGTGCTGAGATAATTTATCTGTGTGTCCTATCCCAATTAAGTGTGTGGATATAGATATATGAAACGGCAACAAAAATGGAATACACAATACCAAGACATGAGGTAATCGGAAACTTGACTTAGTTTCTATTTAACGTAAATGTAAACAAACCATAGAGGCATTCAATTCCGAAAATGTTATATTTCAGTATTTACACTACGACAAAAAAAAATAGCTATTGACAGCAACAACTATAACAGCTACTTCTAAAAAATGAAGAAAGATATATAATCAGATAGATGTTGAAAACAGAAAAAAGTTGTTTAGTAACATTGTAACTGATATCATAAAGGAACAGTCCCAAAAAGAGCGTAATTGACATAAAGCGCAGCAAAACGTGAAGACGAGAAAATAGCGCTGAATAGTCTGACGGCAGTACAATGAAGTTATAAAGGATTCTCACCTTCAAATGGGTGCCCGCCGGAACTTGGGCGATATTTAATCCACTTCATTATGCACATACAAGTTGGATGTGATTTTTTTATGCTAACAAGTTCAGTATTCAAATGGAAATAATGAATCAATAGATCAGTAAAGCAATTTTCCCACACATATATTAATTAATCTATTTGAAATCTAGATACATACTAATGTGACCATTTCACCCGCTTTTGGCGGGTTTTACCCGCTTTTTCATCCAAAAACCCGCCACCACGCCACCACAACCATTTCCCCGCTTTTTGAGAAAATTTTTGAATTTTGTACTCACAACAGAACATTTTTTGAATATGCCTTTTTGTGCTGTCTAATTTAGCAATGTCAATGCTTCTGCATTGAAATTGTGATAATGAAGGTGGAATAGTAGACTACTTCATTTCGCATCAGTGCGCGAAAATTACAAATATCATGCATCAAATAAACAACCAACGTTATTATCGCTATCCGACGCACGGTACAAGGCAACAAATATCTATGTATTTCTGTCAAATTTCGAAGAGTGGGGGTGAAATTCTATCGAAATCAGAAAAATTATGAAAAAATAAGCGCCCGGCGTTAAACGTGTGGCGGTACAATTTTGACTACATATTGGGAAAAGCGGTACGGAGAACGTAATTGTTGTTCATTTCTGGTTTGTATTCCAATTCCACCAATGTATTAACTGTGCTGATCTACTTTTGCGAAGCCCGCCTGTTTCCCGTAGGAAACTGCATAATGTATAACTTTTATAACTAATGAAATATCACGTTATTACAGATAAACAAAACAATTCATACCAAAAAATGGACATGGTAATATGATATACGAAGTACATTACCGTATCTGTAAGAGTCGTAATGCATTATTTTGGCATTTAGATTGATTGTCATTTTTATCTTCGTTTTCTTATTTCCCCGAATTTTGTTTATTCGTGCTTCCGGGTTGACACCGGCGATCCGACCTCACGTCGCCAACAAAAAATTGCGTTTAACAACGAAATTGTATGTATAGTTTCATTTGAACAAACTCACTTTGTGGTTGAACGCGTTGGAGTTAAGAATGGTTGAAAACAATTTAATTGAATAAGTAATTTCATCTGAAAACATCAGCAAAACTCAACTCATTACAATATTTAAAGAACAAACACTTTTTGAAACTTCATATCTCAAAAACTATCAAACCTGCGGAGCTGTGGGTGGATTTGAATTGTCTCAAATTCAACCATCTCAAAATGATAGTGCAAACTAATGTCAATAAACCCATAGTTTTTGAATTAAACTGCAAAAACTGAAAAAAGTCAAATCAGAAGTTTTTCACGTATTGCGCAGGTAGTACAACTTTTCTTTGCTTGCAAAACGTGGTTTTACACTTCTTTAAGGGGTCCAAATAACATACCAAAAAAGCAGCAAAGCAAAAAATCGTTGCGAAACAAAAATCATAGCTTGTGGTGCGAGATTTTGAGGGTAAAATGCTAGAATTTCAAATTTCACAACAAGATTTTTGACGTACGAGTTTTGACATTTCAGCAATTGATATTTGTGCAAAAATTATTTCTAAGAGGAAATAAATGATAAAAGCCTATTTTCTTCGTCATTTGAAAACTTTATTTTTTGTGTTGTTGCTTCATAGACGCAATGCAGCATGAAAATATTTCACAGCCATACGTGATGTTTGGTGTAAGTAGAGTCCTTACTAACATTATCTTCGTGTGCAATGGTGTTTGTATAAGATTGTGACATTGAAAGATTTCTAAAAGCGGAATAGATTTTAGCTATTACTGTGAAGATCGTCCCAGGACAAGGTTTTACTGAACCATACATCAAGATTTATAACTTTTTCTTAAAACTCAACTCGCTCATCTCCTAGGTAAAGTACGGGTATGTGACAATCATGTGCTCCAGTTCTGCTGGCAACAAGCCACTTAAATTTGGATGGATTTAGTTTTAGAGAGTTATTTACAGACCTAGAATTCTCCCAAGGTCATCGTTTAGCCTGCAAACAGCATCTTCTAAGAGACCAAGTTTACAGCTAATATAAAGTTGAACATCATCAGTATACATATGTATGGATGAGTGCTGAGCTATATTCGAAAGATCATTAATGAAAATGATAAAAAGCAGAGGCCCCAAAAATGGATCCTTGGGGTACACCCGCAGAGGTTATAACAAAGTCCGACATATTTTTATCAGTAACAACTGAATTTGGCAATCTTACGAGCAACTCCTCCTTTGCCAAATACTTCAGGGTGCCCCCGTCTCTGCTACTTCACTGAAGAAGCGACGACACTAATAAAAAATTCATATATAATTGTCCTGCCTTTTCCCTGATTCCTTGCTACTCAAGCGCTTACTCGCCTTTTATATAGAGGCGATCTAATCATTAAAAATGGGTTCTCTACTAGACTCTGAGTCTGAGAGATCCAGTACCTCCCAGGTTTGTTTAGGTTGGGTTCCTTTCCAATGGAACAGTTCAATTTTAAAATGGAGATTGTCGCTGAAACTTGTATGATTAAAGTTGACATTCTTAATTCTACTATACTTACATTAGGTACGACACTTATTACTTACAGTCTGAAATCTGAGTCGACTAAAATACATCTAAGTACGTGCGACACCCAACCATTATGCTCGATTTGTAACAGAAATATATGGTATACCAGTTGCCTTATTGTTTTATTAAATTTCTGAACTTTCACCTTTAAAAAAAAAAATCGAAAATCATAGAACCCACCCAGCGGCGTATACGTAACGTAATCAAATATTATTTTCTACGCATCCATCAGCATAATTTCATGTTAATGTTATTCCTTGTTCCGCTCAAGTTTTTTCCCCTTCCCATGTGTATGTACATTCCTTATTTCAACTACAACGAAGACATTATGATTAAATCATCCTGGGACATTGACAAAGTCATCTGTATGTACATTGTATCCGTATTGCTTATCAGCGTCATATCAATTCATGGGTATATACACCCCTCCCAAATGTCATTTATTACAACACAATATCGTCCTTTTAATAACCAAAAAGAGCTGCCTATTTGAGCTGGCACCGAATTAAATTCAAATCAGATGAGATGGAAATAACTTTCTTTACCCGAGAGTCGACATGTGAGTTTCTCAAAGAAGTTCTTATTGAAAAGGAGCAAAAAGCGACCCACCCACGCAGAATGCTGGGATTCCTTTGGTATTACATTCATAGAACTCTCTAAATGGAACCTTCATCAAATGGCAACGTACAGTTAGCTGATTGCCGATTGTGATTACTATCAAGTAGAATAAATAATACTAAAGGTTAATTTGAAGAAAAAAAAGATTTCGTATCCTTTTGGAAGAATTCGAGTGTACGTCCTCTTCTCATTTGCAGTACGTGCACTTAGTCAACATAAATAAGTTATGGGATACCTCTCAGGTGAATTAGAAATCAAAGATTTTGATCGTCCTTCTTGCGGAGCAATTGATTTTTTTCTTTCGATCCTTAGAACATACGTTATTTTAATTATTTCAATCAGTGATGTGACATGTTAAGGGGAGTAAAAATTTGCCGTTGAGAGTGTGTTTACGACTTTAAGCGGATGCTCCTCTTTTTTTGCTTTGCCATGCGAAGAATTTTTACAGCAATTGAGCACACGTTTGATTGAAAAGAATCGAGTTACCGTATGAATTTTATATTTTCTCAGAATCTTGATATACGAGTATTTTTGTCATCGATTTATGTCAATCGTCAGTTCTCTTCTAAAGGAGATGAAATTTATTCAGAAGATAAGTGCGAGTATATTGGTTTTGTTTTAAATGAATACTTTGGTGAATGGTTCACTCATGTTAAAATTTGGAGTAATAGGTGGATTTCATCTTGAAATTGAAATTGGTTTTATTGATTTTAAGTGAAATTCGAATAGCTTATTCAGTTCGATTTCAAGTTAAGATAATACATATGTACATATATCGATATTCGATACAACCTTGTTTCAGATTAAGCACAGCTAAATGACATTTTCTTAATGCAAGCTGGCAAAAATTGTTCATGGATCTAAACTTTTTTTTTTCTTAGAACCCATACAGTCCCATCTGTCCTTGGCTCTAATTATTGCGACTTTAAGGATTAAGCAATAAAATAATTGTTGTTGTTCTTATGAACAAATTGTAAATTTTCATTGTACTTTAAATGAACTAAAAACAGATGTGTCGAACATTGATTTTTTACAGTGATCGAACGAACTTCGGTTTTTGTTATTCGCTAAAAATGGAAAAAAGTGAGTTTCATGTGTTGTTGGATAAATTTAATGCATAATTGATAGAAAAACGGCCTCATTTCAAGAAGAAAAAAGTGCTCTTTCATCCCGATAATGCACCAGCTCATTCACGGCAGTAGCAACAGTAAAATTTGCTGAATTGCGCTATGAACTGCTTTCTCATCCACTCTATTCTCCAGATTTGGCTCTTATTGAGTATTTGCGGAAAAAGATTTTAATCGAATGATGAGATTATCAATACAACAAATGCCTATTTTATAGGGTTTGAGAAATCATATTTTTTAAAAGGGTTAACAATGTTGGAAAATCGTTGGGAAAAGTGTATCGCGCTGAAAGAAAACTATGTTGAAAAATAAATTAAATTTTGAAAAAAAAAAACGAGTTTTTAGTTTCAAAGTCACTGACTTATCGAACAGCCTACGTATAATAATCATGGATTTAACTTTAACTCCCATGGCCACAAAAAAGTTCTCAAAACTATGAGGCAAAATTAAGGTGGCGCTACAGTTCGGAATGAACCAGGGCCACTACTCACAACCATTCGTGTGTGCTTGTTATATTTTTGCACGAATGGAAGGAGCCTACAGTTTTTTGCCGACTGCGAGCGGCGAGTTGAGAAGCTACTCGTGACAAATGATACTCTTTTAAGGCTTGTCAGACATTCGAAAAAGGTGGCACCATGAAAAAACTTTTAGGCGTTTGCTGGGATTGAAACCGGCCAGCATTACGTAGTATTCCAACGCACTTACCACTATACCACAGTGCTCACAATAATTTTTTTTTTTTACTTTTTTTTACTTTTACCTTTGACCAATACTTAAAAAACTATGTTAAACAACTTTTTCACGTACAATTAACAGAGTTGTTGTAAAAGCCATTTTTTGTCAGACAAAAAACTATGCATTCTTTGTTTTGCATTGTTTTTATTATTTTTGTCTGATAAAAAATGGCTTTTAGCTTTTACTACAACCTCTGTTAATCGTACGTGTATGCGGTAAGCTACCAAAACTGATAAGAAATGTTTCTATTCGCTTGAACCTATTGTCAGTATTTTCTTCGTTTTAAACAGCATTGAATTCATTTAAAAGGAGTAGGTACCATATGTTATTAACTTTATAAATATAAATTGGTTCTTAGTCATGGTAGAAAACTTACAACTTACATTCGACTCTGTTAACCACCCATCAGCCAATATGGCTAATAAAATACTGAAATCAATAAATAAATAAAACTGAAGACAATCACCTTCATAATCGATATAGTTTAACCCTAGGATGGGCAGCTGGGTCTGGCCAGACCAACTTTGACTTTGTCGTACAAGAACTTTTTTCCATCCAATATAAAACCCTGAAACTTCTTGACTTCTAGTTAGTTAGTTAGTTTAAAAGACTATTTTATTTTCAGTGAAATGTTTAACAATATTTTATACTTAGTCTATATGGTTTGGCTAATAGGCCGTCTACCAGATTGACTTTTATAAAAAAGTTACATTATTAATCCTATTTCTTATGTTTGATACATTATGTACATAATCGATAATTTGTAATATAAAGTGCTAGTTCATTAAAAATGTTCTTCCAATATGCAGTTCCTGTAGCGAAGTGCGATTACTGCGTAGTTGTAAAGTAAGTCCCAACCTCTTTCACCATTCAAGATATGGATTGCTTCTTCCAACCCAAGTGTCTGGGCATTGAAGAAATTGGTACGAAACTCCTTAAGTATTGGGCATTTCGCAATAAAGTGCAACACATCTTCTCGTTCGTTAAGATTGCAAAGACTGCACAAAACTGGAAGCTCTGGTCGGTGCGGTATAAAGTTGAGCTTAATAAGTTCGCCTCTCAACTTAAAGATAGTACTTATCTTGTCTACCGAGTAACTGCTCAAAAAATACGTCCTGTCTCGTAAGCAATGGTTCATCTTGCTGTAGTAAGCTCTATATTGAGATGACTGGGCTTCTTTCACAAAGCTGTCATAGATTCTGTGACCAGTTTTCTTTAAAAATATGTTTACTTTTTGTTGTAGGGAAGTCCGTTGCTCATTTGGAGTAAAACTAAGGCTGTAACCGCATTCTAATCCTAGTGTTTCTCATTCTTGGACACATCTCACCCTCTTATTTATCATTTGGGACAGTACTAACCGAGGTATTCTTTCCTGGCTCATCGCATTGACTTTTACAATATAGTCCAAGTGCAGTTTAAGAGTATCCATGAACAGGGGGGCCACTCCAGTCTCCAGGTGTAGCATATAATTGGGGGAACTACTCGGTAATTTAAAGAGCCGCTTTAGAAAATAGCGGAGGAACTTTTCCACGGGATCGAACGCGCAGTAACCCCAAACTTGTGTTGCATAGAGTAGTCTTGACTTCTATAAACATAGTTTTCTAAATCGAATACAGCCACTGTTGGGTCAAATCGGATAAATTTGTGGTAGAAACGTTTTTTTTTTCAAACTGCTAAATAGACCACTTGGTCTGGCTGGACCACAACAATTTTTCTAGGAACATATTCGGGCATACCATGTGTATATAAAATGATCATATTTTAGGACGAGACATGTCAGACATTACCTTTGTGCTGATTGCCAAAATTAATGAAATAATTATTTTCTATGTTTTTCTTATGTTCCTATATTTTAATAAGCATCATTTTGTCAAAAATAACCAAAATGGCGTACAGCTGGCAAGCCAATAAAAGTTTATATAGGCTACATCTCATACCAAAAAATATTTGGACTGGCTGGACCAAGTAGTATAACTTACCGCCCATAAAGAAGTTGTCCACCTTAGGTTTAAGACGAAATGATTAAGGGTAACATTTCTAGCAGAAAAGAGCCACCCGAATGTTTCATACAAATACCACTTCACTCACTACTTGCTTCTATACTCGTAAACTGCAAACATTGGTTGCTTTAACCACTCGAGTATTTTTGTTCGTCCGCCTGTCTGTAAGTACATCTGTCTGTTAAAGCATGGAAAGCAGAAGCCTATAGTCAATTTGCAGAAACGTGTTAAAAAATCATCTTCAAGCTTCTAGGGTTGGCTAATCACTATACCTACTTATCCACTTTAGCTACACCGTCACATGTGGTTTAACGTCACCTGCCAGTATTTTTATTTTTCTTTTATGTATATGTTTGTCTGTCGGTAATCATTGCCAGAATATTTCTCTTTATTTATGAATCATACAGGTTTAATATTGTAATCCGCAACAACCTCTGGTTCAAATACATAGAAGGAGTATCAAGCTTAGCGGTCCAAGATTTTTAGAAAGCACAGTATTACATTTAAACAATAACTCGTATGTATAGGTATATCTCAAGTTCTACATTCGTACTATGTAACTATAACTATGCATGTACATTTGTGTTCTCTTGATACTCACTCGCATGAACTTCTACAATGCTATGTTTTAACTATTTCGGACTCATTTCTCAAGTGACCATTAATTTACAGTTTCTTGATCAGCTGTCAACTCGGCTTTTACAAACTTAATGAATTACTCATTGGAATCAATGGAAAAGGGTGCATGACAAAGTGGAATCAAATATTAACAACGTTTGCTGAGATCCAAAGCACCTGGCTTAAGCAAACGATTACTACAATACCATAATTTATTGTTTTGGGTTAACATTTATTTAAGAATATACTCCTTACAGTTAATCAATAACTCATTATCCTTTAAACGGAGGTCATTAATTAGAAAATTAGCTCATTTCATAATTTTGTAATTACTACTGTGCCCGTGCGAGAACTCTCACAAGAGAAAATCCAACCCCCAAAATCCAAACTTTCCATATGATTTCCATCTGCCAACTCATGGCAATCCCATAACAATCATACGGGAAGTGTTTAGTCTTTTGGGAGTTCATTTTGGGTAGAATATCGCGGTAATTCGAACTATTAGAGATCTACCCTAATTCGAACCACGGAAGTGTACGAATTACTGGATACTTTTTTCGTAGTCAATATTTCAGATAAAATAGAAGTTTTAAGTGGTTTTAACTATAGTAAAATACAAAAACTTGTGGTGCTTTTGAGGACGGTTCATGCGTCTCTGTCAAAAACACTTGAAATGTTAATTAATAACGTAGTTTATTTAAATAACAAACTATTCAAAAAACAAGTTGACAGAAAAATGCTAACAGTACGAAGAAAACCTTCAATATTATTTGTCTCAAAAAAAAATTCAACTCACAGCTTACTGAACTGGAATCGATACGTTTTTATCGTAAAATCATTTCTAGGAAAATTCTTTTAACTCTTCACTCTCTCACTCACTAACTGCACTCAGCACAGAAACGACGGAATCACAGAGTACCAATTTTGGCAATTGTTCGAATTTACAAGATACCTAATGTAAAAAAAATAGGTGTTCGAATTAGCGAGGTAATACTGTATATGACATGATTTCAGCTTTCTCGATCTAAGTCTTGTTGAAAAATGAAGTTTTTGTATCACTATTCTTTTATATTTTTTGCATTCAACTTTACTTTGATCTATCTATGTACATAATATGTATCTATATTTTTCTTTATTAGATCAAAATAAATAAAGCGATAATTTAAAACCGCAATCACACAATTTGAATAAAATTTCACCCTATCCTGCGTCAAATACAATTTCCTCGTAGAGAACAACTTAGTATTCACACCGCAAACCAACATATGCTGTATTGTGGCCTTGCAAATGATAGAGGAACTTTGACATCTTATTAGTTTTTGGCCATCATCCAGAATACAAATTCCGCAATAAACGCAAAACTTTTCCCAACACTTCTGTGTAAGTTTTGGAACAAAACTTCATCCCAAATCTAAAATACCCTATATCCATACAAAATACTCGCCAACAATTATTAGCGACAAAAGATAATGTTTCCACCCTCTTCCATAAGGATTAACCAAATTCAATTTTAACCCCCTTCCCGCCGCACAAACCAACTGTGTTTATTACCCGAAATATGCTCTCGCTCTATCTACACCATAATTTGTAATGCGGCCCGAATAACCAACGACATGGAAAAAACGACAAACAAAACAATCAAAGAAATGACGAAGATGTTTGCGTTAATTCCGCAAAGGCCTTTCACACCCGACCCGAACGCAAATGTCCTGACAATCTACATACTCGTAAGCATATTAAGCATTCACATAGCCACAGTAACACAGTAAACCAAAAGTTTTGACCACAAAAGGGCGGCTTTTAATTTTTTTTTTTTTCATTAACCTTCACACACTCATAGAGCGATGTCCTTCTGCTCCGTATACCACAACATGCATGGATAGACATTGAAAACAACACACATATGAAGGTATAGCATGTGTCTGTCACATAGTCAGACAGACAGACACTGCTTGACTGACAATGGCAACTAAACTTACCTTTCATGGTCTTTATCCTTTTCCTTGTCTCGTTCTTTTTCCTTCTCTTTTTCCTTTTCATTCTGTTTATCCTTGTTCTCGGTCATTATATGACGTCGCAAACAGTTGATATCCTTGAATATGTTAATTTTTTCCACCCCGAAAGGGAACACGGAATCAAATCAAAAAACAATCACCGGGAGCTTCGAACGCCACCCCAGCAAGCACAACCGATAGCGCCAAGGATAACGCTGGCCACCGGGCCTCAAAGAAAGGTTAACTTTTCTTTTTCGTTGGTGTACACGTATGATCTAGTTTTTTTCTCCTTTACACACCGAATAGGTAATTAATTCGTAAAAAAAATATTTTTGAAGAAAAAAGCATACGAAGGAAAGGAAAAGTAAAACGCACGCTCACCACCACTACCCTTTTTTAATATCCTCACATGCCCTGTTGAATCGATACGGTAATCAATTTCCCATTCAATGCAGGTAGACAAGGATTTACGTATTTGCTTGTGTACGCACTATTCAAGGAGTAATCATACATTAATTGCCTGGTATTTGACACAAATCAAGACCACCCGTCAAAGTACGATTCCAGCAGATCCTTTAAATGCACATTTCATTCACATCGCGTACATAATAGTGGAGCGTGCTGTTTTCTCTAGCGCAGCACATTCAACAATTTTTACATTCACAGTGATGATAACGTCTTCTCAAGGGTAATCCCGCGTACATGAACTCTTTGGTTGAAAAAAAGGATATACTTTCACTTTTACTCCCTGTTGCTTGGCTACAAACAAAAATGACAGAGTTGGCGTTTCGAATTAAATATCCTTTAAATTACTATAAGCACTTGTTACCAGTGTCAAACAAAAGTATGACCACTTAAAGGAGCACATCACGCACGAAGCAAGTAGCTCGATTTAGCTTGAAACACGCTATGTCCTTAAGGAGGTTTTTTTTCGAAATTCCTTCCAATTCTTCAAATTCTTATTTTATAACCGTGACCGTTGAACGAGTAAACAGCAACTGAAGTTTTTCCTTCTACATCAACCGTATTTTAAGGATTTCCCTCTATTATGGTGTGCACTGCACATGGATAAGACAGGTTGAATTGAAAGTTTAGAGAAGAGCTTTTTTCTCTTTATATCAAAATGAAAGAGAGAATTACTACTATGCATGCATCCATTCCAAGAGTGTCCTTGTTCCAGGATTTTATAGAGGATTCTGCAAAACAAGTTATTTCGATGGATTTTTCATTGCACAGCGAATATCTGCGGTATGTTTATGGCTCATTAATGTAAAGTTAAGCGAACATTAACGTAAAATGCAAGACTTTGTTGCACAAATTGACGGTAGATTGGAGGTCATCTTACACTGTGTGACAATTTCAGGTCATCCTGTCGGGCCTAAGATTTGATTTGATCCTGAAAGTACTTACCAAAACTAGAATTTCTGCATCATTCGTTTTACCAGATCGGCTGCATATTTTATAGACTCATGAATATTTTGGTTTTTGTTTTTTTCTCATGGCTATATCTTGGTTAACCGTAGGGATTTTTTTTTCTGTCTTCCACAAAGTTATAGCTATTGATTAAGAGAGGAAAGTGCAAAACAAACCGACACAAAAAAAACTGCATCCAGGGCATCAAAATCGTAAAAATGCCCAGAGAAAGAATAAGCGTCAGAGAAAGAGCGAACAATGAAAAAAGAAGAAAAAAATTACGTATACGCCACGCCACATTGTCCACAAATATATTGTAACAATTATGTTTCAATTTATCACTACTTTTATAAAATGAACTCCAAAAAAAAGTATGTATGTATGTATGTGCCGCAAAAACAAAAGAAACTACTGAACAGATTTGAATGCGGTTTTTTACAATCGATTCTGGTAGGGTTCAATCTATAAAATGGATCAAAACAAATCAATATATTTCAAAAAAAAAACTTCTAAATGAGAAAAAGAATGCGGCGCATGCGTGTAGTATACATGATTGGGATTGCTTCGTGCTAACATATATGTATTGTAATTGCTCGATCAACTCTAATCCAATAATTGGATAAATTTGGTTGCATTTTTTTATGATAGACAATTTATTACAAATACACAATATATACTTATACATACAAAGAGAATATTTTTGTATGCGCAGCGAAGCGGGTACATCAGCTAGTTTTACATAGAAAATACGTTTTTTTTGTTTGGCAACTGAATGTAAGAAAAGGCTTGCGCCAAAAATGTTCAAAAAAATATGAAAAAAATTGTAAAAAAAAATGGGCATTTTTACGATTTTGAGGCTAACCAAGAGCTCAATATAAGGTTTGAGCCAAAATATTCATGAGGCTATAAATTTTAGGCCCGATTTTAGTGGTTGCACTGTGTTATGAAGTATGTACTATAAAAAGTATTTGTTGGAATTGTTGAATGCAGAATATTTGATGGCGAAATTATTACAGACAAATAAACTGATACTTACTTAGTTGGCGCTACAGCTCGAGGTGAACCTGGGCCTGCTTCTTGCAACCATTTGTGTGTGCGTGTTATATTTTTGCACGAATGGAAGGGACCTACAGTTTTTTGCCGACTCCGAACGGCGAGTTGAGAAGCTCAATCGTGACAAATGATACTCTTTGATGCTTGTCAGACATTCGAAAGAGGTGGGCACTGTGAAAAACTTTTAGGTGTTTGCGGCGGGATTCGAACCCAAGGCCGCTGGCTCAGTAGTCCGATGCACTAACCACTTGCGCTACGGTGCCTAATAAACTGATAGCTGCCGTAAATTCATTGCACTAGTTCTCCTTCATTGGGAAAAAATCTAAAATTTCCCATAATACTGTTTTTTAATAATTAAGTAAACAATTAATACAACCTCACCTGTTTTGATTTGTGCAGACATGCAGGAGGATTTTCAGATATCAAATCATTACTACATTATTAAAATCCTCCTCGATCGCAACACGGTGGGTGTGCTGAAATGTAGTAGGGATTCATGGTACACATTTAAGATAAACCCAATTGAAACCCTACGCATTATTTGCGCTGAGCTCGAGGAGGGTTTACAAATGTAAATTCGTTAATACACTACTAAAACCCTCCTCGATGTCAGCACAATGGGTGCGCTGAGTCATAGTAGGAATTCATAATACACATTGTCGATACCTTTGGTATCAGAAATTGATGTTCTAACTTAATCCTATGCTCCCTTCTGTAGAAAAGTATAGACGTTGTCGGAGACCATTGATTTTTTTTAAGAAGTCTTTGCTGACCATTTCTCTCATTGAAGCATAAAGCCTCAATGACACTTCTGCAACTTACTCTACTTTGAACTTTTTTATATAGGTAAATATCATTCCAAGAATATTGCAACTTAAGTAACTCGTCATTCATAATCGTGGGCCAAGTCATAGTGGGAAAACCTGGCTCCACAGTCTGTGGATTGTCGACATAGACATGTGATTTGACGAAACCCCAAAGCAAATTAAATTTTCAATTCCTCATTGGAAGATGATGCAACTGCTAAGCTATGATAACGTAGCATGTACCGTCTCGTTGGATCTCTTCAACATCGATGTTCTCAAGTAAGCCATAAACATAGAGTACGTTTTTGCAGATGCAACGCCATTTCATTAACACCTAAAGCCAGTCATTCAAAAATGCGAGATCAGGATCATCTTCCAAGTGCTCAAGGGCCCAATCCGCAAATTCGAGTCGCAATCTGAGATCGTTGGGCTTTAGCTCTTGAGTCAATACGACTGTGCTACAGCTGGTATTTTGTTAATTTATTTTAAACTAGCAAACCCGTGCTCACGTTGCTTCGCAAAGAAGAAGTGTATTATAAGACCTGACATTATTAGTGAAATTTTTGGAATGTGGGTAAGATCCATTGAGCATACTTTTTAAAGGTTCAGATGCCTAGGCTGTAGGTGGAAGCTTTACATCACAATTATGTTTCATTAGGAGCAGTACATGTTATTTAATTCTCCAGCCCATTTGTTTGCCTTGCAAAACAAACCTTATCAATTTTACCTATTGCTGTTTTGTTATTAATTTAGGGAAACAGTGGTTCGTATTTAACGATAATGAGGCCAATATCGAAAGATGCTACCTGATATTATATTGGCGAACTTTTTTTCCGGAAGATGGGGCTATCGTAACTGCCATTGCATATCACAGAAACTCCATTTGGCCGTAACTGGTTGCAACGTTACCGACAATTGCCTGAAAGAAATTTGCAATTACAAAAAATATCGCGCTTATTAGCCTGTACCCTGTATTTTAGATTGGAATACAAAGAAAACATTTTCAAAGGTTTCAACACTTTAAATTGAATGTCTTAATGGAAGATCCTTTAATAGGAAAACGCTCTTCAGATGTCAGACCACCAATACTAATAGCGTTTTGTTTTAGTTCATCAATATGTGATGGAAATACCAAACGTCAGCCCCAGCAGCCATCCGGTATGGCCATGAACCAAATTGATTCATTTTTTTATTTTTTTCATTGCCAACGCAAAATGAGATTTATGTTTCTATATTATTCGTATGTACATGTGTGTACATACGAGCATACAATGTGTACATGTGTTACTCTGTAACCCAATAATCGATTCTAAAAATGTTTTAAAAAAGAACATGCCATCGTCAGCTCGACATAATCCACCACTTAACGACGAGGTACCCCATGATCTCATTTATTATTACGAAACAAAATTGGTTTCCATCAAATTCGGAAACAAACACCATTACCTACCTCTCATAACCTATTCCGACACAATATCCTTTCTAACAGTACATCCATCAAATCGGGTCACCCATCTCTTCTCCTTTCAAGCCAGCACAATGTGAATAGGTATATCCTTGTCCTCCTTTTCAGTTCAAATGGATTCAGTTGTTTGCATTTTTATTAATTTGTTGTTGTCTTCTTGTTCAAATTCACCATCAACGCGCTTTGCTAGTACTCGCACATATTTCTTTCTTCAAAAGTCATCAATTTTCCATATGCATGGCAACGTTTCGCAGGCAGACTCCTCCACTGGCACTCCGAGTAGGCATAAGGAAGTCATTACGATGTTATTTTATTTTCCTTTCTCGGTAACTTCTCTTTCCGGTGGTCTTTTTAACTTTGATTTCAAGTTGCATTTGCATACCGATACCGAGAAGATTGCTCTGTGCAGTCATTGGAGGCCAATGTCACGCACACATATGTATATACTTGTAATGCAAAATTTGAATTGGATATGACTTAGTGAGAAACTTCATTTGAAAGAAAAAAACTTAAAAACCCACGATGAGAGTATAGTCGATTGTCTTAAGGACAACCACGCACTTTGAAAAATTATTTTACAGTCACGATTTTCTACGCGAACATTAGGCCTGTTAGAAAAATGCTTCCATGTTAAATACGCTAACAACTATATAGAATTACGAAATCTGGATAGTTGTCAAATCTTAGGTCCTTAGCTTTAGAAGAATGTACATACTAGGTACCAAACTATTTTTTGTCGATTGTTATCGAAATGTCAAATATGACATGTTGGTGGGGTATTTGTAAACAATTGCGGCGACGAAAACATGGATTCGAAAGAGAAAATGTAAAAAATTAACAAAAAAAGCTCAAAGATTCTTTTTATATTTATGAATCTAATGAATTTGATGTAAAATTGACGAGCTGACCGACGAGCGTTTTTTTTCATTTGTAGTTAAGCCTACATAGATTAGAAAAAACAAACACGCCTATTATTAAATGAGCAGTCTCTTTGCCACAGTGTAATCAATTTTCAACCTTGCAACCAACATTATTGCAAGCCTAGTCTGTAGCTGAAGATTCTAAAATGCAACGAATTTTAGAGAATAATGGTCTGAGATGAAAACTCAATCCATTGAACCGACAGACTTACAGAATCACTGGACTCACCTTTTAAACTACGGTTTCTAGCCGATATCAGTCTCGTTAAAATGTTTACCCTTTTTAAAGAAATCACATGTCATTAAAGATTTCGGTGAAATTGTAGCCGACCTTGGTGTTACTTCTCCAATGTGATCCTGAACAAGTGGACGAGTTTGCCAGAGATCTTAAGACTTAACATGTACGGTAGGTACTTGGATAGTTCGTTTTTATATATACTGTCGTAGATAATGGTGGACTACGATCAGAAAATTTCAAATCTGAAACTACTATGGCGAAGAAGGATTTAACCATGGAATAATATACATACCAGGAAGCACTTCAAACAGTATCATTCCCAGTCTACCACAAAGATTAGGTTAGGTTGAGAGGGGTTGAGAGTCTGAGCCATCCCAAAACACTAGGCACCAAAGTGGGCCCATCGCGATCCCCTAAGAAACCATCCAAGGATAGCCTAGACCTAAACCGCCACAATTTCCTCAAAACAATTTATTAACCTAATTTTAAAATACGTCTGTTGTTGATTCGGCCTACTTCCTCTAGGTTACTAAAGAAGTAGGAGCCTAAAATATTCCTGCGATTACGTGCTATGCGCTGACATTCACACAGAATATGTGCGATATCCTCTGCTGCACCTAGATCATTACAGATCTGCAACTATCCGTGTCAGTGAGTCCGAGCCTCTTGGCGTATTTATCTACCACAAAGATTGTTACCAATTGTAAGAAATAATGGAGAAAGCATCCCTGGAACAACGTTACTAAAACAATCAAAATCTCTTGGTGCCTGCTTCTTTTACCAAAGCGATTACAATTCTCACGTAAAAAAAGCATACAATTCGGAAGGAAAATCTTGAGAGACATATGGTATGTAGATACGCACATGTTTTGACACACATATACATATTCATATGTCAACAACGGTTGAGACTTGAGAGACTATGAGACTCTCAATGTTTATTCACATTGCAAACAAGAAGGTAAGGTACTCGTCGAATGTGTATTTTAAAGAGAGTTCAGCTCATGTGCAATTTTTGCTCTTAACTGATAATAAGAGAATGACATAAATGTATAGTTTATAATTGGCATTAGGTTGAGTTAGCCATATTCAATGATAACAACTGAAATAACGAACTTTGATATTTCCTTTACTCTCTCACAGTTGATCAGTCGTCGACAGGAGTCTTTTAAATTTCTAAGAGAATTGATTTTGAACAGTAACGGAAGCCAAAGTCTTGTTAACATACAAAAAAAATAAATGTCAATGGTAACGTAGACATTTAGCTTTCAACCCGATAATGCAACGTTGAGCCAAATAAAATGTGTAATGGTTTGAGTGGGCAGATATTAAACATGGAATTGCTCTTAAGAAATTTAATGAGTACCTAATGAGTTCAACCAGAAACTACTTAATTGAACATTTCATTCTGATGAGGGATTTTAGAGTCAATAAGTCGATGAACCTATCCAAGCAACAGCATAAATTAAAAAAATATGCAAATAGAGATTAAGATTTAAAGGTTTGCTTATTCAATACCTTACTGTTAGTTAAAGCTAACGAGTACACGAAGGGAACAGTCTTCTAAGAGGAAATAAGTAAATGTACTATGTACATACTTTTGTAGGCCAAAGAATAGATTAAACTGTAAGATGCTTTTCTTTTGTCCCATATGTGAGGAGGGGGAATGAAGGAAGATATAACCGGGAACTCTATGAACTGTATCAATAGCTGCGTTTTATTATCACCCATGATCCGGAGTGGATCATTGGTTTGTATGCATTACAATAACAATACGAGATCTTGCTTCTCATTTAGATCTATTTTCGTGATCTCAAAATTAGTTCGGCTATATCTCAGTAGGATGCACTTCCGCTTATGAACTTCGCTTTCGCACTAAAGGTATGTATTTATCTAAGCTAAGAGCTGTATAATAAAACGGCAATTGCGCGCTAAAGGTTCACGGTTCGAATCCAGATGTCTTCGAAGCATTTATTTCTTACGAAATAAAAATAAATTGGTCAGTTTCTAAAGTTAATATCGAAACCTACTGCGAAGGCATAACACTGGCAGTGGGATGTTGGATATGGCTGAAGAAATTGATCGCCCAAACTATAATAAGAAACATCAGGAAAAAACTACTGTGAATCATAAGCAAGTACAAAAAAAATAATACACAACTCTCCAGTTATCCTGGACACCACCCATAGAGTTAGTTGAAATTGAAACCTATCATCTGAGTTTCCTACCACTACGTCAATCTGTCTGTCTCTCGTTCTCGTCCTTCACGTGCTCGCGCTGTGTGTAAACATTAAAAGGGTATTCATATTCCCTTTAGCGTGTGTAGATTATAAAAAAAAAAAAAAAGGTCTGCGTCTGAGCTAAAAGCTGTGTACTAAAATGGCAGCTTCGCGTTAAAAGTCTGTATCTGAGCTAAAAAGGTGTGCATTGTAAGCATAATAAAACGCGGCTAATATTTGGATGTAGACCGAAAAGCCAAAACACGTCGTCTACACTGGCTCGGCCACATCGAATCCCAGTATCCAGGTTCGAGACGACGAGGAAGGCTGAACCTCCGTTTAAAGACCAAACTACAGTAAAACCTCCTTATTAGGGCACCTCCGAAATGAACTTCATGCATACACTCGGTTCTTTCATATAAGCGAACCACTCAAATCGCGGTACTTCTGAATTGGAACTGAGGCAACGAATTGTTTCACGAATTCCGTTAAAATTGCTTGAAAACCAACCTGCGAATTGGGTCGAAAGGGTAAAAGAGGGAGATATTACAAATATCGGAGCTGATTGTGTATATGTGTACATATATACATATGTACGAACAGTATGTTCATACTATGATGCATAAAAATAGGGAAATCCCCGGAATATCGGAAATACGTTCGTAAAAAAAATGTCTTGCTCTTCTTATTCTGTTATGCACACAACACAATCCACAAAGCACTCATTCATTTCCGTAGGCAGCAGTATAATTGGGACAAAATGATATTTGGCACTATTTGTAGATCTTGTCAAATTAGGGCACCTCCGATTTGGTTTTTTTTTTTTGGTTCGCATTGTCTCGGTCTCCTGGGATGCCCCAATTAAGAGGTTTTACTGTATTTGCGGATGACAGAGCGCTTGATATGGAAGTACTCTGCCCAGAACCAAAAAGGATCGAAGACGGCCGTGTCTTAGGCAGGGACCCTTCACGAGTTGGGTGCCCGTTAAGTTTATACCTTCAAAAAAGCCTGCTTAGTCGACAAGATTTGATGATTTTAACGCTGCATACTTGAGTCCTTTCGGAATGCTTGGGTTAGTATCTGTAACTGATCACCTACATACATACATACTTACATACTCCAGATTTCTACAAATCGGTTGTATCACTTTGTTCTTTGTCGCCGTTGTCAAGTCACGATCGACGACGGTTTTAAAACAGAGAGCGCGTAGACTGTCTAGCGAAAAGAGGTGATTGGCTTGGCTTTCGAACACATACTCAATAATCAGGAAATGAGCAAATAATATCTACATAAATGCTGTATAATCGGCCAAATCTAACGGTCAGAGGAAATGTTAGAAACTATTCAAGCCAACTCGGGGCGTAGCAAAACAAAATTATTGAGCTTAACAAAGAAGATAATATTAGTGTTTAAACCGGCTATCTCAAATACCAGATCAAAAGAATAATTATGTATCTGCGGGCTAAGAGTAGGAGATGACGGAACACATAATCAGCGAATGTCCGGCAGTGGCAAAAGGTAGACTTGTCCATTTACAAAGAGCTCGGAGGAATTTTGTTACTTCAAATCCAGAACAATACTGGGGTGTCTTAGGCTCATTAGCGTATCTTTATCGCCCTGCACATTGGATCCAGATTCAGTTAACTTCAAGATCGTAAAAGTAATGCTTTAGACTAGAAACCGTCGAACGGATTTCCACATAACCTCACGTTTCAAATGTTGTGCCCTATCTGAACTTGAGGGGAAGTTTTGCGAAATCTTACAACACCTAACATAATAGGTCCATTCGCATACTTTTTGCACTAAATATGTGTTATCGGTCAATTTTCGAAGAAATTCTCTCACAGACAGAAAAATTACGAAAAAGTAAGCCAACGCATTAAGCACCAAAAAATGAAAACTGTATGTGATTTAACAGATTTGACAGTTTTCATATATAACACCAAAGAAATTTCTTGTGGTAAAATTCGTAGCATGGGGAAATTTCTTACTCTCTCGTGTGCACTCTCTTTTACGAAAAACTACGAAATTTTTGGGTACGCGAAAGGGGACTTTCGTTGCTTTTCGTTATTTTTCGTAGATTTTCGTAGTTTTGGGAGCATACGCGAATGGACCGACCTAATTTTTTTCTTTAATCGTCAATAACAATTGTCTCAATGTAAAAAGCTATACTGTCCTTATAATTGTAGGTATGTATATATGTATATATTTATTAAGTAGTAGTTCCATTTCTATGTCACATTTGATATCGACTCCAACCAACTTCAGTCAGTCGAGGAACGGAACATAGGGGAATATTTTTCCTAACCTCAATTTCCTTTTTCATAGCGGTATATTCAAAGTTAAAGCATTCATGACATTAATTCATTTTAATGTGATATTCTGTTCCTCTTTTCGTTTTCATTGAATTAATTGTTTTTAAGTAAATGGATCCCATTCTTGGTGGATAACGGAGGATGCCGTCTCCCGTAATAGATAATTTAAATAAATCGATACCCTTAATTCCATTACAATACCGTTAAAAATACACTTCACTTTCTAACCGCGATACGTATTCAGATACAAAACTCGTACTCGTACATAAGGAAAGGACTCCTTGCGATAGGACAAAAAGTCAACAGGTAACAACAAAAAGGGTCGAAAGAAAATTGCCATTTTAAAAAGTTACTCCGTCCTGAGAATGACAGGAATTTATAAGTAGCTTCCTGTACGACAGTAAGTGCTTTTTCTATTCGCAAATAAAAAAAGAAAGAAAGAAAGTCAGTGAAGGAGCATAGAATGCAGTCAACTCAACGATTGGCCATTGCGGTTGTCCTCTTCATTGTGTTGGGGCATCAGTCGAGTGGCTTTCAACGAGATATTGTTCGATTTATGGGACGGGAAATGTAATCAATTTTCCTGAATCCTTTTTGATATCACATTACCCAAGAGCAGGACCCAAAGCAAATGCACTGTCCAATTAATTCACGACTGTCAAAATCAGTGAATGTTTCTTTATGAAAAATGACAAATATCATTAGACACACGGGATCAACTGTCAGTCGGAGGTGATGAATTCGCTTTTCTTGTGAGGGTGTTTTTCGCCAGAACATCCGGAGCTGATTATTGAGCGTGGTATTATTTTGATTTATTACTCGAATAACACCTTGGGTTGATGTTCATGTCTACGGTCTCAGTGCATATGAATACGAAAGTAGTAACGAGTTGACCTTGAAAGAAGTTGGACAAAAAATTATTATTTAACACCGTTAATTTAAAGATGTCATCGAGACTGCTTGTCTGTCAGAAAGGCCTCAGGGTGTGTTGCCGCTACTGATGTGGTGAAGTTTTAATTAAGGTGAGAGTAGGCGTCCCCGGTGTTGAGTGTGTATGTAGGATGTATATCAGACATTTAACATATGTACGTCCTTTGATTGGGTTAGATGCGATGTAACATTTTACCGTTTCAGTCAGTTTCAGAGACCAGAAGAGGTTCAATTTCTTAATAACCTCTTTGATGGAGTCCCTATGATTTCTCTGAGAAAGTACTGTCTCCTTATGGCGCATAAAGCCACACACACACACACAGAATGTATCTGAGACTTTTTCCCATTAACCTAGCGACGCACCTACTCCGGCATCCATTTTACATCCTTCTGTAGACCACTTATCACCCTTGAGGTTTGATATTGGGTTTTTAAAACCCTTTACTTTTCGATTTAGGGTCACTATATTGAACCTCCTGTAAGGGGAAGTTCAGGAATCTCAGAGATGAGGCTTGCAAAGTCCGTTTGTGCTGCAAGTTTTATCTTTCCTATTTTGTATTAAGCTGGCCGTGCTGGAAATAGCTACTTTTTAAACATTGTACATATGTGTGGCGGGTACTTAAGTTTTTTTTAGTGCAACAACCCTGGCAGCACTGCATCTTCAAAACGTGATGGTAGAAGCAACCTGAAAGCAACCAATCAGAAAATCAGATGATGAAATCTACCGATTCGGTGCGATGACCGACGTCGCAAAATCAAGCGTTCAAGTTCAATTAATTCGCATTCGCTACGTAAATCTGAAACGCATAAGATACTCTGAAATCATATCGTCATACTCTGGAGTCGTTTTTGTTCGAGTAAATTGTAATCTGTTGAATTAAATAAATCGTTTTCATTATTAAAATTCAATTGTATGCGCGTTTTATTTCGGACAAGTAAATACATATGTATGTAGACATACAGTGATCAGGAATGGGTGGCAAATCTAAAGAAACAACGGTAGAAGAAAGAAAAGTTGTAGTGATAGATATTGCAAAATATATCAAAAGTAGTATTTCTACAGTGCAATACATTATTATAAAGAGCTACAATGAAAAGGGCAATTGCGAAAGTAAAGCGAGAACAGATCGTTTTGAGAAACTAACTGTATTATTATTATTAAGGCAACTAACGCAACTAACGGTTGCGGATAAAATATTCATAATGCGGCAAGTTTAGAAAAATCCTCCGCTTTTTTAAGCATGCTACTCAAAGCAGGTTCTACAGGAGTCAGTACGGATACAGTGCGCAGGGTCTTTCACAAATCAGGATACAAAAATCGTATTGCAAAGAGAAACCTTTTATTTCTGTTATTAATAGAACTAAACGAATGGAATTCGCCAAAATGCATTTGGGCAAATACGAACAGTTCTGGAACACAGTTTTGTTTTTGGACGAAACGAAGTAACAATAATGAGGTCGGACGGAGAGGTTCATGTATGGAGAAAGGCAAATACAGAACTTTGTCCCAAGAACATGGCTGGAACAGTAAAACATGGGGGTGGTTCAGTGAATTTCATGGCACTATAGATCAATATCTATACATAAATAATTTAAAAAGAAAATTTGTCAGAAAGTGTCAGAAAATTGCTTATTGGATTCAGCAAGATAACAACCCTAAGCACACAGCTCTAAACACAAGACTTTGGTTGTTATACAATGTGCGAAATCAATTAAAAACACCTCCCCAGTCATCGGACTTGAGCCTCATAGAGCATCCGTGGGCTGTAAGGAGCGAGAAATCAGAAAGAAGAATATAAGAACAAAGAGTTAGCTGAAGATAGCATTAATAGCCGTGTTTTATTATTCACATGATCCTGATCCGATCAAGTGCTTAAAATAAAACGATCCAGATCATCTCAAATTTTAACTTCTAAAGTTTGGTACAACTGCTTCTGTAGTTTGACATTGACATTTGTCATAAATTAAAACAATGGAATAAGAAGCAGAATTTGATTTTTCGTTTCTTTGGCTTTTTCAGCTTCGTCCACCCTGAAATTGACCTGAAAAAATGTATTATGTATGTTTGCATGTATGTACATACTCGTATGTTGTAATTTTCTTATCTGAACTTAGGATTTTCGGTCGTTTTCAATTGTTTACTTCTAAAGATGTTTTTTTTTTTTGCATTTGACACTTTCGTGATTGGCGCGAAGTTAAAAAAAAATTCGGAGTTACCACTTGTAATTTGAGAATCTCCAAAAAATATTTTTTTGATGTATTTAATAGTATCGTATATTTGGGGCCGCTTACCAATAGGTCAACCTTCGGATTTAAACAATTTTGTTTTATTTTATATATGACTTTTAAACACAAGAAAAATAAAATTAATGTGAGGAAATAACAAATATATTCAACAAAAAAAATGTTTAAATTTTCGAAATTCTAACCTCGAAAAACTGAAAAGTATCATTTTCTTATTTATTTGGCAATCTTTCATTTAAGTTTTTAATTATTTCACCATAAAATATTCTGTATTTGCGCGAATTTTTTTACATGTGATAAAATGAAAAGCAAACAAATTAAAAATACAAAATAATATATTGCCAAATAAATTAATAAAGCGAAACAATACATGCAAAATATTTTAGGGTGAAATAATTACAAAGAAATAAACTTATAGCTGCCGTAAATTCATTGCATTTTTCATAAGTTGTTCAGCACAGACTAAGGCAGGGCGGAACGTAATAAAAACAGCCTGTCAAGTAATTTTTATGTCAAATTTGCTGACATTTGTACGGTTTTTCTGGAGATAAACAAATGTTTCCTCGCATTAATTCATATACAGAACATCTTATTAACATACAGTAGAATCCGCTTAAGACACTATCCCGCTTTTAACGCTCCCTTCATTTTGATTAGAATTCGTATGAAAAAAAATCCGGTTAATACGCTCTATTTCCCGCTTAATACGCTCACACAGCTAAACGATACCCGCTTATGACGCTATTTTCTGTCGGTCCCTTGAAGAGCGTCTTAAGCGGATTCTACTGTATATTTATTAGAAATAATAAAAAAGGTGAAAATTCAGGTTGATCTATTGGAAAGCACAGCCCAACAATTTATAAACTGATTGAGTAATAAATAGCATTTTGCATTCTATTTACATTTTAATTTCTGATCTGGCAATACCCATGTTTCATCATGTTTTGACAGCATACCAACACTCACAAAACAAAACTATACCCAGTGGTGAATAGTGTGAACTAAAAACCAGATCACGTAAAGAGATCCCGATAAAAATTAAGATCTTCTTTTGTTTTTGTTATGCGTGTAAAACGATGATCCGGATAGGATCATGCAAATAATAAAACACGGCTAATGTCAGCACGGGCTAATATTTTGCCAGAAAGGACTAGGATCTTGGTTTCTTCAATGCCACGAAGATTGCGGTTTTAAAACAACGAGTATCTGAAGACGTTGCAACTTTTTTTTGTTTTTTTGTCTTTTTCTACCATATTAATGATGAGTAGGTAATTACAGATGTAACCACCATTGTATATATCTGATGGGTGACCTTAGGGTCCAGGTCTTATCTTGGAAGCTTTGTCAATTTTATTGTATATATATGAGTGAACGAACATCGCCTTGTGGACAGCCTTTGACTGCTAAGTCTGAGACTGACGGTATGATGTTTGTAGCTATGATGTTTGTAGCTAGGTCTATTAGCTAGTTCTAATAGCGGCAGCTACTCGTATGAACTATAATGAAGATGGTTAATGGAATCGGGACCCGCGCAGATTCCGCTGTCTCTAAACAGGCCCTAAGATCCAATAATGGTCACCGTCTAAGCTACGCCAATTATCAGTTTCCTCAGTTTCCCTGCTCACTGCTTTGTGATGTAACAACATAAATTACTTCCGAAATTGCTTCCCCGAGAAACTCCATCGTCAATAAACACAAAAGAATGAAGCACATTGCAAGTAATTAAGAAATACTACAAAGAGGACGTGTAAAATAGCATCACATTTCGATTTTTCCATACAAAACTCTGAGTTGACCGTACTTTGTCGGGAGATGTAAAAGTAGATATAGAAAACCATAATTGTTTTGTTTTTATAATAAAAACAACAAACGGCATTATTACGATAACCGGGGCGCCGAGGTTTGTAGATCTCGGTGAAATAAGCACAAAATATAAAATAAAAAAAATTGATTAATCGCTTAGTTTAGGAGATATCGAGGTTTAAAAATTAATTTTTCCTATGGAAATTCAATTGAAATTAATTCTTTTTGCTTTCGGTACAAAATCGCGCGATTTTTTTAGTTTTATTTTTTCAAAGTCTGATCCTCAAAAACTACAATTTCATAAATATCTTTACTCAAATTTTCAAACCTCGATATCTCCTAAAGTAAGCTATTAATCAATTTTTTTTTATTTTATGCTTATTTCACCGAGATCTACAAAATGGCATTTTCAAACCTCGGCGCCCCGGTTATCGTAATAGTCCCAAACTGCTTTGTAAATAACAATAAATAATATTTATAATATTCTTGGTTTACACTGTCCTGATATGATCATCGCCTAAGTTCTTGTGGATGCACCCGAAGACTGTTTGTATCAGCTGTCAGAATGTCTAAAAAAAATGTCATCACTTCTCGATATGACATATCAGTTTGACGTGTAGAAAATAAAGTGAAGAATATTTTTAATATTTGTTTTGTGAAAAATAAGTACTTTTTGACGATATGGATACCAATTCAGACGATTTACTTACTTTTAAAGATTACTCCAGCTCCTCCCATAGTCCACCACCAGCTCAAATCAGTGTAAATTCACCACAAAGAAACCCAACAACGGGCCGTGCCAGAGATCCACTTCAAGCACTAATCTACGACATGTCGGAGAGTGCAAAAGTTATTAATGTCGAAAATAGTCCACAGAATGCTGGAGGCTCATTAGATGGAACCGATGATGTTTCAGCAAAACCAGTTTCTTTTCTTACAATCGAGTATTACCAACAGTTTTTTAATGTTGATACATTCATGGTTCTGGATCGCATTGCGACTGCGGTGATTCCAAAGCGGGCACCAGGCAATTATCTCAAATCACATATTGGAGCGAATCCCGATTTGTATGGGCCATTCTGGATTACTGTCACTTTAGTAAGTGGACCATTTACGATATCTGCGAATCTTAAATGGATAAAATGAATTACATATTAACTTTTAGATCTTCTCCATCGCAATCAGCGGCAATTTAGCGAGCTATCTCCAGAATGCCAATGAGGACTATCATTGGCGTTATAATTTCCATTTGGTATCATATGCAGCTTCATCGATTTTTGTTTATTCCTGTTTGCTGCCAGGCGCTCTGTGGGCTCTTATGAAATACAGTATAAAACCCATTGAGGAGGGTATGGAAACAGAGAATGTTAGTCAATTCATTTGTTTGATTTTATCAATTTAATGATGTTTATTTGTTTTGCAGTCTTCCTACACTCCCAGCCTCCTCTCGTTGATGTGCATTTATGGCTATTCTCTTGCCATTTACATTCCAGTGTCAATTCTATGGGTCATTCAGGTAAAACTTAAATAAATTCCAATTTTTTACATTATTTTTAACATATCTCATTTTTTCTTGTCTAGATTTCCATCCTTCAATGGTTACTTGTGCTGACAGCTACTTTCGCGTCAGGATCCGTTCTCATTACTGTCCTTACGCCAGCTTTGCGAAACTCTAAAATTTCCCTGTTCCTCATGATTGGGATACTGGCAGCACATTTTCTTTTAGCCGCTGGATTCATGTTATATTTCTTCCACGTTCCCAGTTCGTCTCCCGCTGCCACCGCTAATATTATAAAGCAAATGGCATTCAGTACGGTAGCGAATCCAAAGAATGTGACCGGATAGAAAGCAGAGGCAAGACAACTACGATGTTTTTTATAAGAAAAATATGTTCTCCCTTTGTTTTGTAATAAATATTGATATCTAAGATATCTACGAAATCATTTTAGTTTGCGTTGGATGTGCGGAGATTTTAAGCTCTACGAATGGATTTTTTTTTGTGCTCAAAATGTACCTAAATTAACAAAAATAATTTTAAGAACAGTGCATTTACATTGAACACACCCCAAAATAGCTCAAATATAGATTTTCCAAACGTACCCATAGATTTAACAAATTAAATTTTAATCGCATCTAACTTCATACAAAATGGTCTTTCTTCCGGTTCTCTTTGTCAAGCAAGGTATGGTTTCTGTCAATTAATTACAATATTTGCCGAAAATTCAACAAAAATGTTAGTTTTTTGGAAGTAATTCTCTACGAAAATTCATTGGAACCTGTAAACAACAGTTTCCACCAACTTTCGAATGAAATACTTCAACAGTTTCCGTAATATTGTGTTGATGTTGTTTATGCCACATATTTCAGACAAATCAATTGGAATATTAACTAAAATGATTTTTTCCTTTGTCCACAGATGCCTGGTGTAACAGTTAAGGATATTGATCAACACGCAGTTGTAAAGAATGTTGCCGTGTTCTTAAAGAAGTAAGTTGTGCTCCCCGCTCATGTAACCTCAAAACCATCTAACCGAATTTCTTTGCTCTAGGACTGGCAAGCTAAAGGTTCCAGAACAAATGGACATCATCAAGACGGCCAAGTTCAAGGAACTCTCGCCATACGATCCCGATTGGTTCTACATTCGTTGTGCATCGATCCTCCGCCACTTGTACCACCGCAGTCCAGCTGGTGTTGGTTCAATTACCAAAATCTACGGTGGACGCAAACGTAATGGAGTCCATCCATCACATTTCTGTCGGTCTGCTGATGGTTGTGCGCGTAAAGCCCTCCAGGCTTTGGAACATGCCCGTTTGATCGAGAAACATCCCGATGGTGGTCGTAAACTGACCTCCATTGGACAACGTGATTTGGATCGCATTGCAAACCAAATTGTGGCCAAACAAAGGGATGCTCGCAAAGAAACTGGTCCAATCGTGATTTCCAAGTGAAGTTAGTTTTTAACGTGTTCGAAGATTTGCGTTTTCAATAAAAAAAAAACTTTTATTTAGAAAAACAAAACAAGTGCAAGTGTTGTGATTGATTTTATTTTGGGTATTCCAGAGAGAGTGGGCTTGGCGTTTTGCTTAATGGGAGCTCGGGTTGGGTTGTTTGTTTCTCGTGTAGGTCCGCCTGGGTCAATCTTCCAATAAGAAGTTGAAAGTTAAGCGTGTGAGAAGCTACTAGGTCTGATAAAAGCCACGGTTCAAAAATAAACACGGCAAGTATACAATGATGGTACAGGTTTCCATCTATTAGGCTGTACGTACATTTTTATTGAGTCCGAAATTTGGGCGAGTGTTGAATAAGCTGCGGGTAATATTTACAGGAGTACAAAGCAGCATTCCCTTATGTGTCGCTACAACAAGACAAAATGAACATACACAATTTCTAATGTAAAACTGTTAAATCAGTCGAAACAGATGAGGCAGGAAGGTCTAGCGTTACTTTCGACATGGATACAACAGCAAAATCTATTGACGTCAATTATGTACAATTCTTGGAAGAGACGCTTTTAAATGAAGGAAAATCTGAAATGATTCGAATATATGTAAGTACATAGAAGCAAAAGTTGGAGATGCACGGTCTGGTATGGTAATGGTACGCGTGCATTTATTACTGGAGTAAATTCTCTTAGTTGCCAAAAATCGTCTACAAAAGTAGCTGTTAATAGCTTTCATTTGAAATTATCCGGAAACGATTTTTAGCTGGTTATTTGTTTGTCTATGGTGAAAAACATAGGAAGGAAGGAAACTAGCAGAAAGAGGCACATGTAGGACTTGACTATGGAATGAAATTCATATTTAAGCGACACATTTCTCTCAAGATCGCCGTGGCCGTGGTGGTTAGTGCGTTCGACACTCACAAATGTTTGCGTGAAGCAGGCGCAGGTTCACCTTGAGCTGTAGCGCCAACTAAGTAAAGTAAGTAAGTATTTCTCTCAAGATGGTACCTCAAATTCAAGATAGTCATTACTTGATAGTCTGGAATCCTGGATCTGAATAATCATCCGTCGGATCAAATGCGGCGGGAGTTATCCTCAATTTTTTGTTTTTCGTATTACTGAAAACTAATATCTGCAGACTCCAAATCGCTATATTCTTTTAGGTCACAAATGGGCGTGACAAATATACTTACTTAACGGGCTACCGACCCGTGAAGAGTCTCTGCCTGAGAAATACACCAGATAAAAATTATATCGAAAAACAACTGAACTTCACCATCTGAAAGTTTAAGACATCAATTCCAATTTATTTAATTTATTCCATTTTAAATTTATAAAGCTAAATTAAAGTCTTCCTTACAATATCTTTTGCTTGCTATCCATAGTCTCGTACATTATGCGTACATACCATTAAACGTATATCGTTACACAATTTAATTGTTTCTTTAGAAATTAATTTAACCAACATTCAATTGGCTTAATAAATATTTAATATTTTATAAATATTAATTATGTTATTTAATTTAAACAACGATATCTTGACCACAGTTGGATCATACATCTATGTATGTATTTATATTTATAACATTTTCATTTCTGTTTACACTTATGTATGTTTTTATGTACTTATTAGGTACATAAATTGGTTTTAATTTGTATATTACTTGATTTACGGTATTTTTTTGTTAGAATAATATTTCAGATAGAAGAAATTTGTTGTATTTAATATTGATATAAGAGAATACGGGATATTTATTACAATGATAATAATATGAATAATAATTAATTTTTGTATTTATTTTAATCTTTTTTAAGGCAAATAATTATTTTTAAGGTACAAATATATTAAAATCGAAAGTTTCAAAATAATAAGAAATAAGTTTGTATTTTCTATTTAAATTTATCACATATTTAAAATTGCATAAATAATAAGGGACGGTATAAGGAAATTACGTAGTATAGGAGGAGGGAATTTTGTAGAAAATGACCTCGATTATATAGTTGAATGTGCAATTAATTATAACCCCGCTTACAGGCAGATTGGAAAGTCAGTATGAATATTGCGCATTTCTATCATCTCAATAAAGGCATGAAATATAGTATTTGGTATAAGAAGAAGCATTTTTGCATCACAGTAGTTTTGTTTGGCCATATCATGAAAATTTGGCCACGTCGCACAGTGGTTCAGGTTGTATGGAAGCGCCGAAATAATTCTATATCTCTTAAAGTACTGGACCGATTTTGATGATTTTTTCACCAAAGTGTTTGTATTTTTTTACTACTATTTACTACTATTTAAAATTTTATATAATAAAATTTTAAATAAAAAATACATCAAAAATCGGCTAAAAACTAATATCTGACGAATAAATATTACTGATTTTTTATAAAAATAAATTCAAATGTATTTACCTATATTTGTATTTTCATAATTTTTTAATGTTCCGTACCCAATGGTAACAGAACCATTATAAATTCGCTCTAAATCTAAAGTATCTGTCACGATAAAAACATCAAGAAACGTTCTACCTAGAAACTTGAAATTTAGCTCACTCATACATCACGGTGGTCCACATATTTGATACAACTTGACACTGAAAAATATTGCGAAACAACTATACAGGGTGGCCGAAATTTGAGCTCAACAAAAAAAATAATCTGAAAAATATAACATGTTGGATATCATTCGAAAGGGCTCAAAGCACAGATTTCAAAAATATTTGCTTTATTTTTTTTTGTAAGAAACTTAGGGAGTTATTGCCGAAAATGTGTGAAAAACTCCATTCCCCGCGCTTATCTCCGAAACTACATACTTAAATGAAAAAATAACGGTCACAGCCTGAAATTATTTCTACCATGAAATAATTAGCATACATACTAGTTGAAACAATAGCTATCAAATGAGGAATAAATTAAATTGTTTGGAAGGGAGGTATAGTGAAATTCCCATCTCCATATAACGACAGACTGAAAAAGAGCTGACTTTCCAACGGTATTTTTGAACGTATAAGCGGGAACGCAGCTTGACGCAGGTGAAAATGGTACCGTTGTTAAGGTAAGACTCCAAGGAATATTTTAAGGGAAGAATTCAAATGGAGGGAAGTGGAGCACGTTTGTTCTGCTCTACTGAACTTTCCCACATATTGATTTTTAGACCATTTATTTTAAAAATTCATAGCTGCTTGAAAAATAAGAAAATTAAAATTACGTTAACGTTTACGTAATCTTTAGACATATTGTAAAACGTATTTAAAATTGTAAAATTAATATCAACTTGTCGCGGAACATATGTTGACTAGAGTACAAGCCACTTCGCTATATGCACAAAAAATGGTTTCATAATGGAGCGACTTTAAAGCTATCGCAACTGTTACCATAAGTGTAAACTTTTCTCCATTCCATCGGAATGTGTTATCCAACTTATATACTTTAAGAATGCATAGCCACTAAGTGTTTCAAACAATTTAAAAATTTTGATTTTTTTCGCCTCTCAAACCACTGTGCGTCGCACAGTATATTTAAGGTATTTTCAACACAGGCATACTGAATGCATGTACATTATGAATCATAGGTTCAACATTACCACCTCACCTTGACCTACACAAAAGAGGTCTGCCTTATTCATGAAACATGAATATCATCTTTGCATGAAAGAAGACGAACTTGCGAAATACATTCTATTTGATAATGAATGCATTGTTCTATGCGCCATAGAGAGGCAACTTCTTCAGAGAAATTGCTATCCCTGTGAAAATCCCCACCAGTGAAATCTTCAATTTTATCAAAAGAATCAAACCACTTGGTTTCCTAAAACAGACTTTTATCTCTGACTTTTTGCCTGTGTTATTGGCGGGTCAGACACTTTAAAAGAAAGAAATAAGAATACAAACCAAATATGGTTCAAAGGATTATAGTAACTGGACCTTCTAAACCCTGTAAGCGGCCTAAACTATAGTTCGCCTATATAATTCATCGAAGTTAAAAACAAAAAACTATTAACGAAGTCATTCTTAAAAAAAAGTTCATACATATGCATGTATATGTATGTAATGTATGTAAGTATGTATAATTGTTTGAAAAAAACACACTTCTTCGCTTTATGCGCCAGTGTTTTGTATTTATATTAAAAAATTGGTTTAAACTAACTGAGATTATATAACAAAACAATAGATATACATACATACGTACATAGTCAGTGGCACACTTCATTATTGGATGTGCAAATATATACGTTGGTAGTACATACATATATACACATACATATATATGTATGATGTGTGTATATATTTTATAATATTTAATCAGAAATGTTTGTTTTAAAAATATAACAACTCTATTTTACTATTCTTTACAATTTTTCTAAAAATAATTTTAAATTTCTATATCACAACATAACAAATTTTAAATACATATCTATTTAGTTTTGTTTTCTATTTTATTTTTGTTTTAATCGAAATATGTATTCTTAAAACTTATGTATATATTTTAATTTGCGTGTTTTTTTTTTTTTTTTTTTATTTAAAACAATAAAAGGCAAATGAATTTATGTGAGCACTTTTCTTCAACGAAAATAAATATGAATAATAGCATTTTTTTGTTTCACAGAAGGAGTTATTAATTATTATTAAATTATAAGTGAGATGTTCTTTCTTACATAATTATATTTTTATTGCACAATTCCTGATTTGAGTGAAAATAAATAAATTAGTAGCTACTTAAAATTGTTTTGATTAATTGAGTGTTTTTTAAGCTTTAATTTTTTTTTTTTTTTTTTATTAATTTATTAGATTATAACATAATGTATTTGGTGTTTATTTAAAAAATATTCTCGTATGATATAATGAAAAAGTAAGCAACCAACAAATAAAAAATATTTCGACAATGAGGCGTACCTACCTATTTTACTGAATTTTCGTTATCTATAGATTTATAGTTGCTATATAACCAAATAATACTCATAGTATATTGTTTTTTACAACTTAACCCATTTCCGGCGGCTACCAGTTTCCGTTGAGCTAGAAACTTGAAATTGCAGATTCTGGTTATTTTTGGTCTAATTAGAGGAAATTCCGGAAATTTCACGTTCACACCCACTGTAAGAGGTAGTGAAATTCTTCAATTTCGATTTTCAAAGTAATATTTGAAGGTACTAAAATTTATTTCAATATTTTTCTGAACAATTTTAGTTCGCAGTTATTGAATTCCTTGAAAAAACTCATAACAAAAATTATTTTTTAGAAAGCGGCGGGTTTTTTTAAGCTAAAAGCGGGCGTGTTTTAGCGGGTTTGGCGGGCTTCGTAAAAGTAGATCAGCACAGTCAATACATTGGTGGAATTGGAATACAAACTAGAAATTAACACCAATTACGTTCTCCGTACCGCTTTTCCCAAAAGTTAAAATTGTACCACCACACGTTTCAAATTTTAACTTCGAATTGTCATCGGTTTTCTTAATGAATGGAAAAGCGGCTTAAAAATTTGGCGTAAGCGTTACATATTTTTTAACTTTTGGATTTTTTGACATATCGGATGTGGTGTGTATCTCTTTATAAATTGCAGGTCCGTTCGCGTAGATACGTATTTTTTCTGACGTTGAGAGAACTTTACCCCCACTCGTCGATATTTGACAGAAAACACATATTTGGTGCAAAAAGTACGCGAACGGACCTTGTATCATCGGATAGCGAATGAATAACGTTGGTTGTTTCTTTGACGCATGATATTTGCAATTTTCGCGCACTGATGCGAACTGAAGTTGTCTACGGCAGTTTAGATCTTCCACCTTCATTATAAAAATTTCAATGCCGAAGCATTGACATTGTTAAATTAGACCGCACGAAGAGGCATATTCAAAAAAAGTTCTGTGGTGTGGTGAGTACAAAATTCGAAAATTTTCTCAAAAAGAGGGAAAATGGTTGTGGTGGCGGTTGGCGGGTACTTGGATAAAAAAGCGGGTAAAACCCGCCAAAAGCGGGTGAAATGGTCACATTGCATGCTGGAACATGAAAAATGCTACCTTAACATTTCGACAATCTCGAATTTTCAAGATGCTATAAAAAAAAATTTCAATTAGATAATTCAATAAACTCTCAAAATCAACAATTGTTTCATTAAAACTCTTCATCAGATAAGATTTACATGCCAAAACTTAGCACGTTGCGTTTTCGCAACGCTAGCCGGAAATGGGTTTATTAAAGAGTATTATTTATGCAGATGTCATGGAAGAAAGTAATACCGAGCCGGTGTACGGGAACGGAAGCACAACGGTGACAGGCCAGAGCTCGAACAACACGTATGCCCCAAAAAATTAACAAGGGTATAATACTGTCACCAGCTACATACATATGTATGTACATATATGTATATACACTGCTGTTCACTAGATTAGAAAGCAGACAATTTTGGGAAATGGAAATGATCTATCTTCCTATGTGACCATATTTTTTGTAGCGCAATACGGGATTAAAAGTGAAAAATAAATAAACACACAAACAGAAAAAAAGTACAAAAATCTCGTTTTGGATTAAGTATTTCATAAATTGCTTATTAAAAAAAAAAATTGAAGCGAAAATAACAATAAGTAATTATAAAGTCATTGTGACATAAAAAATTCAAAGCCCAAAACTTAGTTTGACTACGTTTTTATTAGATCGCTTTGTTGTACAAATTTTGCAATTGATTTACAATAACTTCCCGATGAGACTTGAAGTGAATGACAGTGCAATATTAACCCGCTCACCTGTCTGCCTATTCGTTGGGGTTCCGTACGGAGCTTCAACAACAAAACCTGTAGTAATGCAACGTTTTTCCGGTGCATTTTAAAAAAAATACCAAAATACGGGACTAAAAATAAAATACGGGAGATCTACGTCCCGTATTTCTCAAAAATAAAACCGGGCTACTGAAATATGGGACTGCCTGGGGAAATACCGGACGGATGGTCAGAGTCACCGTAGATATACAGTCCGAGAACAAAAAAGGATGTTGAAAGAAAGAGTGGTTTGTTTTGAACGCAACGGCGAATTCCAAAATTTTAAGAAAACAGACTAACTGTACTTTTGAGACATTTTAGTTAAATCAGTCAGATTCGCATGCAAATAAATTGATTCATAAGATTAGAAGCAGTCAAATTACTACCGTTGTTCGTGAAGAGATTTATTTATTTATTTATTTTTTTTTTTTTTTGTATAAAAAGTAAATTTTGTCAATAAGAAATGGTCTGCTTTATTTTTTCTTCAAGAATGGTAAAAAAAATTGTTTAACATTCTCAGAGATGGCGAAAACAGACGTTGACCATTCGGAAGGCTTGTCTGAGCGTGCTATTATTGGCAAGATCAATCGGAGTAATTATTTAAATTTTAAAGGATCCACGGCCCATACAGCTGCGGAAAAACGAAAAATTGTCCGATTAGCCTCCAATTCAGAGGTATCGATAGTTAAGATCGGAGATGCAGCTGGTGTTACCGCAAGTAAATTTACTGTTTGCCGTCTGATTCGTAGTGCTAAAAACCTCAAGCGACTTAAGCTGAAGAAAAAACCACAACTTTATGCTTCGCAAAAAATCCAAAGCTAGCAATTCGCGAATGACCACAATCATGACTTAGGATGTGCAAGTTCGAATAGCTGGAAAAAAAAGGGTCTTTTCTGACGAAACAAAATTTAATTTAGGTGGAACGGAGGGCTATAACTATTACTTCCACGATCTAAGAAAAGATAAGCTCTTTTAAAACCGCCATCGTAGCAGAGATGGGGGCGTAATGGTCTGGTGTACAGTATCTCATCTTATATGCCATCGACTTGGTGGTTCAAAGCTCTAAAATGTTGAGCTTCTGCAATGGCCACAATATTCGCCAGAATTTAGAAAATACTGGCTGGCTCTGGCTGGCTGGCTCACCAAAAGTATACGAAGGTGAAAAGCAATACGATGATAAAGAAGCGTTATATTTGCATGGAATGAGATTTCATTCGACTATTTGGCCTCAAGTATATTTTAGGTTATGTAGGTGAATAAATTTTTTTATTGTCGGCTTTATCTGACTATGAATTTGCGCCATTATTTTTTTCATTCATTTGTAAGGTGCGCGTCTAATCTAATAAACCGATTTAAATGCAATCGTTTCTGACTTATTGGGCAAAAACGTTTTCCAGATACCGCTATGTCGTTTTGAACATTTTTTAAAACTTGATTATGAATTAAGTACTCTACTCTACTCTAACCTTCAACAATATTGCGTCGCTGACATATAACAGGAGTAATATCAGTTTTATCTCCCAAAGTAATGTGTTTCTAATGTAGTGAACCGCATACATATTTATGTAGTATTATGTAGCATATGAAAAAAAAACTATAATAGATCTTAAAATACCGGCAGAGAGAGAGAACGGAGATCTTTTCTCTGCTTTTCACTTATACTCGTAAGATCCATCAAATAAAACACAAAGCAAAGCAGGCAATAAACAACGTCCATCGTATAAGATGGATCGTTGCCCTGGTAGCATTTAAAAACGTTTAAAAACTCCAGTTTTCTTTAAACCTTGAGTTAGATCTCATTTCTAAAATCTAAACTTGCTTAGCAGTTTCATCCATTTTATCAGAAATAAAATGGAGACTGCTTAAGTAATTCACTAACAGTTTGAAAAAAGATTTAATTCGATTCAAGATTCTGTCTCTGTGTCACTATAGTTCAATCAATTTCTGAATTGGTCTTCTTGCTGAAACTGTCAAATAATATTTCAAAATAAGGTATAAAAATAAAATTAGGAGCAATACATTTGCTATGAAGTACCTTTAGTCTTACTTTTGCTTTGGATACATATACATATGTGTACTCAATTACTCACGATAACTTCATTAAACTTGGAAACGTTCCAAGAGTTAACATTTTGACACAAGACATTTGGCTCAAAAAACTTACAACATTTTAGACTCGTGGTGTTTTACCCAAAAAGTTGATAAAAAGCTTTAACTTTCTTTAATTTTTGACAGAGAAAGACATCAATGGCCGTAACTCCTCCTACTCTATATATTTTAGCAAATCAGCAAAATTACCTTTAAGTCGAAAAAAAAACTCAGGGTACATTTTAAAACTCAAAGTACCATAATCCTTAAAGGTTTTACTTAATGACTAAATGCGTAGATATTCAATTTTATTTTGATTATATAGAGATAAATATATGTTTGTATATTTTTGCAGCTAAATCTCTTGTTTTTATTTTAATTTAAAATGCAAACGATGAAACTTGATTTTTAAAAATGTTTCATCTAATTCCTTTGGTAGCCATTTTTAGTATTTATTTTTTCTTCTCTCCTATGTCTAGATAGTGCAATCCTTCCAAAAAAAAAAAAACCATAAATGTCAGTGCATCCACTCAATCAATCGTGCAAATATAGAAATCAAATTTTATTTGCTTACTTCCTATAACAAATTGGAACATTATGTAGTTGTGCCCAAATCTTGGGTAAGTGGCACTACTGTTTCTCTGCACACTATAGTGCCGGAACTATTCCAAAGTCTTCTCTCAACAAATTTCCACATATAAACAATTTGGCACCACTGTACACAAAAATGATCAACTAACCAAAAGATTTACCAGCTCTTACCCAGTTGCTGCTTTATTCGTGAAGCAGCAAAATAACGTTCCTAATTAGAGGTTCGTATGAGGATGCCCTCCACTGCCGGGGTGTCCAGCGCCGGTAACAGCTGCGGCTGCGGTGGCAGTAGCTACAGAAGCAGTAGCTCCTCCGGTTAGTATTTCATGCTCATTTTTTGCCTGACGCAACCAGTTGCGCAGGTCACGGGTGCGTTCCACAAGACTAGTTGTATAGTTGACAGCCCGAGGGCTCTGAGATACAATCGTATTGGCGGCGAGTATGGCGCCTCCCATGCGGCCAGTGGCCAATTGACGATAAGTTTCTAAACGATCTGCTAAAGTTGGAATTGATTGAGGAGCGTGAAGGAGCGAAGAACCATTCGGGGTTCCTGGTGCAACGCCCGGTGAGGACAGAAGACTGGCCCAGTTGAAGTCGTTGTGTGGGCTGCTAAGCGGCATCGATGGACCTAGGAAAAGAAAATAAAAATTTTAAAAAACCATGTCAGGGAAAGCTTCTGAACTTACCATGACCCTGCTGCTTACTAAGAATGTCCAAAATTTCTCTGATTTCCACGTTCAAGATCTCCAAGTTTTGAATACATTCAGATGATTCCTGATACATGTCCTTGCGTCGATTCAAATTGTGCGTGTCAACACTGGCAAAGTCAGTGCTGCTGAATCCTGAACTAGAGTGCGACGAGAGATCACTTAGAGTTGCGTCATCCTTGTTTTCCACAGCCAAGAAGTCCATTGGTTTCTCCTTCTCATAGATCCTCTGTAGGGACTGCTCCAAGTGTCTCAAACGGATAACCTTCTCGCCCAACAAAGCTCGTGTTCGGTGCAAGTTCACCTCCATTTCTGTCAGCTCTTTCTCCTCCTGAATTAGCTGATCAAGTGAGTGTCGTGTCGTGTTTGTCTTGTGGTGCTGTTTGATTTCCCTCTGTCGAGCTCTGAAATTTGTGCGTTGGGTTCGTAGAGATTCTTTAGCGCGTCGCACTGAGTCCCGCTCTAAGTGAATTCGATGTTTGAAGAACTCCAACTCAGCGGAACTGGTTCCCGCATGCTCATTAGACACATCCGAGAAGGGATACCGTAGATGATATGTGACGTCGAGGGTGTTGTCAGGAAATTGATCCTCAAGATCTTCCAATTTCTGTAACTGATGACGTAGATTCTCCACGGGAGTACATGGTCGATCGCCTTTGAAATTATCGGAATTAAGTCGAGAAGTCGACGCGGACTTCATGCGAGAAAATAACTTTTTGCGCTGATTACCGCCGCCACGCGTGTTATTATTGTTCTCCTGGTTGTTGTGGAATACTTCCGAGTCAGAATTGCCATTATCACTCAAAACCGGAGCTGGGAGGTACCGTCCCTTTGGGTAGTTGTTCGAAATGGTGGTATCTGACTGACTAATGGAAGTGGTGTCATCATGGATCTGAAGATGTTTAATATATTTTGAGGTAATGCCAGGCTTTCGGGACTGTTGCCGATCGCCTGATTTCTCCCGCAGCGGATGCTCTCTCACATTGTGCAGATGAGTCTTTGGAGGAACTGGCGGCTTGACTCCTGAAGTGGATAGTGACAAACTGCGATTCTCGCTGTTTCCAATTGAAGGCTTATTCGACATGGATCTTTCCGTTTCAGATCCAGTCGTTGTGTTGTTTAAACTTTGCTGATTAAGGGCTGCTTGTTGTTCGCGACGGCGGTTACGACGTTCCAATGAAAGTTTAACGTCTGTCTTCAGTCTTACGTATTTCTCCTTTAAGCAGCGGTATTTATCCTCCAGTAGGCGCTTTTCACAGCGGATCTTCTCATAAAGGCGGTCTTCGCCGGTGTCACGCATACGCTGTCGTTCCACTTCCATTTCGTGGGTAAGTTTATCACGCATTTCAGCAAATCTTGTTGCGTGTTCCTTCTTTAATATCTCCTCTTCGCTTTTCAGGTCCCGTTCAAGGTCGTGCAGAATCTCTGAATGGTTCTTCTGAAGAGTACTCATGTGGGCCTTGTGCTCATCAACCACTGCTTTGCGCTTGATGTCAAGATCCCCTTCCATCTCAGCTCGGAATACTTCAAGACGCCTATCAAAGTCTTCTTCCAACTGGTGTTGGACCGATGTCAGTCTTAAATCGTGTTCATGCCGTAGGCTCTTTAATTTCACCTCATGTTCCTTCTTCAAATCTTCGATATCGTGCTTTAGTTTCTCGTCGTAACGTTCTTTTTCAGTTTTAAGCATCTCCATCTTATCAGTTTCCTTCTGCTGGCGATACTTCTCAATTTCATATTCAACTTCCTTATCAATTTGCTGCGATACAGTACCAAATCGAGAATTTGTTTCGGGTTTAACAGGGAAGTGTGGTACCTTTGGAATGGCTCCTCCTTTAATTTTAATCTCTAGTTCTTCCACCTCCCGTATATGCTTTTTATCCAATTCATCCAAGTCGAATGGAATGCTTTCCAACTCTTGCTCAGACTTATTCACAAAACTTCTTACCGAACTGGCTTTCGAGTCTGAATCGGTGTCCTCATAGAGCGGTTTTACATGGGTGGTGGTCTCCTTAAGTTTGTCAAGATATGACACTGTGGACGAGGGTTGACTTTCAGCACTCAACGAGCGCGTAACATCACTAAGGCGACTCTTTTCCCTATCAAGGAAGTCGACAGAGAAGCTTTGTGCACGTAACATAGGTAATATCGCCGGCTTTGGCACTGGGGTGACCTTAACTTCCTTTACATGCTTCTCGCCTTCGTCGAAGTCATCATCCTCATCGTCATCATCATCATTCTCATCATCCTCATCGTCATTGTTTTCCCAATTGTACTCGTCATCTGAAATAACAGAAACTTCAGGACTTTGTGTCAATTTTCTCGAACTGCTTGGCTCATCGTCGGGAGAGTTATTCGCCTTGGATTTCACATCCTCCAAGTTAAAGCGAACACTTTTTTTATCCTCAGCGCCATCATTGTCCAAACTATCCGCCTTACGACGCATGTCCGTCAGACTGGAGTCTCTTAAAATTCCCTTTACGCCCGTATTCACAATCTCGGCAAAAAGTCCCACCGCACTGTTCCTCTCCCTTGTCTCTACCAAGCTGTTCAACTCCAGATTCTTTCTTACATTTGATTTTAAGAACATAGCACCCGTTCCTGAGATAGTGAAACCTCTCTTCACTTCTGGTCCATCGCCACTGGGTGTCAACGGATAATGCTGCTGTTGTTGACCATCAGCGCCATTAAATTTCATGGCCAGACCAATTTGTGGATTCGTCTTTGTCACTTCAAAGCGAGACATTTTAACTGTCGGAAAATTGGACCCAATGGGAAAATTCTTAGTGCGGGACTCAAGAAAACGATTTACTCCACCGCTGAAGCCGCTGGTTCCACCGGAGCTGAGAGTGCCATTGGATGTGCTACCCTTAGCGCTGTTATTCACTGGCGAAGACATGTCATTTGTATTGTTTGAATCCATGTCTTCATTACCCTGAAGACTGCGTATACCTGAATCTAACTGCGATGCATCATCGGAATTGTCTATCACCGGAGTGACTGCTGATGAGGATTGCTTCTGTCTATACTGCTCGGCCAGGTCACGATAGACGGCGTCCAGAGGATGATCCCACTGAGTGTGCTTGGTTTGGATATTGTAATAGTAGTGCGCGTCTTGTTCTTCAGAATAGCTGCCAAGTGAAAAAGAAAAGGAAACGAAAAGGAGAAGCCATTTAGAGAGCTGGAAGGAATTTGTAGTTTAAATGTTAAATTAGGGTTTAAATAGATTTCCATAAAGAAAACCGTAAATGGAAAAAAGTGAGTGCTGTTGGAAAATACTGCTACGCAGCTTCCTTTTGCTTTATAAAGTGCAGTTCCAGGCTTTGAGGACTCCTTTATATTTTTTGACTTTAATGGTATCGCTCACCATCTTTATTTTAAGCTTTAAATACGGCTAGAATTCTCTCATTTCGAAATACAAATGGCCGACTAAAAAATTTCGGTGACTATCTTTACCTAAATTTGCTGAGGTCGTCAACAGTTCCAAAAATATATTAAAGAAACTAGTTAACGAGTAAGAAAATCTTGGACTTTCCCGGACAAAATTGGATCCAAAAAAGAGTACAAAACTAGGACTAGAACGCATGTCCAAAAGACACTTTTATGACGGTACTTCATGTCTTAAATATTAAATAACTTATACTTCTCACTTTATATTTAGTTCGTGAGTAGTCATGAGCTTGTTCACATAAACCATAGACTTGAAAAAACCCCAAAGAAAGCAGTCTAACGGCGTTAAATCGCAAGATTTGGGCAGACAATTCTGATCACCAAAACGGGAAATTACACGACCAGGAAATGCCTCATACAGATAGTGCCTCCAGCCAGAAATCCGCACCAAAAAGTGACCCGTTGTGGATGCATTTGCTTCGTGCATTCTCTGAACCCCAAATTAAACAACTTTGAAGATTAACAAAGTCATCAAGGTGAAAATGAGCCTAATCGCTGAAAATGATTTTGTTTGAAAAGTAGCTGTCACTCCGTTATGTTTTTTTTTTAACTATTAATGAAAACGCGTTTTTCTTTCGTGTAGCACTCCATTAAATAACCTTGTCAGGTGTCACGCTGTCTTGTTTTTTTTGGTTGACAACAATTTAACGCATAAATGGCGAAAAAATCAAATCTTGTGTGAATTTTGGGACTCACATTACTTAATAGATTTTTTTCTGTTGGTAATAAATGATAAATATGTTTAATATGAGCCAAATATTTTAATTGATGAATAATGGAAAACCCGGACAAACCAAAACCATATAGAAAAACTGTCCCGGGCATTCCCCGCATAGGCGAAATAGAGTGCATGACCGGGTAAACCTGGACAAATGGCAACGCTACATTGACAGCGTCTTCCGGCTGGCTAGGCTAAGGCCACGCACTGAGCGACAGAACGAGCCAGTAATACAAACGTATTTAATGTTTTCCAACAAAGTTTTTCAGCGCAGACTAAGAACATCAATGTATGTACATAAAGCATAACATATGTATATCACTATCAGTATCAGAAAAAGACTAGATAAGTTTCTACATGGCTATCGCTATTGAACCAACATAAATTAATGATTTCTCAACAACGGACCTCATTATCAGCAACAGTCGCTCAATTAAAAACACCATACAACCCAGCATCGGCTTCATTGCCGTGGAACGGCAACATAAATAATGTCAAGGATTCTTTCAATCACCCTTAGGGAAATAAGTACCCAGTCCCGTTTTAATTACTGTTATTATTAAAACAATTTTGCCAGACTAGGTCGATTCTGAATTCACCCCCCTTAATCACAGTTGAAAAATACTGAAATCGGTTCAGTCGGTTCTGTCTACGAAGTCGCATCGTGCCACGTGTCGGTCGGTCGTTCGGCTATCCGTGAGTCAAGGTGGAGGCCAGAAAATGTAAAAAAAAATCAATTAAAACAAGAAGAGATTTATGCTAAAAATGTGGAAATCCTTTTTCCTCGTAATTACCAAATTTTCCAATCGGACGGCAGAGCCTGCATTAAACCCTCCTTGGCCAAGTAGAGCAGATGGGGCTCCTTAACTGGATCAATGCCAAGTTTCACCGCATAGTCATTGATTTCTGAAAAAGATATCAGAGAAGAGTGCATTAAGTAGGCGGTATGTGTATGTATGTATGTAGATAGAATGTTATTGGATGAACACAAAAAAAAAAACAAAGTCCAAACGAAAAGAAGAAAGGCGAATGATAAGGATAATGGATCAAGTATACGAGTATGTACATCTTATATTGCTCTGAGCTACTTTCAGTGAACGTGGGAAGTATATGCTTTCTTTATTTAAGAAATCTATTTTTATACTCGACAAATTGACAGTAGAACACATTGTTTTCTCTTTACTTTCAACGACGCAGCACTTCTTTGCTGACAGGTTAAAATGAATAGCTAGCTACTCGTACTTCGTAGGGATGTTGGCATATATTTAGAAATGATATTTTTATCTTGCCTCTGTGGTAGTGGGGTGGAATTTTATTTTATAAAAATGTGACGGTATTTTCTTTCGTCCTACAACCTAAAAAAGTATCTCAAACAACGGTACTCTGCAATACTGCCAATTAACTGTCATATTGCAGAATTGTAAATGGTATGGTTGGGTTTTACAAAGACAACTCCACCACACGGAAAATCTATATAAAAACTTAACATGGGATTTACAATAAAAATCTTATTTAAATCTGCAATTTCTATTTTGAGTTCATTTGCATAGCTTATAGATTTTGGGTCAAAAAGTTGGGGCAAATCCTCTCAGACAATGAAAAATTCGTAGTAACTAAACGCCTTGAACCACTGGTGGGTAAAAGATTATGATATTTCACAAACTGTCAGATGGCTGTTTTGACAGCGTTGGCCCACTTCACCAAAATTGGTCCAAGATTTCGTAAAAGTTCGTAAGGTTCTCAGGGAATTTTTTGACGCTCTCATTTGGCTCTCTCCTTTACGAATTGCTTTGCTACGAACCTTTTGGGCTAACAAACAGGAATTTGTCAATATTACAAAGTTACCAAACAGACCTAATAATTTCCGAAATATTATGACAACAACACCAAATTAAATTCTATCTATTTATCTAAATTACTTTGAAGGGCTCATACACGATGGATTTGTCTATCCGACCGCCCTCTTATTTTCCGCATAAGATACGATGACGCGACAGTGGAACAGACTTTTGGGCAAGGTACGACCAGAAAAACGATTTCAGTTTTCCTTGATATTTCTGTCCAATTAATCTCACTTCGTACTCTGTCGAACTTCGTTAAAGTAGAATTTGTATGGGCATATGTACATTTGGTTTGGTACTCTGTTATTTATTATTTATTATTTATTATTGAAGGGTGAGATGCACCGCGACCTTAAGATCTATTGTGCCCCCTACAAGTCCTAGACGAAAGAACATCCCTCTCGTCATTATTCCTATTGGAATCGGTTAGAGAGAGCTTCGCTCACACCTAGCCCAGATGAGAATTCCATAGGTCACAGCACTTCATCGAGACCAATTTCCCTAAGAAATCGCAGTTAGGTATTTACCCAAACACTTGAATCTTTTCTGGGTTAATGCCCCACATTCCACCAGTATGTGTTCTGGATTTTCATTGGACTCATCACAAAATCTGCATGAGTATTGGTACTCTGTTATGGAAAGCTTCTAGAATGATTCGAGGTCTAAAGTGGAATCCGACGTTTGATAATGCTACATTATTTCGTGAATGCTGGTTTGTTTTGGTTATTATTACATTAGTGACGTGAACCTTTTAAGGTCAGCACGCACGCCATTGTGAAAACAAACCACTTTGTTACAACACTAATTTATCAATAAACGGGGCCGGCCCGTGAGAATAATTTCGTTTGAGTCTTATATCATATCTAAAACACCTGAACTATGCTATAAAAATGGAACGAACAATTTTCTTTTTGGATTGCTCCTTCAAAATGGACTTTTTTACAGCGATAAATCGAAAGTTTCGAAAAACGAATATTATAACCCAAGTAAGCTCTATTATTAAAATAAATAAATAAATACTAGGAGCGGTGCTACGTGCTATGGAGAAGCGAGCCTAGCTTCTCACAACCATTTGTGTTTGCGTGTTATATTTTTTGCACGAATGGAGTTTATCTTGACAATTTGAGAAGCTCCTCACAATAAATGATACTCTTAAATGCTTGTCAAGCATTCGGAAGAGGTAGCACTGTGAAAATACTTTGTGGTTTAGGGATTGAACCCGGACAGCATGTGTAGTCGTCGAACGCATTAGCCCCTTTATCAATTAACTTCGCTGTAACTAGCTTTCTAAAAAACTGACAATGGATTAGTCCTCAGTTTCGCAGATTTTAGTTTGTCAGTAATTTATCAAAATAGGAAAAATTCCGAAATTTCAAATTTATGACAGAAACGTAGACCTCCTATAAAAATGTTAAAATTGATTAACACTTCTTAGCAGAAAACTTATGGGATATATAAAAATTAGACATAAAGGGAACTTGGTCCAGGAATATCAAAGACCGGTTTTTTTTTTGTTATTGTTTTTCTGCAAAAATGAGGGGATATTAAACCCTTTTTATTAATCAATCACTTTCATTGAGAATTTCAGACAACAAAGAATTTTGTTGTTCAAAATCACACATCCTGTGCTCTGTTAATGGTTTAATGCCATAATTTTTCCACACAAATCCATAGTGAACAAAGAGCCAACAGCGAACAAGCCAAAAGAATGAAAACTGCACATATTTGCAATTATCCGTGAAATAAGATTAAATAGCAAAAATAGTTTCATGTTCACATGTAACATGGCAATTAAGATACTTCGCAGGGGCATTTTGAAAAGAATAAAAACTATCCACCAGCTAATGACACAATTTTCTGCAACATATAAGTTAACACAGAAGTACCAGATACGACAACAGCAGTACTATGCTGCAGTTTTCCAACCCACATAGAATCCGATACCACACAATTGCCCCATGCATTGGTTTCCAAGCAGCAGACAACCCGACACCATCCACCTGCAGATGCCGCATTCCATCACGTCCATCGTCCGATAATTAGGTCAAGTTAGACTAAGCATTTTTATCTTTCAGATTGTTAGAATTAGAATTAAGCAGTTGTATTTTAACGTTCAAATAAAGCGGAGGTTCTCCTCCTAAAAAATATTTTTTTAAAATAATTAAAGTGTAATTATTTAATTGGCGCCCGAGCAGGGACCAATGAGTTAATACTTCGAAAAAATTAAAAGTGTCAGTGCAAAAAGAGCCAGAGTCCTCAAGAAGTACCAGAGCCAAAAAGCCAGTGCATCAAAAAAATTAAAAGTGTCAGTGCAAAAAGAGCCAGAGTCCTTAAGAAGTACCAGAGCCAAAGTGCCAGTGCCTTTTAACAAAAAAATCAATCAAGTGTTTCTCATTGGGTCCAGAACCCACAAATACAAACTCAACAAACCAACATCAAGGATCACCACGTCTGGAGAAAAGAGGCCCCCTAGTAGGAGACAAACGGGAGACATCGGAGAGTGTCAGCCGCTTCAGCATGATAATCATTTTTATGTAAGAATAATTTAAGTAATTAAAGAAAAAGTGAACACTAAAGATTTTATAAAATTAAATAAAGCAAAACAAATATCAAAAATATAAAAAAGAATTTAAGATTTCAAAGGAAAGTAAAATAAAATTTAAAAAGAAACATAATTAATTTTTTTACGTTAATCGTTTTCATAAAAAAATAATTTAAGTAATTAAAGGACACAAAATAAGTAAACAGAAAAGATTATATAGAATTGAATAAAGTGAAACAAATATCAAAAATATAAAAGAATTAAAGATTTCAAAAGAAAGTTAAATAAAATTTAAAAATATACACAATTAATTTTTTACGGTACATAATGCCTAATACTAGAACAGGTGCTGGTGCTCCTCTGGATGGCAATATACCTAATGAGAATATCATACCAATTATCCCTACTCCTCCCGTACTGCCAGGTTCTTCAAACGGAACGCAAAATATCCCTCGAAACCGAGATAATGCCCAAAACCTTAACGGTTCATTTCAGTCCACAACATCAAATAATGATGTTAGAACAACCCCCGAGTTAGATACTCTAATAGCTCAAATTGTCCAAAGGACAATCGATAGTCAGATACCTTTTTTGATTCAAAATGTATTAAATCCAAATGCGGAAATACATATTACTGAAGATCAAGTGATCTCCCCTGAATTTAACAATAACATTAACGACTTAGACAAAATACCTGATGTGGTACGATGTATTCGCGAATTTTCTGGCGACCCAATCGAATTTACATCATGGAAGAAAAGTGTTGACCGGGTATTAAAAATCTATGAACACCTAAAGGGAACACCTCGTTATTTCGGAATTTTAAATGTAATACGAAATAAAATAGTAGGAAACGCGGATATCGCGTTGGAGTCTTATAATACTCCACTTAACTGGTCCTCAATCTCTCGCTGCCTCGTCATGCACTATGCAGACAAAAGAGATGTAGCGACATTAGAGTACCAACTTATTTCAATTGTACAAGGAAATAATACAATACAAACATTTTACCAGATGGTTTACAGCCACCTGTCCTTAATTTTAAACAAAATTAGTTGCATGAACATAGGAAGAGAAGCAATGCAAATGCTTACACAAACGTATCGAGACAAAGCACTCGATACATTTATACGCGGACTAAAAGGAGATTTACCCCGACTACTTGGTATTAAAGAACCAGTAGATCTTCCCCAAGCACTCCATTTATGCTTAAAACTCGAAAACCAAAACTATAGGGCTAATTACGCCCAAAACTCACAGAAAATTAATCCCCAACATTTCTCACAAAACCATACAAATTTTAATAAAAATAGTAACTATCAACAACAAAGGTCGAGCCAAAATTTCCAACAGAGAAATTTCCAAAATCATAACCAAAGACCCACATACCAAAGTATGCCTTTCAGACAACCGAATAACGGTTTTCAACAACCCCAGCGCTCACAAAATCCTAATTATAATAATAATAATTATGTCCCACAGCAAAGGACCAACAATTTTCAGGCAAATCGGCCAGCCTTTACTCCAAGGCCACAACCTCAACCAGTTCAACAAATAAAATACGAGCCGAGGGAAAGAATGCAAAGTTTCCAAACTAGAGCTCCATTCCCACAGCGAAGCCAACAATTCGCTAATAAACCACAACATCATCTTAATATCAATTATCAAGAAGATGTCAATAATTTAGAAACTGAACCACAAGTAGATGTGTCAGAAATATGTGATGAAATCGAAAATGTTAATTTTTTAGACTAAATTGCTCTTCATTACCTTACTACGAATACGAAATGAAGAGCGGGAAAATTTTAAAATTCTTGTTAGACACAGGGTCTAATAAAAATTACATTCAACCTATCTATATTCGAAAACCTATTCCCAACATAAAACCATTTTATACGAACTCAGTTAATACAAAAATGAAAGTTACACATCATTCCAATTTTGAAATTCTCGGACCTGAAATTGGCCCAATCAAGTTTTTTATCCTGAACGAACTTAGTTCTTTTGATGGAATCATAGGTAATGATACATTAAAAGAATTAGGAGCTGTAATCCATACAGATAAAAATTTCGTTACTTTTAAAGAAAAATTAAATTTTCCTTTCAAACAACAGCAAACGCAGGCAGTTAACAATTTAGAAATAAGAACCTCTCATCTTAATCCCCTTCAAGAAAATCAACTTATAGCTACACTTGAACACTTTACAAATTTGTTCACGGAACCAGATATACAAAGTACATTAAATACTGCAGTAAAAGGTGAAATCAGAACGACTTCTGACGACCCTGTATACACCAGACCATATCCTTATCCCAGAGCACTCAAAAATGAAGTTGATAAACAAATTAATGAACTTCTAAATAATGGAATAATACAACCCTCACGATCACCCTATAATTCACCTATAATAGTAGTTTCAAAAAAACTCGATGCTTCAGGCATTAAAAAATATCGACTCGTAGTCGATTATAGAAAGCTTAATCTAGTAACCATTTCAGACCGCTACCCTATACCGGAAATAAACGAAGTATTATACAATTTAGGAAAATCCAATTTTTTTACAGTTATAGATTTAAAGAGTGGTTTCCACCAAATACCCCTTAAGAATTCAGATATCGAAAAGACTGCTTTTTCGGTCAACAACGGCAAATATGAATTTACCAGATTACCGTTTGGGCTTAAGAATGCCCCCTCAATTTTTCAACGCGCCATTGACGACATAATGCGCGAACACATAGGTATTAGATGTTACGTCTACATTGACGACATCATAATTTTCAGCGAATCCTTGGAACAACATTTCAAAGACCTTCATATAATCTTCAAGACTCTTGAAGAAGCCAACGCCAAAGTCCAACTGGACAAATGCGAATTTCTTAAATCTGAGGTAGAATTCCTTGGGTTTATTGTATCAAAAGCAGGTATTAAAACAAATCCTGAAAAAGTCAAGGCCATTGCCAATTTTCCAGTTCCAAATAATTTAAAAGACCTTCGATCTTTCCTTGGAATGGCAGGCTACTATAGACGTTTCATATGTGATTTCGCTAAAATAGCAAAACCACTTACTGTTCTCCTAAGAGGAGAAGAAGGAAGAATTTCAAAAACACAATCAAAATTAAAACAAGTCCATCTCGATCAAGACGCATTAGATGCTTTTAATAAAATAAAAAACTCACTAATTTCTAACGAAGTTATGCTCTCATACCCAGATTTTGATAAAGATTTTGAGCTAACTACTGATGCATCAAATTTTGCACTCGGAGCCGTGCTGAGTCAAGCAGGCAAACCAATAATATTTTTATCTCGAAGCTTAACAAAAACTGAAGAATCATATGCAACAAATGAAAAAGAGATGCTTGCAATAATTTGGTCTTTAGGCAGCTTACGAAATTTCCTTTACGGATCTAAAAAGGTAATCATTTTTACGGACCACCAACCTCTAACATATGCTCTCAGTAACAGGAATCATAATAATAAGATGAGAAGATGGCAATCATTCCTTGAAGAATACAACTACGAACTAAAATATACCCCCGGAAAATCGAATGTAGTAGCAGACGCTCTATCTCGACCGCCACAAACAAATAACTTAATACCAAATATCAATTCTTTAACGCCAACACTACATAGTGGAGAAAGCTCGTCACACAACCTTGTTCAATTTACAGAAACCCCAATAAATGTTTTTAGGAACCAACTCATTTTAAAAATTGGAAATATAACAAATCATGAACATAAAACACCTTTCCCAAAATTTACTAAGCACATTATTACAGAACCTTATTACACTAAAGAAAATTTAATTGGAATTTTTAAGAGATTTCTTAACCCAGCCATCCTTACCGGAATAATGACCACAGAAAATGTCATGGGTTTAATCCAGGAAATATACCCCCTTTATTTTAATAACTACAAAATTAGATTCACTCGAATAGAAGTTGAAGATATCCCATTAGAAGAACGACAGAACGAAATAATAATAGAAACACACAATAGAGCACACCGCGGACCAATAGAAAATAAAAAGCAAATATTAGAAAAATACTATTTTCCCCAAATGAGCCACAAAATTAAACAAATTACAAATCTATGCTCAATATGTAAAAAGGGCAAATATGAAAGACATCCTAATATCCCAAAGTTAGGCGAAACACCCTTACCAAATTATCCAGGTCACACAATCCATATAGACATATTCTCAACCGAAAGACATTTAGTACTTACTGCTATTGATAAATTTACAAAATTTGCAATAACAAAAATTATTCAATCTAAAGCTATAGAAGATATTCGACAGCCCCTTCGTGACATACTTTTCCAATTCGGAGTACCAGAATGTATCGTAATAGATAACGAAAAATCATTCAATTCAGAGAGTATTCTCTTCATGTTGAAAGATGAGTTAAACATTAAAGTTTTTACTACTCCTCCGTATAAAAGCTCAGTCAATGGACAAGTGGAGAGATTCCACTCTACTCTTGCTGAGATTATGAGATGTTTGAAATCAAAAGCAATAAATAAAAATTTCGAAGAATTACTTCAAAATGCAACTAACGAATATAATCACACATTTCACTCGACCACAAAAAAGAGACCCGTAGACCTATTCTTTGGTAGAACTATAAATGTTAGACCTGAGGATTATGAAAAAACAAGATTGGATAATATTGAAAAATTAAGACAAAAACAAGAACAAGATCTTAATTACCATAACAAGAAAAGACATAACATAAAAGATTACAATCCAGGAGATAAGATTTACGTAAAACGCAACAAAAGAATAGGATCAAAATTAACTGAACGTTATGCTAAAGAAATAGTTGAAGAAAATTATAGGACAACAGTAAAAACCAAAACAGGAAAAATTATACATAAAGCACACATACGAAATTAGCTTTTCAATTCACTGACTTGACATTGACAACGACAAATTTACTTTATTTACAGGCTTTACTTGACATTGACAAGCACATTAGCTGAAATACAAATATTAGACTATTCCGCAACATATATGATTGCAATAGACCAAGGACAAGCTAAAATACAAGACGGAGACTTAAAACTCATACATTTCATCGATATACAACAATACGAAACGTTTCTAATAGAAATCCATAAACATTTGAACACTCTCATTCCTAAATCCCACTCCTTATTTCCCTTACTAGCACATGAATTAGTACAGGCATTTGATATATTACAAACAGTTAAACCCATCAATTTAAAAAAACAGAAACGTGCTCTCGACTTCATAGGAACCGCTTGGAAGTACATAGCTGGTAATCCTGACCATGAAGATTTCGAGATAATTAATGCACATGTAAACAATATAATAGAAAATAATAATAGACAAGTCACAATTAATAAAGTGCACAATGAAAGAATAAATAACTTAACTTCAATTATAAACGAAATCACTAATTCTTTGAAAAGAGATAACAAAATTAATAACGATGTAATTTTTAGCATACAATATAGATTAAGATTAATAAAAGAAGAGTTAGTAAATATAAAATTTGCTATTCAATGGGCAAAGAACTCTATAATAAATTCTATACTTTTAACAAAACAAGAGATAAAAACTATAACTGATACTTTTAAAAAAGAAAATTTACCATTTAATTCTATAGAAGAAGCATTAGAACTTGCAAATATAAACATTTTAACTAATTCAACCTCACTTTTGTATATCATAAGAATACCTCTTACTTCTAATAAAACATATGAAAAATTATTACTTAAACCCGTTAAAAGAGGAACGGTCGCCGTTAAACTTTTATATAACACTATATTGAAATCAAAAAATGAAATTTACGGAATTAAAAATGATTGTAAACAATTTAATAAATTAACAGTTTGTAAACAAACTCAATTAATAGATTTAAGCAATGAAACATGTATACCTAGGTTATTAAAAAGCGATAATGCTACTTGTTCCACTACTAATAATCAGCATATACCAGACACCGAAGAATTAGAACCTGGAATCATCCTCTTAAACCAGTTCGACGGAAATATTAAAATAGACGAATCAAGACGAGAACTTAATGGAACATTTTTACTTAAATTCAGCAACACTACAATAGAGATCAATAATCAACTCTTCAAAAATTATCAAACACCAAGAATGCGTATCAGCCCAGCTAATTTACAACCAACAACATTAGAAAAAAGTCGACTCAACATTTTGTCACTAGAAGCCCTCAGCGAACTACATATCAAAAACACTAATGAAATTGGCCTGCTAAACAGCGATGCTAAAATAAATCAATGGTTATTTTATGCAATAATCACTATCATCATTTCACTCATCATACTGGTCGTCATCTGCAACAAAAATAAGAAGACGATCATCATAGAGAAACTACAAGATGAACATCACCCAATTCAGATGAATCATACCAAAATCCCCATAGAAAAGGCAGAAGTTTCAGAATCATTTCCACGAACACTGACCTTACCCAATATATACACTGGCTCAATCTTTTGAATGAGGACATTCAACTTAAGAGGGGACGAGTTAACACAGAAGTACCAGATACGACAACAGCAGTACTATGCTGCAGTTTTCCAACCCACATAGAATCCGATACCACACAATTGCCCCATGCATTGGTTTCCAAGCAGCAGACAACCCGACACCATCCACCTGCAGATGCCGCATTCCATCACGTCCATCGTCCGATAATTAGGTCAAGTTAGACTAAGCATTTTTATCTTTCAGATTGTTAGAATTAGAATTAAGCAGTTGTATTTTAACGTTCAAATAAAGCGGAGGTTCTCCTCCTAAAAAATATTTTTTTAAAATAATTAAAGTGTAATTATTTAATTTATATGTACATATATGTACATATGTATGTATGTATTCTGCTACTGGTTGGCGAGAGCCAATAAATACAGATGCATATGTATATGTACATGCGGCTTTTGATGTATGACATAGTTTTCGACTGACATAGGAAATGCACTATACATGTACATTTGTATTTTTATACAGCACAGTATGTGCCTCTGTCTCTATTTATATATTCTGTGTTGACAAACAAACAGCCAAGCAAACAAGTAAACAGACAGCATTGGCTTAAATGACCGTCACCATCCTCATCCTTCACGCGGCTGCACTTGGTTTTGTTCTTTTGTTCTGCAAACCATTTTAACATAACACTGCCGGGCAAAAGTCTTCGTCAACAACTCTGGCTGTTTGGTGGATTCAAATCATAGTGCAACTACATATGTATATTATGTCCATAATTCAAATAATTTGAAAACTCAATTGTAAAGTAATATACCTCAGAAGTTGTTCTTCATTTCAAAAGCTGCTAAGCTGAAACAACTGGTAGCTTTTAAAATTAACGCAAAATATCACCCCTTTCGTTAACTTTTCAAACTGCCACAGGTACGTGACCATTATTAGTCTTATCGAGTTTCTTACTTACATTTCACATAAGCTCACATCCTTGTGAAGCCATGGTTAATCGCAAAGTGATTTGCTTCACCACCAACACTGGCGTTACATATTCTAAACGTTTTTTTCCCCGTTTTTCTTAAAGGAATGACCTAAGTAAAGTCCCCATCGTCTTGAACAAAAAACAATTTTTTCAGTGCCGTTGCCATTGAATACCACGACTCGTACACAGTCTTAGAAAATGTGCGGCGAAGCGATGCTTTCCCCTTAGAAAATCTTCTTGACATCCACTCAGAGAAGATTACGGATTTTTCCGATGACTTGTAATCCTAGAACCCAGACGTATCAAAATGAGAACAATGTGAGAATTTGGTCAACGCTGTTCCGTAACAAAAAATAAATGTCAAGCACTCCAGTCAGCTTACGTAAATACCTGTTTTTAATTACCTACATGCCTTTTCGGAATGAACAATTTACATACAATATTTTTTTTTAAATCCCTTTTATTCACCACTTAAAAATAAGTCGAATAAAAATCCAGTGCCGAAAAGTCGTTTAAAGAGTCCATACAAAAATTCATAAATATTTATTGGCGTCTGATTTGACGTACATTATGTTTATATGTAATGTAGGTACTTGTAATGTAGATAAAATTTATAAAAAGTACGTATAAATGTGTATAATGCTTAAGTGCATTGCATTTGCAGAGCTTATATCCCAAAATATGAAAAAAGCCCTCTTATCAATAAATTCCACGAAACAAGCCAATGGAAAAGCTAAACCTACCCTTCCACCAGAAAATAATTCTTATTTGCTTTTTAAGACGTCGCCAACTGGATAATGGTTGTAGTTTGTAGATACGAGTAGCTATGTGAGCATCTTTAAAATGGTTTTCTAAAGTGGCCGTCGTGGCCGTGGTGGTTAGTGCGAAAAAAAGAATTGATAAACAAAAATTAATTAAAAATGAAACAAACAAAAATACTACACAATGCTGCCCGGGTTTAATCCCAGCCCGGGTCTAACACCTAAAGAGTTTTTTCACGGTGCCACCTCTTTCGAATGTCTGACAATCATCAAAGAGTATCATTTGTCATGATTGAGCTTCTCAACTCGCCGTTCGGAGTCGGCAAAAAACTGTAGGACCCTTCCATTCGTGCAAAAATATAACATGCACACAGAAATGGTTGCGAGAAGCAGGCCCAGGTTCACCTCGAGCTGTAGCGCCAACTAAGTAAGTAAAGTGTGTAAATTCTTTTGACAGTTACTGTATCGAATATTGCATGCACCTACTGACGTAAACAGTTCTCTTGTGTGAATGTAAAATAGTCGTGAATGTTTTATTGGTTGCCTCACGTTGTGGTATTATTTTACCATTTTTTTTACTTACTTTGCATCAGTTCTACCAAACAGGACCTCATAATACTAAAAGTACTTGAAGTAGTAGACTTTAAGGTGCAAAAGACTTGAACGTTAACTGCATATAAGTGCACTCCTCTCTTCTGGAACAAAGCCATGAATGGAAAAGACTGAAAACTATCTTTCTGTCAATCGATCGGTTTTCACTGCATGTACATATGTATGTACGTAATTGTCAGGTAAATTATAGTCACCTAAAACCGCACATGGCGATATAGAAAAGTTCGACGTTCTCTTCGACTTTATCTTCCTGTTCTGCGGGTAGAGCAATTAAGGTAATTATTCTTGCTTGTCAGTGGAATGAGAGAACTCCCACAACAAAGAAAAAAAGCAACAGGAATGTGATTTTTTTCTGTATTCATTTACTATTGAATTGAAAAGTCCATTTCGAATAAACAACTTGGCATTGGTTCAAATTGGAACTGCACCCTGAACTTCTGCATTTGTTCGGATGGAAGGTGGAGGGAGCAATGAAAAAAAAAGCTGTCACTATTTTTTCGGCCTACTAGGTGAGATGCGAATGGGAGGGCTTGCAATTGTTGACAATTCTGGGACAGAATGTGTTTGTGGCTTTTTTTTAACAACAGAAGGATGCAATGGTTTTTTTTTTTGGAATCTGAGGGAATATTTTTAATGAAAAAACTTTCGGGTGACATAGTGTTTTGGTTATGATGTGTGATTTAAAAACAAAAACTAATTTGCAAATCTTAATAATTTTGTAATTGCCGCATTCGTAATAAAAGAAGGCGTTAACCATTTGAAACTCGTGCCTACTTTAGCCATATGACCGGTACGCAATTTTAAATATTTCAAACATTCCAATATGCACATTTCAATGCATATTGCATTAAATGCATTTTTTTTATTTTTCTTTATTTTTATTTTTTTTATTTTTTATTTTTCTTATAATAGAAACCAATTCGGCAATAACCTCGTTAAAACTGGTTGGTCAATGCCAAGAAAAACTCAATCGCTTGTGCAATCAAGTCAGGGTCACACTTCCAGGATATAGCGCCATAGGTAGAAGAGAGCGAGAGAGCCGACGAGCTTACCAGGAGCCAGGTGATGGTCAGCCCTTAACAGCTCACTAGCGGGAAACGTTCATATCCATATAGATGCTGTTAAGTGCAATATGCTCTCACACTTCTTGAAACTATCCGGTCTCAGGTGAACCAGTTTGACAAACTATTTTATATCCAGAAAGATATGGCCAGGTCAGGTCAGGTCTACAACAAACGAACTGATACAAAGAACACACGTAGACATCTCTAAAGTAGTGGCAGTTAGTACAGAGCACTGGCCAATAGGGTACCATGCAGCCAAACAAGCGATTCCTCACAACAGTTTCTGCCGTAGCTGCAAATATGAAAATGAAAAAGAGTCGCTTATTCACTTTCTGTGCAGCTCTACCGAGAGCCAGGCAACGCGTACTGGGCAAACTATTCTTCGACGACCTTAAAGAGATATCCGGGAAAAAGGATTGGAGAGCTGATACTCTTCCTAAACTTCTCAGGGTGGATATAAATATCTCAACATTACATCCGAATAAACGGGTCATTTGAGGCTGTGGTATCAAAACGGTGCTTTACGCGCTATTTGGGTTTTCTTCCATCGAAAACACCATTTCTATTTACCTACCTTATGGTTACAGATGTTTTCACGTAGGTAACTTTTGCAATTTGCATGTGTGACCTTTCACACCGTCATAGGTAAGAACCGTTTAGCCAAGTCGTTTCAACAAACCTTCCAACTTCTTAGGGTAATTTTGACGTGTGATTAATACTGTCGATTGCTATTAAATGCGTTTGCAATTACTAATTATTACATAGTACGAGTATGTACAGCTCACGCCAATCGAATGTGCAACGAAGAAGAAATAGCGGAGCATATCTTATGCCGCTGTAACTGCTGAACAACAACACGTTTACGTTTACTAGGTAAGCGCAACTTTGAGATAGATGACATAACTGCCAGTTCGCCCAAAGATTTAGGTGAACTTATAAATAAATCCGGCTTAATGAGAGAACTTTAGTGCAGGTGAACCACAATGGAAGTGAAATGAAATGAATACCATATAAAATACATACATACGAGTACATATGTATGTGTCAACATATATCATTAATTCGAAATCCTTCTCCACAAACCATTATATTGGTTTTGTTACCAAAGCTCTTTTCTGTAAATCAGTCAAGTTGCTAGTAAACTTCTTCGGGATATTTACCCATCTACCTATTCTCGTTGAACCAACCCTAAAAATAGCATATCGACGACGGTACTCTAATTGGATTTTATCGGTTCCAAGAATTGAAACTTCTCATACCTATGTACATACATATTTTCAAGGTACACGTATTTAGACAATAAAATATATTAAAATTGAAAACTATACGTATGTGTATGTAAATCCTTAACGTTTTATATATATAACAAAGATGTTAAAGCTTTTCGAAAACAACCCCGCAATGTTTACTCTCTCTATGGGAATTTTTTTGCGCAAACAAATTAAAAAGTGTTAACTTGGGGATATCCGCTGTCGGAAACATACCATCGACTACGCCTACGCCTCTGCCTCCGTCTCCGACTCCGATAATTATTGTTTATGTTTTCGAAGCAACAAAGTAAATATAAATGAAAATAAACCATACACACGAGTGAAGCTTCAAACTATAGGTACTTTTATGTATACCCAAAGGGGATGGGACATGAAAGCATTATTAAGGAAGTAGGTTGCGAAATTTGTTTCAATTCATTTTACAGAGGCGTTTTCAAAACATAAATTTATGGGTAACATACATACATATGTATATGTATTAGGTGATATCATTAAAAACCAAATTCCATTTATTAGATGTACCGACCAACAGGTGGGAGTTAAATGAAATTATGTAAATTGCTTCTACATTCTGTGTAACTACCAGTGTACGCCTTCCAGTAACCTAGTTGACACACGCTATTGTTGATTTTTTTCCCTTAACACACCTACACCTATGTGTATATAAAAACATATGAAAAATATCTTACTGAATAGGTTAAACATTATATAAGCTGTCGTTTAGAATTAAATTACTGGCAGGAGTAGGTAACATGAGTTTTAAATAAACATATTGATGCCAAGCCTGTCGCGTGTGAAGTTGGCTTTATTAAATGTTTACCCAGACATTTCTTACAAACAAAATGACGAAATCATAAGCGAATTCAATTTATACAAAAAAGTATAGTACACTTACCTCGATAAGAGATAATCAGTCTGTTAGCGTCTGCGTACATTTGTGCAAATACGTGATTTGCCAATCGAAGAGTAATGGTGAAATTGTAAAAATTCGAAGAAGGAAACGAACGCATCAATGAAGAACAGTGAGGTACAAAAAGTTGCCAACTTTTTAAAGTCAAATCTTAGAAAATCGGAGTCGAATGTAGGACCAAGCCTAACTTCTTCATAAATCTGCCCAAAAAAAGTTCGATGATGTGAAATAATGTTGGGCCTACTCACCTTTGCTATTAAATACATACATACTATTTAATAGACTTTCATCTCGAGGTATTCACCGGTGAAGCGCAAAAATTATTTCAAAGAAAAGAGATACCGCAGCGCAGAAACAGCGACCTTTGTGACAAACGTTTACTATTTATTTTTCTTTATCATATACTTTTTTTTGTTCTGTATAGTGTTTGCATAAAACAAGGTTTAGAGAAATTGACTCATTTCCATTTTAATTTCCGTCCCAAAAATGAGGTGAAATCGTTGTAAATATTGACGTTTTATTAAGTTAGAAAACTGCCGGAACCGTTCCCAGAGCTATTCAAAATTAAAGTGTACTGACAAATATCTAACCTATCCGAAAGTGTTCACACTACAATCGATGTTCTTTATTTACATCAAGTGAATACCTATACTTACTGATAAATAAAAACATTGGCGCAAATTCATATAGTCAGATAAAGCCGACAAAAAAAAAAACCCAAAATATATTTTTTGCTATTCATAGTCACCTTATAGTCGACTTTAAACAAATAGCCGGCTCGAAATTTTAAATGAGTAAAACGTCAGTTTAAATAATTAGAGTCGGCTATAAATTTCCCATATAATATTTTGACGTTCGGGCTTGTTCATTCAAATCACTTTACAAAAACATACCAAAGTCGATACTAACTAATACATAGGCAAAAATGTGTTTATGAATAACGAAAAGCTATAGCCGGCTTTTTACTTAGTGCTGGCTGTAACTATAGTCAGCTATAGGCACTATTCATGGGCTGAATATGAATTTGCGCCAGTGTATATAAATCGCATGCATGCCACCTTTAACCTCTTGATTGTTGAACATACATATGTGTATATGAACCTACATACCGTTCACAAAAGCCACGAACAAGTTGCGTCAACTACATACGTGCTGCGAATTACTGCATGACAAACCTTCCTCATAAATACTCTCGTTAGTGGGATTTTATATTATTAAAACAAAATTTAATTACTTTTACTCAGTGGTTTTGTTATGAAATTCCAAAATGCAAAAGGTTACACACCGGGAAAACCTTTCATGCAAAAAAAAGCTATCTAACTGCGGGATTTACTGCCTTTCACAATGCCCACACACTTGCATACATTCTACAAATTATGCCCGAAAGGAGATCCATATTCAATTGCCTTTATCCTTCGTGTACGAGTAGGTATTTATGGCACATGCCATGCTCGCCCATCAGACCAGATAAAAAATGCAAAAACTCTTTTTTTTGACAGTTATTAGGAAGCTTTGCAAGAAACATAAGTACCTGGCGTTTGATGGGAATGAGATTCCATGTTAATCAATCATAAATATTTGCTTTTCGGATAGTAAAATAAAATTAGTACCCTTAGGTGCATGCGTATAGAAGAGTACATACATTTACATTTAAAATATAAAAATTTACATATAAAAATACTCATAGTTCTCGAAGTCGTTAGACGTCCATTGCCTACTTGAAAGGTACATAATATGTACATATGTAAGTGAAAGAGTGAACGACAGGGCTTTATGAACTCACGTAACTTGAACTCTACGTGACGCTTAAGTTGAATACGAAAACTGCACAAATCCTTTATTTTGAATTTTATTTCGTGTTAAATAAAGATGTGTGGGCTTAAGAAAAGACCTGGGGTAAGAAATCGGAAGAGAAGATTTTTTTTTTTATTGTCTGTGAGGGTTTAGTTTAGAGAGATGAACGAAACAAATATCGATTATCTTGTTTTGAAATCGCTGAAAAAACTCCTCCTCAAAACAAAGGAGAAGATATTAAACACTATCAGCTTTTTAAGCCTCTTTGATAGAAATGGATAAAACATTAGAGCTCTTACAAACGGATCTATAAAACCAGTGCTCGAAACTAAAAGAAGCTAATCCCATCAAAAACATTACTATAAAAAAGCCCAAGTTCCCATTAAAAAGGTTCGGCATACAAAGTGATGAGATAACAGCGGCCAAGTTCTTGCAGAACCTTATTATGGAAGTAAAATAGATGAGTAAGTTGGCGCCCAAAACCCAGAATTGATTAAACGTATCTGACATCAATTCTAGGCTTTAGGTTCCAATGATGATCTGATAAGAAGACGCTGATGTTGATGTTACACAGCAGTCTATTTGACAATCAATAGCATATGATTGTCCGGTGTGGTTCAATGTAGCACCTTTCTACATAGAAAAGATTCGGGTGCTTGAGAGGCAGTTCTTAGGACCCGTCTCAGATTGTACAGAGCACCAGAGTTCCAGTACATAAGATATTAACCCAACATGGTCCTATACGATGGGGCGCAATGCACAACTAAACAGCATTGATAATTTCCTCAACGCGATTCGAAGGCATATTGCGAGGGCAATAACCAGCGGCTTGTTCCCATATAAAATGTAGCGTGAGAGTACCTTCCCAGCATGAGAGTTTATCTCACCAGAAGTATTTCTCCATATTGATGCCAAAGGGTTAGTTCAAAAAAGGGATGGTATTCACCGCCACCGCAGTGCACGAAGCACGGCTCATCCACGGCGGGTACGACCCCAATGCTTATGAGAATATCCATTTTAGTACCGCAATTGCGGACCGCGATAAAGGGGATACCGAAAAGCAATACGCCGAATTTCGATGGCTTATTGAGGAAGAGGGGGTCGATGACGCGCTCTTCCATGTCGGTGCGTTACTTTGGTAACATCCTAATTTTTAAGTTAGGTTGGTTATCTAGGTTAAGGTAAGCTAAGGGGATTTCTAAAGTTTTTCCTTAGCAAACAGTACCAAATTTAAAGTTTCTTAAGTCTGCCATAAGTGACATAATGTAGGTTTTTATGGTCTATGAGTCAGCTACAAAAAAGGCGATTTTCAGAACTGAATATTTCTTAAGCTATAACATATACAGACTTGAAACTTGAAATATGATCTAACAAAGCCCTCTTTTACCCGCAGTCACAAAATGGGGCTTCCAGTAATTTAGGTAGCTGGATTGTAAGGCTAGATAAATAGCCGCGAACCGCTTCGGGTAAGGGGTAACTTGGCGGTGCACCCAGATTTAGTCTCACGGGTCTGATCGGACAAGCTATCCAATTGGGGTCATCTTTGTTCAAACTGTGGTTGCACTCAACTAAAAAGATAAATTTGATTAAGTTGAGTTGTATACCGTATCTGAGATGCAAGCAAATTAAATTGGGTCGTCAAACATTGCTTCGAGGAAACTTGCGTAAGCATTGAAGAAATGTGTACTTGGTAGCAATTGTGCTTAAGCGTTGACACCTTATTTGGCAGGCATTGAAGCTATAGAATAGTAGTTTACTTTGTCACCATTACAAATCTTCTTCACTTGCTTTCAGCGACCAAAAACCAAGTAACAAATGAAGATGGATGCTCACCGACTGCCATGTGTTTTTTTTAGCTAAATTTTGTAGAAAATATGTTTTTTTTTTTTGGATAAAGGATAATTAATCATGAACTCTACGTAACACGTATGTTGGAGCCGCGCAAATAATTTCAAATCGGGCGCCCAATTTATACCAGTCGCCATAATTTTTAAGTTAATAAAATAATACAATCACATTAAGTTCATTATGTATTAATATACAAAAGAATATTTGTTCGTTAATTCTCTTATACTAATGTTTAACCGCTTACAAGAAAAATGTATTTAAAGAAGATTAATAAAAAGCTTAGTCTCTTTCTTTTCGGACAAGCAGTGGAGTTTAAACGATCGTGTTTTATTTGCTCACGTATTCTCAGCGTCGTTGTTGTTGGGTCAATTGGACCACATTAACCTTAGCAAGTCGGTGTATGAGAATTAGTCTCAGTAATTCAACCAAGGTCTACCTACCGCTTCACGTAGAGGTCTTAGGTTGGCGTGCGGAAAACGCTTCATACGTTCAACGTATATAAGTCAAATGAAAGTTGCGAGAACCCCAAACATATCAAAACACAAAACCACACATTTTTCTAAGGCAGATCCTTAAATGGTGGGCACCGTAGCGCAAGTGGTTAGTGCGTCGGACTACTGAGCCAGCGGTCTTGGGTTCGAATCCCACCGCAAACACCTAAAAGTTTTTTCACAGTGCCCACCTCTTTCGAATGTCTGACAAGCATCAAAGAGTATCATTTGTCACGATTGAGCTTCTCAACTCGCCGTTCGGAGTCGGCAAAAAACTGTAGGTCCCTTCCATTCGTGCAAAAAATATAGCACGCACACACAAATGGTTGCGAGAAGCAGGCCCAGGTTCACCTCGAGCTGTAGCGCCAACTAAGTAAGTAAGTAAGTAAGATCCTTAAATGGATTTATTTTCCGCCGAAACCGACTTGTAGGTGTATGTGAATGTGTGTATCGATGATTTAAATCAACATTTTCTTATGAATTACTATTTTTTTAACGAATGAGCGTTAATGGACGTTGACGTTGTTGAAAAATGGTAGTGTCACCAGTGCTGTCGTTTTCCAATTCTCAGGAGTATTAGAATTTGAAATGTTTGGGTATCATTTTCAGCCGAAGGGTATCATAAAATAATACACACATTTTCGTCTTTTTAAAAATGTATCTTTTTAAATATATGAACGTCAATAATTTAGGAACTTATTCTTGGGTATAATCTAAGAAAAAAATCGTTCTACAGTAAGGGTCTATCTCCAATGTGGACATCATATATCGAAAATTTAAGAACATACCTACTTTGGTGTACCTTGACCCATGCAAACACAAATATCTTCGCTAATACTTATTACATAAACTTTCGGGCTTAAATTTTGGAAGAAATAATATTCTTTTTAACTACGTTTAAATAAAATTTATACTTTTTTGGCTTTGCAGATATTTTATTTTTAAGTCAGTTTCATTTATCTTGCCCATGCAAATTTTTGACTTTCAGGCCTCTTTTCTATAAAAAAAAACTGCATAATAAACATACCGTTTTATTATTTTTTCTTACGAACGTAACAATCTTTAAAAAAAAATATATATTAAGTATGCTGAAAAACCCACAATTTTTTTGATGCTTGGGAAAATTTGCAGCGGGTAAAAAAGGAAAATGTGATTTTTTACCTAATTTTCTAACCACAGTTGGCAATTAGTGCGATTTCCCAACTAATTTATAATCTTACAATTTTTTTTTTAAATAATGTATGCAGCATGCTCATTTATTAGACTAACCGTCAAAACCGTAATTCCCATACTATTTTTCTTTAAAATCCCAGAGATAGTTAGGTTTTTTACCTAAGAAAAATTGTGTAAAAGATTAGAAAACAAAATTCAATTCGCCGAGGTTACGCAATAGTTGTTTAGAAATGGTGTTTGAAATGGCATCTTTTACAAACCAAGAATACGCAGATAGTATCTACATACGTTTATGGTATGGGCTGTGGAACGGAAGTTCCAATAGAGCACGACAAAGATACCGTAAGCTTTATCCTTCCTAATCTTGTTTTTGTTCTACTATATTTTCCGATGCTTCAAATAATTGTCTCCTTCTTTCTCCCAGTGATGCAGGCAAAGCCATGTGCTTTGTCGTTTTGATTAAGTTGATTCATAACTTCTTCCCATTTTGGTAAAGAAGCAAAGCGCTGCGAACGTAGAGTGTAACAATTTTGTTTTTGATTTAGACGCTTTGGAAGTTGTCTCTAGATTTCGTAAAAACAACAGCTCTTCTTCGATTGTATCACAACTCTAATCAAAATATCTCACGAAGACCAGTAGCTGACAATACTGGGACACATCAGTGGATTCATTACATTGCGCACCGAAATATGGAGAATATTTCAACTTATCCAGAAGCTGTTCTTCAACATCATCCGACATGTCAATTCGCGACTTGACAGTGTTATTCGAAAGATAAGTTTTCAAAATTTTTCGCTTAGCATCGTCATTTAAAACATTCTCAGTTACTTCCAGGAAACATGGCTTTATCAACGTCTCACCAATCAAATGTGTTTTTTTTTTCGATTTTGCAATCAATTTTGAGATTTCGAATGATGCAGACAATGTTTTTGTTTCAGCAGATTCAAATCTTGCACCTACTTAGCTTGGTCCTAGCTTCATTTTCATCGAACCTTCTAATTTGGATTCGAAGAACTCTTTTGGCTTATCGACAAGTTTTGGATGTATACTTCAAATGTTGTTCCGATTTCGATGGTTTCATCGCCTCATGAGTGAAAACATAATAGGCATTGCGGCTTTAAATCACCATGGACTTCGATCTAAGCAATCAAAATCTTGGGTAATATTTAATCAATCGTTTGTAAAATAGCACATTTCTATGAATGTAGTTGAAAGTTTTAAAAGCATACTATTTCCTGATATATTTCGAGCTGAATCTTAAGGTTTCAAGTTTCAACTGGTGTTTCAAAACTTTGTCAGGGGTAAACTTCTTAAGATGAAAATGGAAATGAGATGTCCGCGGCCCTTGATGACGACCAGTTGGGAACCGCTGATTTAGAGTATCGTTATTATGCTTTGAGTATCACAGTATCACCAGCTCTGAAATAGTATCAAAAGGATACCATAGTATCACCTTCGGCAGCGCTGAGTGTCACCACTATGTTCTCTACTTTGGTCGTGTCAAGAAAAACAAATTCATCATCTTGACGATTTTTTGTTGGTCGAGATAAAAGTGGAAGTCGTGGCATCGCAAATGCATGTTAATGGACGGGGACCGGAGAGTAGGTAATTTTGTAGTGTTTACCTAATTTGAGAGACGTGATAAAAGCGCACTTTGAGTTGCCAAAGCATTATTCAGGGGTACATCCCTTGTTTAGATATTTTTGTACATTCCATTAAGCTTTTTCGTCCATTTAAAAAATGTCTAAGGTTAAACGCTCTACACGAATATGACACAACGTACAGTACCTACATACATACATGCTTAGTGTTTAAAAGCAAAATGATGTTAATTTGAGTGCAGAAAGGCGTGTCAAAATGTGGCATACCTACATTTGAAATATTTGCGACACAAGTTGCTTGTTTAATTTACTGTAAAGTGAGGTAACATTTTTATAACAGTGGAAGGTGCTATAATGCGCATAAAGTTTAAGATTTTGGCTCGTATCAGGGTTATACTAAATTCATAATAGAAAAATTAATAAAGAAGTTATTCCTTACACAACGCTTCCGTAAATAGTAAGTCTGCTTGAATGATTAACAACTTTATGTCCATAGTTGTTTTTATAAATACGATGTGGCAACGCAAAATCAAAAAATTCAAAATAGAAATCTTTTCAATACAAACAAGCTGCAGTACATCTACATACATCTTCGCATAAAAATGATCAAATCGTAATGTTGGAAAATAAAATATATACATACGCTTATATGTACATACCAAAATGTATTCTTTGTACAATTCAATTGAATTATTTATACGATACGATTTAAATATACAAGAAAGGTTAGTTAGTGGGTTGACGAGAAGTGAAGAAAGCGACGACCGCGATTGCCGACCGTTGTTGGTTCGTCCTTGGAACTAAAAGCAGTTAGTATATGATTTAGCAGGCCCTCACTGATCTTCATTTCACTTCGGTGGAACTGAAGTACTTAACCTTTGTTTGTGGCCTGATGTTTGCCGCCCAACAATAATCAAATTTATAACGATATCTGTTTTAAGCATAGGAACAGCTGATGATACCCCACGTCAGTTATTCTTTATGTATGTACTAACATTGTTGGTGATCAGTCAACACTAACTTTAAAGTTAAAGAACGATAATGTATTAATTCTTATTACTTTTATATTTCTGAATCTTAAATTCTTATTGTAACCTATTAATATGGATTGATACATTTTTATTGTTAACTAGTTATATTGATAATGAATAAAATAAATACAAAATACAAATACGATACCGTTGAGTGCCATTTACTTATTTCAGAAGCTTACTGAACACACCAGGGTAATCCGAATCAGTACATGCTCGCAGCACGCTGATCTGAATCACATTATTGCATCCCTTCAGGTGTGAAAAGTCATCGTATACCCTCCAGAGAAGTCTACAAAATGCTATAATCTGAGTTTCATCGAAGGAGTAGTACCAGAAAGTGAAATATTTCCTATCTTCAAGAAGGGGAATGTAGAATCAGCGTATCTTTTTTAAGCTCGGTTATGCACTTTTTCTAGTAAAATAAATAAATATACGGCGTCAACAGTCCTATACAGAACCAAGCCTAGCTTCTCGCAACCATTTATGTGTGCGTGTTACTTATTCCACGAATAGAAGGGACTTACAGTTTTTGCCGACTCCGAACGGCGGGTTGAGGAGCTTCTCATCACAAATGATACTGATTGGTTGTCAGACATTCGAAAGAGGTGGCAACCGTGAAAAACTTTCTTAGGTGTTGGACCCTTGCTGGGATTGAACCCGAGCAGCATGCGTAGTAGTCCAACACACTAACCACCACGGCCACGGCCGCCACTTTTTCTAGTGATTCTGCTAAAACTCTTAACGTAGTGGGTAATGGAAAGTAATCTACTAACATTTTCACTTATGCAAAACAAAAAAAAAATTAGAGGTGCATATCTTAATGGTTGTATGAAATTACACGCGTTCTTTGTGAATTTTAAAGCTGGTATACAACATCGATAAACTTAAAAGAAAAGCATAAGAAGCAAGAAAAAAAACAATAAAGCTTCGACAGTGGTAATTGGTTACCATAGATTAAAATATGTCAACGCTAATAGAAATTTAAAAAAATGTGTACTTGATTGCGCACGTATATATGTACCTATGTATGTACTCGTATTCCTGTAAATTGATATAACCTACTTACGGCTTGAAAAGCTATCAAATTACAAGAAAAACCGATCGATTTTAACAAATGTGGGATTACAATCTACTCGTACGAGTTTTTATGAACGAGTTTTACTTCATCGTAAATATTTCGCTAGAAAGCGGAAGTGCCTAAACTGATAGACAACACCACCTTTTGTCAATCTAAGACACCGGTATACATTTATGTACGATACATAAATCACTTCAGACTGAAAGTCCACTGTTTTAGGTATAAAAATACATTTACATAATAGGTATAGCGAAAATCAACCTTCCAATTGGCCATTCAGAAAGCATGTGTGGACTTTTGTAGACCGTGGGCAACACACAAGGGCCATGTGACAGATTTGTTAGATATGTTCATAGGTCGTCATTACTCTCCATTCATTGAAAGTAATTTCATATTCGTCTAGTTAAGTTTTCATAGAAATGTTAAAAATGTTCATCATTTATCAACATGCATATGTACATATGTTGGTAAATAACACCCAGGTCGAAAACTGTTTAAAAAATATATATGGATGTGACCAAAATGTGACTATTAATTAAAGCGTGGGGCGCTCAGCTGTGTCACTTGTAACTGTTTAATCAGAGCACGTCATCATCAAGACAAGTTCTACCTCGAGATTGAGGATATATCTGTCAGCTCGCTCATCAAAAGCATTTCTGGATAATCTGGTATCATGACGGACCTACAGTCCTACACATGTTACATACATATGAATGAATGGAGGAGATCACATTAGGCCGCAGTGATATGGTGGCACGGTCCCCCTCTACCAATAATCTACAAAGATGTAAAAAACAAACTGAGCGCCCCAAGCTTTCATTAGATGGCGTCCGCCGTATTAGATTTACAACGTCATAAAATTTAAATATATGTGTGTACTACATTGTATTGTCACCGGACTTATACACGTGTGCAAAAGTTCAGCATGATCGGATATCTGGAAGTGGTAGAAAGTGAAGTTAATATAAAGATTGTAATAAAAAACAACTAAATAAATAAAAACCAAATTGCTAGCTAATGCACTGCTGAATACATCCATTGAAAACAGTTGTCAAAACTTATTTGATACTAGACTGGTAGTTCATTTGAATTTCTACTAACTTAGCGGATGTTGATGCAAAACCGAGTTAATTTATTGTTAAAACGTCCATCCAATTTGTAAGCCAAAATGTTTTATAATTACAAGGATTTTGCGTGGTCAAAAATTAAAAAAAAATGCTCGCCGTGCGCAGGCTGGTATGCAAGACTTTTATTTCCTTTGCCTGAGCTAATTTGATGACATAGATTTGAATCCCAGCAAATTGAAAATGTTTGACTTGCACGATATCAACTATGTATCGCCGAAAGTATACCTATTTTCATTTACATTATGTAAGAAGCCATTTGGACACAGGAAATCTCATTCAATCTTCCGAATATCAAGAACAGAACTTAACTGATTTTAACTCGAGAGTTTTTTGTACGTACAACGCTTATACTACTGTTTAAATACTTAGAGTAACCTCGGGTATTATGGAATACCCATTTCTATTTTAGACTTAACGGACAAAGTGTAAGATTTAATGCATCCAAATTTCGTAAGGTTCAATATAGAAGTATAAACTACCATCCTTTGGTGGGATTCTAATCGTTACTATAGACTCTATAGTATAGAGTATTTTGACAAAAATGTGCTCCGACCTCGAAAACCTCATTTTGAAAAAAATTGCGGGTAAATGTGGTATACCTTTTTCTAGCTGAAAAGTTTTAAGACGGGTAATGTGGTATACTATACCACTGTAGTCCATGGCTAGTGTTCCACATTAGCCGAAACTGAATATTTTTACAAAACAATATAATAAAATATAAAATTAAGTTGCTAAAACTTGCAGTTATTCTTCGTAAATTAAATATTGTTTTTTCCAAATAACTGATCATCTGGTTTCAAATAGAATTTCTCACTGTACCCAATAATTTTTAATTTTTTGTTTTGCTAAAAAAAAAAAACTCGAATGCACATGAAAACTTTTAAGGTTCTTAACGTATTAAATATTTAATTTTATTAACTTGATTAAACACGCATGCTCCTCTCACTACAGCCACTAACTGCTGATGTAAAAAGAGTTACCAAACTGAGCTTAGTTTTCGAAAAAACCGCCTATTCCACATTACTCGCATATTCCAGAATACCCGAAGTTACTATACATACATACATACATAACATACAAAAGAATCAAATAATCTTAATATTGAACTTAATACCTATTCTATGTATTATATGACGTAATTATTTAGTGAAGCGCCCTAAAAAAATTATTGATTTATTTTATTTATTTATTTATTTATTACGATCACAATAGACTAGAAAGGGTACAGAAAACGGCCTTTGCAATACTAGGCATTCTGTTTTATCGGATACTTCTCAATATGCATCGTAAGGCTTGCTTTCCACTTGTCGATTTGAAATTGACAAACGACGATATTTTTAGGTCAATTAGAAAATTGGCAAGTGGAAATAATGGAAAAACTGCTTATTTATCATTATTTCGAATTGCCAATTTTCTAATTGACCTAAAAAATACGTCGTTTGTCAATTTCAAATCGACAAGTGGAAATCCAGCCTAAGCAAAGAGCCAGGGTAGTCATAAAATTCAAAGCATTTTACATTGGGTCCCCTGATCGTTCATAACCTGATAACGGTTTCAACTAAAAAACAACCCTGTTTTGACTGAAGACTGTGGAATATCAGTTAACGATATCAGAATTTAAATGGATAGCGAGGCAGCTGAAAGATCTTGAATAGCAATCAAAATCAATTCAAATCCATTGAAAGATGACAAAGAAGCTCAACATTTAACATTCACCTCGAAAGATTTCAGAGAATTGTAGAGCTAAGTCATATATGGAACTCTTAAACTTAAAGGAGCTAAGAGGTGGAGAGAACTCTTAATCTTTTCAGTTCCTGTCTAGCTCTATCCTGCCTCAATTAGGCGGGTACACACGATCCGACATATCTGACAGACTTACTCGGATGGATGTCTGACAGACCGATGTCGTTAGCGTTCACATTGTCCTATTCTGAGCGTCCTATTCCAACATACTAGCACATCATCATTAGCTGTTGTCATTCCTTGCGTCAGTATGACGCAAGGAGTATTCATTTAGGCTCTAACTTAAATAAGCAACAAATATTGCATTATTTAAATTGATTCAGAACACTGAAAGTAAATGGATTAATTCCATTTCTTTTGTAGCTATGCGGGTCATAGATTTCCCAGTTGAACGTAAAACTCTGACGTTTGATCTTTGTCGACTACTTCATTTATTAAAGTGTTTAGTCTAAATGTACTAGAATGTATGGTATACGAAACTTTGCTATCTGTCACTTACCGATTTAAGAAATAAAAACTCACAAGTTCAATACGAAATTGCCCAAACACTTGAAATATTAAATATGCTTACAATTGAAATTGAACTGGGCCTACAACTCAAGTTTTTAATGATGGATAGACGAACGATGCAAGTTCTAAACAAAGAGATCCAACCCCATAACACTAGGGAATTGCATAAAATACATTCACAATGAAGCACAACACATATAAAAAAATGTACATACAACCAAATTTATGTAGGTATGTACTTTAAATACTTTAACATACATATGTATAAAGAAATAGGAAAATCGCCGATTCGACTGTTAAGGACTCGGATAACGAGAGTTACCTATATTGTAATTTAATGAACTGTCAAGCACACACTTACATGTTTGAATTAAATAACAAATTCACTGAAATACAAAATGTTTTATTAACAAGTCCTTCCACGAATTTAACCAAAAAGAAATTAATATTTCAGTTCGACATGAAACAATCTTTTCATAGACCACCATTCAGAAGGTCTCCCACGACAACTACTGATTACAAGTTCCTTGAGGACACTCTCCGAAAAAGTCGTCGCATGTATACACTTCGATCGATTCAAAATTTCATAATGTCATTGGCAACACAAGGGACAAACAAAAGGACACCCGTATCAGTTCCCACCCTTTCAAATTCCAAACCGCAACGCAGCACATTCGCCACATTCGTTGCATATTCGTATTTATACCGTTATTGTTTACAATGGAGTATTTATTTTAATAATGTAATAAAAAAATAACAATACCGCCGGCTATTTATGCGGCACCTCCGGCTCCGACCCACTTACCTTCATTAGAGGGCTGATATCCATCATCGAAGACTTCCTCGCAAATCACCGATGCAGAGGGTGACGAACTGCCGACACGACCGGTCATTTTATTGGATCACTCAAAAGAAAAGGATACTCAGAAGAGGTACTAATAAAAGTAATACACCACAGCAGCAGCAGTATCCGGTGGTTCTGATGATTTTGGAACTCAGCACAAAGATTTTTCTTTCCTTTGTCGGTACTTTTCACTGGTGGGACGAGAAAAACATCACCAAAATCGCCTGCGACTTTAAAAAATGAGGATTTGTCTATATATATCGATTTCCTGTCCCGAAGCGATTTTTATGGAAAACAATAACAACACTGAAGCTTCTGGTGAAGACAACGATATGCGATATGGTGACCTAAATATTAAGGAAGATATTCCTGATGATCCAAGACGGGATACAGATTTTCACCAGCAACCTTGCGTGGGAGAGATAATCCTTCGTTTTACTGTAGTGGCTGGTTTTGCGGCAGGATTCAGTCCGAGTTGATTTTTTTTTAATGAACTAAAGAATTACAAACATATATTGATTTTTCAGAATTCGCGAGTCGCGTTGGCGTTTAATAGCTTGCGGCGCTGCGATATGTGACGGCGATGTTAGTGATTATGTTTTTATGTAATCCCAACAAGAGGTTTTCTTGATTTTCTCTCGTTTTCTTTTGCTGAAGTAGACAATGAATGGACACCCACTTTTTATTGAATTTTCTTTGATTTTCACATATATCCGGTGGATGATTTCCTCTCCAACCGTATGCATTGATTCCCGATTTTCAACTACCAGTGGTAAATTGTTGTGGGTAGGAAAAACGGGGAAGCTTTTCGGGAAATCCTTAAGGCGATGAGCTTTCAGAGAATAGGTAAAAAAGAGGGTGGTTTTTGTGAACTGAAATTTTCTCTCGCATGTGGATTTTGTGTGCTGAGGCGGCCGGCGGCGGTTGGAAGGTAACAGTTGTTCATTTTAAAAGAGGAGTTTTTTTTTAGTAGATAGTTAAAGGTTTAATGATCAGTCTATTCTCTTTTTAAGGCTGGCACTGTTTCTACCTACACCTATGTACATTCGTCTAAACGCAGACAAATGTAGTTTCTAACAACATTTTGCAAGTAAACCCCCATGTGTGTTTATCGCCCGACTCAAATTCATCCAATTTGTTGAGAAAAAAAAGAGATACCTAATACGAGTATATGCATCCAGGAACCCAAATGGAGTTTCTAACATCAATATAACCGGCCCTTTGTAATTCATTAACAGAAAATGCTGCCCTTCAAGTTTGGTGCTGCCGCTGTAGATATACATCTTTGTTTATACATATATAATATAGTATGTAACTGTTTCTTCTTTCCTCTTTCTCGGCGCTACAGTTCGGGGTGAACCAGGGCCCACTTTTCACAACCATTTGTGTGTGCGTGTTATATTTTTACACGAATGGAAGGGACCTACAGCTTTTTGCCGACTCCTAACGCCGAGCTGAGAAGCTTCTCGTCACAAATGATACTCTTTGAATGCTTGTCAGACATTCGAAAAGGTTTCACCGTGAATTATTTTTTTAAAGTGTTTTGCTGGGATTGAACCCAGGCAGCATTGCGTAGTAGTCCAACGCACTTACCACTTACCACACCACTGTGCACAACTGCCTTATAACGGAAGTATTTATGGTGTAATAATAAGGGCAACAATACACGAAGCGTTCGCAGACTACAAGTATGTGCAACATAAATAAATAAAATACTACAAACGCCAACTATACCAAAATGTAGATGTACATAAATATAATATACCAAGCCTATCAGCCGCGTTTTGGTGAGAAGTGGAACACCTCCGAGATTCATAACCTCTCTTCTTTCGCTTTTTGCTATTAAAATCCAAATTGAAAACTGTGTACACTATACATATGTATGTACCTCTGTAAATCATGGTCATGAATATGTATTCATTTTTACCTAAACAAAAACTACATTTGATACCTACCTTTTAACACGAGTACCATAAAACCACCTCTTGGCAACTCAAATAAACGTCAGTTGAACAAATTATCAAAACACATTCCACAGAGGCAATAGAAAAACAAAAACAAATGTTCTTTCGCGCAATTTTGGAGCTTTTTCACCTTTTTTAAATAAATTTTAACTCAACACCAGCTTTAGAATGAATTCGCATAGTTATTTTCCGAATTACTTCTCAATAGAGGATATTTTCGTAACGCAAGAGAAAGTGGAATGCAAAATAAACACTAAACTCCTACAAATGGGTAACTATGATGGAAAATACAATCACAAGGTATACAATCTCTGCACTTGAAGGTTTTCTTGATCCTGGCGCTGAAACTGATGACCTTACTCCTGGAAAGACAGTAAATCTACCATTATGGTATATCAAGGAGTTAAAAGTAAATAATCCCTATTTTACGTAAGTAGACCAAAAGAGATATATACGTCAAACTAGAAATAATTACTGAATTCTACCTGTCTAGGGTTGATGTACCTACGATCTATAAAAATGTCCATAAAGCAGTTTGTGAAGCAGAGACCACGCATATAGAACTGGGCAAACTGCATCCATTTTTTTATGAGTATGGAAGATATCTTACGCCTTACGATAGAAATCACATTGTTGGAAAGATTGTCTTTGAGACCATGAGGCAGAGAGTTCGACATTTATTAGACTTATCAAAGAATACCAATGAGGATGGTAAACCAGAACATAGATTAGATGACATTGAGAATAAGTTATACGAAATGGGAGTTAAAACTAATACTGCGGTAAGTTTGCTGCCCAGTCACATAATCACAATAATTATATTTTTATTTTCATCCTAGTATACCGACTGGCTGCAGATGAAGTCGGGCAATATTTGCGTTTCCGAAATGGTACATGAACATAGTAAAAAGCGGAAACGTGCGATACTTAGTGACGAGGAAAGTTCACCACATGGCCCTGCTAAAAGATCAACAATATGAAATATACAACCAGTGTTTCGTCTCAACATATTCATATGTACACACGTACACCATATTTATTTTTAAAATCGCGTTTTCATTACAAATATCTACTGGCAATAGCCAGCACTTTGGTGTAGTCCGCTCCTTTCGAAAACGTTTTCTCCTTTAGAATAGTACGCAAAATTGTCGGAACTGGAACGTGTATCCTCGTGCCCAATGGCGATCCATTATCATCAATCAGCACTAAGTTGTTGCTATCAAACTTTGGGATCTTTGGCTTTTGATTTTGTTTCAGTCCGACAAGAATACCTTTCTTCATTTGGCCCTTAATGGCAACCAATACTTTGTCACCAATAAAGCCTATTCCACGTTTGTTGTAAACATGGATGCATCGCGGAGGTTTACCCTCAGCCATGGCACGTTTGCCAATATCGCTGTTGTCCACTACACGTAGCCGGGCCAGTTTTCGAATCTCGTTGCATGGCGCAGTTGTATGAACGTTAGATGACTGGAGATAAGTGATGGCAGTTATCCTTCGTGCACTTTGAAGAAGAATTTGAGACATGTTGATGGGATAACTGTAAAGATTACTGTTTAATTGCTGAATTTTTCAACAAATTCGAGAAAATATTTCATAACAAACCTTTTTTATGGAAAAACAGGCCTGAGGGGAAGACTGCTGTCAGATTAATGAAATGACACTTCGGTTTTCTAGCCATTACAGCGGCTTCTTTGAAAATGCATTTTACAGGGTGACTAATGTATTAAGAAAATTTAATTAAAGAATCACTGTTATATAGAAGGTTGTTATACAGGGTACATATCTTATGTCGATTTCGATTGGGCAAAAAAAACACTTTTTTTCTTTCTCGAACAATTTTTATCGCTCTAGTACAATTTTCATTTTCCAACCGACCAATAAAGCACCTTTTTTTTGCTCTAGATCAATTGTTGTGAATCTCGGATTCAGCTTAAGATTTAAACCTACTTGTACTAACACCAGCAGATTTTATATAAAATGTCAACGCAGTACATCAAAATAAATATCAATCAACAAAAATATTTATCGGAAACTGTGTAGAATATTTAGAAAATATATTTTGTGCTTATTTCACCGAGATCTACAAAATATCATTTTTAAACCTTTGCGACCGGTTATCGTAATAATGCCGTGGGCACGAAGAACGAGCACAGACGAATTAGTTTTTTTGTTAGTTTACACAAAAAAACATATTTTGACCAGATCAGATCACGGGGATAATAAAACACGGCTATTATAAATATGCAATGATTTTTGAAAAAAATGTGTATGCTCTCGATAATCTGAAATGTTTCTTTCTCTCGATTCTCTCTCGATAATTACAATTTATAACTTTCATTAAATAAAATTAATCATTTTTGCTGGTCTCAACAGATTCAATTTATTGAGAGTCGACTTTACACGCATACCTTGAGTTTTTGCCTCTGTTTTTTTTCTTTGTTTGGAGCAGGAAATCATTTGGTTTGATTGCGTTTATGGGTACCTAGTTGCGGTTGAACTGTGTTAAGTTATCTGTCAGTTCAACCTTGTTTGAAAATTTCAACCATTCAACTCGGTGTTTTGAAATACTCAGGTTGAAATCTCAGCTCATTTTCAACTCAACCAGTCAACTCTGCATGTAAACGGAGTACTTACGTGCTGACGTTTTATTTACAAACATCTGATAAAAACCGTTAGGCAGCACCTGAGAAGTATTTTTCCGTAAGTGCGCGCCTTTACATCTAGTCTACTAGTTTCATACATTGACATATTATATAATATATATAATATGTCAATGGTTTCATATTTCGTGGTCATAAATAGTGATAGTTGTTGAATATTGCGCTTACTTAAATGCCTGCTGTTCCAAAAATATTTTGTTGCTTGTCATTGAAACTGCAAATGCTCCAAGACCAAAATTTTGTGGTGAAATTGGAAAAAGATTGACTGTGCTTTCCAATAGGTCAACCTCAATTTTCACCTTTTGTTATTATTTTTGGTAAATATGCGTTATTCAAAGAATTTCGCGCGAAATTTTCTACATGTGAAAACGAAAGCCAAACAAACTAAAAATACCTACAAAATAATTATCTATTGCCAAGTAAAATAAAGTGAAACAGTGAATACAGAATATTTTATGGTGAAATAATTACAAACCTAAATGAAAGTTTGTCAAATAAATAAGAACATTAAAATGATACTTTTCAATTTTTTGAGGTTAGAATTTGGATTTATATGTGTTATTATTTCCTCACTTTATTTTTATTTTTATTTTAGGGGTCATTTGGGTCCTATAAAAAAAAATTGTTTAAACCGAAGGATGACCTATGGGAAAGCGGCCCGAAAAGATTTTTGGTCGACCCGAAAGAGCACATATTTAAGAGTTTACAAATAACAGGTGAGTCCTAGTAGGTGCATTTTAATTTGAACACTTGATCTTAGTGCAATGCGTAATTGTTAGAAAGGCCAATTGAAGACGTGTTAAATACTTTGAACGGAATCGAGGAGAAATTACAATAGGCTAAAGGGCCAGTAGCTGAAGATGTGATGAAAAAATTGAATGCCGTTGTCTCAGCAAATGAAGGAAACGGCGCTTCTAACTCTAAATTGTTCTCAAATATTAAAGTCAACGACGTTACATCTTTTATCTTGGCTCCACTCACTAGTCTCTGTCCATGTTCAGAGATTCTTCAGTTCATTCAAGGCTTTCCTGGGGGTATACCAGATAACTTGTTTTACAGTGCTATTACAATGTTAATGCATAAAAACCTTAAAAAAATAATGCTTTTTTTGCGGTATAATTTTGCCTTTTTTAGATGTTTTTTTTTTTTGTGAACAAAATTCGATCCCTGTTTATGACATTAGCTTTTATCAGGAGTAACTTGCGTCTGGGTCTCTGCATTGGGCGTAACAATTCCTAATGTAGGTATATGTACAGTACATATATTTTAGTATGTATTCAAAAAAGAATCATAGCCTCCATTGACGAAGTCGGAAATAATTCCTTAAAGATGCCTGAGTTTCATTTTCTACAAGGCCCAAGTTTGTCCTTGTTTTTTCATGTAAGAATTTAGTCATCGCAAATTAACGAACTACGAAACTAGTGGAGTTTTAATGTCGGCGTATTGTACATACATACATATGTATGCATGTTGAAATAGGAAAACTAGAATCATTTTTTCTCTACCTATAAATATAAAAATAGCTCATAAATAGCTCATATTATGTGTGTTGTGATCTCACAATTGGTCTAGTTTAACAACACTAATTCGACTTCACACATGTTTCCACAAAGCCTTTTTCGATGTGTAAATTAAAGGCAAACCAAATTTGATTTTCTTTTTTTTCCAAAGTAAACTTAGTTTAACGTTTTTTATTTTTAGGCATATCTGAAGTTAATTCTATTAAAAACATCGAATTCACATTTATGAAATAAAAAACATCTTAAATTTACATAAGTAAATGCATATACAAATATGCAACTTTATATTATCTTTCATTATTAATTACATACACCTAGCCACTTATCATCTACATAAATGTATACGCTACCTTTATAATAATTTCTCTTTATTAATAAGTATTTGTTATAAAAAAAAACTCAAACATAAACGCCAAACGAGCGAAATTAAATAAAATTAGTTTTATAATACTCTCGTAGGTTAAATTCCAAAATATGAAAACAAAATTAAATGTTCGCGCAAAGTTTACCTGTTTTTGAGCAGTTTATTTTATACATTTACATAGCAGTTTGCGAAGTTATATATGTACATATAGCTATTGACTATTAGCAGTTTGGAATTCTCAACCACAATCATCAATTATAAAGTAAAAAAAAAACAACTTAATGACAAACTAACAATATAACAAACTAAAATGAAAAATTTGTAAAATACACCACCATAGTGGTGTTAAATCAGACCGGACCGTTTGAATCACTCTATCACCTCTACAAATCCAGACACATACACACAAATTATTAAATTTAAACATAAATAAATATTTTAAGAAAAATTATATCCTAGAATGTAAGTTAGTAATTAGATCTTCTTATATATCTTGAGGGGCGGATGGCGGCGGGGCTTCTTAATTCGTATTTTGTACTGAAGTGATTTTTTCTTTTCATTTTTATGGTTTCTAAGAAAAGACAATAGAAGGGGTTAAGAGCTGTCATCTGAGATTTTAGTGCAGACGTGTAAATCAAAAGGTTAGCCTCAAAGTGGCAAAGTAACATCGATTGTAAGCTGTTCATGATGTCACCACAGCCCAATTTATGAAAACTCAGATTCTTTTTGGTTGCTCGTTTTCAATTTTTTTGATTTAGCGACTCATGCGCTTTTGTACACGATTTCTCGTCTGCATTGTGGTCTTTGTCGAACCCCATCCGCTGTTCCTCAGATTGGTTCTTCTAGCAAATGACATTGCCATCTGTTGTTGTAGAGGATTAAATGGCGAACTCACTGAAGTCATCCTCGCTCTAACCGGTGTCACTAGAAGTCCCGATGAAGTAGGTCCATTACAATTGCTTCCAACTCGCGGTGTGCTCGAGACTTTTGATGCACCAGGACTATCGCAGAAAGAACTTGGTTTTGATTTTCGTTGTAGTCTTTGACTGGGTGAGGAGGTTGCCGATGATGAGGATGAGGATGAACATGAAGCAACAGGCATCGATGACGCTTCCGCTGTAGACCAAATCCCTGTTGTAGTAGTAATCTGCCTTGATCTCAAATTCAGACTTTTTCTATTGATAACCGTTGTGTTCTCCACATTGGACGATGATTGTATCGCTTTGATGAACTTGCTTTGTACAATGGTTGATCTCCGGAGACTTGTACTAGCAGCACTTTTGGCTTTCATATCTTTGGAGAGTGAGTTCCGCGAGCGGAGAGTTCGTTTACTATAGTCAACAGTCATGCTGCGAAGCATACGCTTCTCGAAAGTTCTTGGATACTGCTGCAATGATGGACGACGTGGAGTGCGGTGGTTCTCATTTGGCACGTTTGGGTAGAGGACCAGTTTTGGTATTGAAGGTTTCTTAAGGGGCGTTGAGTCAACAACGTTCTCACAGATGGCAGGTAGTTGAGATTGTTCTTTGGATGGCTTTGGGTTTTCATCTTCATGTGAATGCGGCGGTTCAGGTGGTGGTAGAGGTTCTTCTGTAATGCTGGAGGAGATCTCGTTAATTTGTATGGTTTCATCGGGAGATCCTTTATCATTTTCCTCTTCTACTACTGATAGTTCTATCTCATAGAGCGATTTACCAATCCGATTTGGCTCGTTGGCCTCAGTGGTTAATTTCTTAACTTCTAATGTATCTAATCTTTCAATGCATAGGGAGGTCGTCGTTCCGTGTGGCAACACTGGCTCTTCTACGGTGGTGACATCCATATTGGCATCATAGCACCTATCATCATTTTCATAGCTGCTCAGGAAATTTGAATTCGAGGTATCATTGTTATTGTAGCTGCTGGAAACGCTGTTGTACTGATTGTGAATCGCTTCAGTGGCTCCACATGGTTCACCACCAAAAATCTGGAATGTTTGTACGCAATTTAAAGCACTTTCTGCAGTGCTACACCCACGAAGTTGCTGCTCGCCACGGGTCTCCAGCTTGGTCAGTGAGTAGCCTTCCTCTGCGGACATACACTGCTCCTGGTAAAGCAGCTGCTCCATTTGATGCTCATTATTTGGATAGAAATGATGAACGCGATCGTGTCCAGCCAGTCCTGTATGGTTCAGACTATGATAGCTGTGATAATCACTTGGGTTGCTATTCACACTCTCATTACTATTATCACTGTTGTTACTGATGGTGCTGCTGCCATTCGAACAACTACTGTCCTCGCACTGTAGATTCGATGTCAGCAGAGAGTTGTACGATTCTGCAAAGCTATTCATATAGGTATTGCTTGTCTGATCGTCATAGTATACGTATCCATTGGTATCACAATTTGTTTCATAGTTATTTGTATAGGCGCAGTCATTTCGATCAAGGTAGCTGGGCATATACCTCTCCTGATGGTGCTGCTGCTGTTGTTGTTGCAAATGCAGTCGCATGGCCGACGATGGAGCTATTGTGTCATAATGTGGCAATTGGTGAGTTTGATTAAAACTATTCACGTTGTACAGTTGCTGTTCCTGTTCATACATTCCGCTTGGATGGATTTTGTGGTTGCTACTGTGTGTTGGCATGTGCACATAATTTTCGCCAGGATGAATCTCTGTGTTCAATTGCATATATTCTAAGCCATACGAGTTTGTGAAGTCATCCGCATAGCTCTCTTTGGTCGGTGACATTCCTGGAGGATAGAGAATGACTGTTACTACCGATGTGTTGTCCGCACGCATTTTTTTCGAACTCCAAGTCTTGAGGGCTTTTTCGACAAGACCTTTGCTCGGATTACACCAAGTATTAGTTTCACCACGCGTTCTACTTATGCGATCGTTAATTATTTCCTTTTCACGGACGGTATCCACAGCATCGCCAGGAGAAATCACATTCCACAAACCATCGGTTCCGAAAATTAGACACCTGATTTGTAGAAGACATTTTTTTTTTTATTAAATTTGTTCCTTTCTGTCTAACTTTCAACTTACCTAAAAGTCTTTGGATTAATTTTGATCACTTTTACGTCCGGATCAGGACTAACAACAAACTCATTCAATGCTGAGTTATAACTCCATAGGTCACCCAGACTTCTGGCCACGGCTAAGAAAGGAATCTCATCTATTGGGGTACTTCGTCGTACCGGACCTTTATGACCTGAAGACAAAACAAAAAAGTTTGTCAAAAATTTGCTGCGCAAAATAAAAAAATCATCACTTACCATTTCTGGGCCGATTCCACACCACACGCGGAACTCCGCTCTTGACCACCACTTTTCCACCAGAGTTCATAATTCTAGCCTTTTCCACGTCAGATTCTGGCTTATGATCCTGTGTCAACTGCTTGGATCGCCAAAAGCTCTCATCTGAATTTTGATAGCCAAGTACAATTCCAGAATCGCCCACGTGCCCAATGTAAATCTTTTCACGGCGAATAAAGGCGACTGTTGCTGTAGTTCCAGCGGTGCTGGGTAAACCTGTTGCCGTCTTTGGCCATTTTTCTGTAATCGAAAAAGTTTAACATAAAAGTTAACAGTGTTGCAGTGGAATAAACAACATATAATAAATCTTGGAAAGTACAAATTTGCTAATATGGATTAGATCACGATAAATAACTGCTCTAAAAAGTCTACCGAATTAAACTGGAAACCGCTTTCGAGTGCTATAATATAATATTTCAGAATTCTCTGAAATTAATGGAATCCGAGCTGCTACATAACAAGACTTCCACAGATCAAAAATTAAGTTTTCCTAAAAAAAAAATCGTAACACCTAATGAAATGTAAGCACAACTGGTCATTGGAGATTGAATAAAATCCGAAACCTTCTAAGCAGTTTTGTATTTCAAAAAAATTTGATTTAATAATATCTGTCCAGTCATAGTCATATTCTCACATTTTTTACTACCTCTACCACAAGTTCAAACCTCAAACCCACACCCACCTACGCTAACCAGATTCACTTCAGATTTTTTTTCTCCCTAAATTGTGTCAAAGGAGCGAAGAGAAACTAAAACAAATTGGCAAATGATAAACAAAAACAACCGCGACCGGCTATTTTTGTTAATGGGCGCAAAAAAAGTGCAAAGCGCACACATCAAAACAACAAATTTAGTAAGGATGACAGCCAAGTGTTTTTTGTTTTTTTTTTGTTTTGCTGTTTTCTAATCACCTCCTATAACCCAAATTGCCATCTCTCTTCCGTTTGACATTTTTTTCAGCACACACACATGTCGACAAGAACCTAATCGATTTAAAGAAACCACACAGTTTGAAAGCCTTTGATGGTCAGAAAAACCCAGCAACATATATACCCGTTCCACTCTGACTCATACCGAATACATGCAGGGGAGTAGTAAATATGTATAACCTTCTCCCCCTGACAGCAGCAATGGCGGATTACAATCTACCAACCCAACCATACTCTGCTGTCACTTTTGATTTTGCCTTTCTCGCTGTCGTTTCTTTTTCGTTTCGTTTTAAAATTTTTTTTTGTCTTTTATAATAAAAATAAGTAGGTACAACTACAAACGAAAAAGAATAGAAAGAAACAAATTAAGTAAAAAAAAAATGTTTAGCCAACACACCTTGTTCTCTCCACATAGCATAGTGTGTAGCAATATAACCTTCACGTATCGCCCTCAATACATCCTGATCGCTATCAGACCAAAACAACTTCTGATTAATTATTTCCATCATCAGATGCTCCTTGGCGAATGTAGCTGCTTCGCTGCCACCATGTCCATCGTATATGCCAACAAATGCATACTCCAGGTCCTTTGCGTTCTCCGATTGATGATAGGCCACGGAAAAGAAGTCCTCCATATATTTTCGCCCGCCTTGACTACAATGCCCGGTCACTCGTAAATTAACACCAATCGATGAGGCTGTCGGGGAGGTGGACGAGGATGGTACTGCCTGTGGTGGTACTAGATTCGATGGTAGTGGTGACATTTTTCCACCACTTCCTCCTCCGCAGACGTCGCGATGCATAATCAATCTAAACAAATTTAAGATTTCTCCTTCACTCTCACACAGCGAATGCGATGTTTGACTTAAGTGTCAAACGTCTAATGTCAAAAAATGCACAACACAATTCTTTTCAACACTGCACAAATCTTTTTCATTTTTTTACTGAAATTCTCTAGTATTTTCCGTTCACAACTGTATATCTCAGTTTATTTTCTGTATCCGCAAGTGAAACTAAAAACGAACTGAAAACAGAAACGACGATGAAAATACTGCTGGCTTCAGCTCCGACACGACTTCATGGTAAAAATGGTTGAGTAATGATTTTATTTCCACTCGTTCTGGCTGGTATATAAAATTTTTTGTTGGTTTGCTTTCCACACGTATACGAAAAAAATATATAGAAATTCCCAACACACTCAAACTGTCAGCGATTACTCTGTTATTTCGCATATAAATGATGAATTTTGGTAAGTTTTTAATTGAGAAAATTAAAATTAAAGTTTTTAACAGTTCACTTTGAAAAACTGCACACATTTTGATTTCGATAAGTTTTGACAAATCATGGTGCAATTGTTTGACTTTTGGGGAAATGCACTGTATACACGATGAATAGCACACAATACCACACACAGAGTGCTTTCTCTCTCTGACACTTGACTTGAAACGAATCGAATCTTTTGTGGTCGCGACGACGGCGATAATTTGACGTCCTTCCGTTCGCCTCAATTGCAGTTTTGACATATAATATAAAAAAGCGCCTTCACGATGGCGACGGCGAGTGAACGACTCGTTCAGATTTTCTTTACCACACATGCACCAGTTCATTCAAACACTATCGCAGAATGAATGCCTGTATCTATACAGACTACAGCAACAAAGTGATGGCGGGACAAGTATTTATAGCAGATGTTCAATGTGTGTGTGGTTTGTGTAGATACTATATTGTGCCTGGGTATATAGTAAATATGAAATCAACTTGAGGGTTCTATTTTTTTTATCTTCCGAATATGTAGGTACTTTCTTTTTGTTTCAAAAAAAAAAAATATCAAGAAAAAAATACATACTAAATCCCTAGAGAAATGCGTTTCAATTCCAACTTTGACAGATTGACCCTAAATTTAAGAAAAAAAAAAACGATCGCTAAAATCACAAAATTTAAATGTTGCAACTCGTTACTTTTTCTGTGCGCGCTTGAAGGTCTTTTTTGGTTGCTCCCGATGGGGGCGAGAGAAACCAACCGACACAGCAGGCACTATAAATTGACACAACGACCGGGAATTCTCCGTATCGTTGGTGGGTAGGCAAAATAGTAGATGAAAATACAAAACGAAATGAATCGAAAATGAAACAATTTGATACACAAAGCTTGGCCGTAGCGGATACCTCTACTCGTAGTCTCAGGTACACATGTACTCTGTATAAATGTATGTAAGCTGGTGGCTGGGAAAATATGTTTTCCATGAACATAGAATTGAAACGGAGGATGTAAGGGTAGACATTTTTTTAGAAAGTCTCCGTAGAGGAGACCCATGAGATTTGTATGTGATACCTTACCTAGGTGGTGGATACAAAAAAAAAATGGGGAGGAAATGTACAAAATGGAATCGGTTATAAGTGGAGAAGGAAATCCACCATGAAAAGTCTGTTAATCTTGTTTTTCGTATGCCGCTGCTGCAGCAGGCACCCTTTGATGTTTTTTCTTGTATCACTGGTTGCCAATGTAGAGTGTTGGTTAATGTTAAAAGCAAAAGGTAGCAAATACATACCTACATTTATCCACTGATTACGTAGGTACTGTATAAATTTACTAATGAAGCATGTATAAATATCAATGAATGTAGGTATGTAGGTACATATGTTGTTATAACTATAGGTTATAACAATTTGATTTAATTTTATTTAAATTAATCTAATTTAATTAAATAGGTATAGGAACTAAGCTCCTACATACATAGGTACATACGTACATACATACATACATATGTAAAGTATGTACACTTTTTTTTTCGTACAGGGTGGCACATACAGAACGGGAGTGTTTGCCTTATTTTTAAAGCAATAAGTGTGTTGTAGGTATTCTTTTGTTGAGAAAGTAAGGACGCTTATCGAGTCAAAGAATACTGTTCCGGATAATATCGTGTACAAGAAGGTAGGCACCTATGACTGCCGTTTTGTTATTTTTTATTTTAGCGCAAATAAAAATACATTTTTGCCAATTCTGCGTTAATTATCTGAGAAGCGTTTGAAACGGTGTGTATTCATCTTTTTTTTTATACATAATGTACATATGTATGTAGGTACATATCTGGAGCTTTATGTATAGAAGTGTTAATAGAGTTTTAAAGTTGACGACTTTTGTGCCCAATAAACGGCATTTACGGGAAACTTTACTTTTCATGTGTAACTTAAAAAAAAAAGCCGCTGATGCTCATAACGGTTTATTACGATCATGCCTTCCCCGAATGATCTTACCGTGAATGCTTTCAACAGGTCAAAACTGCAGATTTCGATGTAGGAGGTAAAGGGCATATGGTGGGACAAACAAGGCGTTCTCTACTATGAGCTTTTGAAACCTGGCTGAACGGTTACTGTCAACCGTTACCAATAACAGCTAACGAAATCGAGCCATGAATTGCAAGCAAAACGACCGGAATGGGCCACAAGACGTGGCAACGTCATTTTGTTGCACCACAACGCCCGAACTTATGATGCAAAGCCGATCAGTGACACTAAAGAAGAACTGAAATAGATTTGATTTTGTTTTCGTAGGCATAAAAAAAGAATTAATGAGCTATCAATCGATAAAGATCTCAAATGGAACTTGAAGACATTGGGTTGCCTATAGAGAATCAAAAAAAAAAAAAATGGACAACTAAAAACTGGGTTCGCGGAGGTTAGTGGCTGGGTGGGGGCTGCCAACCCAATGCCTTCAAGTTCTATTTGAGATCCTCTATCGAATGATAGCTCATTAATTATTTTTTTATGCCTACGAAAATCAAAAAATAAATGTACCGGCAGTTACCATTTTTTTTTGTCCCTGGCCCAAAAATTCAGACAACCTTGGCGTTTTGTCATCTCCTATAATATAGCTTTCATTTTATATTCAACTCATTCTTTTTTTATGCCTTAGGACATCACGCATTACACTATACGGTGTAGAATGCCATATTGGCACTTCTAAATGGAGATGTTAATGATCTGTCCCCTAATAATGCACGACCCTAAATTCAGTCGTAAAAGACTGAACATATGTACATATATGTAGGTTTTTATTTATCTTATTGTTTGCGTAGCGTATATGAACATTTGTATACCTACCTATGTATATTCAAGGACAAGGACTACGTTTCAGAAACATCCTTGATGAACTTAACATGCCTAAATATGTAGTTTATAAGAGACTATCTGCTCGATAGGGTAGGCTAGGTATACAAGTACAAACAAGTCTCAACCGCAATAGATTTTATTTAATTTCTAAAAAATCGTTTCGAGGCTTATTACTTTTGACGGGTAAATTGTATAGGCCCGTGGAGGACTAAGACTAGCCATCCAATCATAAGTGAGGTCCTATTTGATGATTTGAAATACAACGAATGTCGCATGATACTAGATAACTCCTAGGTATGTAATGCGAGTTTGTTATAGAATTTAGACGAAAGATTGCGTTTTATAGAGATTTTCTATAAAACCGATATTTATAACATTAAACTGTCGTTAGTAAATTCGTTGTAAGTACGTACTTTTGATAATATCATCTATCTGCTTATTCTAATAAAGGGAGTTACCAGTGCGCAACGCACTCACTCCCATTCTAGTACCTTAAGCTCAATACTGTCCACAGTCCATAGCCAATTGTCTACTCTTATCAAATGCAACATAATTATCTCTGCAAAAATCTAAAATTACGGGCATAAGTTAGTCTTCAACAAAACCTCAAATCCATTCACGACCAACATCCATCCAACCCAAACACCGTCGTCGTGCAACAAGACACGAGGGGAGGTAATTTCGATTTTTCGATGTCGCCAACCACCCAACCCCCGTGGCTCACATTTGAAAGCCAAAGCTACACAACAGAGAGATTGGTTTTGGTATTCGATTTAAGAAGATATCGAAAAGTACGTGAGTACGTGCGAAACCACCAAGATACCCAGCTAAATCCAATGGTACAAAAAGAAAACAACAACGTAGCGTACAATGACGACGGGGAAACTACAAAGAAAATTATGTACATGCACACAACATATGTACATAACGACTACCTAGCCAGCTATCATCTACTGCCCGACACCGACAGTCAGATTATAATCGCCCCCGACTACGGCAACAACGACCCACACATAGTGACGGATGACAAAACTTCGCCACAGAGCGCACGAAGCTGAAAAACATGGCACAAAACAGTTGTAGCCTGCCAGCAACAGCAACCAGCAGCAACGGATACGAAAGCATTTAAAATGTAAAAAAAAAAAAAGAAAACATAAAGACAAAAACCAACAACAAAGTCCCCTTTATGCGCAAGAGAATGTATATCTGCTACGAGTAGAGTAGTCGTAGTCGAAGTATATCTCATTCCACAATCGCTGCCTATATTTACAAAAATACCCGACAGTATACACAGATACTTTGAACACATACAGCGGCGACCGCAACCTGAAACTCAAGCAGAAGCAGAAACAACCCTCGAGTTCGAAAAATCGTTTCGATAATCAGGCAGGCATACACTACAGTACACACAGCATAGCACAGAGCGGACTAGAGCCCGTTTATCGATTTCTCTTTCTGACGCATCATTGTTTGAAATTGTCAGGGGAGGGGTACGTTATATACGGGTCGGCTATCTTTGCTTTGTCAAGGGATCTGCGAACAGCGAGTGTATTTGTTGGGTTTATGACTTTCCGTCGACAATGTTCCACTCGAACAAGAAAGAGCTGTGCTCGGTTCTTACTTTGTGTGTTCGACCACCGCTGTTGCTGGCGTTCTTCTCCAATCACAAACAGATTGTAAAGTTTATTTTGTGAGTGGATTTGGGTAATGGGAACGAAGCACATTTCGTAATATGGTCGGTTGTAAATAATTATAATTGACATTAGCATGTTATTAGGAAGGATAGTTGAGTCAATTAGTTCCGATTATGTGAAGGCTGTTGATAGGTGTACATTTTAAGTTAACTTAAAACTGTAAAATAGAAATGTGGAGACTTTATGCTGAACTGAGCCAGCTTAGGTTTTTTGTTTACGTTACAAATGCGGTATTAAATAATCAATTTAAGATTTGTGATTTATGCAATTCCAAGTCTAAATTTTGCGAGATTTCACTACAGATAAAGTCTACTCAATATTTCATTTTATTATTCAAGTATTGGAACCTTCAAAAGACATCATTCAAATTGAAAGTTAATGTAGACCATGTTTTTCTTCACTGTTCAGGAGAAAATGAATCAAATATTATATGTACATATGTACTTTGAATATGTTTAAAACAGTCTTCTTCCTATCAATTGAAGATCTAGTTGCATAGATAAATAGTAATAGACGAAATAAAAAGTAACATTAAACAGTTAAAACTCTCTTAAGTCGACACCTACGGGACCGGAGTTTTTTGCCCCCTTATGAGACCTGTCCGTTTATAAGAACGAATTTTGTATGGGAAATTATAAATTGGTTCCCCAAAAAGATGTCCGCTAATGCGAGTTGTCCGCTAAACAGGGTGTCCGCTAATGAGAGATTTCACTGTATGTACATATATGCATTATGACAAGGCCTTGTCTTATGATTTCTTGGAACTAGAAAAAAATGTGTCAGGTTCTTCAACTGCTTGGAGGACTTCGCAAAGATACTGCTAAAAGACATCAAGGATTCGGACACAGATCTGGCTTTTCCAGTAAGATGCATATCAATTGCTCTTTTGATGAGTCCATGAATTAATTTTAGGTGACGTGAAGAAACTACAAGTTCTAAACTAGATTTATGCAGATTCATATATCTACAACTTTTAAAGAATAATTGTCCATATGATATCGTACACTATACAATCGGTCTCACAGAACGAGGTCCCTCCGCTGTGGCTGCAATAGTTCTTTCACTTGGTTTTCAAAAAGATATAACTATTGAACAAAAAAAAAATGCTTTGCTCTCTTTGAAAGTCTTTCGAAGGGCTTCAACTATTCAAGGCATTTAAGAACTAAATAGCATAATTTACCTACTTAGATTTGGATCTAATCAGGATTGTTTTGGCTATCCCAGGTTAAATTCTAAACGAATTTTGACACTTGAATGGTAGGTATTAAGCAATATTTAAAGCAAGAAATCAGACTTTGTATATACATATTTAGTACACTGCACTTTCAAGTAGGTACATACATATGTACATACATATATACTCGGGCATTATGTGTTAGCGATATTTAAATTATATCTTATACCCACTGTCCTTAAGCAACTTTCAAGAATAATTTCAACGCCCGTCTTCAATGTTTAAATTGTATTTATTTTAATTTTAAAAAGTCGATTAACATTTAAGAGAGAAAACAATAAACTTCAATACTTTAACAAACAAACAATTCCGTTTTCAAATTAATCAAACAAAATTAATCTCCGCGACCAAAACTCTATCCTTCCGACTTCAAATTCCAACTCTGCCGTTCTTCTTTTCATTTTCCTTCTTCTCGGTATTCTCTTCTCTTCGCTTTTTCTCGCCGAATTCGTCAAAGGCTCAACGTTGCCAGATTCGCTAACATTCGGCCATCCTTCACTTACATTCGTCCTCGAATTATGCAATATCTTAATATTAAATTTCAGTTAACCTCTAAACAAAGTTATAATAACATAAACAATACAAAAAGAATCAATTTGAATGTGAAACCATTTTCCAATTTCAAAAAAAAAAAACATTAACTGATAAATGACTCGCAAAAACATATAAATTAAAATTCGCTTCATTACATTAGTTATATATGTACGTTATATATGTTATATATATATGGTTATTAATAGCACAAACAGCAATAAAAAAAAATTAACTGATAAATGATTTTCAAAAACATACATATGAGTCGCTTGGCAGGATTGCTAATGGTTCTGTTCCTTGGCCTAGAATATTCTTCGATAGCATGCAATTTTCGCTCCCCCGCCGGTTCGATAACTTTATCCGTCTTCTCCGATTTGATCAATGCTGTGTTATGACGATCCTTTCTATCATTTGGTATCTTATCTGCTTGATTGTTAAGACGTCGATAATCCACCGCCAATCCGAAATCTCCGGTTTTCTTGCGTACGTATAGAACTGGACTGGAATACGTATAATTTGTACCAGTCACCACACCTGGCTTTCTCCAATCACTATCGATGGAACGTAGCTTTTCTTTCTTTAACTCATTTGCTGGAAACTCTTTCGATTGTACTGATTTACTTCCTGGAACTTTTTCAATCACCATGTTAAAATCTACATGACACCCAATTTCATTCTCTTCTAATGAACAGTCACGGACATTGTTTAAAGTACCAGCCAATTCGCTGACTACCTGTGGAGGCTGCTCTTCACCGACGCAAACATCTTCTAACTGCACAAGTCGACTAATGTTATCACTATCTATCTTTTCAGTCTCTGTTGATTTTGTTTGTTGTTTGATGGTAAGTATTTCATCTTCAGGAACATCTTCATCTCCGAAATTAACGATTGGTAGTAGAAATTGTGTGTTATCTTTAACTGTCCTTATAAAGTTTACAGATCCAGCTTGTAGCGTTGATTCTGTCTTGATAGTTATGATGTCATCATCGTTAACTTGAATATCTTTATACGGTTGAAATTCCTTTTTCTCTAGAAATTTTAAATCATCGCCGATTTTCTGATATACCACATGAGACAACTCAGTGAAAGTGCGTCCAATAAGTACATCGCATGCTTGCACATCGTCTGGTACTACCCTGAATATGACGCTGTTCGCTGATGCATCGTCGACCATAAGCGATGCCTTAATCCACCCCGGCGATACAATTTTGAAGTTTGCCGGACCGAATGCTTTCAGCTCTAAAATTCCGTGATGAATACGGAACCCATTCCTCAATGCTGCTTCCATTTTAATTAAACATTCGGAGCTACCCATGTCAATGAATGCATTGAACATTTTACCATCCACACGCACTTTCTTTAGATACTTTTCCGCTCCATTCTTGGGATATCCTGTTAATTGGCTTATACGGTTTTGCAGATCTGGACATTGACGAGAAAGATGTCCCTTGTTCTTGCATCTATAACATGTTGGTTCTTGTTTCGGTTTTGGACAGTTTCGTGATAAGTGACCATCCACGCCACAGTTATAGCACTTAAAATACTTTGGGTGTTCAATATTGTTGTTTTCTCTGCGATTATCATCTTTACGTCTGACTTCGACAGTTTGTTCCGCCCTGGAAAGTCCGATGCGTTCTCCTCGTAGATTCGACATTTTCTCCTGTTTAATAATAGCATGTAGTAAATCATCCGCATCCAAATGTCGGCAACCCAAAAGCGCATTCGCAGTGTCTCTAGACCATAGTCCCGTCAAAATTAATTCTTTGCATTCGTCAAAACTCAATTTAAGATAATGGCAAAGATCATACTTATCGTGGAAATATGTGGTAACTGTCTCGTTGCGTTGTTGAACTCTGTTGACCATTCGTTGCCAATGATTCGTCCGGTTCTCTTGTATAATAAATGTTTTTTTGAACGCTGATTGGAAGTCCGGCCATGTCACAATTTCATCCGCTCTTGTTCTGAACCATCGTCTTGCACCACCCACTAAGTTCATCCTTGCAGTATCTAACACATAAGCATCAGACCAATGATGAAGTTGTCGCATATTTGCGATCGTATTTATCCAAGAATTTGCCTTCATTCCGTCACCTTCTCCATCGAATTTCTCAATGTTTTTCGTTACGTCCGGCATTACATTACAATTAAATGTTGTATTTTCTTCTAATCTCGGAGTACTGTGAGCATTCGGTATGATTCTTGTTATGTTTTGGAGTTGTTCGATAAGTGTGTCGATGGTTTTGTCGCGTTTATTAATTTGTTCATTTCGCAAATGGTTTTCTTCTATCATATGGCTAATTAGTCTGTCCCAACTGCTATCATTATGATGCGTGTTATTCGATGGTAACTCAAATCTTTCTCGAGAATTTTGTTCGTTAAAATTCAAATGTTCTTGTTCGCTGCCTTTGTCTTCCATCCGTGCATTGTTCTCGTCTCGTTCTCGCTGTCGCACCTCATTCGTCGTCGGTGTATCCTCCTGCTCTCGTCGCTGATGTCGTTCCTCTACCAACTGCATCTCTTCCTCTCGCTCACGTTGCTGATGGCGTTCGCCTGCCAACCGCAACTCTTCTTCTCGCTCACGCTGCTTCTCACGTTCTATAACTCTTTCATCACGATCCGACATGTCGCTTCTTTAGATACACAACAACCGTTAGTTTTTCGTACCCAAAAACACCAAATTCTGCTTATTATTATTATTATATGCGCATGGTAATATTTCGTTACGAAATATTAGGACAAAATTCCGTCAATCCCACTTCTGTGATGTTAGCGATATTTAAATTATATCTTATACCCACTGTCCTTAAGCAACTTTCAAGAATAATTTCAACGCCCGTCTTCAATGTTTAAATTGTATTTATTTTAATTTTAAAAAGTCGATTAACATTTAAGAGAGAAAACAATAAACTTCAATACTTTAACAAACAAACAATTCCGTTTTCAAATTAATCAAACAAAATTAATCTCCGCGACCAAAACTCTATCCTTCCGACTTCAAATTCCAACTCTGCCGTTCTTCTTTTCATTTTCCTTCTTCTCGGTATTCTCTTCTCTTCGCTTTTTCTCGCCGAATTCGTCAAAGGCTCAACGTTGCCAGATTCGCTAACATATGTAAACTCGGGATCTCGTTTGAAAGGTATTAAAAGTATCAAATTGTATTTTAATACCTTATGTACGCATATAATGACTTCGATTCAACTGCTTTTGACATGCGTTTGACCGTCAGTTAAACGATACCGCTTTCGCCACTAGATAGTAGGTGGTAGGTACATAGGTGATGTGGGTACATACAGCCTTTTCAAGCTTAGCAACATGATGTTACTAACGCATGTAGGTACTTAGGCCTATAACGATAGATATGACCTCCGTAAATAAATAACCACTTACTCGGTTTGTTATTTATATACATCAGTAACTGAAAACGTTGTGAAAGTTACGTAGGTATCTACTTAAGAATAGGCAAATGTTTCCCCAAGTCGCGTTATCCCACATCCACAGACTAATTGAGTACTACGGAAAGTGGGGAATCAGAGTCAACGCCTCAAAATCAGAACTCATCTGCTTCAGGAGACCAACTACCAGCAGTGGACGCAGCCGGTCAGCAGCGAAGTGCAGAAGCTTAACCCTGAAACTCCCAGATGGATCAACATTGGCAACCAAACGGAGCGTGAAGTACCTTGGGATCCACTTTCACGAGCTGTTAAGGTTCAACCCTCACGCAAGGAACGTCCTGAGGAAAGCCAACTGGGCCTTCCATCGTCTCCACCCACTGATGAAGAAAAGAGCCGGACTTAGCCAGCAGACGAAGACGCTGATGTACAAGCAACTCCTGAGATCAGTCATCGGATACAGCTTTCCCGTCTGGTTTTCCATCTCGAAGACAGCCATGAGACAACTCCAAGTTTTTGAAAGGAAGATACTAAGGATATGCACTGGACTATTCTTCGACCAACAGCGTCAAAAATACTGCAGGAACGATCATCTATATTCAGAAGCAAAGATAATACCGATCGACAAGTACCTACTACTTTTGGCTAAGAAGCTAGTAGGAAGCGCAGCCAACCACCCGAACCAGCTAATAAGAAGGATGACAAACCAACAACGACTACCCCAGCCGTGGTACCTCAGCGCCCTGGACACCTTGGATGAAGACATCGCCCCAATTGACAACGAGGAAGCAGTTGCATTCTACGCTGACACAGTGTCGGCCCACCGCCGTGGCTAAGCGCCAACCCGCTCCCAACCTACACCTAACTCGCCACTGACAACCGGGACGGAACACCCCGAGGACATCTAAGTCAACCGACTTTTAATTTTAAGTTTACATGTATTTACATATATATTTTTTATTTCTTAGTCAATTTATAAGGTTAGGCCCCCAGTGTGCCACCAAATTTGTATTATCAATGTGTCTTATAGCTGTAAGTTTATATTAAGACAATTTTATATATATTTTGTTCAATAAAAATCGTTAAATCGTTAACCAAGTCGCGTTATTCCGATTTCGAACACGACGTAAATCAAGGTCCGCCTGTATAGAAGTTTCTGACAGCTGTTGTTTAATCAATTGTAATTCTTATCCATGACATTCTATTGAGCACTTGTATATTTCTACAAAATAACTAACTAAGTAGGTATCTATATGAATGTTTCTCAATTTCACTATAAATTCATCAACATTTTTGAAACATTCAAATTTTAGGTCACATACGTCAGCTGTCAAGCGTGAGTCTTCTACATACAAGAACAGACCTAGGCTAATCATACAAACAAATGTGCTCCTCTTCTTTTTTATTCAAACTACATACCACCATTTGCTTTAGTTTTAAATGTCAGCCTCTCATGAAATTCACTACATCCACTCCACACAGTCGTTTTTACAATTGGCGGAAATAACATACACATATGCAGAGTGCCTGCCAAACAAACACAAATGTCATCATCCATCTATCCTTTCCCACTCGAACACACACATACGCAAAAACATATTTATCGCATGTGCTTCGTTCACATTATTGAATATAGAGAATTCTACGCGCGGCGTAGGTACATATTGGTTAGGTAGAGCAAAATTAGACCTCATAGTAGTATTTATATCAGTAAGAATAAGATAGTATGTGTGCGTATCTGTGTGCCGAGTGGAAAGTTTCGAAAACGTTTTGTGGATTATAAAACATAAATTCCCCGTAGCAGCAGCTCGTATGCATGATAAATACTCAGAAAATGAATAAATAGAAAAACAGAAAAATAAATACAACAATGTTCCGCGAATTTGCTGCTGGCGACTGCATGATAATTATTGTACTCTATTGTGAATGGCGTGATGTGGTCATTTGGTGGAACATGGAAAACACTGAAATCGGTTGCTGTTGTTGGGCTTAGTGGCAGTGGTGGTTCACTCAGCTTTGTTGGCAAAGCGAAAATATCTAAAAAAAATATATATATACATATGTATATAACAACAACAACAACAGGGACAACAACAATTACGGTGTGACAGCAATCGATTAAGAGCACGGCTGTGTTGTGTTGGTAGGTATTATTTTGAAATTACTGTAGCTGTAGCACCAGCCACCATGTGTAGAAATGGAATACAACAACGATGAACAAACGAGCGTCGTCATAGTTGAAGAGAAAACAACTTAGTCAGCCAGCCAAGCAGGGCAAGGCAGTTGTTGAACAGACATTCTAAATTATCTCAGCGGCGGCTTATGCAAGAGAGCTATTTTCGCAGATGGCAGCGCATAGAATAAACAAATGCTGAAAAACTAATCAAGTGGTTTAATGGTGATTAGGATTAGTAATCACTAGACCTCGTAACGATCTTTGGGTGTGCATGCATATTTAGCCGTTTTCCAGAAATCGAGCATATTTCACCGATTTCAGTCTGAAGAAGTCAATTTTAAACTGATTTTCAACATTAAAACAGAAAACGAACGTACTATGAAAACGACAACACTTGGCTATGCTTCAATTTGTTGCCAGCTTGGGATTTGTTTGTGTATTGAACGATTTGTCGCATCCGCATTCCCCACACCTACAATATGCTCCGTATGAGTAAGCGAGTATGAATCCTTGCTATTCGTTCTTCCCTGTGATCATCCGCGCAATAACAAAACTGGAAACGCAAGGACTAGAATTGAACGAGTAAATGAAGTGAATGGAGCTGTTTTGTCGAAAATGAACATGCTCCCACGGAAAGAATTCGTGGGCAACCTGAAGGCCGTCCACATATGGTAAACGATGGCGCATTCGGCACCTTTTTTAAATTTATCAACGAATTCCAAAATGCTTGGTGATGAAAGAAATTTGGATATTTAGCAAATCGAACGTTCGATATTGAGCGAACTCTTTTCCGAATCACCCGTATCGTGGTATTATGGTTAGCGAATGTGTCATTCGCCTGTGAAACAACCGCTGCAACAACAAAAAATAAAAAAATCGAAAACAATTGAAATGGCGGACGACGATTTTTGTTATGGCGTAGAAGTTGGTTAATACAATTTAATAATTGCCTTAATTTATATTACTTATTAGTTTGACTATGTATGAACTTCATTTAAGGTTACAAATGGATAAACAATAGCACTGGTCTACAACGAAATTGGTGCTTCAATAAAAACAGGACCAGTATAAAGAGTTTAACATGCTGAATCTAAATCTGGCAACAACATTGCTTTAGGAGGTCAGAGTTTTGAGATAAACCAATCTCAAAGTGCTAAAAACACGTTTTTTGGCGATATTTGAAATAATTTTTTGAGAACACCAAATTTTTATAACCATTTTTAGTTAAAGCATCCTTTAGTACTACTCTTTCCCTTTCAATCCCATTATAGTTTGTTTCGCTACGATTTTTTTTTTCATATATAATGGTCAACATTTGTCAGGTTCGTCGAAAAAATGTTTGCTGCGTTGCAAACAACGCATTTGCATTCCATAAAATAGTCTTGTTTTTAACTGGACCAATTTTTAAAAAGGAACTGCTTTAACCTTCTGTTCATATAATACTTTGCCTTTTTCCCTGAATTTAACTTGAAAAAGGATTAGATACAAAGCCAAGAAAAACTAAAAGCACGGAAATCAGCAACGGCCACTTTACTTTATTCAAATTGCGAAATAAATGTCAATGTCAATATCACTAGGTCCGTTTGCGTACTTTTTGCATCAAATATGTGTTTTATGTCAAATATCAAAGATTGGAGGTGAAATTCTCTCAGAGATAGGAAAATTACGAAAAAGGAAACGAACGCGTTGAATAACAAGAAATGCAAATGTATGTGATTAGACAGTTTTCATGTAATATGCCCAAAAAAATTTCTTGTGCTAAAATTCGCAGCATGGTGAGATTTATTACTCTCGTGAGCATTCTCTTGTATTTTTATAATCTACACACGCTGAAGGGGATATGAAATATGAATACCCTTATAATGTTAACACACAGCGCGAGCACATGAAGAACAAGAACGAGAGAAAGACAGATCGACGTAGTGATAGGAAACTCAGATGTTTGGTTTCAACGATCTCTATGGGTGGTGTCCAGGATAACTGGAGAGTTGTGTATTATTGAAAGCTATGCCATTGCTTATGATTCACAGAAGGTTTTTCCCGATGTCTCCTATTATAGTTTGTGCGATCAATTTCTGCCTTCGCAGTTGGTTTTGATATTAGCTTCTGAAACTGATCAACTTATTTTTACTTCGTGAGAAATAAATGTTTCGACGACATCTGGGTTTGAACCGTGAACCTTCAGCGTGACAAGCGACGACAACTACCACTACGCCACGGCCACCCACATGGAAAACAACCACATTTTTGCGTAAGCGAACGGGTTTTCGTAACTTTTCATAGATTTTCGTAGCTTTGGGAACGAACGCGAATGTATGTACCTACTTGAATTGTAGAATTGTAGGCTTACATTGTAGATTATTTGTTGCAGTTCTTTTTTTTTATATTATTGTTCCATTTCGAAATTTGTTTTAATAAAAAAAAAGTAAACTAACAGGAGAAATGGTTTTAAAATTGTCTGGGAACAGGAAACAATAGATATCACTTTTTCTAAGCTAAATAACAGTAGATTCCTGTTGTAACAGGAGAAACGGCAACACTGTTGCCATCGTACATCATACAAGTATTTCACAAAAGTTTACGCTAGGGATGAGCAATGTTGGCAAAACATCGATGTCAACATCGAAGATCGATAATAATCGAACTCAAAACATCGATGTTATAGAATGAATTTATAGAATGCCGGCTTATTACGTAAAAACACAACATATTTGAATTGGTGCGGCACAAATTCGCGACTTTCAGAATCCCGAAAAAAACATGCTGTTCTGAGAATCCCGAATTGGAGAAAATACATAATTCCCGAAATTTTTGAGTTTTTCATAATGTATCTATCTACTTATAAGGCAACAATTTACAAAAAAAAAAAAAAACCGTCAATTAAGAGTCGGTTCTCTTTTGCCAACATTGATGGTCGATGTTTTGTTCTTAACATCGATGATTTGTTCTTAAAATCGATGCTAAGCCTCTCAACATCGATGTTTTGTGAACATCGCTCATCCCTAGTCTACGCAGACTTTAAAATATGTATATCTCAATTTCACTGATTATGAGTCCCTAGTCTTCTCGGAAGTATGTACTTGACGTATTCGACATACTGAGCTCAAGAATTTTGCTCTATTAGATTCATGGTGACAAAAAATATATATATGGATATTCGACTACATACTATGCATATCTTCAGGAAAAACATTCAAATAAAAAGAATATTTATTAGGTTTGGCTCTTTTCCATTTCCCCATTCGACCAGGGGCTGTTGATTAAAAAATTTTGAGCACAAGGTCTAGGTTCATCATTTATTGAGAATCCAAAAGAGCGCAACTACACACGTATGAGACCTACGGAGAAGGGCATTTATTCTAGTAACATATTTCCTCAAAATACAAACCAGATAATTAAAATACATACTCGTGCATGGTTGTGGAAAATCACAAACAAGTTTGTTTTCTGATATTTTATATCAGCTTTCCCGTATGTGTTTTTCGTCTCCGCCTATTTCGAGTCACTTACATTCTCGCCTGACTGCTGTATAATGAATATGAAAACACAAAAGCAGCAAAGCAACCAACCACTCTGACTCTTGACTAGTTTATTGTTTTGCAATACGGGTTTTGAGCTTAATTTCAGTCAATTTCACACTGTGCCGACTAACGACCACGCGAACCAGCTCTTTTGAACCGATGGCAATGACGACGACGCAGCTGGTTGTCATCGTCGTTCCGAAAGAATCGTTTTATTTTGCATTTAAAAAATATGACTCGACTCAACTGACCTATGTAAGTGCTTACGATGATGCGAGGATTAAGTTTGTTTTGTTAGCCACCTCCTTAGCTAATGCCATTAGCAGTTGTTGGCTCGTTTCTCGTTTTAGTTCACAATGGAATGCTAATTCGCAGCGCAGCGCAGCAGTGCTGCTGCGTATACTAAAATCTTAAATGTGAGTTCGTTCATTTCATGGGGCTATTTTGAGGCGAAATATAGGTGCAGCCCAGCGTTGCCACTTCAAAAAAAGAGGCGCGCAGTAGATCATTAAAAAAAATGCAGTAGATTGGATCTTTCCGCAGTAGAATTTGTATTACAAAAAACAAAGATCAATTGCTTAAACTGTAATAACAAATGTATTTTTGAACGAGTAGGTAAATAAAACTTAATCTTAAAAGTCTTTAATTAATCACTTTAATGGTTTTCTATAAACTTTCCATCAATAAAACTAAAGTTTTGAAAATACATACTCTAAACTCCAAGGAGAGTCTGAGTACATGTGGTCGCCGTGGCCGTGGTGGTTAGTGCGTTGGACTAGTACGCAATGCTGCCCGGGTTAAATCCCACCTATAGAGTTTTCTTCACGGTGCCACCTCTTTCGAATATCTGACAAGCATCAAAGAGTATCATTTGTCACGATTGAGCTTCTCAACTCGCCGTTCAGAGTCGGCAAAAAAATGTAGGTCCCTTCCATTCGTGCAAAAAAATATAACACGCACACACAAATGGTTGCGAGAAACAGGTCCAGGTTCACCTCGAGATGTAGCGCCAACTAAGTAACTAAGTAAGTCTGAGTACGCCCATAAATTCCGGCACTAAATCTGTTTAGTGGTTCTCGAGATTAGCGTGTTCATACAGAAAGGCACATTTTTGGGACTTCTTTTTATACTATGTATAGATTTTACTGCCTGTTGACGTTGGAGAAGGGGAAGCGTTTCACTTTTGCGTCTGATTCAGGCAAATTTGCCCTACCACGGCTAAAGAAGTTTCACTTCAAAAATTAAATTCTCAAGAGTATTTACGTTAAGTTTGTTTCGTAGTTCATTTTTTACTTGGCTTACAATCGAAAACTTTCGCTCTGCAACAGCACTACTATGGGGAAGTGAACACAAAATCAACATATATTCGCAAAGTTCGACATATAATTTTTCTCCCAGAACGTTTTTTGTATCCAGTAAATTAAACCGAAATATTGAGCAATCTAAAGCATCATAGTATTTACATAAGAGGTCTTGGTTCCCTAGTAAAGACCTCCACTGACGTTAGTTTAGCAGAAAACGAGAACACAACAGAAACATAGACAGATGCAGAGATTTGCTTCATGAATGAAAGCAGCCAACTTAATTGATATGTCAAAAGAGAATGTGGCCAAGTTCACAATAAGTTGGTGGCTTCGTTCAGACGTTCTTTACACCGGTTATTTTTATGCATTGTTTTTGTACAGCTGTCCAAGAGAAGGTTTATCAAACAAAAAAGTGCAGTAGATTGGATTTAGTGGCAGCAGATTTATTATTTGCGAAAAGTGCAGTAGATCTACTGCTATTGCAGCAAAGTGGCAACGCTGGTGCAGCCGAAGGGAAATGAGGTGAAATGAGATCATGTAGCGCTGGTTTTTACCACACAGAGCTGCGCTGACATGACACATGAGTCGTGTGGTTTGGTACTTTTGCGAGTAATTCGCAGAGAATACGAGTTTGTCATGAGAATGGTTGTTTGAAAGACAAATAACAATTTCCGGTTGCTTTTCACTTGGGAACACGAAACTGGCCGGAAACTGTGTGTGTTTGCTATATGGGTGTACGTATATGGAAGTGTTGGTAAGTGGCTGTTGTGGTGGTCTGTCTGTTGAGCGAATGAGATTGGAGTCGAAAGAAGTTTGCTGGTTGGTGTTCGATAGAGTTTTTGTTGATTTTGTGAAGCGAAAAATTATATCAAGTAAGTGTAGAACTGGTGTGATTTAATTATGGCTATGGTTGGAAGTAATGTTTGTATGCTTTTATTCAAAAGATGTCTAAGCGAGCCTAGTCTGTAGCATTGCAAGAATTACAGGCGAATTTCCATAAATTGTAGTTTTAGAGACCAGGAGAATTCTACATACCTATAAATTCCAATTTATATAAACCTTGAGTTACTGAAAATATAGGAAAAAAACATTTTAATGAAATTAAGTACATACAGTCCTGGCGAACTAATTAAGAACGATGGTACCAAAAAATATTATTCGATTTTTTTTTTGCTAAGAGCTGAAAGATATTATACCTTGTTATGTATTTTGTTAACACAATATCTAAGTAAGAAAAACAAGTAACAACAAACTAAAAATATAAGTTATAAACAAAAAAAATTATTAAAATTCAATTACGTGCTTCGAAATGGTTGGCGAACTTATTAAGAACGTTATGGAATTGTTTGCTTATTTTCCGAATTGTCATGTCCTGGCTCAATATTTCGTAGGAAACCCTTTACTCGCGATCGCAGCCTTACATTTTCGTGGCATAGATAGAATAAGATCACTGCGTTTTTACGTGGTATGTTGGCCCAAGCCGATCTTGCTACTTCAAATAATTCGTTAGAATTTCCAACTTAATGCTTGCCAATTTCGGTTTTAAGTTCATACCACGGGTTTTTTATAGGATTTAAATCAGGACTACACGACGGCTACTCTAAAACACCGACAGAATTCTTATCGATCCAATGTTTTGTTGCCCTTGCCGTGTGCCTTGGATCATTATCTTGCATAAATCTTCAAGTAACGGGCAGTTCTTCCTTAGTATACGGCTACATGACATTTCCTAATATTTGTATGTATTGCTCCAAGTTCATCATTCCTTCTATTTGATATAAGGACCCAGCTCCTTTAAATGACAAACATCACCAAAGGATCACACTTCATCCTCGGTGCTTAGGAGTAACCGCCATGCATTTCGGATTAAGTGCCTAGTTTTTTGGTGGCCAGACATAACTTTTACCATCTGATCCCACTATATTAATCTTTGTTTCATCGCTCCATACAATTTTTTTCCATTCAGAAATCGTTATGTTTCCTCGCAGAAGCTAACCTTACTATTCAACTTTTTTGTGGAAGCAATATTTTTTTCTTATCGCTCTTCCAAAAATTTGACTCTCATTCAATAGTTCCCGTATGGAGCGTGCTGAAAGAGTATTCTGATCCTCACCAAAAACTTCCTTTTGAATTTGTATAGAACTCATAAATGGATTTTTTTTGGCAACTCGAACGATTATTCGATCCTCACCCTCATTAGTCTTACGCGGTCTTTTGCGTTTTGCTACATTTTCGGTAGTTTGATGTTTCTCAATGTAGCTTACATATTGAAGACAATTGTTATTGAGTAATTGAGCCTTTTCCCGATTTCTTAAAACGATAATTTCTCGATATTTCCCATCTTTACAATGGCCACCGGCATCTGTAGCGTACATCTCTTATTTTTGCCTATTTTTAATTAAATCAAGCGCTAAACTATCAAAAATGTATGTTTTTTATTTAATTTTGAATAAATTCTTATATTTAGCGATTATTTCAGTTAATATCATACATTTTTTCACAAAATAACTACTCTTTCTATCGTCGTTCGAATTTTAATAATTTTTTTTTTGTTTATAATATAAGATGTTGAATTTAGTACTAAAAGATGTGAAATCTAGTACAGTAAAATTTTGAAGCTGTACTAGATTAAAGAGAAAGAGATAAAGAGATTAGAACGAGAGAGATAGATTTTATGTTTTGGCGGATATATTTTGAATATTCATTACAAGTAACGCCGTCGCCAAGAGGAGGCCATTTTTGTGTGAAATGTATAATTTTGTACTTTGAATTCTGTTCTTTTATGTTTTTTATTTTAACGAATAAAATCTACCAAATTCAAACTTTATAATAACTTATATTTTTAGCTTGTTGTTACTTGTTTTTCTTACTTAAATATTGTATTAACAAAATACATAGCAAGGTATAATATCTTTCAACTTTAAGCAAAAAAAAAAATCTAATAATATTTTTTGGTACCATCATTCTTAATTAGCTCGCCACGACTGTACCAATATAGTTGTTTATTTCAAAGTATAAATATGTTCTTGTATATATTTCCCGAGTCCTACCTAGGCACATCTCTATTTCTATAAAATCATGAACTTAATTTTAAAGACATACCTAAATACATACATGTGTCAATCCATAACCTTCTCCCGTAAACGCCTCCCCCAAATAGAGCAGTCTTTGCTTGTTTTGAAATAGCTGCCAAGATTAAAATGCGCCTCAGTCGAATTTTTGGAGCTGCACTAGCTCAAAGGCCAAACAGAGAAACGATAATGAATCAGTTCGACCTTAAAACTGAAATCGATATCTTTATGCCTAAATTCCCTCAGGCTAGTGAGGCTAATGATTAATTGCAGAGAGCTGATGGTGAATTGAGGCTCTAAGCCTTAGGCTCAGCTTCAGCAGCAGCAAGATTTTTAGTTGAGCGTACAGTACAGACTCGAGCCGTATTTTATTATCGCCGATGATCCATATAGATCATTGTTTTGTATGCATTACATCAACACTACGTAATCTATCTTTTTATCTTTTAGGACCAGTTTTTGTGGTCTAAAAATTAGTTCGACTATTTCGCAGTAGGATGCACTTCTGCTCGTGAACTTTGCTTTGCGGTAAAAACCTGCGCTAAAAACCTACTAAATGACTGTATCCGTGGCAGAAACCTGCGCAAAGAACCTACCAAATGTCTGTATCCGTAACAGAAAAAAATAAATATTTGGCTTCAGCAATCCTAGGTAGAACCAAGCCTAGCTTCCCGCAACCATTTGTGTGTGCGCGTTATATTTTTGCACGAATGGAAGGGACCTACAGTTTTCTGCCGTCTCCAAACGGCGAATTGGGAAGCTTTACATGACAAATGATACTCTTGAATGCTTGTCAGGTCTTCGGAAGAGGTGGGCACTGTGAAAAACTTTTTAGGTGTTTGCGGCTCATATGAATTAAATTTCTTTATAAAAAAAAAATGTTGAACTGGTTTCAACATATTTTTCACGATGGGTAGTTCTCCCATCGTATGTGAACACTAGTACACTACATTTGTCCACCAAAAATCGATTGGAAAATCCGAAACAAACACAAAAGCTCTCGTCGTCTCCCTCATGCCTTCATGGGTATATAATATACAAATGTCAAACATTAGCCACGGGATAATGCAGCTCCAGAGCCGGCTTTTTTTAAGTCTATATTCACCAAATTAGTGTCAAAAAATCACAATTGACTCACGGCCATAGGAATAAAGTGCACAGCAACGTTGACATATATCACCAAAAAATCGATCTGGATTAAAAAGGCAAAGAAGACAATACGATTAAGAAAAGGCGAAGTGAACAAAATTCTCTCCCTGGTTGTATCCATTCTGTCACAAGCTTATTAAATATGTACCTAATTGCATTTATTCTATCCACTACTGTATTATTACAACGCCATCTCCTTGCGGATATTGTATAAAACAACACCTCAGACAATTTTCTTCGCCGCCTAAATTTAAAGAGGCAGTTACGCGCATGTTTCTGTTTTACAGAAAAAGAAAACTACTACCTACATAAATGCAAGAAAACAAAACTGATAATCCTGAACCCAATCGCTATCGCATTGCTGTTGCTAATGTGAAAATACCTTTATTTTTCTTTAGATAAAAGTGTGTATTAACAGAGTAAAAAGTTGTGATAAATTGTTTTAATCTAAAAGAACGTTATTGTGATTTAAAATTAACATTTGAGAGGTATGTATCCGGACAATGCATTTTAAAATATTTGTTGTACCTAAATAAAAATGTACTTTTCGGGAAAATGTTTGGATATCAGTTCTGTAGGAAAGATTGCAGCTCTTCTAATCTAATCTATTTGTATTGAATTTAATGGTTTCATAAAAATGAAATTGGGTTATGCTACTTTTGCTCAAAATTGCTATCTTCTTCACCATTGTGAATAAAAGCGTTCGGATATTCAACTTTCGCTCACTAATAAATGTAGACCGGTTTATTGTGGAACTTGTTAAAATATGATAAAAGATAAGTGATAAAATGGTGGATCGGAAAGAATTAAGAACTGAGTATTCGGCAAGAATAAAATATGTATGCACAATTTTACACAAAATAAATAAGTGTCGAACTCAGGAGTATCGCCTTTTTAAATTACAGTTAAACTTCGTTAGCTCGAACTTTGATAACTTGAATTTCTTATGACGCGAACCAAATTGTGTGGCGGCAGCGTTTAGATTGTAAATTATATATAATTTTTCTTTGATATCTCGAACTTGCATAACGAATTTTTCGGGGAAGTCCCCATTTATCGAATATTTCATCTTGGGGGAGATCGATTTTTTTCGTTAAATAATAATAATAATACATATGTATGTACGTCTGTTTTTTTTTTTAATTTCTCAGGGAATGCTTATCTTATAGAAGTTTACTACGCCGCCGCCGCCTTTCAATCATTGTTGCTTCATTTAGATGCTGCTGGTTCGTCGAATTTGAAATCATTTTTTTTTTATAATTGCAACGAAGCGAGGCCTAAAGTTTTTATCGATTAAACAGAGATCCAAGCTTATTAAAGAAATAGAAAGTGGTTCAAAGAAAGAAAAAAGACGATGTACCGAATACGCTTTCCACAATTTTAAATTCACATATGTACATACATATCTCAAATAATATAGTGTTTAATTTTAACAAATGTTTGAGATTTACGCAATTTGGATAACTCAAATTCTAGATAAGTCCAAGTTTTTGTTGAGGAAAGTTGTGATTCGAGTTATTGAAGAATGACTATTTTTTAAATTATAGTTAATATTCCACAAAACCTTGATGATTTCATTTTGACAGAAAGCTTGATAAAAAACGACGTTTCTACAGAACCATGAATTGAAGTAGCCAATTTGATTCATTTTGTAGTTTTGCCTTTTTATTTGATAACTCGAACTTCTATTACTCGAATGTCTTGATTACTCGAAGAGATTATTTGGCGTCACCTTCGATAAGTCGAATTCTGAAGGGGAACTCGCACATTCTGCGTGCTTTTACAAGTTCGATTTGCAATGCATCGGTTTCGGGGGCACTGTGTTTGTACATATGTTCGTATCACCTAGTATAATATACGTTTAGAAAATCGCGATTTCATTATTTGTGAGTAAGAATTGTCAAATTTCTTGTTAGTTGGGGTTAGAACACACATGGTCCGTTTGGTATCGTTTTTGTATAAAGTTTAACACCGCTGTCGAATAATAAATAATTTGAAAAGTGGGGGAAAATCCTCCTCGTAAGAGTCCTACGAATTTGTACGAATTCGTGAGCTATCAAACAGACCTAATACTAGGTTGGTATATTGGTCGGTATGAACTCAAAGCTTAGTTTTAATTTTTGTTAAAAAGTGGGCGCCTAAAAAACACAAAGAGAAAAAGTGTACTTTAAAAACAATTATCTCTTGATGAAAAGTTACATATTTACACATATTTATATCAATTTTGTATTTTATTAATAACTCGAAGTCTTAATAACTCGAATTTTTCTTGTGGCAAGTGATGGTTCGAGTTATCGAAGTTCGACTGTACATACCTACATACAGCTGTACAACTAATAAATTGATTTCTAGAACATAAACTTTACGTCTTCATTGATATACATGCCTATCCCTATGTATTGCAATTATTTAAGATGCATAGGTAGGTACCTGCTTACTGAAAATTTAATTTTTTTATTTTTTTATTCGAATGCGCTCTCACTCCCATACCCATACAAAGTTTTTACTGTCAAAATGCAGAGATATATTAATATTAAATATTTTTAAATGATAGAATGAAAAATGAACAATTTTAATCAGCCTTGACACTGCATAAAATAGGCGTGTTTTTTTTCAAATCTATATAGGCTTAGCGGAAAATGAGAAAAAAAAACGCTGAACAGTGACTTGGCAGGACTATGCTAATTGACGTTTGGCAGTTTCACATCGGCATTGTTTTCATTGAAAGTAAGGCCGGTAGTTTTCAAGCGCTCATTAATAAGTTGGTGGATAGAATTTTTTTCGTCAAATTTAATTCAATTATATAGTAAAATAAGGAACATGTTCACTTAATTCATTATAATTTTCTTTTCCTTGTCGGATAAATTCATAACTCTTTCTTTTCTAACCATTTTGAAATGAACAGAAATAATTTAAATTTAAAATGACAGCAGAGTTCAGTTGATAGCTACCGGCCTTTATATTTCTCCCTCACTTTCATGTCATATTTGACATTTTGGTACAATTTTCGATAACTATCGACGAAAAACAGTTTGGTAGCACATTTTTCTATCCAGGCTAAGCACCTAAGACTGGATAATTATCCAGTTTTCGTAAGCCTATATAGGCTTAGTTGTTAGTGTAATTAACATGGAAAATTTTTTCTAAGCCTATATAGTTTTGAAAAAAAACGCCTAATATTAAAGTATTGTTCGCGTACTTAATCGAATGCTAGGAAATTAATTTAATCGAATAAAATATAAAACTAGTTACCTGAATTGGATAACTCACAATGTTCGTACTTATGTATATTGTGCGACTTATTGTGAATTAAACGATTTATTCTTAAAAAATAATTTTTTTTACATAGGTATGTATATTTCTAACTTATTCATTGCCTTATATTTATATAAATATAAATACATAAAATGGATGTAATTTAAGTTTCATCATGTGTTCCACACATAAAATGTCTTTGAACGTTTCCCGCCCAAAACTCAACGAAATCATTTCATTCACAATGAGTTTCTTTCACAATTTTCGCTCAGTTCACATTTGCCCTGCTTCCCGCGTACCAACACAACAAACCAACACTAAACCATCGACCATATTCACCAAAACAAGAAAAAAAACTGCACAAGAAAACTTCGTTGGTAGAAGACACCTGATAGAAGCCGCCTGCCATCGACCAATCCCAATCAGTTATTTCAACTTTTAGATTTCATATATAGGAATTTTCCGTATAGGTTGTGTTTGTATGTGTTGATTTGTTGGTTCTTCTCTTTTGAATGGTACTGGTGTTTGGTTCACTCGGTGGAAAATCTTTCGGCAAACGGACGGACACGTTCAAAACACAGGGCAGCGAAAAATTCACTTTTCACAGCAATTTTCTTGTGCAAAAATAAAATACGAAAAAAATCGTTTCCTGAATTGATCCAAACAAGTGATCTTTGGAAAACAATTGTCATTGGAAAATAAAATTGAAAAAACGAAAAACGTAGAAAAACAGTGAATCGAAATTCGGGGAAAGTGTAGTGCGATTGAGAAAAAGACAAAACGAAACTTATTTTTCTATTCTGTCGATTAGAATCGGAAGTGAAAAACAAGAGACCGCATATTTTTTCCTGGAGAACCTCAGTAAGTACATGTTCATAGTTCTAATCCGATGTGTAATGTTTGTCCAGATGGGAGAAAAAATTCTAAATTTTCAAAAGTTCATGTTTTTTTTTAACACATGTATCGAACAAACGCGATATATGAATTTATAAGGTTTGTCCGGATAATTTCCTCGACATGGAAAGGTGAGCCAAATCTAATCGAATATGATAGACGAGGAAGATTCTAGAAACGGAGCCGCCTAGCGCGCGCCTCCTCTACTACCTCCGCAAATATTCGAAAGAAAAGTAAAACTTGTGCCTCTTCCTCTGCCCTAACCTCTCCTCACACGACTCATAAACAAAAAAGCTAAAAAATAAAAAAAAAAATAAAAATAACAGGTAACATTAAGATGAGAAGAGAGTAATTTGCAAATCGAATATTTACCTCTTCACCTGACGTAATAGCTCTGGAGTGCGATCTACTCTGTGCCATTCGGCCGACTCTGTTGCTTTTTATGGTACATGTAAATACATAAGTTGAATTCTTCCGGAATCTCTATTTAACTTCTGAGGGTGGGCAATGGAAAAAGAATTGGTCACCCACCACTACTAGAGTGTGATTTATCGAAGTAGGAGATTCATCATATATGGATTTATAAATCCATGACACATGTCAAGCACTCAAGTGAAGAGAGGAAGTTTCATTGATTTTCCACCCCCTTGTTCCCCTCGCTTCGTGTTTGCAGAAATGCGTGCTGTGGTGTTACCGTGGTGACCTCGAAGTTTTTCGAGTGTTTTCAGTGGGAACTGTGAAAGAATCCTCGTCGGGAACATGCTAACACTTCTCTTCGACTTTGTGTTGTCGTTTGTCGTCCGTTAAAGAACACAAATTTGTTTCCTAGCCGCATTCAATTTGTAATTAGAAGTAAGAGTGGTACCTAATCGTAAAATATTTTCGGCTAAATATAAACCATGCGTTGGCGAGAAGTAAGTGCCAGTATTCCGAAATCAGGTGAATGTCAGCGGCACGATTTAAATAAAGAATCCCACGGGTGCAGAGAGCGGAAACGGTTTGGCAAGTACATATATCATTGAACCGGTTTCACGGGGTGCAATGAGAAAAAGTAATCAAATTAATGTTTTCTTCCCAATTTGGGGGTATTTTTTGTTCAGGGCAACAGGTTGATGGGGGCGAGCTGTTTGCTGTAGGGTGAACTTTTGCGGGAACGTGCCAGCTCACCACGTGGTAGTTTTGATCGCGCGTAGTGATCGACTTTTGTGTGTGTGTTTTTCTAAACAAGTAAGCGCTTCCCAAGTATGCAGGGCACCTTGTACAAAATATACATACATCGAATGAAGGACTGCTTTCAATAAGATCCTTTAGAAGTTTATAAGAAGCATTTATATACAGTGAGTGGGCTTACTGATTATACTGTAACGAAGCTCCTGGGAAGCACTAAGTATAAATTGTGAAGAATGAAGGACAAATGCTGTCTAGACAGTAGCTGTAAAATTATTTTTTGAAAAATTTCCCTCAGTTGTGAAATTATATTTCACTCTGTTGTTCAGTGGTTTTATTCTAACAAAGTTTACTTTTCGACAAATTTGAATACGGTAAGAAATGAAGGGGATTCTACGGTCTCCGTGGCGCCAAGGTTTGAAAATGCCATTTTGTAGATCTCGGTGAAATAAACACAAAATATTAAATAAAAAAAATTGATTAATCGCTTAAAATGTAACTTGAAAGTGAAAGTTTTTTTAAGTTCCAAGAGCATTGTGATTTTTGTTATTTTTTAGACTTAAGAATTTTTTTATGATGTAGGTTATCATAAATAATTAAATAATTATGTTACCAGAATAAAGGTACATAAAAGAGTTTTGATTTTATAAAACGCGTCAGTGCTTTCATGTTTTCATCTAACTTCCCCCTGAAGCAATAAATACTATAAGCGCTTACATCTGGCTTCCCATGCAGCGCTTTATTAGCGCTTCATAGTAATCTTTGCGTATGCGCTTACAAAAACGGACATAATGTTAAGTAGAAACGGAGAGTACCAAGTATCATCTCAATTCCCATAGAAATGAGAGAATGGTATTACTTTTTAAGGCATATGATACTGATGTTCTATCAAACAATAAAACACTTTCTAATTAACGGGTTTTTGTTGGGATATACATATGTACGTATGTACATACATATACATACGTGGGCGGTCCGATAAGTACTAAGCCTACAAAAGAAAAACAACAATTTTGGAAAGGTGGCGATTTATTTCTCAACATAGTCTCCTTTTAGCTCGATACACTTGATCCAGCAATGCTCCAATTTCTTTAACCCATCCAAAAAATAGGTTTTCTCGAGGTCTGCAAAGTAGGCCTCCGTGGCGGCGATGGCCTCATTCGAAAATTCGCGGACAAGCTGGCTTCTACACGTGATCAAAACAAAACTACGAGTCCGTTTCGGCTGAAATTTTGACAGTAGCCGTCTAAGAGGATGTACTAGACGATAGCAAATCTCTCTTACGATACAGGCACATTCGGGCGTCGAGGCTATAAGTACTTATCGAACTGCCCTCGTATAAAGCGCCATTTGCAAAATAAGTCAGGGAACAAAGGAAAAAGAGTACAAACTTTAATCGTCCTCCTAAAAATGGAGATGGAATACCTCTGTTATTAACCACGCTCTTTCATGGAAAAAATGCTCAGATCAAATAAGGTTTATACACCAAAATCTGCTTCCTATACTCAATCACACACTGCCAGGCAAGCCCTGAAACAAATCGGTCTTGTATCTGCTATCGAGCAGCCTGCAATATGGGACAAAAATGTAAATTCACGGTTAAAGTTGCAAGAAGCATTAAAATTGAATGGTAGAGAAAACTGGAAGCGGGTTATATGGTCTGACGACACAGTTGTAAATCGCTACCAAGTTAAAGGTAGCCTTAGGGCTTGAAATTATCTTCAAATGCCTACCTACTACAAACAAGTTTATCGGATTTAGTTGAGGAATGTGCGTATATCATTGAATAAATAATCTTTAAGCAGGACGGTGACTTAAATCTTACCGCCAAAATTGTCTAAAACTGACTGGGCCCGCCCAAAGTCCGGAGTTGAATCCGATTGCGAATTTGTGGGCCATTGTTAGATGGCATTGGACATGAAAGTCCTGAACTAAAAAGAAAAATTGCACATATGATCCCATTTTTTGTTTGTCTAAATCGCTGTCAATAATAATAAAAAGAAACGAAAAAATAATATTACGTACATATGTACATACATATGTTTGTATGTACGGAAGTATCGACATTTCACATACACATATGTATATGTATCTGTAAAAAGAGCGTAACGAGGTCAAATGTTATCCACAGCATATGTATGTGACGTGACGATACTGACTAGCTAAATCAAAAAAAAAACAACTAGGAAAATCGGCCTTAAAAGAAATTGCCAAGAAAAACGAAAGCAATCTAAACAGGGGAAACTTCCCAAGGAACATTAAACTAGAGTCCATTGTGGACGAATGAAGTCATACTCATCCCAATTCCCAACGTCGTATTTCCTACTCGTATTCGACTTCAGTCGAATGTTGTTATTCCGAAAGGCGTACTATGCAAACATACTCGGATGTCTCATTGCCTTCTGTCAAAAGAAAAGCATCGCATTCGACTCTTGGTATTCCCAACTCGATCCCGCATTTTGCTCGTATTTGTTGCGTATTATAGTCGATAGCTCATTTGACTACGGGTCGTTGCAATTTTAATTTAAACAATGGAAATAAAACAAATGTAAGTAAACAAATTAATAATTTTACATTTGAAAATGTGTCGAACTAATAAATATTTATTAAAGTTTTTTATTACTATTCCTTATTTATTGCATTTTGAAAAACCGCTGCCAAATGGAGTACCCTGAATCGCCTGAAATGTACACATTGAAGGATTAATTTATTTTGTTGTTTTACATGAATTTTACCAGTCTCCAGATATTTGTTGCTCCTTCCACAAAACTTTATTCAAGGAAGGGCTTTATGTCACAATTCGTCCATATGGATGAATCATGATAAGATTCAGAATGTATTGCATCAATACAACGTCTTCCCAACTTGGAATAGTTTAATCCAGGACTAATTTAAATGCTTGTTTAGAAAGCCGAAATGTTTTTTTCAAAGCTTTAGTATTAAAAAAACATGTCACAACACTTGCACTTTAGTTATTTACAATTGACACTTGTTATTTGACATTTCAAATGTGCGTTGAAATGCATTCGATGCGATGGGTTGTCGTGTACATCGCATTCGACTTCGGGAATACCAATTCGGATGCGATACGACTCTCAATACGACTATGAATACGGGTTGAAGTACGACAAACTTAAATATCTTTTTTAATTCCAATATACCTCGAAGAAGTACAAAATATGATACGTGATCAATTAGCTGACTTTGACAAACGTTTGTAGTTTAATATTCAGTATGACCTCGTTTTGCCCTGAGAACAGCTCGAATTCTGTTTGGCATAGATTTCACAAGAGTTCTTACCTTGCTAGAGCCTAAACTGTTCCAAGCAGTTTGAGCCGGTCCCACAAATCACTTGGATTTGGAAAGTCTCCTGGCATTTTTGAAATTGCACTTTTGACCTCAACCCAAAGATTTTCGATCGGGTTAAGATCGGGAGAATATGGTGGCCAATCAAGCGTTTGAAACTAATTCCCTTCAAGTCATGTTTAAGCCACTCGGGTAGTATTCTTATTTCTTATTCCAATCATTCAGACATTTTCGAAGACCTCGTTCAAGGATGCTGACGTATTGATTGGCATATGTACATTTTCCTTTTAACTTCCACGACCATATACCCCCATATCATTAAATTTCCGCCACCAAACTTAACGATTGGTTTTACTTGACGGTACTGGGTTGCTTCATCGGTCTTTTTCCAGGTCCATTGACAACCATCAGATCCAAAACGATTAATCTTGTTTCGCTCGACAACACTACCCTTGCCCAGTCACTAATCATTTAAGTTGAGTATTTTTCTGCGAACTCTAGCCTAAGTTTCTTATGTCGTTTGTCAACAGTGGTTTTTTCACTTTCACACGTCCGTGTAAACCGTTTTTGCGTACAATTTTCCGAACAGCCTCTGTTGATACATTTTATCGCAAATCTTTGTTCATTTGGGCTGCATTTTCGTACTTTATTTTTCTCAAAATATGGCTTTGTATAAGAGAATTTAGGTGGGTTTTTTTTACCAGGCTTTGTTTTTTACATCTTCAGACTTGAATTTTTTTCTTATTTTTGTGATGGAACCCAATGAAAATCCAGCTTTTATCAATTTCACGGTATGTGCACTTAGCATTAAGCATTTTGATTTCTTCTATTTTAGAGCGGCTTAGTTTTTTCATCTGATCTCGAAACAAAGCAAACGTAAACAACTTGGCAAATGCAAAAATAGTAAATTTTTTTACCTTTTACCGGGTTCAATGTAACAATACGTACATAGAACTAAAATAATATTTGAAAAAACCTCAACTTCTCCAAGTTTTACTATACTACGACCTCACCCAATGCGCACAGTTGACACTGTCTCAACTAATTGATCACATGCTTTCGAGAATAGATTTCCTAAATTCTCCGAAATCTAACGGTACATTTTTTTTTTTTGCGCATCCTTATCTAGAACATCTGTAACTATACTTCGTAAAAAATTCGTTGCATTAACGTTTAGATTGAAAAATTTACAACAAAAAAACCTCTTTCGTTTTCATCACGTGATCAAAAAGTTGAGTCACTGTATCTATATCTATCTATCTCTTGGATTTGTTCAACTAAAAAAACCGCAGTTTTGTCCTACAACGAAATTCGAGAACTTTAGGTCTTTGAACTGACCACTTGCAAACGTCAGGGAATTAAGATACATAGAAGATTAGAATAATTGAATGCTATGGACCAGTCTACAACAAGGCTGTTTCTCTTCTGTTCCATACATAATATGTATAGGTCGGTTAGGTAAATTTTTGTAGTCAAATTTAGAGATTTTGTGGAGATAAACTGTCAATTTGTTTTTGATTTCCACTTTACAATGAATTATGACAGCTAATTTCACTGAGAGAAACTGACAGAGGGTTGTTTTGTAAGGTTTTACGCTTTGCACCCAAAGAAAATGTTGGTGTAAGAATTCGTAATAGGCCCATACATGGCACAAGCATGCATACACAATCAGAAGCTTGCGCACTCACACTTCGCCCCTACACTGTACATACAAACTGTGCAATATTCATTCATTGGTTTTCATATCGTTGAGGAGGTTGTTGTTGTTCATGTAATTTGATTACCATTTTTGCGTAGGCATATTCGACGTGTGAAATTCTTACATAACCAGAAATTTAGACAAAAAAGTAAACATTTTTGGTCATACGTAAAAAACGTCAAGAATTCCGCCTCGTCATCGATTTCGACGTTCATGTCATTTGTAATGGCATTCCAGCTGTGAGCTCTTTGGACAAAGCCAATCTGCTCGCTGCACATCTTGAATCACGAAAACTTCTCAATGACCAGCAATATGGTGATCTGATGGAATATTTTACCGAAAAGTGGAACAAATCTTTCATCACACTGGTCAGTGTAAGATTGTTGCACTCGATATTTCAAAAGTATTTCACAGAGTTCCGGCATCAAGCATAAGCACATTAAATTCCGACCTTAACAGCATAACCAAATGGGTTATAAATAATAGAGTGGAATTAAATCAAAAACTCAATGCTGTCTTCTATCGTTAAATCGTAATCTTACCCATCAGCCATTATCCATGAATGGCTCTTGCATTGTTGAAACTGAAAAGCTTTCAATTCTCGGTATGTGTGCTAATGCCAACCTACGTTTGAATGACCACATATTCGAAGTCGCCAAGAACGCCTCGAAATGCCTAGCGTTCCTTCAACGATGTAAGAAATTCTTCACCCCTAGCAACAATTTATAAGGCGTACATATATTCGCCCCAAGCTCGAGTAGAATGCTCATATCTTAAGCCCAACTTCGGGCGTACAGTAAAATAGAGATTCTTTCTTTAACCGCTCAACAAGAATGTGGAATGCCTTACCAAACATGATTTTTCCCTCCCGTTACGATTTATAAGCATTTAAGACCAATGCGTATCTCACCTTTCATCCTCACCAAATTTCCCTATGGCCCGCGCTGTGCAAAATATTTTAAGGGTATTCATAATCCCTTAAGCGCGCGCTTTTAAGACGCGATTTCTATAATCATCACTTCTAACACGCCACAAAACAGGAAGTTTTCTGTATACATACATAGTTCTATAAGTTCTTCCCAAAACAATTTTATTGCCATCTTTACTACACGAATTTTTCGCGAAACTGAGAGATTTTCACCACACTACATAATCATACATGCACAAACAATAAATATCTACATTTTTTGATATCGCGCAATCAGCATGCGCAATCAATGGATTGTGATGAATGGGGCCTATACGAATTGGCAAGTTTCTCAGTTGAAGTGACAGTTTTGACACTCATCTCGCTCTTTATTTACGAATTGTTGCAAGTTTTTCGGTTTAACAAACAAGAATTAGTTAAGTATTCGCAAATTACCAAACAGACCTAATAAAATGGTTAAAACATCTGTCAAAGAATGGCAGAAAACTAAACAAAAAGGCCGCTCTCAATTTGCCACAAGTTTTAACCGAAAGTGTCCAAAACCCCACAAAAGCTGAGCAGACGAGTTTACTCTTATTCAATTCACATCTTCTTGGTGATACAATGTTACCTTTTTCAACACCTATCTAGCGAATGGCGCATCGTTAAAATATTCCTTCAAAAGCGTAGACAAAGAAAGAGTTCTTTTAGTAGATCTGCTAATTTGTTTGTACACAAAGGAACAAAAAATATAAATTTTAAAAATAACCTAACCCCATGGAAAGTGTACTAAACCAACAGAACCATAAGGCGAGTGCTACACACAAACTGTTCTTTGAGTCAAGGTTGTTTGCTGAATATCCCCTCATCTCACTCGAAAGTGAGGGATGCTGCTGTTTTTGTTTTTCTTTCTGCTTTTATATTTCCATAACTATCGTTGATGCTGGAACCTTTCTAAATTAATGTAAATTAAATAAATTCAAAAGAAGACAGGAGCTCTTCTAGGGAAGCGCTGAGGTAAAGAATTGGATTAATGGATTCATTCTCTTATCTTATTTGACCCGAAAATATTGGATACGTGTTTGTGTGTATGAATCCAAAAATAACTTTCTACTTGAATGAAATCCTAACGACGCATGTGACAACAGAAGTCATTAGACGGTGATGCTGCTGCATCACGCAGATTCAACATAATGCATCTAGTCACTGTTCAGTGGAGTGTGTTACAAGCGATAAAAATGGCAAACTGTTCCAGAATTTCCTCCCATTTTTACGTCTAAACGAAATCAAATTTGATTAGTTGCCAGGTGTGTCGTATAATGAGCCAGATATGATAGAAGATAAGTGGTTCCCATCACAAACTCGTTGGGCCATTCATCGAATGATAAAATAAGGAGCAGGGAAGTAATCGTTAAATTAAGACAAAACTTAAATTTGAACCATGTGCTGCTGACAATGACTACCGAAGTGTGGATCCCCAGAACCCCTCGGTGAACCGATTAAGGTCCTTGAGACGGATTCGCAGCGGTAGGCTATGAAGATGTACACGTAGTAGGCAAATTATTTTAATCTTTATACATACATACATACACACATAAATATATCCGGCATCGTTCCGCTCGTGTTTTCCCTCAGATCAACCTTGGAATCTGTAATTAATATAGACTCAGTGGATCATGATTATAGTTGTTATAATTTCCCTTTTATCTTCTTTTTTTGCAGATTAATTTCCGTGTAGATTCTTATAAATAATCTAGAAGCAAAATGTCTGATCGCAAAGCTGTAATTAAGAATGCTGATATGAGCGAAGAGATGCAACAGGACGCTGTTGATTGTGCGACACAGGCTTTGGAAAAGTACAACATAGAAAAGGTAAATAGAAAAAGAAAGTACCGACACATATCTATACCTACATACAACTGAAAATGTACACATACATTTATTTATTCGGGTCACGTTTACTTTTACACATTTGAGCATGGGTCATTAAATCACATTCAGCTTGGTCCAATAGAGTAGTAGTGGGCAAAAAAAAAATTGGGAAGCCTGGCACATAATAAGAAGATTTTTGTTATCTATTTGTTTGTTGTGGGGTAAATGGACTTGATTTTTCTAGAACAATTGGTTAGATTGGAAATGTATTAAGATGTTAGGGGAATCGTCGACACATTAGACGGTACAAATGTGGGCTTACATTATTTAGTAGTTCAAGACGATTTCGAAATAATAATAGTTGCTGTAAGTGGGGCTGATATAATATAAGACGAAGAAGGTTTTCTAATAAGATATTAGAATGGACTTCATTTCGGAAGTGGGAAGCCTAACTATATCATATGGGCGACACGAACAGAACAGACTAACAGGAAACGAGATATCTTATCAGCTTGCTAGAAAGGGTTCATAAGAGGATTTCTCAGAACCTGAACCCATGTAAGGTCAGTGTACGCGGTCAGAGCAACCATTGAATACAACATTGAAATCCGCGACATTTTGCTACTGCTTAGTCGAAAAGACTAGAGAATTTATTGGCAATCGTACAGGCAACTCCTTTGCTAAACTTCTTTTCGTACGAGGTTAAAGTGGCACCCTGTTCTGCAACTCCTGTGCAGAAGGTGCTACCTCTGCGGAACATATCCTATATGTTATTGTCTTGCCGTTTTTCGGTACTGATGTGGTGACTGCTGTCAATCCTTTCAGATCCATAAGGTAACCAAAGACAAATAAAAGCATTTAAATAGTTTGAATTATTTATTTGGAAATAAAAGAAGGAGAGAAAACTGAACTAGATTAAAATTTGAAAAAAAGGTTAATCTATTCAAATTTACTTGTGTTCGTAATGAAAACTATCATCATTAACTTATTTCGGGAAATAAGGAAAACAAAGATTGGGAAAATATATCTCCCTAAGACCTGAAAGGGTTAAACTCAGCTTCTTGCCACTAGACTTTAACGCTTTGGCAACTATGAAAAACAGAGACCAAAGGCGCACGTATTCTCGGTCACACATCTATATTGATTAGTTTTCTCTCCAAAGTACACACTCCATTTATTATTTCTGAATTTGCAGGAACATGTTAACATTTCACATTTATAGAAACCTGGGGCCGAATTACCACATCCGTTAACGAGTTACTCGTTATCGAAATGTGACGATTTGGCATTACCGCTCACGTTATCGAGCATCAATTTACGTATCATTTACTCGATCATACGATAACGAGTCCTACTTACTCACTCGTTAACGGATGCGGTAATTCGGGCCTGACTAGAATGATCAGCGATCGCATAATTGTTGAAAAAGCAAAAAATTGTAACCATATAACATATGTAAATCTCGCAATTCAATATGTATGCAGGACCAAAAGTGACGTGTATACAAATGTCCGGAATTTTCTTCTACAGAAGGCAACGCTTCGGCTGCATGTGATTTGTATATGTACAGCAAGCGGCATTCCGAAAGTGTCTATCTACTCGTACTATCATTTTCGTGACCCAAAGCTTTGACACAATGTAGTGCAGCAGTCTTAAATGATGATAAGATGATGATGCCCCCATACACAATACCATTTGGTGGACAACAATTTTTGTTCACCGATGTGATTATAAGTGTCGTGGTTATTTTTAAACAAATTCCTACAATACGATATTCTAGGCTCATTGTGCACCAAGTGTGGGTGTATACTGCTTTCTTTTTTACTTTAGAGATGCGCTGCTGAAGCTTCTGATGAGCCTCATTACTTTCCTGGGTTCGGATCGCCCTTTGTATATATAGATAGCTTTATCTTTGTTACTGCAGGACATTGGCAGATTTTGTGTTCCGTAGTATCTTCTTTGCAGCGCAGAGTCTACAGAGATCGTTTTCAGATAGAATCACATTTATAAATCGAATTTCTATGTATGTACATACAAATTACTGTAATTTATTAAATGATAAAAGCTTTCCCGTCGATTTTTAGCCACTGAAACATTACCCCCATAATGGTATCGTAATTTCCTAAACAAGAGGAAAAATAATAATCAAACATTAGCTTTTTATGATTAAAAAAAGAAATGAAAACACATACATACACACATATGTACATATGTATCAAATGTATGAGTGTCAACCTGTGATTACGTCTGTGTTTGCTCGCGAATAAATCATTGATAACAACAGGACAAATTATATATTGTGTAATTTACTTTGCACGTTATTTGTGTATGTATGTGAATGATTTCTCTCGTGCTACTGCCGGCCCTCTAAATAAATACGACACCGCGAAACGAAAACAACTGGATGAAGAATTATGAGCCACCATCATTCTGCTGACATTGTACATGTGATAACTTCTTGATGTGTGTTGCGCCCGCAGAAAGATAATTCTCTGAAAGTTCTGTTTATCTTATGTGGAGAGATAGAAGATTCAAGGATTTCATAATCTCTCAAGTGTGCTACAATCGCAGTTGTCGGTGTAATTAGTACTTAGGGCGAAGATTTATTATTATTAGAGTCTAGGGAATCGGATTTAAAGTTTCAGTGCGTCAAATTGTACTTCCCAAGAATAGAAACAGAAAACAAAAAAGGAATGAAAAAAATTGTCTTTCCCAACATTGTATGTATTGATCCTGCTTTAAAGGTCAGTTTAAGAAATGAACTTTGCTCTACGAGTATATCCTATCTGAGGAGGGTGGATATTGCCAAAGTTCAACTGAAAGTGCATGTGATTAGTATTTTTTTCCTTATTCACAGCGTAAACATTGCATGTACAATGTGTTTACTTGGCACGTGTGACGACATTCAGGTGTACAAGATTATGCGAGAATTTGGTAATTGGGTGGCAGCGTAATGTAATAGGTAAACCTATCCATAAAATGGAAATATGAACTTCGACTCTGTTACCTTTTGAACTAATGATTGACATAATATGGGTAAATGGCACCGGTGTGAATAACGTTATGTTTATTCGAACCAATTAAAATTGCAATGAAGATGAAGATGTTAAATAACGGAATGAACGTGTACTACCAATCATGCTTCAGAAAGCGCCGGAATCAGCCAGGGAACAACTCAGGGTAATCTTTAAGCATTGTCCTAAAACAGGCTTTATACCATTGGCATGGAAAGAAGTTAAAGTTATCTTTATCGGCCGGCAAAGAAGGTCATTTTATGGCAAAGGGCTTCAGACCTATCAGTTTCTCGTCGTTTCTACTTAAAACATTGGAGAGACTACTAGATGTCCACATCCGTAGCGAATTCGGCAACAATCGATTATGCTCTGCTTAGCACGCATATCTCAAAGGCAAGCCGATAGAAACTGCTCTACACGAAGTAGTGGGGCAAATAGAAGCGAGCCTACATCATAAGGAATATGCCTTTTGGGCAAACAAGCTAAGAGGCTTGGACTTAAAGACGCGGATATCTGCAGATACTGCAATTATATATGTACATACATACATAGGTGTATCACAGGATGTCGCACATATACTGTGTGAATATCAGGGTATAGCACGCAGTTTCAGGAACATTTTAGGCTCCTACTTCCTTAATAAGCTGGAGGAGGTAGGCCGAATCAACCGTAGACTCGTTGTAGAATTTTGCAGGGTAATAAAATGCTTTGAGGAAACTGTGGTGGTTAAGGTGCCATCCTTTGATGGATTTTAGGGGATCGCGATGAAGAACCCCCTCTGGTGCCTGGTGTTTCTCTCTCTCTCTCTCTCAATCTATCCTATGCGTGGACATGATAATATTTGGATATGTATTTAAATTGCCATTCGCTGTATTCGAATTAATATTCTATTTTAAATTATTTATGGGAAGATATGATCTCCAGCCAACCTGCCAAGTTAGGTTAGGTAAGGGGATGACGAAAATGATTATATCCTCATCACACTTAGGCACTTAGGTGGTATGAGTGAGTGGCTTGGTTCCAACCATCCGGACGTCCTGGCAAACTTAAGCAGACCTGATGGTGATCGGTCAGATAGTTCATCGATATTTGCCCAGGTTCTGTTTCTAAGTGGGCAAGATTAGGGCAGTGACAGAGGAAATGGGCCGTGTCCTCATGAGCCTCTTCATCGCCGCATCCCCTGCATACGTCATCATTGTTAAGTCGTATTTTTTTCGTGTGATATCTTAGCATGTTGTGGCCACTTAACACTCCTATCAGTATTGACAGCGATTTCATATCTTTGTAGAAGTTTATTTGGTGTTTCCTTTATAACCTGTTAAGTTAGTTTTAATTTCAATTCAATTCGATTCTAAATAACAAAATAGACTCTATCTTACTTCCAGCACTATAACAATAAGAATTTTGTTTATTGTGCGCTTTGGACACATTTTATTCATTCTTTCGGAAACATTAGAGCGCCGCCCGTATGCTTTCACTTATCATCGCAATAATTTGTCCTAGTTGAAAATCCACAAGCGGAGGCGATGTCAATATTGTTTTATTCTTACCTTCTCTGTGTGAACACGAAACATTCTCCGCAATAACAACCAAGTTGATTCATTGTTTAATCAATAAGTGACACTAAAAAAGGATAAGGGGACTACAAGCTAAAACTAAAATAAGCGCAATATATGAAGTGTTTTCGTAGACGTACATATATTTCATGTAACAAAGAATATTGACTTGGTCGGGTTATAGCAAAACATTTCGTGACTACACTATCCAGTCTGCCTCGAGCAGCAGGAGGGGAACAATTTTGTTTAGGATCAATTATTACCCAGAAAAAAAAACAAAAAAAAATGGAAATGAAAAAGTAGGTTAGTGAGTCACACTTCACCAAGCAACTGACTGACTGTTTTCTTTCAATCGATTTTAATAGAGCGGTTTATGGCGGTTCCGGCGAAAAAAAAAACGAAAGCCGTAAAAATTTTATGAATAACCAATTCTTTTTAACTTTTATTTTTGGTTTTAAACACATAAAGTTGTTATACCCAGTTACGAAAAAGTTGGCTTAGATTTCCCATCCTATCGAATCAATACTGTTATATGCACCAAACGGCTACGAGTAGAGTTATCCGAGTATATGGGAAGGGGTTTGCATTCATCAGCAGCAGTAAGCAAATCGTTCAGATATGTGATGTCGTTTAATTTGGTAGTTTCAGCAAAAGTTTTATTGTACTTATAATATGCAGCAAATGGTTCAGAAAGTACATATGAATAAAGCAATTGTATATAAAACTGAACCTTCACTTTTCATAGGCGAATATTCCTGTAATAGATAAAATGATGCGTAAGGCTACGACTACAGGAGTTCATCGCATTTCACTGAGAAGAACATCGAGAAACAAAATGGAGAGGAAAATATCTTGGAGTACATCAGTCTACAGTGTCGTAGTGCTGGTGCTCTAGTAGCCTAAATTAGCGTCTACGTCTTGTGGAATAAGTGCAAAAAGCAATGCATGCACCCGTATGCCAGGTTGACTTTGAGAAGGTCGTATGGCTTTTCTATAAGCGGGTCGGGCGAGATAGGTATGCAAGAACCTCTGCTATATATTGTATCTACGATATGTTAATGGGAAAGAAGTTCGTCGTCAAATGTAGCAGCATCTTGGAGGTACTTTGAGTAGAATCTTTGAGATTAAAAACGGTTTATAACAGGTTGCTGTGAACTCTCCGATGCCGTGCAAGTGATCGTGTTGGTACCCTAAAATTTGTTGTAGCGTACGCAGATCAGGTCATTTATATAATTTTGCAGCGTGATTTCAATCGTTTTAAAGGTAACTGCGACAGAAACAATTCTGCTTAGAGCTCCATTGATTAAGGCTTCTAGGGGTACAGAAAAAACTCCATCATTAGACAGCACGGACGGCTATTGATTGTGAAAGGATAGATAGATACCTTGGTGTCTGGCTTGGCCAATTTCTATATTTTGACATATGTAGTATAGATATACATATGTACATAGATTTCTATATTTCGACACAAAGCAATAAAAATCCCCGATACTTAGTTTAGAGTTTAGTTTAGGGTAATCGAGAAGAAAATGTTAGGATCGGACCTTGTCATTCGAAATTTCTTACAAGATCCGGAGTCTTATGGCACAACAATCCGACCTGGGCGTCCACAGAAGCTTACAAGTCGCGATCGAAGGCGAATAACAAAGCCTTCATCAAAAACACTGCGTTCTTTGTCGGAAATTCGGAATGATTTAGATTTAGAAGTTTCGGTTTCGATGGTTTCGCGTTCTATAAATCGCAGCGGAGTAATCGTTCAAAGCAAAATGGTACCTGCTCCATGTCTAACAGCAGCCCAAAAGGAAAAGATAGCTGAATTTGCTCATAAAACATGGATCGTAATTGGAAAACCGTAGAGAACATTGTGCTAATTTATTCTTTTTTATTCTTTTTGTCCAATTTGAAATACAATAATTTTTTTCAAGATAATTTTTTATTGCCGAAAAGAAGTTTGATCTAGATGGATCAGACGGCTTAAATGGATATTGGCACGATTTCCGGAAGGAACCAAGGATTTTTCAAAGAGGAACTTCGGCGGTGGAAGTTGTATGGTATGGAAGTTTCTGCTCTCGCAGAAAGGTTTCACTTGCCTTTACCTCAACAAAAATGGATAGTGCTGCCTACACCCAGCTGCTCGAAGAGAACTTGGTACCATGTTTAAAGCGATATCATCGAGTTCCTCATGTCTTTCAGCAAGATAATGAAGCGATTCACGTCAGTCGTCAAATTTTGCAATAGTATCAAGCCCAAAACATCAGATTGATGGAGTAATTGGCACGTTCTCCGGATTGTAATCCGATAGAAAATCTTTCGGGAATCATTACACGTCAAGTTTATGCCTATAATCCGCAATTTGCGAACGTTGGCGAGCTCTGAGGATCAATTATGGGTCCTAAGAATAGATCACTAGAGGATTATAAAGTTCCATACTAATAGCCGCGTTTTATTATCACCCATGATCCGGATTGGATCATTGGTTTGTATGCATTACAATAACAATAGCCGTGTTTTATTATCGCCGATGATCCATATAGATTATTGGTTTGTATGCATTATTAGTTTGTATGCATTCAAAAAAAAAAAAAAACGGGATTTGTTTTTACTCTAATTATGTACATACCTGTTTATTGATGCCATATCATAAAAAATAATAAGTGGTCTGTCTGTATCCGTTAGAGTTTCCTGTATAAAGCCATTTACAGGGTGCGGTTATACTTTTGCAAAGCACTGTATGGTTGAGGTTGATTATTTCTAGAAACTTCCTTTCGAGCAAACTTGGCTATAACAACGAAAGGATCAGAATCTATGTATGCGTTTTGGTTTCATTTGGTCTATGAGTACGGTCCTAACATTGGTTTCAGTTAATCTTGTTATGTTGGTCAGCAGACCAAAATATGTAAGTTTCGTCTCCTCCCAACCGTCACCGGTTTAGTTGGCTTTCGCATTTTTATGGTGTTTCAGCTCTTAAATAAATATTCAGTTTATTGTTGGGATCTTCAACACCTGCCTTACGTCGTTGTAAGTCGTACTTCCTTGCTGATCCGTGCATTTTTAAATTTCTTGGGTAACATTACAATGCGTCTATACCACCAAATTTCCCCCGAGTACGCTCATCCTTTTCGTGACCTACCGCATAGAAACTGCACCATCGATTTGTTTTTTCGTTCACCATACTTTTCGAAACCATTTTTTAATGGCGCCGACAAATTTAAATATGCAAATCGAATCTCTTTTTCATGGATAGATGGAGGCACGTAGGAGGAGGTAATGGCTGCTCAACCCCTTTCCACTGACTTATTATTCGTACAATGGTCGTGTGTTTGTTCTATATGAACTTCGTTTAAGTATATATCCCAGCAAGCGGTGATAGTGGCAACAATTGGAACTATTTCCCAACCCTTTAAACCATTCAAAGTTTCGCGCATAAAAATTCCCTAACAGGAAATAAATCTGCTACTACTCGGATGCACTTGAAACTTTGACAGTTCAGCGCAGTAAGACCGCGAGCCGCCGGCCGACGAGAATTCTAATGGGAGTTGTGTGTTTCCTTTGGGGTTTAGTTGCATGCACTGCTGCTGATGTTGCCGTCATGCAGTCATTTTGTTCTATGAAGTATTTGCTTTGCAATTCTGAAATGGAAATACCATAGAGATACTTTCAAAAGTGCTGGGGTCTATAAACGAATCTGAATGGAGGTAAGGTTGGGCGATGACACGTAATGAGCCGGTGAATAACTTTTATAAGATTCATTTAAGGGTTGATTGAAACATATTTCTTACTTTTAAATATTTTTGACTTTGGCGAAGAGGTAGCAAGTGAATCTCCGTACTCAAGCGCCTTTTTCTTATTTTCGCTTCCACTATAAAATGTCAATTGGATAGAATTGTATGTGTTGATACTTAAGGGTGGATTTTATGAAGTGATCATATCTTAACAAATTCATAAACTATTACGAGAAAGTTTAACGAGTTAGAGAGTGGTTTAGGCCATTCGAAATTTATTTGGGTTTTTGGCCAGATTTCTGATAAGGAGTGGATATTCGGAATTAGGCTCGCCATAGTTTCATTACTTACACTGCCCATCTATAGACTAATGAACCCATGAGGACGGACCTTTGTGAGAAGTGGCTTGAAAGAACTAAACGTCTAAAACTTTAACCCAACTGCGAACTTGTAGATAAATTCGATCAGATAAGAGTTCTTTATGAGAAGATTTTACATGGTACAACAAGACTGAGATCTTAAATCAAGTACCTACACTAAATATATTTACGTGTAAAGCTGTCTTCAGCACTCTTCATCAAGATATTCGCTTGTGGCTTTAAACCTTTAACTTTTTAGATTTTAAGGCAGTCTAAGCCGGTGGCTTGGTTTGAATATCTATGTATGTATATAGCTGATTTTATGTCCATAATGCAACCTTTACTCCTTCTACCGCGCACCCTAGAATTATAAACGACAATCTTCACTTCCCTGGAGACACATCCTTCTAAATTAATCTAATAAGCAAGACACTACCACCTAATGATAATGAATCCACAATCATGATCTACCTACGGGACGGGGAGACACGACCAATATTATTTCTTTGAGTGCAAATAAAAAAAAAAAAAAAACCATGCAACAATGCGAATGTAAATTCAATTGACACCCCAAAAGCAATTGTTCCATGACATGTTCATTCGCACCAGCAATAGAGCACAGCACCCCTCTAAAGTGCTCTTCTGTGTGACAACAACTGTGCTGGGCTTTCAAATTCTTATTAAAATGAATTAAAAAGTGAATTTTCAAGTTCACCACCGACACCGACCGACGACAAGCGTTGTTGTATGTCTCATACCCGGTAGCATTTAATATTTATGTACCTCCGAGTGCTTCAGTGCTTTGGGACATTTCATTTTCATTGCCCCACCTCAATAATTTAATCATTATCCTTTCTCTAAATTTAGAGCGTAGCGGAGATGATATTGCGATAGTGTGTGGGTGTTGATTTTCTTTTAAGGCTCAATTAGTAAACTCAATGAGCTGAAAGAAAGTAAGTCGTCTATCTAATTGATTCTGAAGTATTCGTACATACCGCCGCTGGAACTGCTTTGTGTTTTTTTTCCTGCCCTCCCTTCTGTTTATGTACGAGTATTTAGATATTTTAAAGCAATTATGTACTTTTAACAAGTCGTCGTCACAACTACTTGTGTTGTGTGTGTCCCAGGATAATTTGTCAAGGTTTTATTTATAAACGACATCGTTACCGGGTTGTTGTGTGTGTATATGTGCGATGTGTCCTTGTACCGTCCACCACTACCATCAACAAATATATGGGTAATTTTATTTTAAGCAGTTGACGGCGGAGTATTGATTCGAAAAAGGGAGCTGTTGGGTTGTGTGTGTTCGGTTGGTTGTTGGGATTTTTTTTTTCCTATGGGGGGGTAGTGGGAGAAAAACAGAATTGGCCTCGCTCTTGAACATCATAATCGTATAAAAATATTGGACTAAGTTATTTCAGAGGTCGCTCCCGTTCAGCTGTAAATCGATGTGTTAATAGTTGTGTGGCCATCAAGACGGTGTGCAAATATTAAATAAATGAGCTTATAAGCAACCTTAGCACGTGGTTTCATGGCATAGATTTAAAAAGAAGGGGGTGGGAGTTTATGCTGATTTGTTATATTGAGTCTAAGAATGGTGATTAGGATTTTGGTTTTGGTGGCGTTTATTTCAGTCTCGTTGGCATGTCCTGATTTTGTCAAGGTTCTGGTTGGTAGTGTAATGGACTGCCATCTATTGTTTTGGTGTTTTGAATGTTGCCGGGGGTTTGTTGAAGGCAAGCAATTTGATATTTAGTTTGCATTTACATACATATGTATGTCATTGGTACTAGTTTTATGTGGTTGTTCTTAATAAGGGTATTGCGGTAATGATGGGAACTTTATAACCATTCTTAAAATCTTCACACAAGCTTGTCAAGTATACATATTATAGATATTATTATGTATTAAAATTAGTACATAATATGTACATACATATATAGTTCAACCAGTCTCATTATTTTTCATTGACTTTCTAAAACCACGCAAACGCAGTATACAAAGTTACATTTACACAACATTTACCTTTTATCCCGAATATTAATCCAATTTTCTTTCGTTCCAGGATATTGCTGCGTACATCAAGAAGGAGTTCGACAAAAAATATAATCCAACATGGCATTGTATTGTTGGCAGAAATTTTGGTTCATATGTGACACACGAGACTCGTCATTTTATTTACTTTTACTTAGGCCAGGTTGCAATTCTGTTGTTTAAGAGCGGTTAAGTTACGTAAACAAAACAAAACTCATTAACAAATTCTATTATAAAAACAAAACAAAAAATATATATAAATACAAATGAAAGAGATCACTCAACAACTATGAGTCAACACTCCTCAACCTCCACCTCCACCTCCATTTCCTGTCCCCCTGTCCAGAACAAAGAAAATACCCTCGTCTTGATCTAGCGAAACGGAAGCTATTGCTTCCAATGTTTCATTTTTTTTATGATTTACTCACAAGTTGTTTATTTTTTTGTCTAACAAAATATAAATAAAACACTAAAGAATTAAACTTTTTAACTAAATTTAAATTTTCCATCCATAAACAAAAAAACAAAAATTAATTTAAAAAAAATCAACTTATTTGTTATACATAATATGTAAAACAAGAACTCGAAATCAAGATATTTAATTTAATTTCCAAAATTTAGTAGAATTTTACTTAAAAAAAAAACAAATAAACAAAGAACCGCGCAGCAAGAAAAGAGAGGCGGCAAAAAAGAAATATATATACATAAATGTAAATGTAACTAAAAAGTAATAAAAGAAAAAAAAATGTCCAAATTAGTTATAAAAAAAACAAGAAATAAAATATAATTTTCTATTCTTCATATAAAAAATCAAATAAAACACAATGATACTTAAACTTAACCATAACACAATTTTCAGTTAGATTTATTTCTATTCAATTTTTATTCACTGAAATATAAAATAGAAATATCATAAAAAAAGAAACCGAAAAGAAATTAATGTTAGAAGAATGAAATAAGAATATATAAGAAAATCTATTAAAAAAACATAATCAAACTCGTGTTCTTTGTTGTAAAATGGTGTAACCTACGCCTCCTGTGAGAAGGCAAGGTAATCCTTTTCAGGTCTGGTTCTTAATAGAATTAACAACTAACAACTCATAGCAAAGGTGTGGTGTACATTGCCTAGTCTTCGATGGTAACGTATAAAAAGAATCTGTATTATTTTCTTCTATTACTTCTTAATCTCTTTCCCACACTAATTGATGATAAGAAAGGAAAGTAAACAAATTTATAATATACACATTGATGGAACTTATTGTTTATATATTTTGTTCATCAAGTTTTTTCTTACCACTGCGTATATATTGTACAACATGTATGTATGTATGTATGTAGTTATGAATATATACATACTACATACTTTTGTTTTTCTTTTTATCAATATGAAATGGTCATATAAAAATGAAACTATAAACCTTAACTATAAGTGAATAACACAAAATAAAATTGAAAAAGAAAAACAAAAGACATAAATAAATATTAAGTATTGAAAAATCTTAAATATCTTTGTTTTTTATTGGTAAGCGAAAACGCGTTTTGCCGTGAGTTTGTGTCCTTCAATACGGCGTGTGACAAAATATAAAAACAACCCACTGCCGTTCACCCCTATTCTAGAACCCGTCAGATCTGAGATTCACTTCACTAGTTCGATCCGCGTGAAGTTGTCGGTATCACTGAATCCACCGGATGCACTGTTTTACCAACACGTCGGTTTATTCTTTCGAAAACAGCTGTTTTGCATTTGTTTTTTGTTAACAGTGAAAATATTTGTTATTTTTAAAAAAATGGACGTGGAATAACGGCTCTATTTTTTGGACAAGATGAGGAAATTACTGCAAGCAGAAGAGCTCGCGTGTATCTAAGATTAAACATGAATGAAGCGGCACACATAGGAGATTAAGGCTGAGTTCCAAAACATAAAAAAAATACGCATCGGGAAAGCATCACTGCCATTGTTTTGCGATGTTACGATGCTCTCATTTTGCGATGCAACACGATGCTTTAAAATTTTGGAACGGTTGTCCTGTTTAACAATCATTTCATTCCATCCATAAAAATGTTTAGAAAGAGGTCCCAAACTATTGAATTACGTTGTTAAGTTTTCCCAAAACCTTTGAACAATTTCGGCACTTTTTTGTAAGATTTTTTGCGATGTCAGGATTTTTTTCATGCATTCCACCATCGCTTGCAATTGTATCCGGTTTGTTTGTTTTCTGTAAGAATTTGTATCATTTCAATTCATTTCTATTCTTCTGTATATTAAAACTTACTTTTTATTTCTTTATATCATTTCGAAAATAAAAAAACCAACCGTTATTGCTGTAATCCGCAGCTAGTTTAATGCGTACTGAAAACGTTAGACTTTGTATGGAGTGCGAATCGGTTGCGGTTTCAATAATGCTCACTTTTTGACACTTCCTTTTCGACATCCGTGCACTTTCTTACCGGCGTTTTCAATAATATATAATATGAAAAACTTTAAATTGAGGATAATTTCCGTCGGATCCGATCCGCCGGATTCCATAATCGACATGTATATTTCTATCCACATGGGATAGAAAACCCACGACGGGATTGAATATTACAGTATGTATATTTTTATCTTGGCTGTACCCAACACAAACTGAAAATGTGGTTACTACCTATCGAGGCTTGATACGACTCAAGAAAAATCGTTAACGAGTTTTTTACAGTACATATTATATGTATGTTTGTACATAATGTAAATATGTAGGTACAGCCAATTTAATTAACAAAACTACATGTACAGTACCGGATATTTTTTTGGAACTGCAGCCGATTTGAAATGAAATGAAATTATTAATTTTTTTTTTTGCTTAAAGTGCGGTGCAACATGGAATACACCCATATTGAAATGAATCCAATTTCAAATTGGCTCCATCCCCAAAAGTTCGTTTTATTTCAAATTTTTAAAAGTGCCATCTAGGGCGCCTAATTCAAATGTACAGCCGGTACCTATCTAAGTAAGAACCATGGACATATGTATGTACAAACACTACAGTCTGCCAGTGATACCTATTTCTCTCATACATTCCTGCGAGATAAATATGTTCCATGACGCCACTAGCTCTTAGGGCTGTCTCAAAGTGGCAATTAGAACAAAAAAAATATTTCATTCTGTGAAATTCGCATAGAAACTAGCGCTATTTGTGGTGATAAAATATGTTCAGGGTTCGGGCCTTAGATATCGACTGTACATTTAAATTAGGCTTTTTAAATTTTTAAATTTGGCATTTTTGAAAATTTGAAAAAAAAACCAAACGAATTCAGTGAACTACATGCTTCAATAATAATTATTTTCTTTGGGTGCCTATTTTGTTCGTCAAATATTTACGAATGTTTTTCAATTTTGTTTTTTTTTATCATCAACAAGACACTGAAAATCAAAAGTTTCGCCGTAAATTCGAAACTTGAGCGAAATGTACGCATCGCAGTCGCTGGAAATAAATTGTCGGCATTCTTAAATCGATTTTACGATATAATCTCCTTTTAACATACTTAGTGCCATCTATGTACTTAATTGGGACTAGCTGAAACTGAAAATTCGAAAAAATGCTTCCATTCGAAGTATTAGAATATTTTAGACCATTCTGCTTCCTATAATATGGCAGGTAGCTTAGACACAAACCAATACATATTTATTCGCGCTGTTGTATTTGTGGAGTCACGTTGAATAAAAAGATGGCACTAGATATTTTAAAAAGTAGAAGCAGTAGAAGTATTACAGTTTTGGCTTCCTTGTCCTTTAATTTTCGGGAGGAATTGTTTTCTCTCTAATTGGAGGAAGTGCTTGAACTACATACATCGAAACTAAAGTCAACTGATGCAAGCTCTCCCAACTAACCCACTGGCGCCATCAACGGATAAAATTATTTTGTTTGACATTTGAAAGCTGCAGATATCAAACACATGTACCTACCCCGCTAGCATGCACACTTAATTCATTCACAGTGAATGAATAATAAAATAGAAAAATGATTTGAAAAGTATGAAAATATAAAAAAAAAAATGTACGGGAATAATAAAATCGGTAATGGCTTTCATAAATATGTATGTACAGTAATACCTCGATTTACGACGCTTCGATTAACGTCATTTCGACTTACGACGGCAAAAAAATTCAGGAAGCTACCTCCATCTACGACGCTTTTGCTTCGAACTTACGTCAATATGTGACTTTTTAAAATTAAAAAAAAAAATGAATTATTTTTTCTAGTAGGCCATGCATTTTAGCTCAAGCTACAATACATATGTATGTATGTATTTTGAATGGGATTCGTTTTTTTCATTTTACTGTTGTCAATTGTCATACATACTTAATACAAAAGTGAAAAACTACAGTAAACATAATTTAAACCTTTTAAAGCCTAAATATTTATTTTTATTGCGTAATTGCAACCCATTTTGGTAAGTTCAAATACATATCGATATGTATGTACTATATAAACATGTGTTGTACGATGTTTATATACATTCACTTATTTTCTTATAGCTTTGTTTATTATGGACGGAAAAAGAAACGCTTGTGAGCAACCTAAGATTATCAAAAAAAAAGCTAGACACGTTTTAAAAATAAATTCTAAAATTGATATTTTAGAACGCTTAGCAAAAGGAAAGAAGTCAGTTGATATTGCACGGTCTATGGGACTTCCTCAATCAACTGTTCGTACTGTAAAGGCGTGTAAAGATAAAATTCTTGGAAGTGCTGAAGCTGGAATATCTACCTCAGACACTGTTATAACAAAGCTTAGACCTCCTATTATGGAGAAAATGGAAAAAATGTTATTTACCTGGATACAGGATTTAAACCATAGGCGGATTCCGGTGACTACTGGTGTCATTCAGGCAAAAGCTTTGAGTTTATTTCACAAAGTTCAAAACCAAAATGATATGGATATGGATGATATCAATTTTAATGCAAGCCGCGGATGGTTCGACAAATTTAAAAAAAGATACCAGCTTCACAATGTCAAATTGAGTGGAGAAGCTGCAAGCGCCGATACTGAAGCAGCAGCAAGTTTCCCAAAAAAACTCAAGGAAATTATTGAAGCAGGCGGTTATATCCCAAGCCAAGTTTTTAACGTTGATGAAACTGGGTTGTATTGGAAGCGACTACCAGGAAGAACATTTATTTCTAAGGCAGAAACCACAACACCTGGCTACAAAACTGCCAAAGAAAGACTTACTCTTCTTTTGGGAGGAAATGCACAAGGGGATTTCAAATTAAAACCGCTATTGGTATATAACTCCGAAAATCCACGAGCTCTCAAAAATGTTCCAAAAACCAACCTTCCGGTCATTTGGCGGTCAAATAAAAAGGCATGGATAACAGCGGCTCTTTTTACTGAGTGGTTTAAGAATGGGTTTTGTCCAGCCGTTAAAGAGTATTGTTTGAAAAACAATTTGCCACATAAAATACTTCTGATCCTTGACAATGCCCCTGGCCATCCTAACAGTCTGGATGAAATTGATCCAAATGTTAAAGTAATTTTTCTACCACCCAATACAACTTCATTACTGCAACCAATGGATCAAGGAGCTATAGCTTCTTTCAAAGCATATTACCTCCGAAGGACTTTCAAACAGATAATAGAATCTATGGACAAATCTTTGGATAACGCAGGAAGTGAAACGACCATTAAAGAAATTTGGCGTAAGTACGACATCTATAAAGCAATCTTACATATAAGAGACGCTTGGAATGATGTTACAGCATCAAATATGAGTAGGGTTTGGCAGAAGGTTTGGCCCGAATGCATTCAAAATCATGACGTGGATCAGTTAAACGAAGATGAACGGGTAATTGTAGAAGTTCTTAGTTTTGCAAAAGAAATCGGGTTTTCTGAGATAATTGAAGATGATATAAGCGAGTTAATTAAACAACAAGAAGAGCCTCTTACTGATGAGGAACTTCTTCAAATTTTACAAGATTCGGAAAAACCATGTTTGCCTGAACAATCAGAAAAAGACAAGTTTTCTTCAAAAGAGTTGTCATCTTTTTTTCACCACATTGAAGAAGCATTAGATATTTTGAAAAATGACCCAGACAAACAAAGAAGTGAACAAGTTGCATTCTCCATTTCTAATAGTATTTCAACATACAAAAATCTTTATAAAACTAAGAAGTTGGAGACCATACAGACAACTGTAACAAGTTTTTTCAAACCCACTACATCGCGTGCCCCTGCTGCCGAAGAGACCCAGCAACATTCGGTAACAATGCTACTTTCATCAAGTGATGAAGATTAAAGTTTAAATAAATAAATAACCGTTGCTCATTTCAATATGTATGCATATTATGCAATGTACTTGTTTTCTTTTACTATGTACATATCTTCTGACCTTTGTAAATTAAGTATGTACATATTATATATATGTACATGTACAAGTACATATGTATGCATGTATTTATTTTTAGTCCTTTTAAATTATTTTATCACTTTGTTTACATAATACACATAATTACATATAAAAACACTGAAATAAACTTGAAGTAATATAAAATCTTTGATGTCTGAATTTTTGAGTTTCAGTACTTCGATTAACGTCATTTTCGATTTACGTCAGGACTGTTGGAACCAATTAGCGTCGTAAATCGAGGTATTCCTGTATACATGTATTCGTACATACCTAAAAACATATTTTAATTTAATCACAAAGAAGCTGCTCTGCAAAATTATAGTGACCAGATTTTTTTGAAATCAATGCGGGATACTTTTTTGTTTAGAATGAAAACTAGTTTTAACTACATAAATATATTTATATATATAAAATAGACCGAAGTCCGTGTGTGCACGCATAACTAGCACCGCGTCTCAGGAGTTCATATCAAGCTATAAAAAAGAGAACTGTCAAATTTGTGTGTGGGCAAATTATAGCTTGATATTTCATTTTTTTACATCCAACCGCTTCTACTCAGCACTTCTAAAACTCCACAAACATGAAAACTGCCGAAAATTGTTTATGAATTTAATTATCTCTTCTTGTGACATCTGCCAGTCGGCCATATTTATTTTTTTCTTATTGAAACGCAACGAACGCAACCAATTATTTTCACTCAAATGTCAAAAACTAGCAAGATATCTTTAGCTTGCTAAATATCCTGCTATGGATAGCTAGCTATCTCAATTATTTTGCTATTTGCCGTCTCCATTAGCTATTTTTATAGCATGCTAATTATCTTGCTAAAAGTTTTAGCTCGTGGAGACGGCCTTAAAGAACGGATCGTTCGATTTTCACGATTTTGTGCTTGATATATTCGTATTGGCTCAAGGAAGGACACTATGGAGGAAAATTCTGGAAAATTTCCATGAAAATTGGGAAATTCATAAAAACCGATTTTCCATTCATTTTGTATGGGGAATTTTTTTTTTTTCATTTTGGTCGTAATATTGTAGTTGAAATGGTTACAAAAGTGAGTGACGCGAATGTTTGTGTGCACGGGCGAAGCCGGGTGGTTCAACTAGTACATGCATACTATTATATGTTTATATTAATTTTTTAATTATTTAATACAAATTATTCTAAATAACAGTTAATTCCATTTTTTAAATCTATGTAAATAAGGTATATGAATATGGGCAGTCTCATTGAATTCCACTGAATTTTTGTTTAAATCAAAGAGCATTTGATCAATTTATGCTTGTATGAAATAATAAATAAATAAAAATTCAAAATAATGTATTATTCAGTCTATTAGTCCATTTTGCACAGGTCGATTTAGAAATTATTTTTATCCGAGCAATGATTTTGCAGCCGAGGAGGAAGTTTTAAAATAAAGAAAACCGAAAACTTCAATCGAGTTTTATTAATTAAAACAACTCCTCATCGAAATAAGTGTTTTTATTCGATTTTTATATCTCAGGTGTGGGGTCTAGCCTCAAAATAATCAGAAAAAAAAAAAAAAACAAAAGAAAGAAAAAAAGTTTTTTTATTAAGACCCCTAGGCCAAGATGTCGAACTTAAGAGTAACTCGACAAACAACTGCTACGGTGGCACATTTGCGCCCATTGCACGATGAATTGATGGCCACGCGACTACCACCAAAAAGTACGCGAAATAGACAGACAACCGACGAATCAGCCGCTGAAAAATCCCCACCCGACGAACCAACCGAAGAACGCTTCGAGGACGCCAGAGAAGAACAAGCCCAACGTCAGCACGTCATCCCAGAAGAAGCCGAAGTGCGCAAAATGGAGGCGCAAATAAACATATTGCGTATGCGTCGCGAAATGCTTTTGCTTCAGCGACAAATAAGCGAAATCGAAGGCAGTCCACAGAATGAAAATCGTACTCATCGCAGCGTTAACTTTGAACACACGGAAAATGCCCTTAATCCATTCAAAGGGAAAAATTATTGCGACATTTGTAAATGGTTTACTGAATTTGAGCAGTTCACGGCAACACGCGGTTATACATCCGATGAAAAGTGTTTGGGCGTACGTCGGCTGCTCAAGGAGACAGCAAAAGAATTCATGAGTACCTTGGGTGTCGTAAACTATGGCGAATTGAAAGACGCCCTCATTGAGACGTTTGGACGACAGGTGACCCACCGCGAAGTGTACCGTCAGCTTGAACAACGACGAATCGGGCTTGATGAATCGTGTCTCGAATTCGTAATTGCAATGAAGGCTCTAGCAGCGAAGATTTCCGTTCCTGAATCAGAGTTGGTAACTTTTATCATTGACGGATTTGACGATGATAGCGCCAATATAACGTTAATCAACGATGCCAAAACTATCGCTGATCTTCTGACAAGGCTGGATCGATACCAGCAAAAGCGCATCCAGCGACTTGCGAATAAACCCAAGAACCCATTCACCGTTGCCACTGCAAACAAAGGAAGACACCCCAACACCAACACTAACACCAAGCCAAATGAGCTCTCCGAGGTGCGTTGTTACAACTGCTCCAAATTCGGCCATTGCAAGAGCAATTGCACAAAACCAGTGAGACCACCCAACGCCTGTTTCATTTGCAACGAAGTCGGACATTTCAACAATAGTTGCCCAAAGGCAAACCAAAAACACCAGAGGATTGTTGCTGCAGTTACCAAGGCACTGGAGAATGATTCAGGCATTGATGAAGAGTTAGCTGGCACCATCAGTGCCATGCAAACGGTAAGTGTTGCTTTCTCGGTAGATCAAGTTAAAAGTGCTAAATTCATAAAATGTTTTTCTTTGTTCGATACCGGTAGCGAAATTAATCTCGTCAAACGTTCTCTGGTCCCAAGTAACATCGGCATATCAGAGGTATTGAAACCATCGAAGTATACCGGAGTTGGTCAAACTAAACTTTTTACATACGGTACGATTCAATGTTACATTAAATTCCGAAACGATATCAGAAAAGTCTTGCTTTTGGTACTTCCAGATTACCTGATGACACTGCCGCTGATTTTGATACGCAGTTTTTTAAGAATTTTTGACATTCATTTAAGCCAAATAAGGCGTTCTTGTTCAAATAAAACTAATCTTTTGTTAAATAAAAACTCTAGTTTAAAGAATTTACACTTAAGCACTTTTAACTTGAAAAAAATAAATAACTCATATCAAGTATGTGCAACAGCCCTGAATAGACGTGTTTTTATCTCCGTCCAGCTACAGTGAGTAATTACAGTGTGTTTTCTAAAGAACTATCTCTAATATTTGTGCAAGGCTAAAAGTAATAACGGTGAAAATTATTCGTCGGTTTATTTTACCCGAATATTATCTACAACGTTATTAATTGTCTAATTTTTCGTCGGCAAAAGACATTTTTGCCATTTACCTCGCCGTTGTCTTACCACCATAATCACATAAACACACACACAATGTCAGTTCCAAGTCCACACACAACAATTCCAAGTACTCGTTCCAAAGCTGCACAATCAAAAGGTTTACTCTCTACGCCCACTCCGCCGACTGCTCCGTTAACAAAACAGCCGCTAAAACAATCAAAAGATGACTACGGAACTCTTTCTCTTAAGATCCTAGAAGAACAGCTGACTAAGCATAGTGAAATCTCTCGACTCAGCCTAATCGAAGATTTAAGTAAGTTTCGCACTGAAATTTTTCTTAAAATCGAAGAAATTAAGGATAACTGGGGACAACGTTTTGATGCTGTCAGTAAATCTATATCCGAACTAAGTGAGCGTGTCGATACCATCGAAGCAAACGTCAACGCAGCTTCGCTCGAAAATAATACAGAGATAGTCGCTCTTAGACGGCAAGTCAATACTTTGGAGAAAAACGAAATCGCCGGAGACGCTGTACTCTTTGGAATACCTGAACGACCTGATGAGAATTTGAAACATATGTTTAATCGACTATGTCACACGATTGATTGCAAGCCGCCTCTCTTGAATAACATTTTTCGCACAAAACGTCGACGCGGCAAAGACAACAACAGCGTAAACAAGCCATCACCGTCATCGATCATTCTCAAATTCAATAACATGCAAGAGAGAAACAACGTCCTCAGGTCTGCGGCGATTTACCGCAAGCTCAACAACAGAGAGCTAAGCCTCCACGATTTTGGCATTGAAATGGATCACAGCTGTTATTTGAATGAAAGTCTAACTACAGAAACTAGACTTTTTTTGCAAAACGCCATCAGTCTTAAGCGGGAAAAACAGCTGTCTTCTGTCTACACGAAGTTTGGATCTGTGTATATCAAAAAGTCTGCAACTGAGAAAAGCTGTCTTACTGGTTAACTGCTGACTTTACTCCCACTGAAACTAGACGGAAACTCATAAGAACCTTAGTTGTTCCTATTATTACATATGCTGAAGTTGTCTACAGTGGTCTTGACTCCTTGTCTCAGCGAAAGCTACAAGTAGCCTTTAACGATGCGGTGCGTTATATATACGGCCTTCGTAGATATGATCACATTTCGGAATACTCTAGGAGGTTACTGGGCTGCACTCTGAAACAATATATCGATGCCAGGAATTGAATATTTCTAATATCATCAAAAGTAAATCTCCTACATATCTTTTCAATAAGCTGCATTTCGCCCGTTCATTAAGGACCTTTAACTTAACTCTACCTTGCTTCAATTACCTAAATTCCTCTCGCCTGTTTTTCGTTCATGCCATTAGATTATGGAACTCACTGCCCTTGAATATCAGGGGTATCTCAAACGCTGTAAGCTTTAAAAATGCAATGTTTTCACACTTCTCTTCTGCAACATTACATACTTAATTTTTATTCTGTACTCTTTTTCTATACTTAAGCATCATTCTTATCTCTTATTAAGATCTTCTCTCTTTTTGTTTCCCATAATATTTTTTCTTTTTTTTTGCTCTCCTGGTATCTTAGTTACTAAATTAGTTATAAGTCATATCATATCTCATTATGCATAGTATGAATCTGTATTCTAAGTTTATTAACGCTAAGTACTATAAAAGACTTGTCTTAATGTACATACCTTTTTATAACGAATAAATTGAATTGAATTGAATTGAACTCAAGTAGTTGTAGTAGCCCGATAGCCCGACCGCGAGAACAGCGTTTAAGTATTGACCCAGTTAAATTGTTAAGTCCGTTATGTGGTAAAAGTGTCACCCAAACTGAAGACCCAACTCCGCCGACTGTTATTGTTCCGCCGCAGGCCAGATTTGTTAGTGATAGTATTTTGTCGATTCTTGCAATAGAGATAGATGAACCGCAGCCAGAAGTCAATATATCTCCACGGTTGAGTATGGTTCAAAGTGATACTCTCAAAGCAGTCATAGATAGTAATTATTTGAATCCGACCGGGATTGAACGTAGACCTCACGATTATAAAATGAAAATTCGCTTAACGGATGATACACCGTTTCATTGCTCACCAAGAGCACTTTCGGTATTTGAACGAAAAGAAGTTCGCAAGAAGGTTAAAGATATGCTAGAAAGGGGTATTATTAGACAAAGTAAGTCCCCTTATGCATCGGCGGTAGTACTTACAAAGAAAAAGAACGGTGAACTACGCATGTTCATCGATTACCGCGCACTGAATAGGAAAACGATTAGGGACAATTTTCCCTTACAGCTTATTGAGTATTGTATAGAATTTTTAGGAGGTAAACAATGGTTTACGTTGCTCGATCTGAAAGATGGTTTTTATCAAGTAGGAATGGATGAGGGCTCCGTACAGTTCACGTTATTTGTAACGCCGGATGGGCAATACGAGTATTTACAAATGCCATTCGGGCTAAATAATGCGCCAGCTGATTTCCAGCGGATTTTGCATGAAATATTTCAAGACCTGATCGAGATGGGCAAGCTAATTATTTACTTAGATGATATTCTAATTGCAACGCCTGATTTCGACTCCCATTTAAATATTCTTACCGAAGTTCTGCACCGCCTTTATGAAAAAGGATTGGAACTTAAGTTAAGCAAGTGCAAGTTTGGCTACGATGAGCTGGAATATTTGGGTTATTTCGTGAATGCATCAGGTATCCGTCCAATAGATGCCCATATTCAAAATATTAAACAGTATCCTATGCCTAAAAATCAGATTGAGCTGCATCGATGTATTGGCTTGTTCTCGTATTTCCGCCGATTTGTACCTTCCTTTTCTACAATAGCTAAGCCACTTCTACAACTATTGCGTAAAGAAAATAAGTACGATTTTTCTACTGCCTGTGTAGAGGCATTTCGAGATCTGCGCGACAAACTCGTCAGTGCACCGGTGTTGGCGATTTATAGCCCTGAAAGCGAAACGGAATTGCATTTTGATGCAAGTAGCCTAGGGTTTGGGTCAGTCCTAATGCAGCGCCAGAACGGCAAAAAATTTCATCCAGTATCCTATTTCTCGAAAACTGCTACTCCGGCAGAGTCTAGATACCACAGATTCGAGCTAGAAACTCTTGCTATTATCTACTCATTGCGGCGTTTCCGAGTATATCTGGAGGGTATACCATTTAAAATTATCACTGATTGCAATTCTCTCACGCTTACCCTAAACAAGAAGCAGGTGAACCCCAGGATTGCCAGGTGGGCTTTAGAGCTCGAAAACTATGATTACACGATACAGCACCGAAGTGGGATGTCTATGGGACACGTAGACGCATTGAGCCGCTGTCACATAGTTGCTGCCTTAACTAGCGACGAGGTAGATCTTCATATCCAAGTGGCTCAGAGCAGGGACTCAGAAATTAAAAGGCTTCGGGAAAGACTAGAGCTGGAAACGCTTGATCAGTATGACTTGCGGGACGGCTTAGTTTTCCGTAAGGTTGAGGGTAATCGGTTGCTCCTCTGCGTACCTGCCGAAATGCGAGATAACTTAATAAGAACGGTACACGAGAAAATTGGCCACTTAAGAATCGACAAATGCCATAACCAGATTCGAAAAAACTACTGGTTTCCTAATATGAAAAATGAGATTGAGCGATTTATTAAGAACTGCATTAAGTGCCTCATGTACTCGGCGCCCGCTCACTTGAATGAGCGCAATATGTACAGCATCCCCAAGGAACCGGTTCCGTTTGACACGGTCCACCTGGATCATTTCGGGCCTTTGCCTTCCTTATCTTCCAAACAAAAGCATATACATGTGGTTATTGATGCTTTCACGAAATTTATGCTATTATATCCGGTTAACTCGACTAGCACTAGGGAAGTGTGTGCTTCAATGGACAAGTATTTTAGCTATTATAGCCGTCCGAGGCGTATGGTTACTGATCGTGGTACTAGTTTCACTTCAATCGAGTTTGCAGAGATTATCTTCTCCGGAATAATGTGGAACATATAAAGGTTGTCGTAGCTTCTCTCTAAGCCAATGGGCAAGTCGAACGGGTAAACAGAGTAATCAAGGCAATGTTAAGCAAAGTGAGCGAACCGGTTAACCAGGCGGATTGGTCTACCAAACTATCACAGGTAGAATACGCAATCAATAACACTAGACATAGTTCGACGAACGAATCTCCAAGCAAATTACTATTTGGGGTAGAACAGCGTGGAACCGTTATCGACGAGCTTACCGAGTACTTGGAAGATAAACTTGATTGCGGGACAGTCCGCGACCTTGAGGTAATCCATTTAAGAGCGTCAGACGCCATTCAAAGATCTCAGGAATGCAACGAGAAATACTTTCTAAAACACAGCGTGCCGGCTAGGACATATACAGTCGGTGAGTTCGTGGTAATTGAACATGTTGATACCTCCGCTGGTACTAATAAGAAATTTATTCAAAGATATCGAGGTCCGTACGTTATTTACAAAGTATTGCCAAATGATCGCTATGTAGTAAGGGATATCGATAATTGTCAACTGACAAAATTACCATATGACAATGTTATTGAAGCCGCGCGAATAAGAAAATGGGTTACACCAGCAGAAGATCCGGGCACTACAACGACTAATATTTGGAAAGCAACACTAATCTAGTTAAGGGTTCAGAATATCAGAGCGGGGCTTTGTTTTTGATACAAATTTCTTGTCTTAATTATTATCCTCTAAATTTTTAATCACTATGATCGCGGTCGATCATTATGACAGGTCGGCCGAGTTGTAATGAGAATATTTGTAAGGCATAATCTAAATGTTAACGTAGCTTTAAGAAACTATACTTATCTAGCGCCCTCTGCAGCTAAGTAATCAAAAGAGCGAGAAATGAACGGCCATATCGTTTTATAAAACTAGGTCATTCTGATTGTAGCAGCCGAGGAGGCAAGTTTTAAAATAAAGAAAACCGAAAACTTCAATCGAGTTTTATTAATTAAAACAACTCCTCATCGAAATAAGTATTTTTATTCGATTTTTATAAAATGATCAGTCAATTTCCGGTCTCTCGACTAATCAGAGACCGTTAACTAAAATCCGGAATGTGCCATTGACATTTCAGGTTCCACATGGGCATTATTTGAATAGCTACTTTAAAGTGGTGCGATTTGATTATTTGTTCTGATATTGTGAAGTTTTGTGAGACTTTGCGGGACTAATCTGTTGATGCGGGACATTTGATGATGCGGGACAGTTATGCCTAATGCGAGACTGTCCCGCAAAATCCGGGACGTCTGGTCACTATGTGCAAAATACATACATTCAACCTACCTACATACATACAAAATGTATAGGTCTGTTTCTTTACTTTCTGCTCCAAAAATGGTAAGTTCATTGACATATAATATATGGACTGCTAGTGAAATTTCATTTTTATACATCGTCTACGGACACTTTGGTTCCAATACAACTTTCGCCACGTGGTTCGTAGGGACAGCAAAGTGAAATAATTATCAACCATCAAACAAATTTTACATAGAAACTTTGGCCATCTATTGCCGTATATACGAGTTACCGCGAAAATACGTTAAATTTTAAATTGTTGCCGCGTTGGTAACAACAGATGACACTACCAAAATTTCAATACCAAATTTGAAAATAGCCGTTACATTTCTTTATTGACCCATAAACTAGATAAATATGGTAAATTTATTTGGAATTAATTTTTTGTGTTGATTAATACTTTATATGTTTGCTTTATAATGCAGTACAACTTCTCACAATTTATTAAAAAAATACTTAAATCACAAACCATCGGCTTTCGTGAATTCAAACACAATCTAAGTTTCAACATTTCTCCGCTACAAAACAAGAGGGCTAGTGCTTATGTTGGAACCAACGGGAAGTTGGGCACTAGCAGTCCATATATACATACAGTAGAATCCGCTTAAGACGCTCACGCTTAAGACGCTATCTCGCTTTTAACGCTCTTTTTCTCTGGTCCCGTCATTCTGACTAGAATTCGTGTGAAATAAAATCCGGTTAATACGCTCTATTTCCCGTCTAATACGCTCATACAGGTACACGATACACGTCGCCAATTCTTCTTCTTCTTGTTTTTGCATGTTTTTCCAGAAAAACGATTCAGTACATTGGGATATACGGTGACGCTTTAAAAGGTACCGATTTAAAAGGTATCATTTCAAAAGTGTCAATTCAATTTATGTTGACACCTATTCACTGACTTGCAAGTCCATGCCGACGGAGCTCAAGACAAAATGCTCATCCAACACTCCAATTGCATCAAAAGTCGAAATTAAATCGCATCCTAACCTACATTCTTTCATTTATCACAAAAGCTACTCTGTGCGATGTACTGCCTAGTCCTCTTTCATTACAATAGCCACGCTATTCCCACTGACAACGCGCACAACGTACGAGAAAATAGAAACCAAAAGAACTTAATTGCATCTTTCACTTTCGTTTAAAAAAACTCATCAATCTTGCATACATATCCTTACGTTGCCGTTGCCTGCTTTCATTCCCCCATTTTATCTGTCAACAAAGAAACAAACACGAGGAATAGTACTAGGTACTTTGTACGAGTATCTAAATACACACATTTGTATGTACAGAGTACAGTGAAACCTTGGTAAGTTGGCCACCTGCGGTGGGTGCAAGAACAACTAAATTACGTAAAAAAAAACAGCAGGAATATGTTTTACATATAAGTATGTAATTTTACCGCTATATCTAAACGTTTTGATCGGTCAACCGAAAATATTAAACAAAATCCATCACATATTACCTACCCTTGGGCAATTTTCGATATTACCGGAAAAAAGCTATCCATCGCGACAGCCTGGGGAAGGTACAAAGATTAGCGTGTCTGTGCATCAGTGGATCACTAAGATCAACACCCTCCGCAGCATTAGATATTCTCTTGTTTCTCCCACCCTTTAATATAACCGGTAAGCAAATGGGAGCCAGTGCTGCCATAAGACTCAAAAGCACACACAATACTAGATAACCTAACTCTCCCCGTGCCGAAGCTCAATTTTGATAAAACATTTTAAGGTCACTATTCCCGATAGGTCCTTCTGCGGTGACTAAGGTGCTATAACAGACAAGTCGATATACTTCTATACTTATGACTCTAAAACCAATTATGGTGTAGGTGTAGGAGCAGGTGCTTTCTCAGACAGATTAAAACAAATCTCTCCTGATCACTGTAGCGTGTTTCAAGCGAAGCTTATGACTATTTCGAAAGCACTGTTTTGGATCAAGGGGAATGTAAAATCCACTAATGATATTAGCATTTTCTCCGGTAGTCAGACGACCTTGAAATCTCTGGAATCAGTCTCATCCACTTCTAAGACCACCTCCAACTGCCGCTCATCTCTGGCAGTTTAATGTTCACCTTTGCTGGGTGCCGAGGCACAGAGATAATCCAGGGAATTGTAAAGCTGACGAGCTCGCTAAGCTAGGAACAACAATACCTATTCTACCCGATAAGAAGAATATAAGTATGCCCCTCGCTACTTATAAGCTAGCACTCAAACTTGACAGTCAATAGAACCAATGCTAGATGGAAAGGTAGATCTACCTGCTTTGCCACCAAACAGATCTCGCCTAGACTAGATCTAAACCGCTCCAAAGACATTTTGTCCCTAAAAGGACTACTACGAGTAATTAAACTGCCTTATAGGCAAGGATGCAACTAGGCTTGGCATCATTTCTAATGACTTCTGTAAAAGTGGCAGAGACGAAGAAGAGGAAGAGAGCCCAATATCTTCTCTCTTCATGCCCATCTCTTTCCCGTAGTACGATCTCAGTGACCTAGCACAAAAAGACGTGGGAAGCCTTTTTTGCTTTATATGAAGCTTCAAATGGTTGTCATGAAAAGCGGGGTTAACTATCCCCAAGATCGTTGGGCTCTTTAGACCTTAGTGTGCTGGTACTCGTTACCGGCAGCCACTGCTACCTAACCTAATCCAACCTACCATTGGCCAACTTCGGCAAGTTATTTAATATGAGAGAGAGAGGGATAGAGTTTTCAAAATGTGCGGCCAAGTTCCAAGATATCCAGGTGGACAACATATAAAGATATTTTGAGACAATTTTATTGGTGCAGTTAAAAATATTGGCCAACTCCGGAAAGTGGCCAACTAGACAGGTTTCACTGTATATACTAGCGAACGAGTATAAGTCTATAGCGTATACGCAATTATTTGTTTTTGTTTTAGCTGTTTCCATCCTTTTGTGAAGGACACCTTGCAGCTGTAGTAATATTCTCTTTTTATTCATGACAATGTTCGTGTATCATCTTTTCCTGTCATTTTGGAATAATTGTCAACGAATCGTGACAGTAAGCGAGTGAGTGGGAGTGCAATTGACATAAGGTACTTTCTGCTCCATTATTAATCTGTCAAATGTCATCAGACATTTAAATGAGCTTTGAGATGTTTGTTAATTTAAAAAAAAAAAACACACATGTGTACAAACATTCACACAAATAAAGCAACATTCAAAGGAAGATAAATCTTAATTTGCTTCAAATAAAGAGGGATCCGTGAGACCAAGGCAGTGTGTCCCAGAGCTTTCATAGAGTTTTTATAGTCGCAGCTGTTTTTATGTCGTCTGTTCACTATTCTATAAAGATTACAAAGGACACTACAGCACAGAAACATAAAGAGCAGTTATACATACGTATGTATGTATGTATGAATATCTCAAGGACTTGAACACAATAAGAGACAGAGATTTTAGGTAGTCTAAGCAGCATAAATCTTCAAGGACATCGCATAAATCTTAAATGGTGAATTGGATTTTCTTCTTATTTTTAGAAGAAAGATTATAAGTGGATTCGTATACGTATACATATAAATACATAGTACTTGTGTATATTTCACGAGTAATTAAACAAGTTTCTTTCGTTTTCATCGTTCTGGGAGTTTCCTCGCGCGTTTTATTTGCATTTACATATTAAAACGTGCAAGAGTCCGTTTGAGGTTATTTTTCAACAGTTGACTTAATTAATTACCAACTAAGCAACAACTGATTTACGGCTTGGGCTCGGATTGGGATTTTGTTTTGCGGATTTATGTGTACGTTTAATTTGCTATTTTATTAGTCATTTGGCAATAAGCCGAGCGATTATAACTATTGAACAGATGTTAGAGGAAAGATGAATTCATTTTTAGGTTATGGTAGGCGATTGCTGACAAAAAAAAAATCACTGACAGGTGAAAGGCGTAGACTCCCACAGATTTGCATCTCATAAGCGACTTTTCTTTTGTTTTATTTTTGCTTAAATTGGATCCGAAATTCAAAGCAATAAATTACATTTTTGTGGCCAAATTTTTAACGCTAATTAACGCTTCAGTTAATAAAAGGACGGCCTCTCAAAAAGCCATGAAAATCTCCCACAAACGCCACAAAGAAATAAAACTTTTTGCTAATAATAATAAAAAAAAAACAACAAAATTTGTGTAGCCTTTCACTTGAAACAAGGTCCAAGCTTAATTTGTAAATAAATCACAACAGGCGTCCCTTTCAGCTTACCCTAGTAATCCGTAGATGAGATGCTATAAGAACTCACTCGGCGAGGTATCCTTCGCGCTAAATTCAAATAAATCGGTTTTTGCAACCCTCCTTCTATTAGTTTCTTTTTGTTTTTTTTACTAGTTTTCAGTACTTCAGTCGTAACCTCAGCATGAGCTTTATTAAGGACATAGAAAAAGGCAGACAAGCACAAGGAACACAATAATGGTAATAAAAACAAAAATGTTATAAAACAAACTTACAGGCATCCTCAACCACCCCGCTGAATTGTATCCATAGAAATTGTAGGCATCCACCTGCCACTTCACAGATGTTGGATGGTGGATTCATTGTGCCTGTGACCTAGTTTCGGTAGAAGGAAGCACAAACTAAATTGTGTTCGTAGTTATGTTAGGCGGCCTCTCCGTTCAATTCTTCTCTCTGCAATAGTGTGGTTTAAAAAGTACTCGCGTTTGAATGGCTTTTGAAAACTAACTTGGTCCTGTAATCATGAGAAAGAATTTTCCCAATGGATGCTCTGAAGAAGTAAGCCTACGAACGAGTCCATTTGATATCTGTACGACTTCAAATGCATGCATGTCCTGGATGCGATTGCATATAAAATTAAATGGAAACATTTCCAAATACATGTATAGGAACCCAAACACAAAGCGGGGTACGGTAAGAGCTCCCTCATATCAGGATGTAGAATTTTACTGCAGGATTTGAAGTGCATATTGAGTTTATGTTTATTTTCTTATTGTTGCTGCAGTACAGTTGTAAAGTTTTATAGACGTTTCAAGCACTGTTTCGAAAATTTGTAAAAGTTTCATAAAAAAAAAAAACGGAACTATAAGGTGTGTTCGATGAGTTTAATGTGAGTGGAGGGCTATTAAAAGTTTACGAGTTTAACGAGGAGTTGAAGGTCGAATGGAGTGGAGACGTTTGAGAAGTCATGCATGGAATCGGAATGAAGGCACACCTAAACAAGTTCTATTTCACACAAGGACAAATATTGCATAAATATAGTAGCTTGTAAATGTAAAAGTATTGTAAAATATTTGCCACTAACAACTTTGTTATCTTTTTTGAAAGACAAGCTACCCTCGAAGCTTGTATGAAGGACACATATCGCCCAATATCAGGATAGCATCCGACCTGGCAAATCGACAGCACTGTGCCAAATCTCGGAGAGAACGAATTTTAAATCGATACCTATGTGTTCTATTCATCCTCTTCAAAGCCGCATACGTTACCATTTATCGTCATCAGAGTTATTCAAGGCGATGGCCATTTCGGAATCCTAAGAAAACTGATCTTATAGAAGTTTATCTACCTACATATGTAGGTGCAAACGTGAACTCCACCAACGATGAAAAATATTACTACTTCGGTCTGCCCAAACAGCTAACCCAAAGGACTAGAATCATGCTCAATGGCTTGCTTTATGGACCCGAATGCTGGACAATGCTTTATCAAACATGATTTTTCCCTCCCGTTACGATCTACAAAACAAGACATTTTAAGGATATTCATAACCCCTTTAGCGCGCGAAATAAATACTTGAACTTCGTAATTTTTTTTTAATATATTTCCTTTATTATATATGTTCTATTATAATTACAATTTTAGTTCTTTATTTACTAGGAATAATACGGCCGCTGTCTTAAGCAGGGCTGCACCGTAATATCCGGATGAGAGTTAACTATCAACTCCTACTCAGATCGAATCGAATGCCCGAAGAAGGTTTTGTTATTTTGAACATTTCAACATGGTCCCCAAATTGACTTGCTTGGACTTACATTTTTCAAGAGGTCAGCCGAATGCATTGGTTTTATTCTCCCTATTTCTCAATAGGTTAACCGAATGCATTGGTTCACTTTCCTTGTTTACATTTTCGGTCATCGTTACTTTTATGGGTCACATAAAAGTGACGACGATAAGAATTTATGGTGTGCAATTGAAGAATGCAAACACAAGCAAGTATGGTGACACATTGTATTTTATATCTATTTTTTTTTTATTTTTATTTTTTCTTTAAGAATTACGACCAATACTTAACTCGCGTGAATTATAAAAAAACATAAAAATTAAGATAGGTAGTTATGCGAGTAAGTTCTGAGCTGTATTCAAAAAAACATTCTAAGTTTGATGTCTGGTACCATCTGCGAGGAGCCCGCAGCCCGCAAGTCTAATGAGCTCTTGGAAGTTATGGATGTAGTCTTGAAGGCATAAATTCATTGACTGTATTGATTCGGCAACCTGGAGACAGCAGACGGTATGATGATAGACCATGTTTTCAAATACAAATATCTCGGTCATGAAATAAGAATTACGAGAGACAACTAAACCCGGGAAATCCGACGCCGCATCGGACTAGACTGCGCAGCTTTTGGTAAAATAGAAATATACTAAAGAGCGACATAGCCACGGGTTTGAAAAGGAAAATATTTGAGCAATGTATATTGCCAGTCATCATATATGGAGTGCAGACCCTAACCCTAACAAGATGTACCATCAACAAACTGGAAGTAGCACAACGAGCGATGGAGAGAGCGATGCTGGGAATAAGCAGGAGGGACCGAGTTACAAACGATGAAATAAGAAGAAGAACTGTAATATCTGATATAACCACACAGATAACAAAGGCGAAATGGACATGGCAAGAATAACGGACAATAGATGAACAAAAGGCTAATTGAATGGAGACCAAACGAAGACATGAGACACAAAGGAATACCACCATCACGCTGGAGTGAGGACATTAAGCGAATAGTAGCAGACAACTGGATCCGCACAGCACAAGACAGTATAGAATGGACATTATTGGAGGAGGCCTACGTTCAACTTTAGACAAGACAGGTTTGATGATGATGATGATTGATTCGGCCACATCGAGTGAATGGATGACAATGCTCCAGCTAAAAGGGTCTTCGAATTCCCAATCCCTGGTTCGCGAAGAAGACGGAGACCGGTCTAAGGACCAAGCAATCCGGAACGTCAGAAAACTTAGTTTTGTTAGCTAAAAGCAGCAAGCCTGGGACCGTGAATCTTGGAAGGTAGCAGTTTAGGCTCTAAACCTTCTAGGGTCGTCGGCCTAGTAATTGATCACCAAGGTTGCTAAATATCACACTTTTTGGGTTCTTATACATTTAACCGTAAAAAAGCGTATAAAAGTGTATAAAATTGTATTAAAATGTATAAAACTGTATTTAAATGTATAAAAGGGTATAAAAGTGTATCTTACTTACTTAGTTGGCGCTACAGCTCGAGGTGAACCGGGGCCTCCTTCTCGTAACCATTTGTGTGTGCGTGTTATATTTTTGCACGAATGGAAGGGAGTTACACTTTTTTGCCGACTCGGAACGGCGAGTTTAGAAGCTCAATCGTGACAAATGATACTCTTTGATGCTTGTCAGACATTCGAAAGAGGTGGCACCGTGAAAAAAACTCTTTTAGGTGTTAGAGCCGGCCAGGGGTTGAACCCGGGCAGCATTGCGTGGTAGTCCAACGCACTAACCACCACGGCCACGGTGACCACAAAAAAGTGTATAAAATTGTATAAAAGTGTATAAAAGTGTAACTAAAAGTGTATACAATTTTACAAGTACCTATAATAATAAGTGCCTATGCCTAGTCTCTTTCTCAGCAAGAGTAACAAACAGATACCAGAAATCAGGCTACCTAACCAAATCGTGAAGTATCGTATTTTAACTGGAAAAACTTAATTTTTTTGTTTCGTGATCGCTCATTTTTGATTCAGCTGTTTTATTCCTCAAATGCTTATTTTTAGAATCTTTATGCATTTCTTTGACTTTTATACATTATTTTTAGTTTTATACCTATTCGTTACTTTTATACAGTTTTATACACCAGCAATATTTTTCAGATGTATAATACACACTTTTATACACGTAAAAAAGTGTGTATAATACCTTAACTATTATACGTCTACAACCCTGCTGATCACTTAACTGATGGTCGACTTTCATGGCGTAGACATAAGGGGCATACACGTTTCAACTGTGAATTACAGCATTAACGGTTGCGTCAGTAACTTGCATACTTTGATCTCCTGCAGAGACACTTATCGCAAACATCTGATGAAAAAATCCTGTTAGGTTAGACCCGATAATTGGTTTGCACTTTGATCTGATTATAGCCCACAGAGTGCCCAACCAAGCCTCACTTTGATGACAGTTTTGTCCAAATATACTCTGATGCCAAAATACACAAAATTGTTTTTCTTCAATACCATTGCAAATCCACTTACGTCAGAGATCTTCTAATGAGGTTTTCATCAAATTTCCGTATATGGATCTATTTGCAGTTTACGGACGTCAGACTCCTTTTCGTACACCATAAAATCCTTGCAGCAATATTCAATAAAATGCCAGAAATGAAATTCTAAAATAAATACAACTTCAGAGATAATATTACCCCGGTTGATTGTGCCAGTCTCTAAATATATCTTGCCGGATATTTTCAGGAAATACCTTTCATCAGTAGCTTCGTCTCTATACGTGTCGACGACATCGTTGTCAACTTCCTCCTTCTTTTGAAAATGCAGCCATAAAATCCTTCCAACAGCATTCCGCCTTCTAGTTTCTCATACATACATGTGCATTCTCTGCTGTACGCAGACATACACACATACCAAAGAAATACCATTGATGAAAATTCATGTGTCCAGGATTTTATAGCTTCGACAGGAGGTGTCCGTTTAAGTGAGGCGAACGTAGAACGTGTCCATCCGAAAGAATTATTCTGCACAACATCACGTAGTAGAATGACATCACCTCGAGTGTCGGACTGGACCATGAATGCACAACAAGCTGTCATATTACTTGACACACACGCAGAAGGGTGGATGTTTTAATACGCTCTTTCCGGATCCGGTTTTCTGTCAATAAAATTGTTCTTCCATTTTGCAAGGGCGGTGCCGGTCGGCCAAATAATTTACAGTCAAACGATAAAGCAGAATTCTATCCGAAATTGTTGCCATTTTACGATGGCAGCACTTTGATGGTCATGAAATGTATGTATGCAAATTTTGTTGCCACTTCGGTGCTCAGAGTTGCATGATCTCTCTTCTCACTACCGCCGCGCCGTTTCGATACTTGAGAGTTGATGTGGAATTCGTCTTCTTTGTTGCGCTGTAAAATTGGAGTTGTGTAAAAAAATTAGGAAATTGAAATTATGCTATGACCGCAATAAAACTGGACGTTGCTGGACGAAGGAGTACGTCGGTCACATGGGGTAAACAAAGGTACTGGTGATTGTTTTCTTAATTCAATCAGAAAAGGGTTTTATTCGGAATTTTGATAGATCGATGATTCTAAAATTGGAACTAAAATTGAGTTCTGGAGCTTTGGGTTTATGAAATACACTTATATATATTGTCTGTTTTTCTATAACATCTCGCTTTTTTTTAAGGTATTTTTACAGGACAGATAAAAATGTTAGAATGAATGGTCCAAAACCATAAACCTGTGCCCACACATATTGCCGTAAAACAAGCTCAGTTTTAATGACTCATAAGGGATATGCCAGACCACTACAAAGGAACTGACAGGTAATTCTATATATATGTATGTATCAACAAATATTACTACTTCGGAAGAAAATACATATGTAGATCTGTTCCCGCACTTTGTACACCAAATTTCACAGATTCTTAGATTTCAAGGAGTGGGGGCAAAAATCTCTCAGAGCGAGATGGAAGTGTGAAAAAGTACAGGAACGCATTGAACAACAAACAATGGAAAATGTATGACATTTGACAGATTTGACAGTTTTTATAAAGCTGCCGAAAGAAATTTCTGAGGCTAAAATTCGTAGCATAAGGAAATTTCTTAGTCCCTTACTCTCTTCTGCTAAAAACTACGAACAACCTTTGTACGGGAACAGAATTTGACTGATTTTCGTAGTTTTTCGTAGTTTTGGACAAGTACGTAAACAGACCTAATATATTCCTCGCATATTTTTTTACAAGGAAACGCTGAATAAAAATTCTATTCGCATACTTGGCATCTAAACTATGAAGATGTATTAATTTATTTAAATTTGTTTTGATGTATATGAAGGTATTCACTTCAGTTAGAGCTATTTATTTAATATGTATATTTTTTTTTAATTCAAATAGCCGAAAGCTTATTATTAAATAGCTTTCTAAATAGTAAATATTTATAAAATTAATTAAAATCTAAATATAAACATGATTTAGATTTGCATTTAGGTTCGAAAATGGAAAATATTAGAATGGCAAGCTATTTGCGTTCGATGAAATGGTGGTTGCACTGGGTTTTTTGACAACCATGAAAATACACTGACAGTAGTCAGTGCGCCCTGGGGCTGGGGACATCATACAAACCTATAGTGACGATGAGGGGTTCGATAACGCGCTCTTCAAGGTCGGTGTGATACCTTTGTAATATCGTAGTTTTAATCTAAGCGAGTTATGTAGTCTAAGAGAATATTTGTGAAGTTTTTTGGTCCGCTATTACGGTTCAACGTCTCCGAGAGGCGACTGAGTAGTCAACAGAATGCATTTCTGCTGCAGAACTTCCATCGGCCGGAAATGTCCTGGCCAGTGTTATTTGGGATTTACTGGGAATATTACACATCGACTATTTGGAAAAGGAAAAAACAGATACCGGCGCATACTATGCAGAGTTATTGGACAAATTCAATGAGAATTTGAGCAAAAAACGACCTCATTTGGTAATGAAAAAGTGCTTCTTCACCACGAATAACAGTGAAATTGATCGAATTGCTTTCCCATCCACTATATTTTCCAGATATAGCTCATTGGGACTATTTTCAGTATCCAAACTTGAAAAAATGGCTTGGAGTTAAGAGATTCGCATTTACTCCTTCGGACCTGCATTAATTACACGAATCATTAAACGATTTCCAACGCTTTCCAGTGTAGTTAGGATCTGAAGAATGTAAAATTTTTGCCAAAAAAAAAAACATCGTACCTCTTATAGATTTTTTTCTGCAGTTAGTTGAATTGCAATTGCAAGCCCGAATTTAGTCGAAAATTGATACCAACCGAAGATGGATAATGAACAATTCATAATTCGATGTTCGGAAACGATTATTTGTTTTCATCGGTAGCAATTCGTCACTGCTCCAGGAAATTCTCTTTCTTTTGACACCTAATTTGTTAAGATTGGTTAAGTGTGAGAGCCGCAAATGGTACCTATACTACAGAAATAATTCATGTACAAACATATATGTATGATGATTGTACTGAACTATCGAATGCCTTACATAATGTATACTGATAGGTAAGGTACACATGTCAATTATACAAAACTACAATTTAAGTAATAAGTCGCTATGTACTTAACTGTATCAGGTCAGAAAAATAATAAGGGAATGCAAAAAAGAGATAAATTCGACTGTATGGTATTTACATCTCTCAAAGGATCAAAATCCAATTAACTGTGTACATACACTTTTAAATTAATTGGGTTCTGAGAAAAATGGTAATTATTTTCCAGTTATAAGCATATCTTCCCATCGGATTAATGTAACCAAAGTTACAATAATTATTAAACTCGAAGAGCGCAGAGAACCAATCATAAGTGTATTCACCCAAAATATGTAACTGTTTGAGTCAATGGCATGATTGGGGAAAAAAAATCTTTCATTGCGTTTGTTATTTCAATAATCGCATCATTTGTAGGGGAGTCGAGGGGGATTACAACATCAAACTCATGCGATGTAAGTAACTCTTTTGGGATTGCTTGGAAAGTAAGGTGTATGCTACTAATCCAGAAACACTTCAGCACCTGAAAAGCTGCTACTATTAATCCATTTTTATTGCAAAGATTAATCGAACACTTGGACATTCGATGATTGCCTGTGAACGAAGCCGTGCGGTGGCTAAGTAAACAGCGTTTCACGTGTATTTGCTATAAATCCAACCGTCAAATACAATGAAGGCGTAATAATTAGAAAAATATACCACCTTAACCTTAAGATTGGCATTTACTTAAGCAGCTTTGTGATTGAAATCTCAGGGATAATACAGTGCACATTTAGCCTCAAATTAGTGTTGGTTAGACATCGATAGTTTCCATTTCCGATAGTATCGATAGTTTTGGGAAGAAACTATCGATACTATCGATAGTTTTACCAAATTTTTAAAAAGCCTTAGAAAAAGGTTCCTATTAGGTACAAAACCTTATGAATACTAAAAATCTGATGAAATCTTAATATTTGAATTTAAAACAAGTTTAAAGCAATTAGAAATGTATCATTTCAGTTGTTAATTTGCTTTTTAAGATATACAAATCTGTGAAAACAAAAAAAAAAAAAAAGAGCTGGATGGATGGTAGCCCCAAAATAATATTTAGAGCTCATCGATACCAATTTTCTCCACGGGATATCAAAATAAAATACCTAAAACTATATATTTGTAGATAGGTAAGCGACACACCAGCAAATAACCCAACCCATACACTGCCAGCCTTATTCATTAGAATGCGCTAAACACATGAATATTCATGCACTGCATAAAGATTTATGTTGTCACTATATAACGATGCATTAATCGTTATTCATAAAACATTTTTTAGCCCATTAGAGGCCCCGCACACTACAGACTTTCTATCGGTCGATAGTTTGGTCGGGCTCTTAATCAGTATGAAAATATATGAGAGTGCGCACCGAGAGCTATAGTACGCTCAGAAAGATAGCCCTGCTGTGGTTTTTGGTAAAATAATTTGGATTTTGGAAGTATTGAAACTATCGATAGGGTTTTTTGATAGTTTTTTAAAACTATCGATAGTATCGATAGTAAAAGACTATCGATGTTTAATCAACCCTACCTCAAATTCTATTTGTGCAATTTCGTCTATCTAATCACGTGCCTTAACGGTTGCTAAATTACTTGGTACGCCTGAATACTTACGGTCGATATCCGCAGTTAGGTTTGACCTTATGAATACGTCTTCCGCCCTAAAATAAACTGCCTCACTGATAGAGAATCTATTCCACACATTGTCCTTGAATTGCAAATTTGTGTGCTTTTTCTTATGATGTCTTCCCTAATATTACTCTTAAATTCAATATGTACTCGTAAAACATTCGGTTCGGGCCTGGAAATTGTTTATTCAGAGAAACCTTTAAAGGTAGCCGATGCGGCGGCACCACCAACCATTAAATCGCTGATTAAGTGTTTAATTACCACTTACAGATTACCTCCTCCTCATTGCATAATCCGAACACAAAGAATCCTCCAAGGGCAAGCCAAAATGATGATATTTATTCGAGTACTTCAAGGACTCGAAATTAATATATGTAAACATTCCGAAACGCATACCAATGTGCAATTAATGCCATCCATGCATACATCCGAGGGAATTCCGTAGGAAATCCTCACCAAATCCGTTGGTGGCTCTCATCGGTTAGCTACGTCAAGCTCCAGTATAATTCGATTCGATATTCGGGTCAAATCCTTTGCTCCACGTTTGTTATCGGAGCTTAAATTCATTGTTATGATGGTTTCTGAGAAGGACATATGTACACATGTACATATATACAAATGGAATCCTGCCGCAGACAGATGGAAATGGATTGGATTCAACACACTAATGGTCTTGGCTGCGAAATTACTTTCGATTGTGGACCCAGCCAGAGCACCATTTCTTCGACGTCCTACACGAGAAATTACACCCCGTGGAGCTGAATGGAGTACCAATTTTTAGCATAATGCTGGACATAATAATGCCCTGGCTCCGTGTCATATAATTTGGAATGTAGCGATTGCTCTCAAATTGTATGGTATGAGGGCGATGGTGGTCAAATGGGGTTGAACGAGCATGGTCGAATGCACGAGTAGCTAGCTACATTCCGACATCCGTTTGGTTGGATTGAGAGGGTGGATATGTGTGTATGTGTGTGTGGGTTATAACTGAATTAGCTATATTTCTAGTGCGGTGCAGGATAGATTTAAAGTGACAGTGGTGGTTAGATGTTGTCAGTATGGTATTAAAAACTTTCAGACCATTACGTGTTGTAAGCACTCCACTCGTGGGGCCAACTGTTTTACTGTTGACATTTAGAGTATGGTGGTAAATGAGATTACAATGGAACTACATTTTGTTACACGCGTTGGAGGTTTTAGTTGGACACACTGAAAGCTAAATTTTAGGATACTAAATTGTATTCGGGAATGGGTTAAGCATATATTATGTCGTCTCTTAAGAGTAAGCTTTTATTGAATACTCAGCTTCTGTTAGGTAGTTAACACTAAAAACAAGAGTTATGACTTATGTCTAAGTGACTTTAAACATACTCTAAAAGTTGTTTTTTCAAATCAATTGAAGGCAAAATCATTCGTATGACTTTAAAGTGTTGTGCAAAAAAAAAGCTTGAATACATTTCTTTTAGGAATTTGGTTATTTAAAACCAAAAAGGAAACATAGGAAACTTATAATAAATGTTGGATCATAGACGCGTTTCTATAAACTTGAATTTTTTTTTTATCTATTGATATTCCAGGAGTAAAGGAAACTTGGAAAAAGGGAAATTCGTTGCTTGTGTGTTGCGATGTGTAGTGTTGAGAAAAAAAAACATTTACTTATTTCTTTCAGCAAAAAGCATACATATGTGTTATTAATGAGAGAGCAAAGAGCGCTCTCAGGTTAAGCCAGTCAAAGCACTGGAGCTGGAATTTGAATGCATATGGACACATCAGGATATTTGGCAATTATAATTATGGCGACATCAATTCAGACTAGAGTTGGGCAAACTAGTTCTCTTCACTGAAGTAGTTCAGTAGCACTCGTTCACTAAAAAGAACTAGTTCACCAATGTAGTTCAGTAACTCATTTAGCTCAGCAGTTCTTTTGGCTCAGTAGTTCTTTTAGTTCTGACTCAGCTTCACCATTCGCCTCTCACTTACATAGTACACAGACACAATATACGTTCATCTCATTTCTCATACTCATCCATAAGGTATAGTTTATATCCAGAAATAGACCAGTCAGTCGTTCGTATATGTTCCTTTACAAGTTCGATTGAGAGGAAATACGAAATTAAGGGTGGAATATAAAAAAAATGTGTGTATACCAAAGACACAACACACTGGAGTACGGTTGACTCGCACGACCATGCAACTCAAAATGGTTTGAATTGGATCGATGCAACAATCCTTTGGGTTGCGCTTGCGAGTTTTATCTCTCTCTCATACGGTAGTGAATTGTATTATACCTACTACTGTACTACTACAACTACAAAGGATACGTTTCCAAAAAATTCGTGGAAAAAAATCCGGTTTTGTATGGACATACTTCTTATCTGGTGAGCCGTAGACGTAGTGAACTACTGAGCCGTCACCGTCATCTGTATTGTGTTTGTGTTTCACAACTCACTAGTTCAGATATAGATTCAGATGAGAGGTGAGCCGTTGAACTACTGAACTAAACATATCTGAACTAGTTCATTTAGTTCACCAAAGTGAGCCGATCTTTTGAACGGCTCCTTCAGGAGTTACACAACTCTAATTCAGACTTCTCGTGGCCTTTCCAAGCAGAGAACAGTGGGAGAAAAACGAGGTATCTCAGGACGCTAAGTCTATCTACACCGATGCACAGTGTTCCGCGTAGTAGGTACATATACATATATTAAGTGAACACATTTTTTTTTTGACCATTTCATGTTATGGGGCAAAAAAAAAAAACAAAAAACAAATTAAAAGAATGAACATTTCTTTGATATATTTTTTTTTATATTGTGTATATCAGCTTTTTTCAACGTGTGGGTCGCGACCCCCTGGGGGGTCGCGAAGCAAATGTAAGGGGGTCGCGAGCTTCAAAATCAGAAATAAACACATTAAGTTCAGTTTTATTTATAGTTGTTTTATTTATATTAATGAGAGGGTTGGGCTTGTTTCTTATTAACTAATTTGTCAAACCGTGGAGTTATTCTGGAAACGCAAGTAATTAAATCATCTTCCAGTTCCATTCTGTTTCTGGCCTTAGTCTTTATGTTTAGCATCGAAGAAAACGTAAGCTCACAAAGGTAGGATGTAGCAAACGGTACTAACAGCCTGAGAGCTTCTCTTGTAAGATCTGGGTACTCGTTCCTTCTCTTCATCCAGAAAACATCAATCTTCTGAGATTGAAACTCCATTTTCAGCATTCCATCCGCAGAAAGTTCAATCAGTTTTTCCTTTATTTGCATATTAAGGTCAGCTTTATGTATGGATACGTCAAGAAAAGGATTTAGTATCCACCTTCGCTTATCATCGAATTCTGATTCGTTGGGAAAGTAGCTTGTAAGCCGATTTTGTAAGGTTTCTAGGCCCGTAATCATATCAGCGATATAAGCACCAACATTCAATGTTTGATCAGCTGAAATTTCTTGCACAATCTTTTCAATGGATGGAAACGATTCAAACGCCTGTTTTTGAAGAGAAGTGATCCATAAAGCGATTTTTTTTATAAATCCATTGATTTTATCTTTGGCTGATAGAATATTTTCCTCACGTCCTTGGAGGCTCTTATTTAAAATATTAAGATGCTCGAAGATATCAGTAAGATATGCTAGTTTTAAAAACCAAATACGATCACAAAAGAAGTCGGCATATTGTGGTTTTTCATCTTGTAAGTACATCAGCAATTCGTCTTTGAGTTCCAGAACCCTCGTCAAAACTTTTCCTCTGGAAAGCCATCTTACCTCTGTGTGAAACAGAAGATTTTCGTGAAGTGAACCCATATCTTGACAAATCTTTCGGAACAGTCGAGTTTGTAGGGCTTTACCTTTAACAAGAATAACATAGCTAATAGTATGACAAACAAATTTATTAAAATGGATTACCTTTGATCGAATTCACAACTTGGACGACATTTTTAAGTACGCTATTCAAATCAGGTGGTAAACACTTGGCTGCAAGAGCTTGACGGTGAAGAAAACAGTGCATCCATCTAGCGTTTGGCATAATTGATTTTAATCGCGCGATCAATCCACTTTTACGTCCAGTCATAGCCTTGGCACCATCGCTGCAAATAGCAATGCATTTCGTCCAATCGATGTTGTAGTCATTCGTGCTTTCCAAAAACATGCTGTACAAACACTCGCCAGTAGTATTCGTGGGAAGTGCTTTGCAAAATAAAATTTCTTCCATAATACATTCATCCGCTTCGAATCGTATAAAAGCCACAAACTGCGCGCAACCTGAGATATCTGTTGATTCGTCAAACTGTAAACTGAATTGCGCACTTTTATTAATTAATTCGAATAACTGGTCACGAATATCATCTGCAATAGCACTTATTCTGCGTTGCACGGTATTATCAGAGAGTGGTATGACTCTAAGTTTGTCTGCTTCAGGCTTTCCGAGCATTATTTCCACCATATCAAAGGCCTGCTGGCAAAATCAAACTTTCGGCAATTGTATGTGGCTTTCCTGTTTTAGCCACTCGAAACGCTACATGGTAGCTCGCTAATAATGCTTTCTCGTTTACATTGGATGCTGGGTGTAAGGTAGTTTGCTGCTGGTGAAGACATTTCAATTTCCTTTCAAAAAACTCCACTGGCTTATCCTTGTGACTCGGATGTTTTGTTGTAAGATGACGAAGCAGTTTTGAAGGCTTTAAGCTTTCACGAGAAAGTACTTGAGAACAAATTACACACTGTGGTTTATTATTTATGACAGTAAAGCCAAATTTTAAGTAGTTGTCATCATAAAGTCTATTTTTCTTCGCTTTCGAATCAACACCACTATCACCAGAAGTCGAAGGCTGCTCGGGTACAGATCTTTTGAGAAACTTATCCATTTTATAGTGCAAAATGTTACAGAAAAATAAAAAAACTCAGAAGAACTCAGAACTCAGAACTCAGTGCAGCGTCAGTGACTTCGAACTATAAAATAAACCAAATCAAACCAAATCTGCGAAAAAACGCAGAAGGCGTTAAAAACGCACACATGAAAACGCATAAAGAAGAAAAACGACTACATAACATGATTCCACCAGTGATATATAGAGTTATACACTTACTACTTCACCCGTTCGTTATCGCTTTTTCGTTTTTATAACCCTTTGCTGGTTTTTTCGTTTTTATAACCCTTTGTTCGTTTTTTTCGTTTTTATAACCCTTTGTTGGTTTTTTCGTTTTTATGACCCTTTGTTCGTTTTTTCGTTTTTATGACCTTTTTTTCGTTTTTATGGCCCTTTGTTGGTTTTTCGTTTTTTCGTTTTTATAACCCTTTGTTGGTTTTTTCGTTTTTATGACCCTTTGTTCGTTTTTATGACCTTTTTTTCTTTATTTCGTTTTTATGGCCCTTTGTTGGTTTTTCGTTTTTATAACCCTTTGTTGATTTTTTCGGTTTTATAACCCTTTGTTCGTTTTTTCGTTTTTGTAGCCCTTTGTTGGTTTTTTGGTTTTTTCGTTTTTATAACCATTTGTTCGCTTTTTAGCGGCCCACCTCTAATATACAATATATTAAAAATATACAGCGACATGTTACTAGACACTCACCGTTACAATATTGCAAGTTTGCACATTTTTTTATTATTTTAATTTTAAAGAGGGGGTCGCCAAGTTGTTTTATGTGCTCAAAGGGGTCGCTATTCTGAAAAGATTGAAAAACACTGGTGTATATCATATTCGTCATCACTGCTGCTGTTATTGAGTGAGTCTTCAGATTCGAAGTTTTTATCTGGATCAATATTTCGTTGCTGAGGTAATGGTGGGACAGCAGGGCCGACTAACAGAGCCATAACATACGCTATAGTGATGACCTACAAATAAAAGCTTTACTTTTTATGTGCACTCTGATTTTTTCGCAGCCTATAACTTAGAAGTCAAGTTTTGTTTGAAAATAAAAATTTAATTGAGATATTCAAAAGTCAATCTTACATCTTATGATTACAAAAAAATCTTTAAAAAACCGTTAAATTGACTTTCAAAATTTATTAGAACTATCTACTCACTCTGGTTAGTTCAATCTATACTAATTTGGTTTGATTTTTCACACAAAAAGATTAAAAATTCATTAAATACAAATGGATCACTAATTGTACACTTGACCTGTCATGTAACACACTCTACTTTGACTTGCTCTAAAGTCATTTCCACGCTCTAAAATAAAGGGAAAATGTTGTTTACTTATCTTTCAGTTACCCGTTATAAGAATTGCGTTACTAAGTACTCTCAATTTTGTCATGAATTTTTCGAATTTTGTCCACTTATTAGTGTGAATGGAACACTGTGCGATGGGTCAAAGATGTTCATACATAGGTATAGGAGCGAGTTGCTTCTCAGAGGAACTGGAAATAGGCAGCTCCATACAACTCCCAGATTACAGCAGCGTCTTTAGGGATGAGCGATGTTGGCAAAACATCGATATTGACATCGATTTCGACATCGCTGACTGAACATCGATGATCGATAATAATCGAACTCAAAACATCGATGTTCTATAACATCGATGTTACAGAAGGAATTTATAGAATGTTGACTAATGACGTAAAAAAACAACATAGGTACTTGCATGGGAGTGGCACGAAATCGTGACTTACAAAATCCCATATACAAAAATATCCCGAAAAAATCAAACACGATGTTCTTCCCGAAATCGGAGAAAATAAAAGTATAAGGCATGCTAAGTCTTCAATTTAAAAAATAAAATATTCAAAATCTTTTCTCAAATTAAAATTTATCTCAAATTTAGAGTCGGTTCTGTTTTGCTAAAATCGATGGTCGATGTTTTCTTCTTAAAATCGATTATGCGATATTTTGTTTAGTCTCTCAACATCGATGTTTTGTGAACATCGATGAACATCGCTCATCCCTATGCGTTTTCCAAGCTGCGGTTCTAGCAGTGACAAAGGCCGTCCATTTGGTTTCAATGATGACAATATCGCGAGATGATATCATAATTTACATTGACAGCCAGGCGACTATAAAAGCAAGAGCTGCTACGCAAATAACATCTAAGCTTGTAAAGTGTTGCCGTGAAGAGCTAAAACGCTGCTAGGTCCCTGGTTACAGCGAGATACCAGGCAACGAAGCAGCAGATGAATTGGCCAGAAAGGGCTCAGCAGCCCTAGGTAGAGAAGGAGCGGATGGAATGGTTGAGCCAACTTTCTATAACCTTAGAGCCAGTATTGAACAAATTTTAGCAATTGAATCAAACAACATGTGGAAATCACTTACCGCCTGCTAGGTGTTAAGAAGATTGTGGCCAGAATACGACAAAACAAGAACAGAGAAACTCCTACAAAAAGACAGGAAGTCATTGTCAATGCTGATAGGAGTGCTAACTGGGCACAGTACTCTAAGAAACCACTTGAAAAAATTACGTCTGAATGATGATGACATTTGCAGGGGATGCGGTGACGAAGAGACACATGAGGACACAGCCCATTTCCTCTGTCGCTGCCCTAACCTCTGTCAACTGAGAAATAGAACCCTGCGCAAATTCTTCTTCGAACACGTCGACGAGCTATCGGATGGATCGCCATCTAACCTGCTTCAATTTGCTAGCGCCTCGGGCTGGAGGCGGGAAAATTTGAGAAAGACTTATTTCAAGACTAATTTCCAGTGCATATTTATTTATTTTTTATTTTAAAGTTTCGGATGAAGTCCGGATGAAGTCCCTTCCATTCGTGCAAAAATATAACACGCACACACAAATGGTTGCGAGAAGCAGGCCCAGGTTCACCTCGAGCTGTAGCGCCAACTAAGTAAGGATGAAGTCCAACGCACTACCCACTTCGGCACGCGTCGCGGTCGGCGCGTCCAAAAAATACAGCGAATTAAAAAAGCACAGCGGTTGTACGGCAAAATATAAAATGTCAAAGATTGCAATCAGCTTCAAAAAACAAACATTCTATTCCAAACCATAATACAGTAATTTGATTAGTTTTAACCATCGAAGTCACCCCGAAGGTTAAATATTAATTCGAAATGCCTGCTGCTACCCTTATTGCATTGAAAAACATAAACCACAATGTCTATGTCTATGTCTAGTTATCAGCCCTATTTTATCTGTCATCTCTCTCATGACCTGTTAATGTGATCCCCTATAAAAACCATGAAAATAAAGCGCCTGCCCGATTAACACACAACACAGGATTCGCCAAAATAGCCACACATAAACTGCGGGTGTGATCCCCTAAAATTAATCATACTACAACAGTATCCTAATCCAGCACCAGGACGACGACATACCCTCCTCCGGATAGTCACTGTCATTGTGACAAATAAAGCATTAAGTCTACTGGAAGTTGAGACTTGAGATAAGCGAAAATAAAGACAACAACCATTTTATTTCGCAGTTTTATCACGTTTTGTGGTTCCCCATTTCCCCATCTGCCTCATTCTTCTTCTCGCTCGAATTAAGTTTACGATACCATGTCATACGAACAATCAATGTCACGCGATCGACTGTGCATTTTCAAAGATAAAACGCCTCGGGCCTCGGTGCAGGCTGAGAAGCGCCGCGTGTGTGTGGTTTTGTATTATTCTTGGCTGCTCATTTTGAATCACGCCGCGGTAGCCTGAAAGCTTATTGACATGTTCAACATCGCGCCTCTATTGGAACGGAACAGTTGATGGGCCGGATGAATGTGTGTACATTCAACATCTCATTATCGTCGCGGCGTTAATATCCTGGAAAATTCTGGCGAAAAATTCCACGGAAAATCTTAATGCAAATATTTTTGCAATCGATAGATGCTGAAATTTGAATAAATTACGTGTAATGCGATGTAGAAGCGCTGGATGGAGTGTGAGCAGAACCTTTGGTTTGAGGGCCATAATGGATGTCAAGTAAATATGTTTCTTCTATAGAAAGGTGCATCTCACGTACAGTTTGTTCTCTTAGAGATGGGTGAAGCTTTTGTAGTGAATAAAAACTTGTTATGAATTGTAGGTACTTAAAGATTGAGAGTATTATGTATAGAATCCTTACTATAATAAAAATGTAACATTTTTTCGACTGCAAAGACTTTGTTCCCATTTGTCTTAAAAACTACTGCAAGAAATTAAATCCGGTTTTCACAGTTGGATTGCAAAATGTCTGGAATACAGGCATAGGATATATATTTTCGTTATCTACTATCCAGAAGCGGAAATGGTTGTATTTTACCAACGACCAGTGGAGATAATTTCGTGTGTGCGCAGGTTTTTTTTTCTGTGTTGTTTTTTTTATTTTGGAACTGTTTGAATGCACATAAGGCAGAATGGACGGATTTTGATGAAACTTGACATAGTGATTGCTTATGTTCTTGGTCAACATTTTTTATACTTTCTATCCCCCAAAATGATCTGGTTTTAGCAAAATATTGAAAAGCACTGTATATCTGTAACGAAAGTTTCAGCAGTTACGTGATGCGAACAATAGATTTTGTATTTTGTTGTAAAAACGCTACAGTGCGGGGTGGACCAAGGCCTCAACCAACAACCTCTTCCAGTTAGGCCGGTCCTTAGCTAACCGCCTCCAGTTACGCATTTCAAGTTGGTAGAGATTTTGTTCTACTCGTGCCACCTTAGGCGAGGTCGTCCTCTGCTGCGCTGACCCTCCGGGTAAGAGTCGAATATTTTTCGAGCCGGAGCGTTGATGTCCGCATTGATGTGGGCACCGTAGCGCAAGTGGTTAGTGCGTCGGACTACTGAGCCAGCGGTCTTGGGTTCGAATCCCGCCGCAAACACCTAAAAGTTTTTCACAGTGCCGACCTCTTTCGAATATCTGACAAGCATTAAAGAGTATCATTTGTCACGATTGAGCTTCTCAACTCGCCGTTCGGAGTCGGCAAAAAACTGTAGGTCCCTTCCATTCGTGCAAAAATATAACACGCACACACAAATGGTTGCGAGAAGCAGGCCCAGGTTCACCTCGAGCTGTAGCGCCAATTAAGTAAGCGTTGATGTCCATACGCTCTACATGTCCTAGCCATCTTAAAAACCCAATGTGCAGTTTTTTGTCCAGGTTGCCGTTGATGTTGATGTTAATTAAATAACTGCTGATAATTAAATAAATCTGAGTATGAAACGTGTTCTTCTAGAGATTCCAGAGCCAGCCGTCCTTCGCTCCACGTACTATATTCCCTTCAGATCCGAATAATGTTGAACTTGGACTCATCTGAAAAAATCAAAATAAGTTTTTGGCTCATTAGAGAGAATTGGTTTTTCACAGTTCTGGTTGCGAGTAAGCAATCTTTTATAAGACTTATTTCTGATCCGTCAGGCTCACAATAGTCAGTCCTTAATTTTTAGCAGTTTTAAATCGATCACGTGGACTTATTTGTTTTAAAAACCGATCTGTAACATTGCTGGTGGTTTTTCTGCAGCGACTCGTCACATTTTTTCCTTTAAATTTTTTTTTTATTTATTAAAAAACACTATAGAAGTGTTAGTTGAATATTACAATATAGTCTTAGGATTAGTAAGCAATTTTGTTTTAACTTAAATTAATAAATTTCTTCTTTTTTTTAGATTTGGTTAATTTAATTATTGTGATCGCTGCACTAATTCAAAAGGTTTAGTTATTTTAAGTCGCCTCAGTATATTCGTGTGGTCCAGGAGCCGCTCCTCATGCTTTTTTGCGAATCTATGGATCTCACTTTTTACGGACTCCACGGCAAGGTCCTTGTGGAGGTCTTCGTTCCTAATATAGAAAGGTGCATTTCCGATGTTTCTCAGTATCTTAATTTGCACCCGCTGTATGATTGAAAGTTGAATACCATAAGTCCAGATGGGTTTAATGACTTGTTTACAAAGCAAAACTTTATTGTTTATTGACAGGCAAGATTGTCTTTCTATCATCCAGTACATTTTTTTTGTAGCAAATACCAATTTCGTCTCTTTCTTAACCTATTTCCTTCGGTTTCCCTTGAGCTAGAAACTTGAAATTATAGATTCTGGTTATTTTTGGTCTAATTAGAGGAAATCAAATTTGGATAATCTTAAAATTTTCCGGAAAATTCACGTTCACGCTCACTGTAAGAGGTAGTAAAATTCTTCAATTTCGATTTTCAACGTAATATTTGAAGGTACTTAAATTTATTTCAGTTCAAAGTTATTTTTAAGATTAGTATACTGGAACATGAAAAATGCTACCTTAACATTTTGACAATCTCGAATTTTTAAGATGCAATAAAAAAATTTAAAAACAATTTTTGAAAAAAAACGCGAAAACAGGTCAATTAGATAATTTAATGAACTCTCAAAATCAATAATTATTTCATTAAAACTCTTTATCAGATAAGATTTACATGCCAAAACTTAGCACGTTGCGTTTTCGCGACGCTAGCCGGAGCTTTCCAGCGAAGCTTCGCATCCAGTGTCATTCTTTGAAATGAGCACTTTTTTTTGTTGATTTTTTTTAATAAAAAACTACGGATGATTTGCTACATCATACTTTCTGCGCTATATATTTTTTTATAATCTACACACGCTAAATGGGATTTGAGTACTCTTAGAATGTTTACACACAGCGCCAGTACATGAAGAACAAGAACGAGAGACAGACAGATGAACGTATTGATAGGAAACTCAGAAGTTAGGTTTCAACGAACTCTATGGGTGGTGTCCAGGATAACTGGAGAGTTGTGTATTTTTGAAAGTTTTCGCCTTTACTTATGATTCACAGAACTTTTTACCAGATGTTTCCTATTATAGTTTTGTGCGATCAATTTCTTCAGCCATGTCACCATCCCCTACTGCCAGTGTCAACTTCACAAATTCACAAATTTGCTATATTAATAAAATTATTTGCACTTTTTCACCTAAATTCCAGATATTTGTGGCAGCTTATGCCAAGTCTTTCAACTCGGTTGATACAGTGTGTGGCCGAATATCAATTCAGTTGTCAACTCAATTGACATTATATATGGGCTACTTTATAGATTAAACATTAAAGCATGTCCAAGGTCCCGAATGATGATAAGTTCATTCTTCTCCGGTATAAGTTCCTTGCTAGTTAGTCTACCTCATCAATTCATTTTTACCAGACAAGACCTTCCACTCTTTCAACCAAGTATGCTCAGTCTTTCTTCTTACTTACTATTAAAGTTGCCCAGCAAAAAAACAGCAAAACTACGTTTCAACGAAGAAGGAGTGAAAGAATATCATATATACTACTGCAGAGTCGTAAAAGGTGACCAATCTGACGATGGCCACAGCTATGCAGAGGGTTAGTCATTTAAAACTTATCGCCTAAAGTGCAGATGTACGTAAGTTGGGCCCCAAACCTCTATGCGTGAGACTAGCCATTGGTTATTTTTTTTTAATATTGATGGCGACCTGTCTGTAGAAACTTTTAAAGTACCATAAGATGATTCATCTGGAAAATATGGTAAGTTTCCATTGACTATAACATAACTACGAACAAATAAATTGATGGAGCAGAATCAGAGCTGTTTTCTTAACCTTGCACACAATTACTCGTATTACGCGTTTCTTATTCGAACTTTCGACGAGACGCGACGCCCTGAACCATGAAACATAAAATAAAAGTAAGCGCACAACTTTAGACGTTATTGAAGACGATCAAATATATGGTTGCAAGCGGTGGGATTTTTTGTCAACATAACGGTTTTGTTACCCCTGATGCAGTGCAGTATCCATAATAATTTATGGATGTTTAATTGCATAGTGTTCTGCTTCACATTTTGGTTTTGAACAAAAAATAGACTATGTCATTTCGTACCACTTAAAAATTGTTCCACAAACACTTACACACAGACCATTTGCACATCCTGGTATAAAAAGCAATTTTTAATTATACATACATACATCTGCTGATTCTATATATACTCCACCTCCCTGTCAACAGTCCGCATGGTCCGCATAGAAATGATTTGGTTCCACAGGCGAACATCTAAATCCCATGTCCTACAATTGCACTCATTTAAAAGGACCACCAGCGCGCCGCCTCACCCACTTATCAAATAATGACAAGGGTTCAGATTTTGAAGGACATTCTAGAGCATCGGCGTACCGACCAGCACGGATGCCCGATTGGGGGTGCGGATGCGGGTGTGCGGTTTTTATCTTCTGGGTGTGTATCCGTGTACGAGAGCATTATTGTTATTCGGCGGCTGTTGAAGATGCTCTCCCTCGAATGATTACGTCTGACAATTTTGAATATTCAACGATGTTTTCGGTACGAGAATAGTCCTCGTGATTGCGGCAGTGCCGCCGCCTGCTTACTAATGCTTAATCGCGCACTATGAGGACATTGTAAATGTTCGACGATAGAACATGACAATTGTTGTAGGACAAGCTGGCGTCGAGCATTATGTACGTTAGTGACGTAAATGAAATATAAACACTCGCGGCGCGTTCCTTGTATTATGTAAGTTTGGTAAGGCGTATTGAATCATATTTTTTTTTGTATTTCCCCATCAACTGTTCGGAGATGACAGCACAGATCGATATGAAGTGACATTTGATGCGAGTAGTCAGCCCCCCACGGTTGGTGGGGAATTCTTATTAAATTCTCGTCGACAAGAAATTTAAGGCATCTTGAACTGTGCTGTGTAAATTAAGTTGTTGAAGGATTTCAGGGATTTGCTGTAATTTAAGGAAATGTTTATGGGGTGGGACTTGAATTGTGGATAAGGCTGAGCTGGAAAGCATTAGAAATTTTCTAGAATTCGAAAACCATTTGAAATTAAACTGCAAAACTTTTATAAAACTCAAACGAGAAAGATGATGATGATTGTGATATTTTAAAACGATAATGCGATAATTTTCCGCCAGTCGGATTCTCTAAATGGGGTGGTCTTTTACTCTGGATTAACCTCTGGCAATTTCAACTCATTTACTAAGGAATAAGGGATAGAAATATCTGTTTTCGTCAAACAGACAAAATAAACAAAATTGATTGAAACATGCGAGCGATGACTTTTCGGAATTAATGCTTTGTTAAATATTTTTTGTAATTTTTTGTAGTTTTAAGCTATTATTATTATTAGTTAGTTATTACAGTAGAACCTTGATTATCCAGTACAATGACCGGCAACGGCTTGCCGGAAAATTGAAAAACACGGAAAATCGAATAATTAATAAAAAAATATATCTTTAAGTTAATACAAGCTTATTTTCAATGACCAAAACAATAATTTTACGTTTCGTATCCTTAGTTGGCGCTACAGCTCGAGGTGAACCTGGGCCTGCTTCTCGCAACCATTTGTGTGTGCGTGTTATATTTTTGCACGAATGGAAGGGATCTACAGTTTTTTTGCCGACTCCGAACGGCGAGTTGAGAAGCTCAATCGTGACAAATGATACTCTTTGATGCTTGTCAGACATTCGAAAGAGGTGGGCACTCTGAAAAACTTTTAGGTGTTTGCGGTGGGATTCGAACCCAAGACCGCTGGCTCAGTAGTCCGGCGCACTAACCACTTGCGCTACGGTGCCCACGTTTCGTATCCATGAAGGGTAATATATGTGCACTGTCCTTTAATCTTTCTCTACAACGCAATATTCAAATAGATATCACCTACGTACCTCTAAAATATGCAGAGATACAACTGTTGCACTGCAATATTACCTGCTTCTCAAATATACAGACATATAACTGGTAAAACAACATTCAAAAGCAAACACGAAAGCGTATGTTACCAGGAAAAACTGTTTGTTATAAATTCGGATTCCCCGACTTTTGCATGCAAAATACATACTCGGCCCGGATAATCGAGTTACAATCAGAGAATTTTACACGGATTAGCGAAATACCTGGTACCCACGGATTAGCGAGAAAAACGAATTATCGGAACACTGATAATCGAGGATTTAAGTGTACATAGGGGGAGATGGGGTACATTCATACATGGGGCACATATGTAGATACAGTCGACATTGTTTGAAAACCAAACGCAGGAGGCCGCTCAACCACGCACACAACGCAACATGTCTATCAATGCAAACACATATCTGACTGACATCCCTGTTCAGTCATCGCTTTGGGCCCAGCAAGCATAAATCTGTTTCGCATGTCCGCAAGTCAATTTTTGTCGTTTCTTTCGAGTGAGTTTTTGTTTTTTAGCATATTTGTGTTAACAATTTCATATGAACTTATTTGTTGAGTAAATGTTTTTTATAATTTGATATTTACGTAAGATTTCATTATTAACCGTTTGGTTTAACCGCATTTAATATTTTTTTTTTTGTAAAGTCGGTTGGGGCACATGGCTACATGTCACCTCGGGGTAGTTTGATGCGTATCAATGTGCCCCACATATCTTCTACTAAATACTACGCCGCTGTAGTAGCCGCTGATCTTCAGGAAGGGGATTGTGTTATATTATAATAAAGGTAATCAACTCAAAAAAGAAGCGATCTTTTAACCAATTTGTTGGGAAAATTATATGTATTAGTAAAAGAATAGAGTGGAGGAAATGATTTTCACGTATCTTTATTGAAGTATAGGCCGACTGGAACTTTTGTATTCTCTGATATTAAAGATAAGAGTTCTGTTAACATTTCTGACATTATTCTGAAGTTACCAAATCTGATAGTCAAGAAAGGCACCTGCAGAACCGATTCTCTCCTTAATTTTAAGATAAATTTGTCTCCTTGTAACATTTCTATGTAAGCAAATATTTGACAATAAAATAAACGCTGATTTAATACCTAAATATTAAAAGTTCTAATCACAGTTATCTAAAAACTGATAATAAAAATCAGAAGACTGTTTATTCCTTGTTTTGAGTTCTTTTGTTTATGTGATTTATCTAAAAAGCGAAAGCATTTATTTCAAACTAAAACTATTTTAAACCTAAGATCACATGAATTACCAAATACTTAAATAGTGGTTGTATTAATATGTTTATGTTATAAAAATAATAAAAACTTGTTTTATTAATTGATGTTTTTCAATAAATACTGATTAATAGGCCGTGAATCGAAGCGCCCCTGATATGTACCAATATACCCCGTGAGTGGGGCAGTTTGATACAATATTCCACTTCTTAATAAACAGGTTCTAATATTTTTTGTGAATGAAACTGAGAGTAAATTCGTCTGAAAAAAGCTAGTAAGAAAGACACTGTACACATCAAATATTTTACTTTGCTATTATTGTCAATATGCTGCCTGTTTTTTGAATCTCGACGAAAATCGTATCAAGGAGCCCCACATCCCCCTAAATGTCAACATAATGTTTCGTTCATTCGTTTTCTAATTTTTGTGTAGTTAAGCTAGTTAGGGTTTGGCTGGCTAGGAGAAAACTAATAAATCATGCGTCATGCGGTCATGGCTATCAATAGCCCACACCAAACATAAATGTGTTTTTTGACTTGCTTCATTTGGTGTGGGTTAGTAACGGGGCTGGGTTCACCCAGACTTTTTGATTTAGAAATTATTTTTCAAAATGTTTATTTCTTCAAACGGAGGTCTGGTTTTCTCTTATCGTTTCGTACAGTAGAACCTTTAACTAGGTAGGTGGGGTGCCCCAAGCCCTTATTTTTCAAAAATATACATTGCGACTGACAATACCCGTTGTCGGTACAGTACCTTCCTGTTGTTTTCTATTATACAGATTCGGACGGTTTTAAAAAAGTTTGGTTGCACAAGTAAGCCGTGACAGACTCTTCAAGCTGCAAGGGTGCTGCCAACACCCCACCTACCCAGTTGTTTAATTTTTTTTACTGGGTAAATTTGTATAGGTAATTTAAAAATGTCATTAAAAAAAGATCTGGAACGCATTCAACTGTTATTGACACTATGTAAGTGAAGATTCAAGTGAAGACTTAATTGATACGGATGATGGCGAATTTGTTAAAACAAAAAATTGTTTCAAAAATTAATACGGAAAGGACGGCTAAAAACTCTATTAAGGGGTCTTAAAGTTAATTCTTTTAATATTGTTCTACCCCAGAACGATATCATAATGACAATTCCACCATAGAACCACTTACGAGAGGAAACACAAGCGAAGTAAAGTGAAATCATGATAGGGTGTTGTCAGCACCCCACCTACCTACTTACGTTACTATTACTCACCTACCCACTTAAAGGTTAAAGAAATACACTGAAGAATTTTTATGGAACTGAGCCTAGTTGTTTTGGACATGACATGTTTGCGTTGGCTACATGAAATTTGGACGCAATGAAAAATGAACCCAAACACAAAAATTAAAATTAAGTTGCAGTCCACAAAATCAGTTCTAGTTCTCAGATTTATTGGTTCCAGTTGATGTGTCCCAAGTTTCCAGGCTATCGCTAACAATCAGTTGAAATCGTCTTCTTAACAAGAATATGCATCTGTCCTGTTTGGCTAAGGCGCTGCTCTGGGCTGGGGCATTCAATCAATACATACATATGGAATATTCTATGCATGCCTGTTTGTTTTCTTTTTAAATCATTGTTGCTTTATTTTTCCCAATATCAATCAGAAAATTTGAAAAATTTAAGGCAACCCCAGGCTGATTAAAATCGAGTTTTATTGTGTTTTTCTCTTATTTATCCTCCTGCCTCGAAAACATACAATATTGCCCGTCATAGAAACATAAACAAATAAAATATCAAATTTACTTCCTTATGTTCTACAAATAAAAGTGGTCGAGCATATTCAACAGTTCGAATCATGAAAATCTCCTTGTTTGTAGACAAATGTTTTCTTTTAATTATTTCACTGGGAAATGTGTTGTCCTTCCTTAAACACTTCGAAAACAATATAAAGTCGAAGTTCTTAAACAGATTTAATTTCCATTTGATTAAGTATTGGATTATAGCAACATCTAGTTAATAAATTTCCAGATGCTTAGCAGAAGCAAATTAATTAGACTTACTTATGAGTCTAATTAAGTAGAACTCTATTCCACCCAAACCAACTTTATTTATTCACTTAAATGCATATGGGTAGGGATGACGATAAGGAACTAAATACAAGGAGAAGCTCTATTGAAAGAGGTATTTTGAAAGATATAAGAGAGTATAGATTATATCCCTGAAGGGATGTGAAAAGACACTGTTACAGAGAGAACTCTTATGAAAAGAAGGACATTTTCGCTCTTGAGGCATATACTTCATAAATTTACTCGGATGAAGGAAAAAATTTTGATTTATATGTAAAAAAAAAAGCGAGAAATAATTTCATATTTGGTCTATGTGAAGGTTGGTTTTAAGAGGCGCCGGTTTTTTTTTGGAAGTGAAACTTCTTTAGCCGCCGCAGGGCAAATTTTCCTGAATCAGACGAAAAAGTGAAACGCTTCCCCTTCTCCAACTTCAACAGGCAGTAAAATAAATTCTAAAAAAAATAAACATACAAATCGAGCCACAAAATATCAAAAGTAAAAGCAAGCGAGCACCGTAGCGCAAGTGGTTAGTGCGTCGGACTACTGAGCCAGCGGTCTTGGGTTCGAATCCCACCGCAAACACCTAAAAGTTTTTCAGAGTGCCCACCTCTTTCGAATGTCTGACAAGCATCAAAGAGTATCATTTGTCACGATTGAGCTTCTCAACTCGCCGTTCGGAGTCGGCAAAAAAACTGTAGATCCCTTCCATTCGTGCAAAAATATAACACGCACACACAAATGGTTGCGAGAAGCAGGCCCAGGTTCACCTCGAGCTGTAGCGCCAACTAAGTAAAAGCAAGCGAAGAAAACAACAACAAAACAGTCGAAGAAAATAAAATTCTTATTTTCAACCCCACCATCCAAACATTGGCCCACCGCACACGAGATAAGGTTTGCAGTAAGAAATGACTGAAAATCTTCTCCCGAGTTTGAGCGGTTGAATGATGTAGGAAACTAATGCATACCTCCTGCACAACTTTCAAAATATTTTGCTCCGAAAAAATACTACCACAGTGAAAAGTGGTTTATGTATGCAATATGTATGTATGTAATAATGTTTTCATACAAAAATTTTATATGAGATGCGACTTCTTGGGTTTGTATATTCTTTTGTACATATTATATTTGTGCATTGTCTGATAATAATTTAATACGTATAAAAATATAAGTTGACAATTTGCATTGTGTGACAAGTGAAATGGATAAAAAGACAAGTACAAAAAGAGTGCGAGCCTCCCCCATATAATGTAACGCTACGGGTATTGCTCTCCGATTTGCGGCGATTTGCATTGCATACCACGGTAACCCAGTAAGAGTTTAAAAGGGGGACAGATTTATGCCATCTTTTGTAACAAGACTGAGAGGCAAATGTCATATCTTCACTGTACTGACAACTATTGTAGACCAGAGTATAGAACCTAAGAAGTTTCACTTCTAACGCGCGAGAGTCTCACGCCCTTTTTTTAAAGCAATAACGTTACAAAAATTTGGTATGTTATTTCCGAAGTCAGTGGTCGAAAAAGTGATCAAAAATTGGACCGACAGAATGTTTTTTATTGCTAGTCTCGGCACTCATATTCCGGAATCATCTTAACCCGTTTCATGCCAAATGGCAAACATTTTTTTACTGTTTTCAATCGTTTGTTTTTTAGTGAATCAATCAACCAAAGCTTTCTAAGAAACATATTCTATCGTAATTGTTTCTGCCCTTTCCAAATCCGGGGACAGAATTGTTCTATTTGCCGCCATTTTCGAAATATGGCAGCTGAAAGTAGAAAAACTGTGAAATTTTAATTGTTTTTTTCCAAACAATCGTATATTTTAACATAAGCCACCTACGATAGGAGGCTAATACCTCGTATCTGGTGGCATAATCGATTTTTCTAAAAGCTAGGACCAATAAAGTAAGGAAATTCAATATGGCGAATTTAAGATTTAAGATGGCGGCCATAAATGACGATTTTTACAAAGTCAGCCAATTTGTACAAAGGGGTCTTTGGGCTCGCTGATCACGAATCTGAAGTCAGATTTGCAAAACCCAAGATGGCTAATCCGATATATCCGGATAAGTATCATTCAATGAACGCATAATTTCACGTAATGGAGTTGTAAATTGGTTCAAGATCTTGTGATTTGACTCCTTTGGATTATTTTCTTTGGGGATACGTAAAGTCGCTAGTCAACGCAGACAAACCAACAACAATCAACGCATTGGCATCGAAAGCCAACATTATTCGTGTTATTGAGGACATACGGCCACAAATAATTGAAAAAGTTGTCGAAAACTGGGTTAAAACAAGTTCTTAGACAACACTTCAAAAAGCTGACGGATTGAAGCCAGGTATCTGCTCATAGGCTGTATTTGTTTTCTATTTGGCAAATGTATAATATGTTGCCTAAGAGTATTCTAAACCATAGCTTAACTATAACTCGAGGGAGTTGCGGTTAGAATCTTTGTAACTCCTCAATAATACCAAACGCATAATGGAAAGGTAAGGTTGTTTACTTGTAACAGGGATTGCATTCGAATGCCTGCTGAATGTTACCATTTGTCTTTTAAAGTACAATATATATACAATAAGTACAATACACTAGGGAGGTATAGTTAATTTCATACCATGGTGTTCAGTCACTTTTTATTGAATTATTACAGTGAAATTAAACATCGATAGAGGATATCTGAGTGAGCACCGTGCATTGGACTTCTACGCAATTCTGCCCGGGTTCAATTCCAGTAAAACACCCAAAAGTTTTTTCATGGTTCCACCTCTTTCAATTATCTGACAAGCAATCAAAGAGTATCATTTGTCATGACTGAGTTTCTCAACTCTCCGTTCGGAATCGGCAAAAAACTGAAGGTCCCTTCCATTCGTGCAAAAATATAACACGCACACACAAATGGTTGCGACAAGCAGGCCCTGGTTCACCCCCACCTGTAGCGCCACCTAAAGTAAGGAAGATATCTGATCCTTCGCGGCATTCCCTTATGACCGGTTTCCTTTTTGCTTTTTACCTTAACATCGAGGAAGGACACATTTTTTCCAGCATAATCATATCTAAGTATGCACAAATGGTTCTGTAATCATTCCTAATGACGTCATCAGTCCCTTTCTATCCATGATATTAAAGTCGTATCTCGGCATCATATATTTTATGTAATTGAAGATATAACCCGCTGTTCCTTCTGCCCAAACAAAATCAATTGATTTCGTTACTAATTGCCGAAATAAATCTATTCCTCTACCTTGTCCCAACTTATCGAAATAATTCATTTCGTTTAATTAACGCATGATGAACGACCATCGTTTGGTAGTCCATGCCAACGTACACCTATATGTCCACCTATACGTCTTCCTGCAACTAATTGGCCAAAACCCCTTTCTACTATAGAATGTCATCGTGTCACGTCTTTGTGTCAGTAAAAATATCGAACTAGCACAATATACAGGTGTATCGTTTAATTTATTCATTAAATCGTTTGGAAGTTTGGGTAAACAAATTGATCATTTCATCCAGGTCGATGGCAGACACATCCCGAAGTGCCAAGGTACAGGGGAGTATCAAGTAATTGATTTAATTCAGGGGCTTGTCTGTCGTTCGAACCTGGTGTATAACAAACCTAGTTTCATTACAAAGGGGAGGTCATTAATTCATAGCTAACCGGTTTTTTTCAAATTAATTAAGTGATTGGGGCTGGTTGGGGTTGGTCTTTGAAGGGTGAAACAGAGCACGAACGGAATATCCTTAAAGAGACCGGAAACTTCACTTATTTTCTTAAGAGATCAAAGCAATATTGTGTATTTAATCAAGAGAGAGAGGTGAGAGAGATGAGAAATTATTTTCACTAAAAGAGAACTGGAAAATATTCAAGAGAGTTGTAGAGCTTCCAGGAAAATCTTTTGGTTGCCTTTTCCTCCGACGCCGACGTTAGTTAAGATGCTCCGAGCAATGTGAATGTCCTTACGAAGGCTGAAATAATAAGGGAATCGAAAATAATATTTGTTCAGAGAATACATGCGCTTTTCCCGCAACGGTTATTTCACACTGCTGTGTTTACCCATTCGATACTGACTTTAAAATGGGGATGTAAAGATTTGAAACATTTTTCCTTCCACCAGATTATTTGTTCTTTGTGTTTTGTTTTTGTAAGTGCTTTAAAAAGTTCTTCCATTCAATGAAAATGTATGGCTTTTCCCGCTTCTTTGTAGTTTGTGTTGCTATAATATGCAAAATTTATTGTTCGTAGGTGGATTTAATTCCTAAAAAATATGGTTACAGCAAATACTATATTTCAAACCCAGATTTATGTGCATATGGTATCTTTCACTCCCAAATGTAATCCTTACTTCCCTTTGCCCAGCAATCTATCGAACTCATTGTAATAGCGCCAGCAGCGTTGTAAAAAAAGCGCAAAGTAATCACCGCTTTTGATAAACATGAGTTCTGTTGAAATACATAAATATAAAATGATGTCGACTTCATGTATGAAATTGGAAGGATGTGATATGATAAATAGCAAAGACTCGACCCGTATATGTACATACATAGTCAACAACGGAAAATTGAAAAATTAATAAAAATATTAGGTATACATGAAAATGAACCGATTAATTTCTTTAAATATCCACATTTTTTAATGAAGTATTTAGGGGGCTAATATGATTGGCGATTCGCCTAATTTTGGCGAATCGACTCTCTAGGCGAACTATTTGACTTTTAGTATTATCATTGGCGATTTAATCGATTCGCCTGAAATTCGAGTCACTCGTTCTAAATTCAACGAGTGATGTGAAAGTCATTTCAAAACAAATTAATTAGTTCTGAAAGTGAAATACATAATATGTATAGTATATCAGTAGATAATATTCAAAATGTTTAGCTTTTATGAGTTATTCTTTGAAGAACATGATGAAGAGGTCACTTAGATCTTAGACCAAAGAAGGTCCATTGCCACATGATCCGATTCTTATCGGTGCTTTTGGAACCATTTTGAAAGTCGGATAATTTCCATAATTTGATGATTGATATTCGTTGAGGAGAATGAACCTATGTAATATAGTACATACATACCTACATGTATGAAGGACCCTGAACCCTTCTGCGGTATAGGGGAAAAAAGGGAGCTCCGATTACTGGAGAAGACAAACTAAGTTGTGGACCAAAACTCAGGGTCTATTATTATTATTATTATTGAAGGTTGAGATGAACCGTGTCCCCTACAAGTCATCGATGAAGGAACATCCCTCTCGGCATTATTCCTATTTGAATCGGTTAGAGAGAGCTACGCTCACACCTAGCCCAAGTGAGAATTCCATAGGTCACAGCACCTCATTCAGACAAATTTCACTGAGAAATTGTTGTATTTTGGTATTTTACCAAGCACTTGAATCTTTTCTGCGTTAGTGCCCAACAGTCCACAAGCACGTGCTCTGCAGTTTCACTATAATATACCTTTTCACCTTCACAATCACAAAAATATTCTAATCGCCAGAATTTGACATTTTTGGCGAATCAATTTCAGTCGATTCGCCAACTATAATACAATAAAAATTTATTCGTTACTATTTTGACTTTTGATGCGAATAAGTATCTAGCGATTCGCCAACCATAATTGAATTGCAAATAGTCATATTCGCCAAATTTTGTGTTCGACTCGCCAATCATAGTAGCCCCCATAATATATAATGTATACCTAAAGTTCCCATTTATCCTGTATTTCGCAGGATTATCTTGTTTTTTCATACAAAATCCTGCCTCCTGTTTTTCCCTGTGAAAATCCTGTAAAACGCTACACCTTAAAATTCGTTTATACCCTGAATTCTTCCAATTCAAAATTCATAGAATTCACAACTATACCGTTGTGTTGTGTGTGTCTTTTCTGCGCCACATTGATTCAGTCGAACAAGTTTTCGCCGCAATAAACAAGACATGGACCGAAGAAAAAACCTGACTCAAAGTAGAAACTCTCATAGCCATTCTTACGGTCAAAACCAATATCAAAATGCCATGCCTAGAATTTCACAAATTCATTAAATCGACTCCAGAGGTGCTGCGTACAATTGCATCAAATAAAAAATATAATGTACGAATAAATGAAAGCACCAAACAGATCGATAACGACTCAGATGACGAAAGTTAGAATTTGGACCCGAAATTTGACAGTTGACATTCATTTGTATCCAATGTTAATTTTTAATTTTATTTTATTCAATTAATAAAAAATATGCGGAAAATCTTGAAAATCTCTTCAAAAAAAAAAAAACGGCAAAATCCCAATATTTTGCTCGTTTTTTCCGTTTTTTTTTGTTAAAAGGGAAAATCCTGTAAAACTCCTGTTTTGAACAAAATAAATCCTGTAAAATGGTGAAGTTTGGTCATTTTATCCTGTATTTTGAATAAAAGGAGATGGGAGCATTATGTATACATAATTCATATGTATTTGCCCCAGAGACTATGCGTACTGTTTAAAAACCGATGTTTTAAGATTTTGCCAAGATAGCCACACTTTTTCCTTGGCCATACTATACTATTCAATTAATTTAAGTTTATTTTCAACAGTCAAAATAATTCTGTTGCATTTCGCATCCATGATAGGTAATGTATGTGCACCGTCCTTTAATCTTTCACTGCAACGTAATATTAAAATGCAATAATATGGTGCTTACCCACTAATAGATATCACCTACCTCCAAATATGCAGAAATACATATATATAGCATTTTCACTAATATATTATTATTCGTTTTTTTGCAAATTAAATTCGTTATTTTACAAATTAAATTCGTATTTTTGCACTTTGAATTCGTAATTTTGCAAATTGAATTCGTTTTTTTGCAAATTGAATTCGTTTTCTCTTCGGAACACTGGAATTTACTACCAAATCGTTTTTTTACGTCAAGTACACATACTCAGTTCCGTTATCAAAACATAATTTGCCAAGTGTAATATGTATAGTAGGCCTATCGCCAGATAACAAGATCTAACTGCTCTAAGTACTATGGTGTTAAAAATACCAGCTACAGCAAATGAGCAGGAACCTCATTAAAGTCTGTAATATGAGATGTTTCTCAGTGGGTGGTAAGGGATCTCACACTAAATCAGCACCCTATGAAGCTCAAATTCAAACCTGCACCTCTCCGCGGTGAACTTTGGAAACTTTAATTTCTCATAAATTTAAGGGCTTAGAACAGGCTTAATAAGGTGAGAGTAATTTTATTACATATATTTATGTGTATACAACGCATAACAACACTCTTATCTAAGCGATTTGGTATCAAATAATAATGTTAAAATAAAAAAAAAACGAATTCAATTTGTAAAAAAACGAGTTTAATTTGCAAAAAAACGAATTCAAAGTGCAAAAATACGAGTTTAGTTTGTAAAATAACGAATTTAATTTGCAAAAAAACGAATTTAAAGTGAAAATGCTATAGCTGGTAAAACAACATACAAAGGCAAACATGAAAGCACATGTTAGTGGGAAATGCGCTGACTTTTGCAAATACCTACTCGGCCCGGATAATCGAGTTACAATCAGAGGATTTCACACGGATTTACGAAATGCCTGGTACACACGAATAAGCGAGAAATACGGATTTTCGAAACACGGATGATTAAGGTTCTACTATAGTGGGAACAATATAAAATAAAAGAAAGTCTTTCAAAAGACAGAAGAAATAAAAGAAATGCAAAAAATTTAACGGTTTTCTGAGATGCAGCCCAAAGATGTCGTTTCAAAACGAATATCCCCATTCGAATGAATACCCTTAAAGTGCTTACGCACAGCGCGAGCACACAAATGACAAGAACGAGAGCCAGACAGATCGATGTAGATCAGATTTTAGGGTTCAACTAACTCTATGGGTGGTGTCCAAGATAACAGGAGGATTGTGTATTATTGAAAGTTTATCATTGCTTATGATTCACAGAAGTTTTTTCCAGATGCAAGTTTCAGCCATACCACCATCTTACTGCCAGTGTTATGCCTTCGCAGTAGGTTTTCACATTAAATTCAGCAACTGATCAACATGTTTTTATTTCGTCAGAAATGTGACAAGCGACGATGACTACCACTACGCCTTTTACCTTCGAGTAATACTTAATGCGATGACCCATGAATGCCTGTGATAAAAGTTGTTTTAAATTTTTTACTTTAATGCCATTAATTGGTAACACTATCTCGTTCTCATATCTGAACATCTTTTGCGTCATATATTCAAGTGTTGCCCCGCTTTTTACGGTAAATGGTTATCATTTTGGTTATGTTAGTTTGGAGTCGCTGCCAACCAGCAAATTTTGTGGGAATTGACAAAATACTTTTGAGTTCAGAATGTCCTCAAAGTAAATCAAAGTATCAACACCGGCAAAGTCTGAAATGCTCTTAACATTATTTGTCATACATGGTGTTTTACTGTACAATATTGTCATGCATTTTCAAGTGAACTTGAGAGTGAGACCGAAAATTCAATTTATATTCATGTTGTCTGCCGCATAATTTTAATTTATTATTCAAAAATATATTTATTTATTCCAAAAGGGAAGTACATATAATATTTCAGTGCATGATCATTAAAATAATTATGTCTGTAACGAATCGCAAAATTCTATTTGCATAAATAATCTCAGGGAATTTATACAGGGTGTGCCATCTGTTGGTTTCTTTTTAAAATCACTTTAAATTCATTCAATATTTTGCAGAGTTTTTGTGTGCAAATATGGATTAGTGTTCATATATAGACTTGTATGGCACGTAGCTCTGCCTTGCTGGAACCAGAGAGTTTTAAACAATACAGGTGCATTTCCTCAGTTGCTGGTCATGTCTCTATTATTCCTTTATAGCGATAACCGCAACGCTGTTGACATCTTCATCATCGAAGAGAAATGGTTAAATAATCCTGCCTTTTCACTTTCGGCAAGAGCAGCAATATTCTCTATTGTGTGCCCAGGATGACATTGTGTTATAAATTAGCATGCCAATCTCACATACTTTCCTTACAAACTTGCGCACAGCAGGATACTGTTGATGCATTATTTCGAAATTTCTTTTGAAAAGTCGCACTGTTTCGGCAACACATACATTTTTAACAATATTTTTTAACGTTGCTCGGGAGGCGTGCTCGATTCATTTTGTACTGCGTCAATTTTTTGAGCGCCATGGACCTGTCAGTTTCATAATAACATGTATGTACTTTTAAATGAAACCTCCATATGGCTTACCCTACTTGCAAAGCAACTAAATAAATAATTAATAACAATAAGCGTACTTTGCTACCGAGATTGATGGTTTCCATTTTCATACCATAATTTTTGATTGCTGGCATACGGCTGTAGCCTGTAGGGCAGTACGGGTACTGGTATACCAACTGCAGCTATGTTGTTTTGTTCAAAGGAACATATTCCGAACTTTAATTATTCATGAGAAGACTTTTTTTTTTTCTTCTTGAATTTCGAAAACTGGTTATTTACATATAATTTATTCCTTGCCTGCTAAATACATACATATGTATGTACATACGAGCGAATATATTGATGTGTTATTGATTTTGAATATACAACTTTCGATGGCATGAAGAGTTTGGAATGAGTAAACAAGAGGGTATGGAAACACAAGCTTCGATACAACACAGCAGTTGGGTAACCTAGTCCCAAGGTAACGTTCACCCACCTAGTCTCATACCCATACTGTCAGTCTTGACATTACAGTCTCTTTACTCATAGACAGACAGTCAAAGCAGGCGAAGGATCTAGAAGTTCACAACGAAGGTGTTAATAGTTCAATTACTACAATGTGTAAAATCTGAGTGGTCGAGCGGAGCTGCACCCAGTCTCTTACATTATCGATTTTATTGGTGGCTCTCCCGAAATTTCTCTATAGCATGGGATTCGCGCCCTCCCCTTTTATACTAATAGATTTTATGCACTTTGGTGGGGTTAGATTTAAGCCCCAGGCAAGACCCATTCCCGTGCCTTAACTTTTCCAATTTGCAGAACTTCTAAATCAATTACTCCAAAAACGCCACACCTCCAATCTATACACGTCACGGAAGAGGTTAAGCTCACTTGCGTCTGTCAGTTTTCATAAAACTGCTTTTACTCAGGAAAAACTTCCCCAATCACACACAATACACAAACTTAATCATATCTACACGTAAGAACTATCGCCACAGCGTAAGGGTGAGCAATCCGACGACATTCTTGCTGAATCCCATCTTGGACTTCATTAATTTTTTCCTATCAATTCGTCGGTCATACAAGCTGACATGAAGAACTTTCAAGGTCGTTTCGTTCTCTTTATCTTTTATCCGTTTTCGGCCTCCCGGACGAGTACAACATTCTTAAATGCTGCACAAAAGCAAAACAACTTTATTAGTTTGCCTTCCCCCCATCATCCGGAGCAACAAAAATATGACTCCCACGCTGTATACCCGTGCTCAATATCCCAGGAAGTAACTCTTGAAATGATTTCATAACTTTCAGCTACACCCAGGCAGTGGGAGTGGATAGAGGCAGTGGTAGTGGTGCGAGGCGCAGGGATGCGGAAGAATCTGGATAAATTATATCAGTCGAACGAGCTCACGTTAATCCCTTTCATCAGTGACGCTTGATGGACTGGGAAATTGGTCAACGAAAAAATATCGTTTTCAATTTATTCCCATTTGGGGAGCAATGAACAAAAGGACTCCACGCGCTGCGCGTTTCGTCCATCATTATTGGCTCCGGTTCATCATCATCATTATCATCAGCACAGTCAATGATTGCGCGGTGCTGATTTGCATTTCGAGGACATGCTTATTTGTGATGGAGCGAATTATGATCCAAAGTCTATACGAAAAAAGTGTATTTTACACTTTAATTAAAATATTTTTGTAAAAAAAAACACTCAAAACCCGTACTGAGTATCACAATTAGTAGCTCGGTACCTTACCTATGTATGTATGTATAAACCTCGGAATATGGTATGGCCAATGGGTAGGATTATACTGAAATGATGTCCTGTAATAAATAAATGAGGACCTCATTTGTGTACCTCCAGCTTTTTTTTTTAATGATTATTATTATAGGCGGGTCGTGCTTTTAATTAAAATGATTGATAGTAACATCATTTGTATGCCAAATTAAAATAAATACTGCGATTATCATTATACTCTAAAGGAGATGTACTCGATGGAATACTGAAAATCAATCCTTAACTCTAAAAATCATGGATGGTTTTGTATATTGCTGCCTTTTGTAGGTCTAGGGTATTTGTTGGTTTGTATCATGTCCTTAAATCCGGAAACAAATAATTAAGATAGAAGATGGACCCACGCGTTGGTCAAATTGAGCGCTGACAGTTTTATGCTACGCAGTACATATTTACCTACATAATTTAAAGAAATCGTAGCGCAAGTGATTAGTGCGTCGGGCTACTGAGCCAGCGGTCTTGGGTTCGAATCCAGCCGCAAACACCTAAAAAGTTTTTCACAGTGCCCACCTCTTCCGAATGCCTGGCAAGCATTCAAGAGTATCATTTGTCATGTAAAGCTTCCCAACTCGCCGTTCGGAGTCGACAGAAAACTGTAGGTCCCTTCCATTCGTGCAAAAGTATGTATAACGCGCACACACAAATGGTTGCGGAAAGCTAGGCTTGGTTCTACGTAGGACTGCTGAAGCCAAATATTTATTTTTTATTTTTTAATTTAAAGAAAAATGTTGTGTGATGCGAGCGATATACAGTGACGTGTAAAAAATATTGGCCAAGTCCCCTCTGGAGTCGAATCCGTTTTACCCATTAAGGACCGGAAAATTTCAACGCTGGAATTTGGTGGTGAAATTTTCAGGATCGTCTTATTTTATGCTAAAAAGCATTCCTGCTAAAAAGCATTCCTGCTAAAAAGCATTCCTGCTAAAAATAAAAAAAATCTGGCGAATAGTTTTCTCACTATTTACCGTTTTGTCAACCACACGCCATTTTTCAACATAAGCCATATCAAAACATTAAATTTTTGATTTTATTTAAAAAAAAAAAAAAAAAAAAAAAAAAATGTATTTTCGACACTTTCTACTACTAAGTGTACCCATGGATAGGTGGGAATTGTCCAAACCATGTATTTTTGTATTGCCAAGATACCAAACCTAATTATAAGTCCAACATTTGTTTAAATATTTTTTATTTAATATTTTTAATTTTTGACCCAAGTTAGCCGTTTGGTATACCACTCGGTGTTTCCAAATGGGTTAAGAACCTCATCAGATATTAGAAACGACATCTTTTCAGCAACTGGTTAGTGTATTTAAGCTTTGTCCAAAAAAGACTGGCAAAGCAGGACTGTGAGCGCTTAAATTAGAAGTCAGATTTTCTGCCACGAGTCAAACAAAGACAATGTGCTCAGGAGCATGTTTCTTCGACACTGTAGTATAAACACGACAAATCTGAATTTCAAATACAAGCTTGGAGATGGAAGCCTTCTCGTTCGGGGAAGGCCTGCAGGGAGGCTGAGCATCAGAAGGAGTTATGGTTTGAGACGTTTTTGGGGAGCGGAAGTAAACGAATGTTCTTCTACTCCTCAAAAGAATTGGGGCCTTGAGTGCAAGAGCTTTTCGGTGACGTCTGCGGAGATGTTCTCAACCAGGATAATGCTACAATCCATACTGCGAAAGATGTAATTGCTATTTATTTTTTTTATTGCACAAGCAACCTTCAAACAAATAATAATTTTTTATTGTTGTATTTTTATTTTTTTTATTTAAAGGTATGTATGTATGTATATGTATCTCTTATACCATACTTGGTAGATATAGCCCAGCTCTGAACCCCATGACAGTTTTTTTCCAACTCCAAACGGCGAATTGAGAAGCTCATTGACAAATGATACTCTTTGATTGCTTGTAAGACATTCGAAAGATGTGGCAACCGTGAAAAACTTTTTTAGGTGTTGGACCCGGGCTGGGATTGAACCCGAGTAGCATGCGTAGTAGTCCAACGCATTAACCCCCACAGCCACGGTGACCACTATGTTAAAGATAATAAAACACTAAAAAATAATTTTGTAATACATACATATCGCTCATTTACTTGAAGACTTTCATAACTCAAAAAACGAGATTTTTCATATTCATATTGTTTCATATTGATATCTTGTGTACTCTCCGCTTCCCTACAAGGTGGTAGTCAATTAAAAACTTTAAACGCGTTTTCGCAAAATCACGTTTTTTGAGTTATGTCACTCTTCAAGTAAATGAGCGAATATATACAACACATACATATTATGAACATACATAAATGTCTTTTTTTATTACTACTATGCCACCAAAAAGAGGGTAATTCATTGTTTATGAAGGGTAGCATTTAGCATAAACAATGAATTACCCTCTTTTTGGTTTCACTTTTGCCTGGAACTCTATCAGGGAAAACTTGTTTTCAAGTTCATGAACACGTCCATAATAAGTTGCCTAACGATTTTAGGCTTTAAGGAACAAAATGCAGTAAAATTGTGATTATTTTAGTACAAGCCAAGTTGCAGTATGGGCAATATACCTAGTACAAATGTATTTACGTATATACCAAACCTGGCTATTGGCAGTTTTTAATAACTGTTTAAAAAGTAATGGTGTTGAAGCTACTGCTACATAAATAAACAGGCTATATTCTACATTGTAATAATGTTTCAAAGAACCGATTTTTTTTACTGCACCTATTTGTTAAAAGTATAGCACGCCCTCTATGCTTAAATCTATTACAACAAACTATGTATGTATATCCATAACCAGCCTAAACCTAACTTTACAAAGATTGAACTGATCTAAGAATTACTTAATTTCAAGAAATATTTGAAAGCTTGGATTCCATATAATTTGAGTATTCCTTAGTGGTCACCATCCTGATTGACCGCAGCGTGGTTCAACTCTCGGAGACGTTGCTCCGTAAAAACGGGCACAGTCTTAACCTATATTAACTTACCAACCTTATAAAGATGGTGCTTAAAAAGCAACGCACCGCATCGTTAATCTATAATACCAACATTTGGCGAATTGCTTGTCGTGTGTGCAATGTGGGATAAAGCCCGATCGGATCAGATTCAGAGCGGAAATAGTCAATTCTGTTTAGTTGCACGTTGCACCCCATCGTATAGGACTTTGTTTGGGGTAATATTTTATATGCTGGAGTTTTGGTACTCTGCACAATAAGAAGCAGGTACTAAAAACTGTCTCCCGAATATTTTCCATATACTGCCCATACCAAATGCTATGATTGATCATCAACTTCGAGTCTTGAGGGATTGTCTTCGAATAATCCCATATTACAAATGGAATCTAACACAATCAAAGGCATATGGCAACGACATAAATCTACAGGAGAACAATTCCATAGAATAAGCGGCATATTCTGAATATTCTCGTGCAATGGAAATTCCCAACCACAAACTCGGGACGAATTTCATTAGGATCACTTTGGACATTATAAACCTCAAAGGCTATGAAAGCATAACAAATGCAATATGAATGCGCTTTCACATACGCGCTGAATTCCCAAGATTGAGCTTACAACACATACCCAAAATGCCGGCTACACTCGAACACATCACGCTCTCACATCTCACAACTCAAGCTGGTGCCGGCTATGAACCCGATGGGGGTATTGTGTAGAAGAATGCAAATTTTTCTACTCCTCGTCGTCCGTTCGGGTTTAATAAAACAGTTCTTCGTCCTCGCCTGCGTGCAACAGTGGCCTATGCAGTGAGTGTGCAGGGACTCGTGGCGGTGTCACTTGTTTGCGAATTTTCATAAATTAAATTCAGGAAGTGTTGGTGTGGAAACTTTGGCACAGGGATACAATTACGAGGCGCAGCATTTATTTATGTGAAAAATAATCCAATTTACTTGGGACTGACATACATTATGTACGAGAATGTACTCGTGTACATAACATAGGAATGCGACAAAAGAGTGAATTATCAGTGAAGCAAAACTCACATTAGAGCAAGAGGTAAAGGTAGACTGTGAGTTTAAAGCGATGAAAGGACGCTTACTGTACGAATGATTCGCTGAATAGAACGGTTATAGAACTAGTTGTAGTTCTCAAATTCAATGACACTTTGACCTCGGACACGTTATTAATTTATTTTAAATAAACTTCCTGGCAATCTTCCCACTAGCCTTGAACATCTGCCAAAGAAATGAAAAATAAAAATTGTCTGTAGAAAGGGGTTTTTTTAAATGATTCCTAAGAAATATAAGGCCGTAGGCGTAGAAGAAGGACAACGAAATCCTGTGATCATTTTGAAGTTTTTCTTTCCTCCACAGAGCTCAATTTTTAATAAATAAAATCTTGAAAGCGTTTATTTCGGAAATCTTTTCTCACTTTTCTCAGATATTTCGGAGCGCTTTCGCACTTTTCGGACATTGTTCGAGTCCAGTTGGTACATCTTTCCATTGGGAAAAGGTTAGACTCGTCAAGCTGTCTCCCGTGAAAGAAGCACATGCCTTTGTCAAGTTTTGTTTCTTCTTATTACTCAATATCTCGTCCTTTGCGTTTCGAGCTTGAAATAAGAATCTCCTGAATATCTAACTTAAAATCATGTATTGAGAAGAAAGGAAAGCAGACCCTCTCAACTGTTCCAGTTACAGAGGCATCAGTCTCCTCAACATCGCCTACAAGATCTTATCTGCAATATTGCATGAACGCTTGAAACTTTTCGTTAACAACTTGATTGGTCCCTATCAGTGCGGTTTCAGGCCAGAAAAGTCCACCATAGACCAAATTTTCAAACTTAGACAGATCCTGGGAAAAAGCCAAGAAGTCCAAATCGATACCCACTACCTGTTCATCGATTTTAAGACCGCCTATGACAGCATCCGGAGGTAATTACCTCACCGATACCTTCGATGTCAAAAAATTATTCAAACAAGGTCATGCAACTTCTTCAACATCATACTTGAAAGAATTGTTCGAAACTCACAAGCCAACACACAATGAAAGATCTTTCAAAAGTCCGTTCAACTACTTTTATAAGCCTACGACGACATTGGCATCATTTGTAGAACACAGCGAGCTGTCACCGAGAAATCATGCCGCCAGATAAACATCGACTGTAAAAATTGTCGCAATTGGCAGGTGTCTTCTAACTTTGTACATATTTTTAGCTCCAAAACAATTTTTTTGGAAAGAATATTGATTAATACATCAATATGAAAAAGAAAAATAAATGCAAATGAATAATTCATTATGATAAATTAATTTAAAAAAAGGATTGAATTTGTCCATTATACTCCGGTGCTGGGGCACAATGGACATATTATGTAGGTAGGACTGGGAGTATAAGTACGCGTTCCTCGTCCTCTTCGCTTTCTGATGAAGATTCTTCCTTCCTGGTAATTTTCCTGACGAGCCTGGACTTGGTGCATTCAGCCTCAAGCTGGGCTTTGTAAGGAGAGCTTGTAATTATAGCAGTTTATCTCCGGCGCTTAGAAACTCTTTTTTTTGCTGGTGCTCTGGGAACAGCTACAATATGAGCCGGAGAAAACTTTTGAATTGGCATTGGCATTTGTCAAAACGGGTCTTAGGGATGATGTCAATGGATCCATTGGTCTCAAATTAACGGAATTTTGGGGAAACATTGTGGAATGATTCTTTTCGGAAACAGGGCTTGGAGATAACATCAATGAATTGCTGGTTGTTTATGAACTAGGTGGCACCGAATATGAGTCGATAAGAGTGGTCTTATCTAAAAGCGGAGACTCCTCCTCATTTGGCATGTCCGTGGTTTGACATAGCAAAAAGTCATGCTCCTTAAATACATTTGGATTAACCGGCCATATTCGAGTTTTTTGAAAACCGTTTATGAGGACTGGCATTGTTCGAGCTCAAATAGGCTTTGCGAACCATGTGAAACAATTTCAAATTGGTGCTGATAAAATTTTGTAAACAAATAAAAAGAGTGCAAAATGAATGGGGCGCATAATGGATACCCATGCCCATTATGCCTCTGCCCCATAACGTACTCTGCACAAAATCTATAAAAAAAAATTGTTTAACCTAATCGGAAAAGAGAAGTTAATGGATTTATACAAACTTTATTTACTTACTTTGATATTAAATAATAAAAATCCAATTAAAAATCGCCCTTTGATTAAAAAGGACACGCTTTATTTCACGTGCAAATAACTTCAACTCAATGAAAAACCTTCTTTTGGCAAAAACACAGCACACGTGTCACTTTTATTTAAAAAATGGGTTTCCCCTAAAAGTCACCGATAAATTAAAGCAGACAAATTTACTTTCGGAGCTGCAACTTTGCTCAACAGAAAAACACGGAGGGGGTACATTGTGCCCGGGGTGTCTATTATGCTCCGGGTTCCCCTACCAACAGAAAATTATAATTATGTGACCAAAATAATATCTATCCGCTGTCACCTCAATGACACTCGCAACATAATAGATTCGTATGTCAAAAACCTCCTTCGCATCGTTCATTTTACAAAGGGTGCCAACTTTTCATGTTGGGCCCCAAATCAACTACAGTGTAAGCAACCTAAGAAAATTC